>CM057452.1:41187500-42492500 GCA_016271365.2 Neoceratodus forsteri | reverse complement strand
TGAATGATTACAGTACTGTATCATCTGCATAAATGTGTATGGAAGTGTGGGGGCAGGCAGTAGGCAGGTCATTGAGGGAGATGGAGGAGTGGACAGAGGACAGAGCCTTGCGGTACTCCAGAGGTGACTGGGAGGGAAGATGAATTGGAGGGACCAATTTGTTTCGTAGATTGTGATCTGCCTACCAAGTAGGAGTGGAACCAACTGATGGCCACAGGGGATAGCCCTGCCAAGGAGAGCTTATTCAGGAGTAGAGCATGGGAGACCGTGTTGAACGCTTTGGCCAGGTCGACAAAGATGGCTGAGGTGGAATGTCCTTTGTCCATGGCAACGAGAATGGAGTCAGTGACCCGTAGAAGAAAGGTGGCAGTGGCATGGGCTTTCCTGAAACCAGACTGGTGAGAGAAGAAGGAGGAGGAGTTGAGAAAGGAGACGAGCTGAGTGAGGACTAGGTGCTCCTGAAGTTTAGCCGGGGGGGGAGGGAAATCGGACGATAGTTTCCGGGGGCAGAGGGTGGTGGCCTCCCTTTGGAAGTGGGATGAGCAAGGCTTGCATCCATTCCGAGGGTATTTGGGCTAGGGAGAAGGAGAGGTTGAAAAGAGCAGCAAGTGGGTGAGTGATGGCAGAGGCAGCTAGGTAAAGCAATTTGGCATCCAGCCCAGAGGTGCATTTGCCTTTGGTCGGGTTTAGGGAGAGCAAGGCATTATGCACTTCATACGGGATGACCGGACAAAAGAAGGATGAAGAGGCTGCAGGAGGGTCTGGGTGGTAGGGGAAGTAGATCCCTGTTGGTAAGGGAGGAGAGTGGATAGTAGTGCCGAGGTGCAGCTAGTGAAGAAAGAGTTGAACTCTGAGGTGACTGCCATTGTATCTGTTATGTCGGCCCCGCCTACATTTAGGACAGGGGAGGGGGGCTGGGATGGTGGGGAGAAGAGGGAATTAACCACCTTCCAGAATTCGGCTGGGTGATTTTATGTTAGTCCGGAAGGAAGCTTTGAAATAGTTTGCTTTGGCTTGCCGGATTTGTCTGGTGCAGGTGTTGCGTAATTGGCAGTATTTTGCGTGGTCATTTGGGGAGCTGCGAGATACTAGCGACTTTCATGCTTGGTCTCTAGCTTTGGTGAGGGCTGTGATGTCAGCTGAGATCCAGGGTAGGTGGGCGCCCCTACCGCGAGTAATCCTGAGAGGGGCATAGTAGTCCCAGACGGCAAGGAACTTGGACTTTAAAATAGTCCAGTGCCGAGTCAATGGAGGGAGCTAGGGGGATGAACGACCAGTTGGTGGCTGCAAGGTAAACATGGCTATCTGGATCTATAAAGCCATAACATATATAAATAAATTACCTGAATGTATCACCAACCTTTTAAACATCACTCACGAGAGTTACTTTATTAGGAGATACTCCCACATCTCACTCGACACCCTAAGAATCAAAACCCGCCATCGCTCGCACTCAGTAAGCCATACACTCCCAACGGTTTGGAACAACTTACAAATGACACTTAAACTCTCCAACTATGTCAGCCTAGCAAAATTGAAAATGCTCCTCAGTCAGTGAATACAGGACACATGCACTTGTTTTGGCCAAACCCTGTCCATTCCCACCTAGCCTCCCTTGGGGCCTCCACCCAAGTCTGAGGGAGAGGGAGGGAGGGAGGGAGAAGCCACCAGCTTCCTTAAATCGAGGAGGTAATTTAATAGACTACACTGAATTGAATTATTAATTCTTGGGCTTGTGTAAGTAAGTAGGAGTTAGTGTTTTGATTCTCTGTTTTTGGGGTTGACTTTTCTTAGTTTAAATTTTATTTGCCAGGGATGAAATCTTGCTGGGAGATATCTGCAGTCATTTGTGACTAGATCTGTTACTTTACCTCCTGTGAAACAGGTGTGTGTCTGAAAGGAAGGAAGGCACTCCCTGGGGTGGAGGGTCAGAGTTATAGTTGATTGTTTCTGGAGGGCACGGGTTTACTCCCACCCACCCTGCCTCACGCCCCACTCTTCCCAAGTGCAATATTTCCTTTATATCAGGGGTTCTGACATCACTTCCCCAAAACTGCTAAGGACATAACACCTGTTCATAGCCTTAAAGGCACAGCACACTGAATAGGGGGGTAAAGAGACACACAAGCTTACACACACTAAAAGAAAAACGTCTTAAACAGGAAGGGAGACACAGTGGTGCAGTGCACTTGCTGTGGAGCAGCAGTCTTCCGGGAGACATTCTGGACACTGCATTGCTGCCCTATTTGCAGGCACCTTTCTGGTCTGAGGGAGGAAGCTGCTTGTATCCATTCTGACCTGGCAAGAATTCGGGGTAACCTGCTCCCCCACCTAGGGATCACCCAGGCCACCACCACTGCCTTGGAGGTTGCCAAGAAAGAGGACCGGTTGGACCACGGTGGGCTCAGGGAGGGTGAGGATAGTGGAACAGAGGCACATCCCTCCAGTTCTGCCTCTCCACAATTAATTTGCCATTCTGGCGGAGCATGGTTCCTCTGTGGAGGCACCTGCAGTGGAGACTAAGGAGGATGCTGGGAACCTCCACAGTGGAGACCCACAGGAGGGTGGCATGGGACCCCACAGGGGAAGGAAACAACTCCTGGTAGGGAGACTCAGTCGTTAGAGGGGGTAGAACTGGGGGAGGGAGGGGAAAGAGAGGTAAGGTGTCTACCCGGTGCCATGGCTTGGAGGGACAGGAAACGAATCCTCAGGATCGTGGGAGCAGCTGCATGGGGGAGTGAGCTGGATGTCATTATCCACCTAGGGACAAATGATCTGGCTGGGAATGGGATCAGAGCAGTGCAACAGGAGTTTGTGGAGTTAGGGAGGGGCCTTGGACAAATAGTATACACGGTAACTTTCTCGGAAGTGCTGCCTGTCTATGGCATGGATGAGGATAGGGTACTCCACATCATGGGATTCAATGACTGGTTGAAAAACTGGTGCAGAGCTCAGGGATTTGGCTTCACTGGGGACTGGGGCTCCACCTGGAGGGATACAGGCCTATACTGGCGTGATGGTCTGCATCTGTCTGGGAGGGGAGCCAGGATCCTAGGTGATAGGTTTAATTGCTTCACTGGCAGGCATTTAAACTAGCCAAGGGGGAGGCACTGAAAAGGAGAAGGGGAAATCCTAACCCCCCCCCCAAAAAAAAATCAGGGTAGCTTGTGAGGTATACACCAAGATAGAGCAGTCGATATTGAGAAGGGCAGGGGTAAATGGAGACAGACAAAGGCAGTAAAGACAGGGATGGGGCAAAAAGGAATAAGGCCATCTAAAAATGGAGGATAATGAGTACCAGTGCCCATAGTCTAGGTAACAAGCTCCCTGAAATGGTGGCTTTGATGGAAGAGGGATGCCTGGATATCATGGCAGTCACAGAAACATGGTACACAGAGAACCATGACTGGGATGTCGGCATACCAGGGTATACAATCTACAGGAGGGAGGGTAGAACAGGAGGAGGAGTGGCTCTCTGTGTAAGGGAAGGGATCAAAACAACGGAACTAAAGGGTAAACAGGGAGGCGAGGAGGCACTGTGGGTCACCCTGGAGACTGGAAATGGCACCACAATCCGCACAGGGGTTGTATACCGACCCCCGTCTCAGGGGGAGGAAATGGACAAGGAAATGATAGAAGGCATCCTTAGGATAGCAGAGAAAGGGGGAGATATTGCTGATGGGGGACCTGAATATGCCATATGTTAACTGGAGCACCTTTACTGCAGCCACATCCAAGAGCAGGGCCATTCTCGATGCCCTACAGGGGAATGCCTCAGACAGCTAGTTTTGGAACCCACTCAGGAGGGAGCAATCTTAGACCTGGTACTCTCAAACGGGGACAGAGAGAGGATCTTGGATCTAGAAGTGGGTAGCCATCTGGGAATAAGTGACCACCAAACACTGTGGTTCACGATAAACTTAGCTGTAGAGTCACGCCATACAAAAGTGAAGGTACTGGACTTCAGGAGGGCTGATTTTGTCAGAATGGGAGAGTGCCTCAGAAAAGCGCTAGCAAACAGGCACGAAGGAGGTGTGGAGCAACAATGGGGAAACATCAAAACTGCCATCATAGAGGCAACAAGCCTTTGTGTGAAGCAAACAAATAGAAAGAAAAGGAAAAACCACCATGGTTCTCAAAAGAAGTGGCGGGGAAGGTTAGGGAGAAAAAGATAGCATTCAGAAAGTATAAGGAAACGCAGAAGGAGCAGGAGAGGGACCTTTACCACCTAAAGCAGAAGGAAGTGGGGAAGGCAGTCAGAATAGCAAAGCCCAAACCGAGGAAAACATAGTCAACTCAGTTAAGAAGGGGGATAAAACCTTTTATAGGTACATTAGGGAGCAAAGAAAGACTAAGGCAGGGATACTGAGGCTGAATACAGTGGAGGGTGGTTGGGCTGAGAGGGACAGTGAAAAAGCGGGGATACTGAATGAATATTTCTGCTCAGTATTCACAAAGAAAGAGCAAGGGGAGGTACATAATCCAGTCAATAGAAGCACTCTGGATAGGGGAGTTGATATCAGTTCTTTCACAGAAGAAAGGGTTCAGAAAGAACTCCTACAGCTGAAACTGGATAAAGCAATGGGGCCTGATGGGATTCACCCCAGAATTCTAAAAGAACTAAGGGGAGAACTAGTAACACCACTGACTACCCTTTTTAATAAATCACGGGAGGATGGTGTGGTACTGGAGGAGGGCGGATATGATTTCCCCTTCACAAAAGTGGAAGCAAGACAGAGGCAGGAAACTACAGACCTGTCAGTTTGACTTCAGTGGTAGGGAAAATTATGGAAATACTTCTGAAGGAAAGAATTGTTGAGTATCTGTCCTAGAGGCCAGTGAGGCACAGGACCCAAGGCAGCATGGATTCACAGCAGGAAGGTCATGTCAAACGAATCTAATAGATTTCTTTGACTGGTTGACCAAAGTAGTAGATCAGGGAGGGGCTGTGGACATGGTCTACCTAGACTTTAGCAAGGCATGTGACACAGTCCCGCACAAAAGATTAATAAACAAATTAGCCAGCCTGGGAGTGGGTCCCAGGGTGGTAGCCTGTGTAAAACAGTGGCTGGACAACAGGACACAAAGGGTAGTAGTAAATGGAGTCCACAGTGAAGAAAGGAGGGTTACTAGTGGAGTACCACAGGGTTTAGTACTGGGGCCAGTCCTTTTTAATGTCTTTATAAGTGACATTGCAGAGGAACTGGAAGGAAAAGTATGTCTCTCTGCAGATGACACAAAGATCTGCAATAGGGTTGATACACAAGATGGTGTGGTAAGGATGGGTAAGGATGAGAAGGGACTTGGCAAGGTTGGAGGAATGGTCAAATGTATGGCAGCTTAGCTTCAGCACAAAGGAGTGCAAAGTAATGCACCTGGGAAACAAAAACCCAGGGGAAGAGTACACAGTGGGGGGTGAGATACTGACAACAAAAATGGAAAGGGACCTGGGGGTAGTTATATCTGATGACCTAAAGGTGGGCAAACAATGTGAGAAGTCGGTGAGGAGGGCTGGGGGGATACTGGGATGTATAGGGAGAGGCATCTGCAGTAGAAAACAGGAAGTTGTTATCCCTCTGTACAGACAGTTGGTAAGACCACATCTGGAGTACTGCATGTAGTTCTGGAGACCCCATCTCCACAAAGAAATGGACAGGGTGGAGGCCCTTCAAAGGAGGGCAACACAGTGGTGTAGGGTCTGCACCAGAAAACATTTGAAGAAAGACTTAAGGAGCTTGATATGTATACCCTTGAGGAAAGGAGGGAGAGGGGGGACATGATAGAAACTTTAAAGTACCTCATAGGAATCAACAAAGTCCAAGAGGGTAGCATCTGTCAGAAAAGAGATGTGCAAGAACAGGGGCAATTTGAAGATGGGGGTGGCTTAGAGGTCATGTGAGGAAGTATTTCTTCACAGAGAGGGTTGTAGATGCATGCAGCAGCCTTCCTGAGGAGGTTGTACAGTCAAAAACAGTGGGGGAGTTTAAGAATGCATGGGACAGGCATAAGGCAATTCTAGTAGGGGGGTAGGAGGAAGTAGGCTGTTGGTTAACTAGGATCAGCAGCTTATCCGTTAGGTAGGGAAATCGGAAGATTAGGTGGGCCAAGCGGTTCTTATCTGCTATCACATTTTATATTTCTATGTCATCCCCTCCATCTCAACTGATGGAATAGCTGTCCTTCATCTTTAAGCCCCCTTCCTGCCTCTCGACCTCCTTCCCACCCCCAATACCTGTTTTCTATCTCCTAAATCATCCTTGGACGGCTGTCTGTCAGCCTGCTGAGCCATAACTTTTTCCCTTCTTCCTTCAAGACAGATCTGGCATGGATGCCCCCGATATCATCCTGAGCCGTAACTTTTTCCCTTCTCCCTGCAAGCTAGATCAGCAATGGATGCCCACTGTCTTAAAAATGAGTCTAGTACACTGCTACTTGATGTTACAGAAATACCTACTCCAAACAAAATCTAGTCTGTATTCTCAGCAGGCACTTCACTGGCATAGTAGCTACAAAGTACTCTTCCATGGTTACTATGGTTGTTATAACTATTGCTCTATGTAGAAACTGATAAGTATCCAAACCTGATTGTATCTTGATTGTATGACTGCGAAACTGTCAAGCTC
Source organism: Neoceratodus forsteri (assembly GCA_016271365.2). Taxonomy (NCBI): domain Eukaryota; kingdom Metazoa; phylum Chordata; order Ceratodontiformes; family Ceratodontidae; genus Neoceratodus; species Neoceratodus forsteri. Next base: position 42,485,877 of record CM057452.1, on the reverse strand, counting down.
CTTCTGTCCGAGTACCCATCCCTATACACGTCTTTATCCCTGAGTGCAACTGCTGATCAGTGTATCATCCAGGCATTTGTATTTTCTGTGTTATACTGTTTGTAGTGACTGTTTTATATATCTATTGCCTGTTAATTTTGTTAATTGTTTGTATCAATGAGAACCTTAGCGTCTACCTGTGTTAGAGTGATACTGTCCTAGGCCTACCTTGTAAATGAGTCTTCCCTCAATGGTGTTTCACCTTGTGAAATAAAGATTTGATTGATTTACTTTCTTGTAGTGAATCACCTGGGATCCTTGGGCTTCACCTCTCCAAATCCTCTTAGGGGGACTGGCCTGGGTTGCCTAAAGTTGTGCAGCACTGGGTACTCTGGCCTAAAAGTGGCACTGTGTTCGCAGCTGGTGTACCAATATAGGGTACCTAGAGGCTGACACACAAGGCTGTTACCCTCTAGAGAATGGTGCATAACCTGCCCTCACAGTCGCTCCCCAAAATAAGTGACACTGTAATGGCAATAACACCCCCCCCACCAAGAAATGTAGTTCAAACCATTAATTTATTTAAAAGGGGAGTACGGAATGACCAAGGGGACAACAGGAGCAATGGGGGTAGCAATGAAGTCTCTATACTGTAGGCAGTAACCACAATAGCCCCACACTGTTTGCCCACCCCCGGAAGGCCTTCAGACCTCAAGCGGACACCGCCAACTTAGTTCCCCCCAAAGGCCATGGGTGAGCACTCTTTTTGTTTAGTTGCAGTGGGTACCTCATTGGGGATGCAGTTGCTGCTAGCAGGGTAGCTCGGTGGCAAGTTTTAATTGTTGCAGGCAAAGCAAACTGTAAAACCCAAACTGTCGCTGAACAGGTAAACTAAAAAAGGAGCCACTGTTTGTAATCCCCACACAAATGGGAGGCTGGATGGCCATCGCATGTCTTCTGCCTGGGCCTGTCAAAGTGGCTGTGTCCACCCAGGGCTTCTCCCTCAGTCCTAGCACAATTACAGTTTTCCTCTGTTGCGAGGCTGAACCCCTATTGGTTACTAATGGTTTTGTAGCATCACAGATACTTCTGATGTCTGATGGAACAGGCGAGATGGCTGGATGTGCTCCCAGCTGGAGTGCAGGCTTCCCCGCGTTAGTCTGGTGTCCACTCGCCAGTATTGGTTCTCTTTTGGTCGGTCTGGTGCTGTGGACCCAGGGGTCTAGGGATCCTTATGCAGTCAGCGGTTTGCATGATCTGTCGGTTGATCTTTGAAGGAGTTTGTCTCCCAGAGGGGAAAGTTGCTGGTGGGGCAGGAACTCCCCCTGCTCCAATCCTCTCCTTCAAACTGTTTCAATATTATTTAAAAAAAAAAAAAAGGGGGGACTGTGCTCACAGAAGAGTTGTTGGTATCCAGAGTCTGTTGGCCTGCAGTTCCTGGCAGACAGTGGCTCACTGGCTCTCAGATCCTCTCCGTCACACTGGCAGAACTGGCCCAGATCGCTGGGAGCAGCCCCTTTGTAGGGGATGGAACTTGACGACCCTTAGGTCAGTCCTGTTCCTGGGAAGGCTGTCTTTAGGAATGTTGGCCCAGCAGTGCTGGGTTAGCAAGCAGGCTGGAAAGCAGTGCAGGTTCCTGATTGGATGAAATTCATGGGCATTTTTGTGCGCCAACCTCCGACCCCTCCCCAGCAGTCTTTTGAAGAAGTTTGAGGCTGAGGGGCTACCTGGGTGTTGCCGTGTTTGTTTGCAATGTGTTGCTGTCTTTGGCAGCTTGCTGCTGCTTTACATTAAGCCCTGCGGGGCTGATTTTATGTTGCCTAGCCCTGCTGCCTATCCTAGGCCCACTGGTGTGCTTGTTGCTTAAGGCACTTAGCCCGTTTGGCCGATGGGGCTCTGGTGTAGAAGGTGGTCTTTGAGCTGCTCTCCCACTGTCTGTTGGGTGTCCGCATGCACACTGTACTTTTATGTTCCCAGCCTGCTGCCTGCCCTGAGCCCAGGAATGCTTATTTATTTGTGCACCCGATGGTGCTGCTGTACTTTGGTCCGCGTTCCACTGCCTTCCTGGTATCCAGGAGCCTCAATGCAAAAAAAGTGCAAAATCATTCACCTAGGTCCTAGAAACCCAGAGACGGTGTATAAAATGGTGGCGGGAGGTACTGACTGTCACAAAGCAGGAAAGAGACTTTGGGGTTATCTTATCTGATGACCTCCGAGTCTGAGGGGCAGTGTGACAAGGCTGTAGGCAAACCAGCAGGATGTTGAGATAAATAGGGGAAGGACTTGTCCGAAGAAGGAGGGAAGTGGTGTTGCCACTGTATCAGTTGTTGGTGAGACTACATAGGGAGTATTGCATCCAGTTGTGCAGACCAAATCTCAGGAAGAACACAGGCAGGGTGGAGGTTCTCCAGAGGAGGGCAGCTAAAATGGTGTGGGGATTGCGCCAAAAGCCCAATGAGGAGAGACTGAGAGACTGGGGGATCTCGATTGTGTACACCTTGGAAGAGGGGGCACATGATGGCATCCTACAAGTACCTCACGGGGTGGATAGAGTACAGGAGGGGAGTATTTTTCAGAGGAGAATGTGCATTACGACAAGAGGGCATGTAGTGAAGCTGGTGGGAGTTTAGAAGGGATGTGAGGAAATGCTCCTTCACTGAAAGAGTGGTGGATGCCTCGAACAGTCTAGCAGCGGAGGTGGTAGGCATGAGAACAGTGGACTCCAACCATGTATGGGATGGGCACAAAGCCGGGGATGGGGTAGCCAGACATCGGGTAAGTTCAGCGTTTGACAGTATAGGCAGGGACAAACTGAGTAGACTTGGTGGGTCAGTCAGTCCTTATCTGCCGTCAAATTCTATGTTTCAGGGCATTATTTTTTATATATTTTTTTATTTACTGTGCTTTTATTCTCCCGGTCGCCCTGCCTGTCCCTTTTAGCCATGCTGTCTCACTCCCAGCTTTGTCACCCCACTGTTTCTGGGATTTAGTTTCTGACCCTTACAGGGCTCCACAATTTCACCCAACATGGCAGAGAATGCTGGGTCTCCCCATAAACCCAGAAGATGTTTAGCTGGGTTGTGGGTTGGTCCCCAGTAGGCAGGTGCAGGGCCTGTGAGGAGGGATGGTGTCATCCTGCAGGCAGGGTCCCCCCCCACCCAGTTTTCTGTCTCCAAGTCCCGGACACTCTAAAGGGGTGGCGGCTTGACATGTGTGTGTGTGTGTGTGTGTGTGTCAGGCGCACGCTGACAGCATGTGCTGGGAGTGTCCTCCACACGAACCTGCTGTTCACAACTGGCGGTAGTGCAGCAGATCTGGATAACCCCGGTGGAGGAGAGTATCCATTAGGACACTAAGTCCTCCTCCCCCTGGCCGGCCCCCAAGCGGCCCAGGTTCAGTCCCAGACCCGGGTCGCTGGCGTGGCGGCAGTAGAGGGGTAAGTGTCTCGGTCTCTAAAGGTGGGTATGCAATGTGAGCAGTCAGTAGGGAAAGCCAGGGGGATACTGGGATGCATAGGGAGGGGCATCACAAGTAGAAAAAGGGAAGTGGTTATCCTTCTATACAGACAGTTGGTGAGACCCCATCTGGAGTACTGCGTGCAGTTTTGGAGACCTCATCTACGCAAGGACATAGACAGGATGGAAGCAGTCCAAAGGAGGGCAACTAAAATGGTGCAGGGTCTACATCAGAAACCATATGAAGAGAGAGAGAGAGAGAGACTGGGAGAGCTTAATATGTATACCCTTGATGAAAGGAGGGACAGGGGGGACATGATAGAAACTTTTAAGTACCTCAAGGGAATCAACAAAGTCCAGGAGGGTAGCATCTTTCAGAAAGAGATGTGTAAGAACAAGGGGGCACAATTTAAAGTTAGAGGGGACGGCTCAGGGGTAATGTGAGAAATTCTTTTCACGGAGAGAGTGGTGGATGCATGGAACTGCCTTCCTGGAGAGGTTGTGGGGTCTAAAACAGTGGAGGAATTCAAACATGCATGGGACAGACATAAGGCAATTATAGTGGGGGGTTGCAGGAAGTAGGCTGTTGGTTAACTAGAATCTGCAGCTTATCCAGTAGGTAGGGAAATGGGCAGACTGGGTGGGCCAAGTGGTCCTTATCTGCCGTCAAAGTCTATGTTTCTATGTCTCCACACCACGGGGCCGGCTAGGTTTCAGGGCATCCTGATTTACTGTGCAATCATAGCTGGTTGCACAAGATGGCTGTTGCAAGAATGTAGCAATATGTTTCACTTTAAGTGTTTCATTTGCACTCTCTGAATTTGCCTTTTTGTGTTTCATCTGTCTTATAATATTTCCAAGTGCCGTTATCCCTGTGAGAAGGGCAGTGCTGGATGTCTCTTTAGAGTCTGTGCAAGACAAGACATCACTCTGTGGTCAGCAAATTAGGAACTACTCTGTAGCACAGTGGGGGTGGAGTAGGGGACTGTAGTGTGTTCTGCTTTTTGTGTTGATGGAAGGGACGGTGCCAGCTGGGGAGGAAAGGGGGAACCCAGCAGCCTGTGCAACACTGGGTCAGTAAACATGCAAGCTTGGTTTCTTCACTGGTGGTGTAATTCAATCTTTCTCCAGCTTTAAAGCAAGACGAGGGATCTTGGTCAAAATAAATTGTGACCTATAGTTGACAAGCCCTTTGTTTTATTTAATTTAAGTAGCTCTGGGTCATCACCTTACAAAACATTAAGCCCTCAGCTGGGTGTTACTTGTTTCATTGATTAAGCAGTAAGGCATGACGGGGGTGCACTATGGTGGGATAATGACTCGCCTTGGGTGGCTTGAAGTATGAGTGCTTCCACCACCCAAGAATGCCCATTAGCCCACCTTGTAACATGGCAGTAATGGCAACACTGAAATCAAGGAATCTGATTGGTTAAAACACATCAGCTGACACACATATCCAACCATGCATTAATTCCCTAGATATGCCCGGCAATCTTTCAAAGCAAGAAAATCGGGATCGCACCTCACTGAAAGTCGCAATTCGACCTATAGGTGGCATTGTGTTAAGAATACTTTGCAAGAACGTGTTATGTTGTCCGGTGCTGCAATTCTGAAGCAGTGTAGCAACTCACTGAAGACAGACACAGTAAGCATTATAGGAACAAGTAAAGGTTACATGTCAACGCCAAGCGTTTCTCATTTCTGGCTGATAGCTAATTATGTACGTTAGAAAATTTTCCCAGAACGCATTACCGACATAAATGAATGTGAGGTAGGAATAGAACTGAAAAGAATGAAAGTGATCAGTACAAGTAGAAATTTTTGAAGTTGAATCAGTATTGTATATGTGTTTTCCTACATAATCCAAACTCGGTAGTTTGTAATAAATTGGTAGCCACTACATTAATGCATGTAGCCTGTGCAACGTGCATGTTGGGAGTTATGAAAGGCACAGAAGTGAAGCATTTCTTCTAAGACATTAAGTTCTTTACTGTACAGCAGCCACAACTATGGCACTTAGACGTATCTCTACCACGCTCAACAAAGCATGTCGTCTAGTCACTGGGTCGAACCGCCTTACACACATGTGAACCCTACGCACAGTCAGGATGGTTACAACTATTTAATCGCATAAAATATCAAACCTGCATAATGGTTAAAAACATCACAACCGGCCTGGCTCCACCAGGGGTACTATCTCTCCTCAGCCCCAGTAGTAACTCCCACCACACGAGAGGCTCTGACTCCCATCGCCTGATGATCCCTCACTGCAGAACCTCCTTGGGTCCACGTTCTTGTTTGCCTACTGGGCTCCTTATTGGTGGAATAACCTTAACACTGGCATTTCCTCCGCCCCAAAGCTAGGGCTTTTTAAATCAAGTCTCCGACTCCACCTCGCTGCCTCTAGCACCTACAACTGCCATACCTAGTGGGATCTCCTATCTCAGCTCAGCAGTCCATGCCTTCTGGTCTCTTATTGCTCCACTCCCTTCCTTCCACTCCCTCTCCACCACCCCCCCTCTTTTCACCCCACCCTGCTACTCTTCCTGGTCCTCTATCCTGATTGACAACTGCCCTTGGCAAGCTCTACCTATAATTTTAGGTTTTGCAACTGTATGTAAAATCTGATGTTTTATTCTGCTTTATCACCCATCTTGTTAGTCTGTTGCTTTTTGCCCATCTAAATACAACTGTAGTGTACTGTCACTGACGTGGAACCTTTGTAAAAGAGCCTTGGCTCAAAGGTATTTGTCATCCTAGATGAAATAAAAGATAAAATAAAATTAAATACATGATTGTTGTGATTTCGCTATTTTTCCATGAGAAATACCAGTATACAACAGTAATCCCATTGTATAATTTCATGTTACAAGTGCATTAATGACCTTGACAGGAGGTCATTTCCCAGAGAATTGATGCATGGTTTGGTGGTGGGAAGCCCTCTGCTGCACCCCCCCCCCAACCATGCATTAATTCCTGGGAAATTACTTCCTGTCTCAGTCATTAATGCTTACATAATGCACCCCCTGAAGTGCATTATTGTGATAATGAAATGGGTCCTTTTTAGTAAATTGGTTGTGTTCTTAAAACCTATTTTTACTGAGTTGCTTTCAGCCAGGCTGTTGTACTAGTATAATGGCCTGGTTTAAAGTACCTCTTGGCCAGTCTGGAGCCAGTTTTCTTTCTACCCATTTCATAATTTATGGTACCCTCTGTTAGGCCATCTTGGCTTGGGTGATCTGTCCTGAAGTTAGACTTTGTACTGGATTGCCCGTGATATCATGACATGATGGATCGGTTTAGTAAATGTTTATTTACCTTTCTTTTTATGTATAGACCGCGGGTATGTGAAAAGCTGCTCAGAGGTACAGGTGCCTGTGACACAAAAAGATACTCTGGAGTTCAAGTCATTGCACTCACACTCGGGGCTTGACAAATCCTATAGCCCGACGTCCCGGGCTATCCTTTTAAACTCTGGGACAAGCACTTTCATGAGAGTTACTTGTCCGCGGACAGGTATGGTTTAAAAAAAAAAAAAAAATTTTCTTTTGCAGTTGCTTAAACTTTCCAGCAGGGTGCGTGCGCTAGTGGGTTGTGAGGCCTGATCGGCCTGGTGGTCATGTTACACAGATTGACGGGTGCTGATCCGCGTGATGAGACACCAGAAGAGCCGCCAAGACGCAGGAAAGCGCCGTAACAGGAATATTGGGAATGAGTTGCTGGCAAATAGTCATCAGACCAGCCAGCACTGAGCTGCAATCAGAAACTGAATATCGGGTCTGTCATACCGCCAAGGGGTAAGTGAGACCTCAATGGCTGTGGCAGTGACGGGGAGGTCAGAGGTGCACTTTCATTTCATTGTAGCTGCTAGGTAGAGGATGTGCGACTGATCAGACAAGGCGGCATGTTCTGCAGAACAAAAAAAAAACACTCCTTGCCCATTTTACTAGGCAAGGGAACTTTGGACACAGGAAAAAACAAACATTTTAGGGTGGCATGGAAAGAAATATTGACAGGGAGCCAGAGGGTGCCTGGAGTGATGGTAATGAACCGGGGTAGGGAAGGGCGGGAGGCACGGGGTGCAGTAATATCTGCCTGTCAGCCTCCTGCAGAGCACACTGTGCAGACTCAGACTCCGTTTTATGTTTTTTTTTTTTTTTTTTTTTTACTTTAAATAAATCTGCCCCCTCAAAAAAATAAAACAAAAAAAAAAACACTAAAGGACTGACCTCAAAATGGAAGAATGTTTTGTTGGTGTTGGATTGGGCAAAGTTTGGGACCGTCCAGACAGACACAGAGAAGAGGGACATTGAGCAGCAGTAAAGGAGGACAGAGAGACAGAGAGAGAGTTTAAAGCTAGCAATTCCAGAAGTGAGCAAATAAAAAGCAATGAAAGAAAATAACAGGCTGCTCTAAGGGGATAAATATTAAAGGGAGGGGAAGGGAGAGAGATAGGGTTGGGATTTGAAGAATAAACTGCAGAAAAAGGCAACAACTTCAACAAACAACTGACTAAACAGAGCAAATCTCTTCTCCCCCCACCCCCCAGAAAAAGGACTGGGAGTCAGAGGGGAGATTCACATAGGGGGAGAAGGGTTGGGCTTTGTTGTTGCCATAAGAAAACTAAGGGGTACTGTGTTATCACAGCTCAACATCTGGCAAAAAAATAAATAAATAAAAGGCTAGTCTGGGGAGATATATATTTAAGAAAGGGGAGGGAAGAGGGAGGGTTGGGATTTGAAAAGTGTACTAAGCTGCAGATAAAGTTAACAAATTCAGCTGTTAACCAACATAACTGTTTATTTCTTTATCCCATCCCAATCCGACTCCTCTGTGACTGCATCCTGTCTTGCTTAGTTTAGCAGCCTGGCTCCCATACGTAAAGACAATTTTTATAGTGTCTTGTCGGGTTCCCTTCCCTCCTCTTCTTGACTACCCTTACCACCACAAAATACACACACACACACAGTGACTTTTACAGAATAGATTTATTAGCATCATAAAACAGTAACTATATATAAATACATTGTTCTAAATTATTATCCTGACCTAGTAGTAATGCATGATGTTAGTTTGTTGAACTTTGTTCTGGGATTGGCACTTGTCTTACACTTCCATGTCCACCTGTATTAATTTAATGGAAAACATAATTTTTCTTGTTTTCCAGTAGTTACAGCTACATATTATTCATAATACAACCCCCTACACCATGTATTTTGTTGCTATACAAGTTTTCCTTAAATTACGGCCTTCCAAACATGGACTACCACTCGTAACACTGGGACTACCATTTTTGGCTAGGCCACTTGTCCCTGGGCTAGCATGTAATTTTAAAATTTGTCAACCCCTGCTCACACTCCTTCACTTTGAAGTGGAAAAAAACAGGAACAGGATGGTAGAAAACTTTTTCACCTTTTTATTTGCAGTCCACAGACAAAAATCTTCGACAATGGTGATCAGAAACATGTGACGTTTCACCCGAAGGCTCTCTGACACTTGTGGTGTGAAATTGGGGGGTGGGGAGTTTGAGAAAGATGAAATATTTCTTTACTGAAAGGGTGGTAGCTGTCTGGAATGGACTGCCAGCAGAAGTGGTGGAGGCAAAAACAGTGGGGGTATTACAAATCGGGCAGGGAGGATGGAGGGTCCCTGGAGACGGATTAGGCAGGGAACATCTAGGCAGATGGGGTTGGACAAAGCAGTTGTTTTCTGCCGACAAATTCTGTGTTTCTAAGCAGAAATGATGTCTATCCAGGATTGGAGCTGCTGGTGGCATCAAACTTGCCGCATGTGAAAACGGGCAGTTTGCTCATCATGCTAACAAGCATAAAAAAATAAAAATGAAATGAAAATGAAAAAATGGGGGTGGAGGTCGGGTGAACAGACCTGCTGATGTGGCAGTAGTATTGCCGTCATGACTTGGTGACCCGTGTTCAGGAGTGAACCTGAGTCGTCAGGGGAAAGAGGATGGAATGTCAGATTGCTCTCTTCCAAGGGGGTAGCTGTATCAGTCATTTGACTACAACCTAGAAAAAGCTGAGAGGCAGAGGGTTGGGACATGGCTGGTACAGGCATGACGTAAGCCGGTGTGTACCCTGGGCATCACTTCATGGCCTTGTCCTAGGGGAGGAAACCATCAGCACAGATTGGACAGATAAAAGCCCTGCCTGCCTCTGATATCCCCATCAGGCTGCTCTTCCCTGGCTCCTGGGTACACTCCCAGGATTCACCTCTACCTTGGGTAGCTGGATATGGGTGCGAGCTGCCCAGGAGCTGAATAGCAGGCCCCCGCCTTGTGGGGGCACATCCTAGGAGGAGGCAGCACTGTGGCGAATCGTGGGTGGCCACAGAAGCCGTAGAAATCCAGGTAACTGATCTTTATGGACGTAATCAGGCACTGGTAGGGGGCAGATGGAGGTCCTAGCCAGAGGACTGGATAATAATCTTATCACCTGGATTGAAGCTTGGTTAGACGACCGGTCTCAGAGTACTGATTAATGGTTTTTTATCTTCCAGTGCCAAGAGTGACAAGTGGGATGCCTCAGGGGTCCATTTTGGGCCCTATTTTGTTTAACATCTGTATTGCGGAGTTACACAAAGAGCTTATAAACCGGTGTTCAAAATATGCAGATGATACCACATTGGGTGGTGTATGTAGCGCAGCTGAACAAATTGCAACAATCCAGTAAGACCGGAATAAAAAAAATGAGTGGGCTGATACTTGGGTTATGTCATTTAATAAGGACAAATGTGTAGTTGTGCACTTCAGTAAGGAGAGTCCTAGACACTGCTGCACTTTCATGGGCTCAGCACTTCAGGTTATGGAAATACAAAAGGACCTTGGTATACTGGTAGAGATCATAAATTCAGTTTTGAGGCACAGTGTAATTACTAAAGCTAATAGAAGCTGGTGTCTAGAAATAATGTACTCATGCGTCTATATAGGGCGTAAGTGTGCCCAGTACTCGACTATGGCTCATAGTTCTGGGCAACCTATAAAAACTCAACAATATTGAGCGTTTACAGAGGTGCATAACGAAATCAATGAAGGGGATGAGAAATATGGACTACATGACCCGCCTCAATAAAATTGAATTGGCTTCTTTGGAGTCGAGAAGGGTTAGAGGGGACATAATGTTGTATGATATACTGCAAGATGCAGAATTAGAGCTCTCTTTCAATATGGATGTTAAACAAGACTCAAAAGAAGCCATGAGAACAGAGAAGTGGTGGTACTTCTTCACCCAAAGGATGCTGGAGGTGTGGAAAAGCCTTCCAATTGAAGCTGTGGCTAGCAGGAACAAGGATGTGTGTTTATAGAGATGGAGATGTGGAGGTGTGTGTGTGTGTGTGTGTGTGTGTGTGTGTGTGTGTGTGTGTGTGTGTGTGTATGTATATATAAAAGGTTGGATGAATACATGGTAACAGATCCTAATATCAAGTACTACCACTGATATAGTGGGAGAGCAGGTGATGTGGGCTAATCAGCCTTTATCTGCTCTAAAACTCTTTTAAAAAAAAAAAAAAAAAAAAAAAAAGGGGGGGGGCAGGCTAGAGGCCTATCCCCTGACATCCCACCACAGGCTGGATGGCCTAGGGTGGTGCAACAGACCACACCACCTATGTGGAGAAGGGGGTTATCGGGGGTGTGGGGAGAAACCCATGGAGGGGGTTGGTAATATGATGTCTTCCCCACCCTGTGTCAAATGTGGACCCCATTGGAAGTCCACAGTCCAAGGCTAACTGCAGCCTCCTGCAGAAGAAGAGCCCTGGCAGACAAAGGCAATAGGGAACTGGACCATGTGTTGACCGACTGGTTGTTTTTTTTTTTTTTGGGAGGGGGTGAGGCCAGGTTCTTTAAACTGGAGAAGCTTAAGTGTGTTGAAGGTACCAACCACCCGTGGGGAACACCCCATAGAAAGAAAGAAAGTTTAAAATATATATAAATATATATATATATATATATATATATATATATATATATATATATATATACACATTTATATTAATGATTGTAATAAAAGTTTTAAGGCAACATAACATTCACACTTCATTAAATACTGTATACATCAATAAAATGTTAAAACTATATTACTGTAGAGCAGATATACAAGACTCGGGGTTCATTTCAGATATTTATCTATGTGGGACATTGACCTACTGGGTATAAAAAGTGAGGATCGAATTGAAAAAATAATGGGTCATATTGTTCAACTGAGCCCAGATTCATCAAAGATCAGTTTAAAACCTCAATAACACCAAGCAAGTTGTCCCCAAGGTAGAAGAAAAAATGGATCAACATTAAAGATTGTGTGCTAATTGTCCCAATCCCCCACCTAAAAATGAACCCTGAAACTATAGGGCAGATCAACCTTCGAGGATCGGTTTAAGTCTCTAAACGTGTACTTGCTACAGACCAGATGGGAGGGGGAATGAAATGATGGAAACCTTCAAGTTTCTGAAAGGAATGCACTGAGTGGATTGTGAGGCCGGCCCGGTGGCGCTGAGGGTTGAGGCACCGGACACCACACCTCACGGCACGCCGGTGTCCTGGGTTCAGGAACGGACACGGGCCATCGGGGGGGTCTGCAGGGGAGAGGGAGGATCGAGTGTCCTGCGACAGCTCTCCTCCCTCTGGGGTGGGTAAGGGGTCGACGTCGCTCTGCAGCGGCAACTGGCGGAAGTCGGGGGCACTGCAGGTAGCAATGTACTGCTGCAGGTTGGAGTGCGACAGGCATTGTCATGTAGTGCACTGACGCCATGGCACGTCTGGCTCCAAGGGGGAGAAAATCCAGGCAGAAAATTGCGGGGCAGTGGATGGCCGTGTGCTGTGCCCCCGGACTTGAGAGGTGCACCCCCCCCCAGGTATTGGGACCCAGGCCCACATATGGTGGGGGTTGGGGGATACTACGTGCTAGCCTGCATGGATGACTGTGTCGCTGACCAGACAGGGTGCAGGTGCTGGTGGCCGGACGACCTGTCGGTCCACTCTGCAGTGGTAGGAGGTAAAGAATGTCGATTACATTAGTAAAAAAAAAAAAAAATTGAAATGATTCAGCAGGAATGGCGAATTGAGGACACAAGGATATGAGTAGTAGCTGGCAGTGGGAGATGCAGGAGGGACTTGAGAGAAAGTTTTTTATTTTACAGAAAGGGGCTGAGCCGTGGAGCAGACTACCAGCAGAGGTGGTGGGTGAAAGAGACCATTAGTGGTTTCAGACGTAGCTGGGAAATGAGTAAAAGGCTTAACAGTTACACAGGAAGTAGCAGGGCATGGGGGGGGAGCAAGGGCAATAACATAAAGTCTCATGGTAGGATAGGGTAAAACGGCAGACTGAATAGACCAATAGCCTTTTTTTTTTTTTTTCTCGCTGACATTTTATATTTTTCTTTGCTTACAAGAAGCTTTATGCATGCCGTCTTTTGAATGAGACATTAAATCTAAGGTCCCATATGTTATGTTTTGGTTGTTTCGGTGACCACTAAAAACCCCACTGCACCTCTTGAAAACAGTAAGGGAATTTTCCTGGTGTATTGGCTACATTTTGGAGTTTTGCTTTTGTGGATAATGTTGTCGCTAGAATTAATTGATGGAGTCAGTCTTGTTATATATGGGTATCTGTCAATTACTACTTGTTATCTGGACTTGTGTATCCATCACAATGGAAATTCCTTGCATTCCTGCCCAGTCACAATAGCGCTCACTGTCTTTTGTGTAGTAGAGGTAAGAATGCAGGGTAACAGCAACATTCTCATCCAAAATGCAGGGCATGCTGACTCGGAATTTAGGAAGCTGGATAACTTAGGAGGAAATGTGCACTCCACAGCTCACTCCAGCAGTTAGTTTAATTCACAAATTCCATCCCTTTGTTTGATTTAGAATTAAACTTCCTTGGCACGAGCGCAGTAAACTGATTCGAGCCCCCCTGCCCTCGAGGAGCCGGAGGTCGCGAGGGCTGCGCTGAACTGCCCTCCCTGCTGCATGATAAAGCCCCGAAGCCGTGAAACCGCCAGGACTCACCCCCCCTCCCCCCGAGGAGCCGGAGGTCGCAAGGGCTAGACAGAAAAGCCCTCCCTGCTCTGTAATCAAGCCAGAAGCTGCAAGGTAAATTTACCAGCAAAGTGCCCTGCTGCAGTCGCGACCGTCGGGAGCTAGACTGGCTGTGGACAATCCTGTATTCTGTTTAAACGTGGGTTTGGCGCCTTTTCCAGGCTCGCGCTCTGCTAGTCTCTCTCACTCAGTGCCAGGAGAAGCCCCGACGAACCTCCCCACCGCCCCCACCACCACCCTTGGTCGGCTCTCCCTTTTATAGGGTTACTCACATGGGGAGCCAGAACCAATCAGTCGACTTTCCCATTTGCTGGTTATACCCTTCCAGCACTAGAGGGAGCCTGCACTCAGTTTCTACTCTCTCTAATGATATATCACTCACAAACATGATCCTTGCTATACTGGTACTCCTCTTACCACGGCACCCACTGCTCACCCTCAACCCCTTTATATCTCCCACTGATCTGCCCCCCTTCAAACCACAATCCCCCCACTCTCAATTCCCTGTTTTTCCCTCAGTTTATTGCACATCTACCCTCAGTCCATCCCCCAAATCCATCCCTACCCTGGACTACCACACCACCCCCACCCACCCACCACCTAAGCGCCACCCCAGTATCATGTACTCTATCACATGTGGTCAGTCTCCGCTAGCTGCCTCCGGTTCTTTTCTCTCTTCCATCCCATGCACCTCCCTGGTGAGGTCTCGGCAGCTGCATATGCACCCCACCCTCAGCAACCACTACCCTGTGAGGCGCCTAATTTTTCTGCTGCTCCTGCTCTCCGTCAATGTGCACCCTAACCCTGGGCCCGCCAACTCTGCCACGCCTAAGCCCACCGGTGCAGAGGTCTCCGTATTGCTTTCATGAACATATGTAGTCTCCCCAAGAAAACTGCAGCTCTCCAATGCTGGGTTACGTAACACTCCCCTGACATCCTCATGCTAGCTGAGACCTGGCTCTCCCCGCTCATGCCTGACTCCGCTGTCTCTCTACCAAGCTTTTCCCTGTTCAGGGCTGATAGGATGGGCAGGCGTGGAGGGGGGTGTGCTATCTACCTGCGTGACCCGGTCCTGGGCCATGCCCTCCCTACCCCTGAGCTCAACCATGGGGCGCAAGCCATTACTCTTAAAATCACTCCTTACCCGGTCGTGGCCCCCTATACCTAACCACGGCTTACATACCCCCGAGTACAAAAAACTTAGCGGTCACCTCCCTCCTTGACTATCTATCCACCTTACCCCAGAAGGCTGAACAACTAATATTGGGTGACTTAAACACCAACTGGCTCAGCCCCTCGTCCGATATTATAAAGGATGAGCTTGCAGCCCTTGACCTGTCTCATTTGGTCACCCGGCCCACTCGACTTAAAGCAACGGGAACCAGCTCCCTCCTGGACGTAATCCTCTCTAACTGGCCACATAAAGTGGCATCCGTACATGTCCTTGCGGACTCACTTAGCGACCACTCCCCTGTCATCTGCTTTTGGTCCTCCCCCACACTCAGCCCTGTGTACAGCAGCACCCCACGATGCAGGTTTCTCCCCAGGGGTCTTGACAGCCTCAAATGCCACCGCACAAGTCAACTGGACCCCAGTGGCCTGTGCTTCAGACATAAACTCTGCCCTAACCTGACCTCACTCACGCCTTCATCCACGCCTGTATCTGTTTGCCCATCACCACATCTAGAAAAAAAAAAACGGACTGCTGCATGGATATCCCCTGCACTGATCCAGCAACTAAAAAAGCGGGATAATCTCTGGCACATAGCAAACGACTCTGGTAGAGTGGCTGATAGACAAGCCTATAGGGCAGCCCGTAACCAATGCACCTGGGCCATCAAGCAGGCAAAAGCTAAATACTATCAGGCTGCGTTGACATCCTCCTGGGGCTCATCCAGAGCCTTCTGGGACAACATTAAAGAACTGAATGGTAAAACCCGCTCCCCCCCTCCGTCTCAGATTGTCATAAATGGGGCTGTCTCGACAGACCTAACATGTATTGCAGACTGCCTTAATAAAACCTTCACGGACTTATGTGCAGTTCTCCTGCCCTTTTTGACCTGGTTGCCACGTCACCCCACTCACACTTCAAGGCCACTATTCCGCTTCAGGCAGTCTCACCCCGCGATGCTAAACCTTTTTATAAAGTCACTGCCTCCATAACCCAAGTAATGACCCTCTTGACTCCAAGATGCTCCGCCTTACGCTGGATGTCATGCTAATCCCCTCACGCTTATCATAAACAAATCCTTATGCTTAGGTCAATTCCCGGATGCTTGGAAGCACGCTGAAGTAATCCCCATCCATAAGTCTGGGGACCGTATACTACCAAATAACTATAGGCCCATCTCCATCCTCCACCCCCCCCCATCCAAAGCTTTAGAAAAAATAGTATCCACACAGAATACCTATCTAAGCACAACCTTTTATGTCCTGAGCAACATGGGTTTCGTCCTGGCCACAGCACGTCCACTGCCCTTCTGGAATTCTCCCACCATACGCTCTGCAGCTTGACAAGGGTCAACTTGCAGGGGCAGTATTCATAGACCTATCTAAGGCATTCGACACTGTGTGCCACCCCTTGCTGTTAAACTCCCTATGCCAACTGGGACTCTCATCTGGCCCACTGAATTGGTTCTCTAGCTACCTGCATAACAGGTCCCAAAGAGTTGAGCTAAATGGGACCCTCTCCTGCAACCTACCGGTACTCTCAGGGGTCCCGCAAGGCTCCATCCTTGGACCCACCCCTTTCAGTCTATTCCTAAACACCCTCCCAAACTCCTGTTCCAGCAAAATACTGCTCTATGCTGATGATGCAGTAATCCTAGCATCACACTCTGACCCACTCCTACTTCAAGGTACGCTGCAAAGCGCCTTCCTCCAAGCCGGAAAATGGTTCAATAACCATCGACTAGTCCTGAACCTGAAGAAAACAAAAGTCCATGCTGTTCTCACATCGGCAAAACAGCGCCAAGGACACTCCCCTTCACATCACTGCCAGCATGCTCCTCCCACTAGAACAGGTAACATCCTATAAGTACCTGGGCATCACCTTTGACCCAAGCCTTACATTCCACGCCCACCTAAAAGCCCTGTCATCGGCCATGAACTCCAGGATCGGGCTCCTCTACCGCCACAAAGATTGCCTCCCGGAATCTGCATTAAAACTAGCCATTACCTCGCGGTGTTGTCACTGGCCGTTACGAATTCAATTTACGTGGCGGCTGATCCCTCCTCCTTATCTAAGAGTCCAGACCTCTATTAACAAAGCCTGTAGGCTCCTTGCAGTGCTAACAGCAGAACTCACACCTGTCTGCTGTCTCTGCCAACATACTCACTCTTGAGAAGAGACTGAAATATCATACCTGCCTGCTGGCCAAAAATCCATGTCAGGGCTTTGCCCACCAGGGTCTCTGCACCACTGCAGCTGGCTGTCGGCCCCTGCCAACCCGTAACTCCATCGCAGCCACTTTCATAGTTCCCAGGGCAAGGACCTCTCGCTGCCAAAGATCCTTTCATCATAAAGCCCCCCCTTGGTTTAACTCCCTTCCCGAGGCTATCACTAAGATCCCTGGGATTGGTCGATTCAAAATCGCCCTCAGTCAACATATTATTGACAGTCGATGTTGTAAATGTCGATAGTTGACCAAAACCCTGCCCCATTTAGCCCTGTGCCCTTTGGATCCCATAGATGTCTGGATACTGGTACAATAAAACAGACTGTAACAATGATGTTATATATTGCTGTGTAAAATGCTATTTAATGATGCGTGTATCTCAACATATGCATGTACCTGTACAATTGCTGCCTGTAACTCCACGTGTGTATGTATCTCACCTGTATGTAATCCCTGTCCTAAACCTCACTTATTGTTGTCTCCCCAATGACAGTAGGTACTTTTGTAAGCGAGTCGCTGACTCAAAGGTTGTAAAACTGATTACTTCAATAAATAAATAAATAAAATAAACAAAGTAGAGGGCTCTCTCAATCCTGATATTCCTGTGTTCACAAAGCAATTTACCTCTGACTGCACATACTGTAAAATAATTGTGTTGGATGCTTGCTGGTCAGTGCAGCAGTAAAGCTACCAACTGCAACACCAGTGAATGAGCTAGGGTCATATGGGGGACTGAGCGTCCCACAGGACACAATCCTCTAGGGAGGCAGGGTCCCTATCTCTGCTGCAGTGCTACCACCTGGGTGATCATAGGTTGAAGCGCAGTGGAGGCACGTTGGGAGGGGGGCATCTACTGGGATCGTGATCAGCGTGCCAACGTGCATGCTCTTACATTGAGCTCATGGCACGCAGACATTCCAGGGGCTGGGTGAAATGATCCAACTGATGCAGGATGATTCCTGACTCTCCCTGCTGGCTCCATACAGTCTACCGCGCACCTCTCCACTTAAGCTAGATTAAAGGGACTCCAGTGGCCTCCTGTCAACCTTGATGAAAGGGGCCTGCCATGGGGGAAGCAGGGGGGGTACAGGTCTCGGTGAAGATGGGTAATGGAGCTGGGGGAGAGCAGGTCAGTGGGGCCAACTGGAGAGGCAGGGGCATAAACGGAAAGTCAAATAATTTGCTGTAGGGCATTTTGTGCGATTTGTTTTAGTGTGGTGGGGGAGGGGTTTGAACGCAGGTGCCTCAAGATGCATTGCTGCATCCATTTATACTGCTTTCTCTGAATAATTTCATTCTTAACTCTTCAAAAGGTATAAAAGTATTCTAGCATGTTTTAGAGTAGTTTTAGAGCAAGGGCTGGCCTGCCAGTGCAGTAGTAGTGCTACTGCTTGCAGCTGTAGCGACCCAGGTTTGGGAATGAGCCTGGGTTGCTGGAGGGCCAGCTGGTGTAGGATGGTTGAGTGTCCCATGGATGCTTGCCCCCTTGTGGGTGGGAGGGCTTTTGGTCTCCGCTGCAGTACTGTCACATGGGTGACGACAGGTGGCAGTGCAGGCTGAAGTCAGTATCGAGGGGGGGGGGGTTGTCACTGTGATGCTGAGGTGTCTGAAGCATTTCCTTCATGACACTTAAGGCAGGAGGAAATGGGGAAAACCCACTGGCTGCGCAGGATGCTATACTTTGCCCTGCTACTGGCCCCGCACTGCTAATCATGGCTGTCGCTCCCCAACCAAAACTCAACTCTGTCCCAGGGTAAGGGGCCAGTCCCAGGCAGCCCTTCCTATGGGGGGGTCATCCACGGGGGACCAAGGGTCAAGGTTGGTGCTGGGGAAGTCGGGTGATGGGGCTGGACAAAGCGGAGGACTGAAGGGGGGCTGGTCAGGAGCCAGGGAGAATAATAATACAGTGATTTAAAGTTTAAAAAAAAAAAAAAAGTTTGAGAGTAAATAAAGGGAGGAGCAGTGGTGGGGCACATCTGTAGAACAGATTACAATAATGAATAATTACACAACTTGCATTATTTTTTATACAGCTATTTGTCTATAAGCTATAAGTAGTGTCAGTGACTCAGTAGATGGCACACTCACCTCTGAGGCTGGGAGATCAGAGGGCTGTGGGTTCAGTTCCCACATCTGGCACTTGGCTTAATATCGCAATACTGACACTGTAGTGAAGCATGCGGGGGATGCTGCACTTCTGAGGTGCCGTCTTTCGGATGAGACGTTAAACTCGGGTCCCATCTGCCTGGATTGGTGGTAGTTCAGGTGGATGCTAAAGATGCCATGGCACTTATCGAAAAAGAGTAGGGGAATTTTTTATTGAAATCACAACAAATCAAAACAATTCACATTCAAGTCAGTAGTAGTTATTTATTTGCTTTTGGTAACCAGGCAAGCACACTAGACAGTCAAGTGCCTATTTTCAGGTGCGACCCAGGAGAGTTACAAGGTATCCATGAAACAAATACAGAGTCGTGATTACAAACCAGAGCCACATGCTCCAACAGTGGGTAGAACAGCATAAGGTACATACAGGCTCAAAGAACATCGTGGGGAGGTAGAAAAACATCAAGACATAAACTAGGAATTTAGAACAAGAAGACATAGACTACAAATTAGAATAAAAACAACTCTAACAGTGGGGCAGTAAGTGCCTAGTAGGGGCACCAGCGGAGGTAATAGGGCTATGAGACTGGGCATTATGAGGCACACAGGCAGGTAGCTCCAGCTTTTTAGGAAGTTCCAGAGGGATGTTTTGAGGGAGGGATGGGAGGGAGAGGCATGAACTTGGGCGGAAGGGAGTTCCACATTTGGCGCGTGGACGGAGAATGCTCGATCACCAGCGAGGTCTGGTCTTGGGGACCAAGGCGAGCCTGGGGCCATAAATGACGAGTGGTGAGCGGGGAGGCATGTTTCAGGAAGAAGCGGCCGAGGGAGTAGCGTTCTAACTATTGTCAATGAAGTTTCCTAGGATGTAGGTGCGGTGTTTTTCAGGGGGAAACCATTCCAGGCGAGAGTAGAGCATACAGCGATGTGTGAGACGGGGAGCCAAGAGTGTGAAGCGGCCTATGTTGTTGTCCGTGGTGGCCCACTTAGCAAGGCTTGAGGACGGGACAGGAGCAAGGGCAACGAGAGAGTGTAGGAAGTAGTATCCCCCTAGCTATGGCCAGCCGGGCAGCGGGGTAAGGCAGTCTTTAGCTCTGTAGGCTAGGCCGAGCTTGCCATTTGTCGTGTTACATATGTTCCTCATGTGACAGGAGAGATCCAATTGAGGATCGAGGGTAACTCCTAGGTACCTGGCAGAGTCAATTGTCGGCAGGAGGGAGTCACAAGACCCATAGATTTTGAGGGGCGTCCTGCAGGAGGAGGTTTTTGCCATGGAGCCAAAGAGCATGGCCTCAGTTTTCTTCAAGTTGACTGTCAGTTTGTGGCCATCCAGCCAAGCCATTCCCTGATAAGGGAGAAGTCAGAGTTGAGCTGGGTATTGATGCTGGTGGCATAAAGCGAACTGGCTAAGATGACCAGGTCATCCACGTAAAGGGTTAGGTGCCCTTTTGTAGTGGCAGAGGGTAAATCGTTGATGAACAGGATGGGTCCAAGGACGGGCCCTTGGGGTCCCCCACTGTTCACAGGTGAGAGGGTTCGATTAAAACAGGTGAGTTGTTGCCTACCCCCGAGGTAGTTGGAGAACCACTCGAGGGCACGGAGGGAGAATCCATGAGTCTGCAGGGTGGAGAGGAGGAGGGGGTGGTCCACATGATCGAAGGCTTTGGAAAGATCAACAAATATAGCCCCAGTCAGCTTGCAATGGTCAGTTGCTGACCTAATCTTGGAGGGGACCATGGCAAGAGCTGTCAGCTGCTGTGGCCTTTTCTGAAACCGTGCTGAGATGGGGAAAGGACATCTATCCCTGGAGGTAGTGGGAAAGCCTTGCGGGCGGCGGCCTTTTCTAGGAGCTGCAGGCAGCCGATAAGAGTGGCAATGGGGCTTATAATTATTGACATCTTTAGGGTTGCCATGTTTAAGGACAGGGACAACTTGGCAACCTTCCATATGTCAGGGATGATCCCTGAGATAAGCGAGGCGTTGAAGATAAGCAACTGGTCGGGCGAGAGAGGAGCCCCAGGCTTGAAATAGCTGAGGTTCCGTGGCTGTCCTGTCCTGGGCTCTGTGTGGTGTGAGAGAGACACTGCAAGGAGTGCCTGGGTCCTCGCCAACAGTGATCCTTTAAGGTAGAATGGCGGACGGGGGGTGGAGGCCCGCAAACCGGTAATGGGGCTGAGGGCAGGGGGGGTGGAAGCCGGCAGTTTTGTGAACATGCGGCTAAAAGAAGTGGCAGTGGTTAGGGGGTTATTGCAGTTGGCTCCCCCAATGAACATGCCAGTAGCTTGCTTCTTGGCCAACCCCCCCCGACGAGGTTTTTTATGTTTTTCCAGAAACTCCGAGGGTCATTTGCCGCAGCAAGCAGGGCAGTGCTGCAGTACTCACTTTTCGCAGTATGTATGGCCCGCTTACAGGAGTTTCAGCTGGCGGTACTCCAGGAGGTCTTGTTGGGCTGCGGATGCCCTGTATTTACCCAGGACTTGTTGTCTCATTGTCTTCATAAGGGAGAGAAGACTCGCTGTGGAGCTACTTCTGTGACTGTACTCTGACTCTTTCTTAGGGGTGCATCATTTTGCAGGGACAATGCTGCAAGGAAGTGGTCTGGGCTCTCGAGGTCATTTTGTCAGTCGAGTGACGCTTGGACCAGTCAACTCCCTGTAGGTCCTCAAGGTAGTTATTAATTATGAGTTTGAGTAGTCCCTCATTTGGATCACTCTACAGGGACTTTGGACGGTTAGAGCCCCACATGCAGGTAGATAGGCGAGTGGTGAGAGATGGAGTCTGGGAGTATCCCTGAGTGGACAATTTGTCGCGTCGGTTGCTCTTTACCCAATCAATGAATGTACCATTGTCACCATGATGGGAGAGCCTAGTGGGTTCCATGATGACCTGACTGAGGGCAAGGCCAGAGAGCAGAGGCTCAATTTGCTTAGAGTTGGGCCCCAGCCAGTTGAGGTTTAAGTCACCTAGGATGAGGAGCTCATTTGAGCCAACCTTGTCCCTAAGTTGCTCAAGTAGAGTTGAGAGCCCCAGCATGCCCCCCCTTAGGTGGGTTATAGGTGCACACTAGATGCACCTTTTTTGTATTCCCAAGTAGGAGAAGTGTGTGGAGAAACTCACAGGGTTGGGGTGCCTGGGTAAATGCGAACAATGGACACATTCAGGTGCACCTTATAGTATATGAGCACTCCCCCACCCACACTGCTGCTGCCAGCCTGTCAGCCGGACCAAGCTGTGGACCGGGAGGAGCAGGTGCAGTTCTAGGATGTGTGGCTTAAGCCACATTTTGGTGATGCCCAAAACGTCAGGCTTATAGAAGGCAGCCCAAGCAGTTAGTTCTGCAAAGTTTTGGAGTAGGCTGCGGATGTTTAGGTGGGCTATGTTTAGGCCTTTGGCTGCCCCCCAGGCTTGTAGGAGACCGGGAGGGCAGGGAGACCCAGGCTGCTGGCTGAGTGACCTGCCTGAGTGAGAGGGGCCATATCACTGGGTAGTGAGCTGGCCGGACATCGTGTACTGCGAGGGAAAGGACCCAAATAGAGGGATAAAACCAGGCAGAGTTGGCCGCAGCAGGCAGAGGAGGAGGGAGGGTTAGGGGTGTAGGCAAGCAGGAAAATACCAGGAGGAGGGCCACAGCATGGAACTAGGGCCGCAGGTAGGGCTGTGAGTTGGAGGGAGCAACAATAGAAGGTGGGAGGGGACTAGCAGTGAAAAAGAAAGGGAGGTGCTCTCATTTGTGAAGGCTTACAGGGATTGAAAGTGGAAGTACACTAGGATGTATAAATGTCCCTAGTGGAGAGACTGTATAGCCTGCCAATGGAAAAGTGGGCTTTAGGTTTTCAGCCAACGTGTGACCACCGCTATATATTGGAGTGACAACCATGGTGGTGTTAGGCGGTGGGGCAGCAGGCGCTGGTGGGGGCTGAATCCTCGCAGCACGTTCCTAGACGCAGGTAGCGAGGAGAGACAACCGGGCCCGCGTGTTGGCAATGTGGAGGCTCCAAAGCACAGTACTGCAGTTCGAGGTGAAACCCAAGCGGATTAAAGTTCAATGTCAGGAAAAGGCTCCTAGAGGTAGGAAACGGAGTCGCTAAACAGCACGCCTCAGGTCTTGTGGCTGGGCTACTGAAATGTTTGTTCGGTGTATCTCGGGTGGGTGGGGAGGCCAGTCCAGGCAAGTCTTATGCAACCTCTGATCCCTTGTCAGAACCGTGCACACTGTACATCATACAAATCATGAAAACAAGGAAAAACGAGAACATAAAGAGGCATTTTTTTCATACAGTAGCCACAAGCATAAAATTGCAGTGGAACCACACCCCCCCCACACTAAAGGAATAGGGAAGGGCATTTTTTATTCATATTATGAAAATAATCGGATAAACAAGTCCGTATTACTTCAGACAGAGCTAATAAGTGACACAATAGTAACACATATTGCCAGAAAAAAACAGGGGGATACAAATGTACAAGGAGAAAATCAAAACTCTAAAGGCCAAAAAAAAAAATTATATCCCAGTCAAAAACACCAGTCACTAAACCAAATGCTCCCCCCACCTAAATACCAGTGTTGTGTTTTTTTTTCCCCCACATCATCATCCGAATAAAAAAAAAAATTAAATAAATAAATAAAATTAGATCATCTAAAAGAAAAGCAAACATATATGATGTAACACATTCCAACTTTGTTTTGAAACATATTACTAAAGCTAACCTTGGACAAAGTCACACACCCCCACCCTACCCCATGAGCGTGGAGTTTCCTATCTCCAACAACAGACCCAAACAAATATAACAAATTAAAACCAATCAAAATATTTCCACTGAGTCACCGTTATTTGAAGAAAACTTCAGTGATTCCATATATTTAAATTTGTTTAAATCCGCAAGTATCATATTATAAAGTTCCCATGCAGAAATCTCCATTTGTTGGAGTGCCAACCTACACTGGCCTATCCATGTCCAGTATAAGAAATGTACCATAATCATATGTAAAGTGCTATGGAGAATATCTTTGTGAAACAGGGACTATACCGTAGAACAACATCCGTGCGTCAGGAGGAAAATCTAATTTCCAAATACCAGTATTCTTAATCAATTCCCAAAATTGTATAATATGTGGACACCTAAAGTACAAATGTTCCATAGTCTCGGTGCTCTGTACACAAGTGTCCCTTGGGCAATAACGATCCTGTAGCTGTTTGTGCTTCTGATTCCCCCGGACATTTACTTTCCCATGAATCGGTAATCAGACCGTATCCCACATTTTCTCTGGGATCGTACTATCAGAAATGTACTAAGAAATTGAATTTTGATCTGACACCGAAAATTCTGCAAATGGGTATTCCATAAACCACTCTTGAACAATTTCCTCATATAATATTTTTCTAAGAAGACGTAAAACTGAATCATATTTCACCTTCCAGTGCTTCACCTTATCAAAGACTCCTGACCACAGACAGTCAAGTCGGGGATTACGTTTATTTTTATGTAAAAAGGCATTTCTACACCATTCTACCATTACTCCCTGTAATTTAGGCAAGCCCTAGTTTATCCATAACTGTGAAGTCTTTTTCATTAAAGGAAGCAGATTATTATATATGAAGATTGTAAAGAAAAAATACTAGTGGATTGAGCATATGAATTCCCCCTTCCTTAATAGGTTTTATAAAGCACATTCCTCTTGACAGGATTTAATCTGCTACCCCAAAAACAAGAAAAGAAAGATGCAAGCAATTTTGTTTCCAACGAATGGGGAAGGGGAAAAATAGTACCAATAATCACAAATAACGGAACTAAAAAGGAGTTAATCAAATAAATTCTCTTCTTTTTTGACATCCTCCACACATTCCAACAAGCTACCTTGTCCATCCTTTTTTTTTTTTTTTTTAAACACTGTACTCCAGTTATCATCTGCCAAATTCTCGTGATCAAAATAAATACCCAAAATTTTACAAGGTGTTTTAGTGATTGGGATACCCCCTGCCTCTACGATCGGAGTATCAAACCCCTGGATTGCCAGACATTTAGATTTCAGAGGATTTAACCGGGCCCCAGTTATTGCCCCTAAGTTCTGAACTAAATCATACGCCCTCTGAAGAGACAGGTCATCTTGTGCTAACAAGCATATATCCTCCGCATAAGCTATAACTTTGACATTCTGTGCCACCTCAAACCCCAAGCCCTTAATTAATGGTGCCCTTTGTAGGATTCTGAAGTATTGGGTCAATATAGAACACGTACAATAGAGGGCTTAATGGACACCGCTGTCTCACCCCTCTCAGAATTCTACAAGGTTTTCCAATATGCCCATTCTCATAAGGTCTTACATAAGCCAAAGCATAAGAGTTGAATCCACTGAATAAAATGATCAGGAATTCCATAAGAATGTAAACAATGCCATAAAAATTAATGTGAAACACTGTCAAACGCCTTCGCCTGATCTAAACTAAAAACAAATCCCCCATCAGATTCCAACTTCCTAGTGTTCCTCCCTCCGTCCATTAATTCTCTCAAACACAAAGCATCTGTAATAAGTCTTCCAGGTATTCCACAAAACTGTGTACAACTTATTAAAACATCCATCACTGTAGCCAATCTATTTCCCAGTAATTTTGCCAGTATTTTAAAATCAACATTCAACAGGGTAATCTGATGCCAGTTAGAAATATCCGAAACCTGTCCTGATTTTAAACAAAAAAATCAGAAGTCCCTCATACATTTGTACTAGTAGGCAAAAATCTCTCAACATAAACTTATAAATAGCTAGAAGTTCAACAGGCATCAACTCCCACAATAATTTAATTTATATAATTTTCCTGGAAGGCCATCAGAGCCCTGAGAAAGAGTTTATTCAAAGCCATAACCCTCTGTAACTCGGCTGCAGAAAAAGGAGCTATCAAGTCATTAGATTGTTTTTCTGTTCATCTTGGGGGATCTGCAGCCTGAAGCAACATAGTAATACAGGGGGAATTAAAGGGCAACTCCCCAAACGTTTTGTTAACAAAGTATTCCAAATACTGCATTACAGCACTATTATCAGTAAGCAACACCCCCTGATCTGTAGTTAAATTATCAAAACCTTTTCTCTCTCTCTCCTTTGTTGGCAATCTGTAAATGGGTTAGCTTCATCCGCCTTACCCTGCGTCCCAAATGACTGTTCCTTCTGTAAGGAAGCCAACCTGTTATATTGGTATAAAGACATTTCTGTACAAATTGTAGTAATCTCATGACTCAAATCCTGACCCCTAACAACCTGATCAGATAAATTATATCATTTTTTCCTAAGCTCTAAATATTTAGAAGCAGTCGATGCAGCCTGAGTCCTAGCCATAAACTGAAAATATTGTGAAATACACAGTTTCAAATCTCCCCACCACCGACTAAGTTCTCCCTCATATAAAAATATTGTGGAGCGTTTACCAGAAATGATCGTACTCAAATCCTCTTGTATTTTTCCTTTCTTAGTAACAAAGATGTATTTAATCTCCAAAACCCTGGCCCAGACTCTCTTAAGGGGGGGATTGCAATGTGAATTCCTATCGGCATATGGTCAGAAATTTCAATAGGTAATGTACAAGAATGAAAAATATCTGCAGATTTTTTCACAAAAATAAAGTCTATTCTCGATGACTATGTCCCTCCTAAAATATGTGGGTTTAGCCTTAGTACGTCCCTGAAGATGTGCATCCTTAAGTCCCACTTGAGAAATAACTCTAGTTAAATAAGTTTTATCACAGTATTGTTTGCTACCTGGATGTTTCTGCTGAAAATTGACATTGGGGGAGATTTCAAAGAATATTTGTCTACTAGTATGCAAAAGTGGATGATTCCTAGCCAAGAAATCTATACGCTGGGCTTTAGTTTGAGGACCAGAAATATTAACCAAACGGCAATGGAAGGAACCCAATTCCATATCCAACAATAATGCTCTACTGGGCTCTAGATCCACGGATCTATGTACTCTAACAGCTAGCAACAAAAACTATTCCCACACCACAACATAAATCAGGACCGATGGACCAATAGGAGGGTCCCCATACCCATTCTTTCTTAGCTACATTCACATCTGTAATTGTGTGAAACCTAGTGTCCTGTTAAAAAAAAAAATTGGTATCGCCAGTGATGTAAAATTGAAAACATAGTGGCTCATCTCACAGGTGATTTCAAGCTGTTGGCATTTAAACTCTCCAATTTAAGATTAACCGGCTCAGGGATTTTTTTTTTCTTTTTCCTTCAATCTTACACTGGACCTTATCCGTATAGTTGATGGTTCAGCTATTTTACTGCAACCTTTAGTAGCCTCCTCCTTCCCTTGCGAGGGAAGAGGAGATTCAGAAACCTGTTCCATAGGTGGTTGTTCTTCAACTCCATCACCCCGTGAAGAAAACACTGAAAAGCGATTTGAGAGAGGTAACGGGGATAATGGCAGTCGGCCTGAGAGTACCACAGGGTCACCATCAGTAGGCGGTTCAGGAATCGGGGTAAACTTCTATTTCTTGAGGTTGGCCTGAATCAGCATCTGAAATACTACCTTCACGAGGAAGTATAACTGCAGTCAATCCTGTAAGGGGGTCACACCAGGGTTTCTGCTGCTTACAGAGTCAGTCACATCACAGCTTGGGGCAAGGGTTTGGCGGGCTGTTGTGGGCTCAAGAACCTCTGAGCCGCAAACTCTCCCACCACACTAGAAATTGGAAAATTGTTAAGTACTGTAGGTCTAGATGAAAAGAGAGTACTCCTTGATTGTCCCCCAAAACCTCCACCCCTGCCTTTACCTCTTCTCCTGGCAGCAATAGAAAAATCTATACCAGCTTCATCATTCCAAGAAGAAGAA
Organism: Neoceratodus forsteri; assembly: GCA_016271365.2. Classification (NCBI taxonomy): domain Eukaryota; kingdom Metazoa; phylum Chordata; order Ceratodontiformes; family Ceratodontidae; genus Neoceratodus; species Neoceratodus forsteri. The sequence continues at coordinate 42,458,058 of CM057452.1, read as the reverse complement.
CAATATCTTGCTCGTGAGAGCAAGACATCATGATCAGAGGCTTCCTCCAAATTTCGAGCAGCCCAAGGGCAGTCATGAAAAGTATGCTCTTCATCCCCACAGAGATTGCATATGGGAGAAGCTGAGCACTGCATCGCCATGTGGCCCAACAAGCCACAATGAAAGCATCTAACAGTATCACAATCCGTATTTAAATGCGATAAAGATCCACAGCAGTAACAGCTGTTAGGCTGCCCAGCATAGAAAAGAATTCCTCTGTCTCAATCAAAAAAGAATGAACTCTGAAGGTGTTGGATACATAGATACATAGACAGTGTCGGCAGATAAGGGCCTATGGCCCACCCAGTCTGCCCATTTGAGCTTGTAAGTTCAGTTTATGTTTTCCAAGAAGTCTGTTGCCCCTTACCCCTGACCTCCAGAATTCCTTTATGTCTATCCCATGCATTCTTAAATCCCGTGATTGTTTAAGCCCCCACCACTTCCTCTGGCAGGGTGTTCCACTTGTCCACCACCCGTTCTGTGAAGAAATTCTTCCTCACGTTTCCTCTGAATCGTCCTCCCTCCAACTTCATCCCATGCCCTCTAGTCCTGGAACATCTTTTTCGCTTAAAAATAGTGTATTCCTGCACCCTGTTCCTCCCTGTAAGATACTTGTATGTCTCTATCATATCCCCTCTCCCTCCTCTCCTCCAGGGAGTACATATTCAGTTCCTTCAACCTGTCCTCATAGGACTTGTGACGCAATCCATGCACCATCTTTGTTGCCCTCCTCTGAACCTTCTCTACCCTGTCTATGTCCTTACGTAGGTAAGGTCTCCAGAACTGTACACTGTACTCCAGGTGGGACCTCACTAGTGTCTTGTATAGTGGAATTATGACCTCCCTTTTCCTGCTGGTGATGCCCCTGCCTATGCAGTGATCCCCATTCATTAAAAATGAGAGGCGGGCCGCCATGCTATCTTGAATGTCCACCTCTCATTTTCTATTACCGCCACTCTTTCCTGCTTGATTGTGCTGCCCTAGTAGCGGCTTAGTGCTACTGTCCCTTTAAATGTTCGCGATCGCACTAGGAGCGTGCACGTTAGGAGCACGCACGCAAGCAGCAGATTCCAATATCCTGAGCAGTCACGGAGGTATTCATCACGCAACCGCAGTCTAGTTACACCGTCGTGATCATGGGGTTGTCGGTCTAGCAGTCAGCAGACCATGCAAGGCACCAAATTGTGGAAGCAATCACAGAGGAAGCAAGAGAGTGACAGCTAAGACGCCCTATAGTGGAGCAGCTACAACACTTAGGGGTAAGTCCCACTAAAGTAGTCTGCTGCCACTCGAGGGTTTTTGCCAGTGTGACTGAGTGTGTGTCAAGGAGATGATCGATTAGTTTTGTAATTTGTAGCATGTGGAAGTCGGGGCTATAGATTTGTGACAGCAGGCACCCCCCCAAAAAAAAAAAACATAAATCTGTGTAGAAGTAGCAGTGGTGATGACAGTGAAAACTATTTTACTAACTTAACTTTGCTGTTAATACTGTTACTTTGAAGTTGGCAGTGAGGTGGGCAGGGGAAGGAAAGATCATTGTGTGGACTCCACAGAGCAGCTAGCAGCTTTCACTGATTTGATTGCAGCTGAAAATAATTTGCAGTGGCTGGAAAAAAATACAGATTGCCTGTGAGTCAATGACTTTTAGAGAAGTGTTGGCTGTATTTAATAACTGACTGAGTAGGCAATTTTACTTAAATAAAAAACAATCTGAAGGTTTGAGGGGGAACTATTAATTGGGTTTGATTTGAGAGGGGAGCAGAATCATTGTGTGGTCTTCACAGCGGATCTGGGCAGCAGCTTTATTTGAACTGCTGAAGGGTAGGAAAAAATACTGGCAATGAAAAAGAAAAAAAAAACACACTGACTGCGCAGAAGATCAACTGGAAGGACCTTAGCCTGAATTAAACCAAATAAAAATAAACCTGACCACCAGAGATTTGTTTTGTAGCCTGCAAAAAAATATTTGTGTGAGAAAAAAAATTCTGGTCTCCTTAACTGTCACCAGGGGTCTGCACCACTAGTCAGGTTGTGCAGTCTTGCTTCGTCAGTGGTCACTTGTTCTGAACCCTGATTTCAGAGAGCAAAAAAATATTTGTGTGAGAAAAAATATTTGGGGCTCAACAAGCATTACCAAACTCTCGTTCTGTATTGACAAACACACGATAACACTTAGGGAAAAAAAAGCTTTATGGTACACAATGCAGAAACTAACTAACTTTGGTTTCAAATTAACTCAGAAACGGAAACATCCTGATCAAGATGACAATTGTGAGTTGATTGGGACAGTGCCCATTGGTCCAGTTGATATCGACGTCATTGTCCAAAAAACTCCCTGCACTTCTTCCTCCTGTAATACAGAAAAAAAACACCTCTAAGCATAGAGCAACAGGATTTTATACTGGCTGGCTTAACAAATACTGTTGGTTACAGTACAAAGAAATGATGGCATGTTTTGTTGCATTTTATAAAAACATAAACATGCCCAAATCAGGAACAGTTTGGGTACTCAGTGGGTGTAAGACATTCAAAGAAGATGCTATAAAAGGCATCAGAACAGTTCAGTTCACGTTGTTGCTTCTGAACTGGAAGCTAACTGCAGAATTTCTGCTTCAAAAGGTGAAATAGAGCAGGCAATGCAGCAGGCCCTGACCCTGGAACAAGAAGCTTTTGTGGCATCCCTTCGTTGCATGTACTGGCTAATAAAAAAAAAAAAAAAAAAATGAGCTGCCTCACACAACGAAATATGGCTCACTGCTAGATCTCGACAAATCATTGGGATGCAAATACCTAGACAATATACATATTGCTGATGCTGTTAAATATCGTTCTGATTGAACTGTCAGAGAAATGGTTCTCTCTCTGGGTGAGGTGGTCAGGAGATCAGTTCTTACAGATTTGAAGGCTGCCAGATTTTTTTTTTTTCATATTTGGTGGACGAAACAAGTGATATTGCTGTTATGAAGCAGCTCATTTTGTATGGTATGTACTGCAAAGAAGGGAAACCCAGAGTTTCTTTCCTGGGACTTGAGGAACTAACTAATGGAAAGGCAGACACAATTGTTTAAAAATAAATAAATAAATAAATGCTGGAGTTCTCTGATAACAATCAAATCTCGATTGATCACCTTGCAGGGTTAGGCAGTGATGGAGCAGCCGTTATGCTGGGCAGGCAAAACGGGGTGGCTAAAAAGCTGAAAGAAGTCAGCCCAAATTCTTGTTGAAAATCACTGTATGGCTCACCGGGAGGCCTTGGCTGTAAAGGCAGCAGCAAATGAAGTGAACGCCATTAAAAAGTTTAATCAAACACTAGATCACTTATACAGATATTATGAAAACTCTGCTGTTCGCATGGCTGCTCTGAAAGAAATTCAGCAGGTAATGGAAAACCCTGTTTTAAAGCCTAAACAGGCAAAAGCAGTTAGGTGGTTGTCCCATGATGCAGCATGTGACACACTAAGGAAGATTTTCCCATCCGTTGTTACGTCCTTGCATAGAGAGGCCTCTGAAAGGCACGATCCCCAAGCTGCGGCCTAGTAAAATGGTGGAAAACTGGGAGTTTTTCTCTATTTTATGCATGATGTGTGACATACTTCACACCTTAGCATCTTATCTAAATGCTTTCAAACATCAGCTCTGAATTTTACTGATATAAAGAGACATTTACATTCCACTTTAGAGATTCTTAGGGCACGCCTACTGGTACTTGGTCAGTACTTCTCCTCCGTTTCACCTGAACTAGTACTCCTGAATGATAATGGCCTGAACTTGCCATTTAGCGAACCACAGTTAAATCATTTCAGAACCTCTGTGCATGACAACTTTATTAGGGCCCTAATTGCTGAAATTGAGCAAAGGTTTCCAAGCACAGAACTTTTGGATGCGTTCAGTATCTTTGACCCCAGCATGATACCGGAAGGTGATACTGAAGAGTTGGAAGGGTATGGTAGTGATAGCCTTGAGATTATTCTTGGTCAGTATGCTACTGTTGTGGATGTAGGTGCTTCTGCACTGGAATGGGCTTCCCTGCGTAGTCTCATGTTCACGGAAAAGATGGCCTTTAAGACTATTCCTGATGTGCTGCACGCTCTAACTACTAAGTATGTAGACCTGTATCCAAACATATCTACTTTGGCAGAACTGGCAATGATAATACCAATGTCAACTGCAGATTGTGAGAGGGGTTTTTCTGCACTGAATCGAATAAAAACGCAAGAACGAAATAGATTACGTGCCAGTGTGCTAAATGCACTTATGCTTATCTCAATTGAGGGCCCTGATATTGACAGTTTCCCTTATTTGGAAGCTGCAGCTCATTGGGCAGGACTGCGAAACCGAAGATTAGTTCTTGGCCTTGCAGACACTAGTAAAGAGATGTAGTATGGCTGCACCAAAATGTCAAGACTCTCACAAACTGTTGCCTGGCCTGCAACTAGAATGCAGAGGTTTTCCAGTGTTTTATCACAATTTTCTTTTGCTACTGCACACTACAGAGGCCTCCAGATCATCATATTACTCTTATTTCTTGTTTCTTATGCATTTATTGCATCCCGACTGACTCTGCCCACTGGTAGCTCCGCCCCTGGTGACCCCGCCCCCTGTGGCTCCTCCCCATTACCACTGCTCTATATTTTCACGCAATGTGGAACACTGCTATGCATCCCAGCATCCTATTTGCTTTACCTGCTGCCTTGTCATACTGTTTCCCTACCTTGAGGTCATCAGAGATGATAACCCCAAGATCCCTTTCCTGCTTGGTGCATGCTATATCCTCACCCCCCAACTGATATATTGTGCCAGGGTTTTTGTGCCCCATATGCATTATCTTGCACTTCCTTGCATTGAATTTCAACTGCCAAACCCTGACCATTCTTGAGTTTCTGCAGGTCCCTTCTCATTCTGTCTACACCCTCTGGTGTGTCTACTCTGTTACAGAGCTTTGTGTCATCAGCGAACAGTGAAATTCTGCCTTCTAGGTCCTGCGCAATGTCACTGATGAAGATATTGAATAGGACCGGTCCCAGCACTGATCCCTGTGGTACCCCACTGGTCACTCTTCCCTCTGTGGAGTGACAGCCATTTACCACCACCCTCTGTGTCCTGCCGCCCAGCCAGTTACCTACCCACCACACTACTGTCCTGCCCACACCCATATTCCCCAGTTTGTGCAATAGTCTTCTATGTGGCACAGTGTCAAAGGCCTTGCTGAAGTCCAGATAGGCCATGTCCACTGCCCTCCCCTCATCCACCTCCCTAGTCACCCAGTCAAAAAATTCCATGAAGTTGGTCTGACATGACCTCCCCCTGGTGAAACCATGCTGCCTTGGGTCCTGTAGTCCATTGACAACCAGATGTTCCACCAATCTCTCCTTCAGTAGTGCTTCATGATCTTCCCCACTACTGAGGTGAGGCTGACTGGTCTGTAGTTCCCCGCTTCCTCTTTGTTCCCACTTTTGTATAAGGGGACTACATCTGCTATCCTCCAGTCTTTGGGTACCTCCCCTGTTTCCAGTGATCGGCTAAACAGGATAGCCAGAGCTTCAGCCACCACCTCTCTTAGTTCTTTAAGGACCCTGGGGTGCACCCCATTGCTTTATCAACTCTTATTACTTCCAGTTCCTTCAAGACCCTTTCTTGTGTAAAGGGACTTGTGTCCATTTCTGCACCATTCTCCCCTTGTACTCGTTCAGACCCATTACCCTCCTCTTCGTCAGTAAAGACTGAGCAGAAATACCTGTTCAGTATGTCAGCTTTACTGTTGTCATCCTCCACACAGCCCCATCCTCCCCTTCAGTCTCACTATCCCTCCCTTTGCCTTTCTTTTTCACTTATGTACCTGTAAAGGTTTTGTCCTCTACCCACTGATTTTGCAATGTGTTCTGTCTGAGCTTTGGCTTCCTTACTGACCTCCCTGCCTCCTTTTGCTTCTCCTGGTACTTCTCCCTATCCCCTTCTGCATGTGTCTTTTTGTATTGCCTGAATGCAATCTTTTTGGCTTTCACTTTCTTTGCTACCTCTTTGGAAAACCATAATGGTCTCCTCTTCCTTTTCCTCTTGCTAACCTGCTTAATACATGATTCTGTTGCTCTTGTAATCCCCATTTTAAATACTGCCCACTGTTCCTCAACCCCTGATTCCTGCCCCATTCCCCTTAATGCCTCTTAAGTATCTCCCCATTTTCCCGAAGTCTGCCCCCCTAAAATCCGTTTGATTTAACTGAATTCTAAAGGTCCACCCCCCCCCGTCCAGAAACCATTATCGTCCAATATAGGGCAAGGGTGATCAAATATGGTACAGTGCTTCTCCAACCAAAATATTATGTCTTTAATATCCACACCGTCATTCTTAAACAGCAACGTGATTGTCTTAATAGTTGGTTTGGTAATGGGAATTGCTACAAAATCTTTCCATTCGTCAGCATCCTTTACACCATAGTACACTCTCCAAAATTTGTCAAGCAAAGCCATGGTACAAAAACTAATATCGTACATATGATCCCCAGGTGCATGACTAAACGCATAAACTTCAGTTGGGGTAAACCCCATAGAGTCCATAAGAAGCATTTTGCCCACCCATAGTCTATCAGGTGAAACTGGAGCCAAGCCTTTGTACCTAAGACGTATTAAGAATCTCCTTTTTGCAGCAGTAACTGGTGTCTGAAATAATCCTGCATAGGTCGTAGGGCGTCTGGTACCCGGAGCTACTTCGGGCTCTTTTTTTTTTTTTTCGTCAGTATTGTCTGCAAACCCCTGCCCTATCCCCATAGCCTCCTGTTCATCCCTTTCAGTACATACCTTGTTCGGAATAATAGGTAGAGTGGAATCCATTGTTAGTTTCACCAGGTGCCATCCTATCTCCCTGGGACACCTGAAGTTCAGCGTATGACGCAGATACCGACTCATGGACCTCTGTTACACCCAAAACCTTATCCGGAGGACTCGTCAAAGTTTCATCTGGTATACTCGACTCGCCATCAACAGGCAAAGGATCAGGTAAAGAATTAATATTGATCGAACAGGTAGGGGAACCAGGTATAGGAATTGCAGGGTCTGGGAGCCACCGCCCAGCGGAAGAAAATCCAGCCTGCTCCATGAAGCGCCCCACCTGGAGTCCAATCCGAAGGAGTGTCACTGAAACTGCTTACATTAGACAGTCTCCTCTCTCATTTGCTCCAAAACAGTTTCAGTCCCTGAGTGAGGCAAAGGTTCTAAGCCCACACCCCCAGGCAAACGCTTACTCGTTTCTTGTATGGGGCTAGCCACAGACTATTTTCGTTTTTTCTTCTCGTCCTCCAACTTAGTTTTACCTTTCAGAAATTCCTGTTCTGCTGCTGACAACCTAAGCAGAAGTGGTTGCTTTTTATTATCTAATTCTGCTTGTAACAGAACCTCATCTTCTGTAATGTCATCCTCTGCAGCCATTTCAGGAACCGGCATAATAACCTGGGGGTCCACAGTAGAGATTTGTTCCACATTTTGTTCAGGTACTTCCACGTTCTCCAACTGTCCAGACTCCATTACTCCAACAGCATGTCCTCCTCCATCCATGACCAACCTCAGAATGAGGTCTTCCTGCAGAGTGGCAGCGCCCCCTGTGTTAGCGTTCCACTCCCAGTCTGCTGCTAGTAGTGCACTGTCCACAATCCTAGTTTGATCCAATGTTTGCTGTTGATTTCCAGAGCATCTTAGGCCAGGCCCATCTGTACCTGTATCTGCCATTCCTGACGCAATATCTGGTGACCACTTCTCGTGTGCTTGTCCTTGTTTGTTTCCTTTCTGGGCTACTTTTTCCACTTGCTCTACTGCCTCCGCCCAGCTTGTAGAAGCCTTTAATGATGCAACATCATTGCAGCTCAGCTGTGCCTGCTTGACAAGCTGCTTCTGCCTGTCAGACTGAATCTCTCTCAGTTGCTTCTCTAGTTGTGATTTTTTGGTTTTTAAAGTGAAAACTCTGTATTTCTGTATCTATTTGTGTCTGTCAGTTTCTTCAGCATTTGTCCTTCTTTCTCTCTGCAACTACTGTTTGCTCTGTTGCTGCCACTCCAGTCTGTTAAACTTTGCTCAGGCCCCTTCACTAAATTACAGTCTTTTAAGGGTTCTTCATTTTATAGAATTTAAAGACTCTTTCTCTGTACCTTCTCCAGAGTGCACATCCGTTGTTTCCACAATTTCTTCCATCACAACATTTTCATTAAACGCAGCTTGAGCACAGCTTCCATCCAGCTCCATTTCCACCACCTCTCCTCCAGTCTCCAGATGAGCCGTCTGGTGCAGCAGACAAAGAGGTCCCCTCTGCTCACAGGAAGCAAGGCCCCCTGCGGCAAGAGTAGGGGAATTTCCCCAGTGTCCTGGCCAAATTTCTCCCATTCATTAAAATACCACCAACAGCTTAATCTGGTTCAATTTCAGTTGCTTACCATCTGTATCCCCCTCCCACCAGTCGCCCCTGAAAAAGGGACTTTTAGGCCCAATGGGCTTACCGGGTCAACAGAATTCACTAAATAAATTTTGTTCCTGCCACCACCTACATTAACTATCAGGCCGGCGACCTCCCAGCACTGCCAGCCACTCTCCCCACTGTTTAAGGCTGAGGGGAGCCTCACGGAGTGGGCCAGAGAGTGCGGCACTGTCAGTCAGGCAGCTTGGGGGATGCAGTTTTTTTCTGTTTTCTCCCTTTAACCTTGCTGTGTCCTGTGGAGGAGACCAGCTCACTGGCCAACAATGGGGGTCCCTGTAGCTGTGGAACCTGGTGCTATTCCTCCCTGGGCTGCCTAGCCCAATCAGGGTTGCTGGCATGGGAGTGAAGCACACTACTCACTTGGCTGTCTGGCGGCACACAACTTGCAGTAAATGCTGCTTTTAATTCTCAGACTTGGCATCCCTGTATTTCAGTGTCCAGTTATAGATGGCAGACTGGAGAAGGCAACGCCAAACACTGACATCTCCAGTTATTATGGCTCATTTCCAACAAAGATGCGACTGTAGCTTTGGGAGCTGCTTTCTGCTCCCTCATGACTGCATTACGAACTTAATCTACAGAGACCCCAGTTGATCCATGTATCCTGGAAAATGGTACTGCTTTTTAGCTTTGTGTTCTTACCCCAGGAGTCCTTTAGCATCAGTAACTTTAGAAGTTAGCTGGCTAGGTGCAACTTCCCCGGAGGTATGCCCTTAACAGAATTTTATTTAAGTGAACTTTGAACAATAGCCTATCAAAAAGCAGGAGGGGGAGTGAGCCGAGTGAGAGCTGTTGAAGGCTTCAGAATTTTTTTTCTCTGCTGGACTGAGCAACATTGCCCCTGAGGTGCCTCTCAGCTTTCCTTGTTGACAGCTCCCTAGTGGTTATCTGGGTAAAGTTTTTTCCTTATATTTCATTTTTAATAGTGTGCTGAGTGAAAGTTTTACTTTTTCCTTAGCGCCGCGCTAATTTTCTATTTATAGTGCATCCACACTACTTTGACTATTTTAACCACGACTGTTCGTTTCTAATGTTGTTTTTACCGGGGGTGCTTAATTTCGACAGTTCTTCACTTTTTTTTTTTTTTTACCAAATTCTTGAAGGAACTGTCGAATTAGGGATAGTTGCCTTGCTTTTTACCTTGGACCTTGTAGGTTTTACCACGAGGCAACTATTTGGAATTCAAACTTCGACAGTGCCTGGGAGTTTTCTCTGAGGATTGGCAATTACAGTGAAACCCATATAAAGATAAAAAAACTGGACCTAAGGCATCTGTCACAGGACTGACCGGTGGCATTCAACAGAAACCTGTGCGCAGTTGACGTGTGTGTGTGTGTGTGTGTGTGTGTGTGTGTGTGTGTGTGTGTGTGTGTATGTATAATATATATATATATATATAATGTACATATACACGTGTGTGTGTGTGTGTGTGTGTGTGTGTGTGTGTGTGTATATATGTGTATATATATATATATATATACACATATATATATATACATATACATACATATATTGTATGCTTGTTTATATATATATATGTATGTATATATGTGTGTGTGTGTGTGTATATATGTATATATATGTATATGTATATGTATATATGGGATACATGATGGGGCTGAGTGGGATATGTAAATATTGTCACTCTTGCAGAGTGAGGCATGGATATCTCGAAGGCACTCGTGAGATATCCATGCCTCACTCTGCAAGAGTGACAATATTTTACATATCCCACTCAGCCCCATCATGTGTTCGATTTATGCAATAGTAGGTTTCATAGGTGTTGCTGAATAGCAGGTTTTAGTGATGAAAATGGGTGTTATTTTACATATCAGTAGTGCTCCGTTGTAATGAGGCTGCTTTGCTTGTGAATACTGACGTTTTTTATGAATGGATGTTGTTTCTTCGTTGTGATTGGGTATTATAGCAGTTGCCTATTTTTCATTGGCTAAGGTGTGTGAACTGGGGTAGAAATGCAGCTTATTGGTTATTGTTGTTGTGTAATGATTGGTTGTTGGTTGTGAGTGACAGCGTGATTTTTACTGTGATTGGTTCATTTTGTTATGCGTGGGCGTGCACTTACATTTCTTTTCGGTATACAGCGTTTTGCGTGTGCTTATAGTGCATGGAACAACTTTATTTACTTAACGTTTATTTTTTGCAGTTTATTTATATTTGTATGTGCTGCTTGTGACAGTGTTTTGTCAGTTCATGAAGGGACCCATTGACGGCGCTGGACTTCCGACATTTTGACTGCCGTGATTCTCAGGTAACAGGTTCTAATCCGCTGTGCCGTCAGACAACATCTGCTTAGCTTTTTCTCAGGAGGGCTTTCTTTTGAGTGACCTGTAAAAAGAAAAATATTTGTTAGCATGTGCAGTAGTTTATGTGTTACTGACCGTTTACTATATTACTTTCCCAGTTAACTGTGGTAGAAAGTATTACTGCTTACTGTGATAGATATTGAATGTAATATTTGTAGCACAAATTGTAGGACTGCTGAAACACGTGGACATTGCTTCGTAAATGTGAAATTCTTTTTTATTTTCTTGTATGCTTTCTGTTTTTCTGCACGTAGTAGCATGTGGGACAGAAGCTGGCATCTCATTCTGTAAGGTAGCTGTTTTGTGGTGTTCCAGTGCAGCTTTACATTCAGCAGAGGTAGATGGCTCTGAGTCAAAGTGGTTGCTCAGTAGATTAGAGAGATTTTCTGTTTCTGTACATTCAGTTTGGAGTAATCATTAGTGACTGCAGTTGTTTGTGTCCCGAAATCTGTATTACCTCCGTTGGAGGTACATTACTATCCACTAGTTTCTGTACCAGGTGTTTCCTTATGGAGTGGTTTGTAAGCCTGCTGTCTGTTTGGATGCCTGCAGTTTGTATCATCGTTTTCAGTATGGTAGCGATGGTATTTACACCGAGTGCTTGTTGTTTGAACCAGCAGTTGTTACTTGCCAGTTTATATTGGTGATTTACTGCTAAAAAAAAAGGGGCAGAGTCATAATTGTATTTGGCAGGTCTTTTCTCCATATAAAATATAAAGTTTGCCACAGGGCACTTCTTTCTGTTAGCAATGGCATATGCTCGTGTTTTAACATGCGAGTGTCTTTTGGGTTACTGCCAGTCCTTGTTTTCGTTTGTCTCTCCTGGGAAAATTCTATGTATTTGTCTCCTTTGTCATCCGAGCATAATTTTATATCTCCCCACTTCAAATTCCTACATTCAGAGTTTCCCCGGATACCAAAGAACATTGTTGTGTTGAGCCACATAGTATTTAAGAGTGACTGTGGAGTTCTTGGTCCCAGTACATCTTTTTCATACAGATCATTAATTAAGGTGTCAGTGAGTTCGTCAGCAGTGAACGGTCTATTCCCTTACCATCCTCCTTTAATTTTTTTTTTGTGACAGCAAAACATCTCTACACTTTAGAAATGCAGGGAAGTGGATAGCGATTCAGGATACTGGTGCTTTTCAGTGTCTCTCATAACTTTGAAATTTAGCTCTCAAGCTTAGGGCTCATACTGAGAACCGTCTTTTTTGGCACTGAATGAAGTACACAGAAGGTTGTTTAAATCATGTGCAGGCAGAAATTCCATGGGTGTTGTAATATTGAACTGCTGTTTCAGATACTTCAAAATTGCTGACATCACATTCCGTTTTACGTCGTGTATTCTCATTTTTGCTGATTCAATATATTGATCAATATAACTACTGTCTAGAAATACTGTTGGTGCTGTCGTAGGAGTTCTTTGTGGATCGAGACATTTGGGATGAATTTCTCAAGTGCCGTTGGTTCTAATAGAGGCTCAGTATCCAGTTCGAATTGCGAGCAGCTTAATAATATTTCCTGCTGCTCGCTTCTATGCTCTGCATTTTGTTCAGTTTCGTTCCACGGAATCCTTCCGTATTCCACTGTGATGTGCTCCCTTGTACATAGTTATCCATGGCTTTAGTATTTTGTCCTATGTTGTATTGTGTGTGTAGGTTCTGTTTAAATGCTTTCCTGTACTGTTTCATATCGGGCTTTGCAAAGTTTTTAATACTGTTGTGTTAATTACTAACAGCTGTGTACTGTACTGCACGGATAACTCGCTCTACTTCTGTAAAGGTTTCTTGATTTTCACAGGTGAGTCTCATTTGCTTAGTTGCTAGGAAACAGAGCTGCCTGCACTTTTACTCTTCATGACATAGCAACTGTGAGAATATCTGTTGCTGACATAGGAACTGTGTGTGTAAATCTGCATATCTACCACAGTTCCTACGTGAGCAACATTTACATCACTCTTGTGAGAATACATGCTTTTATATGTGACGTTTATCAGCCACCCCTATTGTATAAATATATATATATATATATATATATATATATATATATTAGCACGGTAGTGCTACCATAGTTAGGATTGAGGAGCCATTTCTATGTTAAACCCCAAAAGTTTGCACATTAATAACTTTGCAACCGGTTGACTGATTTCCCTGAAATTTGGAATACATGATCAAGAACAATAGGCCTTAGCATCTGCCAAGTTTTGTACCAGTCGGATATACAGCTGCGGAGTTAAGCATGATCTGTGCGCGTGTTTACGCTTTTCTGGAATTCTACGGTCGCGCCTACAGGTCGTACAGTTTGCGCGACTGGCCCAAAATCTTCAGGGAACGTGCAGCCGGGGTCCCCAATGTGCCTTTCGAAGATTTCTTGAAAAAATATTAAATGGTTCAAAAGTTATTCAAAAAACAATTTCCCATTATAAGTCAATGGGAAAAGTTAACAAAAAGTTACAGTGTCGCAAATGCACTTTTTACTGTCGCAAATGGCCCTGTTACTGTCGCAAATCCGCCATCTTGTTTTCAGTTAGTGATCAGTAAAATGCTTGGCATTTAAATTGAGACCCTAGCAACCTAATTCTTTTGTATTCACCTAGTCGGGCCCTGAAGATGCTAGCCATGTCTTTATTTTGGGTAAAACACCCCAGAAATATGTTTTCAAATTTCTGGAAAAAGTACTTTACTAAGTAGGTCAGCACTCATGAAAGTGTTGCAAATTTTTTTTACACTTTCAAATTGGCGACACTACTTTGGCAACACTATACCCAAAATAACAGTAATTTTTGCACCGCTGCAAAAGAACGGTTGGGAGTTTTGGGCTGAAATTTGAGGGAATGAAGATGACATCTCACAGATGTGCCTTTCAGTGTTGTATTGAAAAAATATTACACGGCGGCAAAGTTACGGCACTCCAAAGTTGACGGTTTTTCCCATAGGATAACATTATGGCGCCCGACTCATTACAGGAATCCTTTGGCACCCTGCTGCAAAATAATGGTTTAGTCTTTTTCATGACATTTGACGAACACAGCCAACAGCCCACAGATGTGCCTGTCAGTGGTTTGGTGAAAAATATTACAGGCAGGCAAAGTTATGGCACTCCAAACTTCTCTTTTTTTCCCATAGGATAACATTATGGCGCTTTGTCGCCTTTGGGCCCGTATCTCGGAAAGCGATGCGAGATACTGGACTTTTGTCGGAAAATGTTTGGGGCTAAGTACAAATTAGCCAGGACAGTTGTAAATCATACGACTTTTAAATTTTTTTTTTCATAGTAGACGGTTCCTGAGGTACATAACGATTTAGTATTCCAAGATCTCATTTTCTGCTCTGATACTCATTATTTTGCATACATTATTTGTACTCACTGTCTTTCTCTATGCAGGTTTTGGGGAAACCAGCCTGTCTTCACATTACTGTTACTGTTGCCCTTTCGCTTGTGGTTCCGCATCTGTTTCACTTACCATTGACGCTGCGCCACCATTACGCGTTATCCTTTATGCTTTCATTTGCGCTTACGTTTGTTATTTTTTGCCATTTCTGTCTACAGTACTGTTTCTCTTTCTGTTTCACTTTGCGTCACCATGCCCATTGACATTTTCATTTGCAGGCACCATGTTACTATGTGAAAATACATCACGTGGCAGACCGTTCCCGTCTATGTCACCATGTGCGTTACCCTTTCTGTTCTCATTCGCGCTTGTGTTACCATGTGCGCCACTGTTAGCGCTTCTGTTTGCGTTGCTGTTCCTGTTACTATGCCACAAGACATCATGTGGCGGGACCGCTGCATTACATTCACTATTTCTCGTTATCAGTCTCAAAAAGAAGGGAAATTAGAGGCAAAAAACGCTGTTTAATGTTAGTTACGCTTTACGCACAGCCACAAAGTGAGGAAATGTGTAGTTAATGAAAACTCCTTGCTTCACCCCCCAACGGCATTTGGGCACATTGGGATCGCTATCCCAACTCTCACCCATTCTCCCTATACCTCTGCTGCTTTACACATGTCATGGGTGAGAGTTAGGCTGATTCGATCCTAATGCGCACTCCAATGCCGATTTTGGGGGTGGGCGGGTCCAAGGGGTTTTCAACCCCAATGCCGAATTTCTCACTTCTGTCGCGAGGAACAACCCTAACTAATGCATTAAACTGAGTTTTTGTTTCACATATTATGTGTGTGTGTGTGTGTGTGTGTGTGTGTGTGTGTGTATATTATTTATAAAATGGATAGGGAAATTGCAGCAATATCATTAGCTGACCAGCATCACATGACTGTGCGTATATCAGAGCTGACCAGACACCTGCACTTTTACCCCCAAAACAATTTTGACATTTTATGAGATAGATAAACCACTCTGAGGTGTGTGGTCGTGCTTTGATATACGCACGCTTAGGGGTTGGACGACTCGTCCTTGCAGCCTGCGTGTATAACGCATACCAAGGCGTAGGATATCAGATCATACCGCACACCTCAGAGTGTGTGTGTGTGTGTGTGTGTGTGTGTGTGTGTGTGTGTGTGTGTGTGTGTGTGTGTGTGTGTGTGTGTGTGTATATGTATATGTGTGTGTGTGTACATATGTATGTATGTAGTATGTATGTGTGTGTTATATATACACACACACACACACACTTCTAAAATAGACGGGGTTAATTAATTGGGGCAGGACTGGCTGGTGGCATTTCACAGAAACCTGCATTCTGTTCGTAAGGTCCAGAACTTGGTTTTACTTTACTTAAATTGGCATCTTAGCAAACAAACCTTTGATTATAATGACTGAGGATAAATCAAAGGCTTCTGATCTGGGGCCGTCTTAAAGCAATAAAAATGCAAGTAGAGGTGCTGAGGAACCCTCCAGATCCCAGCCAAAAAATAAAGCTTCCAAAGATGAAGTTCTTCACAAATTGAAAAATGATAAAAGTGATTGAAAAAAGGAAGCTTGATCAAGCCACTGATGAAGTGGGTAAAAAGAAACTCTGTCAAAACAAAAATGCTCTTGTTGCTCCTGGGAAAACCAATAGCGAGACAACCGGCAGCTTAAAGCATACAGAAAAAACAAAACGGTTACAACCAAAGTCTGCGCAGGATCTTCCATCTGTGCAAGATATGGCAAAAGCATGGCAACTGTTCCAGACCCTGCAAAAGATGGTCCTATCTTCACTGGGGCTGGCAAGCACTCTTCCACAGTTCTCTCCTCTGTAGACTGTGAGGATGACGCAGATGATGAAGAACATTTTATGATGCCCCTGACACTGATTTTGAGGGCCTTGAGCCCCATGAGTCCCCGAACCCTCCATTTGGGGACCCCCTGGTGACCAGGAGGATCCCTCTGTTTATACAAAATGTGCTAGACACCCTGGACCTCCCTACACAGGAGCCCAACCAGGATGTCGATTAAGGCAAAGATTATAGGGGGATGAGGTCTTTCAACCCCAAAAACCCTGGTCGTCCCTATCTATAATGCGTTCAGAAGAAATACCATGAAAGTGCTTCAAAACCTCACTTCGATGTCAGGGGTTGACAAGCGGATTGAGAGAAAATATAGATTGTCTAGAAATGGTAGAGTTCCTGTCTGCACACCCTAGCCGTGAGAGCATAATGCAGCAGGCAGCTTGTGAGAAAGCTGGAGTCACTGGAGCCGACTCCATGGGTGCTTGGGTGCTCTAGCACCCACAAAGTTGACATAAGCACCCTCAATATTTTGAGCGCAGCCTGCAACAAAGGATTATTAGGGAACCTGGTCACAGGAAAAATACTACCTACTGTCAATGAGCACCTGCAAAGATTCCTAAAAGTTGACATTCCTGGCTGGAGTCTCCCTGTTCCCCTTAACTCCGGACAAGGACTCCAAGAAAATTGACTTTATAGCAAAGAAAATGTATGCCACAGCCTCCGTGCTTCAGACTTTCTTTGTACATGGCGTTCACAGCCAAATATCAAAAGGCCCTGTGGAAGTCTGTCCTAGCTATTGCCCGCAGTGGATCAGATTCTGTGGTGCAGGAGCTGGTGGATATGACAAAAGCTGCCTTGGAAGCTACCAAGTAACAATTCCACATGGCAGATGACAGTGATGCAGCCTTTAGGGCAATGGCCCATGCCATTTCTCTGAGACGCTTCACCTGGCTTAGAACAACCAGTCTAACCAGTCACCCAGACCAAGGCCATGGATTTCTCCTGTGATCAAAACATGTTGTTTGATAACAGAACCACTAACTACATGAAAAAGGTTGAGTACAAGGCCTCCTAGCAGAGCCACTCATCCAGACCTAAACCTACCACCTCTTGTAGATCCCGTCCCTGGGGTGGTAGGGACAAAAGTTTTGTTTCCAGGCCTTACAGTCCCTATCCCCAACCTGACTTCAGTCAGTACAGGGGGCTCTTTCAGAGGCAGGGGCAGAAGGGGCCAAAGAGCCACCTCTACACAGCCGACTGCCTTGCAGTCTGAGTCCTGATGTGAGTGTCCAGGTCCCCGTCCTGCTTTCAGTGGGAGGCAGACTCTCCCACTATCTTAAACACTGGTCCCTCATTACGTCAGATAAGTGGGTGCTGGAGATAGTGGAGAAGGGTCTGCCACTACAGTTCAAGCAACTACCAGACCTCAAGCATACCCAGGTGTCAAGACCTCTGTCCCCTACACAGGTCTCACTGCTGGAATTGGAGGTACAAAACCGTCTGGCTTTATGAGCAGTAGAGAGGGTCCCCGCCCATGAGAAGGTCAAGGACCTCTATTCCAGGTAATTTCTGACACACAAGAAAACTGGAGTGGTGACCTATCTTAGATCTCAGATATTTAAACAAACATCTGAAAAAAAAAAAAATTCAAAATGGTCACGGTCACTGGTCATACAGTCCTTGCAGCAGGGAGACTAGCTAGCCTCCCTGGACTTAAAGGATGCTTACTTCCACATACCCATAAGGAGATCTCGCAGGAAGTTTCTCAGATTCAAACTTCTTTCGGGTCACTATCAGTTTGCCGCAATGCCTTTTGGTCTATCCTCGGCCCCAAGAGTCTTTACTAAGTACCTTGCAGTGGTAGCAGCACATCTCAGGAGGCTAGGAGTTGCTGTCTACTCCTGTCTGGACAACTGGCTCGTAGTAGCAGAGTCCCTTTCCCATACAGATTGCTCCCTGGGTTTCCTGGTAAATCTAAAGAAATCTCACCCAGAACCAACCCAGCTGCTCACTTTCATAGGGGCCTAGCTGGACACTCTGAAAGGATATGCTTTCCTCCCAGAGGAAAGAATTCAGTTTCCTTTCTGTGGCAGATTCGTCCGGGGACAGCAAAGACCAGCCAGACATTTTCTCAAACTCGTGGGACACATGGCTTCTATGACTGCAGTGGTCCCAGGGGTCAGGTACAGGATGTGACTTCTACAAGCCTACCTCGCAGTTCGCTGGTCTCAGAGAAGCAACAACTTTTCAAAGTTGATACCATTGACTGAGCAGTTCCTCCAAAACCTGCTGTGGTGGAAGAATCCTGCAAATTTACAGGCAGGGGTTCCTTTCTAAGCTCCACTTCCCACAAAGGTGATCGCCACAGATGCCTCCCTCTTGGGGTGGGGAGCACATCTGGACAGTGCCTCAGTAAGCGGCACCTGGACTCTCAAGTCACAGTTGCACATAAATCTCTTGGAACTCAGAGCAGTCTTTCTAGCTCTCAAAGCTTTCACTCCCAGCATAAAAGGGCAGGCGGTTCAAATTCGGAAAGACACCACCACTGCAATGTTTTACATAAACAAGCAGGGTGGTACCAAATGGAGAATACTCTGTTCAGAAGCTCTGAAGCTCTGGTCTCTAGCCTTCTCCCTGGGAGTCAGCCTCTCAGCTATTCACCTCCCAGGCAAGCACAATACCCTGGCAGATGCTCTGAGTCACTTCAGTCAAGGCCAGAGCGAATGGACCCTGAACAAGCAAGTACTAGCCAGTGTTCAGGTGGTGGGGCACACCAGAAGTGGATCTGTTTTGCCTCGCCCCTCAACTTTCAGCTTCCTCAGTACTGTTGCAGACCCCCAGTCCTGGGAACTCTTCCTCTGGATGCCCTCATCCTGGACTGCTCCGGGAGGTTTCTATATGCCTTTCCCCTGATACTCAGGGTTTGCTGAAACTTGGACAACAGCCTGCATCAATGATCCTGGTGGCTCCAGATTGACCCAGGCAAGCCTGGTACCCTCTCCTTCTCTCGATGTCCTGCAGCAGGCCCATTCGCCTGCCTCCAGCTCACTCCCTGCTGACCCTTCCTCAGTCAGGAGTGCAGTATCCAGACATACGCTCTTCACCTCAAGGCCTGGTTCTTGAGGAGTTAGTTTCCATCCTCACAGTACTCTGAACAGTTCCTTAAGATACTGAGGATGGCTAAAAATCCAAACACTAAGAAGTCTTATGCATCCAAATGGAAAAGGTTTTCCCTCTGGTGCAAGAGCAAAAAGGTCAAACCCTTTTCAGCTTCAGACCCTCAGCTGCTAGATTACCTGGTACGCTTACAGGCTTGAAACCATCTTCCCTCAAGCTACACCTGGCGGCAATTTCGGCCTACCTTTCGGTTGGAAAGAAATTTTTTTTTTTTTTTTTCTTCCCACGCCATTTTTAAACAGTTTTTCAAAGGCCTCTTGCACCTCCAGCCTCCAATCGGGGAGCTCGTTCCTCCTTGGAGCCTGAACCTTTGCATAGATAGGCTCATGAATCCACATTTCGAGCCTATGTCCACGGCCCACATCAAGTTTGTAACTTGGAAGGCAGTCTTCCTGGTAGCCGTTACCTCTGCCAGGAGAATTTCGGAGCTACAGGCCCTGTGCACTGAGCCAAATTACATCATCCCTCACAATGATAAAGCTGAGCTCAGGACAAATGGGAAATTTTTGCCAAAGTTGGTTTCAGAGTTTCACTTGAACTAGTCCATTACTCTGCCTGTCTCCTTTATTGAGCAATCCACTCCTGGTGAGGAAAAGCTCCACAGCTTGGATGTCAAAAGAGCCATCTTTCACTACCTAGAGCATACTAGACAGTCCAGAGGCTCTTCCACTCAGTTGTTCCTCACCTATGGGGATGTAGGCAGAGGAAGACCAGCTACCAAGAAAACTATTTCTCGTTGGTTGGTCTCTTGTGATAGATTCTGCTATGAGAAAGCTGGTCACGAACCTCCAGTGGGGCTGTGGGCCCATTCCACCAGGGTTACTGCAGCCTCGCTTGCAGCAGCAACAGACATTCCCCTCCTGGATGTCTGCAAAGCAGCTACCTGGAAATCTGTGCACACCTTTGTGAAACACTACAGTTTGGATGTGCAGACCAGATCTGATGCCAAATTTGGCAGGGCGGTTCTGCAGAGCCTCTTTATTAAGGTTGTTTGCCCACATTCCACTCTGTACTGCTCAGTAGTCTGCTAAAGTTAGTGATGCTAGAGGACTCCTGGGGTAAGAAGAAAAAATTGCTCACCACAGTAATCTTTTTTTTTTTTTTTCTTTCTTCCATGGGGTCCTATAGCATCAGTAAGCTCCCACCCTTCTTCCCCGGTTCACCTGTCGGAGAAGGGCTCTTTATCACATCTCTTGCCAGATTTGGTGTTTCTTATTGATTGGTTTTTAACTCTTGTTGTTGTTCCTAGTTCCATTTTTGTGGACATTTGCATGTTTTTTTTTTTTTTTTAATCCTGTTGATTCTTTTTTTGGGGCATGTGCCCTCGTTTTCCTTAGAAAAAATTCTGAAGCCTTCAACAGCTCTTACTCAGCTCACTTCTCCCTCCGGCTTTTTGATTGGCTGTTGCCCAATGTTCATTTTAAATAAAATTCTCTTAGAGGCATACGTCTGAGGCAGTTGCACCTAGCCAGCTAACTGCTAAAGTTACTATTGCTAAAGGACCCCTTGGAAGAAAGAAAATTACTGCGGTGAGTATTTTTTTTCTTTTGGCACTGCAGCACATTGACAGGCAAATAGTTAACTGTTTTAAAGCTTTGAAAACGCCATGTATGTGAACCCTAGAGCTGGGACCTGATATTAATTGCCTCTTTTTCTTTTCAGAGCTGATATTGCCCTGATTGGACTGGCGGTGATGGGCCAGAACCTGATTCTGAATATGAATGATCATGGATTTGTGGTAAGTTGGATATAAACACATTAACCATTTAGATTTTTTTAACTTTTTGACCAGATACACATTTTGCTTATGACTGGGACCTCATCCCATTGTTGCAAGGCCACTATCCTGCCCGAGGAGCCAGTCACTGATGTACCAGTCACCACCTCGGGTTCACTGTCCAACCCCCCCTCCCAACAAGGGTCCAAATTTCCCTTCAGTCGTCAGTTAATCTGTATTGGTGTGCAGGGTGGTGGCTGATCAGTGTAGCCCTCACGGAGTGTGGGGGATGGGCAAAATACCATCTGCCCAGTTATGTGCCTCCATCTTCTCCCATGCCCTTGTAGCATCGGTCCAAAAGCCCTCTTCTAGTGCCAAGCCAACATTAGTACATATTGCAGGCCCTTTCTTGGAGATGAGCAGAGAAAAGGAATACAGTTTTATGAAGTGACTTTTATACACAATGTATTCCAAAACGGCAAAAACACAAACTCACTTGCCCATCAAAAGATACTCGTAGAAGTGCTAGGTTTTAACTCGCTTTTTAATTTTGTTTCAAGAGTCTGCCGGTACAGTATCATAACCAAAGGGTTTTAGTGCTGCACCTGCTGACTCGTGGATCAATAAAACAGTATCTTTAAAAACTAGCACTGAGTATCTTTTGCTAGCTGAGTGTTGGTGTTTGTTTTTTTTTTTGCTGCTGAAGTCTTTTCTGTTCGCACCGTGGCTATGAGCGCCTGGCTCTCTGTGTTTCCTCTGTATTCCAAAGCACTTTATTTTATTTAGTTATTTAGGAAAACTCCTTTGAGCACAAGTGCTCATTTGCAAAGGTTTTACGTCTGAGATAAGAGGATACACAAAACCATGAACATTATAGTAGGCATTAAAGTAACAGCAACTGGAGTGGAGTAGAGTGGAGTCAGCAGCAAATAGGAAGATTTGGGTTCAAAACAGTTTCTGGTAAACAGCAGCTCTAGTGGAGCATAGTCCGCAGTCAGCATTGCAACCAAGGTGGCCAAATTAATTGTAGCAGGAGCATTTAGAACTTGTCGTAAGTTCTTTTCTTAGCGCTTTCTTGAATTTGGCAATTTACAATCCGTGAACAGTTTGCAGTGTCCATTAGGTGTGCAGAGAGAAGGTGAGGAAAGGTCGGAGGGGGACAGTTACATAGAGGGATGAAGGAACGGTCGGAGGGGGACAGTTGCGCAGAGGGGCGAAGGAAAACTTGGGAGAACAGTTATGCAGAGGGCAGAGGAACATTTGGAGGGGGACAGTTATGCAGGGGGCAGAGCAATGGTTGGGGGACAGTTATGCAGAGGGGCAGAGGAACGGTTGGAAGGGGACAGTTGCAGAGGGAGAGGGAGAGGGAGAGAATATAAATAAAACACAGAGAGTGGTGCAGGCATCCCCCAAGAAAGAGAACATGGAAAGTGGTACTGTTGTTGCTGTGGCCGTTAACTATACTTAAATTTTACAAGGCTGTTGAGTTGAACCCCTTTTAGTTCTTTTCATTAGATTGCAGTATTACAATTCCAAGAATGGCAAACGTTCATTTGGATTACTAGTAGGTGATTTAGTCAATTTGTATGGACACAAATAATGCAAAATTACTGGTTCGGTGTGATTACAGCCTGAAACAACTATGTGCATATCTCAGTCCCCCCCCCCCCGCAGTACACACATGAACGTGTAATGGAGAGTACTACAGCTGTTTGAAGGACATTGATGGCCGTTTGTGCTTCACTGCACAAGGAAACACAAAACCAGTAATTTATACAAAATATAATATGGGCAACCGTTAAACTCCTTTTTTGGTGGGATGCCTACATAAGCCACTTTACTTTCGGTCTCGTGGTTTATGTTCTATCCCATACAACTGGTGTGTAACAAAAGGCGCACTAGTTACACATTGTTGCCCATACATTATTCTCTATAGGATACAATTCCTAAATCCTGAGCGTGTCCTGACTAAAACCTTTTTTCCTTTTTGAACTTTGTTTATTAATTTTCTGTTTTAACAGACAATTTACATTTACTCGTACAAGGGATAGGTAAAGATTATATCACATGTTTGATATTCACATAAAGGACCCCCTTGTAGTCTGGTACAGAAGGAAGGGGGGTAAGTCCCGGACAATAAGTCCCTCTATATAGATCCATGAGTGTATCGAAACTTGCCAGCCTCTTCAATGGTAAAGGTGTGTATCCTCTAGGTAGAATCAGAAAGGAAGAACTGAACACAATCTAAAAAGATTGCGATTTCAACCTGGTATAATTGGGTAGAACTTGTATATTAACAGCTTGATTCCCCTGAATTCCCTCCACCCCTGCAGAAACATCAATAGAACCCAGCATTCAGTTGATACATTTAGAATTTACCTATTTTAAACAGTAGGCAGTAGTGATTTTAATAGCACACAACCAGAAAATTTTTTAACTTCAAAATTATTTTAGAGTCTGATGGTATAAACTCGGGCTCGACCCTTCCTGCATCTCAACTGATGGAGAAACTTCTAGGAACCATAGTAATGGCGGAGAATCCCACATGCATCGAATAGCTAATAAAACAAACAAGAAAGGCCCCTCTATAATCCCCTCGTTTAAACAAACTTTCATGAAAGACCCACTGAAGTCCATATAGTGCCCTATAGAGTCCAATGGTGCTCACAAAGGTTCCAGCATAAGAGATACAAATAAGGAAAGTCCCGACCTGCTGCAGATGTAAGCCCCAGATTGTCCCTTCAATCATCTGTGCATCGGAGCTCTGCGAATCGGTAGGATCCTTCCTTGCTGCAAGTTCGGTTTCCACCTTCTCTGTTAATCTGCTGGCATCCTGGGGGGGTGGTAAAGTGCCATGTCTTCCCTCCGTAGATCACCCGCAATCATGCTGGAAGTAGAAATGAGTGGATAATTCTGAATGCGCGCAGCTTATGCCTTACAGCATCGAAGGCCTTTCTCCTAGCTCGAGTCTGGAAGGAGAGTTTGGGATACAATTTGATGTCCATTCCACCAACTTCAGAGGGATACGCTGCTCTCGCTGCAAATAGGACCCGATCTCGGATCTCTGAGCCTGTAGATCTTAGCAAGATAGTGTGTGGTTGACTAGGGGATGATGGACAAACCCTCGGATTAACTCTATACGCCTTAGTAAGTGCAGCCCATGAAAATTCCTCAGATAGATTGAGATTTCCCTTCAGCCAGTCCAGTAGATATTGCAGCAGGTTCGGCCCCTCCACATTTTTGGGAAGCCCCACGATATGAATATTGCCAGCTCAGGTTTCATTTTCCAGTGACTCAAGGTGGCCCCGAAGCTGTCCATTTTCCTTTGTGATGGTCTCCACTGTAGCCAGGGTCGAAACCACCCTCTTATCTGTGTCTGCTAAGGAGCCAGTAAGTTGTACAATTGCAGCATCGTGTTTTTCTAGTTTTTTGTTAACGTTTTTTCAATTTTAGAATCCATGGCCTGCATGGACTCTAGTAGAGTGTGCCATGGAGGATCCGATGCACGATCCTCTTTACCAGCGGTACTTCCATTTGAGGCTTCTCCGGCCTTGCTGTTGGTCGGTGGAGGATCTTTATGGTGACCTGGTTGCTGCGTTTTAGTTTTGCCCATCTTAATTATGGTATTGTTCGATTCAGGAGAGTTTGCTTAATAAAGGTAAGCTGCTGGATTCTCAAAAGAATAATTTAAAATTATAGTTTTAACTTATTTTTCTGCCACGTGGAGGAGAGAGTGAGAAGAATGCTTCCGACCTGGAAGATGGCTCTTTGGCGCCCCCTAAAACCTTTTCTAGGTCTTCGTTGCCTTCTGTTAAGTGTAGTATCTCCTATGCCCACCTGTTCCATCAAGGATCACAGGAACATATTAACAGTTCTAGGCTACTGTCATCCCTACATAAGGGCTGGCTATTCCGCTTGAAGCACTGTATTTTCCTTCAGTGTTTAGTGTGTTTTGTCATAAACCTACCAAACCAAAACTCCCATCTTACAGACATGTCCCAACTAAAATCCTTGAGTTTCACTGTTAGGAAAACTGTAAAATACATAATATCTAGACACAACTACACTTATATTTTGTAGATTTTCTGTATTTCCATGCCTTTTATCTGTCACTACTGTGCTTATTTACTTGGAAATAAAATACTTGTCTCCCCAGTTGATCCACAACAGAAACATAGATATTGTCGGCAGATAAGGACCGCTAGGCCCAACCAGTCTGCCCACAAGCCCTCTACCAGTTTGCGGCCCCTGACCCTAACTGGTCAGTGACCCCCCCCCCTTCCCAGCTCCAGTGTTCCCATGTGCCTGTCCCAGGCATGTTTAAATCCGTCCACTGTGCATGCTCCCATGACCTTATGTGGCAGACTATTCCATGTGTCCACCACCCTTTATGTGAAGAAAAACTTCCTCACATTTCCCCTTAACCTGCCACCTTCCAATTTCATATCATGCCCTCTTGTTCTTTCACTCCTCCTAAATTGT
Source organism: Neoceratodus forsteri (assembly GCA_016271365.2). NCBI lineage: Eukaryota > Metazoa > Chordata > Ceratodontiformes > Ceratodontidae > Neoceratodus > Neoceratodus forsteri. Next base: position 42,432,688 of record CM057452.1, on the reverse strand, counting down.
AAGATGTCTCTTCTCTCCCCCCCCCCCGCATCTTGTTGGTACCCTTAAGGCACTTGAACGTTTCTATCCTATCCCTCCTTTCCTCCAGCGAGTACATATTGAGGTCCCTTAATCTCTCCTCGTATGATTTCTGGTGCAAGCCCTGTACCATCTTAGTCGCCCTTCTCTGGACCGCCTCCACTCTGTCAATGTCCTTACGAAGGTGTGGCCTCCAGAACTGCATACAGTACTCTAGGTGTGGCCTCACTGGTGTTTTATACAACAGCATGACAACCTCCCGCCTTCTGCTAGTGATACCTCTGTTTATGCACCCCAGCATGCCACTGGCCCTCCCTGCAGACTTTGCACTCTGGAGGCACCTTTAGGTCATTTGAAATGATAACCCCTAGGCAGGGATTGACAAATTTAAAAATTGCATGCTGGTCCAGGATGACTGGCCTTGGTAGTCCCTGAGTTTTGAGTGGTGGTCCAGTAAATTTCAATGTAGTTTAAAAAAAAAAAAAAAAAAAAAACTTGCATAGAAACAAAGTACGTGGTGTGTGCCCAGCAACCACTAGTTAGGCTAGGCAGGTTTAGGACAGTTGTGCAGAGTCAAGTGGCCGTGGTAGCTCACTACCCTGGTCCTTAGGCAAAAAAAAAAAAAAGTCCAGCCAGGAGTGGCACGGCAGTGGCACTGGTACTGGTGGTCAACAGTCACCACACCACCTCAGTCTTCTTTCCTTCTTTCAGGTTGTTTGCTGCCCTTAATGACTCTGCTCACCTCTTTGTTTTGCTGCAGAGGAATTGATCAAATTAAGTCACTGGACACAGCAGAAGCCACCTCAAGTTAGGCAGCTTTAGTACAGTTCTGTTAGAGTTGAGACAAGTGGCTGTAGCAGCATACTCCCTAGGCAAAAAAAAGCCCAAACAGACTCCTGTCATAGACACTTTGTATATTTTGCTGAAGTCGTAGTCCTCTGTTTATGACCTCATAATCCTTTCCCTAGCAACAGACTATGATGTCACAAACGGAGCTTTATGACTACAGCAAAGGATTGAGTAGCAGGAACCAATGAAGTCTAGGGGATAATTATCTGGTTTTGATGTAACCTAGTAATGAGGAACAACAGGAAGCATAATGCAGACGGTGTAAACACAGTAAGCTGAATTGTGGCTTAATACACAATTTCCTCTCTTCCCCCCAACCCTGCGAAAAGAGGCCAAATCCTAGGCTAAGGTCTGCTGATCAGTGCCACTGGTTCAGTAGGTAGCATACTTTCCTCTGGGACTGGAGGACTGGATGGTCATGGGTTCAAGCCCCACACCAGGTACTTGGGGTAATATGGTACCTGGCCATAACTGTCACTGTAGTGCAATGTGAGGGGGATGCTGCACCGATGAGGTGCCATCCTTCGGATGAGACATGAAACCGCAGTCCCTTCTGCCCCTCTTTGGTCATTTTCCAGGTGGCAGTAAATTATCCCGTGGCACTTATCGAAGAAGAGTTTTCCCAAGTGTCCTGGCCAACATTCCCCATCAATAAAACAGGTCAGTGCAACCCACCCCATCAGGAGGCACCTGGAAACCAGTTATCATAGCTTAGTGTGCCTTCCTTGGTCAAAAATTAAAAATATATAAAATAAAACTGGTCCTCGTGTAGGTGCTGCAGGTGTTTGACAAATAGATGACCCAGTTCACTCTTTTTTTTTTTTTTTCTCTGTTACAGTTACGGTACATTTCTTAAAGCAGCAGTACTAGATGATGGAAAAAATAAATAAATAAAAAACTTATCTTTTGCAACAGTTTGTTTCATGTGCTCTGTTGAGCTTTTGGCTGGTAATCTTTCTTGTTTTTGGTGTACTATCACCCCATAATTTGCTCAGTTTTTCTTTGTGTTTATTTTACATTTCTCCTACCCGCCATGTTGAATTGGAACCCTCTGCTGCAATCCACGCATGTGCATGACTTTTAGTACTACCCAGGGACAGCGGGAATGCGCAGCACAGGGTCCCACGGAAGCAAACGAAAGACATAATGCAGTATGGGGGGGAGGGGGCTCTGCTGCAAATGATGCACCAGCCATATTTGCCATGGATCCACAGCAATGGAAGTAAATTTTACATATATAAAAAAAAAAAAAAAAAAAAATGACTAGAGAAAAAATACAGATATGGAAACTGGAACGGTGGCTGCATGCTTCCAGCCAAAAAGCAGAATTTTAAAAATCATTTCTTGATTATCCAGTACTGCTGCTTTAAGATGCAACTGCAACATGAATCTGATTTATAAAAATGCACTGTGTATTCACATCCATAATCATGGGATCATAACACACAAGCAGGTAGCAGTGATGGGACCCGATGTAGTGTGGTTACATCACCAGTAAATGAACTTATTCTGTAGAGGTTTTTTTTGCTGTTAATATCTGCAGTGATATTTTTATTAAAGTTTTGTCAGAATGGTATCAATAAGCTTTTGGCTTACACTAGTGGTACTTAATTTCAGAACATAATTGGCACTGTGCCCCCCCCAAAAAAAAATGTTCCTTTTAGACTTGCATGCAAATTGTTCTTAAGTTATGCCTTAACCCCCCATTTTAATCTGAAAGTAACTCCTTCAAATTTCTAGCCCCTTGCTTTTTCCAATATTCTGACACCCCTGTGTCTGAGATGAGAACCAGTACTGAGGTAGCTGAGGGCTGCTTTTCAGAACTTTTATAACTGAAATGTTGTGCTATGCTGTAACTGTGTGTGTGTGTGTGTGTGTGTGTGTGTGTGTGTGTATACAGTATGTATGTATGTATGTATGTTTTGTTGACTTGTTTTGACTGTAATTGCTTTGTTTGTTTTGTTACTTCCCTTCTCCTCTCCCCCAGGAAGCACCTGGAAATGAGCAGTGCTGCTCAGTGTGCTTTCCTGGCGAAACTATTTAAATATCTTGGCATTTAATTTGTACTTGAAGAAGCAGTGCATGATAACAGGGAAAATGTTTGACTAATACTTTTTTTTTTTTTTTTGTATTTTAGATGCTCCTTTACCTATTATGATACCTACTGCCTATTATGATATTCCTCAAGTTGGGTTGGCATGCTTTATGGAGACCTGGCTTGGTGATGACGCTAGTACAACATTCCCCCCCCCCCATTATGTAGTTTTTGGCACCCCGACCAGGACCGTGTGGAGGCACACACCCGGGTGCGGCTTGTCACCTTCCGCCACACCTCTGGCAGTCAACGCCTTCCCCTCGCCTCGCTTCCCATTGGACCTCCTCTGATAGAGCAGAGACACTGAGGGGAAGACGAGCCTTGGAGGAGAGCTGCCGTCGGCTGCTTGGTCCCGCTCCCTCCCTCCCTCCCCATGGCGGCATCCCCGATGACCTGAGGTCATTCCCGTACCCATATTGCCGCATGACGTGAGGTAAGGTGTCCAGCGCCACAGGGCTGCTAGTCAGATTTTGGAGGCAGCCGTCAGCTGGGTTCTCCATGGTGCATTGCTTGAGGAAGGTTCGTGGCTGCGGGGGGTGCGTTGGCCAACTATTTTAGACCTGAATTGAACCTGATGATGCATTCGGTGGGGGATACCTCACTATCTGAATGCGTGGCTGTGTGTGGGTGTCCAGGTGCAGGTTGCAGGGTCCCCCATGTCTGCTGGCCTCTGAGATGCGAGGGGGATCTTCTGCAGGAAATGACAGACTTGATCGCTAACAGGGTATTTAGTCACCGAGATGGATTATTGTTGGCAACTTCAGTGCTTGGGTCAGTGACGATCCCCTGCATTTTGGCCAGCATTTCCTCTGGGGAATGGAATCCCTGAGTCTTGATCAGGCAGTTGCTTCTGCGACTCACCAACATGGGCACGCCTTACATTTGGTATTCTCCCTGGGGCTCGAGGTGGAACACCTCAGGATTGATCTGATTAGCTGGTCGGATCACTGTACCATCCGATTCAATTTCAGGGCATCTCTCTGTAGTCCACCCACTGTGGAGGTGGTCCAGTACTGCCCTTTATGAGGGCTTAGGCCAGATGGACTTGTGGCGGTGCTGGACACCTCAAGAATGCTGGTGACGTGCCATGGGGGATCGGAGGAGGCAGTGGCAGAATAGAGCTGTTGGTGCAGCCTTCAACCTTGTAGCATCAGTTCTTGTATGCCCATTGGTTTCATGCTTTGGTTTTCTGTGGTTGGACAGCAGATTGAGGGAGATGAAAGCAAAGGGGTGAGGATTGGAGCTTTGTAGGAGGCGATCGAGGGCCCAGGAGAACAAAGTGGCTTTGAATACTCACTGCAGTGAATATCAAAGGGCAGTCTGCTGTAAGAGGGCAGAGTTCCCGTCCAAGGAGATTGTGGAACCGACCCACTTGGCTTTTTCAGATGGTAGACAGGCTTCTCCATTCTGCCCGTTTGTAGTCCCTGAAAGCTGCCTCATTTGTTAAGTGCGAGGAATTTCCTTGGTTCTGTTCGGACAGTGTGTTCTCTATCTGGGCTGGGATCTTACCAAGTGGGCTGTTACAGCACAGCAGTGTTGAGCTAGAGAGAGATGCAATGGCAGTCGGTGGTCCTGGGGAGAGTTTCTTCCGGTGACTATGGATACGGTTGGGGAGGTGATTTTGGAGTCTCAACCAACTTTTTGCAAACTGGATCCAGGTCCAATCCAGCTACTAGTGATTGGCCAGCTGGGCGTGGTGTTCACTAAAATTATCTGGTATTCTTGTCAGAAAGGATTTTCCCCATCTGCACTGAAAAATGTATTGGTGAAGCTCCTCTTTTAAAAAAAAAAAAAAAAAATTAGGCAGTTTTATTTCTGTAGTGGCCAATTGGACGCAGTATAGTGCAGTGGTTTAAGGCTCTGAGCTGCAAATCTGGAGACCCGAGTTTGAATCCCACGGCCCCCACTTGCATATACTATGTGACCCTGAGCAAGTCACTTAACTTACCTGTGCTCCCAGGTCACACCTGTAAACAAGCTTTCAGCTTAGTGTGCCACTGCTGGTTAAACAGTTTTTTTTTTGGGGAGAATCCTGGGGCTCTGGGCATCATAAAAACTGATAAGGAAAATGAATAAAAACATGTATTATACATTGGGCGGGATATTCAAAGGGGTTGTACCCCGGCAGGATATTAAAAAGGCTGCCTGCTGCAGCGCAAATCCCGATGCCCCAGGGTGCAATGATAATGTATGTGGCGCAGATGTAGGGGGTGTGCCCATGCATATGCGGCACATTCCGATATTCAGCCTGGGATGTGCGGCGTATATGCTGGCGCACCCTTGCACTGTGCCAGACCGGGGGGGGGGCTCAAAGTTGAGCCCCTGCAGAGTAGAACAACTTCCGCCACCCAAGCGGGCTGCTGTATTGCAGGGTGTAACAGCTCAGCCATGGGTGGCCACCTGCCCCTAACACCGCCTGCAAGCACTCACAACCTTGTGGTCTAGTGGAACCCCCCGCCTGTAGTCACGATTACGTGGTATATGATAATGAAGATATCCCTGTTAGTCTAGTGGTCCCTCCGTCCCTGATACCCGATGTGTATGAAATAAGCCCATCCCTGGTGGTCTAATGGTTCCCCACCTACCCAAGTCCCAGAAAAATGGCAATATGGGGTCCCTGGTGGTCTAGTGGACCCCCAACCGTTGCCATGATTGCGGTGAAAACCCATATCGTAATGCCCTGGTGATCAGTGGCACCCCACCCCGGTCATCGGTGGGCAGCTGCATCCTGCCAGCACACCGCCTGGCCGCCTGCCGAATGACGGGTACAGTATGGGCTGTAAGCCCATTGGTCCCCAGTGTGGTCAAATGGGCTGCAAGGCATACTGTACTAGACAATCCCACAAATGTGAATGACTCCATTCACATTTTCAGGACTGTCTAGTACAATATGTCTTACCAAGCCCATTGAGTCCGATGAGGACCAGTGAGCTTCACTCCTCTCTGTCTGTAGTCGGCTGGGTGGTGTGCAGGCGGATGCAACCGCTCATTGATGGCGGGGGCCATGGCACAGCATCATTGAATATCACCTAGACCTCGCCCCTGCACATCACAGTTGCGCTGCGCCCAGGCTTGCGCCACTGCCTGGCGCAGTCTGAATATCCCGGCCATTATACATACATAAATGTATACATGTTAATAAATTACATAGTAAGACAAAACTTAGGTTATTATCAGATGTTCTCAAATAATATCAGGAAAAGCCAGTGAAAACAAATGAGCCTTCAGACCCTTTTTAAATATCTCGACCATTGGGGCCTCCCTCACAACAGCTGGAAAAGAGGTCCACAGGGCCCGAAGGGTGACTTCGAGCGCCCGGTCGCCTGATGTCTTTAATCTAGCTCTGGGAACCATGAGGAGGCCTCTGGTCGGGGAACAGAGGGAGTGAGCAGATGTGGCTGGTGTCCAGAGATCAGTCAGATAGCCCAGGCCCAGTCCATATAGGGCCTTATAGGTGACAAGCTCACCTTGAAGATGATCTTCCACCTGACAGGCAGCCAGTGCAGAGCTCACAGGACCGGGGTCACATGACTGGACCTAGACAGGTCTGTCAGCAACTTGGCCGCTGCGTTCTGCACTAGCTGCAGCCGGTGGAGGGTCCCTCCAGAAACCCCGTAGTATAGAGCATTGAAGTAGTAAAGTCTGGAAATCAATCAAACTTTATTTAACCAGGCAGTTACATCATTGAGCAAGCTCATTTTCAAGATGGTCCTGGACACAAAGGACAAATTTGTATACAGTAGACAATTCATAATACAGTAGGCGTTAGTACAGACTGTTACAGGTTACAAAGTCAGTGTTAGCTGTAGCAGGACATGTAAGGCAAGAGCAAGTACAGGCATTGAAAGTGCAGCATATACAGCATGTAGTCTGTAGAGTACAAAGGGAGGAGAGGAAGGAAGGACACAGAGGAGGGCAAATGGGAAGAGAAGGTGTCAGACACATAGTGGAGAGGGAAGAGGGCAGCCTTCGGAGGTATATGGAGGGGGGGGTTGCCCTAAAGAGATGCTGGCTGACGGGGATAAGAAGGCCAGGGATATCAGAGGTTGGGGTCTCGGTCAAGCAGGGTGATGCTTTACCTGAAGCAGTCACACACCATTTTCGGGCATCTGTAGAGCAACCATCTGAATGTATAGTGGCTGGGCAGCAGGTAGATTTTAAATGATTTTTGCATGTTATTCCAGAGCGCTGGTAAAAGAGCTAATGGCAATTGAGCCAAGAAGAGTCCTTGACTGTGGTAGCTTAAGGAGGACAAAGGAGGAGTTCCTTAGTCTGTAAGCACCTTTTTGAACGTTCAAACAGGTCACAGATATATTGTTAGACAAAGCCCGGAAAAGCCATATGAAGGTGTTTATTTGCCTCCTCATGGAGCGGATCACCAGTCTAACGCTTGGTGCAACGTGCAGTGATGAGTCTGCAAGGGCAAGTCGAGAACAAATCTCAATGCGCGATGATAGTGTATCAAGCTTTTGGAGTGCATACTGGGGGCAATGACTGTATAGGAAGTCTGCATAGTCCATCGGGGAAGAAAGGTTGTTTGAAGTGACAAATGCATGCACTAGTGATGCCAGGTCTTCAGGCGGAACTAGGGGCTTTATCCTGGCAATATTCCTTAAGTGGTAAAAACTTCTTTGGACCACAGATGCCACCTGAGCTTCAAGCATCAAACTGCTGTCCAGGATAACGGCAAGATCCCGCACCCTAGGAGAGGCCATCAACTGAGTAGATCCCAGGAACAATCCTGTGACCGCTCCAGAGGCACTCCCATCATGCCCGTGACCCAGCTCTATCACCAGGGCTTCCATCTTATCGGGATTCAGTCGCAACCAATTGGAGAACATGCAGTCATTAATCTCAGCCTGACAGTTAAGCATTTCTGCAGCATTCTGTGTTCCCGGGGGTGGGGGGCAAAGGACATATACAGTTGGGTATCATCTGCATAGCAGAGAAAAACCACACTATAATGCCTAATGAGCTGTCCCGGGGGGGCAGCATGTACACTGTGAATAACACTGGCGACAAGATCGAGCCCTGAAGCACTCCACATGACAGGAGCTTTGGGGAGGCGGAAAAGGTGTCGCTAGACCCAGACATCTTGGTGAATTACTGACCTGTATCTAACCTGCCTCTTTTTTTTTTTTTTTTGTGTGTTAGGCAGGGTTATCGAGAAGGTGGTTGCATTGCAACTTGAGGCATGCCGCCACGGCTTTTGACATCTGTGAGCCTCTCCAGTCTTGTTTCAGGTCAAAGCACAGCACACAGACTGCATTGGCCAGGGTGCATAATGACCTGCTCTGGGCGAGAGATAGAGGAGAGTGGTCAGTTGTTGTCCTCCTCGGCATTTGACATCGTGAACCTTGGACTTTTATTGGACCGGGAAAGTATGTAGGACTCACAGCAAAGTCATCTGCTGGTTTGAGTCCTGCCTCACAGGCAAGGCACAGATGGTAGTTATGGGAAGTTTTTCCTCGCCTCTAATGAACCTGCATTATATCGTACCCTAGTGGTCGGCCCTCTTGCCCATGTTTTTTGTGAGTGTACCTGCTGCCCCGGGTAGAGTCATCGGGCAGTTTGGAGATGGATTTCATTGCTATGCAGATGATACCTGGCTCTATCTGTCTTTTGCCCCTGAGACATGTGGTGCGGTGGATGTGCTGAATGTGCTTGACTGAGATCCAGGATGGGATGTCATCGAGCTGACAGAGACTCAGCCTGGATAAAACTGAAGTATTGGTGATTGAGCTGGGTCCGATGGATGATGTGGTAGCTGCTAAGAGGGAGATGGGGCTTTGGCTCGGCACCTCTAGACTTTTGACTGCTGCAAAGGTGAAGAGTCTAGGAGTCATTCTGGATGAGGGTCTGACATTTGAGGCTCGGGTGTTTGCAGTAGTCCAGAATGGCTTTTGCCACCTTAGGAACATAAACTGGATTCAATCCCTTATATCTCTTCTTCTTCTCTCTCCCCCCCCCCCCGGCAGGACTTGCCTTCACTGGCGCACACTTTTGTGACCTCACAGCTGGACTGCTGTAATGTTCTGTACCTTGGGGTCAGTGAAGGTACGTTGCAGTGCCTGCAGTTGGTGCAGAACACAGCTGCTAGATTGTTGACTGGCCTTTTTAGGTCAAGTTGCATATCCCCGGCACTGTGTGAGTTGCATTGGCTGTTGGTCAAGTGGCATATCTCCTAGAAAGTTGGGTGTCTAATTTATAAGGCCCTACATGGGCTGGGCCCTGGTTACCTGTGTGATCTCCTGCACCCTTACACGCCTGTGTGTCCCCTCCATTCCACTGAGGAAAGCCTCCTGGTTGTTCCCAGGGCCAGGCTTAAAACCTCAGGGGACTGGTCCTTCGAGGTTGTGGGTCCGGTTCTTTTGGAATTGGCTCCTGAGGGCCCTGAGAGAGGCCTCGTCGGTGGAGGACTTTAAAAGGTTGTCTAAAACTCATCCATTTGCTCAGGCTTATGAGGAGTCAGAGTCCCTAATGGTCATTACAGTATGATTTTAGGAAGCTGTTGCACGGTACATTTTAGATAGTTGATGAAAATTTTATTTTACTATATTATGCCTTTTATTTACATTTATTATTTTACTTGGATATATTTGTTTACTTGTATTTGGTGCTATCTCTGTTTTATTGTTCTGGTGCCCTGAGCCTCCTGGGGAGGGTGCTTCCTTTTTTTTTTTTTTTTTGAATCACCCAGTAGGATCACTTTCCTTGTGACCATAATGAGTGCTTCCTGACCTTATGGGACAATAGTTTTGCAAAAAAAGCTGGGAATACTGACGAAAATCTGGTTTGAGCCATATCAAAAGGAGCACCTGCTTTTATACTTTCATGTTTTGAAATAAAGCGGTCACAGAGACTCCAAATGGGGAAAGAAGGGATATCGTACAAGTCAGGAGATATGGGGCAATCTAAAAAAAAAAAGGCAAAGTATAGTCAGAATTTTCCCCTGCTATCCTGCACTGCTTCTTTAAATCTTCTGGTATGAGATTTTTCACATTCATGGCTGTAATATCCTAGAAACCATGTGTATATCAGAGGCTAAACAGTAACTCCTGACCAATCAGAAAAGCCATTGCAGGCTTCTTGTTTTGTAACTTTCAATGAAAGCAGCGATAAGCAAGATTACCTGGCCTTTTCAGTGTTGCTGGGATTTTTTTATGTTTCTTCTGTTTATATTTTTTACACTGTGTATGCACAGCCAGCGGGACCTCCTGCCATCCCAGCCGGGTGCCACCTGCCCAGCCTTTGAGCCGCGTTGTTCTGCACTCTTTCTAAGACCCAGTTTGGCCAGCCCTGATGCCCCCCAGCTTGCCCCTTGAGGTGAGGCCCCTGTAATTACCCCTCTTGGTGGAGGACCGTGCCCATTACAGCGCCGCAACAGAGGGAGAGAAACATCTGGCCAGTGGCTGGGGCTTAAGGGAGTCCAGAGGACTGGCAGAAGCGGGGAATAAGGCCTGCATTGGTCCGGGGGGGGGGGAGTTGTTGGCAGGACTTAATCTGACCTGATGGTGGTCCATTTCCTTTAGGTCCAACCTCCTGAGATTGTGTAACTTGATGTGTGCAAGCACGGGATCCATCCTAAATCCCTCCAACAGTAATCCCACATTAAAAAATCCTGATAAAAAAAATCCGGAATTTCCAAAAGAGAGACATCACAAAATCCCAAAAATCACAATCCTGAATTGAATTAGATTGCTACTTCTTAACTGGCAAATAGTGAGCAGAAACAATGTCCTTTCAAGTTCTGCTTCCTGTAATCCGTAATGCAAAGCACAATAGTCCAAACAGAAAAGACGACTAGATCCATAAACACAGCCATTAAAAGTTCCAACTTTATTTCATAAATGCTAAAATTCCATTACTCCAGTATGATCTGCTATGATGCCAAATCCTCATTTAAACAAAAAAGGTCGATTTTATTTGTAACACAGCACAGAGATGAGAATCAAACTTTTGCTTACCATAATGTAGAATCGCTTCTTTCACACTGTGCTGTAACACTGATCACCCGCGATCACTGCGTACTGAAGCTTCATCTTGTAGTAACAAGCAAAAATCATTGACATAAGCCATAATCTTGAGAGGGGGACTCTGCACTGGTATAACCCCCACCCCTCTCAAATCTAAGTATGTTGAGGTTCAACATCACAGATCTAACCACTGGGTCAAAATGATATATCAAGAGGCTCAAACTGCACCCTTTCTCACCACCTCCCTAAGTGGGATCCTGTTCCCGATTCAACCATTTTTCACTAGTGGCCCTTGTTTTGCTAACCTGAGTGCAGAACTGTGCTATCCCCTGCTCTCCTGCCGGTCTATGGCCTTCCTACTGTCCATTCTTCCCTCCGCTTCCCCTTTTGCCCCTCCTCCTTTACCTTCTGCCGTCTCTGTCTATACTTCTACTGCAGGTACTTGTCCCTCCCTCTCCCCTGCCTGCTACTCGCCCCTCTTTGTTACCTATCTCTCATACCTACTATAGTCCTTAAACCTCTGTTTCATCTTCTCGCCTTTTCACTTTACCGTACTCCTCTCCACCTGCCGACCATCCCTTCTTGCTCTGCAGTCCTTGGCTCCACAAGCCAGCTGCAGATCTCTACCTAACACCATAAAGCCGTTTCGCCCGTAATTTCCCTGTCATTTTCTGCCAAGCCTTCACCCCTCATCAAAACTCACACCCTCCCTTGCCTGCTTAAATTCCCCTCCCTTCCTTCCCTTTCCTTCCCCCCCCTCTAAATATGTGCTCCCTTCAGTGCCCTCTGCCCTTTGAAATTGTATGCCTGTACTTGTACCAATGTACCTTTGCCTGTATTGTGTAAACCTAAACTGTCCTATCTTGTACTGTAACTGTGTCTCCCGGGTCGTGCTTGAAAATAGTCACCTGTTGGCTAGTGCACCTACCCGGTTAACAAAAACTAAATAAAATAAATAAACCATACTCAAGCATCTGATTACCTGCTGACCCACTGTAAATATAGCCATTAACCAAGACACAAAAACAGCTGGGATACCATACATCCTCAGTATAGAAAAGAGATAAGAAAGGTCCACCTTTTCAAGAACCAACTCCAGATCCAGGCTTAACATACCCAGAGAGAAATTTATGATCTGCTCATTCCACAACTTCCCAAGACTGGTACCCGGACCTCCATACAGATTTTGTAAAAGGGCAGCGAGACCATCAGCCCCAGGCACCGTATTGATTTGAGTCTGTTCACTTGCACTCTCTACCTCAGCTGGGAAAAGGGAGGGGTTAGCAAGCCCTCTTTCACCTGGACTGCAAGGGGATCCCTAATTGTGAAAGCCAGTCGTCTTGGTTTCTCACCTCTTGTGAGATGTGAGACAGATTTTTCAAAAATATTATCCTGAATACTGAACATTATTTTCTGTCTTGATTGTATAACCCCATACTGCGTTAAATTCAACCGACCAATTACCAGCTTCTTCCTCCTGTCTCTACACGCTGTATAGAGAGTCTCCGAAAGTCGAATCTTCTTGAATCCACACCTGTGTTTCAGATTCTTAGAGGCTAATCTAGTGTACCTTAACTTGGACATTGCACATTGAGTTCCTCAATTTGCAAAGCATAATTACCTTGACCTGAATTATGGTGGGAGAGGACCTTATAAAAATTGTTTCCGAACAGCAGCATACTCATGTTTGAGACTGCTGCAGGAGATTAGCTTTTTTTTAATAAAGACAATGAACCAAAATACGGGCCTTAAAAAAAGAAGCCAGCCTGGTTAAAATATTTTGTTGTTCTAAAAAGGAAGAGTTTTCTACATATGTCAGGATTTTTTGTCTGGATTTTATGTCAGTATTTTATTTTATTTTTTTCAGTCTTTTTCATGTCGGAATTTTTTTTGTCTGGATTTAGTACCTAACTCTGCAAGCACTTACTGTCTAGGCACTCTCAATTTTGCCCCCATATGATCCAAGCGTGCCTGAAATTTCTCACTGCACTGCTACCGTTGATAACCCAGGTGGCAGTATTTCCGCAGGCAGATGTTCAGTCTTCCTTCACCATCTATCCCGTCTGTGATCCAGGCTCATTCCTGAACCAGGCCGCTTGTGTTACAAGTGGCAGCGCTGCTGTTGTCATCAGGCCAGCATGTCATAATTAAACTAATACACAGGACTAGCGGTCCCTTTGAGGAGGAATTTGCGTATAGATTTAAGAAACTACAGTTTAAAGAAAATAAGAGAGATGGGGCTGGATTCATGAAGGGCAGTGCAGGGCTTGCATCAAGCCCTGCTTCAAACCAATGTGCCGACAACATTGACGCACACTGTGCCTGATTCAAGAAGATCACAGTTTACCCAATTTACGACAGCTTGCGCCAAATATTTGGCACAAGCCCAGTAAAAAGGGTACCAGAGATTGCCGCAAGCTGGACCAGAAAAAGCGGGTCTAACGTGCGGCACTCCGTATACTGGATTGAGAATCCTGCTCACCAGTCTGGGGAATGCTGCAAGCCCTGGGCACCATATGTTCGGCGCACTTGGGGCCTGCAGCATTCACAGCTGCTTGTGAATCCAGACCATAATTTATATAGTATCCATTGCAGCCATTCTTTTTAATTTAGTATGTTTCACCCCTTGTCTCCTCCCCAGCTGCCAGGTCCTCTTTCCAACCTGTCCAAGCACTTCTGCCCACCATAGGAGTCCTTCGATACTCCAGCCTACCACCAGCCTCTGCTCAGCATCCTCTCTGGAATCCACAACCATAGCCCACAGCTTGTCCTGTAAGCCAGGAGGAGGAGGATACTTCACTGGATGGTTGAGACGTCGTCGTCGGAGCCACCCAGGCACTGGATGAGTCGGAAAGACCCTACTGTGTCCTAGTAACATGTGAACATCTTTGTCTGTCAGGTTCAAGATATTTCTGTGGGTCCTGTGGTTCTCTCGGACCATCATTCCCTCATTCTCAAACTGGAATTGGGTAAAATGAGAAAACAAACACTGTGGCGCTTTAACTCAATCCTGTTAAAAGATAAACGGTATTTGGAAGACATCAAGAAAAGGAGAAGAAGAAGCATTTATATAGCGCTTTTTCATACATCCAAAGCGCTTTACAAGCAATGTTAGACTGGTAGTGAAGTGACTGAATGTGTGGTGGCGGCCATATCGCACATCATCACCCACGCACAGCCTGGATGATTGCATGAACCGGTTTATGGGTAGGGGAATGTTGGCCAGGACACCGGGAATGTTCCCTACTCTTTGTGAAGAGTGCCCTGGGTTCTTTTATTTCCACCTGGACACCCACCAGGACAACACCAGGATGGGCAGAAGGGACCTCGGTTTTTAACGTCTCATCCAAAGGACGGCACACCGCAGCAGTACAGCACCCCCCAATACTGCACTCTGATGCCAGCGATTTTTAGGTGCAAGTCCAATCCCGGTGTGGGACAAGAACCCACAACCTTCTGGTCCAAAGGCGGATGTGCTACCAACTGAGCCACGCTGACACCCAGAATCCCTCTCTTTCTCTTGGAAAACTCGTCCCCGGATATTTCTAAGGCTTTGGTATGGGACGCCCTAAAAGCTACACTTCGGGGTGAAAGCATAGCCTACGCCTCCAAGAGAAAAAGGGACGTAGAATCTAAGTATAATACGCCAGGCAGACTTTACTAACCTATCGACACATATACCGGGGGGATGGGGAGGTCCAACAAAAGATCCGAGAGACCAAAGCGGAAATACAGAAACTCATGGACATCAAGATTCAACAGCCCCGCCTTTACTTAAAGCAGGCTAGATATGAGGGTGGAGCTTGGGGAGCCCGTAGACTTGCCTAGCGTCTTGGAGGACAAAAGTGCATGTCTACTATTCTTAAGATCAGAGATCCGGTCTCTGGTATGCTATCACATAAGGAAACGGATGTTCTAGGGACATGGATATGATGTTCATCCACACTGTCTGGCAGATTCCTTGCCGCTTTAAATCTTGCCGGAAGGTCTTCAAGCTGGCTCCTCCCACCCACCCGGGTGGTAAAACTCTCTGCTCCGCCCTGTGACGCCAGATCTTCCTTACGGCTTGGGCTCAGGTTTCCCTCTAACGCGCTCTGCGTGGAGACTGGATCCTAATTCTTCAGTTAAGCGAAAATAGTTCTAAGTTCTCAAGACTTGGTCTAATTACTCCTCAAGTGGCTGCGATGGACAAATAGACTCCCGGATTTCGGCGGTGCCCATGCGGGCAGAAGATGTCCAGGACAGACCCGCACTCCACATGAGTCTACTGCCTCGGCCTTGAACACGACCCGCAGGCCTGCGAGTTATGTCTATCGTTTTCAGCCAACGCCCTGGAAGACCATGCTGCCCGGTTACAGCTTGGGCGCCCCGAGAAGCTCTACCCGCCGGTGAAGTCCTAGGAGGCCCGTTGGGCGGTGTCCGCGGCGGCTGGCTCGGCTGAGCAACTCGAGCAGATGATTGCCCTTGAGGAGGAGGCGGCCCAGGCCGCATCCTCATCTTCCTCGGTCGAGGCATTTATCCCGCTCTTTCTGGGATCCTCCTACACAGCTTCTTTTAAGGAGCTTTGCCAATCCTTTCCACGAAGGGAGGGGCCATCGAGGACACTCTTCTCAGTCAAAGAAGGACTCGAAGGTAAGACCCACCGTCGGCGTTACGTGGGAGGCGGGAGGTCCCTTCCTGGACAGTCGACACTCGACTTGATCGAGTTGCGGCTAATACCGCTGGCTTCATGGTGTCCCCGTCAGGTTGGCGGCTGAGACACCGTCAATGCGTCGACATTATTCTGCGACCGTTGGACGGGCTGTCGACTGATGAAAACAGACGACCCTTCTTTACGGTTCCCTCAGTGGAGACTGAGGACTTGTCTCGCCCCTCCTATGCGGGTCGGTCGAAGCTCGAGCCGAGGGAAGGCGGGGTGTCCTCGCTCCTCCCAGATGCGCCCTCGGAAACGCAGAGGTCTCTGTTTGGACCTCGTCTCGGTCCAGCCGATCCCGCTGACATCGGCGGTCTCTGTGTCAGCACCGAGGAAAGCGGTGGCGCCACTCGTCCTCGTCGTCCTCCTCCTCCTCGGAAGAGGAGAGGCTTCGGCGCAGATTGCGTCGATGCTATGAGGACTTAATGTGGCAGCAGCTCCTTTTGTCCAGGAACAAGCCAACGCTGTCACCTTCCCCGGCCATTAAGTGGCTGTCACCCGAAAGGGCGAAACAACCCCTCGCTGTAGTCGAGGTGCCCAAGCCTGGGCTGGTTATTTGGCCGAAACCAGCTACCCCACCGATTTGTGGTAGAACCTCCGCCTCCACAACCGAAATCGGGGGCACCGACCAAGGACTCTCGGTCAGGTCAGGGTCTGCCCCACCGGTTGTCGGTCACCCTCACTCCCGACCGTCCTCGGCAGGTGGAGGGTGGCTCAGGCCCCAGGCAGCTCTTCGCAGACTCCTCGGAGTCTGACAACGACTTCTCCCTGTTTTCCAGGCCCCTTGACCTGGAGTCCTCCAAGGGGCAGTTGATGGACGAGAGCCCATCGTCGTTCATGTGTCTGCTTTGGCTCATCTCGGAGTCCAACGGGATGCAGCTCGAGCCTGTATCCAAGCGGGCCAAGTATCCCCTGGAGATACTGGACTGAGGATTCACCATGGAGGCCTTTCCGGTGGCTGAAGCCATTGTTGGCCCAGCCTTGAGCTCTGGCAGCAGCCGGCTTCCTGCCCTCGCGCTTTGGCCAGGAAGTATCGGTCCCTACCTCTTTGTCCGGTTTTGAAGCACCCCTCTGTGGAGGGGTTGGTCACCGAGAGAGCGTTTCCGGCGTTCCGGGAACACTGGGGATGTGGATAAGCCCCGACAAGGGTCAAAAAGCAGGACCCTTAGCAGGCGCCAAGGTGTCACGCTGCATCCTCCACAGGCCTCCGCCCGAGGCCAGATCGGCCGTGCTGATGGCACACTTCTCCCATGCCCTCATGGGCTCCCTGGATGAGGTGATCCCTCCTCTCCCGGCCGACCTGCAGACCACGGTCAAGCAGGTGCAGGATCCAGGAAGGGCGGTGGCGAAACAGCAGCTCCAAACGGCTCTGGACATTGGAGACTCCTGTGCCAGATTGGTAGCGGCCGCAGTGGCCATGCGCCGCAGAGCATGGCTGAGGATATCCACCTTCACGGCAGATACCCAGCAAAATTGGCGGACATCCCCTTCTTGGGGACTGACCTGTTCAGCCCTAGAGTGGAAGGCCACTTCCAGCGGATCGAAAAGTCCAACGCTACCCTGGACTCTGTCACCTCCGCCCAGAAGGACAAGGGCCATCGTCAGCAACATAAGTCCTTTCGACCTTCTGTTCCTGCGGCACGTCCGTCCCAGCAGTACCAGCATCAGGGCCAGCAGGCTCGCGCTCGGCATCCCAAAGCCAAGCCTGCAGCTTCCTCTAATAGGAAGCAGGGAGGAAAAGGCCCAGGAGGTCCCTCGGGCGGCCCCTCCTCCAAGCCTGCCCAGTGATGGTTTGAGGGGTGTCGCCCCCAGCCTCGTCACTCCCCCCTGGGTTCCCCTGTGGGGGGACGGCTCCCTACTTCCTTTCCTACTGGTCTGCTATCACCACGGACCGTTGGGTGTTGGAGGTGGTAGGAAAGGGCCTGCCTCTGGAGTTCGAGCAGGCCCCGCCCTTCCGAGCTGTCGTCCCTCGGGGGGCTACGGGGTCCGCAGCCTCTCTGTCGGCTCGCTGAGCTGACATTGCCCTGCGCCTCGAAAAAAGAGGTGATCAGGAAGGTGGCGGATCCTCCACCAGAGCCAGGGTTTGTGTCCAGGTACTTTCTGGTCCCGAAACGGACGGGGGGCTGGCGCCCCATTCTAGACCTGCACAACCTGAACAGGTTCCTAAGGTCTCGAACCTTCAGGATGGTCACTGTGGCTCAGATCATTCCATCCTTGGAACAAGGCGTGTGGTTCTGTTCTCTGGACCTTCAGGATGCATTCTTTCACATCCCAATCCATCGGTCCCACCAGAGATTCCACCGCTTTAGGGCAGAGGGATCCCTCTACGAGTTCCGGGCCATGCCCTTCGGCCTTTCCCTAGTTCCCAGGGTCTTCACCAAATGCATGGCAGTGGTGATAGCATTCCTGCGATGCCGAAGGGTCCAGGTGTACCCCTGCCTGGACGACTGGCCGATTTGCAGCCTCCTCCAGAATGGAGGTGGAGCGGTCCAGGGATCTGGCCCTCCAGGTTTTCTCTCAGGTTGGCCTCCTCATCAACGAGGCCAAGTCGGAACTCGTGCCAAAGCAGGTGATCCAGTTCATCGGGGCAGAGCTCGAGACTCTGCAAGCCAGAGCATGGCTGCCGGTGGACAGGGCCAAGGTTCTTTCCTCCTTTGCCCAATCATTTCTGGTTGGACAATTGCGCCCTGCCCGAGGCTTCCTGCACCTCCTGGGCCTCATGGCAGCCTGCACCAGTGTGGTCTGTTGGGCCCGTTGGTACATGCGTCCCCTTCAATGGGGGCTGGCCAGCCAATGGTCACAGCACTCCGATCCCTTGGAACAGCTAGTGACAGTGACCCAAGGGATGTGGAACACCCTCCAGTGGTGGACCGTTCCAGCACATCTGCAGGAGGGCATCCCATTCGTCTGCTCCGAGCCGACGGTCTCTCTATCAACTGATGCCTCTCTGTTGGGTTGGGGTGCCCATCTGGGGGAGCATAGCGCGCACGGCCTCTGGTCCCCTCGGGAGTCCCGATGCCACATCAACCTGCTGGAACGTCGAGCGGTTCGTCTAGCCCTCACGCCTTCGCTCCATTTATACGGGGTCAAGTGGTCCAGGTCCAGGCGGACAATACCACGACCATGCTACCTAAACCGCGCCAGGGCAGGACCGCTCCATGCTTCTGTGCAGGAAGCTCTCTGCATTTGGTCACTTGTGCGCAGCCTGGGCAGGATCTCCTTGCCATCCATGTGGCGGGAGCCTCCAACATTCTGGCTGTTTCACAAGCCGAATAGGGCTCGTCCCGTGGTCTCTCTCCTGCGAGTAGTACAAGATCTGTTCTCCCACTGGGGCATGCCTCAGGTGGACCTGTTTTGCCTCCAGGGAATGCAAGCTGAGACTGTTTCATGCCCACCCTCTCAGCAGGACTCTCTGCAGGGGAATGCCTTCTCGAGGCCGTGGACCCCAGGCCTCTTCTACGCCTTTCCCCCATTTCCCTTGATCCACAAGGTGCTTCTCAAGGCGAGGAGGGACAAGGCGCAGGTGCTTCTGGTAGCCCCAGACTGGCCCCGCCAGTTCTGGTATCCAGATCTCCTCAGTCTCTGCTCCAGGCTCCCGAGGCGGCTTCCAGCCCGCCCGGACCTGATCTCAGTCAATCAGGGGAAGGTATTCCATCGGACCTTCAATCCCTGCACTGAGCGCCTGGTTCCTGGGCTGCTAGAGTTCCAGGCCTTGGGTCTTTCCGGCCAAGGTCCTCAGCGTTGTTGTGGCGTCCGTGAAGTCGACCAGGAAATGCTCGCCTTTAAATGGAAGATTCTCCATTTGGTGTCAGAGCAGGGCCTGGACCCTTCCTCCTGTTATTGGCAAGCATTCTGGACTACCTGTGGTCCCTTTCTCAGCAAGGGCTTTGGTTGACGACCCTCAAGGTGCACCTGGCAGCCATCTCTGCTTACCGGGCGCGGGCCGGGAAGCAGTCGGTGGCGCAGGAGAAGGTGGTTGGGCGCTTTTTTCAAAGGTCTTGATCACATATCCCCTCCAGTGCGAGAACCTCCACCTCCGTGGGATCTACTGCTGGTATTGGCTAATCTTATGGGCAAGCCATTTGAACCGATGCACAGGTGTGACATCTCTCACCTGTCGTGGAAGACCACCTTCTTGGTGGCTATCATGTCAGCCAGAAGGATGGGAGAGCTCCAGGTGCCTTCCATAGAGTCTCCTTATCTGGTCTTCCACAGGGACGAGGTTGTCCTGAGCCCCCACCTGAAATTCCTTCCGAAGGTGGTGTCGGAGTTTCACCTTAACCAGGTGTTGACTCTGCCAGTGTTCTACCCAAACACACCTCTGAGGGTAAATGGGCTCCATACTTTGGACCCTACAAGAGCTCACTTATTACAAGAGGCGGGCGGCTGGTCGGAAGAGAGGTTGCAGCTGTTTTGTCACCTACGCTGAAGCCACACCTGGCAGATCTGCGTAAGCGGATGATAGGCAGGTGGGTCACCTCCTGCATAGATCTCTGCTATAGGTTGGCGAGCATGGAGCCTCCCAGAGGATAAAGCTCATTCTACCGCCATACCACTGCATCGATGGCTGCTTCCAGGGACGTCCCTATCCAGGAAATCTGCAGGGCTGCTACCTGGAAGTCAGCACACACCTTCATCACCCACTACCACATCGACCTTGAGTCACGCCGGGATGCTGGTTTTGGGGCCTCGGTTCTCAGTCTTTATTCCCTAAGTAGGGGGTGTGCCTTGCCTCCTCCTCCCGGAGAACTGCTAAGAGTCTGCCAGACAGTGTGGATGAACAACATATCCATGTCCCTAGAAATACAGGTTACTCACCTGTAACAGGAGTTCTAGGAATGGTATATATTGTTCATCTACATTCCAACCTCCCAGCCGATGCAGAACCTGGCTTCCTGTGGGCTAGATCTGTGGTGTCATGGGGGAAACCAAGAGTTTACCACCCGGTTGGGTGGGAGGAGCCAGCTTGAAGACCTTCCGGCAAGATTTAAAGCGGCAAGGAACCTGCCAGACAGTGTGGATGAACATATACCATTCCTAGAACTCCTGTTACAGGTGAGTAACCTGTATTTCGCCACTCCTTTGTTGGCTTTTACTAGAAATTGTACCAGGGGGACATCTCGTCTCCCCCCGAAGCGAGATGGTTCTTTCTGGGATATCTCCCTTTTCCCCGCCTTACTGAGGCTCAGAGGCGTTTGCTGGAGTCCCCCATCTTAGCTGATGAAGTCTTCCATTGCATCAAATCTGTCATCTCACCACTGTCCGGGGCCTGATGGCTTCCAGCTGAATGTACAAGATGCTTCAGGAAAAATATCACCTCAGTTACTTTCCATGTTCTAGGAGACAGCAGATGATGCCCCCACCCTGGGCCTATGCTACCTTAGCTGCTTTACTAAAACAAAATAATGATCCCACTAATCCCTCTTCCTACCGCCCAATTTCTATTCTTGGCACTGATTACAAAATGTTCACAGCCATATGGGCTTCACGATTTAGAGAGCATCTTAACCTATCTAATTCATAAAGACCAATCTGGCTTTATTAAAAATAGAAATACTACAGACAATATCCGTAGAGCCTTAATCTTGATCGAACATATCCAAAGTCCGCAAATTCCAGCAGCCGTTGTGATCCTGGATGCTGAGAAGACCTTCGACAGGGTGTCCTGGTGTTTCTTATGGGACATCCTGTCGAGGTTCCATTTTCCAGAGTGTTTTTCTTAAATAGCTGAAGAATCTTTATGCAGCCCCCCAGGCATATGTGAGAGTTAATGGGGTGCATTTCCTCCCTTCTCCTTATGTCTGAGAACCCAGCAGGGATGCCCCCTCTCTCTCCCCCCCCTTTTATTTGCCCTTTACATGGACCCGCTGGGGATGGCTCTGAGGAGCTCACCTGATGTTGAAAGTATCCCTATGGGCCAACTGGAATTTAAAGTCTGTATGTTTGCTGCCGATATCCTATCGACTCTTCTCTCCCCAGACACATCCATCTCTGCTGTTTGGAGTATCCTTAGAGGTTATGAGGCAGTAGCGGGATTCAAATTAAACACTACGAAGACAGAAGCTCTTCTCTTTAACTTCTCTCCAACGAATACTCTTCGACTCCTCCCTCTGAAATGGAGATCCACGAAGATAAAATACTTGGGGATCCGTATTCCTCTTAATTTGGGGGTTATGAAAGTGGTTAATTATGAACCACTCACTATTACCATGCAAAGAGATTTAGACACATGGTCACCCCCCCCCCCCCCAAATTATCATTTTTTCCAATGGATCGAAACCATTTGTATGAATGTTCTGCTATGACTCTTACACATTTTTTTTCAAAATATCCCTTACTCCCTTCCTCTTACTACCTTAAGTCCTGGGATAAAATAATCTCCATCTTCATATGGGGGAAACAACGCCTCAGAATCCGCCTGTCCATTCTCAAACTATCTTTAGCTCAAAGGGGAGTAAACTTGCCTAACCTCAAACTTTATACTCAGGCGTCCTTTCTCCGCACGATCTTGCTCTGGCTGACAATTGTACAGCACCCTGGAAATCTCTGGAGTTCGTCTTAAACGACATGCATGATATTTCGGGTCTCCTCTTCTCTGTAAACACTCCTCCCTTGAGGCACTTCACACAAATAACATCTAGTATTATGCAAGTCCTGGTTTAAGCTATGAAACTGGCCAGTATTTTAAACCAATATATGATTAGTGCAAAATAATTTCCAAAGACCTTTTTATCCTTCCCATTCAGACTTAGCTTTCTACTTAATGCGAAGGTTAACTTATCACATTTGTTCCAGTTTTGGATTGGGGGTCTTCACTATGGTCTCCAAAATACAGATTTTTTTTTTTTTTTTTCCCCAGATATCTCCAAGTGAGGAATTGTATTCTTCGTCATAGGTCACTTTCTGCCAATCTCCCCACCCCAGCCCGCCTCTTCTAAAAATGTTTATAGATTCCACCCAGGGTAATCTTTGTGGTCATCTAATAGGGAATATATACAGGGCATTGAGAAGCACGACGGGAGAGTCGACTAAGTCAATATTGGACAAATGGAACGCGGACTTGACTTCGGAAGTTCCATTCTCTGATTGGATGGCTGCGGCCATGCCAGCGGCCAAGGTGACCTCTTCCCCTTTTTGGCAGGAATTCTCTTGGAAAATTCGAAGCAGATACTTTCAAGCTCTGCCAGTCCTAACCAAATTCCTTTCAGCTCAATATGGGTACTGTTGGAGACAATGTGGTTGCACCCTGGCGGATCTGAGCCATGTTTTATGGCACTGTCCTCTCCTAATGCCCTTCTGGTGTAGTCTTCAGTGGGAGCTGTCTGTCTTGGGGAACTGATAGTAGGAGAATTTCCCCTGTCAATTCTATCTGTATATCCAGATCACTCGCCCAATGGATTAAGATGCTGTTACCAATATATCTCACAATGGCCAAAAAGGCCCTCACAACAGGTCCCCACTCTCCAGGATTGGGGATCCATAATGCAAGAAATATATCGGATGGAGGGACTCGCTGCAGCAATTCAGGACCGTTCACAGGGATTTGGGACTAAATGGCAGAGTTGGGTACTCTACCATTCGGGTGTAGATCCTGATTTTTGTTCCCTAAGTGTACTAGAATGGAGTCTGGGATCAGATGTTTACTTATTTTAAAAATGAGAAACTGATTTTATTGAAGGATGGATGTTCTGGGGAAACGACTACACCTTTTAATCTTGGGTATAATACAATGATCTGACAGAAATGGGATAGGACAAATAGACCTAATATATAAGAATCTGACTGTCTGTAAATGTAATAAGAGAATATATATATCTTGTGGCAAGCTTATTTTATATGCTCAATTGTGCTTGTGTGTGTAATCTCAATAAACCTAAATTTCAAAAAAAAGACCCTACTGTGGAAAGCAGGGTGGCTTCATCTGGCTGGTGTTGTGGGTGAGCCCTGCCAACCCCACTCTGGGTGCGTGGCGTCTCCATGTCACTTACCAGTTGGGTAGTTGTGTGTGTGACATAAAGCCATTTCAGAGGAACCACTTGTTTTTTTTCTGCATGACACGCCCACTCTGTGGGCCACCAGGGGGCCCTCATCCTGCAGAAGGAGATGCTCTCCCTTCCCTGGCAAGGGACATCCAGATAAATGTCGGAATCCAACCTCACAGGTTGCAACCGGCCTTCTTGGACTTGGTGCGTAAACCCAGTCGTCTGTATGGCAAGTTGTAGCTCTGCTGCTACACAAGCTGGCCACCATTGCAACCATTTAGCTAGCTGCAGCAAACATTTCTTTACTTTGCCAGAACCTCTGCCTTCGAAGGCTGTCTCGCTGTACTGAAACAGCCGATTGTGAGGACATTTGTCCCAAAATCCAAATGGAAGACCATCCAAGTTAAGGTTATGGGTAATCTAACACAGGATACATGCGTGTGATATCTCTGTATATTTGTTATTCCTGTACATTTTCTGTTTCTTTATTTTCCTCTTCATGGTATTTTTCTTCTTTTCATGTCATGAAGTTAATGCAGCGAGATGCAGTGTCCAATGTTTTTTGTGCTGTTTACTCCCATATGATGCTATAGAAGGGGTCTGCTGGACTTCTTTAACACCAGAATGTCAGGAGTGGAATTTTTATAAATAACTCTTCTCTGCTTTTAGGTTTGTACATTCAACAGAACGGTTTCCAAGGTAGACGAGTTCTTGGCAAATGAAGCAAAAGGCACAAAAGTAATTGGTGCCCACTCGCTGGAGGAGATGGTCTCAAAGTTGAAGAAGCCTCGTCGGATTGTAATGCTGGTGAAGGCTGGCCAGGCAGTCGACGACTTTATCGATAAACTGGTACAGTGCTAAATAGTGCAACATTTTTTTTTCATAAAGCTAGTATCCCCAAATGCTTTGCAGGTGCTTAAAAAGATGTTAAATTTGACAAACTGTACCATACGTAAAATATTACAAACCATGCATAGTTACCAACCATAATGTTTTTAATGATTCAGCAGTAAAGTAAGTGAGGGAAACGGGAATTAGTTTGCAAACGAGCATTATAAAATGAGCTTATCCAAGTGAGTTTGGCTTAAAAACTGTGGCTAAAAATTTCTTTCTGGATATTTTCATCTGTGAAACCTTTTTATAGCGGATAGCTAGCAGCAAAACGAGTGAGCTGAAAAACTCAAGAAGGGGAGGCCTCTTTTCTCATGTTTTTAATATAATGTTTCAAGGTAAGATCCCAGCTTTAGTTTGCTGTGCTTTACTTATTTACCAAAGCACTTAGTTAAACATTCCTGCAAGTAAAGTGAATAGTCCTCGTTGACTAATACTAAGTAGCACATACTGACAGGTGGGACTGCTGAGCAGTATTGGTGTATGACAAATGTCCCTAAGGTGGTACTGTTGAGAGGTATAGAGGTATGAGTAAATGAGATGTCCCTAATGTGGGACCGAGAGGTATGGAGGTATGGGTAAATGAGGGATGTCCATAAGGTGGGACTGTTGAGAGGTATGGGTAAATGAGAAATGTCCCTACGACGGGTCTGTGAGAGGTATGGAGAAATGAGAGATCTCCCTAAGGAGGGACTTTTGAGAGGTACAGAGGTATGGGTAAATGGGAGGTATGGGTAAATGAGAGAGCTCCCTAAGATGGGACTGTGAGAGGGATGGAGGTATGGGTAAATGAGAAATGTCCCTATGACGGGTCTGTGAGAGGTACGGGTAAATGAGATCTCCCTAAGGTGGGACTGAGAGGGATGGAAGTACGGGTAAATGAGGGGTCTCCCTAAGGTGAGACTGTTGAGCGGTATGGAGGTACCAGCACAGAGTCTTAAGTCCCTGTGAACAAACCAGCCATACGCCACAGGTAAGGTGGATAGGATGAAAAGGGACTTGGCAAGGTTGGAGGAATGGTCAAATGTATGGCCGCTTAGATTCAGTGCAAAACGGTGCAAGGTAATGCACCTGGGAAACAAAAACCCAGGGGAAGAGTACACAATGGGGGGTGAGATACTGACAACAACAGAAATGGAAAGGGACCTGGGGGTAGTCATATCAGACGACCTAAAGGTGGGCCAGCAATGTGAGAAGGCAGTAAGGAGGGCTGGGGGGATACTGGGATGCATAGGGAGAGGCATCACCAGTAGAAAACAGGAAGTTGTTTGCCCTCTGTACAGACAGTTGGTAAGACCACATCTGGAGTACTGTGTGCAGTTCTGGAGACCCCATCTCCGAAAAGACATAGACAGGGTGAAGGCTGTCCAGAGGAGGGCAACCAAAATGATGCAGGGTCTGCGTCAGAAGACATACATGAAGAAAGACTAAAGGAACTAAAGATGTATAGCCTCGAGGAGAGGGGGGACATGACAGAAACTTTCAAATACCTCAAGGGAATCAACAAAGTCCAAGAGGGTAGCATCTTTTAGAAAAAGAGATGTGTGAAAACAAGGGGGCACAATTTGAAGATAGAGGGGGGACGGCTCAGAGGTAATGTGAGGAAGTATTTCTTCACAGAGAGGGTTGTGGATACATGGAACAGCCTGCCTGAGGAGGTCGTAGAGTCAAAAACAGTGGGGGAATTCAAGAATGCATGGGACAGACATAAGGCAATTCTAGTGGGGGGGTAGGAGGAAGTAGACTGTTGGTTAACTAGGATCTGCAGCTTATCTGTTAGGTAGGGAAATGGGCAGACTAGGTGGGCCAAGTGGTCCTTATCTGCCGTCAAATTCTATGTTTCTATGTAAATATTGTATTATTCCTTCCAGAACACCCTCCGTGAGATCCCAGCATTTTATCTGCAGTGCGCTTCTTTAGGGGAGAGGGTTTTCTTTTTTATCATCTT
Organism: Neoceratodus forsteri; assembly: GCA_016271365.2. Taxonomy (NCBI): domain Eukaryota; kingdom Metazoa; phylum Chordata; order Ceratodontiformes; family Ceratodontidae; genus Neoceratodus; species Neoceratodus forsteri. The sequence goes on along the minus strand of CM057452.1, from coordinate 42,406,236 downwards.
TCTATTTATCGCCTGCTGCACCGTGTTACCGGCGGGGGCATCCAGCCGCCGGCTGTACCTGCCCAGAGAGCAGCAGGCTCACTAACATGATGGGGGATCTGATGTAGCTGTCCGCTGACCCGCCCGAGGGCCTCCCATGCCACTCTGAGCCGGGCTGGCCCCGGACCCCCCCCCCCCAGGTCCTCCAGGCAGAGCAGAGCGCAGCCATCAAGCTGCACGGTCGCACCCAACCATTTTCCTTCCTGAGATACCCTGGAATATGGGCGTGCAGTGACGTCCACAGACACGTCATGCAAACGTCTGCCACACTCCATCCCTTGTTACACCAGCCCTGTAGTACCCCCCCCCCGATTGTCACCAGGGGCCGCTGCAGAGTGGTGGAAGCCCTCAGTCCTTCTGGGATAGTAGAGCATTGTTCCATATAGAAATCCATCCTTTTCAAAATGCTGTTGTACCACAGTTCAAAGGTCATGGAATGTGATTGTACCTTTCTGTGGCAGAACAGTGTTCTAGAGCCTTTAAAGACTATACAAGTCAGTTTTGTTCTGAAAGCCAAAGAACTGCTGTATGTACATTTCACTTAGAAAATGGGCTTTTTATTTGCTGTGCTCTGATTGGCTAGTACCCCTGCCAGGGGGGTACATTAACTTTCAATAGATACCCAGCAAATAAAGTGAAATGAAAGTAAAAAAAACTTTACCCCCATCACCACATAACATATCCCTTTGCCCACTCTGCTTACTCATTGGGCAAAAGATCCTCGGAAAATTCAAAATCGTCGCCATTTTTTGCACACTTAGCGAGCGTTGCTGTCCCCCAAATCGTGATCTAACACTCTCACCCCAAGACAGTTTCTCAAACATTGCTTGCTCCACAGAACACTTTTTTTTTTTTTTTTTTTTTTTTTTACTTCCAGCAGTTTAATGCATTGGCACACAATGAATTACTTTACTTTCTCGATGGGAGCCCCCCACCCCCGTCGTCTGTCGGCATTCATAAATAAACCAAACCAGTAAAATGGTCTGACTACCTGATTCGAGCAGTCTGGCTGGAATGCTTTTCATGTTTTAAAGAGCTAACCTTTATTGTTCCTGCCAGTAAATGGTGCCCGCTGTCATCTCCATCTATCCTCCCGAAGACTTCTCACTTGCGCTTCCCACCTGACTTAGGAGGACACACAGCAGCTTCCAAATATAATTTTGCTCAACTCTTTCTTCCAACCATGCTACCGATGAGTCTCACCCCCACCTCAGTCTCTCTTACAAAAAAGCCACATAATGCGAACAAGACTATAGAATCTGTGTGTGTGTGTGTGTGTGTGTGTGTATATGTGTGTGTGTGTGTGTGTGTGTGTGTGTGTATGTGTGTGTGTGTGTATGTGTGTGTGTGTGTGTGTGTGTGTGTGTGTGTATGTGTGTGTGTGTGTGTGTGTGTGTGTGTGTGTGTGTGTGTGTGTGTGTGTGTGTGTGTGTGTGTGTGTGTGTGTGTGTGTGTGTGTGTGTGTGTGTGTGTGTGTGTGTGTGTGTGTGTGTGTGTGTGTGTGTGTGTGTGTGTATATATATAAATATGTATATATGTGTGTGTGTGTATACACAAAACAACAAAAAATACATAAATAAAAGGGACGCAAGGCAACGACCTCTCAAGCAGCGATAAAGGCACATAAAATCATGGCATGCAAAACAAAAGCACCCTCTACTCCCAGCTACACAGCTATACTGCTACAGGGACTACTTTGCAACAAAACACTTTTTTATTAATTTACTCCCATTTTTTAAGCACATTAGTACCACTTTGAAATTAATTTATAAAACATTTCACAAATAGCCCATTTTCTAAGTGCAATAATGCCCTCCAGGGTGTGCGGTATGGGCAGTACTGGTCCGGCCAATGGCTATAAGGCCCTCCGACGGTGGCATCATAGACATAGAAACATAGACTTTGACGGCAGATAAGGACCGCTAGGCCCATCTAGTCTGCCCATTTCCCTACCTACAGGATAGGCCGCAGATCCTAGTTAACCAACAGCCTATTTCTTCCTACCCCCCACAAGAATTGACTTATGTCTGTCCCATGCATTCTTGAATTCTCCCACAGTTTTAGACCCCACAACCTCCTCAGGAAGGCTGTTCCATGCATCCACTACCCTCTCTGTGAAATAATACTTCCTCCATTGCCCCTAGAACCACCCTCCTTCTATCTTTAAATTGTGTCCCTTGTTCTTGCAAGTCTCTTTTCTGAAAGATGCTACCCTCTTGGACTTTGTTGATTCCACTGAGGTACTTAAAAGTTTCTATCATGTCCCCCCTCTCCCTTCTTTCCTCAAGGGTATACATATTAAGCTCCTTTAGTCTCTCCTCATACGGCTTCTCTTGTAGACCCTGCACCATTTTAGTTGCCCTCCTCTGGACTGCCTCTATCCTGTCTATGTCCTTGCAGAGATGGGGTCTCCAGAACTAGACACAGTACTCCAGATGGGGTCTCACCAACTGTCTGTACAGAGGGATAACAACTTGCTGTTTTCTGCTGATGATGCCTCTCCTATACATCCCAGTATACCCCAACCCTCCCTACTGCCTTCTCACATTGCTTGCTAACCTTAAGGTCATCTGATATGATTACCCCCAGGTCCCTTTCCTTTTTGTTGTTGTTACTACCTCCCACCCATTGTATTCTTCCCTGGGTTCTTGTTTCCCAGGTGCATTATTTTGCACTTCTTTGCATTGAATCCTAGCTGCCATACTTCTGACCATTCCTCCAACCTTGCCAAGTCCTTTTCATCCTTTCCACGCCTCATGTATCAACCCTGTTGCAGATCTTTGTGTCATCTGCAAAAAGGCATACTTTTCCTTCCAGTCCCTCTGCAATGTCACTGATGAAGACATTAAAAAGGACTGGACCCAATACTGAACCCTGCGATACCCCACTAGTAACCCCCCTTTCTTCAGAGTGGACTCCATTTACAATTACCTTCTGTGTCCTGTTGTCCAGCCAGTGTTTTACCCAGGCTACCACCATGGGTCCCACTCCCAGGCTGGTTAATCTGACTATTAATCTTTTGTGTGGGACTGTGTCAAATGCCTTGCTAAAGTCTAGGTAGGCCATGTCCACAGCCCCTCCCTGGTCTACTACTTTGGTCACCCAGTCAAAGAAATCTATTAGATTTCTCTGACATGACCTTCCCGCTGTGAACCCATGCTGCCTTGGGTCCTGTGCTCCACTGGCCTCTAGGTACTCAACTATTCTTTCCTTCAGAAGTGACTCCATCACTTTCCCTACCACAGAGGTCAGACTGACAGGTCTGTAGTTTCCTGCCTCTGTCTGACTTTTGTGAAGGGGAATCACATCCGCCTTCCTCCAGTCCTCGGGTACCACACCATCCTCCCATGATTTATTAAAAGAGTAGCCAGTGGTTTCACTAGTTCCTCCCTTAATTCTTTTAGAATTCTGGGGTGAATTCCATCAGGACCCATTGCTTTGTCCACCTTCAGTTTTAGGAGTTCTTGCAGACACTTTCTTCTGTGAAAGGACTGGGATCGACCCCCATCAAGAGTGCTTCTGTTAATTGGATTAGGCACTTCCCCTCCTCTTTTGTGAATACTGAGCAGAAATATTAGTTCAGTATTCCTGCTTTTCACTGTCCCCTCTGCCCACCCACCGTTCATTCTATTCAGCCTCACTATCCTCCCTTTGTCTTTCTCACGCCGCTGATGTACCTATAAAGGTTTTATCCCCTTCTTAACTGAGTTGGCTATCTTTTCCTCAGTTTGGGCCTTTGCTATTCTGACTTCTCCCTGCTTCCTTCTGCCTTAACTGGTACAGCTCTCTGTCCTGCTCCTTCTATGTTTCTTATACTTCGGAATGCTATCTTTTCTTCCTGACTTTCACAGCCACCTCTTTTGAGAACCATAGTGGCTTTTTCTTTCGTTTTGATTTGTTTATTTGCTTCACACAAAGGCTTGTTGCCTCTGTATGGCAGTTTTGATAATTCCCCATTGTTGCTCACACCTCCTTCTAGCCTGTTTGCTAGTGCTTTTCTGAGGCACTCTCCCATCTTGCCAAAGTCAGCCCTCCTAAAGTCCAGTACCCTCACTTTGTGTGGCTTGACTCTGTAGCTGAGTTTAACGTGAACCACACTGTTTGATGGTCACTTGTCCCCAGATGGCAACCCACTTCTAGATCTGAGATCCTCTCACTGCCCCGTTTGAGAGTACGAGGTCTAAGATTGCTCCCTCACGAGTGGGTTCCGAAACTAGCTGTCTAATGCCTGCCACCTGTAGGGCATCAAGAATGGCCCTGCTCTTGGATGTGGCTGCAGCAAATGTGCTCCAGTTAACATCTGGCATATTCAGGTCTCCCATCAACAGTATCTCCCCTTTCTCTGCCGTTCTAAGAATGCCTTCTATCATATCCTTGTCCATTTCTTCCCCCTGACATGGGGGTCTGTACACAACCCCTGTGTGGATTGTGGTGCCCTTTCCAGTCTCCAAGGTGACCCACAGTGCCTCTCCTCCCTGTTTACTCTTTTGTTCAGTTGCTTTTATCCCTTCCTTTTACATGAGAGCTACTCCTCCCCTCTTCTCCCTGCCTGTCTCTCCTGTAGGTTATGTACCCTGGTATGTTAACATCCCAGTCATGGTTCTCTGTGTACCATGTTTCAGTGACTGCTCATGATATCCAGGCATCCTCTTCCATTAAGGCCATCAGCTCAGGGAGCTTGTTGCCCAGACTACGAGCATTGGTACTCATTACCCTCCATTTCCTGATGGCCTTACTCCCTTTGCCCCATCCCTGTCCTTCTTGCCTTTGTCACTTTCTCCATTTACCCTGCCCTTCTCCTATCGACACCTCTATGTTGGTGTTTGCTGCACCTACTACCGTGATTATTTTTGGGGCCTAGGATTCCTGCTCCTTTCCAGTGCCTCCCCCTTGGCTAGTTTAAAGCTTGCCAATGAAGCATTTAAACCTATCACCTAGGATCCTGGTTCCCTCCCAGACAGATGCAGCCCATCATACCAGTATAGGCTTGCATCACTCCAGGTGGACCCCAGTCCCCAATGAAGCCAAATCCCTGAGCTCCACACCAGTTTTTCAACCACTGATTGAATCCCATGATGCGGAACACCCTAGCCTCTCCTATTCCATAGATGGGTAGCACCTCCGAGAAGGTTACCGTGCGTGCTACTTGACTAAGGCCCCTCCCCAATTCCACAAACTCTTTCTGCACTTCTCTAATCCCTTTCTTAGCCAGGTGATTTGTCCCTAGGTGGACAATGACATCCAGCTCCCTCCCCTGTGCAGCTGCTCCGGCAATCATGAGGATTCGCTCCCTGTCCCTCCAAGCCATGGCGCCAGGCAGGCACCTTACCTCCCTCTCCCCTTCCTCCTCCAGTTCTACCTTCCTAACTATAGAGTCCCCCACCAGGAGTTGTTTCCTTCCCCTGCAGGGTCCCCTGCCACCCTCCTGTGGGTCTCCTTTGTGGAGGTTCCCAGCATCCTCCTTGGTCTCCGCTGTGGGTGCCTCCATAGAGGAACCACACTTTGCCAGAATGGCATAGGAATTGTAGAGAGGTACAACTGGAGGGATGCACCTCTGTTCCACCACCCTCACCCTCCCCCTCCCTGAGCCCACTGTGGTCCAACCGCTCCTCTTTCTTGGCAACCTCTGAGGCAACGGCAGTGGCACTGGTGGTCCTTGGATGGAAGAGGAGGTCCCACAAATCCTGGCCAACTCAGCCGGAGATGAGCAACCTCCTCCCTCAGCCCAGTGAGGTGCCTGCAGATGGGACAACACCGCATCCTTCAGAACATCTCCCGGAAGACTGCTGCTCCACAGCCACTGCACTGCACCACTCCAATCATGTCTTATTTCTGGCCCTTAACTGTTTGCAATCCTTACTCTTTCCTCTGTTTTTCTCTCTCTCTCTACTTTCTGCCTGTGTGCCCTTTAAGCTCCTGATTGTCCTATTCTGAGACAAGAATATCCTATATTTCTCAGTAGACCACTTACTTGCTCAGAGGCAGACCTCCAGCAGCTAGAGGGGCTGGAGAGCTACTCTTGCCCTTCTAGGATGGTGGGTCCTTGGTGGTTCTGTGATCACTCACTTCCTGCCCCTAAACAGAAGTTCCTGTTGTCAGTCAAATCCTGTGCCTATAAAAATAGAACTAACTTTGGGTGGAGGGCAATATAGTCCCAGCAGAGAAGTTCAGTCACACAGCAGTCCTTTCTCCTGGTGTCTTCTGCCAAGCTATTAGCTGAAGCTTTCTAAGGCAGTCTTTAAATGTAGCTTCCTTCTAGCTAAGCCACTCCCACTACTTACCAGATCTTTCTACAAGTAATTTAAACCTCACAGCACTTAAGTCCTTTCAGTCACCTGAGATTTACACCTAGATAACTCTTTAGATACCCATTCAGTTCAGTTAACCCAAACACACACTTTTTTTTTTATGTTAGTTTTTTTACCCTAAATTAAAGGTCCAAATACAAAAGTTCTTCTACTTTAGTCCCAGCAGAGAAGTTCAGTCACACAGCAGTCCTTTCTCCTGGTGTCGGGCATCAGGCCTCATTATGTCCCTGGCCGGTCCGATAGTGCCCAATCCCGCCCACCCTGTCGGGCATTATTGCTTGCATAATGTTATGCACTATTAAAAACCTACAGGATGGGCAACTTTATGGATAACCAGTGTGTTCTGCCACCTCAGGGTTCTGATTCCCATGGACCTCTCAAGGTTGGAGGGAATCGAAACCACTCTGTGGCAGAACATACTGGTTGTGCATAGTTGCCCATCCAGTATTCTATATATATATCCGTAATTGTACCTATAGTAGTTTCAATCAACTTGTCACCCCCCCTTCACTGCTTCCCTAACTTATTGTACAAACTCTTCTTCCTTGCCAAACTACTGTGAGTGTATATACACCTCATTCCCTTTATGTGGATTCCCTAGTGCAGACAGTATCCCACTATCCCATTCTACAGAGTCCTGCTTCTCAAACTACTTATTATATTTCTTTTCAGATTAACATTTTTGTCTATGTACAGTACAAGATGACAGACACTGCAAAATTAGTGTTATCAGTCAGTTGGATTCAATTTTTGTCCACATTTTATATGTAACAAGGTATTATATGAAAGACTAACCTCTTTTTGTAAAGTGCATAAAAACCATGCACATTTATTTATCTGTGCTTAAGCTGGTTTCAAAATTTACTGTTTGGCCAGGAGTTGAACCCAGTTCCACTGCTTGGAAGCCAGGTTTGCGAACCACTATACCACCTTAAGAAATTACATTTTAGGGCTGGCCCAATGGCAGTGAGGTTGAGGTGCTGGACGCCACACCTCTCGTCACGCCGGCGACCTGGGTTCGGGAATGAGCATGGGCCACCAGGGGTCGCCAGGGGGTTAGAGGATTGAGCGTCCGAGGGACTGCTCTGCTCTCTCTCTCGGGGACTAGCTGCCCTTGCTGCTGACTGCCTTCTGGCGGTGGCTGGAGGGGCAGTATGGGTTGGGAGACTTGCAGCTGACATCTCTGCTGAGGGAGGGAGGGGAAGGGGGCGGGCAAAAATGGAGGAAAATCGAACCTAGTAGGCTCAATGATGATCCACGGTTCCTGGGAGTGGTTCGGTTTCTGGATTGGGCCTCCGGGGGGAAGGAGAAGCCGGCAACCTCCTCCTGGCCCTGCCGTGGGGGGCAATCCACAGGGGAACCACCGAGACCGCCTAGCACGGGAGCCGTGGGACCAGAGACAGTCCCTCCATCTGGAGGGTTGTAGCCGCCTGCTAGGGCTCAGGTGGCAAAAACGTACATAGACAAAATAAATTACATTTTAGTGTGATTCAGTTTGCCTGTTTCAATGTTTGGTTTGTTTTTGCCCCTCTGTTTCATTGGACTGAACAATCTATATATTTATTTATTTAAATTTTGATGACTGGATGAAGCCCACCAAGACAAACAAGTCCCTTTTTCAGGGGCGACCGGAGAACAGAACATTCCGCACAGATAAAACACACAATTGCAGATAATTAATTACAATTGTGCTAGTCTTGAAACCTACATTCATGGAGTAGCCGGTATTATTCATCCATTCCTCTACACAGCTAGAAACATTGTTTTAATTTAATGTTAAGAATCCAAAGGAGTACTCAAATTCACTTCTCCTTGGCTATCACTCTTACATCGGCATGTGATGTTCTTTTGTGTTGAAACCAGTGGAGCCAGTTCTTATCTCTGTTCTTGTGTTTCCGTTGCTGGTCTGTTAGTTCTCCAATCTTTTCAAAAAGCTCCACAGTTCTCACAGGTTATGCACCAGATTTCTCAACCTGTCAATGGCTTAAAGCAGCAGTACTACGAAAAAAAAACAAAAAAACCCTCTGCTTTTTTGGCAGTTTATTCTCTGTGCCCTGCTAATCATATACCTGGTACTCTTTCTCGCCGGCATTGTACTATCACCGAGTAATTTGCTCGGTTATTCTCTGCTTTTGTTTACATATCTGCCACTAAGCATGTTGCACTGGAACTCCCTCTGCTGCCAACTGCACATGTGAAAGACTTGCAGGGACATCAGGAATGGTCAGCGGAGGGTCCCTCTGCTGTTGTCAAAAGACGTGATGTGACCGTTTATATAAAAAAAAACGCAGCTGAAAATTAGTCAGCCGCCATATGTGTTGTAGCGCTACAACCATTCAAATAAATCACAAATATCTGAAAAACTAAAAATGACTGGAAAAAAACCCAAAACATTTACAGGTATGGAAACTGGAACTTTGGCCGCATGCTTACAGCCAAAAAACAGAATTTTGATAACTCATTTCCTGATTTTGTAGTACTGCTGCTTTAATGATTGTTCTGTTCTTACTTTGCCCTGAATGCTCCTTTGGACCCCGTTTTGATTCCCCCTCCTGGGCCTTTGTGTTATTTTGTCATTTCTGTTTGTTTTAGTGCAGTTATTTTCTGGGGTTATTAGTTTTAGTAGTATTGCTTGTTAATTTGAACATTCGTCTTTTCTAGAAAGTATGTGTATTGAGAGGAGAAAAACTTAGAGGCAGATAATTTTTTTTATTTTTATTTTTTTGGGTGGGAGCGTCGGGAGTAATCATTGACTGGGCGTTTTGGGGTTGTATGTTATTCAGCCATTGCTTGCCTTCATGTAGTTCCTCCTGTAGTGTTAGGTCTGTTTTTGTCTTGCCGTTTCCAGCACACTTTCCAGTGTTCTTCCTCATTCATTCCATGCTGTTCTGACAGGGTCCCTATGGTAAAGTTCCAGAATATCTCCCTTCTTTCAAGCAGTGTGTTCCAGTCAACTCCCCTGGGCCCTGGATGGAGAGTTTACTTTGTATATACCCCAGCATTTCAGAGACGCTGCTGTGTGACCTTCGGTGTCAGTGTTTTGCTATTGGTAGAGTTTCATGTTTGTTGCGTATAGAGTTCCAGTTCGGAGCTTAGGTTGTCTGGTAGTCTCTCCTACATACAGTGCAGAACACTGACATGTAAGGGCGTATACCACGTGGTCCATTTCACAATTTGTGTTGATTTTTAAAGCTCCTATTTCCACTGGGGTGTGGTACTTCTCTGTTTGGGGGGAGGTGCTGCTGCAATGTGCATACCTCACATGGGTGCATGCCTTTACTCAGGGGTCTTTTTCTGGGGGGTTGTGGTCTAACTATACCAACTTATCCCTCATACTTACCCATTAATGTGCTAACTTTCTTTGGTGCCACCGTTGGTCTATTTTTAAGTTCTGACATGTTCAGCGAGCAAAAATCTTCTAATGTTCATTGATGATTTTTTTGACTGGATCTGTAAGGTTTGAATATTCTAAAGACAGCACTGCTCTATTCCTGTTATTGTGTCTGTTTCTTACTTGTTTCCTAAGCAGTGCTTCCCGGTCCTGCTGATTTGGTTCTTGTGATTGCCCTAGCGATTACCCAACGTGGGTAACCCCAATCCGCCGAACTTCCTGACGTGTTTTCTAGTTCCTCCACTAGCGTTTCTTTGGTACTGCAATTTCTGTGTACCATCAGCATTTGTGAATAAGGGACGCTTTGTTTCAGTTGTGTTGGATGGGAGTTGTCCGGTCTGTATCCTTCCTGTATAAACGTGTGTGCAGTTTGCTGTCTTGTTTGTAGATCAGGATGTGCAAAATGGGATTCCTGTCTGATTTATGATGGGTAAATCTTGGGCAGTCAGTCTGGGTGTGTAGGAAGCCATGCATGTGTTAAGTCCTTCTCTGATCCATCCCAAATGATAAGCAGGTCAGCTGTGTGTCTTTGTATAACCTGAGATGTCTGTAGTATGGATTGTACATGGGATTTGAGTAAATTGGCATGTTTAGGGGCCCTGGTGCTCCCCATTGCCGTGCCTTTCCATTGTCTGTACAGTTTTATTTTTATACTGAAAAGGCACACAAGCAAAAATTGCCCTTTTTCACAAGCGTCCAGTAAAGACAAAGGACAGTTACAGTGTTAACAGGAAAGTGCATTACATAGAAATATTAGACTTAAAAGGGTATGGAACCAAGTGCCATCTTAAATTGAATAGTGCAGTTATTTGTACAATACAGTCAGGGATAAAAGGGTCAGGCAGTGCATAACCATCCACTTAGAAGGTAGCATTAGGTTAAAGCGGACATTCCTGGAACAATTATGGTCTGGGGCATTTACGTGCATGTGAGCTGGAAAGGTGATACCTTAGGTTGTACTTGAATTATGCTGTTGAGGGACATCAGACAAGTGATGGTGGTAGGCTGTTGAACAGTTTAACGCCCTTATAGGAGAAGGTGTTTTGGCCTTGGGTAGTGACACAGAAAGGGAGGGTGAAGGAGAGGGATGAGGATCGTCTGGCGGTTAGGGTGAACGCAGACTTGGGGAAGAGGGAGATGATGCTGCTCGGTAGAAGTCCCAGTGTGAGTTCGTAGGACAGATTTGACAGCAAAATCCTGACCACCTTCCACAGAGCGGGCCAGCTGGCGGATTTGTAGAGGTCACAGTGGTGGGTTAGTCTAGGGAGGCCTGTAGAAAACCAGATAACATTGTGGCAGGTGCTACGCAGCCTACTTAAATTTGTTTGGGAAAGGGCAGAGTAGTAGATCGGAGCTCCATAGTTAAAGATGGGGAGGAGGAACCTGGTGGCAAGTAGTGGCCTTGATTTTCAGGGATTAGAAAAGGTTTGACTCTATATAACATGCCAAGCCTTTGGTGTGCTTTCTTGATTAGTTGATTGACGTGAAGTTCATAGGTCGGGTGGCAGTCGAGGAGCAGGCCAAGGTATTTAAACTCTGACTCACTCAGTGAGGTTGCCATCATTGTTCAGGAGTGAGAAATCAAAAGCTGCAGAGTTAAAGACTAGCCCTCTGGTAGAGAACCAGGAGTGGAACCTGTGGAAGTCCTGCTGGAGTTTGTCATGAAGGGTAGTGGGGTCCTTGTCTTTGCAGAAGAGCGCTGCATCATCAGCGTAGAGTATTATTTGAGTGTGCCTGCAGATCTCTGGGAGGGAGTCAACCACAAGGGAGAAGAGGAGGAGTCGCAGAATGGAACCCTGAGGAACTCAATATTTGATGGGGGGAAAGTTCGGAGAGAACACCTTTGATCATAGTTCTGTGGAATCTTTGGCTTAGGTAATTGGAGAGCCAGTTCACATCGATGGAGAAGTTGAGACTGGTGAGGGTGTAGAGGAGAACCTTGTGGTCAACAAGATCAAAGGCTTTTGTGAGGTCCACAAATATTGAGCCAATGTAGAGGCCTTCATCATTGGCTTTATCGATGAAGTGAGTGAATTTGATCAGTGGTCTCTTAGTGTTGTGGCCGGCTCTGAACCCATGCTGTGCATCTGTTTGCAAGTTGTATTTCTTTAGGTATTCGATGGTTTGACCTAGGATGATTTTTTCCCCATAATCTTGGACAGAGGAGCCAGAAGGGAAATGGGCCTGTAGTTGGCGACATAATTTTTGAGGCCTGATTTGTGAAGGGGTTTGATGGGGGTGCATTTCCATGTAAGGGGGAAGGAACCAGTGCAGAGGGAGTAGTTAAAAATGTTGGTTAGGGGAAGGGCAACAGACCAGCCTAAGTATGCGGTAGTTGGTGTTGTCCAGTCCTAGGCTGGTCCTGTGATAATTTTTTTATTTTTTTTTATTTTGCTTCTTGATAAAAACAATGTGTGTGTGTGTGTGTGTGTGTGTGTGTGTGTGTGTGTGTGTGTGTATATAATCATCTCATGCAAGAGATTATATGGTATAACAGTCAATACATTCAGGGTAATAGTATAGAACAAGTCTGTGCATTCTTATGTACATATTTGGGGGTATTTCAGTGTAAGGCCCTGGACCCCTGCCTTTTTGCAGAATGACAGGTGGTATGCTGTTAAAGCTGACAGCAGTACCTGGTGGGGACTGAGTTCGGGGAGGACTAGGTTACTCGGCACAGGGGGCCTAGGCTTGGCTACTCTGCACAGGGGCACCCAAGTAAATCCGAACATAGGAAGCAATTACTGTAATGTCCAAAACCAGGAATGGGATTCTAGAGTGTGGCTTTTATTCACATCCAAACTGAACAAACAAAGCATAGACAGACTCCCACGGGGCTTACTGGTAATGCAGATTAGAGCAACAGAGCACTTCTTCGCTATTCCAGCCCTCAAGCTCTGAACCCACCAGGAACACAGACCGGACTTGCACACAACTTTGGGTACACAGCCAGACTTGTACACTACTTGGGTTTTTCCCATGGCTTGGCTCCCCCACCGGCCACTTGATCGCAGTCCATATGGGAATGAACCAGTTTTCCTGTTGGTGGCTCCCCAAACCACCTTAGAGCCTTTGACTCCTTAAGGGAAATTTTCCTTCCATTCCCACGTCTGGGTACTTCCCTCATCACTGGCCAAGTGCATGAGGCAAAGTAGAAATCCACAGAGCAAATCCGTAGAGGTGGACCTAGTTACTAAAGATAGGGGGTCTCCCACCTCCAGCTCCCACAATCCATACCCGGCCATTTCTCTGGATACCAAACAACTTTTTTGAAAGCTTGGCAATGTAGATTGCTGGGTAGACATATGTCACATCTCCTCTACGTGTCTTGACTTTCCCTTTGTGCTGGACTTGAACATACTTTTACTTTTGGCTAAGCCTATTACTCTAGGCCTCCCACTACTTCAGTAGTCCAATCCCCACTTCAACACAGTTCAGGATGAAACATGGGCCCTTTAGAAAGAGCAGAACTCACCCTTTGGTTGCAGGTGCCTCACAGGCGAATCTTGAAATCTTCTTGTACCCCACACACATGGGAAAAATAAGGCAGCTTCTTACCTAGCAGTAGCCAGGGGGTTGCCTCTGGAATAGCAATAAAACCTTCCACCCCATCCCCTGAGGGATGGGGCACAGACCCGTATCGGAGGTCTCCACCACTTTAAAGAACAGCTTACTGTGTCCCTCTTTAGGTGGAAACACACACCTTTCCCTAAATGTAGCTCTGTTTCAGAGCTGAGGCTCCAAGAGCCTGTGCACAGAACTGCTGTGCTCCTGTCACAACAATCTCCAACTACAACTGACTGTTCAAAACTCCCAACATTCTAATCAAACTCCCTTCTGCAGATTCCAATGTGGCTCATGCTGCTGCGATAGTTCTATGGTGATGTCATCCCTCAGTCTCAGCTGAGACTGAGAGCAGAGTGAGATAGTGTGAAATCCATTGAACTGGAGTTTCACAAGCTGCCTTCCCTGCCTACCGCTAGGTCTTACTGGGATTCTAGTAACCTGGGGTAACAGGGGGGTTACATCAGCAAAACTGAGTCGGAAAGATTGTCCAAAATATGCTGCACCCTACAGGATTTTGGGTGGTATATTTCAATTTAAAAATAAATTCCAAACATAGTGACACAATAATCTGTGTTGATGCGACTCCCTTTTCAAACATTTTAAGAAGAATCCACATTTATATAGCGCTTTTCATACACTGTGTATCCCAAAGTGCTTTACAAGCAGTGCTAGACTGGTAGTGAAGTGACAAACAAAGGAGTCCAGGATCGGCAACCCCATGAGTTGGGGGGGCACGTGGGATGGGCTGTCCTGGTGGTCACTGTGGGATTGGGTGGCCACAGACCAGGGGCAGTGCAGTGTAGGGTGACTTAAATGAGATGCAGACAAGCTGCAGTCTCTTTTCCCGTGCACTTTCCAGTCTAGTCGGTATTAAGAACTGGTTTAATAAACATATGGCTGTGGCCATTCAAATCCCAAACTGGTGTGTTTATTGATTCCGTAGTAAGATGGAGGGTAGATGGGTGAGAACTGGACAACCAATGGGTGAAGGTGGGACCACTGGACACAAGGTAGTTTTTGCCATGTGGCAGTTCCCAGAGTCACATACTCATTGTGTGACCTTGAGCAAGTTACTTTACTTCTCCATGTACCACACAGCTGTGGAACTGGCCTTTATCAGGACCCCAGTGCAACTGGAAAAAGAACTTTGAGCACCAGCCGCTTCATAAACAGGTCCGCACTACATTTAAGATTTGATGAAACAGAAACACGACAAAAGGGCACCACTAGGTGTACCAGCTCTGTGGTGCATTGTGCTCAGCACCTACCTGGTGTTACGGGAACAGCACCAGGCAATGGATGGCTTCCCATCACATAGAAACATAGACTTCAATGGCAGATGGGGACCACTTGGCCAACCTAGTCTGCCCATTTCCCTACCTACTGGACAAGCTGCAGATCCTAGTTGACCAACAGCCTATTTCTTCCTACCCCCACAAGAATTGCTTTCTGTCCCATGCATTCTTGAATCCTCCCCCCACTGTTTTTGACCCCACGACCTCCTCAGGAAGGCCGTTCCATGAGTCCACCATCCTTTCTGTGAAAAAATACTTGCTCACATTGCCCCTGAGCCGTCCCCCCTCTATCTTCGAATTGTGTCCACTTGTGTTCTTGCACATCTCTTTTTCTGAAAGATGCTATCCTCTTGGACTTTGTTGATTCCCTTGAGGTACATGAAAGTGTCTATCATGTTTCCCCCCTTTTCCTCAAGGGTATACATATTAAGCTCATTTAGTCTCTCCTCATATGTCTTCTGTTGCAGACCCTGCACCATTTTAGTTGCCCTCCTCTGGACTGCCTCCATCCTGTCTATGTCCTTGTGGAGATGGGATTGCCAGAATTGGACGCAGTACTCCAGATGGGGTCTCAACAACTGTCTGTACAGAGGGATAACAACTTCCTGCTTTCTAGTGGTGATGCCTGTCCCTATACATTCCAGTATCCCTTCAGCCATCCCTACTGCCTTCTCACATTGCTTACTAACCTTAAGGTCGTCTGATATGATTACCCCCAGGTCTCTTTCCATTTTTGTTGTTGTTACTACCTCCCCTCTCCATTGTGTACTCTTCCCCTGGGTTTTTGTTTCCCAGGTGCATTATTTTGTACTTCTTTGCACCGAATCCAAGCCGCCACACTTCTGACCATTCCTCCACCCTTGCAAAGTCCCTTCTCATCCTTTCCTCCCCCTCCCTTGTGTATCAACCATGTTGCAGATCTTTGTGTCGTCTGCAAAGAGGCATAGTTTTCCTTCCAGTCCCTCTGCAATGTCGCTTATAAAGACATCAAAAAGGACCAGACCCAGTACTGAACCCTGCGGTACTCCACTAATTACCCCCTTTCTTCAGAGTGGACTCTGTTTACTATTACCTTCTGTGTCTTGTTGTCCAGCCAATGTTTTACCCAGGCTACCACCCTGGGACCCACTTCCAGGCTGGCTAACTTGTATATTAATCTTTTGTGTGGGACTGTGTCAAATGCCTTGCTAAAGTCTGGGTAGGCCATGTCCACAGCCCCTCCCTGGTCTACTACTTTGGTCACCCAGTCAAAGAAATCAATTAGATTCATCTGATATGACCTTCCCGCTGTGAATCCGTGCTGCCTTGGGTCCTGTGCCCCACTGGCTTCTAGGTACTCAACAATTCTTTCCTTCAGAAGTGATTCCATCATTTTCCCTACCACAGAGATCAAACTGACAGGTCTGTAGTTTCCTGCCTCTGTCTTGCTCCCACTTTTGTGAAGGAGAATCGCATCCACCCTCCTCCAGTCCTCTGGTACCACACCATCCTCCCATGATTTGTTAAAAAGGGTAGGCCATGGTGTCACTAGTTCTCCCCTTAGTTCTTTTAGAATTCTTGGGTGAATACAGTCAGGCCCCATTACTTTTTCCACCTTCAGTTTTATTATAAGAATAATAATAATAAACTTTATTTGATTAAGCGCCTTTCAAAATTTTCAAAGCGCTGTACATCAAGAAAAACAAAAACATATTCAATACTGTACATACAATAAAACAACTATAAACAGATATTACAATACTGCAATATAAAATTAAAACAAAGAAGGGACTGAAATTCGAAGCAACAGGAACTGGTGGGCCTGTGACATCATACGGTACCTGATGTCTGCATACACACACTGTTAGTGGGACTAGACACACACTGGACTGTATGTGTTTGTGAGACTTGGGAACTTTATTGGTGGGGTTAAAATTGGGTTTGTAAATAACTGCAGTCAGTATAGAGAGAAACTGTATTCCAGGGGAAAGGGACTGAGAAAAGGGGGTGTGCCATTATAAACGGAGGGAGATAAACAGGGTGGCCATATTCCACCATGGCAGGCATCTTTGGAAGGGTTGTAGGCTGCACAGGCTGTGGGATGGCAATAATTCTCAACTGGGCCTGGAGAGAGGGAGGCTGCCCACTCTGTAGACAGCTATCTTGTATCAGGAGTGAGGTATATTGGTTAAGGAGTAAGCTGGGGGAGCTGGGGGGGGTGTCCAAGGATAAGGGGTGTGGATGTGGGCAGCAGAAGGGTGGGGCTGAGGGGAGGCTGGGGCAATGCTCTGAAATTACAGATGTTATGTTACAGCAAGCAGGAGGGGGGGGATATTAGGGACAGAGGACCCTTAGATAGGGATGTTGAAGCTAAGGGGAAAGCGTACGGGGTGAACATTCCAAATACAAAGAGAGTGGAGGGGGAAGAGTCGGGAGGGGCTGTTGTGGGGAAGCCTAGTAGAGCAGACATTGAGAAGGGAGGGGCTGTTGTGGGGAAGCCTAAAACAGCAGACTGTGGGAAGGGAGCTCCTAAGGTGAACAGAGCAAGAGGAGGAGAAGAGGGGCAGTCAGGGGAAACTTGGGTTACTTGATGGAGGCTGACATAGAGTGTCACAATAAATTTGAGCTACTAAGCAACCTAGAGGGGGAGGAAGGGGTTGGTGGAAGTGAGGAAACTGATACAGAGGCCGTGGGGAGGGAGTCTGATATCCATAGGGCATCACAGACCGGCAATGGAAAGGATAGAAATAGTCCCAGAGGGAGAGGGGGAAACATAAATGTTAAGCAGATGGGGGAGATGCAACATACTGCAGACATGAGGGAGGACAGCATGACTGGAGAGAAACTGGGAGACAAGGAGGTGGGAGAGGAGCCCCCCTTCAGCAGGGGGGTCAGTACCAAGGATGGGGCCCTAGCTAAGGGGACCCACAGAGAGCCTCTGGAGGCAGGGGTACTATTACAAGGGGAGGATGGCGGTGTGGGGAACAGGAAACCATCAGGCCAGGATAAATGAGTATCGGATAAGAGAGGGTTAAAGGGACACCTATTCAGAGGTCTGAGTTAAGTGGGCAAAATAACGAGGGAGGCAGAAAGGGGAGGGTGACAAGGGGGTCTCAAATAAGGCAGGAAGACTCCCATGGAATTGAGATCATGAATAAAGGGGGGGATGGGGGCTGAGAGGGCATAGCGGAGGTAACCATAAGGATGATGGCGGTGTTAAGGTTCTGTTATTGGGAGACTCTATGATTAGGGGTATCCAGTGGGAGGGACAGAAGGATGGATGCCATAGCCAGGTGAAGGTAGTGAGTATCTCTGGGCTGACAGTGCACAGAGCAAAGTTCATGATGTATGAACTGGTTAGGGATTGTGGAGGGAAACCGGGTTTCCTGGTGCATTTGGGAACTAACGATCTAGAGGCAAATAGCGTTTTGGAAATCCAAGCAAGGTTCCAAGAACTTGCCAGAGTCTGTCGGGGATAATGGATGCAACATTTCCTTTTCAGAGATATTGCCAGTACCAAAGGCCTCAGTGGAGAAAAAAATGAAGCTCACAGAGGTTAATGACTGGCTCAGGAAGTGGGGTGAAGAGAGTGGGTTGGGGGTGTTAGGGAACTGGAAAGGAGTTTGGGAGGATAAGGGACTGTATGCCAAGGACAGGCTTCATCTTGCCCCATTAGGGAAGGAAGTCCTTAAACAGGGGATGGCTGACTACATTCAAGAAAGGTGGGTTTAAACTTGTGAGGGGAGGGATAAGGAGGGCTGACAGAAGCCCTCTCCTCCAGATGAGGGGAGTAGCCTTCAAACCCAAGGGGAAGGGGAAACAGACTGGGGTGGAGGTTCCAGGAGGAGCAGAGGGAGAATGGAAGTATAAGAAACCTGGTGGGGTTGACAAAGGGATCAGGGATAAGGGGTGGGGTTGGTGTTAGTAAATGCCAGGAGCTTGGGAAACAAGTTGCCAGAGTTCCAGGCCATGCTGTTCGAGGGGTGGATGTGGTGGCGTCCGGAAACATGGGCCAACAAAACCATGACTGGGACCTAAACGTATGGGGCATACTATGCTAGGAAGGATAGAAAGGAGGCAGAGGGTGGAGTGGCTATGTTCATTAGAGATGACATAGAAATTGCTAGGTAGTAGAACAGGCAGAGGAAGCGTGGAGGCCTTATGGGTCACTTCGATCCCCAGCAGGAGATAAGGTCAAGCTGGGTGTAGTATATAGGCCCCTGGGATGAGTGATGTTCTAGAGGATGGTTTGCTGGACAACATCATTGCCCAGTGTGGACCAAAGGGAAGGAGTGGTGTTGATGGGGACCTTAATATTCCAGGTACAAACTGGGGAACCATGTCCTCTAAGGTGGCCAAGGAGCAGAGGCTGCTGGACGGCTTCCAGGATGTTCTTAACACAGCATGTGATGGAGCCCCAAAGGAGAGCATGTCCTGGATGTGGTTCTGGCAGATGGGGATCTGTAAGGGACCTGGTTGTAGAGGACCCCTGACTGGGAGACCACAATACTGTCTGGTTTCAAATAAGCATGGGGAGATCTAGGACACTGGCAGGGACTTAGGGGCAGGGGACTTTATGGGCATGGGAAATATTCTCAAGGATCACTTGAAGGGGATTACATCAATGACAAGTGTGGAAAGGAGATGGGAGGTCATAAACCGGGGACTTCATGAGGCAGTCAGGATCCGGCGCTAAGTTGAAGCTGTAAGGGAGCAGGTCACATAAACCATGCTGGTGGTCCAGTGAGTACAGGTAGTGGTCAGAGAAAGAAGGCGGCTTACAAAAATATAAAACAACAAGAGGGATAGGGATAAGGAAATGTACCATCTTGCATCTAGAAAAGTCACCGGATGGTGAGGGAGCAAAGTCCAGTAAACAGCAGCTGGCACAGGGATACATGGAGGGAAAGAGGTTCTTCCGGTACATTGGGGAGCGGAGAAAAACTAAGGGCCATCTCAGCAGATTGAGATCAGAAGGAGGGTGGGTGGAAGAGGCGAGGGACCAGGCAGAGGTATTTAATGAGTACCTTGCCTCTGTGTTCACTAGGGAGGGGGATGGGATATCTACAAAGCAAGGCACGCTGGGGATAGAAGTGGCAGTGAGTGGGATCAGGGGAGCAACAGAAATGGAGCAAGAGGGAAGGAGAGGTACCCCAGGGGTGTCGCATCTGGATAAGGATAAAAAGGCCAGTAAGGTGGAGGGGATGGATGATGCTATATCCGCCAAAAGGGTGTGGTTAGCCCTCAAGGCCCTAAAGAAAGACAAATCTCCTGGGCTGGATGGCATTCATCTGAGAGTACTATGGGAATTGGCGGACATACTGGCTGCACCCCTGGCGGAGCTCTTCAACAGGTCACTTGAGACAGGGAGGGTACCTAGGGATTGGCGAGAGGCACATGTGGTGCCAATCCATAAAGGGGGGTCGAGGGAAGTACCAGGTAACTATAGACCCATCAGTTTGACCTCGGTGGTGGGAAAATTAATGGAGAGTATGCTAAAGGAATGATTGGGGGTGTACTTGGAGGAGGTGGGAGGTCTGGATAGTTGGCAACATGGGTTTGTGCCAGGTAGATCATGTCAAACCAATCTTGTGGAGTTCTGAATGGTAACATCAGAACTGGACAGGGAAAGCCTGTGGATGTATTATTCTTGGACTTCAGCAGGCGTTTGACTCTGTCCCCACAATGGTCTGGTGGAGAAACTGATGGGGTTAGGAGTAGGCCTTTGATGGTCAGATGGATTGAAAACTGGCTAGCTGGGCGCCCCAGAGAGTAGTGGTCTGTGGGAGCTCTCAAACCCTAGAGAGGTTGGTAGTGGGGTACCGCAGGGCTCGGTCCTGGGTCCGATCCTGTTTAATGCATACATATCGGACATCAGGGAGGGTATAGGGTGTGAAATGAGTCTCTTCGCTGATGACTCCAAGATGGGAGCAGTAGTTGAGGGAGAAGAGGGAAGGTTGGCCCTGCAAGGGGACCTGGACACCCTGGAAAGCTGGGCTCACACATGGAAATTAAATTTCAATATCACCAAGTGCAAGGTGTTGCATCTTGGGTGGGGAACCTAAACACAGGTACACCCTGGGAGGGCTGGAGGCCTCAATAGGGAAAAAGACCTAGGGGTCATGGTGGATGCATGTATGAATAACTCTGAGCAGTGCAGGAGGCGGCTAGCAAGGCAAACAGGATGTTGGGATGCATCGTGCAGGGGATCACCTCTAGGAGCAAGAAGTGATTCTGCCGCTGTACAATGGACTGGTTAGACCACACCTTGAGTACTGTGTACAGTACTGGAGACCACACTTGAAGAGGGACATGCAGCTCCTGGAGAGGGTACAGAGGAGGGCAACTAAGATGATACGGGGCTAGAGTTTGGCGTATGAGGACAGACTTGAGGAGCTCTGCCTGTTTTCATTGGAGGAGAGGAGGCAGGGGACATGATTGAGGTCTTCAAGTACCTCAAAGGGAATAAATAGGGTAAACATGGAGGATCTTAGACTAAAGCAGGGAGGTATCACCAGGGGCATGATTTGAAGTTGGAAGGTGGAAGGGTGAGGGGAAAGAGAAGAGTTTTTCACTGAGAGGGTGGTGGACCCTTGGAATGCACTGCCTGGCGAGCTGGTTCAGAGATCCACAGTGGAGGGCTTCAAGAGAGGGTGGGACAGACACAGAAAGTGGATGTATCAGATGATGGCCTGTCCCAGGGGGGTTGGGGTGGGGATGGATGATAGGGGTTTCTGGAACACAAGGGAGGGGAGGGCCTCGGCACCCAACTAGGGATCCGAGGTTTGAGCAGACTCGATAGACTGTAAGGCCTAATCTGCTGGCAAATAGTATGTTAGTATGTTAGAAATGCCTTTTCCCATAGAAAAGTCTTTAGTGCCTGCTTAAAGCTCCCCACCGTCCTACTCTCCCGGAGCTGACTGGGCAGAGAATTCCAGAGGGTAGGTGCAGCGAATCCAAATGCACGGGCACCAGATGATTTCAAATTTAACCTCGGAATCTCCAGCAACCCCTCGTCAGCCGAGCAGAGCTGTCTCAGAGGGGTGTAGGGCACCAGGAGCTCTTTCAAGTAGTCGGGACCTAGACTGTGTAGGGCTTTGTAGGTCAAAAGACCCACTTTAAAGGTGATCCACCACTGTATTGGCAGACAGTGCAGAGTGTGCAGCACAGGGGTAGTATGGGAACTTCTGGATGCCCCAGTCAACAAATGTGCTGCCGCGTTCTGCACTAGCTGCAAGCGGTGGATATCAACCCCAGGAAGTCCTTGGTAAAGGGAGTTACAGTAATCAAGGTGAGGTGTCACAAAGGCAAGGACCAAAACTGGCAGGTCACTGAGCGGAACAAGGTGCCTAATCCTGGCAATGTTCCTAAAATGAAAAAATGCCAGCTTGACAACTGCAGACACCTGATAACGGAGGGTCAGACCAGTGTCAAGCTCCACTCCCAGGTTATGCACCCGCTCAGAGGTGAGGATCTGGTCCACCCCCAGGATTAATCCAGAGGGGAGACCAGTCCTCGAACCCTCTACCCTGCAACCTGGGTCCACCACCATAACCTCAGTCTTTCCCAGGTTCAACTTTAAACTGCTGGAGTTCATCCAGTCTTGGATATCAGCGAGGCAGTTGTTCAGTACCGAGATAGCACTGACCTGGTCAGGTGCAAAAGACAGGTAGAGCTGGGTATCATCAGCATAGCAGTGAAACCTCGGCTCATACCATCTTACAATGTCTCCGAGGGGTAGCATATATACTGCGAATAACATGGGGGAAGCACCGAGCCCTGAGGTACCCCACAAGGCAGAAGAAGGCCCCGGATGAATACAAACCGAGACCACTCTCTGCTTCTCCCTTCGAGCAGTAGAAAACCATCGAGGACCGTGCCCAACAGTCCACAAATAGACCTCAAGCGTTCAAGCAAGACCCCATGATCCACAGTATCAAAAGCTGATGATAGATCAAGGAGAACCAAAATAGAGCGGTGTCTCTGATCTCTCGCCATCAAGAGATCATTGAGCACCCGAACCAGAGCAGTCTCGGTACTATGACTCTTATGAAAACCAGACTGGAGAGATTCGTATAAACTATGGATGGTCAAATGGTTATCCAGTTGGACCGCCACAACTTTCTCAATAACCTTCCCCACAAAAGGGAGGTTAGAGATTGGCCTGTAGTTTGCTAGGTCATCCAGGTCTAAAGAAGCTTTCTTCAGAAGGGGGGTCACACCCTTCTTTCAGAAAACTAGGAAAAACTCCCATATCTAAAGGACACCGGATAATTCGAGCTAAGACCGGGCCGATGATCTCACTACGACCCATAATCAGGGAAGTAGGGCCAGGGTCCAAACTACAGCATGTTGGACGCATCTCATGGACAGTCCTCATAGTGCCTACGAGATCCGGCAGGTCAAAGGTACTCCAGGAAATTCCGGGCTCTGCGATAGGACACCGATCAACTGCAACAGCCTTGGAATGAGGTTGGAAGCACTCCCTCCTGATGTCTTCAACCTTATTCGCAAAGAATCGAGCGATCTCCTCACAATCAGTTTGCGTAAAGGCTCGACAGATCTGCTGACAGGCTGGGTTGCACAGTCTGTCAACAGTTCTGAAGAGCTGAGCTGGTCGATTCCGTGCGACAGAAATTTTCCTCGACAGGAATTCTCCCTTCTTATGGGAAATTGCTGTTTGGTAGATTTTATAATGCTGTAGCAAAATAAGATGGTCGGCATCAGAGGTAGTCTTCCTCCAACGATGCTCCAACCTATGCCCCAACCTCCGCAGCCCTCTCAAAGCCCCATCAAACTACGTGGCAACGGGACGACACGGAAGGAGGCGAACACGGACTGGTACAATCTGATCGAGTGCTACTGATGTGACCCTATTATAGGCCACTACCAGCTGCTCAGGATCAGTGCAAAACTCGTCAAACAACGAGAGGTCAATAACCACCATCAGGTCTTCAGGGAGGACGTCCCGCAATGGGCGGTACCTGACCAACTCCACAGGGGCTGACCTACCCAGAGGGGCCTCAAAATTGAACCCAACTGAGTAGTGATCGGACCAACCGACTGGTTCCACCGCCAAATTGAAAGCCTCGATCCCCAGGAGGAAGACCAGGTCAAGAGAGTGACCTCCCTTGTGTGTAGCTGCGGAAACAACCTGTGTAAAGCCCAGAGATGTCATCTCCTGGAGGAAATGTTGACCAAAAAGCGAAGATTCGTCGTCGACCCAATCATTGAAGTCTCCCAGAACCATCAATCTGGGCGACTCCAAGGCCATGTCGGCGGCAAAATCTGCCATTTCCTGCAGAAAAAGCTTCTCATCACCTGTTGGCCGATAAATGAGAGCAATCCTGCACCCTACACCTGCTACCACAGTACACTCAAATGACCTGGCCTCCTCAACTGGTACACCAGTTAGGCCCAATGGTCTTGAAACAGACCCGACCCCAGTGATCCAGTCTCGGGTGATGTGTAACAGAGTACCGGTGGGAACAGCGGCCTCTTTGTTCAGAACCCTTTCTTCTGTGAAAGGACTGGGATCAACACCCCAAATCCAGAGTACTTCTACTGATTGGATTAGGTACCTCCCTCCTCTTCTATTGTGAATACTGAGCGAAGTATTCATTCAGTATCCCTGCTTTTTACTGTCCCTCTGCCCACACCCCTTCCCCTTTATTCAGCCTCACTATCCCTCCCTTTGTCTTTCTTCGCTCCCTAATGTACCTATGGGTTTGATCCCTCTTCTTGACAGAGTTGGCTATCTTTTCCTCGGTTTGGGCCTTTGCTATTCTGACTGCCTTCCCACATCCTTCTGCTTTAACTGGTATAGTTCTCTGTCCTGCTCCTTCTGTGTTTCCTTATACTTCCTGAATGCTGTCTTTTTCTTCCTAACCTTCCCTGCCACCTCTTTTGAGAACCATAGTGTTTTCTTTCATTTTGATTTATTTGCTTCACACAAAGGCTTGTTGCCTCTGTGATGGCAGTTTTGATGTTTCCCCATTGTTGCTCCACCCCTCCTTCTTGCTTGTTTGCTAGTGCATTTCTGAGGCACTCTCCCATTTTGACTGAATCAGCCCTCCTTAAGTCCAATACCCTCACATTTGTATGGCTTGACTCTACAGCTGAGTTTATCGTGGAACCACACTTTGGTGGTCACTTGTCCCCAGATGGCTACTCACTTCTAAATCTGAGATCCTCTGTCCATACCCATTTGAGAGTACCATGACTGATTGCTCCCTCCCATGTGGGTTCCAACACTAGCTGTCTAAGACATGCCCCTTGTAGGGAATAGAGAATGGCCCTGCTTTTGGATGTGGCTGCAGCAAAGGTGCTCCAGTTAACATCTGGCATATTCAGGTTCCCCCTCAACAACACCTCCCCTTTCTCTGCCATCTTAAGGATGTCTTCTATCAGTTCCTTGTCCATTTCCACCCCCGGGGGGGGGGGTCTGTATACAACCCCTGTGCGGATTGTGGTGCCATTTCTGGTCTCCAGGGTGACCCACAGTGCCTCCTCTCCTCCCTGTTTACCCTTTTGTTCTGTTGCTTTGATCCCTTCCATAGAGAGCTACTCCTCCTCCTCTTCTACCTTCCCTGACCCTCCTGTAGATTGTGTACCCTGGTATGTTGACATCCCAGTCATGGTTCTCTGTGTACCATGTTTTTATGACTGCCACGATATCCGGGCATCCCTCTTCCATCAAGGTCACCAGTTCAGGGAGCTCATTACCTAGGCTGTGGGCATTGACACTAATTGCCCTCCATTTTTTTTTGATGGCCTTACCCCTTCTTGCCCCATCCCTATCCATCGTGCCTTTGCCTCCATTTACCCCTGCCCTTCTCCCTATTGACATGTCTATAATGGTGTTTACCTCACTAACTACCCTGATTTTTTGGGGGCTAGGATTTCCTACTCCTTTTCAGTGCCCCGGCTAGTTTAAATGCTTGCCATGAAGCATTTAAACGTATCACTTAGGATCCTGGTTCCTTTCCTGGACAGGTGCAGACCATCGCACCAGTATAGGCCTGCATCCCTCCAGGTGGACCCCAAGTCCCCAATGAAGCCAGAACCCTGAGCTCTGGACCAGTTTTTCAGCCATTGATTGAATCCCATGGTGTGGAACACCCTAGCCTCACCCATGCCATAGACAGGCAGCACCTCCGAGAAGGTTACCGTGCGTGCTACTTGTCTAAGGCTCCTCCCTGAATCCACAAACTCCTCCTCCACTGTTCTGATCCCTTTCCCAGCCAGGTCATTTGTCCCTAGGTGGACAATGACATCCAGCTCACTCCCCTGTGCAGCTGCTTCCGTGATCCTGACGATTCACTCCCTGTCCCTTCAAGCCATGGTGCCATGCAGGCACCTCACCTCCCTCTCCCCTCCCTTCCCCAGTTCTACCCTCCTAATAATTGAGTCCCCCACCAGGAGTTGTTTCCTTCTCCTGTGGGGTCCCATGCCACTCTCCTGTGGGTCTCCTTTTGTGGAGGTTCCCAGCATCCTCCTTGATCTCCACTGCGGGTGCCTCCATAGAGGAACCACACTCTGCAAACAGCGGAACAGAGAACATATACATTTAATACAGAGCCGCGGCACATAACATCAGGGCCTTGTACATTTTGCAACACTAGCCCCATAGCCAGAACATAATCAAATGCGGTGTCCACAGTGGTGTAGAGTTAGAATAGTAAATCGCGTTGAGAAACCAGGTCCAGCACAAAAGGTGTGCTGATGTAGTGCTGACACTGTTGGTTGCCCAGACATTTTTTAAGCACTGGAATCTTTGTTGCAACTCCAGCGGCCTGTCCATTGTTATTATGTTGCGGACCTTGCATAGCAATAAAAAAACACCTAGAACCTATGTATGGCTGTGTAACAGCAGTGGCAGTGCACACAGCCTCAATGCAATTCAAGGGCAAAGTTGCTCCTTATAAGAAACGGAATTTGTTGGCAGAAAACCACTTGGCCCACCCAGTCTACCCAGGTGTATCTGTCTAATCTGTCACCACAGATCCTAACTGGTGTGTGTGTGTGTGTGTGTGTGTGTGTGTGTGTGTGTGTGTGTGTGTGTGTGTGTCTCTCTCTCTCTCTCTCTCTCTCTCTCTCTCTCTCTCTCTCTCTGTCTCTCTTTTTTTCAAATGAAGGAGTCCCTCCTCTTGCACCCTGTTCACCTCTGTGAGGTACTGGTAGGTCTCCATTATGTTCCCTCTCGCTCTCCTGTCTTTCTTCCAGGGTGTGCATGTTTCTATCCCTCAATCTCTCCTCATAGGGCTTTTCATGAACCCCCTGCACCATTTCAGTTGTCCTCATGTGGACTACCTCCACCCTGTCTGTGTCCTTTTGTGAGATGCGGCCTCCAAAACTGCACTGTGGGATCCTTGCACCTTCACCATTCCTCATCATTGTCCCTCTGTTGGGCAGTCTGCCTGTTCCTGTCATCTTTCCACATTCCTCAGGTATCCACAGAAACTCCTTCTCTTCCCCCCAGCTCCTGTTTTCACTTTTCCTGCCATTTCACCTGCAATTCCTATCCTACCCCCGCGTAGGTGTGACAGAGGTGCTTAGTTGCCGTTTCTTGCCTAGCTTAGTCGTGCTGCACTGATACCTGTACTCATCATGTCATTCTGATTGCACTTTATTGTAACTGTGAACATTGTCCGTGGTCTGTACAGTATGTTGTTTCCCCTGTCCCCTTCCCACGGATCACTCCTGGAAACTAGCCTTGACTGCCTTGATTTTCCGAAACAAGCACTTTGTACCTTTTTTCTGTACTTGTATTTTTTTATGTCAGTCATTTTTAAGCAACATGTTAATGCTTGCCCATACTTCTGTACTTGAATTTGTACTGTTATTTTCGATTATGCAATCTGTGACTACCTGTCTGTGTCAGAGGACCTCCTTGTGAATGAGCTTGCTCAACGGAGTTTTCCTACAATAAACTTGAACTCTGTGTGCCTTTCCAGGTCACATGTTTTCAAATAAATAATCGCACAGTACTCCAGGTGGGGTCTCACCAGTGAGCGATACATTGGCAACATTACCTCTCCCCTCCTGCTGGAGAGTCTCCTTCCTATGCATCCTACTAGCCCTATCCACTGCTTTCGCACTGCCCTGCCACTTTGAAGTTATCAGATAAAGGTCCCTTTCCTGTTAATGGCTGTGAGTATCCGCCCCCAATGCTATACTCTGCTCCTGGATTCCTATGCTCCAGTTGCATGAATTTGCACTTTTTGGCATTGAACCCCAATGGCTATGCTCCTGACCACTCCTGGAGTTTCCCAGGATCCTTGCACATTCTCTCCATTCCCTCCGGAGTGTCCACCCTATTTCAGATGTTAGTATCATCTGCAGAAGGCATCCCTTCCCTTCCAGTTGTTCTGCAGTGTCGCTTATGAATACATTAAAGAGGACCGGTCCCATCATTGAGCATGACAGCACCCTGTTGGTCACACTCCCATTGGTAGAATGAGTTCCATTTGCCACCACCTGCTGTTTACTATCTGTTAATCCGTTTCTAACACAGTTTACAACTAAAGGATCCCTGCCCTAGGCTGTTTAGTTTCTTTATCAGCTTCCTCTGCGGCACATTTGTTGAAGGCCTTGATAAAGTCCAGATAGGCCGTGTCCACTGTTCTCCCCTGATCTGTTTCCCTGGTCAGCCAGTGAAAGAAATCTCTCAGATTTGTTTGGCATGGCCTCCCCTCTGTGAATACATGCTGCCTGGGGTCTTACAGCCCCTTGTTTTCAAGACACTGTACCAGTCTTTCCTTTAGGAGGGTTTCCATTAATTTCCCCACCACTGAAGTAAGACTGACTGGCCTGTAGTTGCTAGTTGGTGTAAATATGCTGCCTGTGTCCATTTACATCACTTGGTGGAAAAGCACAAACCTGTTTCGATTTGCCCTCACTGCTTTGTACGGAGCGCGATATCCTAAAGTGGCCAGCAGGAGGTTTGTACCTGCACATCTGTTAGGGCATTGGTTTGGGCTGCTCTCTAGGAGCTGTCTTTAGCCATACTTTGGGCACTCAAGATTTGCTTTGTGCTAATTTACAAATAGCAGACTTTACACTTTAGATAAGGACTTTGCACAACACAAACCTCTGTTTTTTTTAAATATCCGGTCCAGTGACTTGCAAACTTAAAAAAAAAAAAAAAAAAAAAAAATGCATCAAATTATCTTTTCTTTAATGCTCTGATGTACATGGTTTCTGCAACAATTGCTAAGAAATTGTTTACTTTACCAGGTTCCACTGTTAGAAGCTGGTGACATCATCATTGATGGTGGAAATTCTGAATACACGGACACAACGGTAAGTGTGTGTACAGTAGCTGTATGTCGGAGCAGGACCCCTTGTCGCACGGATCATTATAATTGCATGATTCCGATATTTCAGAAGTGATTGTTTTTTTTTTTTTTCTCTCCATCCTTACTAGTTAAAGGAGGTTTTTGCTGCTTGTGTCTGAACCGCAGAAATGAAACCACTTTTTAGGCAGCTGACACTAAAAGCAACAGGTCTCGTTGGGCAAAGAAAAATTCAAATGCATTCTGAACTGTAGTTACCTTTAATGATGCCGTCTGCTTATAAGGAGGAATCGTAGCATTAATTTTACAATTTTTGCAGAGCAGTTTCATCTTTTTAATTAATTATTACTGCTTATGGTTTGAGTTTTACGTTCATTTGGTATGCCTATCATACCAATAGTTGGGGGCAAAATGCCACTCTTCACTTGCTGATATTCAGTTTCAAACACAAGGTTTTGTGAAAAAATAGTTCTGCAGCTTATGTATATGCACACAAAAGGTGGGATATTCAGAAATGCGCCAGAAGCAGGCGCAAGAGCGGCGCAGCACAGGTACACTGCGCAGGTGCTCAGCCAACACGATATTCAAAGGCTGAGCACCAAGGCAAGTGACAGCGCAAGACGGCTGAATGTCGCAGGGATGTGCCATAGCGCAACCAGAGCTGCGCCAGGGAGCAAGGCAGCAAGTGCCATCGCGCAACTACGGTTGTGCAGTGGAGCAAGGCAGGAAGTGCAGGAGCACAGCGTGGGCAGGGCAAGGGACAGAGGCGCATGGGCCATGGCACAGGGCACCCGGCACAGTGTGGAGCAGGCCACAAGAGCAGGACACACTGCTGTCACAGAGCAGAGGATGACCGGAGGGGGGCAAAGCAGGTGCATGGCCGCATGCCCTTCCCTGACCACGCATCCCACTGCAGCATATGGCGGTGGCGGTGGCGTGACACCCATGTCCACTGGCAGGCAGGGCAGCCACGGGCAACACCCACAGGACGGTACGGGACATGGCACCAGGACCCAAGCAGACAACACACAAGCAGACAGCACACACCACACCAGCCACACATCCTAGCAGGACACACATGCACGCCACAGGGCATGCACACACACACACACACACACACACACACACACACACACACACACGCCACTGTGCGCAGACCACCTGACACAAACCCCAGGCAACTGCAAACTTACCACACTGCCACCATGCACACCACTGCAGCATGGCATCAATGCCAACTGCCAAGCAGACATGAACACGGATGGCTACCAAAACATAACTGTATTAAAACAACAAACAAAAAATCCAAACTGTGTACAGTTAAACAGGGATGGGGGCAGGGAACGGGGAGGACACATTCAGGAACGTAGGCTAGGGAAGGGGTTGGGGAGACGGGGGACATGGTAGGCTTGGTACAGTGGAGGAATGGGAGGGGTGTCAGTGGAAGGGAGGGTGAAGCAGGCCAACGGACCCCACAGAAGGTCCTTGGCTATCGGCGCCTCTGCCGTTTCCTCCTCTGTGGCCGGAACATGGCCTGGTGAATAATGCGTGCCACCGCAGGGGTGGCTGTGGCGACCCGCAGGATCCGCTCCAGCAGCCTGGTATGGACATCCACCAGTTGGACTCCTAGGACAGAGGAGGGGACATGGATGATTGCATGCCCACACAACCGTAGCCCACCCACTGTGCGCAGCGGACAGCATTGGCATGTGCCCTGCAGGAGGCACACAGCCAACCAGTGTGCGTGCCCACACAAGCCGCAATCCTGACCATCCACAACCATGCACAGCACTGCACACCACCACCAACCATGCGCAGCATGACGCAGCCATGACAGCCAAGTGAATGGCCATTGCGTGGGGCTGACAGTGGCCTGGCTGGGACCTGGATGCACCCGCAGTGGCCACACACACATGCCCTGGGTACAGTATGGTGCAATGGACCACGCTGGTAAGGCACGGAATGTAATGGGCATGTGCATGGGGGACTGTAGCCCACCCCTACCCCACACAACAATATACACCACCAAGGTGCCTACCTGCAAGCTGTAGCCCGACTGGCGCCTGACCACCTGACTGGCCGGCAACCCTCTGTTGCGCACCACCACTGCCTTGCTGCTGTCCTGCAGCTGCCATCCGGGCTCTTCGCCGATCTTCAGGGCCTAGTAGGGAGACAGTGTGAGACAGACCTCAGCACCGGGCAGCAACACATGGCACCCCCCCCCGCACAGTAAACCCCAGTACCCCGCGCAGCGGCAGTGCTGAGGCATGGCACACCAGCAGTGCACTGCCATGTCCGGCGGCATTCCCAGCCACTGCCCCCCACCCACAGCAGCACGGCGTGACACCAGCTGGCAACCCACACAACACTGACATGGCATGGATGGGGATATATGCACTCACCTGGCCATGGCACAGCGAATGGTGCCGGGGAGCGCACGAGATGCACGTGCGAAGGATGCGTGAAACACTTGGTGATGTGCTGCCATCCCCATCGTGTATCGGCAGGGTAAGCATGATATGCATGAGGCAACGTTGACACGTGGCGCAGCCACCCGGGAGTCAAGGGGCGCACATAGGGGTCAACTGGCGACATGCGCACTGTGCGTGGCAGCGCGACAGGGCATGGATAGCATGGTGCGCTATAGGGTCCAGTGTGCGCTCATGGGCCATGTGCTAATGTCACTAGTGCATTATGCGTAGGAAGTGCCACCGACCATACCCAGCGGCGTCCCGGTGCGGCATGCTGTACCATGCAGACTGCGCGACGTCACACAGATCGCGCCATGATATGCGCAAGAGCAACTCCACTGCGCAATGCACAGTTTCACGATATTCAGCGGGCATATGCAGATGAGCTGATCAGCATATCGGTAGCTCAACGGAGACATTTGCATCCCATTACAGTTGCGTATTCCCTCATTTGCATGTGATGAGCTGTAAAGGTGCCATGTGGCAGCACAGGCACCAGACCGGTAGTGCAACCTTTGCAGTTAGGACGCCAGGCACTGAGCATGTCGGGACTGGGGGGGCCCTCGTGTGTGTCAACCAGCACTGACCACATGTCCCCACCAACGGGAACAGCATGTCTGAGCAAGAGGAAGTTGAGGAGTAGGGGCCTGCACGGAAGCGCAGGCCCAATTTCACAAGGGCGGAGTGCGATGCCCTATATGATGTCTACCTGGACCAGGAGCCTCTCATGAGTGGCTCCACAGGCACCCAGCAAACCAGAGTGGAAGCATGGGCAGGCGTAGCCAGGGCTGTGAACCTGCAGGGCATCCATCAGAGGTCGGTGCAGGAATGCAAGAAAAAGGTGGGCATGGACCGCAGGCGGATCAAGGAGAAAAAGGCAGCCATCCAGGCCGCACGTGCCGCCACGGGCGGTGGACAGTCTGAGCTGCCACAGCTGACACCGCAGGAGGAGTTTGTGGTGGCGACAATGCGGCACAGCGCCATTGAGGGCGTTCCCGGTGGTGGATTCCTGATGGGGGGCAGCCCTTCACTGCATGGTAGGTACAGCGGTACATGGGGATGTGGATAAGGGGTGCACTGGGGCAGGGGTGCGTGGTGGTGGCACTGATGTGTATATGTTCCCTTACAGATCCCGAGCACCTGCATGCGGATGCAGGGGCGGCAGTGCCCACCCTGAGTGATGGGGACCTGGAGGAGCACCCATCCACCTCCACTGGGGTCCGTGGCCCGGACCCCGCCCCCCGGACCCACCACACTGTCAGCACGGATGCCTGTGGTGTGGGCGTGGATGAGGCCCAGGCAGTGTTTCAGCGGGATGCCAGCCATGGCGTCCAGTATGCTGAGACAGTGATCGGGGCAGGGTCCGCTTCCGCGGAAGACATAGCCGCTACCCAGGACAGTGGTGATGCTGTACAGGGGGAGGCACCCCTACCACGCACCGGACACAGTGGTGCCGATGGTGCACAGGTGGCACTGGCAGACCTGCCAGCTGCACCACCTGGTGTTGCGGTGGCCACTATAACTGCGGCGCATTCAGGTCCATCTGACGGTGGGGGTGCAGCCTCCCTGGCGACGTTGCACACACAGTGGCTGGAGGGGCAGCAGCGGCAGCAGGACGGTGCTGAGGGTGAACCAGGTTCAGTGTCCGCCACAGACAGGACAGGCCCATGAGGGCCCTGCTATGCAGCCCCCACCTGCGTGGGGGGCTGTGCCGTGGGGCCACACAACCCCCGCGGGTCGGCATGATGCCCAAGCCCCCCAGGGCGCCAACCTGCTTGATGAGCACACCCATCTGCTCAGAGCATCCGTGAAGCAACAGATGCAGGTTGTGGCAGGGGTGCGTGCACTCCGCACTGAGCTGCACCAGTCCGCAGGGAGACGTGACCGGGACTTTCAACAGCTCCTGGCCGAGGCCATACACATGCGGGAGGACACGACCACAGGCCTGGATCAGCTAACCGCTGCAGTCATGGCCGGCCTGGCACCACTGGCCACCCTGGTGCAGGGCCGTCCGCAGCAGTCACCGTGGAGTGCATTCTCCACCCCTCAGTCCCGGCGTCGTGCAACCCCAGCATTGTCGTTGCCGGGATCAGCTGTAGGCATCCCGGGCACGCCTGGAGCGTGCCTGTTCCGGGGTCTGCAGACGCCTGCGAGGGACTGGTCGTGTTCTCGCAGCCACATGCCTGGAGGTACATCTGTGACACCCCCTGTGGCTGCCGTACAGCCTGTGTCTGCTGGGTGGTCTAGGCAGAGCCGTCCACGTGTCCGTGGCAGCCGTGCACCTGCGTGGCGGACATGACCCGCCACTCTCCCTGTCCGCTGCCTCCCACAGCCCTGTATGCACGGAGGTGTGGTATGTGCGTGTATGTATCTGGGCCATGACATCAGAGACAGTACGTCATGCCCGCCTTGTGCATACCCTCCCGGCTGCTGGCCACCATGGCATGTGCATGATGATGCCATCACAGCACCGGCCGCCACAGTACACCGGTGTTCAGCATCTGACACACACCCAATGGTGGCCTGTGTGTGTGTGTGTGTGTGTGTGTGTGTGTGTGTGTGTGTGTGTTGGGTGTGTGTGTGTTGGGGTGTGTGTGTGTTGGGGTGTGTGTGTGTTGGGGTGTGTGTGTGTTGGGGTGTGTGTGTGTGGGTGTGTGTGTGTGTTGGTGGGTGTGTGTGTGTTGGTGGGTGTGTGTGTTGGTGGGTGTGTGTGGGGTTCACTGTTCTGTCAGGGGTGCTTCCACGGTGACCTGTCCCATGTCCGTTGTCTCTCCCCTCTGGCCGTGTCTGTTGTGGGGCCCTGCCAGCCATGCCTGTTTACCGTGCCCCGGTCCCTGGGACCTGTGTATGGACCTGATCACCTACCTGCATGCACCATAGTACACCTCTGCAATGGAGTCCCTGTGCCACTGGGCCATCCTGCGCAGCTAGGGTTCCCGGTGTCCGTGTCGTCCCCACTGCTGTTCCCCTCTTCGACCTCGACAGCTATCCCATGGTCAGTGGCCATGTTGTGTAGCACACAGCAGGCCAGGAGTAGGCCACAGGCCTTCGAGGGGATGTGCTGTAGGGCACCGCCAGACCTGTGCAGGCAACGGAAATGTGCCTTCAGCAGTCCAAAAACACGCTCGATGATCTGTGTGCTGGTGGGTGCCTCGTTGTATCTCTCCTGTGCTGGGGTCAACGGGCGCCGGTACGGGGTGAGCAGCCAGGGCCTGAGTGGGTGTCCGCTGTTACCTATGGGGGAACATGTTGGGTTAGAACGTTGGTCAGTGTGGCTGCCCCCCCCCCACACACAGCTGAACCGTCTACACCCCATGCATAGCATCATTCCCCCACGCCTTGCCCCGTTGTGCAGGGCTGCCCTTTCCTGCTGCATACTCGCCTACTAGGTGGCCGGTGGGGATGTCCCCACTCTCAAACCTGCGGCACAATGCAGACTGGTACCAGATGAAGGCATCTTGTGCTCCCCCAAGGTGTGTGGCACAGACATTGATTATGTGCCCCTTGGCATCACACACCGCCTGGCAGTTGACACTGGGGTAGCCCTTCCTGTTGATGTGGGCCACCCCCTCCGGCCCCGGTGGTGTGCTGATGCCTACGTGGGTGCAGTCAATGACCCCTAGCACGCCAGGCATATGTGCAACCCTATGGAACTCCTGCATGTTTGCTGTATGCTCCGCCTGTGTGCTGGGGAAGTGGATGAATTCCGCAGCATGTGGCAGCAGTGTGTTGAGGAATTGTGTGGGGAGCCATGACGCGGCCGACTGGATTATGCCGGTGTTGTCCCCTGTTGGT
Source organism: Neoceratodus forsteri (assembly GCA_016271365.2). NCBI lineage: Eukaryota > Metazoa > Chordata > Ceratodontiformes > Ceratodontidae > Neoceratodus > Neoceratodus forsteri. Next base: position 42,371,094 of record CM057452.1, on the reverse strand, counting down.
CTCTGAAAGGTGCCTGTGGCAAGCAGGCACATCACAGCCATGACCTTGGTCTCCACTGACAGGGCGTGGTTCCGTCTTGTGGGTGCCTGCATCTCGTCACTGCACAGCTCACAGAGCTGCCTCAGAATCGCCCGGTTCAGGCGGTACTGGCCCACGATCTCAGTGTCGCTGTACTGTTCGAAGGTGGTGCGGGCACGGTACCACCTGTTCCAGGCACACCCGCCGGCCCTTCCATGCCGCCGCTCAGCCGCCTGCCTCCTCACAATTTCTTATTACCACCTCCATCTGGAATATTGCACTGGTCATGGCCCAGTCTCTCCGCGCCCCCGGCTGTCTCCTGGGTTTCCCGGCTTTATGCTGCTGCTTGGGCCCCTGCACTAGGTGCACTTCTGTGTTGGGGACCCACACGCACGGTCTGGCCTGCCCACAGGCTCAGTCTCGGTCATGCACTGTGTCCCACTGCCCGTTGCACCTCCTGCCTCTGTGACTGTCCTGCACCCCTGCCGCTGTCCTGCCTGGCCAATGACCCTCACCCTGTCACTGTCTCACCCTGTCTCTGTCTCACACTGTCTCTGTCCCTCACTCTGTCTCTCTCTCTGTCTCTGTCTCCCTCTCCCTCTCTCGCCCCTGCTCCCCTGGGTGCAAGCCACCGTCCCCTGCTTGCTCCATCCTTTTATAGGCTCAACTTTGATCTGTGCATGTCTCTGTTGCTCCGCGCTTGCACCATCGGCCTGCTGTTGAATATCACACTGCGTTGTTTATTCATGGCTACGCCCCCTGCACTCGTGCTTGCATTCATTAGAGTTACGCATCCGCACACTGCGATTTGCGCAGCGCATTGTCACCTGCCGAATATCGCTCTTTGGTGCATATCTGCTGTTGCATCGCACTTGCGCCTTGCGCAACCGCTTTGAATATCCCACCCAAAGTGTATTGTAGAGTGCGGCAGTATACCAGATTTTTGGAAGGAACACCAAAATTAAAATGTTAACATTCTGCTGAACACCCACATTTTAAACAAAATTTCTTGCTCTGCTTCAGATCCAAAGAAGATCGGCATTCTGGACCCTAGATTGCCATGCTACAGCTACCACGCTACAGCTACCGCGCTACGCATTCGTTTCAGATGCATAATGCAAAATCGGTGTAGCAGTGGCAGGCAGGCTTTAGGCCATGGGAACATTGATTTTTCTTCTGATATTCAGTAATTAGTAATTTTATTAGGAAAAATTAAAACTGTTTTGCGTAGATAGGTGTGTGTGTGTGTGTGTGTGTGTGTGTGTGTGTGTGTGTGTGTGTGTGTGTGTGTGTATTCCATTGATTTAAAGTAATGCAGTCCCTCCAGTAAGCAGACAGCATTGTTACAAGCAGTTTATGATGCCATTTTTCTTTTATTTTATTCTCGGCTAACAAGAACTGCTTTAAGATAGTACTCCTTTCTAGGGACGTGGATATGTTGTTTATCCACACTTATTGGCAGGTTCCTTGCCGCTTTGAATGTTGCCGGAAGGTCTTCAAGCTGGCTCCTCCCACCCACCCGGGTGGTAAAACCCTCGGCTCTGCCCCATGACGCCAGATCTTCCTTACCGCTTGGAAGCTCCGGTTCCCTTCTTAGTGCTCTGCATTTTTAGGCCTGGATCTACATTCTTCGGTTAACCTGAAACTAATTCTAAAATTTACAAGACTCCGGTCTTCGCCTTCCCTCGCGGCTGCGATGGAAAAGTCGACTCCTGGCTTTAGTCGGTGCCCCTGTGGGAAGAAGTTATCCCAGACCAATCCTCACTCCACGTGCATCTACTGCCTGGGGCTTGGCCACGATTCGCAGGCTTGCGAAGTGTGCAGCTCCTTCTTGGCTCCGGTCTTAGAGGACCGTGCTGCTCGACTACTTCTTGGGTGCTCTGAGAAACGGTACCTGCCATTCAAGTCGAAGGAGGCCCGTTGGGCGGTGTCCAGTGGTGGGCTCCGCGGAACAGTTGGAGCAGATAATGGCCTTCAAGGAGGAAGCGGCCCAGGCCGCTTCTACTTCTTCCTCGGTCGAGGCATTTATCCCTCTCTCCTTGGGCTCTTCCTGTACAGCTTCTTTTAAAGAACTTTGTTAGTCCCTCTCCATCAAGGGAGAAGGACCATCGAGACATTCTAGTCGGTCCATGAAGAGGGACTCAAAAGGTAAGACCCATAGTCTATGTTTGTGGGAGCGGGAGAGAACCCATTCATCGGACCGTCTGCTTTTGACTTCAGAGGTTGCAGCTAAGGCCGCTGGCTTCACGGTGTCCCTGCCAGGTCAGCCGGCCGAGACACCCGTCGACGCGGTTGAGATTTTTCTCGACCCATCGGACGGTTTTTCGACTGGAGATGCCGGCAACCCTACTTCACCGGTTTCCCCGGTGGAAACCAAGGACTTGCCTGTGCCTCCTGTGCCGGAGTCCCTGGTTAAGGTCCCTGTACCAAGGAAGGAGTGGATTTCCCCCGTCCCCTTTCAGACCCACCCTCGGAATTCCTGAAGGTCTCGGTCTCGGTCCTCTTCTAGGTCCAGCCCATCCCACCGACATCTGCAGTCTCTGCACCATGGAAAGCGGCGTCGCCGCTCATCCTCTTCGGAGGATAGGCTCTGGCGCAAGTTGCGTCGGCACTGCGAGGACTTGATGTGGCAGCAGCTCTTACTGTCCGGAAACAAGCCGACTCCGTTGCCTTCTCCGGCCATTAAGTGGCTATCACCGGAGCGGCCGAAACAATCCCTCGTAGTAGTCGAGGAACCGCCACCGGCGCCGGTTGTTTGGCCGAAACCAACTGCTCCACCCTTTGTGGTGGTATCTCCGCCTTCACAACCGAAGACTGGGGCCCCGACCAAGGATTTTCAGTCGGGTCAGGGCTTGCCCCATAGGTTGTCGGTCACCCTCACTCCCGATTGACCTCGTCAGGTGGAGGGTGGCTCAGGTGCTCGGCAGCTGTTCGCAGACTCCTCTGAGTCTGACGACGATGACTCCTTGTTCTCCAGGCCACTCAACCTGGAGTCTTCAGGGGGTCAGTCGGTGGACGAGAGCCCATCCTCGTTTTTGGGAATGCTTAGACTCATCTCTGAGTCTACTGGGATGAAGCTGGAACCCATTTCAAAACGGGCCAAGTGTCCTCTCACGGAGATACTGGACCGAGGGGATTCCCCTACAGATGCATTTCCTGTGGCCGAAGCCAGTGTTGGCTTGGCCCTGGAGTGGTGGCAATGGCCAGCATCTTGTCCCGCACCTTTGGCCAGGATGGCTCAAAAGTATGCGGTCTCTACCTGTTCACTCTCCGGTTTCTCGGAGCACCCCTCTACAGAGGGGTTAGTGACCGATTAGCGTTTTATGGCATTCCGGGAACGCTTGGTTTGTGGACAAACCGCTCGATAAGGAATCCAAAAAGTTGGAATACTCGGGGCGGAAGGTATACGCTGCTTCCTCCCTAGGCCTTCGTCAGGCTAGCTTGGCTGTTCTGATGGCACACTTTTCACACGCCCGTTTGGGCTCCCTGGATGAGGTGATTCCTCATCTCCTGGCTGACTTTTCAGACGACGGTCAAGCAGATGTGGGATCAGGGAAGGGCAGTAGTTAAACAGCAGCTCCAAACTTCGTTGGACATTGCTGATTCGTGTGCCCGGTCAGTAGAGGCCGCAGTGGCCATGCACCGCAGAGTTTGGCTGTGGATTTCCACCTTCACGGCAGATACCCAGCACAAGCTGGCAGATGTTCCCTTCCTGGGTACCGACTTATTTGGGCCCAGGGCGGAGGGTCATCTCCAACGGATCGAGAAGTCCAGTGTCACCTTGGACTCTGTCACGTCTGCCAAGAAGGAGAGAGGCTGCCAGCAGCAGCGTAAGCCCTTTTGTCCTTCAGCCCCTGCGGCACGTCCGGCCCAGCAACACCAGCATCGGGGCCAGCAGGCTCTCGCTTGGCGCCCCAAAGCCAAGCCTACTGCTTCCTCCAGCAGGAAGCCTGGAGGGAAAGGCCCAAGAGGTTCCTCGGCTGGCCCTTCCTCCAAGCCTGCCCAGTGATGGGTTGAGGGGTGTCACCCCCAACCTCGTCACTCCTCCCCGGGTTCCCCCTATGGGGGGAACAGCTCAGTCACTTCTTTTCCACTTGGTCTGCTATCACAACGGACCGCTGGGTGTTGGAAGTGGTAGGCAGGGGTCTGTCTCTGGAATTCGAGCAGTTCCCCCAATCAAGCCGTCTTCCCACGGGGGGCTACGGGTTGTGCAGCCTTTCTGTCGGCTCATCGAGCCGACATTGCCTTGCTCCTCCAGAAGGAGGTGATCGGCGAGGTGGCGGACCCCCCTCCAGCCCCAGGATTTGTGTCCAGGTAGTTCCTAGTCCCAAAGCGGACAGGGGGGCTGGCGCCCCATTCTCGACCTACACGACTTGAACAAGTTCCTAAGGTCTCGCACCTTCAGGATGGTCACTCTGGCTCACATCATTCCATCCTTGGAGCCAGGCATGTGGTTCTGTTCTCTGGACCTTCAGGACACGGTTTTTCATGTCCCAGTCCATCCGTCTTATCAGCGGTTCCTCCGCTTCAGAGCAGAGGGATCCCTTTACGAGTTCCGGGCCATGCCCTTCAGCCTCTCTTCAGCTCCCAGGGTCTTCACCAAATGCATGGCAGTGGTGACAGCATTCATGCAGAGCTGAGGGGTTCGGGTGTACCCTTACCTGGATGACTGGCTGATTGCAGCCCCCTTCAGGTTGGAGGTGGAGCGGTCCAGGGATCTGGCCCTCCAGGTCTGCTGTCAGATTGGCCTCCTTATCAATGAGGCCAAGTCGGAACTAGTGGCATCGCAGGTGATTGTTCATCGGGGCAGAGCTCGACTCTCTTCGAGCCAGAGCCTGGCTCCTGGCGGACAGGGCCAAGGTCCTTTCCTCCTTTGCCCAGTCATTTCTGGTTGGGCAATTGCGCCCTGCCCGGGACTTCCTGTGCCTTCTGGGCCTCATGGCGGCCTGCACCAGTGTGGTCCGTTGGACCCGCTGGCGTATGTGTCCCCTGTAATGGGGGCTGGCCCGCCAATGGTCACAAAGCTCCGGTCCTCTGGACCAGCCAGTGACAGTGACCCAGGAGATGTGGAATGGCCTACAGTGGTAGCTCGGTCCAGCTCATCTGCAGGAGGGTATCCCGTTTGTCTGCCCCGAGCTGACGGTCACTCTGATGACCGCCTCTCTGGGTTGGGGTGCCCATCTGGGGGAGCTCAGAGCCCACGGCCTCTGGTTCCTTCAGGAGTCTTGATGCCACATCAACCTGCTGGAGCTTCGGGTGGTCCGACTAGCCCTCACTGCCCGCTCAGTTTATGGAAGGGGTCCAAGTGGTCCAGGTCCAGGCCAGACAATACCCGACCATGTACTACCTGAACTGACAGGGCGGGGCGCACTCCTTGCCCCTGTGCAAGGAAGTTCTCTGCGCACTTGGTCTCTCGTGATCAGCCTGGAGGCGGATCTCCTAGCCATCCATGTGGCAGGAGCCTCCAACAGTCTGGCCGTTGCCCTCAGCCAGATAGGCGCTGCATCTCACGAGTGGTCTTTCCTGCTGGAGGTAGTACTAGATCTGTTCTCCCATTGGGGCACTCCTCAGGTGGATCTGTTCGCCTCCAGGGAGAATGTGAAGCTGAGGCTGTTTCATGCCTGCCCCCCTCAGCAGGGCTCACTGCAGGGGGATGCCTTCTCAAGGCCGTGGACCCCGGGCCTCTTCTGTGCCTTCCCTCCATTTCCCTTAATCCACAAGGTGCTTCTCAAGGTGAAGAGGGACAAGGCGCAGGTGATTCTGGTAGCCCCAGACTAGCCCCGCCAGTAAGGGTGCCCAGATCTCCTCAGCCTCAGCTACAGGCTCACGAGGCGGCTTCCAGCCTGCCCGGACCTGCTGTCGGTTGACAAGGGGAAGGTTCTCCACCCGGACCTTCAATCCCTGCACCTGACTGCCTGTTTCCTGAGCGGCTAGAGTTCCAGGCCTTGGGTCTTTCCGACAAGGTCCTCAACATCGTTCAGGCGTCCCGTAAGGAGTCGACCAGAAAATGCTATACCTTCAATGGAAGAGATTCTCCATTTGGTGTCAGGACAAGGGGTTGGACCCTTCTTCCTCTTCCTCTTCCTTGGCTAGCATTCTGGACTACCTGTGGTCCCTTTCTCAGCTTGGGCTTCGGTCAGCGACCCTTAAAGTGCACCTGGCCGCCATCTCTACTTGCCAGGCGCGGACCGGAAAGCAGTCGGCGCAGGAGAAGGTGGTCGGGTGCTTTTTCAAAGGCCTTGATCACATATCCCCTTCGGTGCGAGAACCTCCACCTCTGTGGGGTCTACTGCTTGTATTGGCTAAGCTCATGGGCAAGCCATTCGAACCGATGCACAGGTGTGACATCGCTCACCTGTCGTGGAAGACCGCCTTCTTGGTGGCTATTACGTCAGCCAGAAGGATGGGGAGAGCTCCAGTTGCTTTCCATCGAGTCTCCTTATCTGGTCTTCCATAGGGACAAGGTTGTCCTGTGCCCTCACCCGAAATTCCTTCCGAAGGTGGTGTCGGAGTTTCACCTTAACCAGGTGTTGACTCTGCTGGTGTTCTACCCCAATCACACCTCGGAGGCTGAATATAGGCTCCATACTTTGGATCCCAGAAGAGCGCTCACTTATTATAAGGAGCGGATGGCTGAAGTTCGGGGAGAGGTTCACCAGCTGTTTGTCACCTACGCTGAAGCCGCACCTGGCAGACCTGCAGCCAAGCGGACGATAGGCAGGTGGATCACCTCCTGCACAGATCTCTGCTATAGGTTGGCGGGCATGGAGCCTCCCAAAGGGATAAGAGCTCATTCTACCCGCCATACCGCTGCTTCGGTGGCTGCTTCTAGGGACGTTCCTATCCAGGAAACTCCACACCTTCATTTCCCATTACCACATTGACCTCGAGTCATGCCTGGATGCTGGTTTTGGGACCTTGGTTCTCCAGTCCTTATTCCTTAAGTAGGGGGTGCGCGCCTTGCCTCCCTCCTCCCGGAGAACTGCTAGGAGTCTGCCAATAAGTGTGGATTGAACAACATATCCATGTCCCTAGAAATACAGGTTACTCACCTGTAACAGGAGTTCTAGGAATGGTATATGTTGTTCATCCACACGACCCACCTGACCTCCCCGGCTTTGACGCGCAACCTGGCTTCCAGCGGGCTAGATCTGGCGTCATGGGGTACAGCCAAGGGTTTTACCACCCGGGTGGGTGGGAGGAACCAGCTTGAAGACCTTCCGGCAAGATTTAAAGCAGCAAGGAACCTGCCAATAAGTGTGGATGAACAATATATACCACTGCTAGAACTCCTGTTACAGGTGAGTAACCTGTATTTTTCTACCCAGTCTGCAAAAGGTGTTTTTTTATTTTTATTTTTTTCCCCCCTGTCTTCCTCAATCCCTAAAACCAGCCAGGGAGACAGAGAATTTTTAGTGGCTACAAAAACACTGGAAATGGGAGTTTGCTACTGTTCATATTTTCTTTCCCTATGACATCACTGTTGTATTACTAGACATAAATATGTGGCTAGTATTCTGAACCTTGCATCAGTCTGTTCTCTGGTAAGCTTAATTTATTCTCTGGACAAGTATGAGCTAAAATTATAAAACTGTTGGACAGTGTTATGTGGAACATTATTCCATTTATGTCACTCTAAAACAAAGTACATGGCATCAAAGTGATTCTTGGTCCCAGATGTCTTTTTTTTTTTTTTTTTCCAATTGTTTAACCAGGTGAGACACACTAAGGCCCCATCCACACTGCACCGCTCAGACCCCGTAACGGATAGAAACCCTTACAACTGGGGAGCGGTGCAGTATGTCCACACTGCTGTGGTGTCCGTTACGGGACTGGCACCGCTGCTCCACACTCCGGGAGCCAGGTGACCGTTACCGTGGCACCCGATCCCACAGTGCAGCTCGCGCTGTGCTAGGGACCGGTGCCAAGCGTCCACACTATGCCCAGTAACGTTACCGAGACGTAACCGGTTTCATAATCATTGTTGAAACCACCTCATGCGGTTTCAACAACGGTTATGAAAACGCCTTCTGTAACGTTACAGGTGTAAACTCAAACCGTTACGGTACGGTTTGGGCACTCTGTAATGTTACAGAGGGTTAGTGTGGACAGGGCCTAAGCTGAAAGCTTGTTTACAGGTGCAACCTGGGAGCACAGGGAAGTTAAGTTTTGCTGAGGGTCACACAGTATGCAAGTGGGGGCCGTGGGACTCAAACCCAGGTCTCCAGATTTGCAGCTCAGAGCCTTAAACCACTGCGCTATACTGCCTCCCTTTTAATTTTAATACATATATGCTCAGTGCCAGCGCAGCAGCAGCAGCATTTCACCTCACAGTGCTGACAAACCTGGCTCAGAAATGAGTCCATGATACTAGAGGGACCACGTGGGGGTAGGTGGAGCATCCTACTGGGTGCTTGCTTCCTTTGGTGGGGGGGTCTGACCGATCCCTGCTTCATGAGTGGCACAAGTCGGCGGGGATGGCAGTGGGAGGGGAGACGCATGGCTCTGTAGCGACCAGACTTGTGTGCCTTTGTCACATGATCATGCCAGTATCTTTGGGGGGGGCACATTAAGAAGGAACCCTACTGCTTGCAACACGGGCGACCCGAGGTCGGGAGCGACCTCGGGGGGCTGGAGGGCTGGCTGGGGGAGGAGGATTGAGTTCCCATAAGGCTGTTCCCCTCCTGCAAGGAGGGTGGGCTGCGGGTGGTGGTGCAGTGGGGCTGCAGAGTGATCGGGAGGGGAGAGCATCAGTCAGGAGTCTGAGCGGAGGCATGTCTTAACATGCCATGCCTCACTGGCTTCCCTTGTGTGCCGCCGCTCTTGGGGGATGGGGACCAAAAAAAAAGGAAAGACCCTATTGTGGCAGTTGGTAGATGGGACCCGGCTGCCCCAGATCTCGCTTCCGGGCTCCCAGTGGGGGTACCACTGGACCACCTGACGTGCACTCTAATGGACTTGGAGGGGCATTATCCAGGCCCCCCTCCCTCCCTGTCTGTGGGGGGCAGGCAGAGGCAGGATGGAGGTCGGTCATTAGCTCCTGTAGGGAGTTACCCGGGGAGAGACTAGGGGGGTCATCCAGCCAAAGGATCCCTGAAGGGAACCGCCGTAATGGAGAGAATGGGGCAGTAGAAATAGGAAATAAGAGAAAAAAAGGAAACCTCCCTGCTAATGAATAATTCATCTGATTGCACACTCTGGCTCTGTGCCCCCTGTCTGCCCCGCAGGAGGGGAAGTTCCCAGTCACCAGATTTGGACACCAGATGGGGTACTGCCTCAAAGGTCCTGTTATAAGGGGGTAAGTCTCACAACGGCAAGGTTACTGGTTTCTGTGGGATCTGGGGATGGAGGTGGGTAGTAGCAGAAGGGGGTCACAGCAATTAAAAGAAAAACACATGCATGTCTGCATGTATTTCTCTCTAATTGATGTTTATCATAACATGAAAAAAATATAATTGGGTATAACTGTTCTGCAAGATCACAATTTATTTTTCTGAAAAATCAAGCCAGCCCCCACCCCGCACCTTCACTGACTTTCTCATGGACTTGCTGGTTATCCACTGCTTGCCCTGCCCCGCAGTAGTGAGGGGGGGGGGTGGCCTGCCATGTCTGGTGTGCTTGGGCTTTCAGTAGGTATGGGTGCAATGGTGGACCCAGGGCATTTTCCTCCTGCCTCTGGGTTTTCTCCCCGAGGGGTGCTGGCGTGCAGTGACGTGCAGCCATGCTTGCTTGGCATCTAGCGGCTGCCCCATCCCCTATTTATGTGTTCTTCCACTGTAATGCCACCCGGCTTCAACCAGCAGGCAGTCAAATAGTGGGATGCAGCATCCCCCCACTAACTGAGGAGAACTGTCCTTGGCACGCTTGATATTGCCATCCCAGAGTGACCCAAGCCCATTTCTGAACCCGGGTCACCGATATAGCAAGCAGCAGCACTATTGCTGAGCTACCAGACTGGCTACATCACAGCAATTTAAAGGAGAACTGCTTTTAACCTGCAAATCTGTGTTTCCATAGAGACTGCTTTTCTAATACTGGTTCATATTTGGGTATAGTTCCTCTTCTGACTGCATTTTAGTAAATATAGTGGCCATTTCTTAGGGCAACAGGGAGCATCTTTGAATGCTTATGAGTGGGTAGCTTACGCTGCTGATCAAGAAAATTGCAGGACTAAATAGTGTACCCTGTCCCACATCTGTAAAAGAGGGTTCTTAGCTCAGCCTGCCTTCTTGGTGAAAACTTGAAAGAAAAAACAGTAGTTTTGAGAGACGCATACATTCTCCTACAATTGGTGCTTTACCACCAGTATATAATTTAGAAACACCCGCTGAATTAACTAATGGTGCAGTAAAGGCTAAACAGTAACACATTGTGAACCATTCTTTACAAAACAGCTTCTACAGGAAAAATGGCTTACAGGTTCAGCGCAGTTTCTCACTAAGTAATTGTTTGTTGGAAAATGTTACACCTATAAACCCCAATGTACAGTCTCATGTTGATGTTACCTCTGAATCTACCTTCTGTTAACAGAGACGGTGTAAGCAGCTGAAGGCAAAAGGGTTGCTGTTTGTGGGCAGTGGCGTAAGTGGTGGAGAGGAAGGGGCAAGATACGGCCCATCACTTATGCCTGGCGGACATAAAGAGGCCTGGTTAGTACTACAGTTACAGAGTTTCCATTATCAACAGTTCTGTGCATCTCTCAAGCCAGTATAAACAATTTGGTGCATGGAACGTGCAGTCATGTCGTCTTGTAGACCACCTGGCCACTGTACAGGTGACACAGGTTCAGGACCAGACCTGGGTTGCCATGAGACAGGCCAGGCTCTAGGTAGCTGTTGTAGGGCAATGCATCCCAGCCGGGGAGGTGTGGCAACAGGTTCCGGCATGTGGCAACCTCTGCAGGAAGGCCAGGGAGCAAGATTGTGCAGCATCACCACGGCTGACTGAGTACAGCTTATGCCAGAGGGGGCAGGAGGAGATGGTCTTGAGGGAGAAAACAGGGATGTAAAAACCCCATGCTGAACTAATACAGGTGTATATCCCTGGTAACTGGGTATATTTCTGGTAACTTGGTATCCCAGAAGATGGCTGCAGCAAGAAGGGGAATAAAAATCAGTATTAACAAAAAAAATAAAAAGACCACCAAGGCCCTTTATTCATAGGTGTATTAGGGAAGGGGCAGTTTGAATGGGCCACCCATGTGTGAAACACAGCAGCTGGGTCACAGGTGCAGTCCAGCCTCTTAATTCAGGGTTTTAAATAATTGATTAGCAGTTTTTTCCTTGGTACTATACTAACTATACAGAAAGTATTTATATAGATTTTCTAGAAGTGCTGTATTTGTTAAACACAGTGAGGCAAGAGCTATGCATTTTCACAAAGATTTAGCACTTTTATGAGCAAAACGCTAATCGGTTTTTTAGAGTTAAATAAATCCCTGTAATGGCATATGACAATAAACAGTATATTGAAAATGTTATACTGCAGCCATCACAAGAGCCAGTTGCCTTTCCCTTTCTTTCTGCCTGTAAGCAGCACCTTTTTTTAATAGTGCTCTCAGGTAGCAGCACAGAGGTGACATTACCTCTATTAGAAACTGAGAATGGGTCTCCAAACCTTTATATTTGCTTCATGGTCTTAGTGTCCTCTGTTTGTCCCCCGCCATCTGCTACAAAACACGAAAATGTTAAAATAATCACCAATAGGGATTATTGGCTGTGATTCACAGCTTTTATGATCATTGCTGACTGTTCAGCGCATTCAATGCGACTTATGTGGCAGGCAGATTATTCTGCTTCTGTTGCCCTATTCAGCTACCTTGAGACTTGGTGATCCTTTAACATAGAAACATAGATTTTGACAGCAGATAAGGACCGCTTGGCCCACCCAGTCTGCCCATTTCCCTACCTAATGGATAAGCTACAGATCCTAGTTAACCAGCAGCCTACTTCTTCCTACCCCCACCCTCTAGAATTGCCTTATGACTGTCCCATGCATGCTTGAATTCCACCACTGTTTTTGACTCCACAGCCTCCTCCGGAAGGCGTTCCATGCATCCACAATCCTCTCTGTGAAAAATACTTTAAATTACCTCTGAGCCGCCTCCTTCTATCTTCAAATTGTGCCCCTTGTTCTTGCACACCTCTTTTTGAAAGATGCTACCTCTTGGACTTTGTTGATTCCCTTGAGATACTTGAAAGTTTCTATCATGTCCCCCCTTTCCTCGAGGCTATACATATTAAGCTCCTTAAGTCTCTCTTCATATGTCTTCGGTGCAGACCCTGCACCATTTTAGTTGTCCTCCTCTGGACAGCCTCCATCCTGTCTGTCCTTGCGGAGATTGGGTCTCCAGAACTGCACGCAGTACTCCAGATGGGGTCTCACCAGCTGTCTGTACAGAGGGATAATAACTTCCTGTTTTCTACTGGTGATGCCTCTCCCTATGCATCCCATGGTAGGGGAAGCAGTCCTCTCCACAGTTGACTTTGGTTAGACAGGGGGGCTGCACTTGTCAGGCTTGCCATTATCCTTTCTCTGAGGCTCTTCACCTCAGCAACAAATGCTAGTCTCCACCAGCCTGGGGACCTAGATCTAGAACCTGCTTTTAACCCATTTGTTTCCCAGAAAGCAATGCAGAGCCCTATCTTTGTGGTCATAGGCCAGCACATTTAAACCCTATATATTATTTTATGTGGGTCAAGGGCCCATTTTCCTTAATTTGGCCCTTGCTTCCCATCATGACTATCTGGGCCACCACAGCATCACCCTGTCCTCCTGGCTGGGAAAGTGAATGTGCAGCTGCCACCACCGTCTGCTCCAGAGCACTTCTGTGGTTCTTTGGTAGGGTTACACAAATGCTGAGCAGCCAGACAGGAGCGGGGCGCTGTATAGCTATGTAAGATGTATATGGGAGAGAGATACTATAGATAGGTATATCAGGAATAACCCCGCTGAGGTGTTGTGAGTGTGCTGTGATATATGGATGCCTTGTGTGCATTGTGAAGCATGAGGCATTTTGCCAAGTGCCTTTAGCCACCTGAAAAGTCCATATAGCAGCACTTTTCTTTTTCTATTCTATTTCTCCCCCCCCAAGACCCGTGTGGCTAGGACATCCTTCTGCCTTGGTCAGTGCCACCTCACATCTCTTGAAGCCCCTTCTACCTGGGCTTCTGGGGAGCTCTCGGGCCACCTGCAAGTAGCTGCCTCATTGCCCTCTCTTCTGTGCCCCCAATGTAGGGCCTGACATTCAGCTCCTCAGCAGCTCCATCCCTATATCTAGCCACCCTCAGTGGAGGTGAATCCCAGTAGTCAGGAGGGGGATGCCCAGTAGTGGATATATGGAGCAGGCAAGGTGATATTTTCCCCCTCTCCCTGGAGACAGCCCTGCAGTGATGCCCAAGACATGCACACGCGCATGTGCGGATCGTGCTGATGTTCGCTGTGTACAGACCCTCCCTTCATCACCTGACCCAGCCACTGTGCCACCCAGCCTTCGCTGGGTGGTAGTGAAATGGCAAGTCATGCAAACCAAGCTCAACGCTCCTTTGCCTACAAAGCACCACACTGGTTAAATGACCTACCCTGAACCCCTCTTGCACCTCTCAAAACTATCGCAGTTCAAGACAGAACTAAGAAATATCCTCACCCTAAGGTCCAGGTGTGACTGCCACCTCCTGAAATAATCACTTTACCCCTCACTCACTGTATCTGTTTTGCCTCACCCTCCAATTAATATTTCTGTAACAGAACTTTGGCTAGCGTACTATTTGTGGATTTTATAAATGATTTCGTATTACTGTTTCTGATGTTATATGTTCTGTAATACATTGTTGCCCTGTTTCTGATGTTCTAGGTAACTAACTGACAAAGGCTCCATATGAGTCAACTATTGTGCTCTGTACTAGAACATATTTGTATATATCAATCTGATGAGGAACCTTTGTAAATGAGCTCCCAAGCTCAAAGGTGTTTTCCAAATGTATCAGTAAATAATAATAATAATAATAATAAAAAAAAAAAAAAGCCTTCCACGAAGGCGGACAGTGCTCCTTGGGACACTCCATCCTCCTTCCCCTGGCTGGCCTCCCGACAAGCTTGCTCCTGAACTTGGGTAGCCAGGCGTTGTGCGAGGCTGGCCACGTTACAGATTTAATTTTTTTTTTTTATATTCAGTGTGTTGGCCCAGTGGCATGATGGTATTAGGCAACCCAAACCTAGAGTTCCTGCGGACCTCAAATTATTTTGTAACAGTGTTAGGGGTTCAGGTTCAGCTCTCGTCCTTGTTCATCTGCGGGTTGTGTAGCATTGCAGAGGGGATGTGTTCTGTCTCCCAAGCAGGGATTGTTCTGTTCTCCAGCAGAAGAGTGCCCCTTGCTTACAGAGGTGGGACATGGCATCATGAGGGGAGAGGGCTGGCCATAATGGCATACAGGATGAAGTCTAGTGAAAACTCGCCCACGTCCTGTTTTCCAGAGTGCCTACCTCAGACTGCCATAACCATGGTTTTCCCCAACATCACCATCAGTGGCCTTCCTGGTATCTTGATCTCGCAGATACTGCCAGGGGTAGTATGTGCTATTTTATGCTTCTGGAGGCCAACAAAGAATTGGAGGCAGTAGAACTAATCTTGAAAAGTTATGTTCCCCCCGACCTCTTTAGTATTGCTCGGTGTAAAATTAGAGTTAAGAGAACCCCTCCTGAAAAGTTGTGTCCCCCATATAACCACTAGTGACTTCTCTCTGCACCCAGATCTCCTAACCACTGCCAGTGTCTGCTGACCTATGTTTTTGATACTCGGAGAGGAAGACCCATCCTGGGGGGCTTGGGGAGTTGCCACAAAGTATAAACATAAAAGCTCTGCAGTTGAACCGGGGGGGGGGGGGAACAGTAGCTGGGGACTAATAACTGCAGGAAAGAACAGGAGACAGAAAATGACTACATAGCTCATGGAAAGTAATTTTTACTGACTTGTTTATTGAAAACTTCAGAGATTACCTTTGAGCACAAGTGCTCATTTACAAAGGTTCCACATCAAATACATAGTCACAAAAAGACATTACAAGTTCAGTGAGCAGTTCCAGAGGAAATGCAGTTGGGTCGGACTCAAAGCACTTAAGACAAAACAATTACACACATACAGTTTTGAAAGACTCCATACAGATGGTTGTATAAAACATCTCGAGAAATGCACAGAAAGAAACTGAATAAAACTGTTTCACGGTTACAGTTGCATTGGGCTGCAAGGGCAGACCGAAAAGCTCTTACACCGCTGATTCTCCCCACCCAAGATTAATCCGTTTTATCAGGCAGTGCATACCATATCATGTCATATCATACTTCCTTATTAATCGTGCCATGTTAACAGTAAATCATCTAAGAACCAAAGTAACTCTAGCCTTCTGCTTGCAGGCCTCACATTCAGAACATTTTCCAGAGTATCGCTGCTAAGGTCGGTACAGGGGAGCCGTGCTGTGACTGGGTAGGTAGCATCCAGTTTGTTTTTCCTTCTGTGAGGATGTGGCCCAACTGAGGGTTTGAAAAGGAAAGAACTTTGATATTCTGTTTTGGTTAATTATCCACAGTGGGTCCACCGCAGTGGTGCAGTGGTAGCACGTCATGCTGCCAATCAAGTGACTCGAGTTTGGGCGTCAACTCGGCTCACCGCGCAGGGAGATGGGCCGAGCAGTGGCGGCTATTGCTCAGCAGCCAGGAGGGTAGGTGTTGGGCACCTGGCACTGCAGCCGCTGTCGTTGCGGGCCAGGGCAGCTTGCTCTCTTCACAGGCATCACTGCGTGCAACCAAGGGAGGGCTGGGGTGAAAACGGGATAAAATCTCCCCCTTACGACTCACGTCTCTGATTCCCCTTTCTCTTAGTCCCCAACACTGGATCCTGCTTCATGGGGAAGGGAGGGTGACAGCCTCCCCTGGAGCCCTTACCCATGGAGGATGCCATGGGAGTTCCCAGAGTGCAGCTGGATCTGAGGGAGCAAGGTGGCGCTAGGCCTGAATAGTTTATCCCTGGAACCAGGGTGTACATCCCTGAAGGACGAGTGTTCAAGGAGAAAATGACCTGTTGGGGGGTGGGGGATTTATCTGTTGGTGAAATGGACCAAACCGATTATTCCGTTTTGATATATTCAACTGAATCTGAACATATATATAAGGGATTGGTAGACTGTAAACATTCTGTAATTCTAATGATGTCATGCAGATTGTTTTAAACGACAGATCTTCCTGGACATAAGTCTCCACCACTCATCAACACTAGTGGGATTAGCGCCGGAGGCACTAAGACCCATCGAACAAACTTTTGCTGGAGGGTGGTAGAGAGGCAGGCCCGCGAGAACCTGGCGCCCCATGATGGCGTCTCGGCCAGTAATGACCATCTCGGCGACGACCCTCCAACCGCCTCAGTTCCTTTTTTCCCGCCGTCGAGTGCGCTTCAGTGACGACGTCGCTCGCCTGTCGGGAGTCAAACTTCAAACTAGCGCATAGTTTTCAGTTTGTTTTTTTGTAACTTTATCACGATAAGTAGTATCGCTTAATTTTATTCTATTTTTTTTCTAATATTTCAATTTTACTTGAAGAAGTCTCGGCCTACTGGACGGAGTCGACCATGAGCAGGTCAGGTGACGGTAGGGAGACTTCGTATGAAAGCTGTTCAGTCAGCCGGGCTGGGTCCGGTCAGCCTCCTTCTCCTCAGCGGGGTTCCGACAACGGTCAGTCCGATGCCCGGGGGGATGGCGGTCCCCCTGACATAAAAATAAGCGGTCGCATTCCGGCACCGTTCGGCCTCGAACTCTTCTTGACCCACAGGTCAAAAGAAGGCATCACTCGAGGTAGCCCCTCTGTATGTCTGCACGTCGGCCGCTCGGTTATCGTTGCTGGTGCGGTCTCCTTCTTGAGTCGCCAACTTCCGTGTCGTCGTCCTCGACATCGAGCCCCTCCTCGCCTATAGGTAGGACTCCAGATGAGCAGTTTCATCAGTGAGCACGCTCTTATGGAGCAATGGGCTCGGAGGTTGTTCTTCTGCCTGGCTCGGTTGCCTCGGGCCCTGGGGCCCCTCCGGCGATCAGGTAGGGCGGTTGGACCTTCCTGAGTCGTGTGGCGCCTTCTTCGGTGCCAGCGACTTCGTAGCAAAGTGTTTCCCCCTCACATGGCTGCGGCGCGGGGGCCTCACCGATGCTCTTATCTCCTGGTTTTCCTTCTCTAGCTTTCCAGGTTCCTGGGGCTCTTCGGCGCCTTCCACGAAGTCTGTTGCTTATCGGGCGCCGTTTTCGGTGCCGCTGGGTCTTGCGGCACCGTCCGTGGCGCTTGAAGTGTGCGGCGCCGCCCGGTGGTACCCACGTTGGATGAGGCGTCGTCGTCGCGTTCGTCGTCAGCGGCGTAAATCCTTGGCGCCGTGCGCGTCGTCCGTGGCGCCGCCGAAGCTGCGGGGCGCGTGCCTCTTGGCGCCCGTCGCCTCCCCGGATCCGTCTTCAGCCCGTTTTGCCCGTCTCGGCGCCCGGCAGCCTTAGGGACTCTCCTTGTTTTCTGCTATTTCCTCCTCTCTAATTTTCACTCCTTTCCTGTCAAACAGTCCTTTCTGGACCATCAGGAGATGATGTTGAGCCTGACCCTGACCCCGGTTGGGTGATGAAGTGGAGGAAACAGGATCTTTCTTTGCTACAGAGCCTGTGGTGGGACCTGTCCTTTAAGTCTCTGTTGAAGAACCTGGGATCCACTCTTTCTCTCAGACTACAGACACCGATCCTGGGAAGATATTAAGACTCCAGTATCTTCATGCTTGGAGATCCCACGGTTGACTCCTCCGATCCAGCCTTCCTTGAGACACTGTCTCAAATGGTATGGAATAATCCTGCTCTTATTCCTCAGTGGCTAAATCCATTGATAAAGTATTCAGCTCCCAAGGATCGTCCCATTTTGGCATCCCAAGCCTGCGGATCCTATTGTAGTCCTGGCAGAGAGAATGACAAAGTCGTTCTTCCTCAAACTACTACAGCTCGACCTATTAACAAAAGTCTCGTAAGATTGATACATTAGGTAAGAGAGTCTTTGCTGCCTCACTCTAAGTATCGTGTTGCCAGTTATCAAGGCTATTTTCTCCAGTATGAGTATATCCTGTGGCACTCTATGAAAAGAATGGTTGAAGCTCTTCCAGATTCGGATTCCAAGTCAGAGCTTCTTCTGACCGTTATTAGAGTATTGAGTCAATAACCAACAGGTCAAAGCCGCCATGGGCGCTTTCGACACTGCTTCTCGCTCAGCAGCAGCGAGGATTTGTACTCGGCGCCATTCCTGGCTGCGTGCTACTAGTTACCGAATGATGCTCAGCAGCAGGTGATGGCGCTGCCTTTTGATGGCTCCTTTCTTTTTGGCCCTCAGGTGGAGCAAGCCTTAGGGGCCACTCAGAGAAAACTAGATCGGCCATTAAGTTGGCCAGACCTCCACCTGCCCCTCTCGGGGGCATGTGAACAGACGTCAGTTTCATAGTCGTCAGTCCTTTGAGGCAGAGGCAGGGGAAGCTTCCGCAAAAGCCAACCTGCCCAACCTCAAAGAGCGCAGCAAGCGCAGGGGCCTAAAGCTCCAAGCGCTACCTTATAGTCGTTGGCCCAAGTTCCATCCACTCTGCCCAAGGTGGAACTTTCTCCTCTGGTGGGAGGTCGTCTGATGTACTTCTACAACCAGTGGAGTCCATAACCCGGACAAATGGGTCCTTGGATAATTAACGAGGTTATTCTCTCAATTTCTTGGAAACCCCGAATTGTCCTCCCAGGCGAACTAGGTTGTCGACCTCTCAATCAGACCTCCTCACTCGCATGAGATCCAGGGCCTTCTGAACAACAGGGCAATAGAACTGGTGCCCCGCATCTCGAAACACAGGTTCTACTCCATTACTTTCTGGTTCCAAAAGAAATCTGGGGGATCGCCCATTCTGAGACCTCAGAAAGTTAAACAAATTCCTCCCAGGGAGAAATTCAAGATGATTTCCCTAGGTACCCTGTTACCCTTGCTGCATCAACACGACTGGCTGGCCTCTCTGGATATGCAGGATGCTTACCAGCATATCCCGTCCACCGACCCACATAAGTTCCTCAGGTTTGTAGCTTTGGGTCAGCATTATCAGTTCAAGTCCTGCCCTTTGGGCTATCCTCGGCGCGCGAGTTTTTACAAAGTGTTGTGCAGTTCTCGGCGCATCTCGAGAAAGTCCGGACTCAGGTGTTTCCCTACCTGGACGATTGGCTTCTAGCAAGCCCTTCCGGCCAAGGGACTTTGGAAGCCGTGCAACGACTTCTCGTCTTCTCACGTCCATGGGAGTTCTGCTGAATTTGAAAAAATCTCACTGCAACCCTCCCAGAGCTCCTTTTTCATAGGGGCACTTCTAGACACCTCTTCAGCGAGAGCTTTCCTTCAGAGGACAGAAGACTCGACATCCTTGAATGGCCCGTTACATCAGGGAGAACCAATCGGTTACAGCTCTCTCGATGCAACGCATGTTGGGTCTCATGGCGTCCTCGGTCTTCACTGTCCCTCTGACCTGACTGCACATGAGAACCACCCAATGGATGCTCTCCACTCAGTGGTCCCCGACCTCTCACCCCCAGTCTTATCCCATCAAGGTGCGGAGCCCTTGAAGGTCTCTCACCTGGTGGTCTCAAGAAGCAATCTCCTGGAAGGATTCCCTTTGCTCCCCTGGATCATCAGATCTCCATCACCACAGGCGCTCGCTAATGGGATGGGAGCTCACTGTCTCTCCTCCACACTCAAGGTGTATGGACTCAGTTCGAAACTCATCTCACATAAATGTCCTGGAGATGAGGCGGTCCTCTATGCAATCCGAGCTCTGAAGGATGTCCTTTGTCACAGAACATTCTCCTTCAAGCGGACAACAAAGCAGTGATGTATTACATCAACAAGCAAGGCGGTGCTCATTCTTATCCCTTTGCAGGAAGCAATGAGGGTGTGGGAGTGGTGCTTGGAGCACAAGTCTCTGATTCAAGCGGTTTATCTGCCAGGTATACAAAGCGACCTAGCAGATCACCTCAGCAGAGCGAGAGCAGACCCTCACAGTGGTCTCTCGATCCAACCGTAGCTTGGTCCCTGTTCAAGAGTGGGGACTCAGACCTGGACCTTTTGCATCCCCACTCAGCATAAAACTGCCTCTCTTCTGCTCCAGAAATCCAGGGCCTGGCATTTTCTGTCAGGATGCGTTCAGGCTGCGGTGGACAAGCGTTTCTTTACGCCTTCCACCGCTTCCTCTAATCCAGAGAAGTACTCCTCAAGTTCGAGTCTCAGGGACCAAGATGATTCTCATTGCTCCTTCCTGGCCTCAGCAACTATAGTTTCCTCTACTCAACAGTATGTTGGCAGCCTCTCGAGACCACTTCCTTTGCAAATCAGTCTTTTGACTCAGGGTTCGTTGGTCCATCCCAACCTGAAATCACTTCACCTTCATGCTTGGCTCCTGAAGAGATAGAAGTAGATCGGTTCAACGTCTCTCGTAGAGTCTCAGACATCCTTCTGGCTGCTCGAAGCCAGCCACCCGAAGCGTACGCTTCCAAATGGAAACGTTTTTCTCTCTGGTGTAAAATCCTCTTGGAATCCCTTTTCCTGTCCTCCTGGCAAGGTTCTGGGTATCTTTTGGACCTGTCAAACTTAGGTCTTCAGTACTCCACAGTTAAAGTTCACCTTAGTGCCATCTCAGCGTTCCATCGTTCTTCCTTAACTCTGGCTCAGTTACCTATGGTGAAGAGATTTCTTAAGGGATTCTCCATACCAGACCCCCTGTTAGCGTCCAGTTGCAGCCTGGGACATTAACCTGGTGCTGGACATGCTCACTGGAAGCCTTCAACCCTTAGCTACCTGTGAGCTAAAAATTCTTACCTTGAAGACTGCCTTCCTGGTGGCCATTACCTCAGCCATAGGGTCTCTGAGATACATGCCCTGGTTACGGACCCTCCATTATACTGTATTCCATAAAGACAAGGTAGTTCTCATACTCATCCTAAATTTCTTCCCAAGGTTGTGTCAGAATTCCATCTAAACCAACCTCTGGTACTTCCGCTTACTTGCTAATTTCCAAAATGAAGGGGAGCAAGCTCTTCATTCCTTGGATGTTAAGAGAGCCTTGCGGTTCTATTTAGATAGAACCAAGGATGTTCATGAGACTCAGCAACTGTTCGTTTCTTTCAGCGACACCCGGCTGGGTCAACCTGTCGCTATTAGATGCATCTCTTCATGGTTGGTGGCATGCCTTCGTCATTTGCTATTCCATGGCTCAGATTAAATTAGAAGGTAGAGTATGCGCTCACTCTACTAAGTGATCCTTGACATCCCTAGCGGAAATTCCAATGTTCCAATTGCAGATATATGCGCGCCGCCACCTGGAGCTCAGTGCATACCTTCGTTAAGCACTATGCACTGGATATTCATGCTGGCGACATTCCGCGTCGGCCAGAACTGTCATAATGAGCTTCTATCTTAGGCAACGTGAGCTCTGGCTCTCCCTGCGCCCTTTTGGGGGATTATCAGCTTGGTACTCTCCCACTAGTGTGAATGAGTGGTGGAGACTTATGTCCAGGAAGATAGGAAAATTACGTACCTACCGTAATTCTTGATCTTCTTGGACGAGTCTCCACCACTCATTCACACCTCACCCTCCATCCCCGAGCTCACCGCTGTATTGGTCTTCACTCCCTCAAATCTTTAGGCCCGTGAGGACTTCTTTGCTGACCCTTCTTACACGGGTCATACGGACTATCTTATGTCCGTTTTTTAATGTTGGGTTTACTCTTTACGTTAGTTGCGCTGCACCTCCTTGGTAAAAAAGGTACTGAGGCGGTTGGAGGGTCGTCGCCGAGATGGTCATTACCGCTCGAGCCGCTGCTCGCGGCACTGTGTCTCGCGGCGCCGTCTCTCGCGCCGACCCTCCAGCAAAAAGTTTGCTCCCGATGGGTCTTAGTGCCTCCGGCGCTAATCCCACTAGTGTGAATGAGTGGTGGAGACTCGTCCAAGAAGATCAAGAATTACGGTAGGTACGTAATTTTCCTATCTCTGACCCCTGCATGTAATGGCCCTATAATTTTGGACACGGTAGTGCTCCTTATGTAACACAGCTTAGTGATGATGTTAGAGTTTCTGAATGTAGCCTGGTTTCTGTCACATCCCTTGCTGACTTCACCTTTGCTGTTCGCAGGTTGGGGATGAGGGTGCCGGGCACTTTGTAAAGATGGTGCACAATGGAATCGAATACGGCGACATGCAGTTGATCTGTGAGGCATATCACTTGATGAAGGATGTACTGGGCCTGGACCATGATGAAATGGCGAAGGTGAGTATCAAGTCCAGCCGTTCAGGATCTGTCCATTTGTCAGTTAGTGAAAGATCTCCAAAGCACAAGTCTAAATAACTTGTGCTATAGCAGCACTGTGACAGCTCTACCAAGAAATGGCAACTGGAGAACCTCCGTTTTCAGTACCCTGTGTCAAAACCTAGAATTTGTCATCAGAAAGCAACCGTTTGGCCCACCTAGTCGATCCAAGTGTTACCTGCCTATTCTATATCTGCAGACCTTATCTGGGCTTCGGCGCCCCTCCCCACTTACTGCCTCCCTTCTAATATTCCCCTTTGTTTATCCCATGCATGCTTGAAGCCCCCCGACTGTTCTGGCCTTCACTGCTTTGGCTGCCAGTCTGTTGTACGCATCTGCTACCCTTTCAGTAAAGAAATATTTCCTTACTTCCCTTGTGAACTTCTCCTGCCTCCAACTTCATCGCATGCCCCTAGTCCTGGTGCTCAGCCTCTGTTTCCAGCTGAGGGCCAAGAATTTCATGATGGATAAAAATGTAGCCTTAAGCAGAATTGAGCTCCCATTGGGAACCCCTGTCCGTTCAGAGTCGTCTTCGGACAGGTATACTGTTGGGTTTGTGGGGCAGCATAGTGGCAGTTCAGGTATAGGCATGCACTCTGTGCTGAAGGGGATCCCTCAGCATCACGACACTGGGGACACCCACTGGATGGTTGGGTGGGTGGGGGGTTCTCTGCACCCTGAATGGAGTGTCTGTGACATTGCTGAATGAACCATGGCTGACAGTTGTCTACGCAGTCCGTACACAACATGCATCTAGTGATTTGTATCTTTTCTTTTTTCCTCTTTTTATCCTCCTCACCTTTTACCAAACCAAAAGAGAAGTAATCTAAACTGCACTCGAGGAACAGGAATCAACTCATACTCACTGCGGAGTTCAAAAACTATTTACTGTGACCAGCAAGTGGAGATGCACTGGTTAGTATCTCTGGGGGTACTAGCCAGTGTATCTCCACTTGCTGGTGATAATAGTTTTGAACTCCACAGTGAGTATGAGTTGATTCCTGTTCCTCGAGTGCAGTTTAAATGACTTCTCTTTTTCTAAGTTTTTGGGGTCAGCTTCCCCCGTGAACTGCACTGGCTGACACTGGATCAGAGCGCACTTCTTTGTTTGTGTACTTTTACAAAACCTCCTTTGGCCTTCCACTCGCGTCACTTCCCATGGCCTGACAAGGCCTTATGATCCAAGGCTCCGTTACACGCTGGAAAACTGTTTCCTCAACCACCATGGTTAGGGTTGCCTGTAGTTCCATTGCATCCATGTCACATAGACAGTTGACATTCAGCGGAGCTGGAGTCTGGATTACTCTGGTCCAGCTTTAGAAGTCCAGTGGTGGACTGGGGGGGGACAAAAGCAGCACGTCCAGGAAGTTAGGCAGTGCAGAAAGAGGCGGCCAGCCCCAGAAAGTACAAGAAACAACAAAATCTGCACTCCGGAGTTCGGGGAAGATGAATGTCAACAGATAAATAGCAAAATCCCAGTAACTTTATTTGCACAACACTGTAAGAGTACTCCAATCCCTGGTACTTCGACCATCTCTGGTCTGTGTTTGAGGGGGGCATGGATATGGTATGGCAGGTGGGGTGTTATTCCCCAGCTTGGTGGCCTTTTCCTTAGTGTTCTTTCCCCTGGTGGACCAGATGTCCAATAACCCCTTGATGACATCACGTATGGTACCGCGCCTGATGTGCACACACCAGTCCCTGAACATCTGTGGTCTCTGGAGCACCGACCCCTAGCCATCGTTAGTGGTCAGAATCTCCTACCCCAGAAAAGAGGTGCCATTGGCCAGATGCTCAATCCCCCCCCCTGCTCCAGGCTTGTTTCCGAACCCAGATTGTCAGCGCTGCAGATGGTGCTACTACTGTGCTGGCAGGTCGGCTAGTGGCTTGTACCTTTTACACTGTGGCAGCACCAGTGCAATCCAGTCTTGTTCTGTCTGGAGGTGTAAATACAAAAGCATAGCATAACAATTGCAGGTGTTCCATAAAGCAGCAGTGCAGTGAAAAATGTTCTTCCAAAAAGCTGGAGGAGGAGGGGGAGGGGAAGGCCTTTCCAGGTGATTCCTTTTCTTTTCCCAATATATATTTGTATAATTTAATATGTTAACTTTACAATGTTGTTTTTTCAGCAAAATATAGTGAGTTTTTTTCCTTGAGAAAAGGGGAACTTAAAACACTAAATTCTGGCAGAACTGGACAATTTTAGAATCTGGAATTCATTACAGTTAAAAAGAAGAAAAGTCCAATTTTTGTTTTGCCCAAATTAGTAGCACTGCTGGTTTTAAGTGGTTTGAAAACAATAAAGGGCTGTAACCCTCCCATGAGCCCCAGCACCTCTCCGTGGCCTGTAGTGTGTCATTTGATCATAAAATTCAAAACTTCTTTTACTGCTGAGTTTCTACTGATGTGAACCAGTGATTCTAGGAATTGCAGTGTTCAAGCAACAGAATGACGAAGGAAAACCGTAATACTGTGATACACTGTATCTGTGTGCCTTGGTAGCATTGTGAGGCATGAGGTAAAGAAGCCACATGCCTTGGGCCATCCAAGACATGAATATGTCTCACTGGAAACGCACACCTTGGAGTCTGTTATTCTATTGCTTATCCTTGTCATAACCACTGAAGTGATACTCAAAGGGAATGTAAACCCTGTCATTTACAATTGTTTTTGCGTTGAGTATTTATCCCAAATTCTGTCCACCGACACCCCATTTCTTCAGGCCCTCAGTGCTGCCTCCGCTACCCACCAGACTCGCCCACTGCTACCCGCTATGGAGACTTTCCCAGACCTACATCCATACATCTGGGCTGGCTTGTCCCTGCACAGGCCCCCCGTCTGGTTGCCAACAATGTGCATCTCCTAGGCACCACTTTACATTCTGTTCCTGTGTAGTGGCTTGTCACAGAGACATAGAAATGCACTGCAGAAAAAGATAATTAGTCCAACTAGTTTTTTCTTGTTCCCGTTGCGGGCATTCTTTGCGACATGGAAGAGGAGTGCTCTTGGATGTGACTGAGGGGCTGCTATGCTGGTGCACCAGGGGTCTGTGGTGTAGGGAGAGGGGACCATGGGCCATCGTGCATACTGGTGCAAAATTTCAGGCTCACCCTCTGCTCTCCCTTCGATCTCCTGCACACTGTGACTGGCCTGCAGGGTGCCTGATGGCACATTATCACGCATGCCATCAAGGCACCTCCACTGTGCCATCATCAAGAGCTGTTACAGAGTGGTACAGTGAGACCCCCTCCCCCCCAAAGGAGACCATCCTAAGGACGCTGTCATAGAAACATAGAAGGTGACGGCAGATGAGGACCGTGTGGCCCACCTAGTCTGCCCCTTTTCCCTCTCAACCCTCCTGCCAGCCTCCACTACTGATGTCGGGGCTTGGAACATGAACCCAGGTCAGCTGCGTGCCACAGCACTTCCCCATGTGGGAGGTAGGAGGAAGTTGTGGGGGGCAGGAGGAAGTAAGCTGTTTAACTAGAATCTGCAGCCTATCCATCAGGTAGGGAAATGGGCAGACTGGGTGGGTCAAACGGTCCTTATCTGCCGTCAAATTCTATGTTTCTGTGTTTCATTGCCCAGCACTACAGAGCCGGCTACATTTTTTTTATCATTTTTAATTTCGACCTGTTTGAACTCCATTTAATTACTCCAGTGTATTGTTTTGTGTTTGTTTTTGAAATAACACTATTTTACCTTACTTAGGGTCCATTTTTTAAAGCAGCCTTTTTCCCTACCCACTATTTATTTTTCAGTTACTTAGCAGTTTTCAGAACCTATTATCAGTTGAGCGGAAGCCTACATAATACAGTCACCGGGGGCCCATCTCTAGTGCCCATCAGTGCCAGCTTGTGTCCCTCCCCAACTGCCCATGTATATATACTACATAATACAGTCACCGGGAACCCATCTCTAGTGCCCATCAGTGCCAACTTGTGTCCCTCCCCAACTGCCCATGTGTATATATACTACATAATACAGTCACCGGGGGCCTGTCTCTAGTGCCCATCAGTGCCAGCTTATGTCCCTCCCCAACCGCCCATGTATATATACTACATAATACAGTCACCGGGAGCCCGTCTCTAGTGCCCATCAGTGCCAGCTTATGTCCCTCCCCAACCGCCCATGTGTCTGTATATATACTACATAATACAGTCACCGGGAGCCCATCTCTAGTGCCCATCAGTGCCAGCTTATGTCCCTCCCCAACCGCCCATGTGTGTATATACTACATAATACAGTCACCGGGGGCCCGTCTCTAGTGCCCATCAGTGCCAGCTTGTGTCCCTCCCCAACCGCCCATGTATATATACTACATAATACAGTCACGGGGGCCCGGCTCTAGTGCCCATCAGTGCCAGCTTGTGTCCCTCCCCAACCGCCCATGTATATATACTACATAATACAGTCACCGGGGGCCCGTCTCTAGTGCCCATCAGTGCCAGCTTGTGTCCCTCCCCAACTGCCCATGTATGTGTATGTGTGTGTGTGTGTGTATGTGTATGTATATGTGTGTATGTATGTGTGTGTGTGTGTGTGTGTGTGTGTGTGTGTGTGTGTGTATATATATATATATATATATACTACATAATACAGTCACCAGGGGCCCGTCTCTAGTGCCCATCAGTGCCAGCTTGTGTCCCTCCCCAACCACCCATGTGTGTGTGTGTGTGTATATATGTATATTACATAATACAGTCACCGGGGGCCCGTCTCTAGTGCCCATCAGTGCCAGCTTGTGTCCCTCCCCAACCGCCCATGTGTATATATACTACATAATACAGTCACTGGGGGCCCGTCTCTAGTGCCCATCAGTGCCAGCTTGTGTCCCTCCCCAACCGCCCATGTGTATATATACTACATAATACAGTCACTGGGGGCCCGTCTCTAGTGCCCATCAGTGCCAGCTTGTGTCCCTCCCCAACCGCCTGTGTGTGTGTGTGTGTGTGTGTGTGTGTGTGTGTGTGTGTGTATGTATGTATGTATGTATGTATGTATATGTATATGTGTATATATATACATATATATACACACTACATAATACAGTCACTGGGGGCCCGTCTCTAGTGCCCATCAGTGCCAGCTTGTGTCCCTCCCCAACCGCCCATGTATGTATATACACTACATAATACAGTCACCGGGGGCCCGTCTCTAGTGCCCATCAGTGCCAGCTTGTGTCCCTCCCCAACTGCCCATGTGTGTATATACTACATAATACAGTCACTGGGGGCCCATCTCTAGTGCCCATCAGTGCCAGCTTGTGTCCCTCCCCAACTGCCCATGTGTGTGTGATATATACTACATAATACAGTCACTGGGGGCCCGTCTCTAGTGCCCATCAGTGCCAGCTTGTGTCCCTCCCCAACCACCCATGTGTATATATACTACATAATACAGTCACCGGGGGCCCGTCTCTAGTGCCCATCAGTGCCAGCTTGTGTCCCTCCCCAACCGCCCATGTGTATATATACATAATACAGTCACGGGGGGCCCGTCTCTGGTGCCCGTGAGCAACAGCTTGTGTCCCTCCCCAACCGCCCATGTGTATATACACTACATAATACAGTCACCGGGGGCCCGTCTCTAGTGCCCATGCCCCTCCCCACCCGCCTGTTTATACCTCATATACAGTCAGCGGGAGCCAGTCTCCAGTGTCCATCAGTGCCAGCTCAATTCCTTCCCCTCCTGCTTGTATATACTGCATATTTTTATTTATTTATTTATTTATTGAAATATTTCACCAGGAAGACGCACTGAACAACAAGTTGCTCATCTCCCGGTGCGACCTGGGGGAAGGGGGGTACAATTGGATGAAGAATTAGACATAGTTTACCATTTAACATGTCTGAGAAATTAAACATTCAGTTACATTTGTAACAAGACATACAGTTAAAAAATATCATAAATAATCATACAATCACATTTATCGCAAGGGGGCCCATCTCCAGTGCCCATCAGTGCCAGCTCAAGTCGCTCCCCACCCACCTGTATATACCACACATATGCTGCCACCTGGAACCTGTCTGTGCCAATCAATACTAGTTCTGGTGCCCCCTCCCCCATATATACTGCCTAAGCAGCCACTGGGTACTCGGCCCCAGTGGTTTACTAAGTGTCCACCCCCCCGCCCCCTTTGGACACCTGTAACCTAGTGCCAAACATACCAAAAAAACAAATTCTTGGTCTCACAGAGAATGACTGGCACTGCCCTGCCTCCACTTTGCCCGGCCACTGTCAAGTGAATTAATCTTTTTATGAAGAAAACACGAAGTCCTGTAAAAACATGTAATGCATATGTGTGCAGACTCGGTTTTGGTCATTTAAACATTTTAAGACTCGAACAAAAAAAACTGTGAAATTGCAAATTCTGCTTGCAAGGGAACTTAGAATTTTGTCAGCTTTAAATGTTTACTTGGCCATAACTTGGGCCCAAATTTGGGAGAATGGCTTACAGACTCTTTCCTCGTGACCATGTAAGTGGCGGAACTTAATTGTCCTGTTTTTGTTTTTCACCGCACTGCGGGCTTTTTTTTTTTTTTCTTTTTTTGGGGGGGTACTCTCTGAAACCCCATTTTTTTGAGGGAATTTAACTTTCATCACATAAGGGGTTGGGTTGTGAGAAGTGGGGTGTCTAATCAGTTCCCAAATTTGGGCTGGAAATGTTTCAGCTGGCCACGCTAGGCGGACATGGGGCCCGGTTGTAGCACCTGGGTTTGGGAAGAGTGGACTCAACCTAAATTGTGTGGCTGGGAGGGTGAGGCTGGGGAAGTGCTGGCACACTGAAGTGCTTTCAGGCTGGGAGCGAAGATGCCAGGTGCTGCAGCGAACTCTGTGGTAGGCCGGCCAGCGTGTCTGCTCCACTGTGCACCGTCTGCATGCTCGCAAGGTACACATAAACGTACTTAAGAACATACAGAATTGCCAGCAGATACAGGTCCATTGGTCTGTCTAGCCTGCTCAAGTGTGCAGCACTTCAGTCTTTCGGACTGCAGCTGCTCCCTCTCCCCAATACAAAGGTGTCTTGGAGTGTGGCTGAGTACCTACTGGGTGGTGAGAGGGACTGCAGGACTGGGGTGGAAATGCAAGAAAATCTGTGTCCCCCAAGTTACTGGTATGACGGTCCTCAGTACTCTCGTAGGCCACTCCTTGTGGACCCCTACTGGCTGAGAAGGTGTGGTAAGTGGCTAACGGTACTGGGAGGTCATCAGTCTATGACCCGAAGTTGGTCGAATAGTGATGACTTGGGAGGAAAAAAAAGTTTTTACTTAAAAAATAAATATTTGGCTCATTTATTGCCATTTGAAAATTCATAAAAATCTGCTGCAGCTCGTGTGTGTGTGTGTGTGTGTGTGTGTGTGTGTGTGTGTGTGTGTGTGTGTGTGTGTGATCATTTAGGTGCTTTGCCATAAGTACTGTGTTCATCATGGGTTGTTTATATTACAGAAAAGTAGGGAAATGAATTGCAAAAGGGGAAAAAAAAAAATTATGTTGATGCATCTATTAGGGTTGAGGCCCAATGCATTCAAAGTGGGAAATGAAAAATGAGGGGAAAAATTCAGTCAAAACTTGGCAAATCTAGCCGGCCTGGTGGCGCTGAGGGTTGAGGCGTTGGGCAGCACACCTCGCACCACACAGGTGACCAGAGTTCGGGAGCGAGCTTGGGCCACCAGGGGTCAGCTGGGAGCGGAGCAGGATCGAGATGCCATAAAAGCAGCTCTTCTCTCAGGTGGGATGTGAGGGTTCCTGGCTCTTGGCTGCCACTCGATGGAGGTTAGGTGCGCCAAGCCACAAAGGAATCCGCATTAGACCAGGTGGTGGGAAGGGCGTCACTGGAGCCATAAGGGGCCATGTACTCCGCTGCCTAATTATCTGGGTAACTGGGAGAAAACCAGAAAAACTGCATGTCTCCTCCATTGCCAAGAAAGGCTCGGGTGGTACTAGGGGAGCAAAAAGCAATATAGGGGGGGGAAAAAACTTTGACAAATCTGTCCTGTAGTGTACCTTGGTGTGTGAACGAGCATGCTTCACAGTGTTGGCAGTGTCTTGTCAGACAAAGTAAAACAATAACACAGCAATGCTTAGATGGAGGGTGCCGATATAAGGGAAATGCCAACACTGCATTGTAGTTGTTTCTGTTGAACTGTATGCTAACAGATGATCAGAGTGTGGAAACCTAACTACATTCCTCTTGTTTGTCCCTCCAAAGGCTTTTGAGGCATGGAATAAAACTGAGCTGGACTCCTTCCTCATTGAAATCACAGCAAACATTCTGAAATTCCGTGACACTGATGGACAGCACTTACTGCCAAAGATCAGAGACTCTGCAGGACAGAAGGGTACTGGGAAATGGACAGCCATTTCCGCGCTGGAGTATGGTGTGCCGGTCACACTAATCGGTATGTAGTGCTGTGTCTCTCACAGATTTAATTTTTCTTGATGGGACTGTTTAAATGCTTTTGGAGTATACATATACATATCCTGAGGGACGTCTGCAGATGATATGTGTCTGAATATGCAATGCTGGTATCACTTCAGAGGCCCCTCTTCTATTCCATTGTGACCAGTAGTAAGGCAGAATGTGTTAACATTGGGGCCAACATTAGGATTACCTCCCCACCCCACCTCAGCAATATAGAAACGGAGTATTTGTCATCAGAAAAGGACTGCATGGCCCACCTAGTCTGCTTAGATGGTCACTGCCTAGTCTGTTTCTGCAGACCCTAACTGGTCTCCAGTGACCCTACCTCCTCCCTGTCTGTTTACTAATATTCCCTTTTGTCTATCCCACACATGCTTGAAGCTCCCTACTGTTTTCACCTCTCGCCAGTTCCGCTGACTGTCAGTTTGAGGCATCCACATCAATTACTCTAGCCCACGTGATCACCATTTGATTTTCAACTATGTAACCTTCGTGTTGTTTTTTTTTTTGTTTTTTTTTTGTTTTTTTTTTGGGGGGTGTGGCTGAAATCTGCTGAGCTCACAGGCCTTCGTGACGTTTGACATTACATTGGTTTTACTTGTCTTGGATATCTGGGGTCTTTCCAGGCTTTATGTACAGACCACATGTTTCTAGTAAGAGTGCAGAATTACATAGAGCCCAATATTACAAAGCATCATGGGAAGTATATGCAAATCATCATTAAAGAATTAAGACTGGTTCTGCTTTAAGCAGTTTATGGTGCTAAATGGCCTCGCACAATCTGTAAAAGCTCAAAACGGAAGGCACAGGTACATGGGCCCAGATATTCAAAAGGGTTGCGCCATGCGCAACAGGGTTGCGCTTGCGTAAGTCCAAAAATGCACCATTCTGCGATATTCAGCAGGAGGCAGTTACGCCACTGACAACAGGTTGCGCAAAAGAGCAATGCAAATGAATGCATGCTCAACAGGAGGGGGAGGAACTATGCATAACCTGCGCAACCCGATATTCAGTCGGGTTGTGCAGAGTTGTGCATGCGCAACCCCCAACCTGCGCCTGCACAACCTTGAGCCAAAAAGGATCAAGTTGAGGGCCACCCACAGGTGAGCTGCTGTGTTGCAGGGCGCAACACAGCAGCTGCCACCCCTGGCTGGCCCCCAACTCGGTCCCTGTGCCCCACCAGCCCGATCGCGGGCAGAGCGTAAAACAACCCCCACATCTCCCGAGCCCGATCGCGGGCAGTATCAGTGTATACATTTCCCCCCACACACACACACGCTCCGAAGCCCGATCGCAGGCATACAGTAACATGCCCCCCACATCTCCAGGCCCGAGATCGTGGCATAACCTATATGAACCCTCAGTGCTGGATGAGAACGGGATTGTCTTTCCAGTGTCTGATTACAGAATGGGGAAGTCTCTCAACCCGAGCTTTTCAGGGTTCAGTGATCAGACGCTGATCAGAATGTCGTTATACCTCCCAGTGTCCTCACTCACCACGAAGTTCTCCACCGCCCAGCCGGCAGGCGGCAGCATCCCACCGCTTGCCGCCCGTCGACTGACTGTTGCACGCTTATTGCGTATTACAACAGAACATATCAGAGATGACAGTCCAGACTTGTGGGACCGGAAATCATTCACAAATCTGGACTGTCATACGGTATGGGCTGCACGCCCATTGGCTGCAGCCCTGCACCACCGGGCGGCAGCCCTACCGACAGTCGGGGTCGCAGGCGGTGGATGCTGCCGCCCCGCCGCCGGGGGAGCGGGTGGAGGGGCTTCGTGGTGTGGGGGGACACTAGACACCAGGGAGATGTTTGGTGGGGGTTGTAACTTGACATTCTGCCCGCGATCGGGCATTACGGTCCACTGACCACCAGGGAGATATTCGGTTGGGGGCTTTTATTCTGACCGCGATCGGGCACTGGGGGTTGATATACTGCCTGCCCGCGATCGCTTCGGAGAGTGTGTGTGTGTGTGTGTGTGTGTGTGTGTGTGTGTGTGTGATGTATACACTGATACTGCCCGCGAGTGCTGCAGTTCTCGGTCCCCGGCGGCTGCTGCCTGGCAGGGGCGGCCAGGCGCAAGTCCTCGGGATCAGCGCGACCCCCATATGCCAATGGCATGCAAATGGGGCCATAAATAGATGCAAAATGGCCCCCGCGCTTTGCATAAATTATGGCCCCATTTGCATGTCACCTTTGAATATTGGAAATTTGCGCGATGGCGCAATGGTACTGCGCCACCGCCAGTTTAATGCTCAACTCTGGCAACTTGCAGTGGCGCCAAGTTTCACTGCGCCGCCGCATGATATTGTGTGCCTGGGGGTGATATTCAAAGGAGTTGCTCAATAGCACAACTCCTTTGAATATCGCCCAGCCCACACCCCTGCGCAACTATTTTGAGCAGCGCAGGGGCTTGCGCCTCAGAATGGCGCAGTTTGAATATCTGGGCCATGGTGTTTTTCTTCTCAGGACTCATCAGAGTGTTTTGTCTGTATCTCAGTCCAGGGGAAGGGGAGCCAGCCCTGATGGGTACTAGTTTGGGTTATGAGGAGCACAAATTAGGAAAGAAATCTAAAAGACAAAAACGAAAATAAAAAACTCTGTACAAGGGCATTCACAATAAAGTAAAGTTTTAAAGAAATAAAAATTACCCATACCCCAGTAATGCAAAGCATCATGGGGAAAATATGCAAATCACCATGACAAAGTAAGTGTATCTTTGTATTCTTAGGTAAGAAAAGCAACTTTTGTTAAAGCCATTGATTAGAGTAGTAGTACTAATGGGCAACTAATTGAGATGCTAAACCATATCAAAAAATATTTTAGTAGAATTAATAAAACAGTGATCCTTTTTCTCAAGATTTTCTCTGAGATATCCAGATGTTTTATAGTATCTAAGAATGTAAAGGTGTATGCCAGTTGCATAAAACTGAAGATACTCAAATCAAAGTACTGTACCAGCACAGAATCCTGTTACAGTACTTAGTTTTTCATATACTGTCTTTCCCATGTAAGTCAACTTAACTTGGTTAATAGCTGTCCATTTTATCTACCATTTGGAAGCCCCTTCATCCCGTTTAGTGGGCAGAGATGGTGTGTGTGTGTGTCTGTAGTCCACTTCAAGAAACCATATACAAAGCAGTGGATTGGTTTACTATGGGCACCCATGGTTAGGGTACCAGATTTTTGGGATGCCAAAAAGAGGACGCTAGTCCCTCCCCCGATGAGCCCTTATGCCAGACCCAGAATAAATAGATTTAAAATCTCCACTGCCTTCACAGCTCATTTACAAGGAGGTCCGGGGTAGGACAGAGACTAAAGAAAATTACAATAATACAACAGGATAGAGAAGGTACATGAAGAATATTTGGCAGCTAGAAAAGAGGACATGTCCTCGTAAAAGAGGACATCTGGTAACCCTACCCATGGTCATGACCAGACTTCTTGCCTGAAGGCAGAGACCTCGGGGGTGGGGGATGGGGGGTGCAACATTCAGTGCAAACGTTACAATGCTAAGGTCGTTGAGAACTAGGAAACTCTGCATCACGTGCGTGGGGATATTCAATTTTTTCCTCGGGTTTTAGGGCTACAGTTTTGTGGATGTAAAGAAATATATACAGTATACTACTTCTTGCTCCCTTAGCAGAATGAACGTAAAAGCATTAACTTTGGTAGAATCCAGTTTTTCTGTGACAGTGTTATCTGCGAATGTGCCTTAGTTTGAGCCCAGGTGCTTTACTCTCAATCCTTAACGCTGTTTTGTGTGAGCTACAAGTTGCTGCTGCTGTTGCACACTATTCAA
Organism: Neoceratodus forsteri; assembly: GCA_016271365.2. NCBI lineage: Eukaryota > Metazoa > Chordata > Ceratodontiformes > Ceratodontidae > Neoceratodus > Neoceratodus forsteri. The sequence goes on along the minus strand of CM057452.1, from coordinate 42,336,475 downwards.
AGACTGCAATGCAGTTTGTGTTTCATGAGGCTCTTTTTTTATGTAGTGGATAACAGCACTCCACCTTCTTTAGTTTGTCCTGTGCAAAGCTGGATTTTTCTCCTGATTCTGGTCCTTGCCAACATGAGAATGTTTGTTTATTTAGGAGATTAACTCGTGCTGCACAATCATGAGTTGTTGAATCTCCGTTCTGTCATGCTGCCCATTTATCACGGCACTGCTGATGGTGTACCTCAGTATTGGCTCTGTTTCAAGTTATTCTTTATGTATTGTCATTTTGCAGTGGGAGAATTCGGCAATCATTTACATGTTCCACCCAAGAAAGATTACTTTTTCTATTTATATAAGGAAGCAAAATAGTACAAGGGAGACAGAGACAAAGATACTATCATCAGGCTGTGAACATTTATTTATTACGTACATACGAATGTGCCAGAAGAAACAGACCACCCGGTCTAAGTCTGCTAGAGTATGCGGCTTCCACCCCTAGGTTGCAGCTGCCCCACCTCCCTCCCATATGTCATCCCACTGCCACCCCCACCTCCCCCACCCTCACTCTCCCCTGTTCCCTGTCCCATGCCCTTTTGAAGCTGTTCACAGATTTACATGACACCACCATTCTGGTAGGAGCATTCTGTTTGCTACCACCCTCTCAGCAGAAATAGTGTCTCCTCATTTTCTTCCTAAATCCCCCCCTTCTATTCTTAGCCCATGCCCCTGGTGACCCTCCCCTCCTTAACTTAAAAACCCCATCTGCCCCATCCTTATTGAGTCCCCCTCGGATACTTGAATGTCTCTATCATGTCCCCCCGTCCCTTCTGTCCTCTAGGGTATACATATTCAGGTGTCTCAGCCTGCTGTCATAGTCTGTCCCTTCCATTCCACATATCGTCTTGTTGCCCTCCTCTGCACCCCCTTCAGTAGCCTGATATCACGCTTTAGGTATGTCCTCCAAAACTGCACACAATACTCTAAGTGTGGCCTTATCAGCGACCTGTAGAGGGGCAGGATCACCTCTCTTCGCCTGGACAAAAAAACCCTCGCTATGCACCCCAGCATTTTGTTCACTTTTGCAGTCGCTCTCCTGCACTGGGCAGTGTTGTTCATGGTCCCTGTTATCATTAACCCTAGGTCCTTCTCCTCCTCAGCGATATCCAGCTTAACCCCTCCCAGCCGGGATTCTCTCCTTGGGTTCTTCACCCCAAAGTGCATAACCTTACACTTCTTTGCATTGAACCCCAGCTGCCACCTCTCTGACCACTCCTCTAGCTTGCTTTGGTCCCCCTGCAGCTGCTTCCATCCCTCCTTTCCATTCACAACTGCTCTGATTTTTGGTGTCGTCAGCGAACAGACTTATCTTGCTCACCATCCCGTGTGCAATGTCTGATATAAAGAGCCCAAACAATACTCTCCCCAACACAGAGCCCTGTGGCACCCCACTCATCACTGGCCTTACAGTTGAGAGCTCCCCTCTCACCACCACCACCCGTTGCAGCCTTCCACTCAGCCAGCTTGTAATCCAGTTCATCATTTTTATCCCTACTCCTACACCAGCTAGCTTCCCCCCCAAGCCGCCCATGAGGCACCGAATCGAAAGCCTTGCTGAAGTCCAAGTAAAGAACTACCACCGCATGACCCATATCCAGTTCACCTGTCACCCAGTCATAATATTGTATCGGGTTGGTTTGACACGACTTCCCTGAAACAAACCCATGCTGCCTCACATCCTGGAGGCCATTGTCCTGCAGGTACGACACCAGTCTTTCCTTTAGTATTGTCTCCATGAGTCTGTACACTATGGAGGTCAGGCTTACCGGGTGATAATTACCCAGTTCATTCCTTGGCCCGCTCTTGTGTAATGGCACTACATGTGTCATCCTCCAGTCCAGTGGCACACATCCTAACTCCAGTGAGGTGCTGTACAGATCCACCAGCGACTTCGCCAACACCTCCGCCATCTCCCTCAGCACCCTGGGGTGGATACCATCCGGCTCTGGTGCCTTGACTACCTTCAGTGCCCTCAGTCCCTCTAGGACTCTACTTGCCTCAGTTCTTCCATCTGTTTATTTATTTATTTAGCTTTTGTTTACCGGGTAAGTGCACTAGCCAGCAGGTGACTATTTTCAGGCACGACCCGGGAGAGTACAATACAGGATAACCAAGGAAGCAAACAACAATACAGTTTGAGGCAATCATTACAGAGTACATTCATTCATACAGAGAGGCAGCTTCGGCTAGGCTAACATGGTGTAGGCTAATCTAGGCAATAAACAATAGGTCAGTACAAGAGGTTAACAGGAGTGTTGGTACTGGTATAAGGTCAAGGTCTAGACTCATTCCTCAGGAAAAGGTATCCAAGGTGAGGAGAAAGGCGGGGGGGGGGGAGTGTTGTACAGAGGACCGGGCCCCAGGTTTGGGAAGCATGCTCCACAGGGCCGAAGAGGGGCAGGTGGAGGAAAAAATCACGGCACCTGGCCAGGGTAGGGGATGGGACGGGTAGCCAATGGGTACCGTGGTAAGGTGTGCAAGTGGCGATCAGCAAAGAGATCTGGGGGCCGTAAGGTATGCTTATGGCTTTGGCGGTAAAAGCAAAGGGTAGTAGCCGGGCTTGTGGTTTCCCCACTGGGCAAGAAGGTGAGGAGCGGCCGGGAAGGTACAAGCCATTTAGACTATGGCGGGGGTAGTCAAACGGTATCATGGAACGGAGGAGGTAAGGAGAGCGATAAGGGGGGGAGAATTTAAGGCACCCAGCTGGAGGCTAAGGCAGGAAGTTAGAAAGCTGAGCTTGGTGGGGAGGTGCCGTAGACGGCCAAATGGCAGCGGGCAGCCCGTGGTGTCTGGGGACTGTAAGATAAACCCTATTGCCTCTTCTCCCCTGTCCCCACCCTCCCAGCCCATGGTGGTAGTGGTCTCCCTTTTCTTCCGTGAACACTGAGCAAAAGTATTCATTCAGTGCTTCTGAGTGCTCCTCACCCTTTTCTGTCCACTCCCCACCCCTTTTTATCCTCACTATTTTCTCCTTCCTTTTCTCTCTGATGTATCTGAAAGTCTTTCTCCCCCTGTTAATTCCCTGTGCTAATCTCGGCTCCCTTTGGACCATGGCTTCTCTCACTTTTCTGGTCACCTCCCTGGACTGTCTTGCATACTCCTGCCTGTCCACTTCCTTCCCCGTCCTTCTATACCTCTGGTTTTGCTCTCACTACCTCGCTGTTCAGCCAGCATGGTTTTCTTGCTCTGCTCCTCTTACCCTGTATCTTGGTGCAGGCTTCTGTTGCCTCTGTAATCCTCCGTTTAATAATATCCCTTTTCTGCTCTGCATCTGTCTCCTGCCTTATGCCCTCTAGTTTGACTTTCAGTACTTCCTGCATTCTCCCAAAGTCTGCCCCCCTGAAGTTTACTACCTGAGTAACTGATTTCTCTAGCTCCCCGCACATCGTATTATTAAACCACACCGTTTGGTGATCGCTGTCGGCTAGTGGTCCTCCACCTTTATTTCCCTTCCTGCCTCCCCAATCGACAACCCCAGTGTTCTTTACCCTAGTAGGTATACTAACCGACTGTGTCAGCAGACCCTCCTGGATTGCGTCCAGGAGCACTTGCTCCTTAGCACTGGAGGTGACCGGAATGCTCCAGTCAACCCCTGGCAAGTCTAAATCCCCCACGATGACCACTTTCCCTTTTCTACATACCTTTCTGATTTGTCCTGCTAATTCCCTGTAAGGCATCTCAGACTGGGACGGTGGCCTGTATACCACCCCTAACCTCAGTTTCCTACCCCTTGAGTCTAAGAGCTGCGGCCAGATTTCCTCTGTTCTCCTTTCTTCTCCCTCGTCCCTTGTGCATTTGATCCCGTCCCTCACATAGACTGCCACCCCACTGCCCCTCCCTTCCTTACGGTCCTTCCTGTATAGAGTACTTTGTATCCTGGGATTGCCAGATCCCAGTCCTGGTGCTCAGTTGCCCACGTTTCTGTGACAGCTGCAATATCCACCCTCCACACTGCTAAGAGTGCCTGTAGCTCAGCTGATTTGTTGCCTAAGCTTCTTGCATTCAGTGAGACCACCCTCCATCCTGCCCCTTCCCTTCATTGGCCTCTATTTCCTTCCTTCTACTCCCTCCTTTTTTGGCCACCCCCGAGTCCTTCCCTGCTAGCCTGGGGGGTAGGCTGTGACTCCACTCTATCCGATCCCTGCCTACCTGCTGTCCACTTGCCACCCCCCCCATCTAGTTTAAATCCACCTTTGTCGTAATATACCTCCCCAGTCTTTGCTTTAATACCTCCTTCCCCTCCCCACTCAGGTGCAGCCTATCCTTTGCAAACAGATTGTTATTATCCCAGGTACTGCCCCAGCCACCCACAACCCCATACCCCTTAGTTTGACACCATTTTACCAACCATGTGTTCAACTCCCTAATCCTCTCCTTTCTCACTGTGCTTGCACAGGGTACTGGGAGCACTTCAGAGAATGCCATAGACTTTGTCTCCTCACACAACCTTCCCACTGCCTCAATCCTCTCCTTTGTTACCTCCACTGTTTCCCCCGCTAGGTCATTTATTCCCATGTGTATCACAATGTGTGGTTTCCTCCTACCCCTCCTTACGCACCTTAGGATTGCCTGTTCTGCCTTGTCTGCCTTTAATCCTGGAATGGACTCCACCCATATCTGATTGTGCCTCTCCCCCCTTGCTGACCCATCTGATCCCCTTGAGTATGGAGTCCTCCAACACTAGTACACCTCCCTCCTCTTTTCTTGTGCCCGTCGCCCCCCCACCAGGTTCTCATTTCTGGGGCCACTCAAGACGGTGTTTTTTATGGTGTGTCTCAGTGTCTTTCCCCCTGCCCTTCTCAATTGAGACTCCTCCCCCTCCTCCTGTTTGACTGCCAACCTTCCCTTCCCTCCTCACCTCTCGAGTATTATCCCTCCCCATCATGCCATGCTTATTCTCTCCACTAGTAATGCCCCTCTCTCCCTTCTCTTTGTGAGTACTACCCCTTGTGCAGCCTCTTCCTGCATCCTCTTTCCCATGTGTTGCTAGTACAGCAAACATGTTCCCTCCTCCCTTTGCCTTATTGTGTGTTTCCTCCTGCCTACTGCTGCTCCTCTTTTTCTAGGTTCTGCTAGAGTCCACCCTTCATCAACTAGCTTCCTGTCTACTGTGCCTCCTCCCCCTGAACTCTCCCTTGCCCCCACTGTTCCTTCTCTGTGGTGCCCCCACAATACTCTCAGATGTCAGCCCTCCTACCGACGCAATCCTCCCCCCCTCTCCCTCAACCTCTCCAGCTCCCTGCCAAGCCGCTGAACCTCTTCCTCAAGCCTCCTTAGCCTGTGGCATATTGGGCACCCTCCCGGCCTCCAGAATATGTTCATCTGCATTGCTGCCCCACAACCATTGCACCCTGCAATCCTACTCATGGTCCACACTACCTGTACAGCCTCTCCACACCACTCTCCCTACAGCAAGTAGAATTAACTAATCCTAGCCCAGCCTCTAACAGAAGTTGTTATCCTAAATGCACTTGCATGCAGTATAAGACAGCCAACTATAGTACTAACAGGAAACCACAATCCTACCCATAAGGACAATAGATCTACTCGCACGTTTTGTATATTTATATGTCCTTAAGACCTAGTTCATATGGCTGTTCCTTGTTTCCTCCTTCCTGGCCTGTTCTGAGGGCTCAGATCAGTTTGCAGCTCCCCAAGCTCCTCCCTCACAACCTTCAAACCCAACCCCCAGTGGTATTTCGGTATTTAAGAATTAACTAATCCTTCTGTCTTGCAGTTTAGAAAACCGTAGCAAAACTTACAGAAATCTTCTCCACAACCAGCAAGCAGACTTAACCAATCATTCTCCCCTGCAGTTTAATGGCTTAGTCAGAATTTAAAGGCTTTGTGTTTATTGAACTATTACTGGGAAACGCAAAGAAATGTAATCATTGGCTATGTATACAACCCCCCGATGCAAAAATACAGGGACTACACAAGTTAGTAAAATTAGTGGACACCTGTAAAGAGCACCTTTTCTGGTGCTGACAACAAAAATCAGAAAGGACCCATACCTGCCCCAAGTTTATTTGGTGCCAGACTTATAATTTATTTCTGCCACGGTTTTTCATGGGATGGAATCGTAATTTGGCTCCATGGAGCCGAGCTGCCTATCCCTTCCACTTCCTGATTGTGAGAGATGCCCGTGCGTTGGAATGTTTCTTTGATGTCATTACATAGAGCACGCTGGAGCGTGCTCCATAGACATTAATGGGGCCATTCTTTAAAGTCCATGTTTTGTATTGCAGATGACCATTCGGAACAAATCGAGGCCACCACTTGACTAACACGGACCTTGCTAGTTAAGTGCTGGCCTTGATTTGTTCCAAGTGGTTATCTGCAATACAAAAAATGGACTTTAAAGAACGGCCCCATTAATGTCTGTAGAGTGCGCCCCCCACACTGTCCATATAATTACATCACAAAACATGCTAGCAGAGGGGTGGCTCTGAACATCAGGAAGCGTGGTCTAGCGGATAGAACACTAGGCTTTAAAAGCAGGCATTCTCAAGTTATTATCTGGTCTGTGCAGAAAGGCCTCACAAAGACCAACAAACAACTTAGGACTACACTGGGGGAGGGGCCCTAAAACCTCTGGCTGCCAGTCATTCTAATTGGAAGAATTCATCCCTGTGTATTATTTTAACTGCACATGGGATGTATGTTGTACAGCTGCAATGCTGCAAGAGAAGTTTCAAGGAATGATTATTCTGTGTTATGGGGAAGGTGGCATAGTGTGAATTGTCTTTAAAACAGATTATAACCAGGGCCCCTGGTATTCTGCGGCAGAATTTTCTGATTTCTGCGGCAGGGCTCCTTGACTTCTGCGGCATGATTTATTCATTTCTCTGGCCGAATGCAGTCCTGTCGTTGGCTAAATATGATGTGATGTCATCGATGACATATGCTGAGCCTAGAGGAGGGGCTTCAGGATAAACGAGGTGGGAAAGAATGCCTGACACTATGGAAAAACAGTATATTTATATGAAAATTCACCAAAAACAATGAATTCTGCGGCATGATGCAAATTCTGTGGCAAATTTCGCAACCGCAGAACCGCAGAATTCCAGGGGCCTTGGTTATAATCTAAAGGAAAGTACTTCCTGGGTATTTTAGCAAGTGGATTACCAGTGAGTTGCTGTTTTTGAGTTCATGTTAGGGGACATCATAGGGAGGGTTGTCATGGCTGACTAATGCGTTGCTGCACGTTCTGCTGCTCCAGCCTGGTCCTGTCCAAGATGGTGTGGGTAGTGTTTCGTGCTTCATCCCCAACCATATGAATGTTGCTGGGACTCTGTGTTGTAACTGAGTTGGTACAAAACAGAAACATAGAAGTTGACGGCAGATAAGGACCACTAGGCCCATCCAGTCTGCCTGTATACCCTACCTGTATCAGCGGCTGCTGCCCCTACTTGGTTATCGGCTTTAGCTTCTTCTTTCCCACCTCTAGGGTTCCCTTATGCCTATGCCATGCATGCTTGAATCCCGCCACTGTGCTGGCTCCTACCACCTCTTGGGGCAGGCTATTCCATGCATCCACCACCCTTTCTGTGAAAAAGAACTTCCTCACGTTACCTCTTATCTTGCTCCCTCCAATCTGATTTACCCCTTGTTCTTGTACCTCTCCTGTAACAAAAGATGTCTTCTACTTGTACAGTGTTTACGCCTCTAAGATACTTGAAGGTTTCTATCATATCTCCCCATTCCCTCCTCACTTCCAGTGTATACATATTGAGGTCTTTCAATCTCTCCTCATAAGTCTTCTGTTGCAAGACCTGCACTATCTCAGTCATCTTCTCTGATCCACCTCCACCCTGTCTACGTCCTTACAAAGATACAGCCTCCAGAACTGCATACAGTAGTCCAGACGAGGCCTCACCAGTGTTTTGTATAGTGGTATCGCCACCTCCCTCCTGCTGGTGATACCCCTTCCTGTGCACTCCAACATGCCACTGGCCCTCACCTATAGACTTTGTACTCTGCTTGGCCACCTGCAGGTCATTTGAGATGATAATCCCCAAATCCTTTTCTTCCCTGGTGACTGTCCAGAGCCCCCCCCCCAAATCCTGTAGCTCTCCACAAGGTTTCTGCATCCCAGGTGCATGATTTTGCACTTCCTCACTTTGAACTTCAGTTGCTACACTTCGGACTATTTTTCCAGCTTTCCTAGGTCCCTCCTAATTTTTTTAAACCCAATCTGGAGTGTCTTCCCTGTTACAGGGTCCTGATTGGTAAATTGTTCTTCTGTTCCTAATGTTGGTGACCGCAGGAACATCCCTTTTTGTTTTTGGGGTCTCCCAGAAAGGTCAGTTATTGGGGAGCTCTTACACATTTAAACAGTTGCCCTCATGTGTTAGACTGTCACATGGCGGGTAACTTCCCGGCATTCTAGGGCCACTTTGGAAATGTGTGGCCAGCCCATTTACACCAATTACATGCAGTTTCAGCATAGCATATGGACTGAAGTAATTGATGAACTGGACCAAAAGTGGCCCTCAGCAGCTGCAGGGACTGGGGGGGGCCAAAAGCCAACTCTGGACATCTGTACATAACAGCAGGGCTGCTATCAGTCTCGTCCCAGTCCCTTGCTACACACAGTGTGCAGCCACAGAACTGACACAATCCCTGTAAAATATAGACTTGCTAAAACCACCTGAAAGTATTAGGGATGGTCTTGTTTCAAGTTTCAGCTGCCTGTAAGGTTTAATTCTCCCACACCCAGTCTGGATTTACTGCAGGTGCAGGAAAACCCCTGCACTTGGTCTGATGCAATGATATATTACTAAAATGGCAGAGGGTGTACAGGGAAGTTTCTTGCAGAAAAGGAAGTTTTAAATCCCACGCATCAAAATAGCAAACAGTGAAGTCATCATTAGTTAAGGCTGGCTATCCGTAGTATGCCTTGTGTAAGACTCCTTCAAGTAAAACAGTTGCTGAGTCACACTGAGAACAGATTTTTGTATGCACGAGTAGAGAATGTTATGCCAGACCTTTGTTCAACAGTTATCTTTTGTAGGTGAAGAACTGCCAATAGCAGGACATGATGGTGTAGGGTTACAGTGCTGTGTGTCATACTTGGCTCTGCTTTGGACTGGAGCACCTTATAGTCTGAATTATTAAAGTAAAACGTAGTTCCTATTTTTGTCCTTGTAAAACTGAGCTCCGTGGAGCATTCCCTCTCTTTAGCATTGTTCCCTCTGAGACTATATTCACGCATCTTGGAGTCACCAGCTGGCGCAACGTGAGATCTTACTTCGAGGGGGCTCTTGGAGTAGGCAGCACTGTTAGGACTAAGCTGCCAGGTGCCAGGACCACACAGAAAACTTCTGGCTAGCTGTATATGACAGGGGACTGCCCCCTGACATCAGCACACCAACGTCCGCCAATGGTATGAGTGGTGGTCCCCCATGCCCACCTCACTTCTTTTCCTGTCATCGACCTGCACTTGATGAACCTGTCCTTGTGGAACACTGCTCCAGTTGACCACCATTTCTTCAAATTTACCTACCTCCTCTGCAGATCCCCGTAAGTCTAAGTGTACCTGTGGCAAACAAATTCCTGAAAAGGACTGCCACACAACCTGTGTCATCTGCCAAGACCCAGACCACAATACCGAAACCTGCCAGGTGTGCCAGAAGTTCAACCAGGTCACGCGAAAAAGATGCCAGAAGGTTATGGAGGCCCATCTCCTCCAGCAAAGATTGGCCACCATGGAGAAAGAGTTGCAGACCCGTTTCATTGTGGAGACCTCTGCGGAAGCCTCCTCTTCCAAGAAGATGCACAAGAAAGCATCGGGCCTGTAAGCGGTTGGCCTCCGTGGGCCATGGCCAATGCTGGGTCTTCCCGTGGGGGTGACCTTAGCAGCCACACCAGCCCTCCCTCCCTCTGGCTACGCCTCCTGCTTTGGTATCTGTGGTGGGCAGTGCCTCTGAGGGTTCGGGGACTCTTCCTCCGTCCCGCCGCCTCTGACGCTCAGGCCCTACCACCATCAGGGTTCTCAGTCAAGTAGCCAGGCCAGTTGTCTGGATGCCAGCTGACGCCCGGCGAGCCCCAGTGTCTTCTCCAGACCCTTGTTTAGGGCCCGATGACAGTCCTCTGGACCAACGCCAGCTGTCTTCCGCTCCTGTAGGGCCTCAGCCCATCCCTTGGGGTTCCCCCACGGGCGCGTTTGGCTTTTGAGCTGCTGCCGGTGGTCCTTTCTCTGGGCCCTTCCACCAGGTGACAGTAGGGCTGCCGGTCCTGCACCCTTGAAACTGGCACAGAGCCGCCTTTCGTCAGATCGTGCCTGTCCTTCTTTTGGACCAGGCACACCCGGCTGTTCTGCCTCTGGACCTCTCTTCATTCCCCTAGGCATTGCCTCAGAACCCTAACCTCCTAGGCCCATCACCCGACCAGCACCTGCTGTCGGTCTTAACTCAGGACCGCCCTTCAGGCACCCCCTCAGGCTCGGATCTGGTCCTCCAGTTGGCACCTTGTTGGCGTACAACTAGTCCTTCGGGGTTGTCGTCGGGGTCCTGACTCATTACCCCACACTGGGCTGTTCTTTTCACCTGACGTTTCTTTATTGAACGCCGGCTGACTACATTGCTTTTTCTTGGCGCATAGTGGGCATCCGTTCAACACCTGGCGCTAGCCCAGACATTGCCGACGTCGGCTCCTTGCCAGGCGCAGAGCTCCCCTTCACCAGATATGGAGGCTCACCTTCCTTCAGAGGAGCCCTGGCTGGACGCTGGGATTATCGCAGGCTCCAGCCTATCTCCTCTTCAGCCCACCTCTTTCGGAATTGGAGGGATCGGTGGACGTGGTGTCGGACTCCTTCGGCGAAGTGTGGGTCAGGGGCACTCCTAAATCCCCTTCAGAGGACCCTTCCTTTTTGGAAATGATAAAACTTATCCAGGCCTCCCAGGGGTGGCGTACTGAGGAGCAGGACCCTCAATGTCGCCTTCTGGCTGAGCATTTTCGCCTCCCAGAGGTCGTGTCAGTGGTTATCCCACCTTTAGTGGATCCACATGACAATATTATTTCTACTGTCTGCCAAAGACCGGTGTCAGTTTCTTCCATGCCCAGGAAAGTCGACCGACTATATACCATGCCCCCCTGTGACCAACTCCACTTCATTACCCACCCTAAGGTCGACCCCTCAGTCTTATTGGGGGCCCAGGAGGAATTGATGGAGTCCAGAAACTAGGGCGACTTCCCTCCGGACAGGGAGTCCAAATGTTTGGACATTCTAGGGCATAGGGCCTATGCCGCCTCTACCCTGGCCTTATGTGCCTAGAACCATCTCGCACACATGTTGGTGCATCAGCAGTCACTTTTGGGGCAAGCAGGGGACATAGTGTAGTCATTGCTAGAGCCTCCTGCTAGGACTCAGCTGTAACAGCTCCTGGGTTCTGCCTCCAGCGTGGGTTTTCACGCTCCCTCCGTGCTTCATACGACACGGTGGATGTTTCCACATGTTGTGCGGCAGCAGCTATATGAATTGGGCGCCATGCTTGGCTTCACCTGTCTGATTTAACCCAGGAAGTCTAGGCCTCCATCATGGATGCCCTATTCCGGGGTCCTTCACTGTTTGGAGAGGACGTCCAGGATTTGCTCTCCTCTTTACAGGAGTCTGGCACAGTCCTCCGTACTGGGTCTCCTAGCCAGCATGGCGGGATACAACACTTGTCTTTACATCACTCTATGTGGCGACCGCTGTGCCAACAGCCCACTGGGCCTCAGAGCAAGTGCTGGGCCTCTTCAGTTATGGCTGCCCCAGCCCACAGGGCCAAGGTAGCTGTGCTTTCGGTGCCTACTGCCTTCTCTTAACACCGGGCACAGCTCCCTCCCTTCCTCTGCCACGGTGATGGGGGGGGGGGGGAAGGAGTGAGAAGTGTTGCAGCCCCCTTCCTCTCGTTGATAGTGTTGGCTCCCTTGTTTTTCTGTAGTAACCCAGACGACAGGGATGTCCCTTTTAAGGGGTGGGCCTGGAGCCATATTTCCACCCCCGGGGGCAGAGAGCCTTATTTCCCTTTTGGGAGGGCAGGTCTATCACCCCCTTGCCCTCCCTTCATCCACTCCGGATGGCCAGGATTCTTCACCTTCTGCCCTGGCACAAGGGACCTATGCATTCTCTAGCCCTGGTCTCCATGGGCTTCTGCTCCAGGCTCCTTTTTAGAGCCCGGGCATGTATCCTCCCTTAGTGAGGTATCTGTTTTCACCCACATACCCTCTTCCTCAATGGTATGGATGATGGGGTTTGGGATTTTCTCTCTCCCCCCCCTTCCCGTCATCCAATCTCTCTAATTCCCGGGGCCCCTCCAGTCTCTCTCTTCTGGATAACCTGGCCTGTTTTCTGGCCTCCAGCGTCCCTACCAGCTCCTCCCAGGGCTCGTCATCTCCACTGGATCCCTGTCGAGGCCCGACGGTCCTTCAGATCCTTATCAATGACACCCACTTGTCTGGATTCCAGGATACCATGGTCATGGCAGGGCTCCCATGCGGCTTAGACCTTACTGTCCTCGCAGGTAGGGCGTAGCTGCTTGGGAAGCATCCTACGAGGGTTTTTTCCTCTGCAGGGTGGCTACCTGTTCATTCCCTGGACAATTGAGCTTTAGTCAGGGGCCCGTTGTGAGGCTGCCCTGTCTGGGCCCTTGAGGGATCCTCTTAGCGCATGAACCCTTGGGGGTCCAGCAGGCCAGATGTTTCACGGGCCTCAGCCTTTGCTTTCAGCTCTTCCTGGGATGGAAACGTTCTTCCTTTAAGAACCACTTATTCCAGTCAGGGTTACCTATGGCCATGTAGGTCTCCTTGTTTCTGGCGGAGTTTGTTACCACACCTGCCAGGCTTTCGTACCCTATGGCATCCCCGTAGTCGATTGGTGGGCATGCGTGTGCTCTGGAGAATTTCTCTGATATGGTGAGCCTTGCTCATGTTTCCTCTTCTTGGGGACCGGACCGTCAAGGAATGAGACCATACGCTATGGCCTTCGTCGGTCAGCCTTATGAATACCCCCAGCTGTTTGTTGGCTTGTCCTCTGTGGCAGGCTTGCCATATGTTAGACTAGGTAGCTCCCCCCCCCAGCTTTGCTCAATCATGCTAGAGCCTGTTATGATTAAAAAAACCAAAAACAAAAGCAAAGGAGATGTGGGAGCATTCTTGTGTCTGCTTTGTCGAATCTCCCCCTTCTCGCAGTCTGACTTAGCCGAACGGAGCCTTAGTTAACGTTCGGTCTCACACCGGCAGATGTCCCCCTATCTTGTCCTACTCACTGTGGACATGGTGGGGAAGGGGCATTTGTCCTCCATCATTCGTGGTGACTTCTTGAAGAGAGTCTTCCTCTCTCCCCTTCTCTGCTTATGATCCTCCTTTTTATTTATTTAAGCTTTTGTTTACCAGGTAGGCACACTAGACAAAACAGATGCCTATTTTCAGGTGCGACCGGGGAGGTTACAAAGAAATATGGAGGCAATTACAGATGAAGGTAAGGATGTACAGAGTTACAGATAAGCAATAATACAGATATTGCAAGATGTAACACAGAAGCAATTAAAGGTACATAAAATACATGACCAAGTAACAAGTATGAACAGGTATACATGGTTCTGTTGGACAACTACTGTTTTCCAGAGCCTCACCCTCTTCTTTTAGAGAGGGATCTTTGGTCATTTCCAGTTGCTTTTGAGGGTTGGTACTCCTCTTCCTGCTCCCTGGTTTGGGGGTGCCTCTCACCCCTATTCAGTTCAGGAGGTTCCTTCTTTGTGACCTCTTCCATCTTGCCCTTCCTGGCAGGACCCAAATCCCGCTCGCCCAAGATCTCCCAACTTTTAGAAATCTTTCTGTGGTCCTCCTGCCTCCAGCTGTAGTCTCCACAGTACGAAAAACTTATATAACTCTTGGGCTTCGGGGTTCCTGGGGTCCCAGTTTTTTCTTCACAAAGTCTTATGGGCTTTGTGTCTTCTTCCTCACTCCCTGCCTCAGCTAGGGTCTGTCTGTCTACTGGACGTGGGAGATGCCTTTTCAGCCGATCTGTTTAAAGCTTTTTACTTAAGGGGATGTGCCTCTCTATTCCCTTAGGACAGGCTCACCTGTGAGCTGTCATGTCTACCAGACTGGGCCTTTTCGGCAGTCTGCTTGTCCTTCCATTTCCTTCACTCCCTGAGTGAAGCCACCATGTTTCTTATGCATGGCTGCTCTCAGGGGGCCAGCACTTTGTCCCTGGTTCAGTCTTCTTTTCTCCATTGCCCCCTTCTCGGGGCTATGTGGGGCCACCACCTTGGGGGCTTAACTGCTCCCTTTGCAGATTTTAGACTCGGGTTGATTTTTGGCAGTCTGCTCTCCATCCTTCTGGGGGATCGCCATCTCTTGCTATAGACAGAGCAGTTGAGGGCTGCATTCTTCTTCCTGGGGCTAAAGTTTGACTAGGGGCCCCACTGGGCCTCCTATCCTTCTCTGCTTTCTGCATTACTTTATCCTTCTCCAAGAGGTTCTTTTCCTTGTGGCACTGCTTGGGACTCTGTCCTAATGGTGTTGAATACTGCAAGAGCCCCCTTGAAATAAGATAGTACAGTTATGTAAGAACTTACCATAACAGTAGATCTTCGAGAGGAGCTCTTGCAGTAGGCAGGATTTTCCCTCCGTCCATCCCCCTGCTCTCTATCTCCATCTCAGCCCTTCTGTGGCTCCAGGAGTCCTCTTCCCCCTTCCCCGTGTTGGAACATCTCACAGGTCTCCGATGGGAGAACTGAAGTGGGTGTGGGGGACCACCCCTCTTATACCATTGGCAGACGTTGGCGTACCAACATCAACGGGTAGTCCCCCCATCATATACTGCTAGCTAGAAGTTTTCCGTGTGGTCCTGGTGCCTGGCGGCTCAGTCCTAATGGTGTTACCTACTGCAAGAGCTCCTCTCGAACATCTACTGTTACGGTAAGTTCTTAGTAACTGTACTAATTTTTGCATTGTAGAGTTCGTTTTTTGCTGAAGATATGTTTGTGTGACTTTTTTTTTTATTCCTTTTTAAAGGTGAAGCTGTATTTGCAAGATGTCTCTCATCCTTGAAAGATGAACGAGTAGAAGCCAGCAAACGTCTCAAAGGACCAAAAGAAACCAAATTTAATGGTGACAAAAAGCAGTTCCTGGAAGACATCCGTAAGGTAGAGGGTATTTTTGGTTTGCTTAGCTCATTCTAGAGTTGCAGCTTGTTACGTAAGAGAGTGGGAGGGCATCAGAGAAGATGGGAGAATGTCTGCTTCACTATGGGCTCAGATTAATGAGGACAAATGGAAGCTGATGTTTTGGGGGGCGGGGCGATGGGGGGAGGGGTCTGCTTTAGACCTTCTGATCAGGAGGCTAAAATTGACAGGGAACTGTGGAATGAGTTGAAGACTGCAATTAAAGGGTGTCTTTTGATGGACTTCAGTTTCTCAGGAATTGAGTGGAAAACCAGCAAGTCTGTACCTGGTATGGGCGCAGACTTCCTGGACATCTCGGATAACTGTTTGATGATGCAGTTACTGAGGGATGGGAACAAGGGAGGAAACTGCTCAGTCTGGTATTGAGTAATGGGGAGGAGCCATTATCCAAAGTAGAGCTCAGAGTACAGCTAGGGAACAAGGAATCACTGTAGGATTAAACATCTGTAGATTCAAGGTGGGAGACAAGGACTCCTGAGCAAAGCCACTGGTTTTCAGTTTTACTGGAAAACCCAGTAAAATTCTGGTATTTAGACTGCCAGCACACCGGTAAAAACAAAGAATGTCATGGAATTTGGCATTGTATACCAGAGCAGTAATTCTGCAAAACATGTATTTTTCTTATATTTGCTTCTTGTATCATTTTCAATTTGCTTCATTTAATGCTCTGTATATTAGTCTTTCTTTTATTATGATTTATTTATACACAGACTCAAGAATGGCAGTAGAATCTCGGTAAAATCTGGAAATTAGAATTACAGTCACCGCTGCAGTTCCCGGAATTTCAAGTCTTTAAAACAGAATTTCATTATTTTAACCACTGTAAATCAGTGGCCTTGCTTCTGAAGGCTTAGCCTCCTGTAATCTAAAACGTTCGCTCAACGCTATGCAAGAGATCGGACTTTTAATCATTTCCTATGCCTGTGTATTTATTTTACTTTTAGAAAATGGGCTAGATACTACAAGTTTTCTGACTGGCTGAGAGGCACAGCAGAGGGGTACATTAACTTTCGATAGACGCCCGCTGCAAAAAGTGCCAGCCCAAACCTACCTAATGCCCAGGCAAGTATTCTTGTGCCCAGCCTGCTTCCTCGTTGGTTGAAGCAGTGGGCACACAATTTCAAACTGCCACCATTTTTTTAAATCGCTTGGCGAGACAGAGTGTGTGTGTGTGTGTGTGTGTGTGTGTGTGTGTGTGTATATATATATATATATATATATATGTGTGTGTGTGTGTGTGTGTGTGTGTGTGTGTGTATATATATACACATACACACACTACACTATAACCCTGTAAATCAAGCCTTGTCAGATATCACCCAGTTAATAAAAAAAAATAATTAAAAATCACAGCACTGTAGATGTGCAACAAATATTTTTTTTTTTATATACTTACTTGCTCCTTCCATTCGCTTACGGACCGAATGGGAGCGTGACAGTTCCCTAAAACAGTCCTTCTGAACTGCAGTATACCCCTGTAGTAAAAGTTTCCTTTATATTTTAACAGCCACATGTTGCATGTACTCCAGAATCAGCCACCTTATCTACCACTTCTGATCACGCTTAGACGTACCTCCTTGCTGCATCCTGTGGCTTTGTTGGTAACCGAGCCTTCATGTCCCCTGGATTTCATGCCCGATGTGGCCGAGACCTACAGCATGTTTGCCAATACCGGCCCGGAGTAGCCTGGTAACGCCGCATGTTTGATCCCCACTGCAGTTCTTCTCATCACCCTGTCAGATAGAGCTGCAAAAGAACACGTTCCCTGCCATGCTGTTAAAAAGAAACCAACAACATGGGGCACTGGCGAGTGTGCATTGGGGGTGGGGGATTTGTGATTAACAAGCAATCTGGATAGGTAGCGTAAAATAAAAAAAAAAAAAGTAAGAATTAGTACAAGAAAAGCACTTCGAGTGTGTGTGGTTGGGAGGGGGTTACCATAACAACCAGTTCCAAAGTGGGAACTACAGAGGCTGCATTAGGACATAAGTCCCTAAGTTTAAAAAAACAAAAATAGTATTTTAATTCAGGCGGAGGAACTATTTGATTACAAAATAAATCACAAGTAGGAGTAAAAAAAAAACAAAAAAAAAATTTTTTTTTTTAACCAAACCTATAGAATTCAGTGGCCCATTTTTGTAAGCACAGTAACACCCTCCAGGGTGGGCGGTATGGGCAATACCAGACCTTCCAGGGGCTATAAGGCCCTCCGCCTGCGGTGTCTGGCCTCATTACGCCCCTGGGTGGTCCAGTATTGCCCAGTACCGCCCCCAAACCTGTCTGATATTATTGCTTGCTTGTTGACTGGGAGAGGACAGGGGGCCAACCGTGACCCAGAAGAGGGATTACAGAAGATGTGAAGCAGTGAGGTATGCTAAAGGTAAGCTGTAAGACATTACCAAAGCAGTTAATGTTGGCTGTATTTTCTGAGGAACCAGAGTCTGAAAAGGGCATCCTTGACGACTGGTCTAGAGTCTGCAGGGGCGGACCAAAACCATCTTCACTTCCTCACCTCCTCCCATCCTCCACTGCCATCTGACTACCCCCTGCTCTCCCTATGAGGAGAGACTGAAGGACCTCCATCTGTACACCGTAGAGGAAAGACGGTATGGCGGGATATGATAGAGACTTGCAGATACCTCACAGGTATAATTAAGGTCCAAGAGGGAAGCCTTTTTAGAGAAAAAGATGCTCAAGAACAAGGGGTCATGCTATGAGGTTTGGGAGGGGGGGATAGGCTCAGGAGAGATGTAAGGAAGTACTTCACAGAAAGAGTGGTGGATGCTTGGAACAGCCAGCGGAGGTGGTGGTGGCAAACTGTAGTGGGATTTAAGAAGACATGAGACCGGCATAAGGGAACCTGAGCAGTAAGGAAAGGGTGGGAAGCCGGAGATCAAGTAAGGTCTGCAGTGTTACAGTAGGTAGGGAAAAATGGGCAGACTAGGTGGGCCAAGCGGTTCTTATCTACAGTCAATTTCTATGTTTATATGTTTCAGTTCCTCAGAAAATAAGGTTAAAATAAACTATTTTACCTAACTTATGGTAGTGCTGTTAAGTAAGGAGAGTTGTCGCTCCTTTACTGAATTGAAAAAGCCATTCTGTTGGTTTCCATGGTTACCAAAATGGGTGCACTTTTTTTTTTTTAATCTACTTATTTGCCTACTGGCACCCCACTCCTTCAAGCCCTGCTGTGGCCCAGTCTGCCTGCCAGACTTCTATGTCACTGCCACTGATGGTGATAGCCAGACCTCCAGATATCCCCGTGTCACCTCTGGGGCGGACTCATCTCTGCCAGTGCCTCCCCGGCCTAGGGGGAACTGCATTCTAACCTGTGGGGATGCAGCCGAAGGGGCTTTCTGGTGCTGCTCTACCGTTTGGGGGTCTGTTGGTGTTTTGGAGGGGATGAGGACTAAACAGGCCATCATCTGGTGTATCTGTACTGCATTTCTTCTGTTTTTCTCCCCACCTGTTCCCAAATTTGGTGCATACTTGTGGCTAGTCTGGGTGTGCCAGACTGTGCATGGTCAACCGTGCCGTTGGAGCACCTCTACCACCAGGAGTCACTGTAGTAGTGGTGTGGTGAGCACCCCTTGGGAGGATGCCAGTGGGAGCAGAGACCAGGGCAGAGGTGAGTGCTGCTGCTGAGTTCTGTTCTTGGGGCCGAGTCCTGTATTGTTCATATTTAATGTGATCTCCTTACTGTGTGCTAGGGGCGTGAGGGTAAAGGAACTGCTGGGAGGAGGGGGGAGTCACCAGAGGGCGGGTTGACTGTGAGAGATTGGCATCTGTTGCACTGCGCCATTCGGGATCCCAACGGACGTCGTGACAACAGCCAACCAATAGGGTGGCTGTAGTCCCTCTATATTACCCAGGGGTCCAAGCGTGCCACGAAGCAGGAATGTGGTGTCTGACCTAGTGGTATCTGCTGTCATCTGCAGGTCCACAGGCCACACTGGTTACATTAATTGAGGTATGGGGACAAGGGTAGTAGAACTTGCACTACAGAAGGGAAGGGGAGCTACAGCAGAACAGGGTCAGCCTAAACTGGATTAGGGTGACAAGGAAGGAGCTTGGGGATACAAAGTAAGGTTGAAAAGGGAAAGTAGCAGTTCCTCATCTCGGATCAGGCTGTATTTGTGAAAAAGACAGGGCAGATGGGACTACCTGATAAAAGGGGACTTGGGGGAAATCTGTAAATGGAACACACTGACTGGACCATAGCTGAGATGCAGAGCAGGGGCTGGGATAGGCTGAGAAGGGAGGATTCTGGGGAACAGGAGCTGGTACAGAGAGTAGGATAGCTGGGATGGGCTACAGTGGAGAGAGTCCAATGTGCACGGGGGCTAGGACAGTGAAAGGAGGATGGTAAACTGTAATAGATGTGGGGCCACAGTATTTCTGGGGATAATGTGGAGAGTAGTGGGCTGTCCAGTGTGCAGGAGCCTGGAACAGCTCAGGGCAGAGGCAAGAATGCTAAGATGGGAGCTGGAGAAGGTGGGGTGAGGAGACCAGGGAAACAGAGCAGTGGATGAAGGGGCAGCCTTGGGGAAGGTGGGCTGCAGGTATGGGTTGGGAGCAGGAAATGTACCACAGTGTCTAGGGAAATGTCCTCAAAGATCCTGGGGAACCAGTGTGGAGGAATGGCAGGTGGTTAGGTGGAATGGTAGGTGGGTGAGAGGTTCAGCAGTAGCTAGAAGGGGAGAGACTGGGAGAGGAAGAATAGGGGTGGGATCTGATGTTGGGGTGCCCTTATCGAACAGGTATGCAGCACTAACCAGTTTAGGGGAGGGGGAGTCTGGTGGTGAGGCAGCAGATGAAGGTGACCAAGAGTCGAAGGCTGGAGGTAAGGGGAGGAGAGAGGTGAGTAGTATAGTTTGGTGGGGGGGGCTAGGAGGAGGGTAGACAGGTGGGAGTGGCGGATGGGGAAGTGAGGAATCGTGGGTACAGGAAAATGAGGGAAAGATGGTAGCAAGCAAGAAACGACCAGGGAGGAAGGGGGGGGGGACAGTGGTGGGGGGGAGATAATGGAGGAGATTACAGGCAGATGACCAGAATGGATAGGGAGCAGTTGAGTGGGGTGGTGGCTGGTTTAATAGGAGAAGATAGGAGGTTGGAAACCACGCTTGAATGGGACGGAATAGTGGTAATCATTGGTGACTCCACAATTAAGGGTGTCCATTGGGGGAGGAAGGGGGGCCCATGGGCAAGAAGCATGGTGGTTTGTATGCCGGGGATGATGGCGGGGAGGGCAGGACCAAAAATTGGGGAAGTTGTAAGGGAAGTTGGTGGAAAACCTAACTTGGTCATCCACCGAGAACCAGTGACTTAGCAAGGGAAGAGGTGGGGGTGGTGCAAGGTAGGTTCAGGGAGCTGGCAAGGGCCTGCAAGGAGAAAGTGAGCTCCTTGGCCGTTTCAGAAGTGATACCAGCCCCCGGAGCCAGCACAGTCAGGAAGAAGAGAATAGAGGAGTTTAATGACTGGCTGAGCAGTTGGTGCAGGGTGGAAGGGTTCAGATGTATCGGGGGCAGGGGTGGGGCATGTGACCAAACAAGATGCTGTATTCGGCAGATAGACTACACCATAGAAGGGGGGGGGCTCAGTTTTAATCAAGGACAAACTGGGGGAGTACATAGCCAATGAAGTGTTGAGATGGGGTGGAGAGAAGGGCCAGCAAGCCCAGAGACTTGGATGAGGAGGTCGTTGCCAGGCAAACACACACACACACACACACACACACACACACAGTAAGGAGGGTGGACATGAAGAGGAGGGTGAGCAAGTAAAGTATGGGGGATGAGGGGGAGAGTACAGGAGAAGGGGTGGGAAAAGCACAAAAGGAGGCAAGAAAGCAGAGAGTTGAGGTGGAGGGTGGTGTCACTCCATGCCTGTAGTCTCGGTAACAAGATGGCAGGCGCTTGTAGTGGAAGGGAAGGTAGACATAGCAGCAATTACTGAGACCTGGGCTACACCATGCCATGACTGGGACCTCTCGATCCCGGGTTACACGCTATATAGAAAACACAGGGTGATAGCCAAAAGGGATAGTGGTGGCTTATATCCGAAGGGGGATAACAAGCACGAGGGAGGAGACAGTAAAGGAGGGGGTAGAAACTTTATGGATTCAGCTTTATACCAAGAGAGGGAGGAAAGTGAAGTTAGCAGTGGTCTACAGGCTGCCCAACCAGGTGGAGGAAAGAATCTGGGAG
This sequence comes from Neoceratodus forsteri, assembly GCA_016271365.2. Taxonomy (NCBI): domain Eukaryota; kingdom Metazoa; phylum Chordata; order Ceratodontiformes; family Ceratodontidae; genus Neoceratodus; species Neoceratodus forsteri. Next base: position 42,315,045 of record CM057452.1, on the reverse strand, counting down.
CTAAGTTTGCAGTTTCTGGAAGCTACAAGAAATGGAGAAGTGGTAGTGGTGGGGGATTTTAATCTGCCCAAGGTAGACAGGGGATACTGGTCACATCCTGTGCCAGGAGCCAAGTGATCCTGGACAAAATACAGAATGGGTTTCTGACTTGGGGCATCACGGAGCCCACCAGAGAAGGGGCAGTCCTTAAATTTAGTGCTCACAAATGGGGAGCACATACAAGAGACAATGGCCAGGGAACCCCTGAGAGGTAGAGACCACAGCGCAGTGTGGTTCAAATTGGATATGGGCAGGGAAAGCATCCCCACCAAGACCAAAATACTGGATTTCAGGATGGTGGACTTAAGGAGGATGGATGAGTTGATAAGGATACACTTATAGGGTGTAGGAGCGGACATGAGGGTGGACCAGAAATGGATCATCAAAGAGGCTATACTGGCTGCCACAGCAGAGTGTGTTAGGCTGGCACGGGGTTAAGATAGCTACTGCAGATACAGTGCGGTAAAATACCGTGCAGGAAAAGCAGCTAAACTAAAGATAGTGTTCAGTAATAACACCGAGCGCTAACATAGCTAACAAACCAGTGCGGTGTCTCCTGGGAAGAGACCTTCCATCAGACACTCTGAACCTTCCTCACCAACCTCTGCTCCTGACATCGAGGCTCATCCTGCAGACCCTGTGTCACCAGTGTGCCAGAACAGTCCTCCATCACTCAGCGCCACAGAGCCAGCCTGAACTGCTGCTATAAGTTGGTGTAGGGCTCCAGTAACTAAATCACAGGGTTGGCTTAATCCATTGCCTTTAGTTAAAGAAAACAACCCTAAACAGTGGCACCGGAGAACCCTGGAGGCATAATTAAGCAATAAGGCATGAGGGGGTGCATTATGGTGGCATAATGGCCTGCCTTCAGGTGCATTGAAGCACGAGGCAAAGCAGAGTGCTTCCACCACCCGAGAAGGGCAGTTAGCCCACCATAATGCGCCCCATGGAGTCTCTTATTGTGATTATTAAATGTGTCCTTCTTAGTAAATTGGATCTATTTTTTAAATATATTTTTGTTGAGCTACTTTCAGACAGATTATTGTGCTGGGATAATGGTCTGGCTAAAAGCATCTCTTGGCTAGTCAGGAGCCAGCATTCTTTTTACCCATTTCTTAATCTATAATAACGTGCACTGAGCTGGTGAGAGGAGGAGAGTTCATACTGAAGGGAAGGCTTGCTGAACTACCAAGAAAGCACTGGTTCTAACTTCTTGAATTAGAATTGCTCTGTCAGAGTTCTGTATTGTCTCCTGCTGATGTGTGATTCCCCAGAATTTGGAAAGTTTTTCAGAGGATGCTCTGTGCACTGTGCCGGTCTTGAGCCTCCCAGCATTCCAACACCAGATCTTTAGTTTCCATTGAAGAGAGTGGTCGCCATGGAACATTGCTTGATCTGTTCAACCTTTATGTTTTGTAAACGTAAAGTTATAATTTGTTATGTAGCTCCCAGTCCCTGCAGGTTTTTGTTAGTTTTGTTTGTTTTTGTCTCTTTCATGGTGGTCTAAATCGCATTTTGCACTTTGCTCATCGGTGTGGTAGAGTCGCAGTTTAGCACTTAACAGCCTAACTTCCAGCTTCTGGTGTATATGTATTCTCGGAAAATGCATTATTCTAACCCCAGGAATCTCTCAATGGTGCTTTACACCAAGCATCATCTTCCCAACAGAGAGTGCTGTCACAGAGAACCTTACACTAATTATGGTACTTCGAATCAAGACTCAAACACTGCACTAGCGTCTGCTGCACTGTAAGAGAAAGGGAAATTGTTTTAACCAGGAAAGGCACACTAAGCCAGAGCCCACTCGAGAGGGAGCAATATTAGACCTGGTTCTCTCAAATGGAGATGGAGAGAGGATTACAGATGTAGAAGTGGGTAGCCATCTGGGAACTAGCGACCATCGAACAGTATGGTTCACAATAAACACAGCAATAGAGTCAAGCCATACAAAGGCAAAAGTACTGGACTTTAGGAGGGCTGACTTTGCCAAAATGGGTGAGTGCCTAAGGAATGCACTAGCAAATGGGGAGGAAGGAGGGGTGGAAGAACAATGGGAATAATAAAACTGCCATCACAGAGGTAATGAGCCTTGTGTGAAGCAAATAAACAAAACGAACGATGTAAGAAACCACTATGGTTCTCAAAGGAAGTGGCAATGAAGGTTCAAGAGAAAAGAAAGCATTCAGGAAGTACAAGGAATCGCAGAAGGAGCAGTACAGGAACTGTATCAGTTAAAGCAAAGGAAGCTGGGAAGGCAATCAGAACAGCAAAGGCCCAAACCGAGAGGAAAAGAGATAGCCAACTCAGTGAAGAAGGGGATAAACCTTTTATAGGTACATCAGGAGCCAAGGAAGACCAAGGGAGGGATAGTGAGGCTTAATAAAGGGGAGGAGGGTGGGCAGAGGGTGACTGTGAAAAGGCAGAGATACTAAACAAATCGCTTTTGCTCAGTATTTACAAAGGAAGAGGGGAGGTACCTAAAACAAACAGTAGTAACACTCTGGATACAGAAGTGATACCAGCCCATTTACAGAAGAAAGGGTTCTGAAAGAACTCTAAAACTGAAGGTGGACAAAGCAATGGGGCCTGATGGGATTCATCCCAGAATTCTAAAAGAACTAAGGGTAGAACTAGTGACACCACTGACTACCCTCCTTTAACAAATCATGGGAGGTTGGGGTGGTACCCGAGGACTGGAGGAGGGCAGATGTGATTCCCCTTCACAAAAGTGGGAGCAAGGCAGAAGCAGGAAACTACAGACCTGTTAGTTTAACCTCAGTGGTAGGGAAAATGATGGAATCACTTCTGAAGGAAAAAACTGTCAAGTATCTAGAGGCCAGAGGGGAACAGAACCCAAGGCAGCATGGATTCACAGCGGGAAGGTCATGCCAGACAAATCTGATAGATTTCTTTGACTGGGTGACCAAAGTAGTAGATCAGGGAGGGGCTGTGGACATGGCCTACCTAGACTTTAGCAAGGCATTTGACACAGTCCCACACAAAGATTAATGTACAAGTTAGCCAGCCTGGGAGTGGGTCCCAAGATGACAGCCTGGGTAAAAATTGGCTGGAGAACAGGACGCAGAGAGTAATAGTAAATGGAGTCCACTCTGAAGAAAGAGGGGTTACTAGTGGGGTACCACAGGGTTCAGTATTAGGACCGGTCCTCTTCAATGTCTTTATAAGCGACATTGCAGAGGGACTGGAAGGAAAAGTATGTCTCTTTACAGATGACACAAAGATCTGCAGCAGTGTTGATGCACAAGGTGGGATGGAAAGGATGAGAAGGGACTTGGCAAGGTTAGAGGAATGGTCAAATGTATGGCAGCTTAGATTCAGTGCTAAGAAGTGCAAGGTAGTGCACCTGGGAAACAAAAACCCAGAGGAAGAGTACACAATGGGGGGGTGAGATACTAACAACAAAAAAAGTGGAAAGGGACCTGGGGGTAGTCATATCAGATGTCCTAAAGGTGGGCAAGCAATGTGAGAGGGCAGCAAGGAGGGCTGGGGGGATATTGGGATGCATAGGAGAGGCATCACCAGTAGAAAACAGGAAGTTGTTATCCCTCTGTACAGACAGCTGGTGAGACCCCATCTGGAGTAGTACGTGCAGTTCTGGAGACCCAATCTCTGCAAAGACAGACAGGATGGAAGCTGTCCAGAGGAGGGCAACTAAAATGGTGCAGGGTCTGCACCGGAAGGCATATGGATAGAGAGACTTAAGGAGCGTAATATGTATAGCCTCGAGGAAAGGAGGGAGAGGGGACATGATAGAAACTTTCAAGTACCTCAAGGGAATCCAACAAAGTCCAAGAGGGTAGCATCTTTCAAAAAAAGGGTGTGCAAGAACAAGGGGCACAATTTGAAGATGGGGGCAGCTCAGAGGTAATTTAACGAAGTATTTTTTCACAGATAGGGTTGTGGATGCATGGAACGGCGTTCCGGAGTCAAAAACAGGGGTGGAATTCAAGCATGCATGGGACAGTCATAAGGCAGTTCTAGGGGGTTGGGGTAGGAAGAATTAGGCCGCTGGTTAACTAGGATCTGCAGCTTATCCATTAGGTAGGGAAATGGGTAGACTGGGTGGGTCAAGCGGTCCTTATCTGCTGTCAAATTCTATGTTTCTATGTTTAGCTTGTTTCCAGGTGCATCCTTGGAGCACAAGGAAGATCTTCCTGGACATAAAGTCTCCACCACTCATTCACACTGATGGGAGTATGCCAGAGGCGCTAGGACCCAGCGAGAGCTAAACTCTTTTTTCAGGAGGACCGGTACCGAGGTGGAGCCACAAGGAGCAGCACTGCAAAGCCAGGCTCATGTGGTATAGACTACTTCGGCATCGACCCTCCAACCGCCTCAGTTCCTTTTTTCCTACCATCGAGTGCACTTCAGTGATGACGTCGCTTGCCCGCCAGGAGTTAAAACTTCTACCACAGCAGCTATAGTTTTCAGTTTTATTGTTTTTGTAGATTTTCACGAAGTACTGATTTTCATTTTAAAGTATACTTTTATTATTTGTACAAGAAAGAAGTCTTCAGCCCTCCATTGACTGAGTCGACCATGAGTGGGGCAGGTGACAGTAGGGAGACTTCGCATGAAAGCTGTTCAGTCAGCTGGGCTGGGTCTGGTCCGCCACCCTCTGGGGGTGTCTAACAACAGACGAACTGGTGGTCGGGGGGGTAGGTGCCCTCCAAAAAGCGCAAAAGAAACTGTCCCGCCTTGGCACCATTAGTCCTCGAGCTCTTCTTCGCCCACCCGGTTGAATAAGAGACTGCATCACTCTAGGTCACCCTCTGGTACGTCTGTGCATAGATGGTCAGTTGTCGGGGTCGGGGGACGGTCTCCGCCTCCTTTGGAATCTACCTTGGTTTCTGACTCTGGTGACCGGCATCTTCGACTCTAGTCCCTTCCCGTCCTCTGGAGGGACTTCCAGTGAACAGTTTCACCATTGGGCCACTCTTATGGAGCAGTGGGCGTGGAGGTTGTCCCGCCTGCCTGAACCGGCTAGTCTGTCACTGGGGCCTTCGGGCCTATTGGTTTTGGATCGGAAGGCGGGGCAGTTGAGACTTCAGAGTCACTCTGCGCCTTCTTCGGTACCGTCTACTCCGCGTTCTGGTGTCTGTCCCCCACACATGGCTGTGGTGCAGGGGTCCACACCAGTGCCTTTATCCACTGCTCCTTTTCCTTCAAATCAATTTGCAGACTTCTGTTGCGGTGCCAGCCTTCCCGGCGTCGCACTCGGTGCTGACTTCTCCGGTGCTGGGTTTGATTGTGGTGCCGTGTGTGGTGTCGGCGCAGTGAGACATCCCCTGCCAGTGTCGTTTTTTTGGTACCGGGTGTGATGGCACCGTGTGAGGGTGTGTGCCCCTGCCAGCACTATGCTCGATGCTGCTCTGTGTCGGTGCCACCCTCTTTGACGACGCTTAGGTGCACAAGTGTGCCACATGGATTTCAAAGGTTCTCAACCCTGATTTGTCTCTCTCCTCCTCCTCTTCCTCCTAATTTTCACCCCTTTCCTGTCTATACAGTCCCTCCTGGACTGTAAGGAGATGACATTCAGCCTGATCCTGATCTTCGGCTAGTTGATGATTTTTTATTTATTTTTTTATTTTATTTGTATGCCCCTTCCTCTCCGCTGAACTCCCATTCCTTCAGGAGTGTCCAGTGGCCTTATACATCCCCGGTCCTACTACCCGGCGACCATTGCAGTCCATCTCCCCCCACAGAGCCTTGGCTATACCCCCAGGCGGGTACGGGGTGGGGCCCTATACACCCCTTGTCTGGATTTCATCAGGAGATGCTGGTACTGGCGCCGGTAGGGGCATTGGGGATCATGGCCAGGAGCTCCGTCTACTGGGAGTCCTGCGGGGTATTTCCCAGTTTTCTGGTGCCCTTCTCCCCTGAGGACATAGACACAAGGGAGAGCCAATGGGTGAGGCACATATTGACATGCAGTCTCCTCCCGACTCTCGGTCTGCGTCTTCCCCTTCCCACTGACTGTCCCAACTGCATCGACACCCGTGATCACCCAGGTGGCGCTAGAGTAGCGGGGCAGGCAATCCTCCCCTCCCCGGAGAAGGAGAGCGGCCAATGTGCGCTCTATCCTCCTCCCCCCCGGCCGGCCCTCCAGTTACCCGAGTCCGTTCCTGAACCTGGGTCGCTGGCGCCATGAGTGGTAAGCCTACCGCTGCGCTGACGGGCCGGCTGGCTAGGTGATGATTTTGATGCAGAGTCCGCCTTAGGGGTGGGGATCAATCCTCCTGCAGAGCCTGTGGTCGAAGACCTTTCCTGTAAGTCTCTGCTCAATAATTTAAATTCGACCCTTCTCTTTAGACCATGAATATCGATCCTGGGAAACCTCTACGTCTCCAGTATTTGCATGTCCCGGAAATCCTACGGATTTAACCCCTCTGGTGCAGCCCTCTTTCGAGACTCTTTCCCAGATGGTGTGGAGCAGCCCGGCTCTTATTCCCTCTATGGCTAAGTCCATAGATAGGAAATATGCCCCTCCAAAAGATCGTCCCATACTGGCCTCACAAGCCTTTGCTGATGCCATCGTGGTCCTGGCAGAGAATGACAAGGCTGTCCTTCCTCAGGAATCTGCAGCTTGTCCTATAAGCAAGGAATCAACAGATTAAAGCTGCCATGGATGCTTTCGATACTGCCTCCAGAGCGGCGGCAGCTGGTATTTGCACCCGTCGCCATTCTTGGTTGCGCATTTCGGGCTTCACGAGTGATGCCCAACAAAAGGTCATGGCCTTACCTTTTGACGGTATGTATCTGTTTGGGCCTCAAGTGGAGCAGGCACTAGAGGCCACTCAGAAGACTAGGTCTGCTATTAGGACAGCTAGACCCCCTCCCGCTGCCTTGCAATGAGGCGGAAATAAGCGGCAGTTCCATAACCATCAGTCCTTTCATGGGAAAGGCAGAGGCGGTTTTAATAGAAACCAAACCCCTGACCTGCAAAAGAAAATGCAGCAAAAGGCACAGGGTCCAAAAGCACCCAGTGCCACTCTTGAGTTTATGGCCCAGGTCCCACCTCAGCTGTCAGGGGGAGACTCTTCCTCGACAGTAGGAGGACGTCTGACTCATTGCTACGACCAGTGGAAGTCATATCAGACAAATGGGTTCTCCGGATAATCCACGAGGGGTACTCTCTCAGCCTGTCGGAAACCCCTCCAGATCATCCTCCCAGGCGGCAGCCCAGGCTGTCTGCTGCATAGTTGGACCTTCTTGCATCCGAGGTGCAAGGCCTTCTGAACAACAGGGCAGTAGAAGTAGTTCCACTGGATCAACAAAACACAGGTTTCTAGGGACATGGATATGTTGTTCATCCACACTCATTGGCAGTATCCTTGCCGCTTTAAATCTTGCCGGAAGGTCTTCAAGCTTGCTCCTCCCACCCACCCGGGTGGTATAACTCTCGGCTCCGCCCCATGACGCTAGATCTTCCTTACCGCTTGGAAGCTCAGGTTCCCTCCTTAACGCTCTGCGTTTGCGACTGGTTCCTATTTCTCCGTTTTGGATTTAAAATAAAATTTTGCAAAAGACTTCAGTCTTCTATCCCTCGCTGACCGATGGACAAATCGACTCCCGGTTTGAGATGCCCATAGACTGAAAGAAGATGTCTCGCAGACGGATCCTCACTCACGTGTGTATACTGCCTGAGCCTTGAGCACGACCCGCGGGCTTGCGACCTGTGCTCATCTTTTCTCGGCCCTCGCCCGAAGCCGTGCTGACCGATTGCAACTGGGCCGTCCCGAAGCGTTTCCCTCGGTGAAGTCAAGGAGGCCCGGTTACGGTGTTCCGCGGCGGCGGCTCAGCGGATCAGCTCGAGCGGATGGTCGCCTCGAAGAGGAGGACGGGTCGATTTTCCTCGGCCATGCATTTATCCCGCTCTCTGGGTTCTTCCTACACGGCTTCTTTTAGGAGCTTTGTCTGTCCCTCTCCACTAAAGGAGAAGGGCCTGCGTCTGCGGGACCTTATTCTCGGTCAAAAAGAGGACAGGGTAGATCCCTCCGTCGACGCTCTTGGGAGGCGGGAAAGGTCCTCTCCCGGGCCGTCGACTGTCGGCTCGTCGACCTCGGCCCGGCCACTGGCCTCCACGTGTCCCGCCAGGTCAGTTGACCGAGACTCCCACCGGCGAAGTCGAGATTTTCTCGACCCATTGACGGCTGTCGCCTTTAGCAGCCGAGATTCCCTCTCCCGGTTCCCCGGGAGGAGTTGAGGATCCGTGGGCTCGCCTGTGCCTCCGGTTCCGGAGCCCTCGGATGGACCTTCCGGAGCGAGAGGGAGTGCGGTTCCGGCCGACACCTCCCGCACCGACCCGGAAATTCCGGGACTCTGGTCTCGGTCTCGGACCTCTTAAGCGGTCCAGCCGTTCCCACTGTCATAAGGCGGTCTGGTCTCGACACCAGCGGTAAGCGGCGTCGCCGCTCGTCACCATCCTCCTCCTCGATGGGGAGGCCAGGATAAGTCACCGCAGTACGAGGACCTTATGTTGCAACAGCTTCTCCTGGCCGGAATAAGCCGACTCGGCCTTCCCGGCCATTAAGTGGCTGTCACGGGCGGCGACACAACCCCGACTTGTCCGAGGGCCTATACCAGGCGGTTGTTGGCCAAAACCAGCTGCTCCACCGATTCGGTGGAACCTCCGCCTCCACAGCCACCAATTGGGGCTCCGACCAAGGATTCTCGGTCGGCTAAGGGTTTCCCCATCCGGCTGTCAGTTACCCTCACTCCCGACCGACCTCGGCAGGTGAAGAGGTGGCTCAGGCCAGAGGCAGCTCTTGAGGACTCTTCCGAGTCCGAAGATGATTCCTCCTTCTTCTCCAAGCGACTGGACTTGGAGTCTTCAGGAGGTCAGCCAATGGACGATAGCCCGTCGTCCTTCCTAGGACTGCTTCGGCTCATCTCGGAGTCTACCGGGATGGAGCTCGAACCCGTTTCCAAACGGGCCAGGTATCCCCTCACGGAGATTCTGGACGAGGGATTCTCGACGAGGCCTTTCCGGTGGCCGAGGCCATAGTGGGTCGGCACTGGAACTTTGGCAGCGCCCTGCTTCCTGCCCTGCGCCGGCCAGGATGGCCAGGAAGTATCGCGGTCCCTACGGTTCCTTGTCCGGTTTTGAACACCCTCTGCTGAGGGGTTGGTTACCGACAGCGTTTTCCGCTGCGCCGCCAGACGCCAGGGATGTGGACAAACCTCCTGACAAGGAGTCAAGAAATGGACTATGTCGGGCGAAAAGTCTACGCCGCCCTCTCTCGGCCTTGCCAGGCCAGTTCGGCCGTCCTCATGGCACATTTTCTCATGCCCTGTTGGGCTCCTGGATGAGGTCATCCCTCATCTTCCCGCCCGATCTGCAGACTACGGTTAAGCAGGTGCGGGACCAGGAGCAGGGCAGTGGCCAAACAGCAGCTCAGACTGCTTTGGATATAGGGGACTCATGTGCCAGATCGGTGGCGCGCGCAGTGGCTATCGTCGTGAGGCTTGGCTGAGGATATCCACCTTTCTTCGGATACCCAGCACAAGTTGGCGGATGTTCCTTTTGGGGACTGACCTCTTGAGCCCTGGGGTGGAAGGTCACCTGCAGAGGATCGAAGTCCAATGCCACCTTGGACTCGGTCTCTTCCGCTCAAGAAGGACAAAGGCGCAAACCACAGCCTAAGCCCTTTGGTCCTTCTGTGCCCCGGCGCCCGCCCAGCAACGTCAGGGCCAGCAGGCTCGCCTTGGCATCCCAAACCAAGCCGCGGCTTCCTCTAACAGGAGGCAGGGAGGAAAAGGCCCAGGAGGTCCCTCGGCCGGTCCCTCCTCCAAGCCTGCCCAGTGACGGGCTGAGGGGTGTCGCCCCATCCCGTCACCTTACCCCTGGGTCCCCCCGTGGGGGGACGGCTCCGGCACTTCCGTTCCGCCTGGTCCGCTGTTACCACGGACAGGTGGGTCTTGGAGGTGGTGGGAAGAGGCCTGCCTCTGGAATTCGAGCAGGCACCACCCTTCAGAGCCGTCGCCCCTCGGGGGGCTCCGGGATCCCCAGCCTCACTGGCGGCTCGTCGAGCCGACATCGCTCTCCTCCTCCAGAAGGAGGTGGTAAGAGGTGGTGGACCCTCCTTCAGACCCAGGGTTTGTGTCCAGGTACTTCCTGGTTCAGAAGGACGGGGCTGGCGCCCATTCTCAACCTACGACCTAAACAAGTTCCTAAGGTCTCGAACCTTCAGGATGGTCACTCTGGCTCAGATAATACCATCCTTGAAGCAGCGTGTGGTTCTGCTCTCTGACTTGCAGGACGCGCTTTTTTCACGTCCCTATCCGTCCGTCTCACCAGAGATTCCTTCGCTTCGAGCGGAGGGATCCTCTTCGAGTTCCAAGCCATGCCCTCGGCTTGTCTCCAGCTCCCAGGGTCTTCACCAAATGCATGGCAGTGGTGACAGCATTCCTCATGGGCGCCAGAGGGTCGGTGTACCCTTACCTGGGCGACTGGCTGATAGCAGCTCCTCAGGGAGGAGGCGGAGTGGTCCAGAGATCTGGCCCTCCAGGTCTGCTCTCAACTGGGCCTCCTTATCAACGAGGCCAAGTCGGAACTCGAGCCGAAGCAGGTGATTCTATTCATCGGGGCGCAGCTCGACTCTCTTCGAGCCAGAGCGCGGCTCCCGGCGGACAGGGCCGAGGTTCTTTCCTCCTTTGCCCGATCATTTCTGGTTGGGCAATTGCGCCCTGCCCGGGACTTCCTGCGCCTCCTGGGTCTCATGGCGGCCTGCACCAGCGTGGTCCGTTGGGCCGCTGGAACATCGTCCCTTCAGTGGGACTGGCCAGCCAGTGGTCAGAACGCTGCGATCCCTTGGACCAGCTTGTGTCGGTGACACAGGGGATGTGGAACGCTCTCCAGTGGTGGACCGTTCCAGTTCATTTGCAGGAGGGCATCCCGTTCGTCCGCCCCGAGCCGACGGTCTCTCTATCGACCGATGCCTCTCTGATGGGTTGGGGTGCCCATCTGGGGGAACACCGGGCTCATGGCCTCTGGTCCCCGCGGGAGTCCCGATGCCACATCAACCTGCTGGAGCTCCGAGCGGTCCGCCTAGCTCTCACCGCCTTTGCTCCGTTCCTCCGGGGTCAAGTGGTCCGAGTCCAGACGGACAATACCACGACCATGTACTATCTGAACCGCCAGGGCGGGACGCGCTCCATGCTTCTATGCAAGGAAGCTCTCCGCATTTGGTCACTCGTGCGCAGCCTGGAGGCGGATCTCCTAGCCATTTACGTGGCAGGAGCCTCCAACACCCTGGCCGATGCCCTGAGCCGGATAGGGGCTGCATCCCACGAGTGGTCTCTCCTGCCGGAGGTAGTACAGCATCTGTTCTCCCTTTGGGGCACACCTCAGGTGGACCTGTTTGCCTCCATGGAGAAGCCGAAGCTGAGTCTGTTCCACGCCCGCCCCCCTCAGCAGGGCTCGCTGCAGGGGGATGCCTTCTCGAGGCAATGGACCCCGGGCCTCTTTTACGCCTTTCCCCCATTTCCCTTGATCCACAAGGTGCTTCTCAAGGCGAGGAGGGACAAGGCGCAGGTGATTCTGATAGCCCCAGACTGGCCTCGCCAGTTCTGGTACCCAGATCTCCTCAGTCTCAGCTCCAGGACTCCGTGGCAGCTTCCAGCTCGCCCGGACCTGCTCTCAGTCAATCAGGGGAAGGTGTTCCATCCGGACCTTCAATCCCTGCACCTGACGGCCTGGTTCCTGAGCGGCTAGAGTTCCAGGCCTTGGGTCTTTCCGACGAGGTCCTCAATGTAGTTGAGGCGTCCCGTAAGGAGTCGACCAGAAAATGCTATGCCTTCAAATGGAAAAGGTTTTCCATTTGGTGTCAGGGCAAGGGCTTGGACCCTTCCTCCTGTTCCTTGGCAAGCATCTTGGACTATTTATGGTCCCTTTCTAGTCAAGGGCTTAGGTCGACGACCCGAAGGGTGCACCTGGCAGCCATCTCTGCTTACCGGGCGCGGGCCGGGAAGCAGTCGGTGGCGCAGGAGAAGGTGGTCTGGCGCTTTTTCAAAGGCCTTGATCACATTTCCCTCCAGTGCGGGAACCCCCACCTCCGTGGGATCTACTGCTGGTACTGGCAAAGCTCATGGGCAAGCCATTCGAACCTATGCACAGGTGTGCTCTCTCTCACCTGTCGTGGAAGACCGCCTTCTTGGTGGCTATCACGTCAGCCAGAAGGATGGGAGAGCTCAGGCGCTTCATCGAGTCTCCTTACCTGGTCTTCCACAGGGACAAGGTTGTCCTCGCCCCACCGAAATTCCTTCCGAAGGTGGTGTCGGAGTTTCACCTTAACCAGGTGTTGACTCTGCCGGTGTTCTACCCCAATCACACCTCGGAGGCCGAATATAGGCTCCATACTCTGGACCCTAGAAGGCGCTCGCTTATTATAAGGAGGCCTGCGGCTGAAATTAGGAGAGGTTCGCCAGCTGTTTGTCACCCTCGCTGAAGCCGCATCTGGCAGACCTGCAGCCAAGCGGACGATAAGCAGGTGGGTAACCTCCTGCATAGATCTCTGCTATAAGTTGGCGGGCATGGAGCCTCCCAGAGGATAAGAGCTCATTCTACCGCCATACTGCTGCAACGGTGGCTGCTTCCAGGGCGTCCCTATCCAGGAAATCTGCAGGGCTGCTACCTGAAGTCAGCAAACACCTTCATTACCCACTACCACATCGACCTTGAGTCACGCCGGGATGCTGGTTTTGGGGCCTCGGTTCTCAGTCTCTCTTTCCCAAGTAAGTATATGGGGTGTGCGTCTTGCCTCCCTCCTCCCGGAGAACTGCTAGGAGTCTGCCAATGAGTGTGGATGAACAACATATCCATGTCCCTAGAAATACAGGTTACTCACCTGTAACAGGAGTTCTAGGAATGGTATGTTGTTCATCCACACGACCTAATTCTACTCCTCCTCGCTTCGACGCACAACCTGAGCTTTCCAGCGGCCAGATCTGGCGTCATGGGGTGGAGCCGAGAGTTATACCACCCGGGTGGGTGGGAGGAGCAAGCTTGAAGACCTTCCGGCAAGATTTAAAGCGGCAAGGATACTGCCAATGAGTGTGGATGAACAACATATACCATTCCTAGAACTCCTGTTACAGGTGAGTAACCTGTATTTCTACTCCCACTACTTTCTAGTTCCAAAGAAAGCAGGCGGTATGCACCCTATTCTCTATCTCCGAAAGTTAAACATCTTCCTTTACAAGGAGAAGTTCAAGATGATATCACTCGGTACCCTGTTGCCTTTGATTCATCAACACGATTGGCTAGCCTCCCTGGACATGCAGGATGCCTGTCGACACATTCTCATACACCCAAGCAACCACAAATACCTAAGGTTCGTGGCGTTGGATCAACACCATCAATTCAGAGTCCTGCCCTTTGGGCTGTCGTCAGTGCCTCAAGTCTTTACAAAGTGTTGTGCAGTTCTCACGTTTCATTTAAGGAAAATTGTAATTCAAGTATTCCTATATCTGAACAATTGGCTTCTCACAAGCCCCTCCAGACAAGTGATTCCGGAAGCCGTGGCTATGGCCTTAAGCTTCCTCATGTCCATGGGAGTTCTGCTAAACCTGAAAGACACAGCTGCAGCCCTCCCAGAAGCTTCTCTTCATAGGAGCCCTTCTGGATGCCTCCTGCGCAAATGCCTTCCTTCCGGAAGACAGAAGGGGCGATGTCCTATAGATGACCTGCTTTATCAGAGAGAACAACTCTGTTCTAGCTCTCTCAGTGCAGCGGATGCTGGGTCTCATGGCATCCTCTGTGTTCACCGTGCCTTTGGCCCATCTACACGAGAACCACTCTGTGGATGCTCAGTACTCTGGTCGCCTGCCACTCATCCTCAGTCCTTTCACATCAAAGTGACAGAACTGTTGAAACGGTCACTCACCTAGTGGTCTCAGGAGGACAACCTTCTGAAAGGATATCCCTTCACCCCTCTGGATCCCCAGATCTCCATTACCATGGACGCGTCCCTACTGGGCTGGGGAGCTCAATGCCAGGATCTCCACACCTAGGGCATGTGGACGCAGTAGGAGTCCCAACTCCACATAAGCATTCTGGAGATGAGAGCCGTCCTCTGTGCAGTCTGAGCTTTTAAGGACGTACTGTCACAAGACCAATCTTCTTCAAACTGTCAACACGGCAGTGATGTATTACATCAACAAGCAGGGCGGTGCACACTCCTACCCCTTATGCAGGGAAGCAATGAGAGTGTGGGAATGGTGCTTAGAGCATAAACCTCTGATTCAAGTGGTCTACCTGCCAGGTGTACAAAACGAGCTGGCAGACTGTCTCAGCAGGAAAGAAACAGATCCTCGAGTGGTCTCTTGACTCTGCCATTGTTCAGTCACTCTTCGAATGGGGAACTTCGGACCTGGACCTTTTTGCGTCCCCATTCAATGCAAAACTGCCTCTCTCCTGCCCCAGAAATCCAGGACCTGGCATTTCTTGTCAGGATGCATTCAGGCTGCGGTGGACAAAACACTTTCTATAAGCATTCCCTCCCCTTCCTCTAGTACAGAGGGTACTGCTCAGAATGGAGGCATGGGGGGGGGGGCAGACTGATTCTCATTGCCCCGGTTTGGCCTCACCAGATCTGGTTTCCTCTAATCAACAGGCGATTGGAAACTTCCCCAAAACCGCTTCCACTCCAAACAAACCTTCTGACCCAGGGCCCTGTAGTTCATCCCAACCTGAGGTCCCTTCACCTCCACGGTTGGCTCCTGAGGATATAGAGCTGAACAGGTTCAACGTTTCTCGCAGAGTTTGATATTCTGTTAGCTGCATGCCAGCAAGCTACTCAGAAAACTTACATGGTTAAGTGGAAGCGTTTTCTATCTGGTGTGCAAAATCATCTTGGAACCCCTTTTCCTGCCCACTGAATAAAGACCTGGAGTATCACTTAGACCTCTCTGACACAGATCTACAATATTTTACAGTCGGAGATCATCATTGTGCAATCTCCACATACCATGAGCCAGTACTTTCTACGTCTTTGGCTCAGTTATCTGTAGTCAAGAGGTTTCTTAAGGGCATTCTGCATGCCAGACTACCTATTAGACGTCCAGTTCTGCCTGGGACATTAACCTTGTGCTAGACATGCTCACTCGTAAACCCTTCAAGCCTCTAGCCACTTGTGAATTGAAATTTTTAACCTGGAAGATGGCCTTCCTAGTGGCCATTACTTCCACCCGAAGAGTATCAGTAATGCATGCTTTGGTCACAGACCTTCCGTACATTGTATTTCACAAGGACAAGGTGGTTCTTAGGACTCGCCCTAAGTTCCTTCCTAAGGTTGTCTCAGAACTTCATTTGAATCAACCTTTAGTCCTTCCTACCTACTTTTGCAAATTTCCAGAATGAAGGAGAGCGTACCCTTCATTCCTTGGATGTAAAGAGAGCTTTGCGGTTCTAATCTAGACAGGACAAAAGAAATCCGCGAGGCTCAACAACTGTTTGTCTCCTTCAGCATGGCCCGGCTGGGTCAACCTGTTGCTATTGGGTGCATTCAGCGAGGCTAGTGACATGCCTTCGCCACTGCTACTCCATGGCACAGGTCAAGCTGGAAGGCAGAGTGTACGCTCACTCTACCAGAACAGTCGTGGCATCTCTGGCCAAAATCTGCGACGTTCCCATTGCGGACATCTACAATGCAGCCACTTGGAGCTCTGAGCATACGTTTGTAAAGCACTATGCCTTGGATGTCCATGCCAGACATCAGTCCTTTGGCAGGACAATCCTTAATGGACTACTATCCTAGTGAGCTCCTCCTTCTCTCCTGCCACCCATCTTTGGGGATTATTTTAGTTCAGTACTCTCCATATCAGTGTGAATGAGTGGTGGAGACTTTATGTCCAGGAAGATATGGAAATTACATACCTACCATAATTCTTGATCTTTTTGGACAGAGTTTCCACCACTCACTCGCATGCCCACTTGCCATCCCCCGAGCTCACTTTTCTGTCTATGGTCTTCATTCCTCCAATCGTTGGGCTGTGAAGACTTTGTTCTTTGACCCTTCTTACATGGGTCATTCGGACGATTTTATGTCTGATATTTAGGTTAGTCCTCTCTAGGTTAGTTACGCTGCAGCTCCTTGGGGGTACTGAGTCGGTTGGAGGGTCTATGCCGAGGTAGTGTATACCACGCGAGCCTCGCGGTGCCACCTTGGCGCCAGCCCTCCTGAAAAAGTTTGGCTTCCGCTGGGTCCTAGTGCCTCCGGAGTACTCCCATCAGTGTGAATGTGTGGTGGAGACTTCTTCCAGAAAGATTAAGAATTACGGTAGGCACGTAATTTCCATTTGTGTGACTTGCTCGGGGTCACACAGTATGCAGGTGGGAGCTGGTGGGATTCAAACCCAGGTCTCCAGGTTTGCAGCTCAGCACTCTTAACCACTACGCTATACTGTAGCCTGTAACATCAGATTTGTTTCTCTGCCTGAAGAGAGCAGTTGCCCCCGAAGTCCACCCCAGCATCTCTAGTCTTCAGACTTTTATTTTATTGTTTTAAGTTTTCTCTAGTCAGTGTTTCGATAACTTTGCGTTATTTAGTGCATCGATCATAATTGTTGATTTGTGTGCATTTTGGTGATTTCTCCTGTTCTCGGTCTGTTCCCAGAAACCAGAGAAGGCCACAGCACAGTTACTGCCTGAAAGGAGCTACTAGTCTTACTAAAAAAGTTTCTGTTAAAACTGTTCTTCTGCTGAGAGACTTGCGTTTTTTGATTATTTAAATACAGTTGCTATTAGAAAGGAACCAGAATTTAGCCAACCCAGTGGCACTGGAGATTGAGGTGCTGGTCGCTACACCTCGCACCATGCCGGCGACCTGGGTTTGGGAATGAGCCTGGGCCACCTGAGGTCGGTAGGGGGGGAGAGAGAGAGTGAGTGTCCAGAGGACTGCTCTCCTCTCTCGAAGTGAGGAGTGCCTTGTCATGCCGCTCATTGTTTGCTCTCAGGCGGCAGCTGGAGGAAAGCAGGCAGGGAGGCATGTACCGATGTCTCTACATGGGGGGGGGGGGCAGGAGAAAATGGAAAATAGGAGCATGGCAGGTTCCTTGATGGCCCCGCATCTCCAAGGGCTGTCTCAGTGTCTGGATTGGGTCTCGGGATTGGGGGGGCAGCCGGTGCTCTCCCTCCCGATCCTGCCACGGGGGGTAATTCACGAGGGAATTTCCAGGACAGCAGGAGTGGAAACACGACAGGACCGGAGAAGTGAGCTCCTCTGTGCAGAGGACCACAGCCCCTGCCAGGGCTCCCAAGGAGGATAAAAATCTGTATGAAGAAAAAAACAAATAAATAAACCAGAAT
This sequence comes from Neoceratodus forsteri, assembly GCA_016271365.2. NCBI lineage: Eukaryota > Metazoa > Chordata > Ceratodontiformes > Ceratodontidae > Neoceratodus > Neoceratodus forsteri. Next base: position 42,297,677 of record CM057452.1, on the reverse strand, counting down.
TTAAAACTTTTCTCTTCAGAACTTGATCACTGGGTTCTGTCGGAGTGTTTTTGTACTGGTTTTAGGAACTGAAGTAGTCTTTATTTAGGTCTGCAATGTTTGGCATTCCTCATGGTCCCGTTTTCTTTCTCTTAGGTCTAACAACTTTTAAAAACTATATAAAATGGTTTCCAGCTCCTGGCAAGGGTAGACTGCCACAAGCTTTAAGTTACCTGGATCCAAGTCACGAGTTTCTCAATTGCGAGCTCTGTAAGTTTTGCCCAAAAACCCAAAAGAAATGGGCTAAAAGAGAGGGGAGAGTTTATGGCTTCTCAGTCTGCCTCCATGTCACCAAAACACAAGAAAGCTGTGAAGGAGTTCCTAATGATGGTGGAAAGCATACAGCAGAGGTTTTTTCTTCTCAACTGCAGCAGCAGTCCCCGTCAAAGGGGGACAGAGAAAAAAAGCTAAAGTTGCTCGGCCATCAGATAAGTGTGGTCAAGATACCAGGGTGTCCAAAAAGTGAACCCTGAGTCCAGCGGTGGCAAAATTAAAGATAAAGGATCCTCAGAGCAGGCACTGGAAATGGTGTCTGCCAAGAAAAAAACAAGCATTTGCCGAATGTTTGCTTGCTGGCATTGGCATTGGCATTGGTAGTGTAGGAGTTGGAGAGCTGCATAATAGGAATGGTAGTGAAGTATTGAACTAAAGCCAACCCCACCACCACCCTGCAGAGACTGATAGGCATTGGGGTGTGCCTTTGGGTCGTCGGGCATAGCGGCCACGCCATTTCACCACACCCTACCCTGCAGACACTGACAAGTGTCACGGTGTGCCTTGGGGTCTGTGGCCCTTATGCTCACCCCATTCCATCAGGAAATACGTGAGATGGGTCCTGTATAGGAGAGTGGGTGAACTTTGGGGCCGAAGAGTCCAAGGCACACCTGATGCCTCTCACTGGCTGCAGGGTGTGGAATGGTATGAGCATTACAGGCGAGAATCCCAAGTCACACCCCCTGATGCCTCTCAGTCTCTACAGGCTGGGGCGTTATGGTCGGAAACCCTAATGCCTCAGGCATTCGTTGGCATTTTCACTCCAAATTTTCAACATGTTTTTTTTGTGACCCTCCACCGTATGAACAGTGGCAATATCAGTTTGTTAGCCGAAAGCTGATTTCGCACAGTGACTACGCCATTTGGCACCACAGGTGCGAAAACACATTTTGAACAGGATGTGAAAAATTACAGCTGTACTGTTCATGGGGAGGTGCAAAAAATGGCAATGTTGAAATTCTGCGGTGAAAATATTTAAAAAAAAAAAAAAACAAAAAACGAAGTCACGAGTATGCATAGAAAATGCGCAACGCACACCCGTAATGCAGTTATTTTGGGGATTTTATTTATAGCAGATTGTCAACACAGGGATTTTGTAACCTCTGCTCATGAACAGTGTCACTGTGATTTTCTTAATCTGTCCCGAACAGTGATTTCCCACAGCGACCACACATTTCTACGCTGGAAGTGCGAAAACACATATTGGCCATGGTGTGAAAAATGACAGCTGTACTGTTCATAAGGAAGTGTAGAAAAATGCCGGTGGTGAATATCTGGACTGAAAATATTATAAATCCATGAAGTTATGAGGGTGCGTGGAAACTACACAATGGTTGCTCGTAACAGTAATTTTATGGACGTATTTCACCAAATGTTTAACATAGCCATTTTAACACCTCTGCTCAAGAACAGTGTCACTGTGATTTTCTTAATCTGTCCCGAGCATTGATTTCCCACACCGACTGCACCATTGTACACTACATGGGTGGAAACACGTTTTGGCCAAGATGTGAAAAATGACAGCTGTACTGCTCATAAGGAGGTATGGTAAAATGGCAATGTTGAAAATCTGGAGTGAACATATTGAAAATTCGTGAACTTGCGAGCGTGCTTAGGAACAGCGCAATGCATGCTCGTAAAACAGTCATTTTTGGGAATTGTTTTACCAAATTTTCAACTTAAGGGTTTTTGGGGAGCCTACCTCATGAACTGTGACACTGTTTACGTCGTCTGTTCGAAGGTGGTTCCGGCGCGTGACGTAATCACCTTTGAGAACTGACTCTTGTCATGACAGTGACAGAATTCGTGAGGTGGGTCCCAAAAACCCTATGTTGAAAATTTGGTGAACAAATTCCCCAAAATGCCTGAGATATGCACTAAAGTTGAAAAAACCCTATTTATTACATTATACAGCCTACCGGCATTTCCTCAGTTCGTGGTTGGCTTTGAAGAGTGCAGACGTGTTACCGGTCCACGGAAGATCGTCGCGCCGAGCACCGGAGGTCAGTATGGGGTGAGAAGGGGGTGTGGGGAGGCGGGGTGCACAGTGAGTGGGCGTGTTGGGGAGATTGGGTCAAGACAGTCAGCAAGGAAGGTTTTTCTTTCAGGTTTCTTTTTTTTTTACTTGGGCGATATGGGACGTTTGCCACGCTGGGTGGGCTCCCAGCATGGTAGCTGGAAGGCTGTTTGGGGGCCGTGGAGCCGACTGGGGATTGGGCAGCCCGTCGCCATACGATCTGTTGCCCCAGTGGCACCCTGTAGTCTCTTCGGGAGACAGTGGAGCCGGCGGGGATTGGGCACCCTGTCAGTCATACGATCTGTTGCCATGCTGGGGTGGGCTCCCAGCGTGGCATCTGGAACTCTGTTTTGGGGGCGCAGCACAGCCAATGGGGATTGGCCCCCATCGGCTCTACAGTGTGTGCATGGGGGGGGAAGCATGAGCACACAGTGTGTGTGTGTGTGTGTGTGTGTGTGTGCGCGCACATGAGCACGCGATATCTTATTGCTGCTCACTGAAACGTAGCCCTCCCTTTCAACTGTAGGGCCACTGCATTGTCAACTGCTGTCATAGACAGCTGCAGCGTTCATTGGAGAACTGCGTCCGCGCCTGCAAACACACTGACTGAATTGGAAGACGGCTGCCACACCTCCGAAAACTCTGATGATGGCACTGTGTTTCTTGCACATGCATGCAAGTAAACATAACAAAAAGAAAATACCTTTACCACTCCTTCTGAAAAAGGAAGGGAGTAGGCTTTGGATCAAAAACAGCCCTCAACTGAGGACGTAACAAAAAAAAAATGGCAATTTCTAGGGACATGGTTATGTTGTTCATCCACACTTATTGGCAGGTTCCTTGCCGCTTTAAATCTTGCCGGAAGGTCTTCAAGCTGGCTCCTCCCACCCACCCGGGTGGTAAAACTCTCGGCTCCGCCCCATGACACCAGATCTTCCTTACCGCTTGGAAGCTCAGGTTCCCTCCTTAACGCTCTGCGTATAAGACTGGTTCCTAATTCTTCGGTTTTCTGAATTTAAAAGTTTTTTGCATTATAGACTTCGGTCTTCTATCCCTCGCGGCTGTGATGGACAAATCGACTTCCGGTTTTCGGCGGTGCCCTTGCGGGCAGAAGATGTCTCGGACGGATCCGCACTCCACGTGTGTCTACTGTTTAGGCCTTGAGCACGACCCGCAAGCTTGCGACCTGTGCTCTTCCTTCTCAGCCTACGTCCTCGAAGACCGTGTTGCCCGTTTACAACTGGGGCGCCCCGAGAAACGTTTTCCTCCGGTAAAGTCTAAAGAGGCCTGGTCGGCGGTTTCCGCTGCGGTGGGCTCGGCGGATCAGCTAGAGCAGATGATCGCCCTCGAAGAGGAGGCGGCGCGGGCCGCATCTTCCTCGACCGCGGCATTTATCCCGCTCTCCCTGGGTTCCTCTTACACAGCTTCCTTTAAGGAGCTTTGTCTGTCCCTCTCCACTAGAGGAGAGGGACCAACGTCTGCTGGACCTTCTTCTTGGTCCAAGAAGAAAGACAAGGGTAAGTCCCTCCATCGACGCTCTTGGGAGCGGGAAAGGTCCCTCTCCCCGAGTTGTCGGCCATCGTCTTCGGTCGATCGTTTGGCTTCGGCCACTGGTCTCACGGTGTCCCCGTCAGGTCAGTTGACCGAGACTCCCGTCGACGCAGTCGAGATCTTTCTCGACCCGTTGGACAGGTTGGCGACCGGCAAGCGAAAATCCCCTCTCCCCGGTTCCCCCGGTGGGAGTTGAGGATCCTGCGGGCTTGCCAGTGCCTCCGGTTCCGGAGCCCTTGGGTGTACCCTCCGAGCCGAGGGAGGAGCCGGTTCCACCCGTCCCCTCCCCGCACCGTCCTCGGAAAGGCCGAGGTTCTCGGTCTCGGTCCGGACTTCTTAGCGGTCTCAGCCGATCCCGCCCGTCATAAGCGGTCTCGGTCTTGGCACCGTGGTAAGCGGCGCCGCTGCTCGTCCTCGTCCTCCTCCTTGGATGAGGGGAAGCTTCGACGTAAGTTAAGTCGACGATACGAGGACCTCATGTTTCAACAGCTCCTTCTGACCGGGAACAAGCCGACGCCGTCGCCTTCCCCGGCCATTAAGTGGCTGTCACCGGAGCGGCCGGAACAACCCCTCGTTTTACCCGAGGAGCCTGTTCCCAGGTCGGTTGTTTGGCCAAAACCAGCTGCCCCACCGATTCCGGTGGAACCTCCGCCTCCACAGCTGCTGTTTGGGGCTCCGACCAAGAACTCTCGGTCGGCTCAGGGTCTGCCCCATAGGCTGTCGGTCACCCTCAATCCCAATTGCCCTCGGCAGGTGGAGGGTGGCTCAGGCCCGAGGCAGCTCTTTGCGGACTCTTCTGAGTCCGACGACGATTCCTCCCTTTTCTCCAAGTGAGTGGACTTGGAGTCCTCTGGAGGTCAGTCGCTGGACGACAGCCGTTTGTCCTTCCTGGGTTTACTCAGGCTCATCTCGGAGTCCACCGGGATGCAGCTCGAGCCCGTGTCCAAGCGGGCCAAGTATCCCCTCACGGAGATATTGGACTGAGGGGATTCCCCTACGGAGGCCTTTCCTGTGGCTGAGGCCATTGTGGGCCCGGCCTTGGAGCTCTGGCAGCGCCCCGCTTCCTGCCCTGTGCCTTCGGCCAGGATGGCCAGGAAGTATGCGGTCCCTACTGGTTCCCTGTCCGGTTTCTCGGAACATCCCTCAGCCGAGGGGTTAGTTACCGACAGCGTTTTCCGGCGTGCCAGAAACGCTAAGGACGTGGACAAACCTCCCGACAAGGAGTCCAAGAAATTGGACTATGCCGGGCAAAAAGTCTACGCTGTGTCCTCCCTTGGCCTTCGTCAGGCAAGCTCGGCCGTGCTGATGGCACATTTCTCCCATGCCCTGTTGGGCTCCCTGGACGAGGTAGTCCCTCATCTCCCAGCTGACCTGCAGACCACGGTTAGGCAGGTGCGGGACCAGGGCAGGGCAGTGGCCAAGCAGCAACTTCAGACTGCTCTGGACATTGGAGACTCATGCGCCAGGTCAATCGCAGCCACAGTGGCTATGCGCCGTCGGGCATGGCTGAGGATATCCACCTTCACAGCGGATACCCAGCACAAATTGGCGGATGTCCCCTTCCTGGGGACCGACCTCTTCGGCCCTGGAGTGGAAGGCCACCTCCAGAGGATCGAAAAGTCCAATGCCACCTTGGACTCTGTCTCATCCGCTCAGAGGGACAAGGGCCGCAGACCACAACCCAAGCCTTTTCGTCCGTCTGCGCCCCCGGCACGTCCGGCCCAGCAACACCAGGGCCAGCAGGCTCGCTCTTGGCATCCCAAACCCAAGCCCGTGGCTTCCTCCTCCAGGAAGCAGGAGGTAAAGGCCCAGGTGGTCCCTTGGCGGTCCCTCCTCCAAGCCTGCACAGTGGCGGGTTGAGGGTGTACTTCTTGTCACCTCACCCAGGTTCCCCATGTAGAGGCGGCTCAGTTCTTCCTTTCCGCCTGGTCTGCTATTACCACAGATCGGTGGGTGTTGGAAGTGGTAGGAAAGGGCCTGCCTCTGGAGTTTGAGCAGGCCCCATCCTTCAGAGCTGTCGCACCTCGGGGGGCCTCGGGGTCCGAAGCCTCGCTGTCAGCTCACCGAGCCGACATCCTCTCCTCCTCGAGAAGGAGGTGATAAGAGAGGTGGCGGACCCTCCCTCAAACCCAGGGTTCATGTCCAGGTACTTCCTGGTTCCGAAACGGATGGGGGGCTGGCGCCCCATTCTCGACCTACACGACCTAAACAAGTTCCTAAGGTCTCGAACCTTCAGGATGGTCACTCTGGCTCAGATAATACCATCATTGGAACACGGTGTGTGGTTCTGCTCTCTGGACCTACAGGATGCGTTCTTTCACGTCCCTATCCGTCCGTCCCATCAAAGGTTCCTTCGCTTTCAGTGGAGGGATCCTTTTCGGTTCAAGCCATGCCCTTGACTTATCTCCAGCTCCCAGGGTCTTCACAAATGCATGGCAGTGGTGACAGCATTCCCTCCGGCGCCGAGGTCCGGGTTTACCCTTACCTGGACGATTGGCTGATTGCAGCCCCCTTCAGACAGGAGGTGGAGCGGTCCAGAGATCTGGCCCTCCAGGTTTGCTCTCAGGTCAGCCTCCTCATCAATGAGGCCAAGTCGGAACTCGAGCCGAAGCAGGTGATTCTTTTCATCGGGTCAGAGCTCGACTCTCTTTGAGCCAGGGCCCGGCTCCTGGCGGACAGGGTCGAGGTTCTTTCCTCCTTTGCCCAATCATTTCTGGTTGGGCAATTGCGACCTGCCTGGGACTTCCTGCGCCTCCTGGGTCTCATGGCGGCCTGTACCAGCGTGGTCCGTTGGAACATGCGCCCCCTTCAGTGGGGGCTGGCCAGCCAGTGGTCCCAACGCTTCGATCCATTGGACCAGCTAGTGACGGTGACCCAGGGGATGTGGAACGCTCTCCAGTGGTGGACCATTCCAGTTCATCTGCAGGAGGGCATCCCGTTTGTCCGCCCCGAGCCGACGGTCTCTCTATCGACCGATGCCTCTCTGATGGGTTGGGGTGCCCATCTGGGGGAACACCGAGCGCACGGCCTCTGGTCCCGAGGGAGTCCCGATGCCACATCAACCTGCTGGAGCTCCGAGCGGTCTGCCTAGCTCTCACCGCCTTTGCTCCGTTTCTTCGGGGTCAAGTGGTCCGGGTCCAGACGGACAACACCACGACCATGTACTATCTAAACCGCCAGAGGCGGACACGCCCATGCTTCTATGCAAGGAAGCTCTCGCATCTGGTCACCAGGCGCAGCCTGGAGGTGGATCTCCTAGCCATTCATGTGGCAGGAGCCTCCAACACCCTGGCCGATGCCCTAAGCCGGATAGGGGCTGCATCCCACAAGTGGTCTCTCCTGCCGGAGGTAGTACAAGATCTATTCTCCCATTGGGGCACACCTCAGGTGGACCTGTTTGCCTCCAGGGAGAATGCGAAGCTGAGGCTGTTCCATGCCCGCCCCCCTCAGCAGGGATCGCTGCAGGGGGATGCCTTCTCGAGGCCGTGGACCCCGGGCCTCTTCTACGCCTTTCCCCTGTTTCCCTTGATGCACAAGGTGCTGCTCAAAGCAAGGAGGGACAAGGCGCAGGTGATTCTGATAGCCCCAGACTGGCCCCGCCAGTACTGGTACCCAGATCTCCTCAGCCTCAGCTCCAGGCTCCCAAGGCAGCTTCCAGCTCGCCCGGACCTGCTCTCAGTCAATCAGGGGAAGGTATTCCATCCGGACCTTCAATCCCTGCACCGGACGGCCTGGTTCCTGAGCGGCTAGAGTTCCAGGCCTTGGGTCTTTCCGACGAGGTCCTCAACGTAGTTGAGGCGTCCCGTAAGGAGTCGACCAGAAAATGCTACGCCTTCAAATGGAAAAGATTTTCCATTTGGTGTCAGGGCAAGGGCCTGGACCCTTCCTCCTGTTCCTTGGCGAGCATATTGGACTACCTTTGGTCCCTTTCTCAGCAAGGGCTTAGGTCGATGACCCTTAAGGTGCACCTGGCAGCCATCTCTGCTTACCGGGCGCGGGCCGGGAAGCAGTCGGTGGCGCAGGAGAAGGTGGTCTGGCGCTTTTTCAAAGGCCTTGATCACATTTCCCCTCCGGTGCGAGAACCTCCACCTCCGTGGGATCTACTGCTGGTACTGGCAAAGCTCATGGGCAAGCCATTCGAACCAATGCAGAGGTGTGAACTCTCACCTGTCGTGGAAGACCGCCTTCTTGGTGGCTATCATGTCAACCAGAAGGATGGGAGAGCTCCAGACGCTCTGCATCGAGTCTCCTTACCTGGTCTTCCACAGAGACAAGGTTGTTCTGCGCCCCCACCCGAAATTCCTTCTGAAGGTGGTGTCGGAGTTTCACCTTAACCAGGTGTTGACTCTGCCGGTGTTATACCCCAGTCACACCTCGGAGGCCGAATATGGCTCCATACTCTGGACCCTAGAAGGCGCTTGCTACTATAAGGAGCCTGCGGCTGAAATTCGGGAGAGGTTCGCCAGCTGTTTGTCACCCACGCTGAAAGCCTCACCTGGCAGACCTGCAGCCAAGCGGACGATAGGCAGGTGGGTCACCTCCTGCATAGATCTCTATAATGTTGGCGGGCATGGAGCCTCCCAGAGGGATAAGAGCTCATTCTACCCGCCATACTGCTGCATCGGTGGCTGCCCAGGGACGTCCCTATCCAGGAAATCTGCAGGGCTGCTACCTGGAAGTCAGCACACCTTCATCACCCATTACCACATCGACCTTGAGTCATGCCGGATGCTGGTTTGGGGCCTCGGTTCTCAGTCTCTATTCCCTAAGTAGGGTTGCGCCTTTCCTCCCTCCTCCCGGAGAACTGCTAGGAGTCTGCCAGACAGTGTGGATGAACAACATATCCATGTCCCTAGAAATACAGGTTACTCACCTGTGAACAGGAGTTCTAGGAATGGTATATGTTGTTCATCCACATGACTCCAATCTGACTCCTCCCGCTTCGACGCACAACCTGAGCTTCCAGCGGGCCAGATCTGGCGTCATGGGGCAGAGCCGAGAGTTTTACCACCCGGGTAGGTGGGAGGAGCCAGCTTGAAGACCTTCCGGCAAGATTTAAAGCGGCAAGGATACCTGCCAGACAGTGTGGATGAACAACATATACCATTCCTAGAACTCCTGTTACAGGTGAGTAACCTGTATTTTTCTAGCCTTTCAGATCATGGGGACATTTCATGAATATAACTGCCTCTGGAGGAGGAGGAAGAAACGCATTATAAAGAGGCAAATTGTGAACACCCTCCACATCACCCCCCAGAAAACTGAGGAGGATGAGGAAGAAGTAGGATTTATCGATACGATGGGGCTGGCTCCTTCAAGGGGCTGCTGGTCCCCATACACAAATCGTCACAAAAAGCCACTTAAAAAAAATCATGTCTGCACTTAATTCAGTGGCAGCCATAGATAAAAATGTTGGAAAAAGTATCCGGTGGATGGCCGGGGGGGGGCACCCTCATCTTCCAGGTGTGTAGTCCAAGTGCTGCCTGTGAGAGGGCAAAGATCTCTTTCTCTGCACGGCCCCCTGATGAGGAGTTCAGAAAATTGGATACTGTGGCTAAAAAATGTATTCATCAGTTTACCTGCTATTCAGGCAGGCAACGTAAATGGCTCATAGATCTCAGTACCAGAAGGCACTGTGGAATACAGTGCTGGCATTAGCTGATAAGGCTGATGGTGAACTGGCACAGGACCTGACTGCCATGGCAGTGTCCGCCCTAGATGCCACCAAGTATCACTTTCTCACAGCTGTGGACATAATGACACTACTTTGAGGGTCTTGGCTTATGCAGTGTCGATTAGGCAGTTCTTCTGGCTAAGGGCAACCATCCTTTCCCAGGACACTCATTCCAAGGCAGTGGATTTCCAATTCGAAGGAAATTCACTTTTTGCTGACAAAACAAAGGCTTATATGAAAAAGTGGCTGAGTACAAAACTACTTAAAAAAACAACATTGAGAAAGAAAAGGCCTCCACTTCAAGAGCCTATGCCCTCTTTATGTCCTTTATGAGTACCAACCCCAAAAAGGTTACTGCAGAGGAAGAAGCAAGAGGGGTTCCAAGTGTGCTGCTGCAGCACCAGCCCCCAAGCTTCCACCAAAACAAAGCCTTTAACAGTTCAGCCCACATCACCCAACCATTGCCAGTGGGGGGAGGGCTGGCCCACTACTTCCTGGAATTGGTAAACATTACCACAGACAAGTGGGTCCTGGAGGTAGTGGGCCAGGGGTTGTCCCTTCAATTCAGAAATTTTCCCAAACTGCAGAAACACAAAACTTTTTCCAGCTTGCTCTTCTTCCACGGAAAGAATTATGCTGGAGCAGGAAGTACGCAAACTGCTACAAGTGAAAGCAGTGGAAAAGATCCCAGCCTCACAGTGGGGCAAGGGCCTGTTTCCAAGGTACTTCCTCACCCACAAGACAAATGGGGAGTAGCAATCCATTTAAGATCTCTGGTATCTGAACAGGCTCATCAAAAAAAAAAAAGAAAAGTTCAAGATTGTAACACGGTGCACAGTGATAACATCCTTACTGTCAGGGCTTTGGCTAGGGTCACTGGATCTGAAAGATTCCTGTTTTCACATTCCCATCAGACACCCTCAGTTCTGAACCATCTTTAACAGCTTTGTCTTTCTTTCGGTCTCGTCTGACAGGGACTGCTGCTTGCTGTGAAGGGCTGGACCCTCCTCTGAGCCTTTTGGTGATGTGGAAACTGACAGAAGCCATAAAATCTTCTAATTTCTTAACCCCTTTCTTTTGCATTTTAGGGCAAAACTTTATACACAGATCACAGTTGGCATAACTGTGGTCTGGACCCAGGCACTTTAAACACAGTTCATGCCAATCTGCCTTTTGTCAGGAGCTGAAAATGAATTATACAGTTTTTAAAACCTGCAAGCCCCGTCATCTTTTTGGGTCTGTCAGTCATGCCAAACACTGGTGACCCTGAGAAGACATTTCTGGTTCTCAGTGCAATAGCCAAAAAACATAAGCCCAAGAAATATTTTTAAAAGGACTTAAAAGTAAATAATGTGGTGCGGTTCCTCAAAAACTTAAAAACCAAAACACAGAAAACCACAAACTGTTACAACAAAATAGGCTTCTTAAGTAGAACTAGTAAAAAGGTCATCTCTGTTCCCAAAACCGAGGAATCCAGAATAATCTAAAGTAAAACCATGAAGCGGTTGGATACCAACTATTTTTGATTTAATTCTAAAAGGATTAAATAGCGGTTCCATAAAAGCAGGCACCGTGCTGAAAACTGTCTTCCATTCCTGGGAATCAGAGAAATGGTACAATTACACAGTAAAATACAGATAGCACCCTAACTAATGCAGAGTATCGAATAATAAACTGAAACACAATAAAATATTAAAATAAACTGTAAAACAGAGAAGACTGCTTTCTTCAGGCGGAGAAATAAATTTGACATTAGAGTGCAGGGGCGAGTGTGACACACAGCAGAGTTTGAATTTCATTCTAAATTTCATAATTTTTCTTCCTTATATGCCGACATATTCCAACCCCCAAGGAACCACTGATTATATAAATTAATCACTTACGGGGCTGCTCCTCCCATTTGTCTTGTCCCCTCACTTCTGAGCTTCTTACTTTCACTTTTAATTGGCTGGATTGAGCGGCCATTCATTCGTGAAATGAGCTTTAAATATAATCCTTAGAACAGTGCTTTTGCTGTGATTTACATAAAATTGAAATTATCTTGTGCCACAACTAAATGAAAGTATTGAAATATGCCGCCGGCTCTAGTGAAACAGAACGAGTGAGTCAGTGGCTTTTGTACTGCAGACAGTGACCTGTATGAGAGAAGGTTGCTATAGCAAAGGGAGGTTCCTTTGTGCATTTCTTTCATTCCCTCTGATACAGAGGATTCTAGTCAAGCTTCTGGTGGAACAGGCTACACTGATTCTGGTGACTATTCCGACCCAGACAAATTTTGATTCCTCTGTTACAGTAGTTGGCAAAGGAACCGCCTACTGGTCCTACTTCCTCTCGAAGCAGGCCTCTTGTCACAGGATCACGGCTGTTTGGTGCACCCGAATCTTCAATCCCTGCACCCCCATGCCAAGTTCTTGAGAATGTAGAACTGTTCCGCATTGGTTTCCCCTGTGGTGGCTGATGTTCTCTTTGCAACTCGTAAGCCATCTATTCTATATGCCTGTTCCCAGAAATGGAAACGTTTCATGATTTTGTGTACCTGCCATAGCTTGGACCCTTTCACGTGTCCAGAGAGTCATATTCTGGACCATCTCTTATCCTTTTTGGAATCTGTCTTCCAGTACTTGGCTGAGAAGGTTCATTTGGCTGCTGTTTTCAAGTTTTCATGCTCTCATGGATGGTACATCAGTTGCCCAGCTTGAGGTTCCCCCGCACGTTTCTAATGGGTATCCTGCATATTTATCCCTCGATCAATAGGTTCCGGTGTGGGGCCTTAACATTGTTCTGGAGACCCTTATGGCACCTACTTTTGTACCAGCTGCTACCTGTGAAGTGCCCTTCCTCTCTTGGAAGATGCCGTCTTGGGTGGCCATTACTTAAGCGTGAAGAGTTTCTGATTTGCAGCTCTGGTTGTGGAGTCCCCTTATTTTTCACAGTAATGGATTGCTCTAAGGATTTATCGTTTTCTCATGAAGGTTGTCTTAGAGTTCACACTGGATTAAACTATTCAACTTCCTGTTTATTTTCTTTGTCCCTCTAATAAAAGGGAAGGTTTACCTATAGCGCTTCGACATGGCTAGCGTGACATCTGATGGCATCTGCAATACCGCCTGTCAGCATTGTAGCCACTGGGATGTTACCACACAATTGGGGGTGCCAGCTCCTCCCTCCCCCACAACCCCTGCCCTAGGATTCTAACTCAGTTGGAGTTGGACGGGGCAACACCCAGCGAAGCAGTCCCGATCGGCACACAGACCACCACAGCGACGGGTGGGTTTTGCCTGATTCCTGTCGCTGTGGTAACAATATACCAAAAGGGAATGCTGTACAGGAGAAGGCCCTTGACCAGGGCACTTTAGCCCACCAAGGAACAGCACCGGGAGGCGGCCTTACTCTGCTGCAGTCCCTGCATCTTCATTCCACCCTTCAGCTCTGCCCTGGTCAAGGACCTTCTCCTGCAGAGCTGAAGGGTGAATAGATGCGGACTGCGGCAGAGTAGCGCTTCCCGGGTGCTGTTCCTGGTGGCCAAAGTGCAGGAGAAGGTCTGACCAGGGCACTTCGCCGCCAAGGAACAGCACCAGGAGGTGGCCTTACTCTGCCGCAGTCCCTGCATCTTCATTCCACCCTTCAGCTCTGCAGGTATGGCCTTCCTGGTGGCTTTGCTGTCTCCCCAGAGCCTGATTGGTCAGCACTGGTGACCCAGGCTACTCATTGGCTTTCTTCCTATTCCACTGCTGATCTTTTGCTGTATGCCTCCCAGACCGAGTTTTAACTTCATTTTCTCCCTCTTCTGCCTAATTGTATTGTGTGAACCTCACTGTAACTGTGTGCTTACTATTTGAATCATTGTATATTGCAAGTGCTTGACTGTATAACGTAAGGAAATTACTGCTTAGTTTAGAAAAATTTTGTCTGTTAACCCAAAAAGAATATTTTGTTTTACCCTCAAGTGTCCATTTTCCCATTAGCAAGTTATACTATATAGCCACTAGAGGGACACAATCTTTCTCTAAAGCAATCCCTGCCTGTTGTTCATATAGATAGCAAGCAACCTTTATTTACATAGTGCCTTTCAAAATCAAGGCGCTGTACATAATGTAAAATTACAGTATAAAACAGATGCTATAATTATTTAAAATTAATCAGGAGATACCTTCCTAAACTACAGCTACTCCCTCCATCTGACCAGCCCCCCTCCACGCTCCCTGCGTACAAATTCCTTCCTGTTCCTAAATCGGTTAACTAATTTCTCTGGATTTATGAACAATGCATCCCATATACTCCTCTCTGTCCCCCTTGTTCTGTCCATATCCCTCTCTTTACCACCTCCACTTGCTCACTACCAATCTATTCCTAATAACTCTCCCAACCTCAGTTGTTACCATCTCCAATCCCCTACTCACATCCATGCTATGACTCCCTTCCCCTCCCCCCCATTTGAAATATGGTCTCACTCTACCACTATTCCTCATGCAGCTTTGATAACAGTGTCCACTTTCACTGCGGTTGTCCACCTTCTTCCTCAATCATCCACTCCCTTCTCCTCAAAACTCCCAACCTCCTCACTGTCCCCTTCAAAATCCCCTAAGCTCCACTTTCTCCTACTCGCTCTCCTCTTGCTCTGCACTGGGGATATCCACCCCAACCCAAGCCTTATTGCCCCTAGCTCCTCTGGTGCATCCTTCTCTACTACCTCCCCCCTGCTCTCTTCTCTCAGCCCTCCCAAAGGGCTTAAAGATCCTACATCTAAACACCCGCAGCTTGTTGCAAAAAATAGACCAGATTCAGACAATGGCATGCACTCTAAAACCAGACATTCTAATCATCTCAGAAACTTGGCTAAAGAGCACTATCCACGACCACTCGGTCTCCATTCCTGGCTACTCACTGCTAAGGCATGACTGTACTGGCAGGGGTAGTAGTGGTGGTGTGGCCATTTATGTCCTAGCCTCCATTCAGTATTCCATCATCTATTCATCCTCCAGTCTTGAGACCCATGAAGACCTAGCTATCCATGTCACCCTCCCCTTCACTCTCCCAGTCTTCATAGCTAGCATATACTGTCGCCCAGATGTCCATCCTTCGGTCGCGCTAGACCTCCTAACCTCCATCACTTCCCTTGCTTGCTCTGGGGAACTATTCATCCTAGGTGACTTCAATATAAATCGATTGTCATCTAAAACTACCAAAAGTAAAAATGAAATCTGAGCCCTAAACCTCTCCCAACTGATCTCCGAACCCACTCGCCCAAACCACAAGACACAACAACACTCCCTACTTGACTGGGCCCTTACCTCCCACCCCCACCACGTCATCACCTCTGGCATCCTCCCCGATGCTCTCAGTGACCATAACTCAGTATACATAGTTAGGAAAGTCCACAGAACTAAATCACCACACAAAACCATACAACTACACTCTTTCAAGTGTCTTGAACCTCTCCTGAGTAACCTTGCCACTTCTGACTGGTCCCGGCTAACCTCCTTCCCCTTGGATGATAAGGCCCTTGCCTACTTCAGATCTTTCTTGCAAACTGAAACGCCTTTGCCCCACTCAAACAAACCAGAGTTAGAGGTAACCACTTACCTTGGATAACCCCTGAACTTCTGGCCTGCCTCAGGGCTAGAGATCAAGTCTGGAAGTGTCATAAAGCTACCCAGCATCCTAGTGACCTTGTGAACTACCGCATGTTCCGAAATGCTTGCACCAGGGCTATAAAGTTATCCAAGTCTGAATATTTCAAATCTGCCTTTATCACCAACATAAATGCCCCTTCAATCTGGAAGGTGGTCCACGCCCTATTTACCCCCTCATCTCGCCCTTCCCGGTACTTAAAAGTAAAAAGCTCACTAGTTTCTGACCCATCAGCCATAGCTGCAGAATTTAACTCCTACTATACCTCCTGCGCCACTGAGCTACTGGAACCCTCCTCCCACCCATCCCTCCTCACCCTCTACCGTGTGCCCTCCATCACCCTCCCACCTCCCCTTCTCTTTCACTACTGTAACCCCAAACAATGCCCTAAGTGCCGCCCTCACCATCAACCCCTCTAAAGGTGCCTCCCCTGACGGCCCTGACCCAAAACTCCTCTCCCTCTGTGCTTAGGCCACTGCCTACCCCCTCTCAATAATCCTAAATCTCTCATTCTCTACTGCCTCGGTCCACTCTTCGTGGAAACATGCAGTGGTCCTCCCTCTACCCAAAGGAAGTGACCCCTTATCCCCCAGCAACTGTCACCCCATTTCTCTCCTCCCTACCCTTGCCAAGCTTCAAGAACACATTGTCCTCTCCCAACTCACCTCTTTTCTATCTGACACCTCCTTTTTCACCCTTTTCCAGTCCGGTTTCAGGAAAAACCACTCAACCACCACCACTTCTCCTACGGCTCACAGACTCCATCCTAACCAGGAAGGACAATGGACAAATTACCTCTGCCATTTTTGTTGACCTGGCCAAGGCCTTCGACACTCTCACTCCTTTCTCCTCGATTCACTCCCAACAGCTGGCCTATCTCCCTCCGCCACAAACTGGTTCAAGGCCTACCTTATTGGCAGAACCCAAGCAGTTAAGATCTTGGACGCCACTTCCCCTCCCGTCCCGATTAGCACTGGAGTCCCCCAGGGCTCTGTATTAGGGCCCCTCCTATTCTCCATCTTCTTAAATGACCTTCCCTCTGTTTGCTCCCCATCCTCCACTTTACGTATGTATACAGATGATACAGTCCTGTATGCATTTGGCTTCTGTCCTGATGAGGTTACAACCAGTTTACAGCAAGACTTTGACAAGGTTCGACTTCCGGTTCCGCCATGGATCAGGCACGCAACTGAAAACCTAGCTCCACAGCCGACGTGCAAGAAATCCCTCGATAAAACACATAAATAATCGAATTTGTGCCTAAAAAAAGCAATTAAATGGCAAGCGGAACTATTACTAAAGAAAAAGGAGTCAGACCCCATCCACAGCAAGCAAAAGGGAGTAAAGATGTGATGGATGTTCAAAATCCCGCTCTGACCAATATGGCAAGCTCAAACCGCATGGCGGACCAAACTGCATCTTATGATACGGACGAGGAGACAGACGGGTTCACCAGGTGGAGATTCGATGTCCTCCTCAAAGAGATCAAGGAGATGCGGGCAGAAAACAAGATGGAATTTCACCGATTAAATCAAAATATGAAACGGGTGGAACGCAGGGTACAAGAGACGGAAGATCGCATATCCCAAAACGAAGATAATGTTCTCCACATTGGTCAAACAGTTCGTGCCTTATGCTACCATGTCCTAGAGCTTGAAAATAAATGTACTGACCTGGAAAGCCATTCACGGAGGGATAATTTGAGGCTGCATGGCTTGAAAGAAGGAGCGGAGACAGGCCTGATGTCAGAGTTTATCATGGACTTACTGAAGGACGTACTGGAACTATCAATTACATATGAGTCAAGAATCGAATGCGCTCACAGAGCTCTAATGCCCAGACCGAAAGATAACACTGCACGTCCCAGATCAATCATAATCAAATTCAGTAGTTTTCGAACAAAGGAAGATATACTTCGATGTGCTTGGCAAAAAAAAGAAGTCAAGTATCTGGATTAGAGATTATTCTTTGACCAGGACTATCCTACTGTTATTCAAAAGCAGCGCTTGGAATACAGCCCAATATTGAAATCTCTGAGGGAAAATCAAATAACATTCCAAATGCCCTACCCGGCTCGCCTTAGAATCCATTGGAAGGAAGGCCCTGAGATATATGACACAGTGCAAGAAGAAAGCGCAGCCCTTTCGAAACATTGTCTGGATCCCCCTACGCCTTTAAGACCGCCATTGCTGAAATGGAGAGAACTAGAGGGGCTCTGGGGGAAAAAGCTTCATCGAGAAGGCGAAAACAAGTTTCTAGTCAATTTACCACGCATGCTAGTTCACTGCTGCTGGACTTAATGAAAAAACTACCAGGGAATATAGACAGCGAAGAGGGTGAGGAAGATGATCGCTGACAGGAGAGGTCTGTAGTGTGTTTCCAGTAAGCTTGTCTTGAGTAGGTCGTAGGAAGCAGCGAGATTTCTCTGTAGACTGAACGGAAGATAATACAGAAGCTCTCACTCAAAAACATAATTTAAAATCATTACTGTCTAAATAGACCAGATATATATAGGCAGTATGGTCCTGAACTGAGTCGACGGAGGTTTCTCCTTTGCCCCTCTCTCGTCGCAGATATCTAAGGCTATTAAAGGACACACTGTTCCCCCTTTTTTTTTATATACAGTGACTATTTAATAAATGAGAAACCTGAATACAGAGGCTAAAACATTGTTGTCTTGGGGGGCGGAAAGAGAGGAAGGATAGCGAAGTGCAGTACTAGAGGGCCTAGAAAGAATACTGCACAGCTTAAAATTAAGCTTAAAAGCTTTAATCTGGGTGGGGGTTGCCTTTCAGTAATCACATCCTTATACCAACTGTGACATTCATAGCTTGATTTAGGAGTTATCTGCTTCAGCAGTGTTATCTTATGTCAATTAAATTTATATGCAGTAGGATTCTTTGTATGTGTGTCCCACCAAGCACGTCTGACCCAAGGTTCTTTCTGGCTGAAGGCAGTATGGTACTGTTAAACTTCTCTGATATCATCTTCGTTTTTTTTTTAAATGAGTATTTTAAACCAATGGGGATTTTTTCTGTTTTTCTCTGCATTATCTAGCTGTTATAAGTATTGTATTTTCTAAACAACTGCCATGAGCTTCTGAAGGAGGACTGGTTGGTCCGAAAACTAGAGCACTTTGTTCTTGTTGTTACATCTATGTTGGTCCATTAAAAGGTATCAAATCATTTGCTTCTGGATCTCAGCTTAAAATTAGTAATCCAATTTATTTTATTTATTTATACATCAGTTTACAACATTTGAGCCAGAGGCTCGTTTCCAAAGGTACCTCGTCACAAAGAGGACAAAACACAGTACAACATTTAGTTACATCATTGTAGATGATGTAGACATCATTTAGACAGAGAACTGTTTATAATAGATGAATACAGTTAAGTCAGACAGAGGAGGGGCACTACCAGTATTAAAGGTTTGTTTGAGGGATGAATATGGAGATCTCATAGAATACATTGTTCTCTGTGGTACTAAAGAATGGGTTTAAAAAAAAAAAAAAGAAGGTGGGTCAGCTGGGAGGGTGGCAAAAGAAACTGCCTTTAGCTTATACTAGCGCGTCCTGGTTCGTTGGTATATCTTAATTTTTTGAGCCCTTCCATCTTAGGTTGGACTCAGGAAAGGGGTCCCTTTCAATAGGGAAAACAGTTCCCCCTTTCTGCCACTTCCCCAAATATCGGGAAGGGCAAAGAGGCCTCGCACTGCTAGGCCTTCTTCCTTGGAGGTTCTCTGTTAGTTTTAATTCTCGTTTAAAAGTACCACTGTTGGTTTTTAAAATGTTATGCCAGTACAAGATAGTTTCAGCCGGCTTTAAGAATGTTATAGTTATAGCTAATGCTGTTCTATTTAACATTAAGTTAAAATCATCAGGATTTACTGTTCGAACCACTGCTCTGCTTCCGTCCCCTCAGAGGTCACTCTCCACTTTTCCTTGGAAAAACACTGTAGGAGTCCCAATACAACTATAAATGGCTAAGACGAACACTACCATTCTTTCTTTTAATGTTAATGGGCTAACAGACCCAGTCAAGCTAAGTAAAATTATTGGCTATATAAAGAAAACCAGAGCACAATTTTGTATGCTCCAGGAGACTCACCTCTCCTCACTTGAACATGACAAATTGCACAAATTTGGATTCTCCCAGGTGGTGGCGTCCACATTTCAGGGGGGTCACTGCAGGGGAACAGTAGTGTTAATGAGGAAAGGGGTGCCCTTCAAAATTAAGGGCCAGATGGTGGACACCAAAGGCTGCATGGCAGCTCTGGAAGGGGCTTATAATAGCCAAATAATTACGCTTGCCTCAATATACTGTATGCCCCCTCCCCCCGGGCTCAGAATATAACTTCTATAGGAGACTCTTTATGAAACTGATAGAGTGGGCGGCGAGCAGTAATCATAGGTGGAGATATGAACCTTGCACTAAATGAATACTTGGACACATCCTCGGGAGTTCCTGGGTCAGATAGGAGAGTGGCCTCTAAGGTTAGCAAGCTCCTGCTGGAGTTGGGATATCTAGATGCGTGGAGAGAGATGCATGGTCAGCGTAGAGACTACACCTTCTTCTCTGCTGTACACAAAACATATACCAGAACAGATTATTGTCTAATACCAAAGGAAAATATTGATTTGTTAAAGAAAATTGAAATAGGGGAAATGTACCTCTCGGACCATGCACCCCTGCTAATGCAGCTACAGTTAGGTCAAAGCAGGAAGAGGACAACATGGTGACTTAACGTAGCCTTAATACAAAAAAGGAAGAGCAAGAATCAGTGGGAAATGATCTGGGACATCTTGTTGTCGATGAGCTCTTGAGTCAACCCTTCACCTTATGGGATACATTAAAGGCGGTCGTCAGGGCTTGTTATTTCTAAGGCAGGACAATATGAGAGAGGGAGGAGGAGGAAGCCGGCTGTGTGGCTTTGCAAACCCAAATAAGGGAATTAGAGAGTTCTCTAAAAGAGAAATTTGACCCCAAAAAAGAAAGAGGTACAGGAAATCAAGAAAACCCTTAACTCAATTTTAGAATATAAAATAGAGCAAAATATGATATACCTTAAACAGGAATATTATTGGGGGGGGGGGGCTCTGGCAACCAGACTATTGGCTAGTAGAATAAGGAAAAAAAAAAATGCTAAAGCTACTATCACTAAAATCAAGCATCCATTTACAGGCCAATGTAAGACCAAAACAACAGAAATAGCAGACACCTTCGCTGACTTTTATCAGGAACTGTACAAAATGGGTAATCAACCTGGGGTGGAACAAATAGCCAAATACTTTGAGAATTTTGCGACTACCAAAGGTTGGCGAAGGAGAGATGGGCAGACTGGTCTCACCTATAACAGACAGTGAAATAGCAACCGAAATAGCCAGGCTTAAGACAGGGAAGTGTCCAGGAATGGACGGTTACTCAGCGGAGTTTAAGCTCTTTAGGGCCCAACTGATACCACTCCTGGGAAAGGTATATCATTTTATAATGGCAAAGGATGGCGAAATTCCCCAAACTTGGAAGTACGCAATGCTTGCGGTATTGCCCAAGCCTGCCAGGGACCCCCTACTATGTGCCTCTTATAGGCTGATATCAATATTAAACACGGACTATAAAATCATGGCGGGTATCATGACCAGACGTCTTGAAAGCATTATCCCGCAGATCATGCATATAAATCAGACAGGCTTTGTAATGGGGCATCGGGCACAGGACAGTGTCCATAGAGCCGTGGATGTCCTGGATCATGTAAACAAAATAAAGCAAACAACCCTGGTCATGAGCCTAAACACTGAAAAAGCGTTTGATATGGTGTTATGGCCTTTTTTGCAGGTGCTCCAGGCGGGCTTTGGTTTCCCGGAGGCTTTCTCCACACTGACAGCCAAATTCTACGTTACCCCTAGAGCATATGTGCATGTAAATGGACATCTGGAGAAGGCTTCCTGGAAAGCAGTACAAGACTAGGTGTCCCTCTCTCCCTATTATTTGCTATTTTGTGGAGCCGCTGGCCCAGATGATCCATAGAATGCAGAAAATTAAAGGCGTGGAAATCGGGGGTAGAAAACAAACTAGGGTTATACGCAGATGACATTTTGCTCTTTTTGAGCAAACCAGAAACTGAAGTATTTAGTCAAATTCAAAAATATTCAGAAATTTCAGGTTATACCCTAAATAAGGACAAGACTGAAGTTTTAGCATGCTCTTTTCAGGTTCCCCCAGAATTTTGGAAAAAGTACCCAATGTGATGAGGAATGGATAAATTTAAAATATCTGGGGATCTATTTAGGATTGAACCCGTTGAGCCTATTTGAGGAGAATTATCCCAAATTGGTAAGTGACATAACCCAAGATTACAAGAAATGGGCACTTTTACCCTTGTCTCTGCACTCACGGGTGCAGAGGGGGATAAAACCTTTTATAGGTACATCAGGGAGCAAGGAAGACCAAGGAGGGTTAGTGAGGCTTAATAAAGGGAGGGAGGGGGGCAGAGGGTGACTGTGAAAGGCAGAGATACTAAACAAATATTTTTGCTCAGTATGTACAAAGGAAGAGGGGAGGTACCTAAAACAAACAGTAGAAACACTCTGGATACAGAAGTTGATACCAGCCCATTTACAGAAGAAAGGGTTCTGAAAGAACTCTTAAAACTGAAGGTGGACAAAGCAATGGGGCCTGATGGGATTCATACCAGAATTCTAAAAGAACTAAGGGTAGAACTAGTGACACCACTGACTACCCTCTTTAACAAATCATGGGAGGATGGGGTGGTACCCGAGGACTGGAGGAGGGCGGATGTGATTCCCCTTCACAAAAGTGGGAGCAAGGCAGAAGCAGGAAACTACAGACCTTAGACTTTAGCAAGGCATTTGACACAGTCCCACACAAAAGATTAATATACAAGTTAGCCAGCCTGGGAGTGGGTCCCAAGATGACAGCCTGGGTAAAGAATTGGCTGGAGAATAGACACAGAGTAATAAAGATCTGCAACAGAGTTGATGCACAAGGTGGGGTGGAAAGGATGAGAAGGGACTTGGCAAGGTTAGAGGAATGGTCAAATGTATGGCAGCTTAGATTCAGTGCTAAGAAGTGCAAGGTAATGCACCTGGGAAACAAAAACCCAGGGGAAGAGTACACAATGGGGGGTGAGATACTAACAACAACAAAAATGGAAAGGGACCTGGGGCAGTCATATCAGATGACCTAAAGGTGAGCAAGCAATGTGAGAGGGCAGCAAGGAGGGCTGGGGGGATACTGGGATGCATAGGGAGAGGCATCACCAGTAGAAAACAGGAAGTTATTATGCCTCTGTACAGACAGCTGGTAAGACCCCATCTGGAGTAATGCGTGCAGTTCTGGAGACCCAATCTCTGCAAAGACATGGACAGGATGGAAGCTGTCCAGAGGAGGGCAACTAAAATGGTGCAGGCTCTGCACCAGAAGACATATGAAGAGAGACTTAAGGAGCTTAATATGTATAGCCTCGAGGAAAGAAGGGAGAGGGGGGACATGATAGAAACTTTAAGTACCTCAAGGAATCAACAAAGTCCAAGAGGGTAGCATCTTTCAAAAAAGAGGTGTGCAAGAACAAGGGGCACAATTTGAAGATGGAGGCTGCTCAGAGGTAATTTAAGGAAGTATTTTTCTCACAGAGAGGTTGTGGATGCATGGAACGGCCTTCTGGAGGAGGTTGTGGAGTCAAAAACAGTGGTGGACTTCAAGCATGCATGGGCAGCCATAAGGCAATTCTAGGGGGTTGGGGTAGAAAGAAGTAGGCTGCTGGTTAACTAGGATCTGCAGCTTATCCATTAGGTAGGGAAATGGGCAGACTGGGTGGGTCAAGCGGTCCTTATCTGCCGTCAAAATCTATGTTTCTATCCACAAAAATGAACATCCTCCCTCATTTCCTGTACCCATTTCAGGAGTCCCATGTAAATCCCCATCAAACGTTGGAAATTTGGCAGAAGCAACTGCTTTCCTTTATCTGAAGCTGAAAAAGGCAGGATTTCTAAAAAAAAATTCTAATCTACCAAGGAAAAAGGGAGCTTGGCAGTTCTGTACCTTCCGGGTACTGGATCTCCTCAGACATGAAAATAGTGTAATGTGGCAACACCCAAATTTCATATCCCACTGGAAAAATATAGAAGTGGGTCTAGTGAAAGACCCTCCCCTGCAAGTTGTTGTTTTTAATAAAAAATTACAAGCACGACTAGGTGTTCAAAAAATGGGGGGATGGAAGCTGCCCTGGAAGGTTGGAGGAGAGGAACCAAAAGAGGGGGCACAATGCAACATATGTGGAAGTATAAGTGGTGGGCCTGGGATACCCGTTTCATCCCAGCAACTCATGACTCCCAGTTTAAGACTCGGGCGAACAGGGGATTCCATTCTCCTTGGCAGATCATGAAGGGGGGGCTCACCAATTCCATTTGAAGCTGCACAGGCCCTATTCAACTTGACCCCAAGAGATAGATTTAAATACTACCAGGTGAGAAACTGGGTGTATGCAGAGCTAAACAAACCAGCAACAATAGGAGCCACGGACATTCCTCCTCCTCCCTTTGAAAAAATATGGGCCTCACAGACGAGAAGGGGGGCCATCACACTATTATATTCTAACTACCTTCCAGACCAAGGATTTAGTACTAAAGAAACTAAAAGTAAATGGGAAGAAGAACTAGGAGAGAATATAGAGGACACTGAGTGGGAAAGGAGCTGGAGGGAGGTGTGGGGTACCACTAGCTCGCCCACATGGCGGGAGTTCAGGTGGAAAACTAGAATAAGATGTTTCCATCGCATTCTTAAAGCAGCCAGATTTACATCTGAGGTAATCCTGCCTGCTGGAGGGAGTGCTGACAATCCCATGCGGGACATGCACACATTTTCTGGCAATGACCAGGCATAAGAAATTACTGGACGGACCTTATAAAACATTTGAAAGCAGTCTTCATGGACGTCATAAACATAGGCCCAAAGCAAATAATGCTGGGAATTGACCCTAAAACATTAAAGGGACGTGAGGCCAGGTACCTTTGGCGTATTCTGTGTGTGGCAGCAAATAAGGCCCTAACTAGACTTTGGCGGCAGAAAAACAGCCCCACTATAAAAGAATGGGTAAACCTAGTCACTTCAGTACATGAGATGGAAAGGATCACCTTTGCGCTCCAACATAGACAGGCCCAGTTCATGAACAGATGGACTAGATGGGAACTATATGTAGCAAATATAACATAAAAGAGTATCTGTTTTTCCCTTCAGTTGGGTTTGATTCTGAGAAATTAGTGTGGTAAAGGGAGTGAGGAGGTATGGGAAGTCAATGATAGAAATATGGTGCTAATAAAAAATATAATAGGGTTGACGCAGAGCAGTCGACGGTAAGTTTTTTTGGGGTTTTTTTTGCCCTTTTAAGTTCTAAGGTTAAAAGTGTTTAAGTTATAGTAAATACGAATTAAGTTAATATTTTTAGGTATATATTAAATTAAATAAAACACCATAAGTAACCTGGAAATGATGTTAAAACTTAACAATAATATTAATGGAATAACAAAACAACTGAAATGTTAATGAAGAAAAACTGCTGTAAAAGTACAACCAATGTAAACATGAAAGTGTATATAACTGAATACTGGACAAATGATATTGGTGTAAAACAAAAAGTATAAAAAAAAAAAAAAAAAGACTTTGACAAGGTTCAGCTCTGGTTTGCTAACTATCAACTTTTCCTCAACGCCAAGAAGACTGTCTCCATGACCTTTGGCACAAGGCAGAGACTCTCAAGGCTTCCTTCCCTACCCATTTTCCACACCCTTGATGGGACTTTACATGAGGACACATCCTCCTTCAGGTACTTAGGTGTTTGGTTGGACCAACACCTAAACTTCTCTAGACATATTGACGCCATCCAGAAAAGAATGCGCCCCAAGCTTGGTGCCCTGTTCAGCAACCGTAGCTGCATCCCTCCTACGGCTAGGCATGAACTTGTTCAGAAGATGATACTGCCCATTTTCGACTACTGTGACATAGTCTATGGTGCTGTCCCTAAGTCCTCCCTGGCCAGACTAGACACCATCTACAATTCCTTTTGCCGCTTTGTCTTGGATGCCCCCCTTGCACCCACCACTGTGATCTTTATTGTGCCCTATCCTTCCCCTCTCTTGCAAATAGGCGACTGTCCCACTGTGTTAAATTAACCTCCAAGCACTGGCTGGGTGAGCTCCCTTCCTACCTCACCGCCTCCTTTATAACACCCCCCCCACCCTCTCATTCCCTTAGATCAACTGACTCTCACACCCTGATAGTCTCCCGCAGACCCACCCAAATCGGCCAGTCCAATTACTCTCACTGCCTCCCAAAAATTTGGCATTTCCGCCCCCCTCAAATCTGGACTCTGCTCTGCCCTCAATAATTACCTTGCTCCTAGCTGCTCCTGCCATGTCCCTCCCTAACTCCCTCCTCTAAGCCCTGGACAAACCCCTACCCCTCTGCTGTCACCTTCATTTTACCCTGTGCACACCCACACAAATTTCTAGATATCCTCCCCTTCCCCTAAATTACTCCTCCTTACTGGCCTCCCTTGATCTCTAACAGAATGTAAGGGACCCTGAATGGTCTCCGTGAGTCCCTCTCCTATCCCCCCCAAAGGGGCTTGTATCTCTCATCTACTCCTTTCCCCCACCATCTTGAAGGGGTCTCTCTGGGGCACTTCCTTATCCCCTTCTCTCTGGTCCCACCAGCCCCCTTGCAGGGTTCCTTGCATCCTGAAGTGGTCTCCAGGGATACGACTCTTCCCCCCTCCCCACCCACCTCACCACTGCCTCTCTTTTGCCCCTTTTCTTTCACATAAACACTTGTTTACTTATTAACCCAGCACTTATTATTGTCCACTGTTTCTGCCTATCATGTGCATGTAGCACTGTAACATCTGCCTTACAACTGTATGTTAATGTTGAACTTATAATGTGAATGTTTAATGTCTCATTCCTAATGTACCTCTTCCCCCCAGATTGCACCAGGAGACGAGTGACTTGTCGCTCAGTGTGCCTTCCTGGTGAAACATTTCAATCAAAATAAATAAATAAATGCTTGTTGCATTCCCCAGACGTCTGCAGGGCATTATGTTTCTACCTGGATAATACTAGGGGTTATTGAAAATCCTCACAACTGTTGTTGCTGGGCTCACACATGGAAATTAAATTTCAACATCACCAAGTGCAAGGTATTGCATCTTGGTCGGGGAAACCCTAAACACAGGTACACCCTGGGAGGGGAGGTGCTGGAAGCCTCAACAGGGGAAAAAGACCTAGGGGTCATGGTGGATACATGTATGAATAACACTGAGCAGTGCAGGAGAGCAGCTAGCAAGGCAAACAGGATGTTGGGATGCATCGCAAGGGGGATCACCTCTAGGAGCAAGGAAGTGATTCTGCCGGCTGTACAATGGACTGGTTAGACCACACCTTGAGTACTGTGTACAGTACTGGAGACCACACTTGAAGAGGGACATACAGCTCCTGGAGAGGGTACAGAGGAGGCAACAAAGATGATACGAGGGCTAGAGATTTGACTTACGAGGACAGACTTGAGGAGCTCTGCCTGTTTTCATTGGAGGAGAGAGAGAGACAGGGGGACATGATTGAGGTCTTCAAGTACCTCAAGGGAATAAATAGGGTAAACATGGAGGGATCTTTAGACTAAAGCAGGAGGCATCACCAGAGGCATGGTTTGAAGTTGGAAGGTGGAAGGTGAGGGGGAAAAGAGGAGGAGGTTTTCACTGAGAGGGTGGTGGACCCTTGGAATGCTGTACCTGGTGAGCTGGTTCAGAGATCCACATTGGAGAGCTTTAAGAGAGGGTGGGACAGACACAGAAAGTGGATGTATCAGATGATGGCCTGTCCCGGGGGGGTGGGGATGGATGATAGGGGTTTCTGGAGCACAAGGGATGGGAGGGTCTCGGCACCCAACTAAGGATCTAGGTTCGAGCAGACTTGATAGACCATAAGGCCTAATCTGCTGGCAAATAGTATGTTAGTATGATGGCGGGCTACACTGTTTGTAAGCAGTGCTTTTCCACATGGTTGGCATCTTCTGTTGTTTTCGGTTCCAGAAACATGGTAAGGAGCTTCTGGGTCCTGTCCATGGCCACTCTACTCATGGTATGACTACTTCTGTGGCTTGTTTCCACAGTGTTTTGGCTGCTGACATCTGCTCAGCAGCCACTTGTAGTACTGTTCTCACATTCCGTAAACGTTACTGTCTGAACATAGTCTCTTGTACACGTGCTGGCTTTGGCCTCGCTGTTTGCAAGTCCTTCTGTATTAGGGTCAGACTGATTCTTTCTGCCTCCCACAGTGCCTACTGCACTGCTTGGGAGCATTCCATGGGTGTGGCCCTATGGAGGGAGATGGCCTCTAAGACAGTGCAGTTACTTATAATAGTAGATCTTTAAGAGATTCTTCTCCAGTGAGCCTTGGCTCAAGATTCCACCTTTTCCCTTTACGCAGATGGTATTTACTGAAAGTCTTGCCTGCTGTATACTATTCCTCTGCCCTATCAGGGCTACATTATCCGATTCCATCCCATTTCCTATATGCTGCTTCTGGTTCTGGATTTTCCCAGTCCTTGCCAGTTTGATACATTCTCAGAGTTTGTCTCCAGTGGGAAACTGAGGAATGGTGGGACCACCCACTTGCACAGGCAGAATCTACATACATCAATGTGAGCAGCCCCAACTGGCAAAAGTTTCTGCGATCCTGACGCCAATGGCTTATAGTTCCATAGGTGTGGTTCAATGGTGGAGAGTCTGTCGAAGATGTTACTATTATGATAAGTGACTGCACTTACCATAGTAACATCTTTTCTTGTAAGGAAACATAGAATTTGATGGAAGATATGAACTGCTTGGCCCATCCAGTCTGCCCATCTCTCCCTACCTACACCTGAGCTGAGGAGAATGGGGTGAAGGCTAGAGCAGAGCTGGCGAAAATCGGGCTTGGATGATGACAAACAGATTGATAGATCATTATACGGCCTATCAATCAGCAGTCACCCATAAGAAGGCAGAATTCCTGTCCAGGGAGATTGCTGCTGCACAGAACCGACCAGCTCGGCTCTTCCGGATGGTGGACAGATTGTGCAATCCAACCTGTCTCCAGTCTGGAGAAGCCTTGTCGCAAGAACAATGCGAAGAGTTTGCTCGATTCTTTGCAGATAAGGTTGCCACAGTTGGGTCCGATATTTGCCTGGCTCACTCTAATGGAATTTGCGATGGTTGGCAGATGTTGGGCCCTCAGTTTACCTGGTCTGACTTTAGCCAGCCTGCAATCACTGACATAGTGATGATCATCCAGACGTTGCGACCAACCAGCTGTAGTTTGGACCTAGGCCCTATACGTCTCCTGGTAGGAGGCGTTGATGTGATCGGCCCAGTCCTAGCCGAGATGGTGTGGAGGCCATTGGAGAGGGGGATCTTCCCAGATCCCCTGAAGGAGGCTGTTGTTCAGCCTCTTCTTAAAAGCCCTTCCTTGATCTGACTGCTTGGCAAACTACAGACCTGTCTCTAACCTACCCTTTGTGGGTAAGCTTATTGAGAAGATGGTTACGTTGCAGCTGGATGATCATTTGATCAGCCACAATGTCTATGATTTCTCTCTAGTCTGGATTTAGGAAGAGACATAGTACCGAGACAGCCCTTGTCCTAGTGCTAAATTATCTCCTAATAGGGAGAGATCGGAAGACTGGTTTCATCTTAGTCCTCGATCTCTCTGCAGCATTTGACACTGTGGACCATATGACATTGTTGGAACACCTGCGGTTTGTCTGTGGCCTGTGTGGTACAGTCCTCAGATGGTTTTGATCTTTCCTCGAGGGTAGGACTTGGAGAGTGGTGTTGGGGAATTTATTCCTTGGCCCCTCTTCCCCTATCCTATGGGGTACCGCAGGGCTCCATTTTGTCCCCTATGTTGTTAGCAGAGTATATGCTGCCATTAAGAGAGATTATTAGGTAGTATGGTCTGAGTTTTCACTGCTATGCAGATGATACTCAGCAATACATGTCCATTGCACCTGGTCAAGATGTGTTCCTCTCGGTATTTAACAACTGATCCAGGACTGGATGAGTGCGAGCTGGCTGCGGTTGAACCCGGTTAAAACTGAGGTGCTGGTGGTGGACCCTGATAGTCGGGAGGTGGGTTTGTTGGCAGGATCACCCTCGGGACTATGTCTTGGGGGTGTGATGTTGACTACCTCAGACCAGGTGCGGAACCTGGGCATTATTATTGACTGTGGTGTGACTCTTAAGTCACAGGTGTTGGCTGTCATCAATACTTCTTTTTACCATTTGAGGAATATCACCCGGGTGAAACACCAAGTTCCTCCCGAAGATCTTCCAACGTTGGTCCATGCCTTCGTTACCTCTCGCTTTGACCATTGCAGTGCCCTATACCTAGGGCTGCTGGGGGTTGACCTCCGCCGCCTTCAGCTAGTACAGAATGCGGCAGCCAGGCTATTGACTGGTACAGCTAGAACTAGCCATATAACGCCTGTGCTCTGTGGGCTTCCGGTGTGGTGGAGGATCACCTTCAAGGTCGGTTTACTGACCTATAAAACCCAACACGACCAGGGACCTAGCTACTTGCAAGATCTCCTTCATCCTTACTGCCGCTTCCGTCCTCTCCGATCCGCCGACGAGAGATTGCTAGAGATTCCCAGGGTTTGTTTAGACATCTGGAGCACGTTCTTAGATCTTGCTTCGAGAGGACTCTTGCAGTAGGTAATTACATATAGGACTGACGCCCGGCAGGCGGCAGGACTCCACGGAAAAATTTCTAGGCTAGCAGTCCCTGCTTAGGACCGCCCACGCTAGTGACCGGCGCCAGGAGACGGTATAAGGCGGTCCCTGACGCCCGCCTTCCAGTTCTTTCCCGCCGTTAGCTCGTGTAGTGCCTTGCGGAAAAGTTCATGCTTCGTCAGCCCTATGTTCGTCATTTTTTTACCGAAATAATTGCTTTTTTCGACCAATGTCAGGTACTATCATCTGTGTATGTCGTCCCCTACACCCTCCGAGCACAAAAATAAGTGCGATTCGTGCAGCGTCCAACTACCGCACAAGGACAGCCATTCCCTGTGCCTGTTCTGCCTAGGCCCCGATCACCCGGTCGAGAAGTGCCAGCACTGCCTCAGCTTCAACGTGGCTACCCGGAAAAGGCAGCAGCAATCCCTGGAAGCCCATATTCTGAAAAAGAAAATGAGTTTAATGGGAAAGAGAGCTCAAAAAACTGAGGAAGGAGTCCACTTCCCAAGGCCACCGAGAAGAAGGAGAGGCACGGGACAAAGGCTCCTCTATCGCGTCTCCCTAAGGAGTCGCTGGGACCTGATAACGTCCCCTCCGAGGGACCCGGCTCCTCGGCCGGCCGCCTCTGAGGTTTCCAAGGGGGCGTCGGCCCGCCCGTCTGGCTCACGCTTGAGCCTTGCGGGCGCCTCTGGGCAATTGGAGGCCTCCGCCCCTGGTTGGGCCGCAGGCTTGTGGCCTACCACTGCAGGCGACTCCAGTAAGTCGGGCGTCTGCTCCTCCGACCTCCGACCAGAGAGGGTCGGTAAGACGCCCGACCCTTCGGAGCGGTACACACGGCCTCCACTCCACCGGACCAAGCCGATCCCTCTACTCAACCTGCCTCCGGTGATGGCTCTCATAAGTCGGACACCGTCGGCTGCGTCTGATGTCCGGCTGGTGGGAAAGGGAACTGTGACTGACCTCCCACGTCCGTCGTGCGGTTCCCTAGCCCCGCTGCCGTGCAGGGACCCAGAGTCTCCCCAGCCCGACCCGAGGATTTCTCCCTCCATCCCGGGCGACGCTGGGGATCTCCCTCATCTGACGTCGGCTCCCCAGATGCTGGCTCCGACGCCGGCCCCTCCAACGCCAGGGCCTCCGACACCGGTCCTACCGACTCCAGGAGACATCCCGCTCCCATCGGGCCCTCCAATGTGGACCCACCTGTGAGGCCACCAGCCGGGCCATCTGCTCCGGCAGCCCCCCCCCCCGGCTCCCGGCTACCCTCCGTCCTATCCGACGCCGGCGTACCCAGGACTGCAGTATCCGGCGCCACAGTACCCAACGCCGGGTTTCCCGATGCCGCAGTACCCGACGCCACAATACCTGACGCCGGGCTACCCACAGCCAAGTTTTGGATACGCTCCATACGGTTATAACCCATATCCTTATCCCCCACCTCCTCCTCTACCGCCCTTGCGGCCGCCGATGGATCTGCAGGAGACTCTGGCCTCCTGGTGGGCTGAGGCCAAGGCTCAGCTCACCAAAGAGGTCGAGAGCCACCTTTCGACGACGGTGCCGTCCCAGGTTTCCGTACGTCCGAGGCGGCACACTCCCTCACCGCCTCCGGATTCCAGGGTTCTTCTGTCTGGATCCAGAGAAGGGCAGAACACACTTCCCAAGGGGTCCGTTCCTCCCCCGGGTCGGGAAGGGGAGTCTTTTTCCTTTTCATCCTCCTCTTCACCCTTGGACTCCTCCTGATTCTTCCGATGGTTGCTCCGAGAGAGACGACGAGCCATGCTCTCCGTCGAAGCCCAGGCCAAGGACTCCACCGAAGTCTCCTCCAGAGGATCCTTCTTTTACGAAGTTGCTTAGGAAAATCCAGGAGGTTCATCAGTGGCACTCCCTGGAACCAGATCCTCAGCGTCTGAAACTCGCTGAACATCTGGATCTGCCCGTGACAGCTCCTACCTTGGTGTCACCCTGGATAGAGCCTCATGCTGACCTCATTACCACAATATGGAAACAGCCGTCTGCTTTAGCCCCACTTCCTAGGAAGTCGAACAGGCTATATCAGGCTCAAGAGGGTGTTGATTTCCTGGATTTTCACCCTCGTGCCGACTCGGTCGTGATTAGCGCCGCTCATGGCTGGTTGGCAAACCCCAAACATCTTAGCTTGTCACCGCCTGATAAGGAATCATGCCTTCTGGACCAGTATGGGAGAAAGATTTATGCTTCCTCCACGCTGGGGATCAGGGCCCTGAACTATGTCGGCCATATGGGGGACTACCAGAAGGCCATTCTGACTCTGGTGAAAGCCAAATTGGACTCCCTGCCTGATTCCCAAGTCAAGCAGGAGTTGGCTGATCTTGTCCGCTCTGCTCGTTCGGCCAGTCGACACATGCTTCATGCGACATACGATGCAGTGGTCACTGCTGGGCGGAGCTCGGCTTTCGTGTAGACCCTCACGGCGCCATGCTTGGCTCCGTGTGTCAGGGTTGGTCCCAGGAGGTGCACCATCCAGGAAGCACCCTTCTGGGGCTTGGTGCTTTTCCGGGGTGATGTCAAGGACATCATCACCGATTTCTGCTCTGACTCACGAGTGGGAACTGGACCAAGGGATCCTAGACAATATCTTCCGACTTTGGGGAACACCATAGGTCGACCTGTTCTCATCCCCTCTAAATGCAAAACTTCCCGTCTTCTGCTCGCTCGTTCCAGAGCGAGGCGCTTTTTGGAGCGATGCTCTGTCTCTAGACTGGAAGGACAGATTCGTCTATGCCTTTCCCCCAATTCCACTTATCCCACGAGTCTTGCAGAAACTAGCTTCAGAAGGAGCAAGAATGATTCTGATCGCTCCTTTCTGGCCCAGGCAAGTTTGGTTCTCTCTTCTACAACAATACTCAGAGGATCCTCCTCTTCTTCCTCTTCATCTCTCTCGAGGTTTACTGACCCAGGATCAGGGGACCCTGGTCCATCCAGGCCTCAGATCTCTTCAACTGCATGCATGGTTCCTGCAGACTTAGCCCATTCCCATTTTGGAGTGTCTCCCAAAGTGGCGGAGATTTTGGTGGAGGCCAGAAAACCTTCCACCAGATCCACTTATGTAGTAGTAGTAAAAAAATTATTTTTGTACAGGAATAATACATGTTATTTGGATAAAATAATCCAGTTTTCAAGACAGTCCTGTGCAAGTTTTCCAAGTTTCACATAATCACACCAGTTTCAAACAATCAATACAAATTATAAAAACACAAAATCACAGAGACGCACACAATTAGACAATATAACCAAATTAAGTCAAGCACATTCACATGAATATACAAAGTACATCTTTAACCCTTTAAGAAATTTTTTTTCAATTTTCTCTAATCGCAATGAAGGAGGGAGTATATTCCAACACATTGATGCTTGTGACGCCAATGTTCTATCCCCAAATTTATTCTTACACTTGTCTGGATCTATTCTATTTTGATACAAAGCCCTAACTGAATGTTTCCTGAGAGCCGAATCTTTATCTGCCAATATTTTTGATATATTATGATTCAAATAAATTGTCCTATATTTGTATATAAAAGGACCAACTATACCTGTATTCTAAATCAAGAGGTAGCCAATTTAACTTGGTCAACAATTCACAGTGACGAGTCCTAAAACTACAACGTAAAACATATCTTGCCACCCTATACTGCAATTTATCTAACTTAATCAAAAGTTGTTTAGATGCAGTCCTATAAATAACCTCTCCATATTTTATTACTGGAAGTATAAACTGTTCAGCAATCGGTTTCCTATCTTGCAGTTTTAAGGACTTAGATGTTCTCTTCAAAGCTCCCAATTTTTTGTGTGTTTTTGTAATAACAGACTCTATATGACGCTTAAAGGTCAATAAAGAGTCAATATTAACTCCTAAATAACAATAATTTGAGACTTGTTCTATTAAGGTTTGATTTAATGATGTAATATGTACATCCGAGACACCCTGTTTTCTAGTACTGAAACACATTAATTTTGTCTTATTTACGTTCATTATTAATTGTGACTTGGTGAACCACTCCTGGACCCTAGTGAAGTCAGCCTGTAGGTTTCTCTGGAGATCCACCAGACCATTACTAGAGGCCACCAAGACCGTATCATCTGCATACATTCTTATATCTGTATGTCTGATCACAGATGGTAGATCATTATTAAATATCAAAACTAACAAGGGTCCCAAAATGGACCCTTGTGGAATTCCCCTTTTAACGATCCTAGGATGTGAAAGATGGTTCTCTAACTGTACTCTCTGGAAACGGTCTGTCAGATATGACATAAACCATGCTAGTGGATCACCAGGGAAACCCAAACAGACCAACCTCTCAGACAAAATGGAGTGGTTTACCAAGTCAAATGCTTTTGACAGGTCGATATAAATAGCTGCTGTATCCTTACCTTTGTTCAGGGATGTACATATCAGATCATTAAACTCGACCAAAGCCGACATAGTTGAAAAACCCTTCCTGAAACCTGATTAATATTTTGTTAATAAATCAGATTTTTCCAAATAAACTTCCATTTGTTGGTTTACCAACCTTTCCAAACATTTGGATAAGACAGGCAAGATGGTAATAGGACAGTAATTATTAGGAGATGTTTTATCTCCAGTTTTATAAATATGTACTATCTTCCCTATCTTCCATAAAGTAGGAAAATGTCCCTCTTGTAGACTCCAATTGAATATAGCTAGAATTGTATGTGCTATGTATGGGGCAGCTATTTTTAAAAAGCGTCCTTCTAAATTATCCAGACCTGCAGATTTATATGGGTTTATTCTAGATAATTCCTTAGTAACTTCCCGTAGCGTTAACTGTTTGAATCTAAAGGGAGGGTGTTGATTTGGATAATGTTCTTCACACCCAATGTCAATTACTATCGGAGTATCTTCTGTTAATCCTAAATTAGGCAGATCAACAAAATAGCCATTTAAGATATTTGATACCTCCCCTGGATCTTCTATTATATTTTCATTTGTTCTCAATTTTAGTTTTATTTGTCCATTATGCCCTCCTGGATTTAAGTTTTTTATAGTTGTCCAAAATCTTTTAGGATTCATATTGTGATTTAACTTACTGCGATAGTAAAGTATTTTCGACCTTTTTGTTAATTTTTGACATTAATTTCTTTTAATTTTAAATAAATCCCAATCACAGCTTTCTTTTGTCTTTTTGGCTTTCTTCCAGAGTCTATTTTTAACTCTAATCATTTTTTGCAATTTTTCTGTTATCCATGGAAATCTTGGCAAATCTCTTTTTTTCGTTATTCTGGGGGCATGAAAATCGAAAAGTTTTTGAAAAGTATTAGTGAAATATTCAATACTAAGATCCAATTCTGGTATTAATAAACACCTCTCCCATCTTTCTAATCTAATACTCTCCAGGAATTTAAACTCTGAAAAGTGTCTCATGTCACGGGACCAAGTTTGTCTTGGGAACTCTCCAAGTCCTCCCTTAGGATGTATAGTAAGCATAGTCCAAACAGGATTATGATCACTAAAATGAGGGGATAAAATTCCCTGATCTTTTACTTGAAGGGTTTGGGAAACAAAAATTAGATCCAATATTGATCCATTTGACATGAAGTGGAAAAGATTCACTATCTGGGCTGCTTCCAAGAACGTGGAACCCTTTTCCTGTTCAGCGGGGCTTCTGCTGGAGTATCTACGTCATCTGTTTGACCTGGTTCTCAGTCATTCTTCTCTGAAGGTACACATGGCGGCCATCTCGGCCTACCGTGTTCCCATAACAGACAAAGCTTTCGCTCAACTGGAGGTCTCTAAGACCTTTCTCAGAGGGGTCCTCCATTTGAGGCCCCCCATCCGTATTCCTGCTCCCCCTTGGGACTTGAACTTTGTCCTTGAGAAACTTACTCTCCCTCCCTTTGAACCTGCAGCATCTGTGGATTTGAAGTTCCTTTCATGGAAGACTCTTCCTGGTGGCCATTACTTCTGCTCAGAGAATTTCCGAGCTCCAGGCCTTGATGTGCAAAATCCCATACTTGATTTTTCACAAGGAACGTGTTGCTCTTCGTACAAATCCTAAGTTTCTTCCTAAAGTAGTAGCAGAGTCTACTCTAAATCAGTCCATAGAGTTGCCTGCCTTTTTTACGCAGTACTCTAATCAAGGGGAATATTTACTCCATACTATGGATGTTCACCGGATTCTGAGATACTACACCAACAGGACGAAGGATCTCAGAAAGACTGATCAATTGTTTGTCTCTTTTGCTCATAAAAGGGAAGGCAATGCTGTTTCCAAGCAATGCCTTTCTAAATGGTTGGCTCATTGCATCACTTTCTGTTATGACAAATACAACAAGACCCTCCCGGATCAAGTAAGAGGCCATTCCACCAGAGGAGTAGCTGCCTCAGCGGCTTGTTTCAAGAATGTGTCTGCGGCAGACATTTGTGCTGCCGCCACCTGGACTTCCGTCCATACCTTTACTAAACACTACAGTTTGAATGTTGCCTCTCGCCGTAGAGCAGACTTCGGGCTGGCTGTTCTGCAAGTCCTCTTATCTTGAGGCTTGCACAGCTAGAACTGCTTTTTGGAGTAGTTCCCTCCTCCCGGTGCCTCTCTTTGTTCCAGACTGCTTGGGATTCAGTCCTATATGTAATTACCTACTGCAAGAGCCTCTCTCGAAGTAAGATAGTACAGTTACGTAAGAACTTACTGTAACAGTAGATCTTCGAGAGAGGCTCTTGCAGTAGGTAATACCTTCCCGCCCTCCATCCCCTAGGCTTTTTCATCTCCTTTTCCAGTGAGGGAAATATCCGCTCCTCTCTCATCCGGCCTTTCTGGCCCGTGGCGGGAAAGAACTGGAAGGTGGGCGTCAGGGACCGCCCCTTTATACCGACGTCTCCTGACGCCAGTTACCTGACGTGGGGGCGGTCCTCGCCAGGGACTGCTAGCTAGAAATTTTTCCGTGAGGTCCTGCCGTCTCCCGGCGTCAGTCCTATATGTAATTACCTACTGCAAGAGCCTCTCTCAAAGATCTACTGTTACGGTAAGTTCTTACGTAACTGTACTTTTTGTGGCTCTGATCCTGCGAAATTCTCTACCTCGTCGGATATGAGTTTGCCTGACCATCCAGGAGTTTAAAACTGCACTCAAGACTTATTTGTTTGAGTCTGCATATGGTGATTTTACAGAGTATTAAATTATAGTGAATGTGTGTATATATAAGGTTTTATTTAAATCAGAAATGATGTTTGTATGTTTGTATTAATTATGGTTTGTACAGGTGCCTTGGTTGAAGAAAGGCGCCTTTTTTACAAATAAATTATGATCAATTGACCATTATCGTAGACTGTGCCCAGTCTATAGCTCTTTCACCCTCCCCCCCCCTTCCTTTCTACTATGATTCCCCTGTACTTGTACCATGCATTGTTGAACCTCACCACTGTTTTCTCCCCCACCACCTTCGCTGAAAGGCTGTTCCAGGAATCCACCACTCTTTCCATGAAGTACTTCCTCACAACTCTCCTGATCCTACCCCCTCCAGCTTCATAGCATGTCCCCTTGTTCTTGAGCACCTTTTCTTCTGAAACATACTCCCCTTCTGTACCTTATTTACCCCCTTGTGGTATTTTAAGGTCTTTATCATAGCTTCTCTCTTCCTCGTCTGTTTCAGGGTGGTACATATTGAAATCCTTTAGTTTCTACTCATAGGGCTTTTGATGTGGACTCTGCACCATTTTAGTTACCCTCCTCTGGACTGCCTCCACTCTGTGTCCTTCCGGAAATGTGGTCCGCAGAACTGGACACAATAGTCTAGGTGAGGTCTTACCAGCAATCTATATAGCGGCAACACCACCTCACTCCTTCTGCTGGTGATACCCATACCTATGCACCCCAGCATCCCACTTGCCCTCCCTACTGCCTTGTTGCACTGCCTGGCCACCTTAAGTAATCCAATATGATTACCCCAGGTCTCTTTTCTTCTTAGTGGTCGTCAGTACCACTCTATCCATTTTGTACTCCGTCCCTGGGTTTTTGTGCCCTAAGTGCATTATTTTATACTTTTTTGCATTGAAACACAGCTGCCATACCCTTTACCACTCCTCTACTTTTCTCTGGTTCCTGCTCATCCTTTCAACTCCCTCGAGTGTCCACCCTATTGTAGATTTTGGTGTCCTCTGCAAAGAGGCAGACCTTTCCTTCCAACTCCTCTGCAGTGTCACTTAGACATTAAAGAGGACTGGTCCCAGCACTGATCCCTGAGGCACCCTGCTGGTCACTCTCCCTTCCTTGGAGTGAATTCCGTTTAACACCTCTCTCTGTCACTTATCCCGTAATCAATTTCCTGTCCAGTTGACCACCTTTGAACCTACTCCTTAGCTACCCAGCTTGCTTGTCTCCTATGTGAAATGTTGTTGAATGCCTGACCTAAAACTAGGTAAGTCATGTCCACCACTCCACCCTGATCAGATTTGTTTGACATGACCTCCACCCTGTGAAACCATGCTGCATTGGGTCTTGCAACCTACTGGGTTCAAGATATTCCACAATCCTTTCCTTCAGCAGCGATTCCATTAATTTTCCCACCACCGATGTCAGACTGACAGGTCTATAATTGTCAGCCTCCTCCCTGTTACCACCTTTGTGTACTGGGACTACATATGCCCTCCTCCAGTCCTATTCCTGTTTCCAGCGAGCTGCTAAATAGGACTGACAGAGGAGCAGCCATTATTCTACATGTCTGCCTTTTCCTGGTCCCCCTCTGTACAGTCTCCCCCTCCCTTTTTATCCTTACAGTCCCACCCCTGGAATTCCTCTTCACTTACATATGTAAAAAACATCTGGTCCCCTTTTGTTACCTCCTTGGCTAATCTCTCTCTTCAATTTGCACCTTTGGATGAGAACCATCAGTCAGACTACCCTTCCCTTCCTCTCCTTTTTAGGATAGGGTAGCTAGGTTTTTTCAGAATCCTTTGGGAGTTTTAAATGCAAAAATTAAACAAGTTTTCTAATTACTATTGGAATATTTTTCAGATTAGATCTAGAGTCCTCTTGGCCTCTTGAGCTAAAAAAAAAATCTGAGATTGGAATACTGTGGGGACAGGTAGAGATCAGCACAGTGTGTAGAGCATTCTTTGAAAAACATTTTGGCCGGCCCGGTGGCGCTGAGGTGCTGGATGCCTTACCTCACACTATGCTGGCGACCTGGGTTCAGGAATGACCTCTGGTCGCCGGGGAGCGGGCATGGGGGGAAGGGTCAGAGCGGTCATAGTGGGATTGAACTGCGGTAGGCAGCTCTCCCCTCCCAGTGGTGGTTGTCCGCCCCCCGTAGTTCCGCTCTCACTGGGTGGAGGTCTGGTGGGAAGTGTAGGCGAGGGGGAGTGGTGGCAAATGCCAGGGGTGGGGGCGGAAGGGACCGAGCCAGTATCCGGCATGTGTGTGCCACTCCACGCACGCGCACTTACGTGTCTGCAGGGGTCCTGGGTCTGGGGCTCAAAAATGGGAAAAACTCATAAAATACATATAGAAAAAAAAGGAAAACATTTTTAAGTGCTAGGGCTTCACGCATCAGCAGGAGAGGATGCACAAGCGTGACTGATAGTTCTACTCCATTACTGGTTTGGTTCCCTTCCCCCTTTCCTCGCTCCTCTCCCAACTCCCCTTGCTTCCTGTTTCCTCCATTCTAGGGACACTTGCACATTTTCCCCTCCTCACCTCTGCTCCTCTGCCAGGCAGTCTGCCTTCTTCTATTGACTTCCCTCACTCTGGAACACACTCCCCTCTGACTCTCCCTATCACCTGGTCCCCTCAGGCACCAGATGAAACTCCAACCCCTCCCCACCTGTTTCTGTTATCCTTCCTCCTGACACCTCCCAGACCAAGCCTTAACCATTCTGGTAAGCAGCTGGTTGGTGCCCACTCCTGCCTTGGTTTCACTACCACACCACTACAGTTTTGTCCCTCCATTGTGAGGACAGGCAGTAACTCGCCCTACAAGTCAATTGCCTGTTATCAGTATTGTTTTTCTATACTGTGTATTGCTGCCACTTTGAATATGCACTTGTTAGGCATTCTTATCGAGCTGAACCGCACTTTATTCTGTATACATACAATGTTTGTATTTATTCCGATTTTGTACAAACTTTTTACTGCATGTTGTTCCACGCTGTTCTGCATTCGTGTTGCTCTGGTGTTCTTCCACTGTTCCCCTCCCCCGGGTCGCACCTGGAAATGAGCCTCGGCTCAGAGTGCTTCTCCCAGTTACCAGTTTTCAAATAAATAATATTACTATGTTGTGGGTAACTTTTCCATATCCTTACAAATGAGGATCTGAAATTGTATTTTCAAAAGATTTTTACCATGAGTCAAGGGGAGAAACTTGCATAAAAATGTATTCCCTAGTGTTTTCTTGCATAATTCACTGGGCTCTCAGTTGTGAAACACATGAGTGCTTATCGCCAGCTTCAGTGCACCCTGTTCGGGGCCTTGATGCTGGCGTAACATTGCAACACTTTTTATCCACCAAGCAGATGCCTCTACGGGACTGCCACATCACTATTTCAAAGGTGACCCGCTATGTTTTGCTCAAGATGTTCATTAATTCTAATCCGACAATCCATTTACTAATTGGTTTATTCGCTCAGTGAATTAAATGACTTTTTTGGGCTGGCTGAGATGTACTAATGGACTGCTATAATTAGGGATGTAAGTTTGTCATGGCAGTCATACACGTCATTGATTCCATGACGTTTGAGCTTTATTTAGGACTTCCATGACTTTCACTAGTGTCATCAGAATGTAGCAATGATGACAGTGCCACAACATTTGCTACTATTCTTTATATACTATAGCATATCATTCTGTGGTGATTTGCATATGCAGCCCATGATGCTTTGCATTGTGTGGGCATGTGTGATTTTGTATTTTCTTGAAACTTGGCTTCACAACCAAATGCCCTTTGGGGTAACCATTGCCTCAGTGTTTGCGCACTGAGGTTCTTTGTCTTTTAACATTTACCACTGTTTACTAATGATTTCATGAACAAACAACGAGTCATTAAAACCTCATCCATGACAAACTTACATCCCTAGCTATAATGATGAGCCTGCTTACTGTTCTTACTCATTTCTGTACCACTTAGAGAGTCTTAGCCTAGATCCTGGTCTGACATGGTAGAAGAATGCAGTGTGGTCCAGGAGGACACGTTGCCTTTGAAGAGGGCAAAACCTCCCCTCAGAAGCCAGTGGTCATTACTGTGGGTGGTGTCAGGCTTCCAGCCAATTCAGTGTGATGGATAAAGACCGGAGGCAGTTTGGGGTGCATTTTTGGTTACACATAGGTAGAGGGTGTCTAATATTGGCTGGGGGTACAGGCGCTACCCCCCACACTCCCAACAGTAAGGGCAGAAACGCTGTTTGGCGCCAATCAGCTGGCCTTACTCCTGTAGTAGGAGAGTATCTCGGCTCGTCAGGTGTGTGTCCGTGTCCAGATACGTCCCATTATTGCCCAAACCCATTCTTGTGGCAGAAGCGCCCCTTACAAGTGACTCCAGTGACATTTCAGGGTTAACTGACATGAAGTGTGTAAACACTAGTTTCTCTAACCCTTCCCTCCAGGAACTGAATGCTGCAGCACTGTCAAACAGACCATCCCCACTAGTCTGTGGGATAGGACAGCCAAGTGGAGACTTGAACCCAGATACCCTGAGTGTCCATGCAGAGCTGTTGGTCCATCGGAATGTATATAATATATATTGTATTTTACATCTCCTGTCTAACAGCTGGAGGAAATGGTTACACAACCATTATTTATTTTTCCCAAACGAGCATTTTTTTTTTTTTTATTTCATTCAAATTACAGTACTTCTTTATTAGTTTTTTGGCCAGCCATTAACTTCTCGAGGTGGTGGTCGGTCAGTATTTACATTTTCCTTAAAATACTAACTGCTTCTGTGGGCTCTTAATTCTTGTCTCCGTATTTCCTTCCACACCCTTTGCCCTCTGTACTTGAAATGTGTGTTTCCTTTTCCATTTTTTGAATTCATCTATTAGAATTACTTCAACTGTGGCAGAGGGAATGTCACTTTTTTCCTTTACATTTCTGTCTAAGCCTGAATTAAACTTTCTGGTACAGAAAGAGCTGACTCACTTTATTGTGGAGCGTCTCTCAGCCCACCTCCCCCCTGCAGGGGTGGCAGCTGAACTGGTTCACAACCTTCCCAATGGAATGGCTCCATCACTCCGCCCACTCTTAAACCTCAAGCTGGATGGAATTGGGATGTGACAGCAAATCTCATTTAGAGCTGTGGCCCCTCCTGCACCTAGTAAGTGCTTTTAGCCTGGTTTACGCTAGCGTGTTGGCACTGTTGCAAACAGTGCCAAGCGACTGCTGCTTTGCCAGTTTCAGTGCCTCTGTCTCAACTGTGCTGAGGAATCTGAATTCTGCAGGAATTTTCCATCCCTGAATGGATGCTCCTGCTTTGCCTGTAGTATTGCCAATGTTTGTCTCTGCCATCGAACCTTCTTGCTGTGCGCCATATTCCTGCTTTGAGTGATTTAGAGCCCGCCTGTATAGATGCACCCAAAACTGCTGCTTGGCTGCCTGCCACACACTCCTCTATAATGCTGCCATAACATGGCGTGCATAAGCTTGCCTTTTCTTTTACATGTGGCTCACATGTTCACTGTTAATGCAGATGATACATTCCCACCTGTATATGTCATTTGCCCCCTGGAACAAATGATTTAATTGAAGTGCTGAATAAGTGCCTGACCAAAATCCAGGATTGGATGTCTTCTAACTGGCTGAGGCTGAACCCCGACAAGATGGAGGTACTGGGGATTGAGCCTGGTCGCGGGCAAGCTGGGGGTGCCTCTGGGGTGGTAACAGGATATGTCCTGGGATCTGCCTTGTTGATGGCATCCTCTAGGGTGAAAACTCTGGGCTTCGTCCTTGATGACAGACTGACACGAAGCCCGGGTGTCATCTGTTGTCCAAAGTGGTTTTTACCACTTAAGGAGCGTTGCCCAGCTTAAACCCCATTGGTGTATGCCTTTGTTACATCCAGGCTGGACTACTGTAGCGCTCTGTACTTTGGGGTCAGTGGGGGGGGGGAGCTCTGCTGGGTTCAGCTGGTACAGAATGCGGTGGCCAGGTTGCTGATGGGCCTGTCTAGGTCCTGTTGTGTGACCTTGGTCCTGTGAGATCTGCATTGACTGCCTGTCAGGTGGAGGATCATCTTCAGGGTGGGCTTGCTCACCTATAAGGCCCTATAGAGCTAGGGCCCTGACTGTCAGACCTCCTTACACCTGCCATCCCGGTACACTCCCTCTGCTCCTCCAGTGAGGGCCTCCTAGCGATTCCAAGGGTCAGGCTGAAAACCTCGGCTGGTCCAGTCCTCTGGAAGTCACTTCCAAGATCATTGAGGGAGGCCCCAACAGTGAAGGCATTCAAGAGGGGTCTGAAGACCTATCTTTTTAAGAAAGCTTACCCGAAGAATTTTTGCTGATTTTAACAAGACTTATTTATTTATTAACTTAGTGTAATTTATATACTTTGCTTGTTGTCTGTTAACCCTGCTTTTTAATTACCTGTAAGGTGCCTAGAACCTCAGGGATTGGGCGTCATATAAATAAAAACCTACTAGATCATTGCTCGCTTTCTGCTTAATTAGTGTGAGGTGGCATATTTTGTACAAAATTCTTTTCAAAGACATTACCTTGACATCTTACTTTCTTTGTTCTCAGGCCCTTTATGCCTCCAAGATTATTTCCTATGCTCAGGGTTTCATGCTACTAAGACAGGCAGCCAAGGAATTTGCTTGGTCCCTCAATTATGGTGGAATTGCACTGATGTGGAGAGGAGGCTGCATCATCAGAAGGTAAGAGGAACAAATCAGTCGTTATAATGTTTTGATGGTTATCCAGAAGAAGCACGTGGGGGTGGTGCTAGGGTTTGTGAAAGGACTGTAAAGCCTTGATATTAAATGGCCTTCCTGTCATCTGCTTTCTAGGCCACATTCAGGTCATCTGCAGTACAGTTATTTCTCAAAAACTACATGTTACAGCTGCCCTGAGCAGCGTTCCGGTCGGCATGGGGTGGAACCAGCTAGAGAGGTGCAAGAGGTAATTACAGCCTCCTCTCTACTCGCTGTTTGCTGGGTGTGTTAGCCCGTTGACGCTATGCCTGCCCCGGCCCAGCCACCCTCCCACCCAAGACTGACTCTTCACTCATAGCTCACTTCTGGTCATGTGACTTTGGTCATGTGACTTCCTGTAGCTATTTTTTTTACTAAGTCCCCACTTTCCCAGCTGCAGGTTATACAAAGCCCCCACCAGAGGGCTCACTCCCTTCACCGGAGATAGACCTCCAAACCCTCCCCTTTCTGCCTCTCTATACCCTGTTGTCACTCTATCCATCTCTCTCTACTCTACTACCCACTACCTACACTCTACCAC
This sequence comes from Neoceratodus forsteri, assembly GCA_016271365.2. Classification (NCBI taxonomy): domain Eukaryota; kingdom Metazoa; phylum Chordata; order Ceratodontiformes; family Ceratodontidae; genus Neoceratodus; species Neoceratodus forsteri. The sequence continues at coordinate 42,253,283 of CM057452.1, read as the reverse complement.
CTTCCTCTTACTCTGCTGCTCCCTACTCAGCACTGCTCTAACCCCCCCTCCTCCACAGTGCCCCCTCACTCCCCTTGTCTTTCTCCCAGCCACCACTAGGAGTCGCTACCGCACACCTCATTTCCAGTCCGCCGTCCATTTTCTACCTGGTTTCCACTGTTTCTGGGCCACCCTGCTCAGTCCTGTACAGCCTGCTAGCCTGCATACTTGGAGTCTCCCCTTCCCAGACTTGAACTTGGTACCCCATGTACCAATGTCCACAGCCCTGCTGCTGCGCCATAGACTCTCTCTCACAGGGTATGCAGCACTCTCCCTCTTATACCTCTGTGGCTAAACCCCCCCCCACACCACTCGTAGGCAGTCGGCCCCACCTCCCCATTATGTCTCTGCACCTCCTATTGCTCCTGTCTCCTCACTGTATGCTGCACACCCCGCCCCCCGACCCAGGTACACTGCTGCCCCAAGCCCATCCATACTACCGTGACTCATCCACACTGCCCTCCCCAGTATCTGCATCCCCCCTGCCACCCACGCATAGGCCACTACTGCTCTCCGATGCTAACTTGCCTTGGCACTCAGTCGGCCCTGCCATCCCCACCCTGCGATCTCTCAATATTCCATGCATAGGGGGCGTACTCTTAACACCATAGCCTCATGACCAGACTAGTAAACGAACACAGGCCTATCCTCAGGGTTATCTCACTGTGCCTCCTCCTCCTCTCTGGAAACGTACACCCCAGGCCCAAGGTCCGCCAATACACAGAAACAATCCCCAGTCACTGGCCTCCGCATAGGGTCTGTAAATATGTGCAGTGTCCTAAAAAAAACAGACGAACTTCAATGCTGGATTACAAATTAACAACCCGACATCCTCGCCGTAGTCAAAACCTGGCTGTCCAAGTCCATTCCCAGTGCTGCAGTTTCTTTCCTTGGCTCCTCTTTCTTCCAGCTGGATAGAGTGGGTAAGCGGGGTGGAGGCTGTGCTATTTACACAATGCACAACCTGTTTACCCAAGCCTTGCCCCCACCCAACTTAGATCACGGAGCTTAGGCTCTGTCACTAAAAATCACCCCAACCCATCCAAGGGCCCCCTTATAATCACCATGGCCTGCATTCCCCCTTGAAAACAGGCCCATGCACTCCACTCACTAATGGAGTATATCTCCAGCCTACACCACAAGTCCAATCACATTCTTCTAGGAGACCTTAATCTGAACTGGCTGGGCACCGCGGCCTCCTCCTCCATTGGTGCATTCACAGCCCTTGACTTTCACCAGATGGTGACTCAGCCCACGAGGTGCAGCTCCTCCACTGGCACCCACACCCTCCTGGATGTAATTCTCACCAACAGGCCCAATAAAATAAGGGATGTTAAAGTCCTCCCCAACTCCCTTAGTGACCACTCCCCTATGTTTTGCACTTGGACAGGCAAGCAACCTGCACCCTCCCCCACCACCTCTCTCCGTCGACACTTCCACCCAGACAAACGCTGCAATTTTAAGCAACTTCTCACCCAGTGGGACTGGTCCCCAGTCTACCAAGCCACCAGCGTAGATGCTGCCGCCTCCTACTTTTACGACTCCTTTACCCAGGCCTGTGACATCTTTGCCCCCCCCCCCGAGAAAAAATCAACTAAAAGACACCATGTCCCCTGGATAACGCCATCCCTCCTCCAACTTCTCGAAAGCTGAGATGACCTATGGCACAGGGCCATTGACTCAGGAAAACCTGCAGACAGGCAAGCGTACAGAGCTGCGCGGAACAAATGTACCTGGGCTGTTCAAAAGGCAAAAGCTGAATACTGTAGAGCCACCCTTACCGCCTCCTGGGGCTCATCCTGCAAGTTCTGGGAAAACGAAGTCCCTAAAATGGCAAGTCACAGACACTGCCTCATCCCAGATTGCAACCAAAGGGTCGGTAACCACAGATACAAAAGAAATTAACGATACGCTAAATAACAGCTTCACTGATCTCTGCTCTGTTCTCCCACCAAACTTTTTGACCCAGTGCTCGACGTTGCCCCCCACCCACCTCCCGCGGCCATCATTCTGCCTCCGAACCATTTCGCCAGATAAGGCGAGACATTACCTGGCCAAAGCCCTTAATGGAACCAGCCCCCTGAATGACCCACTTAACGTTAAACTCCTCCGACTGGCTCTGGACATGCTGCTCATCCCGCTCACTGCCCTTCTGAACCTCTCCCTCTGTTTGGGACAGTTCCCAGCTATTTGTAAGAATGCGATAGTCACGCCCATCCACAAAGAAGGTGACCCCCTATCACTGGGTAACTACCGTCCAATTTCCATTCTGCCCTCCCCGGTCCAAAGCTCTAGAAAAAATTGTGGCTGACCAGCTGTCACACTACCTTGATACCCGTAACCTGCTATGCAAAGAACAGCACAGGTTCTGAGCAGGACATAGCACCACCACAGCCCTCCTGGAGTTCTCTAACCACATACATTGTGCCCTTGACAGAGGGCACATTGCTGCAGCTGTGTTCATTGACCTATCCAAGTCTTTTGACATGGTCAGCCACCCCCTCCTGCTCAACTCCCTCACCCAAATGGGGCTCTCTCAGTGTCCGCGTGATTGGTTCGCTAGCTACCCGTCGACCAGAACACAGTACATAAGGATAAATAACACTGTCTCCGGCACATGCCCAATCCGCTCTGGAGTCCCATCCTGGGGCCCCTGCTTTTCTGCTTGTTTTTAAATGCCCTCCCCTCCTCGTGTACCTAAAAGATTCTCTTATATGCAGATGACGCCGTCATCTGTGCCTCCCACACCAACCCAGCCATCCTGCAGACCTCACTCCAAACTGCCTTCAGTCGAGCAGAGCACTGGTTCACTGAGCATAGGCTAATCTTGAACCTGAAAAAAAAACTAAAACCCTATTTGCTCATCACCAAAGCAAGCTAAAAATGCCCAGCTGTCTGTTCAATCCAGCTCGCTCTACTCCCTTGAACAGGTCTCATCCTACAAGTATCTGGGTGTCATCTTTGACACTGCACTCACTTTCCACACACACATCAGCACCCTCACGTCTGCCACCAATGCACGCATCTGTCTTCTTTATCACCAAAAAGCCTGCCTCCCCCCCAACCAAAACCCTAAGGTTAGCACTCACCTCCTCCGCCATGTCCCTGATAGACTATGGCTTGCTGGTCTACTCCACGGCAGATGCCACAGCCATTGGTAAACTAAAAGTTGTGATCAGTAAAGCCTGTAGACTCCTAACTGGCGCAGACCATATGACTCGTACTTGCACCCTCTACTCCCTCGCCAAGATTCTTAACTTTGACAAAAAGGTACAATACCAAGCCTGCCTCTTGGCCAAAAAATCAATGATTGGCATGACCCCCCCCCCGGCCCATCTGCTGCCCTAACACCCACCATCCCCTCTGTGAACACATGTAGCTCAGAAAAACCCGCTATAGCTGCTCCTAGGGTCTGAACTACCCTAGCCCAAAGATCTTTCTGGTCTAGGCCCCCACCTGTTTCAACTCCTTGCCCACCCTGGTCTCCTGCTGTGCTAAACTTGGCCCTTTCAAAGCGGTCCTAAAGAGCCACCTCCTGGCCTCCTGCATTTGCTCCTGCCCACAATAGGTCTTTCAGTCCTGCTGTGGCAGACAACTAAGTGACCTCTTTCTGCTGGCCAGCTCTTGGACAGGGTCCCACCGTTGTGTCCTGGACCCTGACAGTCTCCCCTCAGACTGCTTATTGCTCTTTGTAGGTTTTGCACTTAGTGTGTCAATAACTTAGCTACTGCTCTGTATAGGATATCTGCACATCTGTGTATTGTACATTCAGTATGTATTGCACAGAATTTCATTGTAAACCCGCCTAGGCACTCACGCCTAGCTGTTTTTGCTTCACTATATATCGAACTGTAACGACTATGATGTCATGTGTTGTAATTGCCACTACCTGTATGTACATGTGTTTATCATTGACGTGGAGCCTTTGGAAATCAGTCCCTGACTCAAAGGTTTGTAATTCCGATACCTACAATAAATAAATAAAAAAAACTCTTAGTGGTTCAGAGTGTCATGATGTATGCAATTCTGTCAACATTCCCTGTACGCAGAGAGAACACTTGGGGTGAAAAATGCTCACATTCATAGTATTTATGGGACATTTTAAGGGCTGAGGAAAATGTTGTGGTGTTGCAGAAAGAACCCCGTAAGAACTCTAGCTTCTTCGCAGACGTCTTGCTTTGTGTGTGGCACCTCACAGCTCGATGTTGTATCTTGTAACACGGTGATTGCCACTCTCATTATAACCAATTTAAACTAAAACTCTGCACACACTTTGTATTGCTTTGTTGCAGTGTTTTCCTGGGAAAGATAAAAGAGGCATTTGACAGAAACCCTGAACTCCAGAATCTGCTTTTGAATGATTTCTTCTTGAAGGCTGTACAGGACTGCCAGGTATGTGCGCGAGATTTATGCAGAAGCACAGGCCTGAGAATGACATGTTTTCCTCTCGGTGCTGTGTATCTGTTCACTTGGTGTATTACCTTTTTGCATGGTCTATCCCCTTTCCACATTACAGTGCAAAAAGGTCCTGTTGTACTAGCCCCAGACAATGCAGTGTAGCAGTTAGAGCACCAACATGGTAAAAGGGAGATTTCAGGTTCAGACTCTGCTAGCCTGAAATACTCGCCGTGCGACCTTGGGCAAGTCACTAAACCATCCTCCCAGTGCTCTAGTGTACCCAGCTGCGGAAACAGGTATGGAAGCAGAACCCCTCTGAAAACAAGATGTTGCATCTGGGCTGTTCTGGGTAAATAAATTGTAAAAGACCATGGAGTTATGTAAACAGTAAACGAAATAAGGGCCAGCCCATAAGCATAGCTGCAGGGCTGCCACTTGTCACACCTGCGATCTGGGTTCCAGAAATTAGTCCAGATTGCTGAAAAGCCGGTCGGGGCAAGAGGGGAGTGGAGTGGACCTCTCTGGGGAGAGTGGCTGACTGTGTTGTTGCATGAGCACCTCCTTTGGAAACATGGGAGGTGCAGTTTTGCGCAGCCATCAAGAGGGCCATGGAATTTGCCGGCTTGCGCATACCAGTTGCACGCAGATATGTGCACCTTAACACCGCCAATTCTGGGGGAGGGACAGAATAGTGCAGTAAATCCCTGGCCTAGATGCAGAATGACACTGGCGTCCCACAGGCCCTCCACCCACTTACCAGGCTGTGCCTTGTGGAGATTGCATCACCACAGGGACCTGGTCCCATCCCTGTGGCCTCATCATGGGGGATAAACCAAGGGGCATCAGAGCAAAAAGGTACATCCTGGGGATGGCGGGGTGATGAGGCTTGGGACGCTGGCAGAAGGGGGCAGGCCGCAGCAGGGAGCAAAAAGGGTTAGAAAAAAACACGTAATACGATGCGCTCATGTTGCCCTTGTAGTAATATAGCACTTAGCATAGTGTTTCTATTTTATTTATTTAGTTTTTGTTTACCGGGTAGGTGTACTGGCCATAGCAATGACTATTTTCAGGCACGAACCGGGAGGATACATTACAACAATACAGGGAGACATTTCAGTACAAGTACAGAAATAGTTGACAATGGTTATACAATTACAGGAAAACATTTCAATACATGTACAAATTATTTGACAATAGTATACAGAGCAATTTGCAGATGCAGTACCAGTGTAGAGAAAAAAACAAATATAAGGGAGGAGCAGTACAAACCAAAAACTGCCGAAAATTTGCTATAAGGAAGAAAACATGAGCCAAATTGAACAATTTAGTGCTGATAAGGGAAAGAATAAAAAGTATTGTAGGAGGAATACTGGAAGTGATAGAGGTGTGAGCAAGAAGGGAGGGATAAGTCAAGAAAAGAAGGGATGAGAGTGAAAGTACAAAGGGAGTGGAGCAGGTTGGTAAGGATAAGTGCACTAGCGAAAAGAAGGTCTGGCCAGTAAAATGCCATGTAGAGAGAGGAGAGGAGGAACAAAGAATAGCTATGGTGGTTTGAAGCAGGTGCACTTGAGGGAAGAGTTAAGATGGTTTCACAGCCCTTTTCAAAAGATGCATGAGATGGTGATTGGCGCAAAACTAATGGAAGGGAGTTCCAGTATTTGGGGGCATGGCAGATGAAAGCACTCGCACCTTTTGTGGTTTTGTGTCTGGGGATGAAGACAGGGGCCTGGCCTGCAGACCTCAGCCCATAACAAGGTGTCAGATTTTGGAAGAGTTTTGCAAGGGATGCAAGTATTTGTAGGCGGACCAGGTTGTCAATGATAGAGCCGTACATATGAAACCTCAATTAATTCGGAGGAAGCCATCCTAGGTCTGACTAGAGGAGACAGTGGTGTTTCAGACAGTGGGCAGTGGATGCATAGCAACAAATATTGTTATATGTGACATCCCATTTCTGAAGGATTGATTTGCATGCAGAGGCATAAGTTGCAGCACCATAGGTGAGTGATGGAAGAAGTATGCCACGGGCTATGGCAAGCCTTGCCGAGGGAGTGAGCACATAACTGGTTCGGTAGGCCATTCCAAGTTTGGAGTTCACAAATTTGCAGGCCTGATTGATGTGTAAGTCAAAAGTTAGTGATGGATCAAGGGTGATGCCCAGATATTTAAACAAATTTGCCACCTCAACTAGTGAGCCATTTAAGGAGGTGACTTTAAAATTAGGATGTGCAAGTTTGAGTTTCACATTAGATTCAAAGAGCATAGCCTGGGTTTTGGACTCATTTAATACCAGTTTGTGAGTAGATAGCCATTCCTGTACTAGCTGAAAGTCAAGAGAGAGTAGACTGTTTATATCCTCAATGCTTTTGCGCTAGCATACAGAGCAATATCCTCTGCATATAGCAAGGAGGTTGTCCTGTGGAGTGTGAGATGTTATTTCTGAAGAGAGAGTAGGGGCCCAAGTATGGAGCCTTGAGGAACCCCAATGTTTACTGTGGTCTTGTCTGAGATAGTAAAATTGTATTTCACAGTTTGAGTCCTGTCTGATGGGTAGTTCCTAAACCACCTTACAACATTATCTGAGAAGCCTAGTGATCCAAGGGTGGCAAGAAGGATGGAGTGATCAACTAGGTCGAATGCTTTGGTCATGTCTATGAAAATAGCCCCTGTGAGTAGGTCACAGTCCATGGCCTCTAGAGTATCTGACGTGAATTGGAGAAGGGCAGTGGTGGTGCTATGGCCTTTGCGAAAACCATGCTGGGCAGATGAAAGCAGGTCATATTTCTGAAGGAAATCAGTTGTCTGGGCAGCTACAAGCTTCTCGAGAATTTTATTTAGAACAGACAGTATGGCAATGGGCCTATAGTTTGAGGGATCTTTTCGATCTCCTTTTTTGAAGACTGGTAATCATAGCCGGTTTCCAAATTTCAGGGATGTAGCTTTGGCACAGGGAGAGTGTGAAAATCTTGGCTAGGGGAGCAGCTATAAAGGGTGCTGCGATCTTAAGGAGCTTTGGCTCTAGATTGCCAGAGCCAGCTGTAGTGCATTTCAGTATGCTGTTTAGCAGTCTAAGCACTTCGCATTTTGTGACTGATCTGAAAAAGAAATGAGGACCAATTGTATTTTGCTGGTTGGATATGTCTGGCTGGACAGGGAAAGAGGAGGTGTAATTAGTTAAGTCTGAGAATTTGTTGTTGAGGAAGTTGGCAGTGGTTCTGGGATTATTACAGTGTACCCCGTCAAGAGACATGTCATTTGGGGTAGATGCTGGACTAGACTCAAGGAAGGATTTAATATGTGACCAGAATTTTTTAGGGTCGCCATAGGAGGTGGTGAGTAGGTCCTTGCAGTAGGAGCTCTTGGCTTTTTTGATGTCCTTTTTGCAGACATTGTGCAGGGCCCTGTAGGTTATAAGGTCAGATGTTAGCCCATAGTTTTTATAGTGGAGCCAGCTTTTATCCCTCAGTTTAAGTTTAGCTAGTAAGTCAGATTTCAGCCAACGGGTTTGCCTGTTTCTTACTTGACGGGTCACAAGTTTGCAGTGTTAATCTTGGAGCACTAGGAAGTGTTTCAAGAACAGATTGATGGCAGTCTGAGCATCATTGGACATAAGAATAGGGGACCAATCGGTAGCAGTGATGTGGTGTAAGAAGGACTGAGAGACGAAATTCGCATAGTTGCGGAAGGTAATGAAGTGATGTCCCATCTGAGGTCGTCTATTTTTGCCCCAGATACAGTATGTTGGGGAGTGATCAGTGATGGCATACGATAGTACTCCAGAGGTAATTACATTTTCAGGGCGATTGGTCATGATCCTGTCTAGCAGCGTGTTCGTGTCTGGTAGGTTCATCTATCAGTTGGTGTAGGTTATAGCTCTGCAATTTGGTCCTTATTATGGCTTGGTTACTGCCCAGCCAATTAATGTTATGGTCCCCAAGTATGAGGACCTCATTTCTTCCAGCTAGACATGGTTTGGTCTATTAGCTCATCCAGTCCTGTTAGACCGTTAGTTGGTGGATTGTAGGCGCACACAATATAGAAACATAGAAACATAGAATTTGACGGCAGATAAGGACCGCTTGGCCCACCCAGTCTGCCCATTTCCCTACCTACTGGATAAGCTGCAGATCCTAGTTAACCAGCAGCCTACTTCTTCCTACCCCCACCCCCCAGAATTGCCTTATGACTGTCCCATGCATGCTTGAATTCCACCACTGATTTTGACTCCACAACCTCCTCCAGAGGCGTTCCATGCATCCACAACCCTCTCTGTGAAAAAATACTTCTTAAATTACCTCTGAGCCCCTCTATCTTCAAATTGTGCCCTCTTGTTCTTGCACACCTCTTTTTTGAAAGATGCTACCCTCTTGGACTTTGTTGATTCCCTGAGGTACTTGAAAGTTTCTATCATGTCCCCCTCTCCCTCCTTTCCTCGAGGCTATACATATAAGCTCCTTAAGTCTCTCTTCATATGTCTTCCGGTGCAGACCCTGCACCATTTAGTTGCCCTCCTCTGGACAGCTTCCATCCTGTCTATGTCTTTGCAGAGATTGGGTCTCCAGAACTGCACGCAGTACTCCAGGTGGGTCTCACCAGCTGTCTGTACAGAGGATAATAACTTCCTGTTTTCTACTGGTAATGCCTCTCCTATGCATCCCAGTATCCCCCAGCCCTCCTTGCTGCCCTCTCACATTGCTTGCCCACCTAGGTCATCTGATATGACTACCCCAGGTCCTTTCCATTTTGTTGTTGTTAGTATCTCACCCCCATTGTGTACTCTTCCCTGGGTTTTGTTTCCCAGGTGCATTACCTTGCACTTCTTAGCATTGAATCTAAGCTGCCATACATTTGACCATTCCTCTAACCTTGCCAAGTCCCTTCTCATCCTTTCCACCCCACCCTGTGCATCAACTCTGTTGCAGATCTTAGTGTCATCTGCAAAGAGACATACTTTTCCTTCCAGTCCTTCTGCAATGTAAACATAAAGACATTGAAGAGGACTGGTCCTAATACTGAACCCTGCGGTACCCCACTAGTAACCCTCCTTTCTTCTGAGTGGACTCCATTTACTATTACTCTCTGTGTCCTATTCTCCAGCCAGTTCTTTACCCAGACTGTCATCTTGGGACCCACTCCCAGGCTGGCTAACTTGTATATTAATCTTTTGTGTGGGACTGTGTCAAATGCCTTGCTAAAGTCTAGGTAGGCCATGTCCACAGCCCCTCCCTGATCTACTACTTTGGTCACCCAGTCAAAGAAATCTATCAAATTAGTCTGGCATGACGTTCCGCTGTGAATCCATGCCCTAGGGTCCTGTGCCCCTCTGGCCTCTAGATACTCAACAATTCTTTCCTTCAGAAGTGATTCCATCATTTTCCCTATCACTGAGGTTAAACTAACAGGTCTGTAGTTTCCTGCTTCTGCCTTGCTCCCACTTTTGTGAAGGGAATCACATCTGCCCTCCTCCAGTCCTCGGGTACCACCCCATCCTCCCATGATTTGTTAAAAGGGTAGTCAGTGGTGTCACTAGTTCTACCCTTAGCTCTTTTAGAATTCTGGGATGAATCCATCAGGCCCCATTGCTTTGTCCACCTTCAGTTTTAAGAGTTCTTTCAGAACCCTTTCTTCTGTAAATGGGCTGGTATCAACTTCTGTATCCAGAGTGTTACTACTGTTTGTTTTATGTACCTCCCCTCTTCATTTGTAAATACTGAGCAAAATATTTGTTTAGTATCTCTGCCTTTCACAGTCTCCTCTGCCCACCCTCCCTCCCTTTATTAAGCCTCACTATCCCTCTCTTGGTCTTCCTTTGCTCCTGATGTACCTATAAAGGTTTTATCCCCCTTCTTAACTGAGTTGGCTGTCTTTTCCTCGGTTTGGGCCTTTGCTGTTCTGCTGCCTTCCAGCCTCCTTTGCTTTAACTGTACAGTTCTCTATCCTGCTCCTTCTGCGATTCCTTGTACTTCCTGAATGCTTTCTTTTTCTCTTGAAGCTTCACTGCCACTTCCTTTGAGAACCATAGTGGTTTCTTACATCGTCTTGTTTTGTTTATTTGCTTCACACAAAGGCTCGTTACCTCTGTGATGGCAGTTTTTATTATTCCCCATTGTTCTTCCACCCCTCCTTCCTGCCCATTTGCAATATGTAGTTTTTTGGTCCCAAGAGTGAGCAGGACATGAAGTGCCTCACAGTGGCATAAGGGAGATGATTTTAGGACAGAGACATCAAGATGATCTCTGAAGTATACAGCTGTTCCACCCCCTCTTTTGGGAGCAACTCTGTCAAGTCTTAATGGATTGTAGTGAGGAAGTGGGCATAGAGAATCGGGTATAGATGGTTTTAGCCAAGTTTCTGTTAGGCATATAATATCAGGCTTGTAGAGGGAGGCCCAGGAATCAAGCTCAGCTAGATTATGTGCAAGGCTCCTGATAGTGTGGTGGGCTACAATAAGGCTTTTAGCGTTAATAATGGTATCATGTAGCGCATTGGCTGGTCCTGGATTAGGTTGAACATCACCTGATAGAAGGATAGCAAGTAGATAAAAATACCATAGTTTGCGGTGCAGGAAGGAAGAACGTGCATGAGGGTGCCAGTGGCATTTCTTTTGGACATAAGCAGTCATGTGGACCCATAACCTAGTTATTAGTAATGGGGATGGGTCACAGCAAGGGGTAGGAAGCAACAGCAGATTAGAGTAGTAGTAGTCATGTGGCAGAAAGCAAGGGTGGACCACTTCAATTTGAGGTGTCAAAGGCATGAACTAGTGGAGTAGGGGTAGCTTTATCGCAAGAAGTCATAGTATCATTTGTGGGGACATTTTTGATAACCTTACATATAGGCAGAGCAAGACTAGTAGCTGAGAGCTTAAGTAATTTGGAGTACAGAACAGGACGGAAGGGGGAGCACAAACTTTGCAGCTTAGCAGACAGCTCAGACCAGGGTTAAAGATAAGCCAATGATACGAAAAGAGGGTAGCGGAGGAAGGAGCTACTGAGTACTTAATGGAGGCCTGGCAGGGGGTGGGAGGATGGGAGAAAAATCATCTAAGCTAGCTACAAGAAGCAAGGTTTGAAAGGTAAAAAAGGCGCTGAAAAGTGCTGAGATTCTCTTTCCAAAAAGGCGCACCAGTGAGCACGAGCACCCCACAGCCGTCGATCCAATCAGCGACTGCTATCAGGGAGCCGCACCAATCGGAGAAGCCCCACTAGAGAAGGAATGGAGAAATCAGTGGCAGCTAGTACCTGCAGTTTTGTTCGGGAGAGGGAACCAGGCGAGCGGTCTGAGGAAGCTGTATTTCGGGCAGGCAGTGGCCAGCAAGACTGCCATCCTGCTCCGCTTCGGACGAAGGGTACCGCTCAGGCGCTGAGAGCCTGCGGTTTTGTCCAGGAGAGGGAACCAGGTGAGTGGTCTGAGGAAGCTGTATTTTGGGCTGGCAGCGGCCGGAGAGATGGCCATCCTGCTTTGCCTCGGACAAAGGGCACCGCCAATGTACTGTACACTAGGCTACTTCCTGAATGCGAGGCCAGGACTCAATTATCACTAAAGTTGGGGCCTGTTATGCTTTGAAGGCTGACCATTTTAAGATATACTTATTGAGTGGGCTCCATGTAATTACGCCTTACTAACTTTCCCTAATTATAATGGAGGCAGTATAGCATAGTGGTTAAGGACACTGAGATGCAGACCTGGGTTTGAATCGCAACAGCCCCCACTTGCTGTGTGATCCTGAGCAAGTCACTTAACTTTCTTGTGCTCCCAGGTCGCACCTGGAAACGAGCGCCGGCTTAGTGTGCCTTCCCTGGTTAAACAATTTCCCTTTCCTTTCCTTTATAATGTATACTATGTCTCATTAAATATTCATGAGCCTTATGTAGGCTTCTGTTTGGCTACTGGATCTGTCATTAATATATAAGAAATGACTGACCTAGCTGCCAACTACACGCATCCGATCATGGACCGTGAAACATTCCGCCACCGCACTGCTTGCCCCACAAAGCTTGGCTGGAAAATGGTTAAAACGTAATTGGAAAACTCTTCATTTAAAAAAAAGTTACATAGAAACACAGAATTTTACTGCAGATAAGAACCACTTAGCCCACCCAGTCTGCCCATTTTTCCCTACCCACATTATCACCGCAGATCCTACTTGGATCTCTATAGCTCTTTCTCCCTCCCTTCCCTTCCACTGTGATTTCCTTGTGCCTATCCCATGCATTCCTGAACCTCACCACTGTTTTCACCCCTTTCTCCTCTGCTGGAAGGCTGTTCCAGAAATCCACCATTCTCTCTGTGAAGAACTACTTCCTCACATCTTTCCTGAATTTGCCCCACTCCAGCTTCATAGCATGTCCCCTTATTCTTGAGCACCTTTCTTTTATCCCTGAAAAATACTTCTCTCCTGTACCTTATTTACTCCTGTGAGGTATTTAAATGTTTGTATCCTATCCTTCTCTCCCTACTCTCTTCCAGGGTGTACATATTGAGATCCTCTAGTCTGTCTTCATAGGGCTTGTGACACAGGCCCTGTACCATTTTAGTGGCCCTCCTATGGACCATCTGCAGTCTATCTATGTCCTTCTGGAAATGTGGTCTCCAGAACTGGACACAGTACTCTAGGTGGGGTCTTACCAGCAATCTATACAGAGGCAATACCACCTCCCTCTTTCTGCTCGTGACGCCCCTTCCTGTGCACCCCTGTGTCCTATTAGGCCTCCTGTGACTGCCTCGTCACACTGCCTGGCCATGTTTAGGTCATCAGATAAGATTAAACCAGTTCTCTTTCCTGCCTAGTAGTTGTCGGTACCACTCCACCCATTTTGTATTCAGCACCTGGTTTCTGTGCTCTTATTTTTCACTTTTTTGCATTGAAACCCAGCTGCCATACCCTTGACCACGCCTCTACTTTTCTCAGATCTCTACTCATCCTTTCCATCCCCCTTAGCATGTCCAATTTATTGCAGATTTTGGTGTCATATACAAAGAGGCGGACCTTCCCGTCCAGCACTTCTGCAATGTCACATATAATTACATTAAAGAGGACCGATCCATGCACCGATTCGTGCGGCACCCTGCTGGTTACCCTTCCTTCCTCCGAGTGAGCTCTGTTTACCACCATCCTCTGTCACCTATCCACTAACCAGTTTCTTGTCTAATTTACCACCTTTGGACCCACTCCTAAGCTACCCAGCTTGCTTACTAGTCTTCGGCGTGGAACAGTGTTGAAAGCCTTAGTGAACTCTAGGTACTGTAGGCCACATCCACTGCTCCACTCTGATCCAGTTCCTTTGTCACCCAGTCAAAGAAATCAGATTTGTTTGACAAGACCTCCCCCATGCGCCCCTGAGAACCCATGCTGCCCTGGGTTTTGTAACCCATTGGATTCAAGATATTCCATAATCCTTTCCTTCTGCAGTGATTCCATTAACTTTCCAACCACCAAAGTTGGGCTGACTGACCTATAATTTCCAGCTTCCTCCCTGCTACCACTTTGAAGTGGGACTACATCTGCCCTCCTCCAGTCTTCTAGAACCACTCCTGTTTCCAACGAGCTGTTAAACAGGACTGACAGAGGTGCAGCCAGTACCTCCCTGAGCTCCCTCTGTACCCTTGAATGCACCTCCTCTGACCCCATTACTTTGTCCAACTTCAGGTTAGCAAGTCCCTTCAGGACTCTGTCCTCCAAAAAAGGACTAGTGTCTACTTCCCTCTATCCAAAGCTTCTATTACTTTTTTGTGGCCCCTCACCTTCCTCTGTGAATACTGGACAAAAGTATTTGTTCAGGATGTCTGCTTTTTCCTGGTCCCCCTCTGCACAATCTCCCTCTTCTCTTGTTAGCCTTGTAATCCCACCCTGGTGTTCCTCTTTTAACTTGTATACCTAAAAATAAAAGGTATTCTTCCCCTTTGTTTCCTCCTGGGCTAGTTTGTCTTCAGTTTGCACCTTTGTACTCCTTACTGCTTACCCTGCTTCCCTGCGTCTCCCCGATGTACCTGTCTATTCTCCTGCGTCTGCAGCTTTTTCTTCTACCTTCTGAATGCTGCCCTTTTACTCTTTACCTTTTCAGCCGCCTCTTTTGAGAACCATAGTGGTCTCTCTTTTTCCTCTTGCTTTTGCTCACTTGTTTGACACAGAGGTTTGTTGCCTTTACTGTGCTGCGTTTTATCTTCACTGCTGGGAGACTCCAGTCTGCATCTGGTAGGCTGAAGTCCCCCACGAGCAGCACCTCCCCCATTTTCTGCCATCTTGCCAATGGCTCCCAGCAGTACCTTGTCTAATTCTTCCCCTGTACTGGAGGTCTGTAGATCATCCCAGTGTGGATAGTGGCTCCATTCCCCGTCTCCAAGGTGACCTACAGTACCTCTGCCTTCCCTTGTATTCCCTGTATCTCTCACTTTCATACTTTCTCTCATTAAACGCCCCTTCCCTTCCCCACTCTGCTGTTCCTGAACAGAGTAATCTGGTATGGAGATGGCCCAGTCATGGTTGTCAGTGCCCCATGACTCAGTAATGGCCACAATACCCAGGTTGTTCTCTGTCATGATGGCCTATAGATCTGAAATCTTCATTTCCTAGACTTCTAACATTTGCACGCATGGCCTTCCAAATTATTCCCCCCCCCCCCAACTCTGCTTGTTTACCACCCTTTTTACTCTCCCTCTTTCCACCCTCTCTTTTAATGCATCTGTTCCATTCCCTGTTTGTGTCTACCACCCTGTTTCCTTGATTAATTTGCACCTTGGGGATTGTTCTCCTTACTCTCTACTTCAGTATGTGGGTGGGACAGTTTCTGCCTCCCCGATTCCTTCTGCAACCCTCTTTGGCTAGTTTAAATGTTCATCAAAGTATAACACTTAAACCGTTCACCAAGGACTGGTTCCCCTTCAAAGTGGATGCAAGCCATCACCCCTGTGTAGGCCCTTATTCTCCCAGATAAGTCCCCAGTGTAGCTGAACCCCTCCTCTCTGCACCATTCTTTCAGTCATGAATTGAAGCTGCAGGTGCGGAGGTGCCTCATCCCCCCCACGGACAGCACCTCAGTGAAAGCCACTGAGCATGCTACCTGTTTAAGGCTCTGTCCCTAGCCAGATCATTAGTTCGGAGGTGGACAATGACTTCCAGCCCTCGCTCCCGTCTGCTGCCCTAGTGATCCTCAGGATACACTTTCCATCCCTCCAGACCATGGAGCTGTGTAGGTTCCTAATCTGCCTTCCCCCGTCCTATTCCCAAATCTATCCCCCTTACAATAGAGTACCCCAACAGAAGTTGCTTCCTCTTCCTCCCCTGGGGTCCTGTACCACCTTCCTTGAGGTCTCTGCAATGGAGGGCCCCCACATCCTCCTTGGACACTACCACAGATGCCGCCTTCTGGCAGTCCCATCCTGCCAAAGTGGCCTAAGAGTTGGGTAGTGGTACCGGATCAGGAATGTGCCTCTGTCCTACCACCCTCACCTTTCCAGAGCCCACCATAGTCCAGCCATTCTTCCTTCCTGGCATCCTCTGAGATAATGGTGGCATACTTGGTGGCTCCTGGGTGGTGGAAGAGGTCCCCCGAATCCTAGCCAACTCAGCCTGGAGTCTAGTGACCTCCTCCTTCAACCCAGAGAGGTGCATGCAGATGGGGCAGCACCGCTGTCTCCAGAAGGTCTCTCTGGAAACTGCCACCCCACAGCCACTGCATTGCACCACGCCCAGCATTCTCAACTTCTGTTCTCCCTGTGTTACCTGGAAATACTTGTGTACCCTTACCCCTGATAGTGTTTCTGGTTTCCTCCCTTTTTTGTTTTTATTTTTGTTCCCCCGTGCCTTGTTTAAATCTTTTTATACTCCTACCCTAGATAGGGTGTTGCTCTTTTTCCCAGTTTTGACCTACCTTTTACCTTTACACTTTCCAACAATGACTGTTATACAGTAATGAACAGGTGCCTTACCCTCATCAATCAGCAGAGTCCCCTGCTTCCTTCTGCTGATGCCTAAGACACCAGTTATCTGTTCCATCGCTCACTGGACACGAACATGCCGGACACGTTAGAGGGAAAGTACTTTTATAGTACTCTTGTAGGAAGGCACTAAGCCTTGGTCAGCTGCCCCCCCAATTGCACACCTGATTCACAGGCTTCCTGAACGTGCTCTGCCTCAAGATTAATCTCCTGAGCTAGTTTCCCCCACACCACCTGTTACAGTTTTAAAGACCAGTTTCAGATTGCCCCAAACACTGACTACAAACCTTTTTTTTCTCTCCCTACTTACCCTGCAACCTTCAGTATTAAGAGAAAGTACAAGTAAATATACTATTACTGTTTACAGAGTCTGTTCTTCCAGCTCAGGATCCCAACAAGATTATTATTGCAGTTAGACTTAGTGAACAACCACCTCAGGGCTGGTCATTACCAGGCATTAAGGAACTGCTGACAGGTGGTGGCACTCTGCTGCGCTTTGGGCCACCCATCTTGTCATCAGTCCCCAAGAAATGACCGGCTCCTCTGTCATTATTGCTTAATAGTATGAAATGTTTTATTTCTTGTTACTTGCGTCTCGCTGAATGTATTGTTTGTCTGACTGTATGTCTGTTTCTTGGTACAGTGAACATTTAATACCAATAAAATGACTGATTCATTGATACCGCTTATGATGTAATGTAGCAGTCTGTTTCTATATTATACTGCAGGTTTAGCTCTTGCCTTTTTCATTGTAATTATACCCTTGTTGATTTTTACATGTGCGTAATTGATTATATTTGTTTTTAGGTTATTTTTCACTTTGTTGTAATAATGTCCTTGTGTTCACATTTATTTTGTATGTGTACTTTGCAGGAGTCCTGGCGGCGTGTCGTCAGCACTGGTGTACAGATTGGTATCCCTATACCATGCTTCTCAACTGCACTATCATTCTATGATGGGTACAGACATGATATGCTGCCGGCAAACCTCCTCCAGGTAAGTAAGAGTGTATTTCGGATCCAGTTATCTGAAACCAGTGCCAAAAGTGCTCTTCACACATTAGTACTTATAACTGATATATGGACTATAGCCCATTCTGGCGTTTCTCTAGGACTGTAACAAACCAGTAGAGTGCAAGGGCAAAAATAACCATGTGGGCTCAGCTCTGATTGGCTAAAAGCCGGTGTTTTGTAATTTCTTCACTGACTAGATTGCAACCAAGTGATCCCAGCAGCCTTCTCCGGGGAGGGGGACTCTGGCAGTCGGTGCTTGCCTGGCCCCTAGTGGTGGCTGGGGGGCAGGTGTACCGACGCCACAACACGAGGGATGGGAGCGGCTCAGATGCTTGACGGTGTCATGCATGGGAGTGAGCGCGGCACCATCGCAGGCTTCATTGCACGCACCGCCCCCATGGGGAGAGACAAACAATGAAAAATAGCTCCCGGTGGGTGACGGGGAGCTGCAGACCCTGCCAGGCACGCGGTAGCGATGGATCCAGTCTTTGTGGGGAGGGCCCCTCTGCCACCCCTAGGGGGGCGCCCTGAAGCACACGCTACTGGATGGTGGACACCGGGGTGACTGGGCTGGGTCACCCCCTGAATGCAAGGGCCGAAGGAGCAAGGAGTAAAAAGAAAATGTCTGGCTCTCACCAGCCAGGTTGCACTAGCATGCAGGAGAGCATGGTTTGCATTATGAGCAAACTCTCCAACCCAGACCACTGGAATCTAGGGGGATCTGCAGAGGCAGTAACCTTCATCTATGGGGGATAGCCCTCTCGTTAAAGCAGTACTTCCTGTGGCAGACTAGGGACAGTGTTTCATGTCTTAGGGGGGGCCACACAACTCCCTGCCCTCAGCAGTGCATGTGAAAAGAGGCTTTTAGCAAATCAGGAAGTAGGTGGGCTAGAAGAAAAGAAGGAAAGCTTTGCCAAATGCCTAATGAGAACACTGCTCCTTATCACCAGCCGCAGTTGCAACCCCCCCCGACCCCTACCAGCATTAATAAACCAGCTTAAATCTGAGGCTGTGTGGATTTTCCTGCAGGGGGTGTATGTGGTGCCAGTAGCCTGGATGGAGTCAATGGGGGCCGACGGGCAGGTCAAGAAACTGTTCAGTCCAGAAAGATAGCCACACCACATTTAAATTTCTTCTTTATTCTTTATTTTATTTATTTGTACATCGGTTTACAACCTTTGAGCCAGAGGCTCATTTCCAAAGGTACCTCGTCACATTGAGGACAGACAAAACAGAATTCAGGTTACAACATAAAAGCCTACTGACTTAAAGTTACACAGTATGGTTTCAACACATTTATACAATTTAGTAGCAATTACAATGAACACAGCTGAGCACATGGTGGTAATAACAGAGGCAATACATGGGTCTACCACAGTGTAAGCCCAGCATTTTGCCACTTCATCAGGGAGAGGTGGTCCTTGATGTGTTTCAGCTTTCTACATGTCTAGTACTTTCAGAGTATTGTCTAAGAATCCATACATTCCCCTGCACATTTACAGTTTAGTATACTGTCTGCTTTAAAGCCTAAATGGCCAGTTCAGGTCTTGTAGCTCGTTCCTGTCTCAGGAGTCCATGTCTGCATTTCTGGTGCTGTGGTGGGTTAAACATTGATGCCATGAAAAGCCCGTACCTTAAATGTTTTGTTTTGAACTATAGGAGTATGCCTAGTGGGAAAGTGGTAGACCAGGACAATGAATTGACAAAGGTATCTAAGGCCAGGGATTAAGTGAGTAGGGAAGGGTAAAAGCGGAACACTCATCACAAAGGAGCTCCACACTCAAGTGAGGGGCTGGTCTTAATGTGTAGTCAGAGTACAAAAACATTTTGGTTCAGATCAATTTTGCTTGGTTATAGGCTGAAATCTTTTGTTACTACAAATCCCAGAATCGCCTGCAGCTGATGTCAAAACAGTAGGCAGCAGTGGGAGATTCAACAGCCTGTCCTGTGTTAGAGCTTTTATAATCTCTGATCAGAGGGTTTTCTGGGTCTGCTTTCCTCCAGGAGCTAAGTGCAGTCTTCTGTGACTGTTCCTAGCCCAGGAAGGACAATGGGACCAACAAATGAAAGATCAGAGCTTACAAAAATGTTAAAATGCACTGCAAGCTATTAAATCTCCCATTGCTGCCTACTGCTCTGATGTCTTCTGCAGGGGTTTTTCTGAGAGTTGTAGTAACAAAAGATGTCAGCCTTGAGCTGATTAAAATTAGTCTGATACAGTCTGCTATACTACAGTAAACCAATAAGTAAATCAAAACGTTTTTTGCACACAAAGTGCACATTTGGACCAACCCCACCACATTTGAGTTTGGAGTCCTTGGTGCTGTTACTTTTAATAAATAAAAAAAAAAAAATAAACATAAAAAAATTGGGGATCAGTTTTCAGCCAGTGAAAATGTGAGATCTTCATCGAGGATATCTTTCATTGGGCCACACCTTTGGAGCTGTAAGCAGTCAGCGTTGGGACCTTCTGGAAACTTTTGCCTAGCTGGGGGCCACCCAAGATACATAGATACATAGAAACATAGAATTTGACGGCAGATAAGGACCGCTTGGCCCACCCAGTCTGCCCATTTCCCTACCTACTGGATAAGCTGCAGATCCTAGTTAACCAGCAGCCTACTTCTTCCTACCCCCACCCCCCAGAATTGCCTTATGACTATCCCATGCATGCTTGAATTCCAACACTGATTTTGACTCCACAACCTCCGGAGGAAGGCCGTTCCATGCATCCACAACCCTCTCTGTGAAAAAATACTTCCTTAAATTACCTCTGAGCCGCCCCCCCATCTTCAAATTATGCCCTCTTGTTCTTGCACACCTCTTTTTTTGAAAGATGCTACCCTCTTGGACTTTGTTGATTCCCTTGAGGTACTTGAAAGTTTCTATCATGTCCCCCCTCTCCCTCCTTTCCTCGAGGCTATACATATTAAGCTCCTTAAGTCTCTCTGCATATGTCTTCTGGTGCAGACCCTGCACCATTTTAATTGCCCTCCTCTGGACAGCTTCCATCCTGTCTGAGTCTTTGCGGAGATCGGGTCTCCAGAACTGCACACAGTACTCCAGATGGGGTCTCACCAGCTGTCTGTACAGAGGGATAATAACTTCCTGTTTTCTACTGGTGATGCCTCTCCCTATGCATCCCAGTATCCCCCCAGCCCTCCTTGCTGCCCTCTCACATTGCTTGCCCACCTTTAGGTCATCTGATATGACTACCCCAGGTCCCTTTCCATTTTGTTGTTGTTAGTATCTCACCCCATTGTGTACTCTTCCCTGGGTTTTGTTCCCAGGTGCATTACCTTGCACTTCTTAGCATTGAATCTAAGCTGCCATACATTTGACCATTCCTCTAACCTTGCCAAGTCCCTTCTCATCCTTTCCACCCCACCCTGTGCATCAACTCTGTTGCAGATCTTAGTGTCATCTGCAAAGAGACATACTTTTCCTTCCAGTCCTTCTGCAATGTAAGCATAAAGACATTGAAGAGGACCGTCCTAATACTGAACCCTACGGTGCCCACTAGTAACCCTTCTTTCTTCTGAGTGGACTCCATTTACTATTACTCTCTGTGTCCTATTCTCCAGCCAGTTCTTTACCCAGACTGTCATCTTGGGACCCTCCCAGGCTGGCTAACTTGTATATTAATCTTTTGTGTGGGACTGTGTCAAATGCCTTGCTAAAGTCTAGGTAGGCCATGTCCACAGCCCCTCCCTGATCTACTACTTTGGTCACCCAGTCAAAGAAATCTATCAGATTTGTCTGGCATGACCTTCCCGCTGTGAATCCATGCTGCCTAGGGTCCTGTGCCCCTCTGGCCTCTAGATACTCGACAATTCTTTCCTTCAGAAGTGATAGAAACTTTCAAGTACCTCAAGGGAATCAGCAAAGTCCAAGAGGGTAGCATCTTTCAAAAAAAGAGGTGTGCAAGAACAAGGGGGCACAATTTGAAGATAGAAGGGGGGCGGCTCAGAGGTAATTTAAGGAAGTATTTTTTCACAGAGAGGGTTGTGGATGCATGGAACAGCCTTCCAGAGGAGGTTGTGGAGTCAAAAACAGTGGTGGAATTCAAGCATGCAAGGGACAGTCATAAGGCAATTCTAGGGGGTTGGGGTAGGAAGAAGTAGGCTGCTGGTTAACTAGGATCTGCAGCTTATCCAGTAGGTAGGGAAATGGGCAGACTGGGTGGGCCAAGCGGTCCTTATCTGCTGTCAAATTCTATGTTTCTATTCCATCATTTTCCCTATCACTGAGGTTAAACTAACAGGTCTGTAGTTTCCTGCTTCTGCCTTGCTCCCACTTTTGTGAAGGGGAATCACATCTGCCCTCCTCCAGTCCTCTGGTACCACCCCATCCTCCTATGATTTGTTAAAAAGGGTAGTCAGTGGTGTCACTAGTTCTACCCTTAGCTCTTTTAGAATTCCGGGATGAATCCCATCAGGCCCCATTGCTTTGTCCACCTTCACTTTTAAGAGTTCTGTCAGAACCCTTTCTTCTGTAAATGGGCTGGTATCAACTTCTATATCCAGAGTGTTACTACTGTTTGTTTTATGTACCTCCCCCTCTTCATTTGTAAATACTGAGCAAAAATATTTGTTTAGTATCTCTGCCTTTTCACAGTCTCCTCTGCCTACCCTCCCTCCCTTTATTAAGCCTCACTATCCCTCCCTTGGTCTTCCTTTGCTCCTGATGTACCTATAAAGGTTTTATCCCCTTCTTAACTGAGTTGGCTATCTTTTCCTTGGTTTGGGCCTTTGCTGTTCTGACTGCCTTCCCAGCCTCCTTTGCTTTAACTGATACAGTTCTCTGTCCTGCTCCTTCTGCGATTCCTTGTACTTCCTGAATGCTTTCTTTTCTCTTGAACCTTCACTGCCACTTCCTTTGAGAACCATAGTGGTTTGTTACATCATCTTGTTTTGTTTATTTGCTTCACACAAAGGCTCGTTACCTCTGTGATGGCAGTTTTTATTATTCCCCATTGTTCTTCCACCCCTCCTTCCTGCCCATTTGCTAGTGCATTCCTTAGGCACTCACCCATTTTGGCAAAGTCAGCCCTCCTAAAGTCCAGTACTTTTGTCTTTGTATGGCTTGACTCTATTGCTGTGTTTATTATGAACCATACTGTTCGATGGTCGCTAGTTCCCAGATGGCTACCCACTTCTACATCTGTGATCCTCTCTCCATCTCCATTTGAGAGAATCAAGTCTAATATTGCTCCCTCTCGAGTGGGCTCCAGTACTAGTTGTCTAAGGCATGCCCCTTGTAGGGCATCTAGAATAACTGCACTCTTCGAAGTGGCAGCTGCAACTGCACTCCAGTTAACATCTGGCATATTCAGATCACCCATCAGCAATATCTCCCTTTTTTCTGCCATTCTAAGTATACTTTCTATCATTTCCCTGTCCATTTCCTCCCCCTGAGAAGGGGGTCTGTATACAACCCCTGTGTGTATTGTGGTGCCATTGTCTGTCTCCAAATTGACCCACAGTGCTTCTTCTCCTCCCTGTTTACCCTTTTGTTCTGTTGCTTTTATTCCTTCCCTTATGTAAAACTACTCCTCCTCCTCTTTACCCTCCCTGTCCCTCCTGTAGACAGTGTATCCTGGTATGTTTATGTCCCAGTCATGGTTTTGTGTGTACCATGTTTCTGTGACTGCCACGATATCCAGATGTTCCTCCTCCATCAAGGCCACTAATTCAGGAAGCTTGTTACCCAGACTACGGGCATTAGTACTCATTGCTTTCCATTTTTTGATGGCTTTACCTTCTGTTGCAGCATCCCCCACTGACCGTTCTACCTCAGTCTTTTCTCATTTAGTACCCTGTTTTGTAGGGAGGGCTGGGATTTTCCTGCTGCTTGTCAGTGCCTCCCCTTTTGACTAGTTTAAAAGCTTGCCAATGAAGCATTTAAACTGATTGCTCAAAAGACTTGTTCCCTTCCTGGACAGATGCAGACCATCCTGCCAGTATAGGCTGGTGTCCCTTCAGGTGGAACCCCAGTCCCCAATGAAGCCAAACCCCTGTGCTCCACACCATTTTTTCAACCATTCATTAAACTGCATGGTGCCAATTACCCTCTCCTCCCCCATGCTTTTGATAGGCAGCACCTCTGAGAAGGATATTGTGTGTGCTACTTGTCTTAGGTCCCTCCCCAACTCTGCAATGTCCTCCTGCACTGCTCTAATCTCATGATGAGCCAAGTCATTTGTCCCTAGGTGGACAATTACGTCCAGCTCGGAATCCCTTGCAGTTGTTCTCGTGATCCTGAGGATGCGCTTCCTGTCCCTCCAAGCCATGGCACCAGGCAGGCACCTTACTTCAGTTTTCCCAGCTCCCCCCAGTTCTATACCCCTAATAATTGAGTCCCCCACCAGGAGCTGCTTCCTTTCCCTGTGGTGTCCTCTGCCTCCTTCCTGTGGGCCTCCCTTGTGACAGTTATCATCAGTCTTCTCTGCGGGTGCATCCATAGGGGAGCTATGCTCCCCCAGAATGGTGTATGGATTGTGGAGTGGAACAATTGACTGGGTGTGCCTCTGTTCCACCCTCCTCACCCTCCCTGAGCCCACTGTGGTCCAACTGCTGTGCTTTCTTCGCAACCTCTGAGGTAGTGGTGGTGGCGCTAGTGCTACCTGGATGGGGGAGGTTCCTCCTACTGTCCAGTGTGGCCTGGGGGAAGGTTTCCTTACCACTGTCCAGTGCGGCCTGAAGACGGGCAACTTCCTCCCTCAGGGCAGATAGTTGTCTGCAAATAGGGCAGCATCTCAGCCTCCAGAAAGACTCCCGGAAGACTGCTGCCCCACAGCCATTACATTGCACTACTCCCCACATGTTTATCTAGTTTTTTTTATTGTATTTGTATTTGTGTGTGTGTGTGCACGCGTGCGTGTGTGATTTGTTATATAGAAATATATATATTATACGATGTGTATGCTTATATTGTCCGTGCAGTGTGCTAGAGAGGATATGACAGTGAAATGCACCTTGCACTCAAGGAAATGATGTCAGAACCTCAGGTATAAAGGAACTATTTCCAGGGGTGGGTGGGGTGAGGTGTGGGAAGGGTTGGGCCTAAACTGTGTCCTCACAAAACAATCAACTAAAAGCTCTCACCCACCGCTGCGATGAGTGCCTTCCTGTCAGCAAGATACCCTACACAACAATTTGACAGAGAAAGTACCCTGCTAATCAAACAGAGAAAAATCCAGACATCCAAGTCAGACACAGGTAAACCTCTCAGCCCCAAAACAGCTTGGTGGTTTGTTAGCCACAAAGGAAAATCAAATATGCAGTTATTTCAGCCTTCTGAGGATGCTGACAAGATAAGCAGTTTTAAAACCCCCTTCCTGAATTAAAAACTAAAACAAACACAAAGCAATACCACTTTAAAGTGAGGAAAACTTCTCTCAGATGTAAACCCACCAAAAGTTGCAAAATATATTGATGCAGATTCTCACAGAATTCTAGTAATCAGTCCAGTTAGCCACAAAGGAAAATCAAATATGCAGAAGATAAGCAGTTTTAAAAACCCCCTTCCTGACTTAAAAACTAAAACAAACACAAAGCAATACCACTTTAAAAGTGAGGAAAACTTCTCTCAGATGTAAGCGAGAGAGAGAGAGAGAGAGAGATATTAGTTACAGATATTTCGTCCAAAATAGTATATCCCACGCAGCTTCTCAGTTGTTTCCAAGCACTCCTGTACACAACTTGGAAGAAGATGACATAAAACATTGCCTCCTATGTGATTGTGGGCAGCTCCCTCACTCCTCAGTTGTTTCTTTCACCGTCGACACATTCATTGAACCAGCAGAGAAACAGTGCCATCGCTTTGTTACGTCACTGTTTTTGTTTCTAATGTAAATTGATTTCTATTAAGTGTCCCTGTATACTGCTATCAAAAGAACCTTTGTTTTGGGTTTTGTACCTACGGTTACAAGATCTACAAGGATGACTTCTACTCCATGTGCATTTGTTGTTTGGGCTTGTCCCACAAAGTGAGGGCCTGCAAGATCTGCCAGGGACTTAACCAGGCCATGAGGAGACTTCAGAAGAAGGCCTTGGAGACTTTCATTGCTCTAAAAGCAGTGGAGGCTTGGGCTAAGGCTGCAGGATCCAAGCCGGCTTCCCCCTCTCAACCACCCACCCTGGGTAAGGAAAAACCCTGGTGGTCACCCCCTGCTTCGCTGTTGAGGTCAGGGATGACAACGCATAAATCCAGAATGTAGGATAAATTGTCATTGACACCCTACTCCTCCTCTTCCAGTCACCATAAGCATAAAGAGAAACCCGTTTTCATAAATGAGGTAGAGATCTCCATTGAAGGAGGGTAACACATAGACAACTGCTCCAGTAGCATTGACTACAACCCCCCTGATCATCGCTGATACCCCAAGGCTGGGGCCTGGCTCTGGCACTGCCATACCTACTGCAGATGGTATGCAGCCACTGTTTACAAATTCCATCCTGTTGACAAAATGGAACTCATTCTGAGCAAAGGAGGGTGATTAGCGGTTTACCACAGGAATCAGTCCTGGGGCTAGTTCTGTTTAATGCCTTCATAAGTGACAAGTCCCCTGAACTGGTGGCTTTGATGGAAGAGGGATGCCTGGATATCATGGCAGTCACAGAAACGTGGTTCACAGAGAACTGTGACTGGGATGTCAACATACCAGGGTACACAATCTACAGGAAGGACAGAAAGAGTAGAAGAGGAGTAGGAGTAGCTGTCTATTTAAGGGAGGGGATCAAAGCAGCGGAACTAAAGGGTAAACAGGGAGGAGAGGAGGCACTGTGGGTCACCCTGGAGACTGGAAATGGCACCACAATCCGCATAGGGGTGTATACAGACCCCCATCTCGGGGAGGTAATGGACAAGGAAATGATTAGGATGGCAGAGAAAGGGGAGATATTGCCAGTGGGGGACCTGAATATGCCAGATGTTAACTGGAGCACCTTTGCTGCAGCCACATCCAAGAGCAGGACCATTCTCGATTCCCTACAGGGGGTATGCCTCAGACAGCTGGTGTTGGAACCCGCTTGGGAGGGAGCAGTCTTAGACCTGGTACTCTCAAATGGGGACAGAGAGAGGATCTTGGATCTAGACGTGGGTTGCCATCTGGGAACAAGTGATCAGTAAACAGTGTGGTTCACGATAAACTCAGCTGTAGAGTCAAGACATACAAAAGAGAAGGTACTGGACTTCAGGAGGGCTGATTTTGTCAAAATGGGAGAGTGCCTCAGAAAAGCACTAGCAAACAGGCAATAAGGAGGGGTAGAGCAACAATGAGAAACATCAAAACTGCCATCACAGAGGCAACAAGCATTTGTGTGAAGCAAATAAATCAAAACAAAAAAAACACCATGGTTCTCAAAGGAGGTGGAGGGGAAGGTTAGGGAGAAAAATATAGCATTCAGGAAGTATAAGGAAACACAGAAAGAGCAGGACAGAGAACTGTACCAGTTAAAGCAGAAGGAAGTGGGGAAGGCAGTCAGACTAGCAAAGGCCCAAACCGAGGAAAAGATAGCCAGCTTGGTTAAGAAGGGGGATAAAACCTTTTATAGGTACATTAGGGAGCGAAGATGGACAAAGAGAGGGATACTGAGGCTGAATAAAGAGGAGGGTGGGTGGGTAGAGAAGGACAGTGGAAAAGCAGGGATACTGAATGAATACTTCTCAGTATTCACAAAGGAAGAGGAGGGGGAGGTACCTAATCCAGTCAGTAGAAGCACTCTGGAAAGGGGGGTCGATATCAGTACTTTTACAGAAGAAAGGGTTCTGAAAGACCTCAAAAAACTGAAGGTGGACAAAGAAATGTGGCCTGATGGGATTCATCCCAGCATTCTAAATGAACTAAGGGGAGAACTAGTGACACCATTGACTACCCTTTTTAGCAAATCATGGGAGGATGGTGTGGTACCTGAGGACTGGAGGAGGGCAGATGTGATTCCCCTTCACAAAAACGGGAGTAAGACAGAGGCAGGAAACTACGGACCTGTCAGTTTGACCTCAGTGGTAGGGAAAGTAATAGAATCACTTCTGAAGGAAAGAATTGTTGAGTACCTAGAGGCCAGTGGGGCACAGGACCCAAGGCAGCATGGATTCACAGCGGGAAGGTCATGTCTGATGGCTCTAATCGATTTCTTTGACTGGGTGACCAAAGTAGTAATAATAATAATAACTTTATTTTTAAAGCGCCTTTCAAAATATCAAGGCGCTTTACGTCAAAGCCACGATATACAATACCAATTTTAAACATATAAAAATAATTTAATTAAAACATCACATAATTAAAACAAAACATACGATCATCCATACGATCAGCAAAATATTTACAAATAACTTCCATTAATCATCCAGATAAGCCAAATGCCTTAAATAAGTTTTTAAATCTTTCTTAAATACCTCCATGGAGGTGCACTCCATTAACCGGCGTGGTAGAGAATTCCAAAGAGTGGGTGCAGCATAAGAAAATGCTCTATACTACCAGAAGATTTTAAATTCACTCTTGGAATCTCTAACAACCCCTCGTTGGCCGAGCGGAGCAATCAGCCGGGGCAGTAAGGCACCAGAAGTTCTTTCAGATAGGTCAGACCTTGATCATGAAGGGCTTTGAAAGTCAATAAAATGACTTTAAAGGTGATCTGCCACCGTATAGGAAGCCAATGCAGTTCATGCAGCACCGGGGTAATGTGACTGGATCTCCTTGTCCCAGTCAAAACCCGGGCTGCAGCGTTCTGCACCAGCTGTAGGCAACGGATTTCAACCCCAGAAAGCCCAAAGTAAAGGGCGTTGCAGTAGTCCAAGCACAAGGACACAAAAGCGTGGACCAACGTTGGTAGAGAGTCAGACGGAACAAGGTGACGCACCCTGGCAATATTCCTAAGATGGTAAAAGGAAGTCCTGACAACAGCCAACACTTGAGATTGTCCCTAGATGCCGGACTGCTCAGGTACAAAGATCTTTTACATACCGTGCCCCTACCTGGTACAATGCCCTTAACCTGCCCTCCTTATCCTCCATGACATTGGGAGCTTTCAAATCCATACTTTACGCTCACCTCACAGCCTCCAGCTCCTGTGACTGCTTTGACTAAAGTCTCATCCCACTAAGTGCACTTACATTTGTTTCACTCAACCACCATGGTCTCCTCTTTGACAAAGATAACCTGAGTACCACTAACCTGGTTCTGTCTGCTCCTAAACTTCTTATTTCTCCCTCTCTTCCCTCTCAAGCTCTCCAATCCTTATTCCTTGCCCTTGACGCTGCCTCTGAGTTCCTTTTTCTTTTCTGTACATAAATGTTACTGTTTAAGTTGTGGTCTTGTTAAATGGCTTACTGATTGTAACACTGTCTACTATGTTTTTGTACTTAATGACATGGAACCTTTGTAAAAGAGCCTTGGCTCAAAGGTATTAATTCCTAGAACAATAAACTTCAAGGGTCAGCCTATCGTCTAGGACAATCCCAAGGTTACGCACCTGTTCAGAGATCGAAAGTGACGCCGCCAAGAAAAATTCCAGAGGGCGTTCCATCATGCGACCTCGCTATCTGACCACCCGGGTCCACCACTAACACCTCTGTCTTCTCTGAGTTCAACTTTAACCAACTAGAATCCATTCACCCTGTTTCTTCCAGACAGTTATTAAACACCGAGAGTGCTCCATCCTGGTCAGGTGCAAAAGACAAGTATAGCTGGGTATCAACTGCATAGCAGTGAAACCTCAGCCCATACCGTCTTATAATGTCTCCGAGGGGCAGCATATACACTGCGAATAACATGGGTGACAGCACTGAACTCTGAGGCACCCCACACAACAAAGAAGTTGAGCCGGAGGAATGAACCCCCGACACAACTCTTTGTAGTAGACCAGGGAGGGGCTGTGGACATGGCCTACCTAGACTTTAGCAAGGCATTTGACACAGTCCCGCACAAAAGATTAATAAACAAATTAGCCAGCCTGGGAGTGGGTCCCAGGGTGGTAGCCTGGGTAAAACACTGGCTGGACAACAGGACGAAGAGGGTAATAGTAAATGGAGTCCACAGTGAAGAAAGGGGGGTTACTAGTGGGGTACCGTAGGGTTCAGTACTGGGCCCGGTCCTTTTTAATGTCTTTATATGTGACATTGCAGAGGGACTGGAAGGAAAAGTATGTCTCTTTGCAGACGACACAAAGATCTGCAATGTGGTTGATACACAAGGTGGCGTGGAAAGGATGAGAAGGGACTTGGCAAGGTTGGAGGAATGGTCAAATGTATGGCAGCTTAGATTCAATGCAAAGAAGTGCAAAGTAATGCACCAGGGAAACAAAAACCCAGGGGAAGAGTACACTGTGGGGGGTGAGAGATACTGACAACAAAAAAAATGTAAAGGGACCTGGGGGTATTTTATTTTATTTTATTTATTTCAGTTTGGGTTTAATACCTTTGAGTCAAGGACTCATTTTCACAGGTTCCAAGTCCGTGGTGGACAAACATTACAGATGGTACAAAATATACAGAATAACAGGAAACAATTGACACAGGCAAGTACATTGCAGTTATATACATCTTATTACAGTGGTGCCAGAGAAGGGATTAGGACAGGAGAGAACGATAGTACTCTGTCTTAGTGTTCACTGGATGGTAGGTCAACCAAAAAAGACAGAGGGTAAGGTGGTTAGCCGAGGTTGGGCCTCATCAAAGGGCAGGGGGTGAGGGGAGGGTGATCAGCTGAGAGAGCGCATCGTCTGGGTGAAGCGTACTGGGGGAATATAGTAGGAGGGTAGGTAGTGAGAGGGGTAGAGGTGACTGGGGAGGGGTAAGGTAAAGGGTAAAAATAGGGAGGCTGAGGTGCAGTTTCAATAGCGCAGGCAGGTACAGGTTTTGGTTGTGTCGAGGATCAGAGCCCAGATTTGAAAGTACCAATCTTGAGTGTATCAGTGAAATCTGCTGGTAGCTCATTGTACCATTTTGGTCCTTGGTACAAGATGGAATTCTGGGCAAGTTTCATCCGTTTAAAAGGGATCACCAGCCTGTCGGTGGATGCACTTCTGGTTGATTTAGTTGGCATTGCCAGTTTAAAGAGGCTGCCCAGAGAGGGGGCGTTAGCCCATGAAGCAATTTTTTTTTTTTTTTAGTAGGCAGGTTTGGTATTGCCCTCTAAGATGGAGTGGGAGCCACCCAGTTTCAGTGTAGAGCGAGCAGGTGTGGGTGTCAAGAGAGGCCCCCAATGTTAGGCGGCAGGCCTTATAGGGTTTTAAATAATTGATTAGCAGTTTTTTTTCTTGAGACAATGCTAACTGTACAGAAAGTATTTGTATAGGTTTTCTAGAAGTGTTATGTTTGTTAAACACAGTGAGGCAAGTGCTATGCATTTTCACAATGTTTTAGCACTTTTATGACCTAAACGCTAATCAATTTTTGGAGTTAAATAAAACCCTGCCTTATTAAGGAGTGTACTAACCCTGTTAAGGGCAGTCTTTGTGCCAGCCCTATAGACAGGCAGCCCATAGTCAATGGACGACAGTACTGAACTGCTGGTAGCAAGTTTGATAGCATCTGGAGACATCAAGTGCTCGTGACGGAAGAGGACACCAAGCTTTGTTTGCTGTCTTGACTACAGAGTCTATGTTGCTTGAGAAGGTGAGTGTGTCGTCCAAGGTGATGCCGAGGTATTTGAACTTTACTTGGTCTAGTATCTCGCCCTTGTGGTTGTGTATGAGCAGGGGTTGATATTTCTTTTTGCTTTATGAAGTAGAGAAAAGCAGACTCTTAGTTTTTTTGTGGTTTAAAAGTAGTTTGTTTTGTGTGAACCAGGATTCAAGTTTGAGGAAGCTGCTTTGGAGTTCAGATGTAATGGAGCCATTGCGGGGGACCTGGGGGTAGTTATATCAGATGACCTAAAGGTGGGCAGGCAGTAAGGAGGGCTGGGGGGGATACTGGGATGCATAGGGAGAGGCATCACAGTAGAAAACAGGAAGTTGTTATCCCTCTGTACAGACAGTTGGTGAGACCCCATCTGGAGTACTGCGTGCAGTTCTGGAGATCCCATCTCTGCAAGGACATAGACAGGATGGAGGCAGTTCAGAGGAGGGCAACAAAAATGGTGCAGGGTCTGCACCAGAAGCCTAACTGCGCCTCACCTGACATCTGGCGGAACCAGGGGGAGAAGGCCTCCTCGCTCCTCTCTTCCTTCACCCGTGCCCTCCACTTCACCGGTGGGTAATTCTAGCGAAGAAAGCAGAGAACCCCTCTGCGGGGTCTACTTCACGCTCTCCCCTTGGGGTCAAAGGGAAGGAGGCTCCTCCTCGGCTGGCTGGCCTTATTGTGGAGGCTCCTCCTCCTTCTCTGGGCGGGATCCCTGTAGAGCCGACCTGGTCAAGATCCCGCCAGTGGGTCCGGTGAACCCTGATCCTACGCCAGACATCCCGCCGATGGTTCCTCAGCCAGGACCTATCGATCGGCCTCAGCCATTGGCCCCGATGCCAGATCCGGTCCTGCCATACGGGCCCCTTCGTCCGGTTCCGACGCCAGCCCCTCCGACTTTGGACCCGTTTCCAGCACCGGATTAGGTGGTGCCGGTTCTGACGTCGGTTCCCCTTACGTGAGC
Source organism: Neoceratodus forsteri (assembly GCA_016271365.2). Lineage (NCBI taxonomy): Eukaryota > Metazoa > Chordata > Ceratodontiformes > Ceratodontidae > Neoceratodus > Neoceratodus forsteri. The sequence continues at coordinate 42,221,312 of CM057452.1, read as the reverse complement.
TGTCCCAACATATACATACACACACACAATGGCAGGTCCGACATGGGTACCCCCGGCGCCAGACCTGACTGGGATCTACTCTAGACCCCGAACTGTCCCCCCTACCCATTGGGTTTCCCTTGGGACCACTTCCCAGCTGGCCCCCCTCCGGACTGGAGCCACTACGGACAGTTCTACCCTGGGTTCAATCCCTACTCTCATTACCCACCCCCACCGGTAGTGCCGCCTCCTCCACCTCCTCAGCCCCAACCTCCTGCATCACCCCCTCCGGTTACACCAGACTTCAAGACTATGATTCAGTCTTGGTGGCAGGGGGCTCAGTCAGAGTTGGTGTCTGACCTGGAGGTGAGACTCCCTCTCCCACGGTCTCCTAGGTCCCCTTCCCTGAGCAGTTCTTCTGTGACTATGGTACACGTCTCAGGGAAGACTCGTCAGGTCGTCACACTTCCTGATATCCGTCACCGTCCTGGTGAAGGGGCAGATGACGATGACGGGGCCGACGATTCTACGGAGGATATCGTGGAGGAGCCTGAGGGCCCATCAGGCAAGGTTTCCCCGAAATCCCCACCAGAGGACCCTGCCTTTTTGGACCTTCTGAAGTCTATGAAGGATTTCTTTGACTGGCAGAGGATCAGGACCCTATGAGACAGAGACTCGTAGAGCATCTGGACTTAGAGTCCCTGTCTCCGGTCCCCATTCCTCAATGGATTGGACCTCATTAGGACCTCACCTCTACCATCTGACAGATGCCTCATTCCCTCCTGGCTATCCCCAAGAGGGCAGACAGATTTTACCGGGCACCAAAGGATGCCCCATTCTTGAAAACGCACCCTACGGCTGACTCTTGTCATTTCTGCTGCTCATGACTGCTCCACTGCACACAAGCACATGAGCACCTCTTCTCTGGACGAAGAGTCGAGGCAGATGGACCAGTTTGGGAGAAAGATCTATGCTTCGGCCACATGCGCTCTCCGGTCCCTTAACTATGTGGCCCATATGGTGTCTCACCAGAAAGCTACCTTGGCCAGGTTAGAAGCTCTGGTCCAGGCCACGGATCCCTCGACTTTAAAGGACGAGCTTGTCATGGATCTTCGCCTCTCCAAGTTGTCTTGTAGGCATGCTTTGCGAGCCACATACAACTCTGTCGATTCAACTGCCATTGCCCTTAGACGGCACTCCTGGCTTCACCTTTCTGGACTTGCTAATGAGGTTCAGTTGGCAATTCAAGATGTCCCCTTCAAAGGCTTGGTACTCTTTGGTGAGGACACCAAGGACATTATCACTGACCTGCAGGACAGAGGTCTTGCCCTCAAGTCAGTGAGGTCCATGTACCGATCGGGCAACCAACAGCAGCAGCCCTTTCGGAAAAGGACCTGGAGGCAGAGAAAGCAAGCCCCGGCACGTCGCCAGGGAAAGCGCAAGGCCACGGGTACAGCCACCCCTCCTGCCTCCAAGAACCGGAGATGTGCAGGGGATCCTCCCCCTGAATGGCCACTTCCTGACTTCCCATCCTCACTGCCTCCTCAGTCTCCCAACGCGGAGCAGGTGGGGGGGAGGTTCGCCCACCACACGCAGGAGTGGAAGGCGATCACCTCCGATGAATGGGTCCTGCAGCTAGTGTCCGTCGGACCCACGATAAAGTTTCTCAACTTTCCTCCAGGAACTCCACCAAAAAGATCCTCTTATTGAAGGGATCAGGCTCTTCTCGTCCGAGAAGAGGTGAACAGTCTCTTGCTTAAGGAAACAATAGAGCGCGTTCCCCTCCGGCAAAGGAGTAAGGGGTTTTACTCCCATTTTATCCTGGTTCCAAAAAAGACTGGGGATTTCAGACCCATACTCTACTTAATATCCAAAATTTTTTGTACTTGACAAACTGGTTTAAGTTGCTTGACACTCTCTAGAGCCGCTTTCCACTCGTTCTGGAGAAACATTGGTTGTGCGCTCTAAACATGCAGGATGCTTAAACATAGAAACATAGAATTTGATGGCAGATAAGGACCGCGTGGCCCAACCAGTCTGCCCATTTCCCTACCTGATGGATAAGCTGTAGATCCTAGTTAACCTGCAGCCTACTTCTTCCTACCCCCACCCCCTAGAATTGCCTTATGACTGTCCCATGCATGCTTGAATTCCACCACTGTTTTTGACTCCACAACCTCCTCTGGAAGGCTGTTCCATACATCCACAACCCTCTCTGTGAAAAAATACTTCCTTAAATTACCTCTGAGCCGCCCCCCCTCTATCTTCAAATTGTGCCCTCTTGTTCTTGCACACCTCTTTTTTTGAAAGATGCTACCCTCTTGAACTTTGTTGATTCCCTTGAGGTACTTGAAAGTTTCTATCATGTCCCCCCTCTCCCTCCTTTCCTCGAGGCTATACATATTAAGCTCCTTCAGTCTCTCTTCATATGTCTTCCGGTGCAGACCCTGCACCATTTTAGCCGCCCTTCTCTGGACAGCTTCCATCCTGTCTATGTCTTTGCGGAGATTGGGTCTCCAGAACTGCACGCAGTACTGCAGGTGTGGTCTCACCAGCTGTCTGTACAGAGGGATAATAACTTCTTGTTTTCTACTGGTGATGCCTCTCCCTATGCATCCCAGTATCCCCCCAGCCCTCCTTGCTGCCCTCTCACATTGCTTGCCCACCTTTAGGTCATCTGATATGACCCCCAGGTCCCTTTCCATTTTGTGCGTTGTTAGTATCTCACCCCCATTGTGTACTCTTCCCTGGGTTTTGTTTCCCAGGTGCATTACTTTGCACTTCTTAGCATTGAATCTAAGCTGCCATACATTTGACCATTCCTCTAACCTTGCCAAGTCCCTTCTCATCCTTTCCACCCCACCTTGTGCATCAACTCTGTTGCAGATCTTGTGTCATCTGCAAAGAGACATACTTTCCTTCAGTCCTTCTGCAATGTAACTATAAAGGAATTGAAGAGGACTGGTCCTAATCTTGAACCCTGTGGTACCCACTGCTAACCCCTTTTTCAGAGTGGACTCCATTTACTATTACTCTCTGTGTCCTATTCTCCAGCCAATTCTTTACCCAGGCTGTCATCTTGGGACCCACTCCCAGGCTGGCTAACTTGTATATTAATCTTGTGTGGGACTGTGTCAAATGCCTTGCTAAAGTCTAGGTAGGCCATGTCCACAGCCCCTCCCTGATCTACTGCTTTGGTCACCCAGTCAAAGAAATCTATCAGATTTGTCTGGCATGACCTTCCCGCTGTGAATCCATGCTGCCTTGGGTCCTGTGCCCCTCTGGCCTCTAGATACTAGACAGTTCTTTCCTTCAGAAGTGATTCCATCATTTTCCCTACCACTGAGGTTAAACTAACAGGTCTGTAGTTTCCTGCTTCTGCCTTGCTCCCACTTTTGTGAAGGGGAATCATATCTGCCTCCTCCAGTCCTCGGTACCACCCATCCTCCCATGATTTGTTAAAGAGGGTAGTCAGTGGTGTCACTAGTTCTATCCTTAGTTCTTTTAGAATTCTGGGATGAATCCCATCAAGCCCCATTGCTTTGTCCACCTTCAGTTTTAAGAGCTCTTTCAGAACTCTTTCTTCTGTAAATGGGCTGGTATCAACTTCTGTATCCAGAGTGTTTCTACTGTTTGTTTTAGGTACCTCCCCCTCTTCCTTTGTAAATACTGAGCAAAAATATTTGTTTAGTATCTCTGCCTTTCACAGTCACCCTCTGCCCACCTCCCTCCCTTTATTAAGCCTCGCTATCCCTCCCTTGGTCTTCCTTTGCTCCTGATGTACCTATAAAGGTTTTATCCCCTTCTTAACTGAGTTGGCTATCTTTTCTTCGGTTTGGGCCTTTGCTGTTCTGACTGCCTTTCCAGCTTCCTTTTGCTTTAACTGATATAGTTCTCTGTCCTGTTCCTTCTGTGATTCCTTGTACTTCCTGAATGCTTTCTTTTTCTCTTGAACCTTCACTGCCACTTCCTTTGAGAACCATAGTGGTTTCTTACCTAGTTTTATTTTGTTTATTTGCTTTACACAAAGGCTTGTTACCTCTGTGATGACAGTTTTTATTATTCCCCATTGTTCTTCCACCCCTCCTTCCTGCCCATTTGCTAGTGCATTCCTTAGGCACTCACCCATTTTGGCAAAGTCAGCCCTCCTAAAATCTAGTACCTTTGTCTTTGTATGGCTTGACTCTATTGCTGTGTTTATTGTGAACCATACTGTTCGATGGTCGCTAGTTCCCAGATGGCTACCCACTTACATCTGTGATCCTCTCTCATCTCCATTTGAGAGAACCAAGTCTAAGATTGCTCCCTCTCGAGTGGGCTCCAATACTAGTTGTCTAAGGCATGCCCCTGTGAGGGCATCTAGAATAACCCACTCTTAGAAGTGGCTGCTGCAACTGCACTCCAGTTAACATCTGGCATATTCAGATCACCCATCAGCAATATCTCCCTTTATCTGCCATTCTAAGTATACTTTCTATCATTTCCTTGTCCATTTCCTCCCCTGAGAGAGGTCTGCATGCAACCCTGTGCGGATTGTGGTGCCATTGCCTGCCTCCAAATTGACCCACAGTGCTTCTTCTCCTCCCTGTTTACCCTTTTGTTCTGTTGCTTTGATTTCTTCTCTTATGTAGAGAGCTACTCCTCCTCTTTACCCTCCGTCCTCCTATAGATAGTGTATCCTGGTATGTTTATGTCCCAGTCATGGTTCTGTGTACCATGTTTCTGTGACTGCCACAATATCCAGATCTTCCTCCTCCATCAAGGCCACTAATTCAGGAAGCTTATTACGCAGACTACGGGCATTGGTACTCATTGCTCTCCATTTTTGATGGCTTTACCTTCTGTAGCAGCAACCCCACTGACTTTTCTACCTTGGTCTTTTTCTCATTTAGTACCCCTGTTTTGTAGGGGAGGCTGGGATTTTCCTTCTGCTAACAGTGCCTCCCCTTGACTAGTTTAAAGGCTTGCCAATGAAGCATTTAAACCGATTGCCCAAAAGACTTGTTCCTTCCTGGACAGATGCAGACCATCCTGCCAGTATAGGCTGGTGTCCCTCCAGGTGGAACCCCAGTCCCCAATGAAGCCAAACCCCTGTGCTCCACACCATTTTTTCAACCATTTGTTAAACTGCATGGTGCAAAGTACCCTTGCCTCACTCATGTCACTGACAGGCAGCACCTCTGAGAAGGATACTGTGTGTGCTGCTTGTCTTAAGCCCCTCCCCAACTCTACAAAGTCCTTTTGCACTGCTATAATCTCATGGTGAGCCAAGTCATTTGTCCCTAGGTGGACAATGATGTCCAGCTCAGACTCCCGTGCAGCTGTTCTCGTGATCCTTACCTTACCTGCATATCCCCATCTTCCCCAGCCACTGCCGGTTCCTGCGGTTTCAGTTCCAGGGGGAACACTTCCAATTCCGGGCGCTCCCCTTCGGTCTGTCTTCGGCACCCCGGGTGCTTACCAAGTGCCTGGCAGTGGTTGCAGCTTTCTTACGCCGCATGGACATTGTGATTTTCCCTTACCTGGATGACTGGCTGATTTCAGCCCTGTCCAGGGACTTTTTACTAGAGGCTCTTTCTTTCACTTTGGACCTTTCAACAGGCTAGGGATTACTGTCAGTATTCCCAAGTCCTCAATGACCCCAGCCCAGAAACTTCAGTTCATTTGGGCAGTTTTTGATACGGTCCATTGCAGCGCCTTCCTCCCTCCAGACAGGGTGGAGACACTGATCTGTCAGGCTTCCCAAGTGACTTCTTCCAGGACTATCCCGGCCCGTGAGATCCTTCGCCTTCTCAGCCAGATGGTGGCCTCCATCACCACTGTTCCGTTCGCTAGGCTCCACATGAGTCACTCAGTGGTCCTTGCACGTGCCCGTGGATTAACTCCTGGATGACCTGGACCATCCGGTACTGGTCTCCTCAGCGGTTCAGAAGGAATTGCTTTGGTGGAGGGATCCCTGCAATCTTTCTCTGGGTCTTCCCTTCAGGAACCCAGCTCCCTTAGCATCCCTAACCATGGATGCCTTGAACATGGGAAGGGGGGAGTACATCTAGGGGAGCACCAAGTCCAAGGACTATGGTCCAGCTTGGAGACTTTGTTGCATATCAGCGTTCTGGAGATGAGGGCTGTCCTGTACACCTTACAGGCTTTCCAGACCCTCCTTCCCAAGAGATCACTGCTGGTCCAAACGGACAACATGTAGGTAGTTTGGTACCTCAACAAACAAGGAGGAACCCGCTCATACCCCTTGTGCAGGGAGGCGATGAGGGTGTGGAACTGGGTGGTCCAGCACAGTCTAGCCCTCATGGCCATGCACGTGCCAGGTGTTCTAAATGTACTGGCGGCCAGTCTCAGCAGGTCTTGGACCCTAGCTCACGAGTGGGAATTACATCAGGAAGCGGCGGAATCCATCTTCCTACGTTGGAGGCATCCGGAAATTGACCTCTTTGTCTCCAAAGTCAACGCAAAACTTCCCAGTTTTTGCTCGCTCGTTCCAGGGCATGGTGCTTTCTGGCACGATGCTCTGTCTCTCTTGAACAGGGCAATTTTTGTACGCCTTCCCTTCATTTCCCATTCTCCAGAGGGTGCTCCTCAAACTTCAAGCAGAGAAGGCAAAGATGATTCTCATCACTCCTCTCTGGCCAAGACAGATCTGGTTCCTGCTGCTACAACAGCTTTCCAGGGAAACACCGGTTCCACTTCCAGTGACTCATGACCTCCTGACTCAGGATCAAGGTCGATTTTACTACATCCGGGGCTCGAGACTGCATCTTCATGCATGGCGCCTGCAAACATAGCGATATGTCGCTTTGGGGTCTCCTCCTGGGTTGCTCAAGTCCTCAACGAGGCCAGAAAACCCTCTATTCGTTCCACTTATGCCATGAAGTGGAAACGGTTTTCTATCTGGGTGACTGCCAAGGGTTGGAACCATTTCTCATGTTCTGCCCCTCAAGTCATGGAATACCTCCTTCAGCTGTCAGACTTTCATATTCGTTGTTGAAGGTCCACCTTTCGGCGTACCACGAGCTAGTGGATGGTAAACTCATGGCTCAGTTGGAAGTCTCTAAAACCTTTCTGAAAGGAATTCTCCGTCTGAAACCCCCAATCTGCAGCCCAACTCCTCCTTGGGGCTTGAACTTCGTTTTGGAAAAGCTCACCCTTCCACCTTTTGAGCCGACTATGAGCTGTGATTTGTGCTTCCTTTCCTGGAAGGCGCTGTTCCTGGTTGCCATCACGTCAGCACGGAGGATTTTGGAGCTTCACGCTCTAGTTTGTAAAGAGCCTTATCTGATTTCAAGAGGGACCTGGCGGTCCTCAGAACGAATCCAAAGATCTTACTTCAAGAGGGCTCTTGCAGTAGGTAATTACATATAGGACTGATGCCGGCTGGTGGCAGGACCCCATGGAAACATTTCTAGCTAACAGTCCCTGGCCGAGGACCGCCCCATCAGGTGAAGTCGGTGTTAAAGGGGCGGTCCCGGACGCCCGCCTTCCAGTTCTCTCCCGCCGCTAGCTCGTGCAGTGCCTCGCGGTAAATTTTGTGCTTCGTCAGCCCTAGCTTTCGTCATTTTTTTACCGAAAAATAGTTATTCTTCAATCAATCGTTGGGTACGTTGTCGGTGTATGTCGTCCCCTACACCCTCTGAGCACAAAAACAAGTGCGACTTATGCAGCACCCAACTGCCACACAAGGATGGCCATTCCCTGTGCCTTTTCTGCCCAGGCCTCGATCACCCGGTCGAGAAGAGCCAGCATTGCCTCAACTTCAACGCGGCTACCCGTAAACGGCGCCAACAGTCCCTGGAAGCCCATCTCCTCAAGAAAAAGATGTCTTCTGTGGAAAAGGAGTTGAAAAAGTTGAGGCAGGCGTCTACTTCCCCCGAAGGACATCGGAAAAAGGACAAGGAGAGGCACCAGGAGAAGGCCTCCTCTACCACGTCTCCCGCTGGAGACGCAGGGACAACGGTAACACGCCAACCACCCCCCCGGGGGACCGATTGACAGATGCCTCCAAGGTTTTGGAGGAGGCTTGTGGATGTATGGAACAGCCTTCCAGAGGAGGTTGTGGAGTCAAAAACAGTGGTGGAATTCAAGCATGCATGGGACAGTCATAAGGCAATTCTAGGGGGTGGGGGTAGGAAGAAGTTGGCTGCTGGTTAACTAGGATCTGCAGCTTATCCATCAGGTAGGGAAATGGGCAGACTGGGTGGGCCAAGTGGTCCTTATCTGCCGTCAAATTCTATGTTTCTATGTTTCTATGAGGCGTCGGCCCGCCCGTCTGGCTTGCGCTCGGGCCTTGCAGGCACCTCTGGGCGAAAGGAGGCCTCTGCCCCCAGTTTGGCTGCAGGCTTGCGGCCTACTGGTGTGGGCGACTCCTCTAAGTCGGACACTGGCTCCTCCGATGTCCACATGGAGAGGGTCGATAAGACGCCCGACCCTTCGGGGCGGCGCACGGCCACTACCCCCAACGGACTGGGCCGATCCTCCCCCTCGGTCTGCCTCCGGTGAGGGCTCCCGTAAACCATCGCCCGGCTCCTCGAGCGCCCGCCGAACTCGCTCTAAGCCACACGCCGGGCGCCTCCGGCGTGCGCTGGGCGACAGAACCGGCGATGGACCCTTCCAGTCCGGCGTGCCGGTTCTCCGCAGCCTTCGCTGCCATCTGAAACCTGAGTCACCCCAGCTGACCCCGAATTTCTCTCCTCCATCCCTGGACGATGCGGGGGATCTTCCTCCTCCATGAGACCCTCCTCCGTCGGACCCGGATCTGACGTCGGCCCCCCGGACGCCGGCCCAGACACCGGTGCCTCTGACGCCAGCCTACCGGCCCCAGGAGACATCCCGCTTCTGGATGTTCCCCCTCCGTCAGGCCCTCTGCCTTCCGGGCCCCCTAATGTGGACCCACCAGTGAGGCCACCGACCGGGCCGTCTGCTCCGGCAGCCCCCCGGCTCCCTGGTACCCGCCGTCTTATCCGACGCTGTCGTACCCAGGACCACAGTATCCAGCGCCGCAGTACCCGACGCCAGTCTTTCTGACGCCACAGTACCCGACGCCACAATACCCGATGCCGGGTTTCCCGCAGCTGGGTTTTGGATACTCTCCTTACGGGTACAACCCGTACACTTTTCCCCCTTCTCCTCCACCTTCACCGCCCCCATGGCCGCCAGTGGATCTGCAGGAGACTCTGGCCTCCTGGTGGGCTGAGGCCAAGGCTCAACTCACCAGGGAGGTAAAGAGCCGCCTTACGACGACGGTGCCACCACCGGCTCCCGTACATCCGAGACTGCACACTCCCTCACCACCTTCAGACTCCAGAGCTCTTCCCTCTGGGTCCAGAGAGGGACAGGACACGCGTTTACGGGTACCACCCAAGGAACCCATTCCTCCCTCGAGTCATGTAAGGGAGTCTTATTCTTCTTCCTCTTCTTCTTCCCTCTCGGACTCCTCCGAAGGATGCTCCGAGAGAGACGACGACCCGCTCTCCGTCTAAGCCCCAGCCGAGGACCCCTCCGAAGTCTCCTCCGGAGGATCCATCTTTCACGGAGTTGCTTAGAAAAATCCAGGAGGTACACCAATGGCACTCTTTGGAACCAGATCCTCAGCGACTTAAACTTGCTGAACATCTGGATCTGCCCGTGACAGCTCCAACAATAGTGCCAACCTGGACTGACCCTCACGCCGACCTTGTTACCATGATTTGGAAACAACTGTCGGCGTTAGCCCCACTTCCCAGGAAGACAAACAGGCTGTACCAGGCTCCTGAGGGTGTGGACTACCTAGACTCTGACCCTCGAGCCGACTCAGTCGTGATTAGCACCGCTCACGGCCAGTCAGCACACCCAAAACATCTGAGCTCGTCTCCTCCGGATTAGGAATCTAGCCTTCTGGACCAGTATGGAAGAAAGATTTACGCCTCCTCCACACTGGGAATTCGGGCCCTGAATTACGTCGCCCACGTGGGGGATTACCAGAAGGCTATCCTTACCCAGGTGGAATCCAAGCTGGACTCCTTGCCTGACTCCCAGGTCAAACAGGAGTTAGTCGACCTCGTCCGTTCTGTTCGTTCGGCCAGTTGCCACATTTTGCGGGCGACATACGATGCAGGGGACATTGCCGGGCGGAGCTCCGCTTTCGCCGTGGGTCTATGGCGTCATGCCTGGCTCCGCGTGTCAGGTTTGGTCCTGGAGGTGCAATCTGCTATTCAGGAAGCACCTTTTCGGGGGTCAGTGCTTTTTAGGGGTGATGTCAAGGACATCATCACCGATTTGCAGGAGAAGGGGCGGCTCTGAAACCCGTGGATTCCTTGTACGTCCCCAACAACAGCATGTCCCTTCGCCTGAGCGGATTCGGCCAAAAGGCGAAACCACAGGAAGAAGCGGGCCACCGCAACTGCCTAAGCCCCCGCCAAAAAGCAGCGGGTGCTTCAGCTGCGGCGCTGCCCCACACCACCTGACTCCCGTCCTCTCCCACCACCTCTGGACTTTCCAGAGGAACCGGTAGGAGGGAGGTTTTCCCTCCACCTTCCGGGATGGGAGAGGATAACCACGGATTCTTGGGTGCTCCAGCTTATAGCGGAAGGGCATTCCATAGAGTTTCTTCAGAAACCACCCCGCCACCCCCCTCTGAAGTCAGCCTATTCAAGGGAACACCTTCCTTTGGTCTGGGAAGAAATTTCGGCTCTTCTCTTGAAGCAAGCGATAGAGCCTGTCCCCCTGCATCTTCAGGGAACGGGTTACTATTCCCATTTCTTCCTGGTCCCAAAGAAGACTGGAAATCTCAGACCAATTCTAGATCTCAGTTCCCTGAATCTTTATGTAGAATACAAAAGGTTCAGGATGCTCTCTCTGCAGAGCCTTCTGCCCCTCCTTCGGCCGGGTCAATGGCTTTTGTGCACTGGATATGGAGATGCCTATCTGCACATTCCATTAGCCTTTCTCACCATGGTATCTTCGTTTTGCATTTCAGAGGACCACTACCAATTCAAGGCGCTCCCTTTGGTTATCTCGGCCCCGGTATTTGCAAATGCCTGGCTGTAGTGGCGGCCACCCGCATACAATAAGGAGTTCAGGTGTTCCCTTACCTGGGCGACGCTGGCTACTGAGTGGCCTCGTCCGGGAGGAACTCCTGCGTTTTCTCTCCGTCACCCAGCAGGTTTTCACCTGCCTGGGTATTACCATCAACCATTCCAAGTCTCATCTGGATCCTTCCCAGAGACTACAGTTCATCGGGGCCATCCTCGATACGACTGTCAGCAAGGCCTTCCTGCCTCCGGACAGGGCGGCCTCTCTTCAATCCCAGATTTCCCTGCTATCAGAACACAGGAGGGTCTCGGTGAGATCGGTCCTCCGTCTTCTGGGGCTCATGGCGGCCGCCATTCCGACGATCCCCAGAGCTCAACTCCACATGAGGATCTCTCAGCGGACTCTTCGCTCTCAATGGAATCAACTTGTGGACGACGTAGATCAATTAGTTCTGATCTCATCGCCGATGGTGCAAGACTTGCAATGGTGGATGGTTCGAGAGAACCTGTTTCGGGGGGGTTCCCTTCTTTCATCCTCCCCCCTCCCAGACTCTGACTACAGACACGTCGGGCGAAGGTTGGGGAGCCCATCTAGGACCTCATTGGACCCAGGGCTCCTGGTCCAAGCTGGAACAAGCTCTCCACATCAATGTGCTAGAGCTTCGGTCGGTGTTGTACGCTCTCCAAGCCCTTCACCAATACATTCTTCCCGGCCACCTAGCCGTTCAGATGGACAACATGTGCGTAGTGTGGTACATCAACAAACGGAGAGGAACTCTGTCCTACTCTCTATGCAGGGAGGCAATGAGGGTTTGGGATTGGGCAACACAACACGACCTTCACCTAATGGCGATTCATGTTCCAGGAGTCGACAACACTCTGGCAGACAAGCTAAGCCGCTCCTCTGCCCTGGCTCATGAGTGGGAACTGGATCAAGGGGTACTAGACGACATCTTTCAGCTTTGGGGGACTCTGCAGGTGGACCTGTTCGCCTCCCCCCAAAACGTGAAACTTTCCCCCTTTTGCTCGCTTGTTCCAGAGTGACATTCTGTCTCTAGACTGGAAGGACAGATTCGTCTATGCTTTTCCCCCAATTCCTCTGATCCCACGAGTTTTACAGAAACTATCCACAGAAGGAGCGCGAATGATTCTGATCGCTCCTTTCTGCCTAGGCAAATCTGGTTCTCTCTTCTACAACAATATTCAGAGGATCCTCCTCTTTCTCCTCCTCTATCTCGAGGTTTGCTGACCCAGGACCAGGGGACCCTGGTGCATCCAGGACTCCGATCCCTTCAACTCTATGCATGGCTCCTGCAGACCTAGCCCAATCCCGTTTTGGAGTCTCCCCAAAAGTGGTGGAGATTTTAGTGGAGGCTAGAAAGCCATCCACCGGGTCCACTTATGTCTTTCATCTTTTTCATCTTTCATCTTTATTTATAGAGCGCCTTTCAAAACCAAGGCGCTGTACAATAAATACATATATAGACATAGATTAAAATAATCATAAATTAAGAGCCATAACTCTGATATGCTAAACTGAATAAATATGTCTTTAACTCCTTTTTGAATTTCTCAATGGTTGGACATTCTCTCAACCAACGAGGTAGAGAATTCCACAGGGTCGGTGCTGAAAAAGCAAAGGCACGAGATCCTGATGTTTTTAATCGAACCCTAGAATCTCCAGCAATCCCTCGTTGGCGGAGCGGAGAGGACGGAGGGGGCAGTAGGGTACCAGGAGATCTTTCAGGTAGCCAGGTCCCTGATCATGTAGGGCTTTAAAGGTTAGTAAACCAACCTTATAGGTGATCCGCCACCTAACAGGCAGCCAGTGCAGTTTGTGGAGCACAGGCGTAATATGGTTGGATCTAGAGATCCCAGTCGAAAGCCTTGCTGCCGCATTCTGCACCAGCTGCAGGCAACGGATATCAACCCCAGATAGCCCTAGGTAAAGGGAATTACAGTAATCAAGACGGGTAGTGATAAAGGCATGGACCAACGTTGGCAGATCACCTGGTGGGACCAGGTGTTTCACCCGGGCGATATTCCTCAGATGAAGAAGAGGATTTGACTCACGGCTGATACCTGAATTTTAAGGTCAACCATCGTCAAAAATAGCATGGATTTGAACAATCAGAGGTAGTGGCGACATACCACCGAGCAATAAGCCTGGTGGTTGTCAGCCCCAGACCTACCGGACGACCGGGTCCACTACCAACACCTCAGTCTTATCAAGTTCCGTCTCAACCAGCTAGAACTCATCCATAATCTGATTTCAGTAAGGCAGTTGTGTACCGGACGAGCACCATCCTACCGGTAGGAAAGGACAAATACAGCTGAGTATCATCTGCATAGCAGTGAAAACCCAAACTGTATCGCCTAATGATATCTCTAAAGGCAGCATATACACTGCAAACAACATGGGCTGAGATGGAACCCTAGGGTACCCCACAAGGCAGGGAGTGAGCACCAGAGGAATAAATTCCAGTGGTAACCCTCAAACCTGTCTGTGAGGTAAGACTGAAACCATTTGAGGACTGTTCCAGACAGTCCACAATAAATCCGCAGACGCTTCAACAGCACACCGTGGTCTACAGTGTCAAATGCTGCAGAAGGATTGAGAAGGACCAGAATGGTACATGCCTTTCGATCTCTAGCCATTAGGAGGTCATTCAACACCTGGACAAGGGCAGTCTCCGTGCTATGCTTCTTCCTAAAACCAGATTGGAGAGTATCATAGACATTGTGAGTTGTAAGATGATCATCCAATTGAAACGCAACCGCCTTCTCAATAGCCTTACCAACAAAAGGCAGGTTAGAATGGGCGGTAGTTAGCTAGACAGTCTGGATCAAGGAGGGTTTTTTAGGAGTGGTCGAACTACCGCCTCCTTAAGGGGATCAGGAAAGACCCCCTTCTCCAAGGATTTCCAGACAATGTCAGCAAGGATCGGGCAGATAACCTCTACATATCCTACTAAAGGGGGCATAGGACCCGGATCCAAACTACAACTGGTTGGTCGCAATGTTTGGATGATCTTCACAATGTCAATGAATTCTAGCTGGCGAAAATCTGACCAGACAGACCGGGTGGATAACACTTCCCATCAACAACTGTAATCCCTTAAAGGAGGAGTTGGACCGATGCCGGACCTGATGCTGGCAACCTTATGTGCAAAGAACCGAGCGAACTCCTCGCATCTGAGCTGAGAAAAAGCTTCTCTGGGCTGGAGACAGATTGGATTGCACAATCTGTCAACAGTCCGGAAAAGCTGAGCCGGTCGATTCTGTGCAGCAGAAATCTCCCTGGACAGGAACTCTGCCTTCTTACGGTTGAGTTCTGATTGATAGCTATTATAATGTGCCACCAATCTAAGCCTGTCAGCATCATTACCAGACTTCCGCCAGACTCTCTCCAACCTTCGGCCAACTCTCCTTAACTCCTTCAAGGAGCCATCAAACCAAGGGCTCCTTGAACGGAGGGTGAGAGACCAAACACGAACAGGAGCAATCTTGTCCAGAGCATCTCCCGCAGCCTTATTATAGGCTAATACGAGATCATCTGGACTCATGCATTCACCAGACACGCACGATACCAGTACCGCCATCAGGTCACTGGGACTGATACCCCTTAGAGGGCGGTACTGAACCATCTCCGTAGGGGCAGACCCGTTAGGGGGAGCCCTGAAACTGAACCTTATGGTGTGATGGTCAGACCAGCTGACTGGTTCCACCCCCAAGTCAGTAATCTCCATATCCAAAAGGAAAATCAGATCCAATGAATTACCTTTTATATGGGTTGAGGAGGTAACAACCTGTGTTAGGCCCAGTGAGGTCATCAACTGGAGGAGATTTTGACCAAAATGAGAGAGTTCATCGTCGACCCAGGCATTGAAGTCCCCCAGAATTAACAATCTGGGGGACCGCAATACCAGATCGACGATGAAGTCTACTATCTCCTGCAGGAATTCTCCACCATCTCCTGGTGGACGGTAGATGAGGAGAATTCCGCAACCTACACCCTCACCCAAGATATAGTCAAAGGATCTGGTACTTCCTAAAGGCACATCCACAAGGCCCAGCTCAGTTTTAAACATAATGGCTACACCCCCACCCCTACGATCCAGCCTCTTGATGGTGTATCACCAGAACCCGCTGGTGTTGCTGAAGCCAATATAGGGCCTGAACTTTCATCCAGCCAGGTCTCGGTGATGCATGCCAGATCAGTTGATCCAACAAGATCAGCTATTATAGCTGTCTTGTTTTTAATAGATCTGGCATTGCATAACACCGCCAAGGCTGGATGAGCTGTCTGGGAAGACCTCGGCTCCTGCCTACTGAAGTCGGAACCCTTGGGTATGGGAACAAAACAAGAATGACCTCTATCTTGGCCCCATTTCGCTCCAGGGCGTCTCCTGGATCCCACCACCCCAATCCACCCTCCCCCCCTCCTGTCCCCCACCAGACTCCACTCTCCATCTTCTTTTATGTTTCCTTAAAATGCCCAAAGCACGACACCTAAAATAGGTGTTGGATGGCAATGGTGGACATTCAAAGGGACGCAGTTCCCTGAGTCTGGTGGGGGAATAACGGCCAACCGACGCTAACTTACCCCAACACATTGTATAAATAATACAAAAACAATATACAATAAACAAATCAAGTACAAGCAAATAATATATAATCAACCATTTATATAAAAATAAAAAGGGGCGTAAATCTCAATCGTCCAGCATTCCCGGATATAGACAGCTTAAAACTGTTACCCTAAAATGATCAATTAAAACAATCCAAGATAAATTATAAATCAAAATAGACCAAAACAGAAACCACCCCTAAGAATCCATTTCTAAAGAGAGTTCAAATCCCAAAAAATAATAAAAATAAAATAATTAGATAAACTTACAAAAAAATAAAAAATACAACAAATTTTCAACCCCTGGTACTCTCACTAACATAGGGATCAGAAACATATAATAAAACAATAAAAATTCCCAGGTACTCACACTACCTGGAGAAAAATAATAGTTTGGGCACTCTCACTGCCCAAACACCAATAAAAATAATTCAAAGAAAAACATAAAAATCAAACAGGAAATGTTCTCTCCAAAAATGTCTCAGTAGTAGTAGTTCTTTAGATTCAGCAGTCAACGGTCCCAAATCCTATTTAGACTCCAGATCTCAAAATTGAGTCAATAAAAATCCAGTAATTTAATCAGCCTTTTTAAATTCCATTTCCATTTAAAGGGTTATCTGGGAAAAGGCCAAGAGTGTGCAAACCTTATCAAACAATAAAAGGGTATCCCAATCCTCCCCTCCACATCACTCGAAATACTCGGATTCCCTACCACCTGTGACCCGCAACTACAGATGTCCTGAGGGTAAACCACAAAGTATACCCCCAGGGCAACTTAGGAGACCCTCAAATCCTCCTCAGACTCCTCAAAGGCAAACGAGGAAACTCCCGTTCGGTCAGAGGCAATGGGAAAAACAACCTAAGATGTAGGGAGGAAGGGTTCCCACTCAGCACCACTCAAGGACCCCCAGCACCCCTTAACTCCGAGCAACAGCAGCCAAAGTCACTGCAGAGATGTCAGCTCACAAGGGTTCAGACTTGAATCGGAGCAGTCATAAACTATTCAAATTACAAAAATGCGCAAAAAGCGCTCTCACCACACCGCTGCTCACAAATGAATATAATCTCCTTGGGTATAATCAGTCAAACCAGTGGTTCACACGAAGTAACAACAGTTCCAGGTCTCTCAAATTCAAGCAGACAGCGACGCTTGCAACTCCACAGGTTTGGCAGCAGCTCCAGAGAACACAGATCTCAACAGGATTTGGGCGCAGTTACTGAGAATAACCATAGCATGAGTCAGAATTAAAATACATGCAGTTTCCGGCTTTAACCACAGCCGTAACTGCAATGGCGGCTAAACTCCGTTATAACAGGGAAAACAACCAGTCTAGGCAGCAACCCAAAAACAGCCAGCCTAGATGACTTCCACTCCAAAAACGCCAAAGCAACCCTGACTAAACTTTAACTTGCGAACTTAAGGAAAATAAAAGTGCACGAAAAAAACACAGCTTCTAAACGCTTCTGAACACAAACACAGTTTCTAAATGCTTCTGAATGCTTCTGAACGCAAACGCTTCTACACACAAGCCTCAGGCAGCTCACACACCGCCGCCATCTTGGACATCAGATCAAGATCCATTATGCCATGAAATGGAAGAGACTCTCTATTTGGGCAGCCTCCAAGAACGTGGAGCCTTTCTCCTGTTCAGTGGCTGTTCTGCTGGATTACTTCCATCATCTCTTCGACCTGGGTCTCAGCCATTCCTCCTTGAAGGTTCACATGGCGGCTATCTCAGCCTACCATGTTCCTTTTGCAGATAAAGCTTTCGCTCAACTGGAGGTCTCCAAGACCTTTCTCAGAGTGGCCCTCCATCCGTACTCCTGCCCCACCTTGGGACTTTAATTTTGTCCTCGAGAAACTTACTCTTCCTCCCTTCGAACCTGCAGCTTCTGCAGATTTGAAATTTCTTTCGTGGAAGACGCTCTTCTTGGTGGCCATTAGTTCGGTTTGAAGAATTTCCGAGCTTCAGGCCCTGATGTGCAAAATCCCTTACTTGATTTTTCACAAAGAAAGAGTTGCTGTTCACACAAATCCTAAGTTTCTACCTAAAGTAGTAGCAGAATCTACCTTAAATCAGTCCATAGAGCTACCTGCCTTTTTTACGCAGTACTCTAACCAAGGGGAATATTTACTCCATACTATGGATGTTCACCGGATTCTGAGATACTACACCAACAGGACGAAGGATCTCAGAAAGACTGATCAGTTGTTCGTCTCTTTTGCTTACAAAAGGGAAGGCAATGTTGTTTCCAAGCAATGCCTGTCTAAGTGGTTGGCTCATTGCATCGCTTTCTGTTATGACAAGTAGAACAAGACCCTCCCGGGTCAAGTCAGAGGCCACTCTACTAGAGGAGTAGCTGCCTCTGCAGCTTGTTTCAAGAATGTTTCTGCAGCAGACATATGCGCTGCTGCTAATTGGACTTCCGTCCATACCTTTACGAAACACTACAGTTTGGACATTGCCTCTCGCCGTAGAGCAGGCTTCGGGCTGGCTGTTTTGCAAGGCCTCCTGTCTTGAGGCTTGCATGGCTAGAGCTACTTTTGGAGTAGTTTCTCCTCCGTGCCTTTTTAATTTATCAGTATTCTCTCTCGGTAAGATAGTACAGTTACGTAAGAACTTACCGAACAGTAGATCTTCAGAAAGGCTCTTGCAGGTAATACCTTCCTGCCCTCCATCCCCTAGGCTTTTTCAGCTCCTTTTCCAGGAATGGAATCATCCACTTCTCTTGTCTGGGCCTTCCTGGCCTGTGGCAGAAAAGAACTGGAAGGCGGGCGTCCGGGACTGCCGCTTTATACCAACGTCAGATGACGCCGGTCACCTGATTTGGAGGTCCCGGCCAGGGACCGCATAGCTAGAAAATTTTCTATAGGGGTCCTGCCACGTCAAGGCCAGTCCTATATGTGATTACCTACTGCAAGAGCCTCTCTCAAAGATCTACTGTTACGGTAAGTACTTACGTAACTGCACTTTTCTTCCCAAGGTGGTGTCAGAAGCCACGCTGAACCAATCAATGAGCTTCCTGTATACTGTCCGTCCCCTTCTAACAGAGGTGAGGCACTCTTCCATACCATGGACATACATCAGATTCTTTGGTGTTACACTCACTGGACTAAAGAATTCTGTAGCTGTGATCAGCTTTTTGTCTCCTTTGCCCCCAGATCGAAGGGCAACCTGGTTTCTAAGCAGGGCCTTTCCAAATGGTTAGGCAACTCCATTAGGTATTGTTACCAGAAGTATGAAAAATCTCTGCTGGGTACCATCAGAGGTCATTCTACTAGGGGCGTGACTGCTTCTGCTGCCTTTTTGCGAAATGTGTCTGCGGCTGATATCTGTGCCGCAGCCACTTGGAGTTCTGACCATACCTTTACCAAACACTACAGTCTGGACATTGCCTTTAGGCGGAGGGCTGGTTTTGACCTAGCTGTGTTACTGGGGCTTCTGTCCTAGGCTGGGTCCATTCTGGATTCCAGTTTTTTTCTGTTGGAGTTATTTCTCCTCCTCCCCCCCCAGTTTCTCTTGGTCTCTCTTTGGAGGGACTGCTTGGGACTCTGTCCTACTGTATATGTGATGACCTACTGAAGGAACCCTCTCGAAGTAAGATAGTACAGTTGTGTAGGAATTTACCGTAACAGTAAATCTTCGAGAGAGGTTCCTTCAGTAGGTCATATTTTTCCCTCCCTCCTTCTCCTCATTTCCTATTTTACAGGGACTCCAAATCCTGTTCGCTCCTGCTATCAGGCCTCTTCCTGGCTCCGGCGGGAGAACTGGAGGGCGGACATGGGGATCACCCACGGTATACAGTCACGCTGACGTCAGCCACATGACGGGTGGGCGGTCCCCTGTCAGGGATTGCTAGAAAAGTCTGCTGTGCGGTCCGACGCCAGGTGGCGCCAGTCCTATATGTGATGACCTACTGAAGAAACCTCTCTCGAAGATCTACTGTTACTTTAAGTTCCTACATAACTGTACTATCCATGGCCTCTCATCCAGTCTTCAGAAAATATTTTAAAGGCCTCAACCTTCTGCACCCTTCCCTGAGAGAACCGGTTCCGGCCTGGAATTTGAATATCTGCATTGCCAAGCTAATGGCTGCACCATTCGAACTCACTTGGAAAACTGTATTTCTGGGTGCTATTACTTCAGCCAGAAGGATCAGTGAATTACAAGCCCTGTGCACAGATGTGGACTACATCTCCTTCCACAGAGATAAGGTGGTCCTCAGGACCAATAGAAAATTCCTTCCCAAAGTGGTATCTGATTTTCACTTGAATCAGTCTGTCACTCTACCTGTCTTTTTTACAGAGAACTCCAGTTCTCCAGAAAGGAGGCTTCACTCCCTTGATGTCAAAAGGGCACTTGGCTACTGTACTGGCAGAACCAAGTCTTGCACATCAAGTCAAACACACTTCTTTCTCACCTATGGTGAAGTTGGTATGGGCAGAGCTGCCACAAAACATACAGTTGCTCGCTGGATAGTGGCATATATACAATGTTGTTATAATAAGGTGGGTAAACCGGCACCCCTGGGCCTGAGAGCACACTCCACCAGGGGCACAGCTGCTTCGGTGGCAGCTTCAAGAGAAATTCCACTACTGGAGATCTGCAAAGCAGCTCCACGGAAAACTGTACACACTTTCACAAAGCATTACAGCTTGGATCTACAATCTGATGCCAGTTTTGGTGCAGCAGTACTGCAGAGCCTGTTTCCAGAACAGGTTCTCTGCCCAACCTCCAAAGGTACTGCTTGGTAATCTGCATCAGTTTAATCATAATGAGTGATTCCTGGGGTTAGAAGAAAAAACTACTCACCATAGTGATCTTGTTTCTTCAAAGGGATCATTCATTTTGATTAAAGACCTTCCCTGCCTCCCCTACTATAACCTATGGAAGTTGCTCTGCATCCCTGCATTAAGGTTTTTTTCCTATATAGGTTAAGGTAGACACTTACTTTGTTAAACCAGTTGGTGTCCAGGTGGTCTCGAGTTTCTTAGGTTTGTTTAAGGATGTTTTGAGCTGAAAGGACAAAAATATTATTTTTAATGTTATCAGTTTTAGCAAGTGGGTCTTATACCAAGTTAGGCTCCGGAAGAATCTGAAGCACTCTGAGTATAGCAGTTGCTAGGGCAGCAGTTTGAAAGTGGCATGCGCTAATTGAGAGTTCCATCATTTGCATATAATTCCATTTCTCTGAGCAGTTCAACACAGGAGGCTGACTGCATCAGTTTAATCATAATGAGTGATCCCTTTGAAGAAACAAGATCACCATGGTGAGTAATTTTTTCTTCTGTTACCAGAAGCACACTGTAACGAACTTTGTGGGTCTATGCATGGCCACTTTACTCCCGGATTGGCCACCTCTGTTGCCTGTTTCCAGGATGTATCTGCTGCTGACATTGGTGCTGCTGCAAGGTGGAGCATTGTCCACACTTTTACTAAGCATTACAGTGTGGACATTGCATCTCGCAGATGTGCTGGTTTTGGTCTTGCTATTCTGCAGGGCCTCCTGTCCCGATCTCATATCGGACTTTCCAGCCTTACTGAGTACTTTGTACTGCTCGGAAATTGTTCCAAAGTTGTGGCCCAATGAAGACTGAACAGTTGCCTACCAGTAACAGTATATCTTCGAGAGAATTTCCTCCATTGGGCCACAACACACCCACCTTCTTTCCCCTTTTCTGAGGTACCAACTGGCTGGCTGTCGCACTGTTTTTGCCGAAGGTATGGTATTCGTGTTCCTCGAGGAAAGGAGGGAGAGGGGGGACATGATAGAAACTTTCAAGTACCTCAAGGGAATCAACGAAGTCCAAGAGGGCAGCATCTTTCAGAAAAAGAGGTGTGCAAGAACAAGGGGGCACAATTTGAAGATGGAGGGGGGGCAGCTCAGAGGTAATTTAAGGAAGTATTTTTCACAGAGAGGGTTGTGGATGCATGGAACGGCCTTCCGGAGGAGGTTGTGGAGTCAAAAACAGTGGTGGAATTCAAGCATGCATGGGACAGTCATAAGGCAATCCTAGGGGGTGGGAGCAGGAAGAAGTAGGCTGCTGGTTAACTAGATCTGCAGTTTATCCATTAGGTAGGGAAATGGACAGACTGGGTGGGCCAAGCGGTCCTTATCTGCCGTCAAATTCTATGTTTCTATATGTGTGTCTTCTGTCACCAGTCCCAGCCTCTCCTTGTGTGGTTTCCTTGTTCCACTTGGTAAGTTGGCTTCTAAACTTATCTGTGGTGGGGAACAGAGGAATGAGGGGGCCACCATGTTTTGTAGGCACTAACATTTCACATCATTATGGGTGGCCTCCAGCTAGGTAGAAGTTTCTGGAAGGTCCTGACAGCTTACAGTTTCAGAGGTGTGACCCAATGGGGGGAAGATTCTCTCAAAGATCTACTGTTACTGGTAAGTAACTGTCATGTTGTACAGTGAGCAGCCAAAATATCCCATACACAGTTTGCAATATTTATGCCCTGAACTTTAGTCACACCCTGCACACGTGCGCACACACACACACACACACACACACACACACACACACACACACACACACACACACACTACACCCTGCCCTCTTCTACTGCTGGCAGAGACCCACCAACTAGCGAGTAGAACAGTACATTGACCAAAGTGGAGGCCACTCCAGTAATGTGAGCTAGGAGAGCCATGCTTTCGTTTTGTTTTCCCCACAAGTATTTTGTCGTCCTTGATCAGCCCTGTCCCCGCCCTCCGAGCTGGCAACCCCAGGTAAAATATCCCATACACCATTTCCCGTCCCCGTCCTCCAAGCTGGCGACCCCAGGTAAAATATCCCTTAGACAGTTTTCCCTGTCCCTGCCCTCTGAGCTGGCATCCCCAGGTAAAATATCCCATACACAGTTTGTAATATTTATGCCTTGAACTTTAGTCAGTCCCGCACACATACACATACATACATGTGCGCACATACACACACACATGCACCACCATACCTTCTGCTGGCAAAGACACCACCAACTAGTAAATAGAACTGCACAGTGACCAAAGTGGAGGTCACTTCAGCGAATGTGAGATCAGGGAGCCATCCTTTCTCCTCCCTCTCCAAGTATTTTGCCCTCGTCACATAGCAGTTGATGAGCCCTGTACCCATCCCCCTAATCCGGCAACTGCTTTCCTTGGGACTTCCTGGCCTTGGGGTTTTCCCACTGACCCCCCCCCCCATGTGAACATCCAGTGAGGACCAGTTGTTCCCAGGTGATGGCACAGACTCTGGGATGGGAGGGCAGGGCTTCATGGAGCACCCAACATAAATGTTTCCCGTTTTCTTCCTTGCCCTGCCATAGAACAGCAGCGCGTGTGTGTGGCTATGCGCATGTATGAGATGCCCGCAGGCTCTTCCTTTGTGCTGCCCAAAGCCGCACTACTATCAGGCCTCCACCTGGTGGCAGTCTAAGGCCGAGCTTACAGCCATCCCCTCCCAGGGGGAAGAGAGCAGTCCCTGGGATGCTGAATCCTCTCCTGCCCCAGCTGAACCCTGGTGACTGAAGTCCATTCCCAAACTCAGGTCGCTGGTGTGGCAGGTAGTTAGGCACCCAACACCTCAGCTCTCCATGCCACTGGGCCGGTGAGTCATCCCTTCTTACAAGTAGCTACAGGTACAAAGAAACAACCCAACTGCTAAGGATGCATTACTGACTAATCTTACTTGGGGGTAGAGTTTAACAAAGAGCCCTGCAGTAGACCTTAGAGGTAGGTTAAGCAGACTGGAGCAATAAATCTGTATAAACAAGACCGTTTAATTACGTTCTTACTGTCCATGTTGGCCCATCTCCTTGCAGTGTGCGCCCTTCTGTGACTGTTGGCTTGATTGACCCCTGGGTATAGCTCCCAAGAGGCTGTAAGTTGGCAGTTTGCACTGGGGTACCAGATTGCTCCTGGAGCAGATAGTATCGTTGGTCATACTACCCACATTGGACTGCGGTGGTACAGTCTATGGAATGGCTGGGAAGGGGATCCTGCAAAAGTTGGATCGACTGTACTACCGTATCGCAAGATTTGTTGTAGGTCTCACAGGTCCACTGGCAGTGCTGCACCATTGTATATTGTTCTTGAAAGCAAATTGGACAGCTCTGAAAATTTTGGGGGGAGCGGAATTTACTACATAATATCGTTTAATTTTACTGTGACATCGGCATGGAATTCATTGCTTCCAAAACTACCCAATTTACAACCTGCAATAGTTTTTAAGTAGCTCTTGCAAAGTGGCTTAGTTCTGAATGTGGCTGTGCCTGAATAGTCACTGTATTTATTATTTTATTGTGCATGTATATGTATTTTTCTGCTGTAACTTTAATTGCTTGTACACAGGACTGTCCTGAAAACTGACTTGTGCCTGGTACCATATCCTGTAGAAATTAAAATAAATTCAGATGGAGCCCCTCACAGTGGTACTCCTGTGATGTCTCTAGAATATCTATGTGACAGTGCAGGGATGTGATATGTGGCCTTTACTGGATGAAGTGGGGGAAGGGGAACCATGGAAGTACCCATCTCCAAATTTTGGTTTGGGGACCCACTCCCCTACCACCTCAACTCCTGCCTTATTTTCCTGTCAGTTCCTCCTCGTACTCCCTGCGTTCCAGGGATGCTCATACCTTTTTCCTCCCCCTTCTGCACTCTTGTTCTGGCAAGGCTGTCTTCTCTTAGTCTCCCATACCTCCGGACCCAACTCCCCTGGGACACTCGTCATGCCCCTACTTTCTTTGCCCTTAAATCCCAGCTCTGAGCTGCCCCTATCTCTGCGTGCTCCTGCTTTCACCACCATACTAATCCACTCCAACTTCCCTCTTCTCCTACCTTCTTCCTCCGACTCAGTCTTCAGTCACCCCCCCCGGCTTTTACCTAATCACTAGATGATCTACTGCCTCCATATGCACTTTGCTTATATTGCTTGTACCTAATTTAAACACGTTTTAGCACTAGCATTCTTTATACCATGCCGTTATTTGCCTGGAATTTTCTTACATTTGTACTTCTCCTGTTCAGTTATTGTATTTGTATTATACCTTTGTTGTGTATTTTGTATTATGTAATGTTTTCCCTAGGTCTCGGAATGTACATTAATGTACTTGCTGTATAGTTGTATGTATGTGTATATATATGTGTGTGTGTGTGTGTGTATGTGTGTATGTATATATATATATATATATATATAAAATATGCGCGCGTGTATGTATATGTGTGTGTGTGTGTGTGTGTGTGTGTGTGTGTGTATATATATATATATATATATATATTCTATATTGTGTGTGTGTGTGTGTGTGTATATATATATATATTCTATATGTGTCTGTTTTTTCTCTGTATATATTTGTGTGCTGTACATTTCTACATGTGTGTTTTTCTCCACTGCTCTCCGTAAATGGGGCCTTGATCTGGAATCGAGCAGTACTCTGCTCAGTGTGCCTTCCTGGTAAAACGTTTAAATAAATATACCACCACCCCGTCGCACCTGGAAATGAGCTCTGGCTCAGTACGCTTTTCCCAGTTACAAACTTCTAAATAAATAAATTCAGTGACCCGCCATTTAGTACGCCTCCCAATAGTGCTGCTGCTGTGGCTGTAGTTGTCATGTGGCTAAGATATTACTGTTATTCTTTTGTTTCCTTTAGGCACAGAGGGATTACTTTGGTGCCCATACGTACGAGCTGTTATCAAAACCAGGGCAGTTTGTCCATACCAACTGGACAGGCCATGGTGGCAGTGTCTCCTCCTCCTCCTACAACGCCTGAACAGGGGACAGGCAGCACCTTTCTTGAGTCTGGTAACCAGCAAGTATCCATGTGATGTGGCTAAAAAAACCTCAAACAAGCAAAAACATTCCACCCTTCAGTAAGATCTGAGAAGACCATTACCTTATAAGGAATCTGTTTTAGTGTGGTGTAAACTATTTTTCTGTTGGAACAAGCACTAGTATAAAAAAAATAAATTCTATAAAAGAATGACTTGGTGTGTATTTTTTTCAATTAGAAGTTGTAGGAATTAAATGCGACACAAGACTACTTTCAGACTGAAATACGACCATTTAAGCGGAATGGCTATTTTTTTGTGTCTTGAAGCATGCAGCTGAGGAAAGTAGAACTTTACAACGCAGTTCAGAGAATTGAGAACCCTGGGTGTGCCGTTCTTGTGTCACCAATGCTGTTTGATGGGGAAGGTATTTCTTGGCATCTAGCTATCCTAGGGAAGAAGTGTATCATCTGGGACCCTAAACCAACCAAGCAGATAATGCAATACCTCAAGTAATTAAGAAAAAAAAAAAACAATTCTGGTCCTCCACATTCTGACCCAGTTGCATTGATGGTAGTGTGTCTCCCTGCAGTGCAGAAGTCGCCGATTATTGGTGCAAGCCCAGCCTGCAGCCCTGAGCAAGACAAATGTTGGGGCACAGTGGGGTTGCGCTCTTGGTCTCTTGGGGGAGAGGGTGTTGGTCACCCTGCTGCAGCAGCGCATACTTGGGCAGGCCAGTCCATGTCCTGACTGACCATGAAACATCTACCACCACCCTCAGCCCTGGGGTGAGGATGGCATGGGTGGGCCAAGGTGGGAGGAATTCGGGGGGGGGGAGGTAAGGAGGGGAGGTAGCCATGATAGCCATAGTAAGACAGATCCAGGATGTCTCAGACTCTGCACCTCCCTCAGCTGCACTGGATGCGGATTTCTAGAGGTAGGACAGCCCTGAAGGTCCCTCATCGAGGGTGTTGTGCGGGTTGCTGGTCACAGTAAGAGGAATGGAGACTGGGATGTTGTCGTGGGGATCTGATGGAGAGTGGCTGTCATGAATATAAAAAGGCTCTATTAAAACAAAATGCTTTACACATGGAGTGTGGATCCATCCTGTCAGGAAAAACTCTAGTGGGCATGTTACAGGTATATCTAGATTAGACTTCCACAAGGCTTACAATGTGCTATTAAACTGTTTCTACAAATGCTCGTTTTTTTCACACTATCTGGTACTTCTCAAAAACATTAGTTCCACCATCTGTTACAGATTTATTTAGTAGGGTATTGTAACCTGTTTTTCTTGGAATTTTTTTTTTTTTTTTTTTTTTTAGTAGGTTTTATGACTAGGATCTTATAAGAATCAGTCCTCATTAATTTCCACTGATCTGTCTGAACTGAAGGTGCTAGGATTCCGTGGGAGCCATAACTTTTCTGGGAACTGGTGGCACAGGTAGGCCTTGTGCACACCTGTCACCTTATGCGTCTGCTGGTATATAGTGGCACCAGGCCCCAACTGCCTCCATTCCTTTATTCCCCCCACTGTTGAGTGCAGAGCAGTACTGCTGCTGTCTTCATTGTGGCAAGTACTTCACCGTCTATAGGACGACAGGATTCAGATCTTACTTCGAGAAACAACTCTTGCAGCAGGTGACACCATTAGGACTGAAGCCAACAGGCGCCAGGACCCCACGGAAAAATTCTAGCTAGCAGTATCCAGCGGGGGACCGTCCCCAACGTCTGCCCCTCCTCGATGTCAGGCATCACATAAAAGGGGCGGTCCCCCAGCATCCCCAGTTC
Organism: Neoceratodus forsteri; assembly: GCA_016271365.2. Classification (NCBI taxonomy): domain Eukaryota; kingdom Metazoa; phylum Chordata; order Ceratodontiformes; family Ceratodontidae; genus Neoceratodus; species Neoceratodus forsteri. The sequence goes on along the minus strand of CM057452.1, from coordinate 42,194,132 downwards.
TTTTCCCGCCGTTGACTCGCCAGCATCGGCCTCACTATCGATACAACGCGTGAAATCTTTTTCTTCAAACACAAAAACTTCAATCCATGTCTGCTTCTCCTACCCCTTCTCTCGAAGGACATCCCTCCAAGTGTGCCTGCGGCAAACGGATCCCTTTCACCGACCATCATTTGGCCTGTTTCAGGTGCCTGGGCCCAGAGCACGACACCCAGGCCTGCTCCATTTGCCAGCAATTTAATAGCAGGACCCGGATCCGACGCCAAAAGGCCCTTCAGGGATTCCTCCTCAATGAGAAATTGAAAAAGATGGAGAAACGACCTTCCTCCAAATGGGAATCTTCTCATAAGTTAGGGAAACACCAGGACAAGCATCGGGACTCTGATAGGGTGAGATCCCCCAGCAGGGCCTCAGAGTCCAGGGCCAGCTCCAGCGCTACCCGGTCCGACTGATCTTCCCGGGCTTGCTCCCAACCTCCCCCGGTAAAGGTAAGGTCTTCAGGGGGCTCTTCTGCCTCCTTGCACCTGCTTAAAACCACTAGGGCGCCGGACGCCTCCAAGCCCGATTCCTCAGATAGAGCCAAGAAGTCTTCCTCTAAATGCGGGAGTACGTCTGACCGATGCCGGGACATCGACTTCAGGTCTGTCTCCCAACCTCCCAAAGCTCCTGAAAGGAAGACCGCTGAGCTGACGCTGCTCAAACAGATGACGGAGACCCAGAAGGCGTCCGACCCAGTGCCCACGAAACTGACTACCCCAACGAAAGTGGTACAGACGGCAGTGGACACCGGACGTTGGGGGTTCTCAAGCAAAGAGGCTACCACACCACCGGAAGTCCAGACAGGCGACACTGGGGATGCCGGCCTACCCAGGGAACCGTCGCTGGACACAGTGGTTCCTCTGGACACAACGTCCAACCCCGGCAACAGGCCCACACCGACGCTGGGCCCGTCATCAGGCATGAATATCTAAGAGGTGAAGGAGCCAGTCCCCTTTTGGTGGGAAACCATAAGGAAAGATGTGGTGCCCCCCAAGCCTCAGCCACTTCCGACACTCCCGCTTCCTCCTCGGGGCGCTGAAGGTGCCCAGACCCCCAAGAAACCAACTCCACCTCCTCGGGGACGATTGAGAGACAGAAAATGCTCATCACGCTCTCCCTCAAGGTCCCCGAGCCCAAAGCGACCCAGGGGCAGACGTCAGTCACTGGGAGATGACTCCAGACCAGATACGCCCGACACCTTTCAGTCCCCTATCACCTGACCCACGGGACTTTCCCAGGTCACCTCCAGATGATCCCTCCTTTTCAGAAATCATGAGGCACATCCAGGAAAATATAGGATGGGAGACAGAGGACTTAGACCCCGGGAGAAAACGCCTTGCCTGTTACCTCAGGCAGAGAGACCCAAAGCCTGTGGTGGTCCCACCTTTGGTGGACACCTTTATGGATGTCACCAAGGCAGCTTGGAAGCGTCCGCATTCCACACCGGCTCTTCCGAAGAAGGCTGATCGCCTCTACAGGGCTCCCACGGAGGACCTGTATTTGGCGCAACGACCCCTGGCCGACTCCCTGGTCATCACTGCATCTCATGACAGGTCCCAGCGGCCTCAGCATCTGAGTACCCAGCCTCCGGACCAGGAATCTAAGCAATTAGATTCTATGGGAAGACACATGTATGCGGCTGCTACATGCTCAATTGGGTCTCTAAACTATCTGATACACATGGTGCAGTTTCAGAATGCCCTTTGGGAACAGTGCCAAGACTTTTTAAAAGACTTTCTGGATGGTGAAAAGGAGGAGGAGCTGCTAGACCTCCTCCATACTGGGTCAGATGTGGGGACCCAGGTTCTTCGAGCCACTTATGACTCAGCGGACTCGGCAGCCAGGGGAGCAGCCACAGACGTTTGTCTCCGGAGACATTCGTGGTTGAGAGTCTCCGGATTTACCTCGGATGTCCAGAAGAATATCCTAGATGTCCCTTATAATGGCACGGTCCTGTTCATTGAGGAGTCTGAGAAGGTCATCACCAAACTGCAGGATGCTGGGAAGGCAGTCAGGACTGTACAGGCCATGTACAGACTGAAATCTGGTTCCTTTTGTAAGAACCAGAATCGTTTTCTCGGCCGCCAACAACGGCAACAGCCACGTTCTGGCCAGCAACCCAGGGACAACTTCGGTTGCAGAAATCAAGCCAGGTTCCCCTCGGGCCAGGGCCCAAAGCATCCCAAAGCAGCCCAGTCCGCAGAGTCCAGCACCACCACAGCATGACTCTTTCCTGGCCCCCGCCCTCCTGTGGATCAAAGGGACGAGAAGGTCAGGGATCGCATCTCTCATCACCTTTCGGGATGGCGGAGGATAACCTCTGACTGGTGGGTGTTGCAGTTGGTTGAACGAGGTCACTCTATAGAGTTCCTCGATCACCCACCATCCAGACCTCCCCTGCTCTCCTGCTACCTGGGTCAGCATGCCCTGCTTATTCATCAGGAGATCTGGGCCCTCCTAGACAAGGAGGCCATAGAGTATGTTCCACTGAACCAGAGAGGAAAAGGTTGCTATTCTCACTTCTTCCTGGTTCCAAAGAAAACAGGGGACTTTTGCCCCCGATCCTGGATTTCAGCGACCTCAACACATCTGTGTTGTACAAGCGTTTCCACATGGTGACCCTACTGGGTCTTATTACCATGCTCAAAGAGGGCACTTGGCTGGCGTCTCTGGACATGCAGGATGCTTACCTACATCTCCTGATCGCTTGAGCGCACCAGAAATATCTGCACTTCGAGTTTCTGGGATGCCATTACCAGTTCTGAGCCTTCCCTTTCAGGCTGTCTTTGGCATCTCGAGTGTTCACGAAGTGCATGGCAGTCGTGGCAGCAGCTCTCAGGAGACAGGGCCACTATGTGTTTCCTTATCTAGATGACTGGCTCCTCATGCCACCCTTGTGGGAGGCCCTGATGTCTGTGATACAAGATACCTGTTCTGTCTTCCTATTGCTAGGCATCACTATATCAACCAGGAGAAGTCGCACCTTGTCCCATCTCAGAACTTGCAGTTCATAGGAGCAGTTCTGGACACCACTCGGGGAAGGGCATTCCTTCCTCAGGACAGGGCGGAACGCATCAGATCCCTCATAGGGAACGTAAAGGAAAAGAAGACGGTACCAGCCCGGTCCGTCCTTTGCCTGCTTAGACACATGGCAGCTGCCATTGCAACGGTTCCCCTAGCTCGACTCCATATGCAGGTCACCCAGTGGATGTTGAGGGTGCAATGGGACCAGAAGCAAGATCATCTGCAGCATCCAGTCCGGATCACGAACACCGTCACCCGAGACTAGAACTGGTGGCTTGTCCCAGACCACCTCTCAACGGGAGTCCCCTTCATTGCGCCGCCTCCTTCAGCAACTCTCTCCATGGACGTCTCTGGGTCCGGATGGGGAGCTCACCTGGATGGGGTCAGGACTCAAGGTTTCTGGTGTTCTCTAGAGTCCCAGCTTCACATAAATAGTCTCGAGATGAGAACCGTCCTTTACGCCCTACAGGCATTTCAGACGGAGATTCCACCAGGTACTCTTCTGGTGCAAACAGACAACACCGCGGTGATGTACTGTTTCAACAAACAAGGAGGCACTCATTCCTATCCCCTTTGTAGGGAGGCTCAAAGGGTTTGGGAGTGGGTACTGCAACATGGCGCAAATATCATTGTAGTGCATGTTTCTGGAGTGAACAACACTATTGCGGACAGTCTGAGCCGATCACAGGCCAGAGTCCATGAATGGGAACTGCTTCAGGAAGTCTGAGGACCTGTTCCGCAGATGGGGGACACCAGAATTAGATCTCTTCGCGTCCCCATACAGTGCAGAACTACCCAAATTTCTGCTCGCTAGATCCAGGGCCTGGTGTTCTCTGGCGAGACGCCTTGCCCCTCTCTTGGACGGGCAGGTTGATCCAGAGGGTTCTATTGAAGCTCCGACAAGAGCAGGCATGCCTTATTCTAGTAGCACCCTTTTGGCCCAGGCAAATTTGGTTCCCTCTCTTACATCAGCTGGCCCAGGAACCTCTGGTGCCTCTGTCATTCAGCTCTCATGTTCTGTCCCAGAAGGCAGGCTCCTTGGTCCGTCCGGACCTTCAGTCTCTGAACCTGCATGCCTGGCTCCTAAGGACATAGAAGTCCTGAGATACGGAGTCTCTCAGGAAGTTGTGGACGTCCTGGTGGCAGCCAGAAAACCCTCGACCCACACCACTTACGCCATGAAGTGGTGCAGATTCTGTATTTGGGCTCAGGCTCGTGGTTTGACCCCATTGGATTGTTCTGAGAGGTCTGTTTTGGACTACCTACTGTCCCTCTACGAGGCAGGTCTAGCTTACTCCTCTATTAAGGTGCACCTATGCGCTAGTTTGGCTACCATTCTCCGATAGGTCACTGATCTCTAGCTCAACTAGAGGCTTCTTGCGCCTTTTTGCGCAGCATCCTGCACTTGAGACCTCCCATCAAAGACCCGGTTCCACCTTGGTATCTTCCTTTCGTTCTAGAGCAGCTTACGCTGCTGCCTTTTGAAACAGCCGTGGATTGCGAGCTGCATCTCCATGCTTGGAAGATGCTTCTTTTAGTTGCCGTTACTTATACCAGAAGAATTTGTGAGCTTCATGCACTTATGTGTAAGGATCCTTATTTGGTTTTTCACAAGGACAGGGTGTCCTTAAGAACGAATCCTGAGTTCCTTCCTAAGGTGGTCTCAGCTGTCACTCTCAACCAGGATATAGACCTGTCGGTGTAGTATCCGAATCACTGTAACAGGAGGGAGGCCCTGTTGCACACCCTGGATGTGCATAGGTGTCTCCGATATTACCTGACCAGAACCAGGGCACATCGTAAGTCGGACCAGCTCTTCGTTTCCTACGCACAAAGAATGCCTGATGCTCCTGTTTCCAAACAGTCGCTTTCTCGATGGCTGGTAAAGTGCATTATGTTCTGTTACCAGAAGCACAAGACTCTACCGGGACCAGTAAAAGGTCATTCTATGAGGGTGTGGCTACCTCCTTCGATGCGCTCAAAAACATCTCTACTTCAGCCATCTGTGCAGCAGCAACCTGGAGCACTGTACACACCTTTATCAGGCATTACAGTTTAGATATTGCCTCTAGACGCAGAGCTGGTTTCGGCTTGGCGGTCCTTCAGGAACTTTTGTCCTGAACTCTGAGACATCTCTCCTATCCTCCTTACGATAAGAATTTGTTCCCTTACTGCTTGGGAATCAGTCCTAATGATGTAACCTGCTGCAAGAGCTGTTTCTCAAAGTAAGATAGTACAGTTAAGTAAGAACTTACCATAACAGTAGATCTTCGAGAACAGCTCTTGCAGCAGGTAGTTTCCCTCCCACCTTCCCCTCTGGCCTATTACAAACCTTCCTTTGGAAGCAGATCCTCGGTCTCCCCTTGAGGTGTCACCTTTGGGCCGGGAGTCTCCGGAGGGAGAACTGGGGATGCTGGAGGACCGCCCTCTTTTGTGATGCCTGACGTTGGGGAGGGGCCGATGTCAGGGGCGGTCCCACGCTGGATACTGCTAGCTAGAATCTTTCCGTGGGGTCCTGGAGCCTGCCAGCTTCAGTCCTAATGGTGTAACCTGCTGCAAGAGCTGTTCTCAAAGATCTACTGTCATGGTAAGTTCTTACGTAACTGTACTTTCTTTGGTTTTAATTTAAAGTACACTAAAGTTTATTATGTTTGCATCAGTTTAAACACACAAAACTCTACGGTTTTCTCTCAGCCCTACCTCATGCTAATGGTACACAACCATGGAAGAGGGTAGGAAACCGGAAAAGTTACTACGGTAGCAGACTGTGCCTGGCCACCACCTCTCTGGCTCAGTCCTTTGGCAGTGGGCAGTCCGGTGCCTGGGAGAACAGACTACTATCAGAGTTGCAAAAAGAAACGATCCAGGTCTCTCTCTCTCTCACACACACACACACACACACACACACACACACAGTTTCCGGGTCTTTGCACTGTTCGGCCTCAACTGCTTCCTGCAAAGCATAAAGGGAAGAAAAGACACTGATCAAGGTCGTCTTCTGGTTATTCTGCTGTTAGACACTAGACTCAAATGGACCCAGGTACCCCACCATTATCTTCAACGACACTTGGGATGCTGGGGCCTGTGGGGTCAGTATCTCCATTTTGAAACCCGCCTGTCCAATAGAGGAAGGAACTTCAGTGGGCTGTTTGGCCATTGGGCAGCTCTCACTGAGTGGTGAATGCAGTGAACAAAATGCAGTGGCAGCATTGTTGGTGCAGTTCACGAGAGACTTCGGGGGTGAATCTGTGCTGTTTTTAGTGCTGTTGGACTTTGTGCACAACTGACATAGACTCCATCTTCCAGATTGGAGCTGTTATCAGTGCCAACACCATCCTCCACATGCTGTCGCCACCAACCCCTCTGGGGATGGGGGCAGACCTGATGCTGCTGCCAGCTCCTTTGAGGCCGGCAGGATCATCGATATCGTTGTTGGTGCTGCATCCAGCAATGAGGTTTGGCCCTTTGGGGTTTGCCTTGGTGCCACCGCTGGCACCATCTTTGATGCAGTATGGGCCCCCAGTGCTGGGGGTTGGTCCCTTCTGGGCTGGCCCCAGGGCTGTTTTCGATGCCATCGATAGTATTGTTATTGAGACCTTACCCAGGGCCAAGTCCAGTGTTGCCTGTATTGCAGAGGCCATGTCTCCCCCGTCGCTCATTATGGTCCCTTCCTACCTTTTCAGGCTAAGAGATGAACTGGATCTGGACCTCATCATCACTGATGGGGAGGGTGGTAACTTGTGCTATGGCCCAGAGACCTCACCACCAGGTTCTGTCTCTGTACCTCAGGAGGGTCTCTCCTTTCAGGCTGTGCTCAGAAATATGCATACTGCCTGAAATATCCAGCCAGCAGCCATAGACCAGGCTAGGCAGCCTCAACTGGAGTTCCTAAATATGCTTAACATTCCGAGGATATCTCATCAGGACACAGCTATGCAACTGTAGCCAACTGGTGCCAGAACTACACAAACTTTAACAAGTAGTCTACAAGGGGCCACCCACAATGATGTTATATGTTGATGTCTGTCTTATAGTATATAAATATGGACGACCCTGTGCCCTCCTCAGTTATTTTTTCCACTGTCGACCATACTCACCAGAGTCCATTGAGACGTCGTAGCTACAGTCGACGACCAAAATCTTTGATTTTTTTGTGTTATTTTCTCACTCTAGTAACCACTTTATTTTTTAAAGTGATTCTCGTCATCGTGTATGTTGAACAACCAAACCCACCAAACTCTTTCGATATTGTGAGTGCGGCACAGTACAAACTACAGCCAAAATGACAATGCCTATGTCCACTGTCTCAGAGAGGCCCATGATGTTAAGGCCTGCGAGATCTGACTGGGCTTCAATCAAGCTACCTGGCATTGCTGTCAGGAAGTCCTGCAGTCTTACTTCCTTGAGCAGATGGTAGCCAGAATGGAAAGGGAGCTTTAGGGAAGAAGCTTCTCTGTTACCAGCCCCATCCTCGGGCTCTGACTCCCCCAAGGCCTGTGAGAAATCATCGGGGGGGGGGGGCACACACACTGAGAGCAGGAAAGGAGCAAGGATAAATTTCTCCACCCCCCCCCGGGTATGATCTCTGTTGCCACTCTGCTCAGTGGCGATGTCTCCTGCCACCCAAACCCTTACTCCTACAGGGCTGACTTTGGCAGCGAGTTCTGCTGAACCTCCCACAGCTGGCGCCTTCTCATCTGTGTTGTGGCTGCTGGACACTCTGTCAACATCAGGGTGTCGATCTCCCCCATGAACACTGCCTGTTCTGCTGCTCGGTCCTCTTCCCCAAGGCTAGCTGGCAGTTGCTCCTGCCAGACCACTTGCAGCCGGCACTGGCATGTCGACATCCAGGCTTCAGATGCCCTCGTCAATGTTGCAGGTCACTCCGGCAATGCCAGGGTTCTAGCCTCCCCTGTCGACGTTCCATGGCACTCCTGCAATGCAGATGGTGTTTTCCCTTCTTCGTGGAAATACTTCAGTACCTTGAGCTTCCTCCAGGCACAATGAAGATGGGGCCTACCAGACAATTGGCCACATTGACGCCTGGCCTGTTGCCGTGGCCTGATCATCCTAGGGCATCGGTGTCCTCTCTTCCCTCCTTGCCACATTCAGAGCCCATCGACAAGGATGAGGAATACCACTCAGATCTCATCGCTCAGGAGGAAGAGGAGGAGGAGGTGGAAGATACGGGAGTCCCAGGTCTGACTCTACCATTTCCTCCAGGAGTGAGGACTCTACCCTGTATACTCTTAGGTCCCCTCCTGAGGATCCCTCTTTTATCTCCATGATGAAGTGACTCCAAACATCAATGAGCTTTGATGCTATGGAGCAAGACATCTGCAGGAGAAACCTGGTAGAGTTTCTCAAACTATCTGGTTCTTCCCCTCTGATTATTCCTCCTTTTGGCTGCTCTAGAGGCAGCCACCATGACTGCCTTGTATAGACCAAGTTTGATCCCTGCCATGCCCAAAAAGGCAGACAAGCTGTACCTGGCTCCCTCAGGGAAGCCCTTTTTTTGCCAACCAACCTCAAGCTGACTCGGTTGTGATAAATGCAGCCCATGATGGGTCTAAGAGAGACCTAAACATCTCTGTTCTCTCCCCCCCAAATAGTCGAGAAGACTGGACCTCGTGGGGAATAGAGCATTTGCCTCTGCCACACTGGGCCTCAGAATAGCAAATTATCAAGCCCATATGGTCAAGTACCAGAATACCCTCTGGCAGAAAGCTAAAGCAACAGCCCAAGCCCTCCCAGAGGGGCCCCAGAAGCGGGAGATGCTAAAGGTTTTCCTGAGTGGGGCTGATGTGGGTAAACGCCTTCTAAGGTCTACCTACAATGCTTCGGATGATCAGCCAGAGCAGCTGCAGTTGGTATCTGTACGAGGAGGCACTCCTGGTTGAGGGTGTCAGGATTTGCTATGGACATCCAGCAGTCCATCCTGAATGCCCCTTTCAGAGGGTACAGGATATCCTTTGTGACCTGCAACCCTCAGGACAAACACCTAGGTCAGTTCATTCCCTCTACCATACACAGCCGAAAAGTAGGCAGAAGGCACCCTTTTGCAGGGCCACCAATAGGCCTAGATCAGGCGCCAGACAGCAGAGCAAAAGTAGAACAGCTTTGCCAGCCCCAACCTTCTACACAGGTAACATAGACTTTGACAGCAGTTAAGGACCGCTTGGCCCACCCAGTTTGCCCAGTTCCCTACCTATTGTATAAGCTGCAGATCCTAGTTAACCAACAGCCTACTTCCTCCTAACCCCCAGAATTGCCTTATGTCTGTCCCATGCATGTTTGAATTCCCCCAGTTTTGGAACCCACTGCCTCCTCAGGAAGGCCGTTCCATGCCTCGACCACCCTCTCTGTTAAAAAATATTTCATGTTGCCCCTGAGTCGTCCCCCCTCTTATCTTAAAATTTGTGCCCCCTTGGCCAGCCCAGTGGTGCTGAGGGTTGAGGTGCTGGACACCACACCTTGTGGCATGCCGGTGACTCAGGTTCAGGAGCGGACTTGGGTCGTCGGGGGTTGGCAGGGGAGAGGGAGGATTGAGCATCCTGTGATGGTGCTCCTCCCTCTGAGGTGGGTAAGAGGTCTACGTCGTTCTGCAGTGGCAACTGGCGGAAGCCGGGGGCACTGCAAGTAGTGGCATACTACCAAGGGTTGGAGCGCGGCAGGTGTTGGCACATAGTGCACTGACACCATTGCATGTCCGGCTCTAAGGGGGAGAAAATCCAGGCGGAAAATTGCGGGGCGGTCGTGGCGGCTAATGGCCATGTGCCGTGCCCCCATACCTGAGAGGTGCGCCCCCAGATATCGGGATCCAGGTCCCCATGGGGGCGATACTGTGTGCCAGCCTGTGTGGAGGAGAGTGTCTCTGACCAGACCAGCTTTGAAGTGTGTGGGTGCCAGCGGCCGGACAACCTGTCAGCCCGCTCCACAGAGGTAGGAGCTTAAAGAATGTTATAAAAAAAAAAAAAAAAATTGTGCCCCCTTGTTCTTGCACATCTCTTTTTCTGAAAGATACTACCCTCTTGGACTTTGTTGATTCCCTTGAGGTACTTTAAAGTTTCTATCATGTGCCCCCCTTCCTAGAGGGTATACATGTTAAGTTCCTCTCTTCATATGGTTTCTGGTGCAGACCCTGCACCATATTCTTTGCCCTCCTCTGGACTGCCTCTATCCTGTCTATGTCCTTGCGGAGATGGGGTCTCCAGAACTGCATGCAGTGCTCCAGATGGGGTCTCACCAACTGTCTGTACAGAGGGATAACAACTTCCTGTTTTCTACTGGTGATGCCTCTCCATATGCATTCCAGTATACCCCCAGCCCTTGTTACTGCCTTCTCACATTGCTTGCCTACCTTTAGGTCCTCTGATATGAGTATCCCTAGGTCCTCTTCCATTTTTTTTGTTAGTCCCCCCCCCCCATGTAATTTACCCCTGGGTTTTGTTTCCCAGGTGTATTACTTTTCATTTCATTTGATTTTTATTTTTATGCTGAAAAATCTGTGGGGGTTAGCCTATTTTCACAATGTCGCAAATACGAACATTACACAAGTACAATAAACACATTAATATAAAAAAAAATCGATCAGTTATTGCACTTACATACATAGTGTCATCAAATATCTCCTAAGCTGTACCTTAAAACCTAGCATTGTAGACGTCTACTAGTGTGCTAGGTAATGTATTATAGATAATACTGTAATAGGTGGGAAAGTGATGGTATTTTGTAAGACAGAGAGGAACCTTAAACAAAAGTCTAGAATGCATTCTATTATTTACTGAATGATCATTTCTAGCAAATAGAGCAGTAAGTGGAAGAAGCCCAAGTGGAGTTTTGTTTATATAAAAAAAAAAAAAAAGAGGAATGAAAATTAAAACACTGATCCAAAGATAAACAATATAAAAAAAAAAAAGTTATAAAATTACAGAAGTGTGTGGACTTGGGACAACCAATAGCAAATCGAATTATACAATGGTAAGTAGACCTTAATTTAGCAAACAGTGCTTCAGTTGTATATGAATAAATCACGGAACCATAGTCAAGAACTGACCATAATAAACTGTAGGTCAACATGTATCTTACTTCAGTAGTAAGATTTTTAAGTATTCTAAAAAGAAAGCCTAACCTTTTGTGGAGTTTACTAATTAAGTCAGTGACATAAGCTTCAAAAGTAAGATGTGAATTTAGTAGTAGGCCAAGATACTTGAACACCTTCACTTGTTAAATTTGATTTCCGAAGTTATGGGCAGACTAGGTGGGCCAAGCGGTCCTTATCTGACGTCAAAGTCTATGTTGCTGTGTTATCAAATAAAAGTAATTCAGGTGAAGGATATTTCCTGGAACTAGAAAAAAAAACATTGTTTTTTGGCACTTCTTTGCATTGAATCTAAGCTGCCATACTTTTGACCATTCCTCCAACCTTGCCCAGTCCCTTCTCATCCTTTCCACCCCCGTGCATCAACCCTGTTGCAGGTCTTTGTGTTGTCTGCAGAGGCGCATATTTTCCTTCCGGCCCCTCCTCAACGTCACCTATAAAGACATTAAAGAGGACTGGTCCCAGTACTGAACCCTGTGGCACCCCACTAGTAACCCTTCTTTCTTCGGAGTGGACTCAGTTTACCATTACCCTCTGTGTCCTGTTGTCCAGCCAGTTTTTTACCCATACTACCACCCTGGGACCGACTCCCAGGCTGACTAACTTGTGTGGGACTGTGTCAAATTCCTAGCTAAAGTCTAGGTAGGCCATATCCACAGCCCCGCCCTGGTCTACTACTTTGGTCACCCAGTCAAAGAAATCTTAGATTTTGTCTGACATGACCTTCCCGCTGCGAATCAATGCCTTGAGTCCTGTGCCCCGCTGGTCTCTAGGTACTCAACAATTCTTTCTTTCAGAAGTGATTCCATCATTTTCCCTACCACTGAGGTCAAACTAGCAGATCTGTAGTTTCCTGCCTCTGCCTTGCTCCCACTTTTGCGAGGGTGAACTGCATCCGCCCTCCTCCCGTCCTTGGGTACCACACCATCTTCCCATGATTTGTTAAAAAGGGTAGTCAGTGGTGTCACTAGTTCTCCCCTTAGTTCTTTTAGAATTCTGGGGTGAATCCCGCCAGGCCCCATTGCCTTTCAAAGGCATCTGGAGGAGGCGTGGCCATGGCTGCTGGACCAGTCTCTACATGACTCCTTGCTGGACCCCCCCCCCATCCTCCAGTAGACAATCCGGCGGAAGTGGTAGGGGCTCAACTCACCATTGACTTGGGCCAGTGGAGAGAGCTTACTACAGATGCTTGGGTCCTGTAGGTAATAGAAGAAGGATATACTCTAGAACTTCTGGAGCCACCTCCAGAACTTCCACCAGTTCTCTCCACTTATACTCCAGACCACATACCAGTGTTACTGGAGGAAGTAAATAACTTGCTGTGCAAGCAGGCCATAGAACCAGTTCCTTGGCACCAAAGGAACATGGGGATCTTACTTCGAGTGGGAGCTCTTGCAGCAGACTGTTAGCATTAGGATTATGCTGCAGGCACTAGGACCTACCGAAAACTCTTAGCTAGCAGTACCCAGCAGGGGCATGCATGTCGGCTCAGCTAACGCCGACACGTTGTACAAAGGGGTGAGCCCCAGCTCCACCTCGGTTCTTTTCCCTCTGCAGACCCACTCTTAACGGTTGCTCTTGGCTCTTTGTTTAGCAATTCAGTGAATTTTTTTCAATTTTTCTCAATTAGTCCTTTTTGATAGAGTGTCTCGTTCTATGTCTTCTTCACCTTTGTCAATGTCCTTGTCGGGACAGAAAAAAAACGTGTTCTAGGAGCGTGGATATGTTGTTCATCCACACTGTCTGGCATTGTCCCTTTCCCCTTTAAATCTTGCCAGAAGTCTTCAAGCTGGCTCCTTCCACCCACCCGGGTGGTAGGTATAGCTCCGCCCTTGTGTAGATCTTCTTTTCTGCTGGAAGATACCCAGGTTCCCTCGTGCTTCTTTGCAGTACCATAGGGCCCTGGAGTCAAATCGACTGTTTTCACCGCACTTACTCTCCTTAAAACTCTTCAGAGTTTACGATTCAGATCCGAATGCTTCGGATATGGAGGACAAGTTGTCCCCCGGGTTTCGCCAGTGTCCTTGTGGACAAAAAATGTCCCGCACCGATCCCCACCTCTGGTGCGTCTACTGCCTAGGCGCCGTGCATGATACTTTGGCTTGCACCATCTGTTCGGCCTTCCATCCCACCGTTCTGGAGGACCTAAGGCGCTACTTAAGTTGGGGAGAACAGAGCTCAGTAACTAATCGTGAAATCGAAGGAGGCCAGGTGGGCAGTTTCCACGGCTGTGGAATCCGCTGAGCAGCTCGAGCAGATGACGGCCTTCAAAGAGGAAGCTGCCCAAGCTTTGGCCAACCAAAGCTTCTTCGTGCCGCTCAACTTGGGCTCCACCTTCACAGGATCCTTCCGGGAGTTGTGCCAGTCTCTCCCTACTAAGGGTGAGGCGCCTTTGGGCTCACACTCTTCCCGATCCAAGAAGAAGGATAAGGATCCAAAATCATCTTCTTCTACCCGAAGAAGATGCTCCTGGGACCGAGAGCAGTCCGACACTCAGGAGCAGGGGGTCTCGACCACAGTCGAGATCGCTTCCTCGGCTGCCGGCTTTTCGGACCTTCCGTCAGGCCAGGGCACCGAAGCCGAGGATACGGCAGAACCGGCCGAGATTTCTCTCGACCCGATCGAGCCATTGTCGCCGATGCCTGTCGATGACTACTTGGAGAGGACTCCCATTCTCTCCTTCCCCAACGAGGAGACCCGTCCTGCGGGCATCCCGATCAAGGGACAAGAGCCAGAACCTCGGTTCTTACCAAATCCAGCTTCTCCCGACCAACAGAGCCAACGCCATCAGTCTCAATCGAGGAGTAGGACCCCATCGGTCGGTAAACTGAAGAAGGGTCACAAACACTCCCGGAAGAGGCACCGCCACCATTCCTCATCCTCCTCAGACGAGGAGAGACTTGGACGGAAGCTCCATCAACGTTATGAGGACCTCATGTGGCAGCAACTTCTTTTTGACGGGTCAAAAGCAGTCTGCTCCAGCTGTTCTGGCCATTACTTGGCCCCAGCCTCTTCGGCTAACACTGACTCCCTCGATTCAGAGGACTCCGGTTCTCCCTCTGGTGGGACCGGTGCGCATTTCGGCTTGGCCTGTTATGGGCTCCCCACTCATTTTGGTGGAACCACCACCAAAACAGCCTCAGGGAGGGGCTCCTTCTAAGGAGGACCGACCAACTACGGGCCTGCCCCATAGGTTGTCCATTACGGTCACTCCTGACCACCCTAGGCGCATTGAGGGGGACTTAGGTGGGAGACCCTTGTATCCGGATTCCTTGGATTCGGATACTACCAGCTTTTCACTCACATGATGAGCTGTCAGTGACAGGCCTGGAGGAATGGCCTTCATCCTTCCAGGGCATTCTTCAACTCATTTCAGAGTCCACAGGTATGCCTTTGCAGCCCATTCAGAAGAAGGCAGAATATCCTCTCACGGATATTCTCAAGAGGGGGGAATACCTCGACGGAGGCCTTCCCAGTGGCCAAAGCCATAGTTGGCCTGGCACTGGAACTTTGGCAGCGTCCAGCCTCTTGCCCAGCTCCATCTGCCCACATGGCCCGTAAGTACGCAGTGCCCATGAGGTCCTTGGCGGGCATCACTGAGCATCCCTCAGCAGAAAGCCTTGTGACTGCCTCAGTGTTTAGGTGAATGGGAAGCTCTGCGGATACTGACTGCCCTCTGGACAAGGAGTCAAAAAATATGGACCACTCGGCCTGGAAGGTTTACGTGGCATCATCCCTAGGCCTTTGTCAGGCTAGCTCAGCAGTGATCATGGCACACTTCTCTCACGCCCTTTTGGGGTCGCTTGATGAAGTCCTCCCTCATCTCCTAGCAGACATACAGACCACAGTCAAGCAGGTCCGGGACCAGGGCCGTGCTGTTGCTAAACAACAGCTCCAGACGGCTCTAGACATTGGAGATTCCTGTGCCCGTTCACTAGCTGCCGCAGTAGCCACTCGCTGCAGGGCTTGGCTGAGGTTATTCTCCTTTCCCACAGATACTCAGCACAAGCTAGCTGACCTGCCCTTCCTTGGCACCGACCTTTTCGGTCCAGGAGTGGCAGGTCATCTACAGTGCATTGAGCAGTCTAATGCCACCTTAGATGCCACCTCTGCTAAAGGTTCTTCGGGCAAGAACCAGCAGAAGCACAAGAAGTGCTTTCGGCATTCTTCCCCTGTGGTTAGACAGCCCTTCTTCCAGGGAGGTCAGCAACAGCAACAGGCTCAAGCTTGGCGCCCCAGGCCCAAGCAGGGTCCTCAACAGCCCTGCAAAGGAGGCCGAGGTGCTGGTCCGGGTGCCTCCTCCTCCACGCCTGCACAGTGACAGGTCGGGGGTGGCCTCCCCTGCACCCGTCACGCCAGTTCTGGGTCCTCCCGTGGGGGGCTGGCTCCGCCACTTTCTTTCCGCCTGGTCCGGTATCACTTCAGACAGGTGGGTTCTGGAAGTGGTCGGGCAGGGGCTGCCGCTAGAGTTTGAGCAGTACCCCCCAGCCGGGCCCGTGCCCCACGGGAGGAAAGGATCTCAGTTGGTGCTCAGTCGGCCCTTCGGGACAACATTGCTCAGCTCCTCCTCAAGGAGGCGGTAGCTCCAGTGCCGGATCCTCCTTCAGACCCAGGCTTCATCTCCAGGTATTTCCTGGTGCCCAAGTGGACAGGGGATTGGTGCCCCATCCTAGATCTCCACGACCTGAATCAGTATCTCAGGTCTCGCACCTTCCGGATGGTAACTCTGAACCAGATCATACCATCTCTGGAGCGGAACATGTGGTTCTGTACACTGGATCTTCAGGATGCATTCTACCATGTCCCAATCCGTCCGTCCCATCAGCGGTTCCTCCGCTTCAGGGTAGAAGGAACCCTGTACGAGTTCAGAGCCATGCCGTTCAGCCTGTCATCGGCCCCAAGGGTCTTCACCAAATGCATCGCAGTGGTGGCAGCCCATCTACGGCGTCAAGGGGTTCACATTTACCCCTATCTAGACGATTGGCTCTTGGCGGGTTCCTCCCTACAGGAGGTGGAGAGGTCCAGGGACCTGACCCTCCGAACCTGCTCCCACCTGGGCCTCCTAATCAATGAGGCCAAGTCAGAACTCGTGCCCTCTTAGGTGATGGGCTTTATCGGGGCAGAGCTCGACTCTCGTCAAGCCAGAGCTCGGCTCCCGGCGGACAGGGCGGAGGTTCTTTCCTCCTTTGCCCAATCATTTCTGGTTGGGCACTTGTGCCCTGCTCGGGACTTCCTGCGCCTCCTGGGTTACATGGCGGCGTGCACCTCAGTGGTCCGCTGGGCTAGATTGCAAATGCACCCCCTTCAGTGGGAGCTGGCCGCCCAGTGGTCTCAACATCAGGGTCTCTTCGACCAGCTGGTCAGGGTCACCCAGAGGATGTGGGACACTCTCCAATGATGGACTGTCCCGAGTCATTTGCGGGAAGGAATCCTGTTTGTCCGCCCCAAGCCGACGGTCATCCTTATGACCGATGCCTCTCTCATGGGCTGGGGAGCCCACATGGGGGATAACAGAGCCCACGGGTTCTGGACCCCCAAAGAGTCCCGATGCCACATCAACCTGTTGGAGCTCAGAGCAGTCAGACTGGCACTGTCAGCTTTCGCACCTCAGCTCCGGGGTCAAGTGGTTCAAGTCCAGACGGACAATACCATGACCATGTACTACCTCAACAAACAGGGCGGCATGCACTCCCATCTGCTATGCAAGGAGGCGCTCTGGATCTGGACCTTCTTCGGCTGGAGGCGGATCTCCTAGCCATTCATGTGGCAGGAGTCTCAAACCATCTGGCGGATGCTCTCAGCCGCATAGGCCAGACATTCCACAAGTGGTCTCTCCATCCAGAGGTAGCTTACGATCTGTTCTCCCATTGGGGCAAACCGTTGGTGGATCTGTTCGCCTCCAGGGAGAACACCAAGCTGAGGCTGTTACATGCCCGCCCCCCTCAGCAGGGTTCGCTGCAGGGGGATGCCTTCTCGAGGCCGTGGACCCCAGGCCTCCTCTACACCTTCTCTCCATTTCTCTTGATCCACAAGGTTGTTACTCAAGGTGAGGAGGGACAAGGCGAAGGTGATCCTGGTAGCCCCAGATTGGCCACGCCAGTTCTGGTATCCAGATCTCCTCAGCCTCAGCTGCAGGGCCCCGAGCGGCTTTGTACACGCCCAGACCTGATATCGTTGAACCAGGGGAAGGTCTTCCACTCGGACCTTCAATCCCTGCACCTCACAGCCTGGTTCCTGAGCGGCTAGAGTTCCAGGCTCTGGGTCTTTCCAAGGATGTCTACACTGTGGTGGAAGCATCTCGAAAGGAATCGACCAGGAAATGTTATGCCTTCAAATGGAAAAGGTTTTCCATTTGGTGTCAGGGAAAGAGCCTGGACCCCTTATCCTGCTCTGTGGCTAACATTCTAGACTACCTTTGGTCTCTCCAAAGGGGGTCTTCGGTCATCGACCCTTAGGGTGCACCTGGCAGCCATCTCTGCTTACCGGGCGCGGGCCGGTCAACCGACATTGGCACAGGAGACAGTGGTCGGGTGCTTTTTCAAAGGCCTGGATCACATATCCCCTCCGGTGCGTGAACCTCCACCTCCATGGGATCTCTTGCTGGTTTTGTCAAAGCTCATGGGCAAGCCATTCGAACCCATGCACAAGTGTGAGCTTTCGCATCTGTCGTGGAAGACTGCCTTCCTGGTGGCTATCACGTCAGCCAGAAGGACAGGGGAGCTCCAGGCGCTTTCAGTGGACTCTCCTTATCTGGTCTTTCACAGGGACAAAGTTGTCCTGCGCCCCCACCCGAAATTCCTTCCGAAGGTGGTGTCAGAGTTGCACCTTAACCAGGTATTGACTCTGCCGGTATACTACCCTAACTACACCTCGGATGCCGAGTACAGGCTCCATACTTTAGACCTCAGATGTGCTCTCTCCTACTATAAGGAGAGGATGGTGGAAATTCAGGGAGAGGTTCGCCAGCTGTTTGTCACCTACGCTGAAGCCGCTTCTGGCAGACCTGCGGCCAAGTGGACTATTGCAAGATGGATCACATCATGCATAAGTCTGTGTTATGAGTTGGCAGGCAAGGAGCCTCTCAGAGGGATAAGAGCTCATTCTACCCGCCATACTGCTGCATCGGTGGCTGCTTCCAGGGACATCCCTATCCAGGAAATCTGTCTGGCTGATACCTGGAAGTCTGTGAACACCTTTATTACCCATTACCATATCGACCTTGAGTCATGACGTGATGCTGGTTTTGGGGCTTCGGTTCTCCAACCTCTTTTTCCTAAGTAGGGGGTGTGCGCCTTGCCTCCCTCCTCCCGGAGAACTGCTAGGAGTCTGCCAGACAGTGTGGATGAACAACATATCCACGCTCCTAGAAAAACATGTTACTCACCTGTAACAGTAGTTCTAGGAGTGGTATATGTTGTTCATCCACACACACCCACCCGACCGCCCCGGCTTAAGGTGCACAACCTGGCTTCCAGCGGGCTAGATCTGGCGTCATGGGGCGGAGCTGAGGTATTTACCACCCGGGTGGGTGGGAGGAGCCAGCTTGAAGACTTCCGGCAAGATTTAAAGGGGAAAGGGACAATGCCAGACAGTGTGGATAAACAACATATACCACTCCTAGAACTACTGTTACAGGTGAGTAACCTGTTTTTCCTGTGGCTGCCAGATTCCTGCCAAGGACTCCCACAAGACCTATGTGTTCTGCCTTGGATCGGACCACTACAACAAGGCTTGCAGGATCTGCAGAGACTTTACCAGCGGGACAAGGATTTGACACCTGAAGGTACTTAAAGCCCACCTTCTGGAGAAGCAGGTCGCCGTGATGCAGAGCTCTCCAGCGGAGAAATCTTAAGCACAAGGACAGATCATGCCATAAGTCCCACGACAAGGACCAGAGCCGGTCCCATCCACGCTCCCGCTCCTCCCATAGAAAAGCTTCCTCGGGCTCTGGCAATTCTGACCATTCCCACCACTCAAGACACTTCAAGGACCGGGGTAGGACTTCCGGCCATGCTAAGACCCTGGTGCCGGTAGAAGGTAAGCAAGGCCTGGTTGCCTAGCCGGTGACGCCCGCTAAGGTGAAGGTCACACCACTGCGCCCCCCCTTCTACCTCGGGCAACATTTCTTCGGCTCCCTCTTCAATGCATGCCTCGGAACCGCCGAAGAAAACCTCATTCTCTGCCTTACTCAGGGCTCCGGGTAAGGCCCCTTCAAAGAAGCGGGAACCTTCCATGGAATCTTCCTCGGCTTCCTGCCCTTCCAAGACTCCAACAAAGCATGACCCAGCGCCGGTTCAGCCAAGTGGCCAGAAGCCAGTCTCGGGTACACCATGCGTCACTCAAGCAAGGTGTGACACTGAGGCGGTACAGTCCAATGGTGAGAGCCTCTACCCTGGAGGAAGTCTCTGCGGCACTTCACCTCTGGATCTTCCTGAGTTGCCAGCCTCGCCGATTCCACAGGACCAGTCTGTTATGCCCAATGCCCTGACTGGGGCAGCGGCATCCCAGTTCAGTAGGGAGGAGCTCACCGAACAGTTTCAGTTCTGGTGAAGTCAGGTCAAGCAGGACATTGTTCCTCCTAAGCCAGACCCGACCATGGTCCCCGATAATGCAGAGTATCAGACCACAAAGGGCAGTCCTTCCACACCAACTGATATGCCTGCTCCTGAAGAGCGGCCTAAGCCTTCCAGTTCCTGCTCTCCTTCGGTGGTCCGTTCCCTCTCCAGGTCAAAGGACCGCCAGTGATGCCAGTATTCCAGGTCAGTAAGCAGATATCGGTCGCCTCGCATGAGCGCGGTCTTGTAGCCGCTTGTGGGTCTGGTACTTGCCATGGTGCTCAGGCTGCTGTCTCCTTCTACCGTTGTCTGTCCATGTCAAGTCGGTCCCACAGCCGCGCTGTCAGTTAGTAGTTGACTAGGACAGAAGCTCCTTAAGTTCAGGGTCTGCTTTGTCCTACTTCTGACAGGGACAGGTCTTCTTCTTATTCAGACTGGTCCCTTTTGGGGGAGAAGGTGTCCCCTGATAAGGATACCCCCATTCACCTTCAGATGACCATACTTTTATGGATGTTATGAGGCACATCCAAGCCTCCAATGGATGGGAGACTGAGAACTTGGATCCGGAATGCCGGAGGTTGGCCGAATACCTGAGGCAAAAAGGAGCTCGAGCCTCTAGTGGTCCCTTCTTTAGTGGATACATTCCAGGACCTGACCTGGCTTACCTGGAAGCATCCAGCCACTACCTCGGCGGTTCCCAAAAAGTCGGACAGGCTTTATAAAGCACCGATGGAGGAACCCTTCCTGGCGGAATACCCTTAGGTACTCAGTGGTCATAATGGCGGCTCATGACACATCTAAGCAGCCAAAGCACCTTGGCTCACAGCCTTCCGACGCAGAGTCCAGGTACTTGGACCAGGTGGGCAAAAAGATTTATTCTGCGTCTACCTGCTCCATAAGATTGCTTAACTTCCTCACGCATATGGTCCAGTACCAAAATGCGCTGTGGGAGAAGGGCCAGGAAGTAGTTAAAGCCTTGCCAGATTCAGCGCAGAAAATTGAATTACTGGAAATTTTAAAATCTGGTTCTGACATAGGCATGCATGTGTTGTGAGCCTCGTATGATACTGCAGATATGGCATCTAGGGCTGCTGCTTCTGGGGTTTGCCTTAGGTGCCACACCTGGTTAAGGGTCTCTGGATTCTCCCAGCATCTGCAGTCCGGAATCAAAGAGCTCCCATTCCAAGGTTCCTCCTGTTTGTGGGGAGACTGAAAAGTTGATTTCTCGTCTCCAGGAGTCCGGAACTCAGTTTGGTCTGTCTGAAAACTTAACAAGGGGGGGGACAAGCCCTTTCATAAGCACTTTACAGAGTCCTCAGGGCAGAACACGTGTGGCCAGTTTTTGCAGAGGCGCGGTTTCAAGAGGAATGCCACAACCCAGCCTGCTGAGGGTGCCCCCTTTACGGGCTCAAAGTCCTCCCAAACCTCTCTGCCCACTCCTGGATCTTCTCAGTGACTCCCTGCTGACCCCACCTCCTCCGGTGGATGTAGAAGGGGAGGCAGTTGGGGGCCCCTTCTCCTTCCATTTGGAACGGTGGAGCAAGATCACCTCAGACCTCTGGGTCATAGACATCATAAGGAGGGGACATATATTCATGCAAATCCCTCCGGAGAATCTGCCAAGGTCCTCCCATTATCCTCCTTCCCACATCCAGTTGATAGGAGAGATCCATACCCTCTTGCAGAAAAGGGCAATAGAGCCAATTCCACAGGGGCAACGGCGAAGACGGTTTTACTCCCACTTCTTCCTGGTTCCAAAGAAAATGCACGACCTTCGGCCCATCCTGGACCTCAGCTCTTTAATCACTTTATAGAATACAAAAGATTCAGGATGGTGACTCTCCCAGGTCTCATTCCTCTATTGCACCAGGGGGATTGGCTCTGCTCCCTAGACATGCAAGATGCTTACATGCACTTAAGGGTCTTCCTCCCCACTGGAAGTTTCTGAAGTTCCACTTCCAGGGGAGGCATTATCTGCTTCAGGTCCTACCGTTCGGCCTCTCCTCTGCTCCTCGAGTCTTCATCAAGTGCTTAGCAGTGGTAGCTGTGGCTCTCTGACGCAAAGGCCATTACGTCTTCCCTTACCTGGACGATTAGCTCTTGGCAGCTCCTTCAAGAGCGCTCCTTCTTTGCACTCTCGGAGACACCTATACACTATTCCAAGAGTTGGGGGATCACCCTGAACCTACTGAAGTCACCCCAGAGCCCAGCCAACGACTCTTTTATAGGGGTGGTTCTGGACACAGTTCGAGGCGTGGCCTTCCTCCTGCAGGACAGGGGGAATCGTCTGTGGGAAGTGGCCCGAGCGGTTTCCATGGCCCCTCAAGTCCAGGCCAGGAGTTTCCTCAGGCTTCTGGGGCATATGGCGACTGCCATCCCTGTAGTTCCCTTGGCCCGTCTCCACATGAGGGTCCCTCAGTGGATGCTCAGGGTGCAATGGGACCAAAGATCCAATGGTCTAGACCAATTGGTCCAGATCTTGGACCCAGTCAGGAGGACCCTTTCTTGGTGGCTGAATCCCTCCAATCTAGAAGAAGAGGCTCCTTTATGGCAGGAACCCACTGAGCTGGATCCTAACCACGGATGCCTCCAAGCTTGGTTGGGGGGCATGTTCTAGGAGACAGCCAGATCCAGGGTATTTGGTGTCTGGACAAGCACAGGCTCCATATCAACGTCCTAGAGATGCGAGTGGTCCTCAATGCCCTCCGGGCTTTTCAAGAGGACCTAGCGCCAGGCTCTCTTCTTATCCAGACAGACAACATGGCCGTCGTGTTCTGTATCAACAAGCAAGGGGGCACGCATTCATACCCCCTGTGCAGGGAGGCAATGAGTCTGGTATTGGGTCCTGGATCATCAGATCAGTCTTGCCGCAGTGCATGTTCCAGGCATCCAAAACATCTGAGCCGACAGCCTACTCCAGTCAATGGTGGACCAGCTCTTCGATGCATGGGGCATTCCAGAGCTGGACCTCTCTGCATCTCCACGCAGTGCCAAACTGCCAAATTTCTGCTCACAAGAGCACGCACCTGGTGTTTTGTGGCCAGATGCATTGTCCCTCTATGGTCAGGGAGGTTTCTGTACGCCTTCCCTCCCTTCCCGCTAATCCAGAGGGTTCTCTTGAAGCTTCAGGCAGAGGGGGCGTGCACGATTCTCATCGCCCCACTGTGGCATCGGTAGATTTGGAGCTCACACCTGTTGTCACAAGATCAGTGCACGTTGGTCCATCCGGATCTCAAGTCCCTGCACCTTCATGCATGGCTGCTGCAGTCAAAGCAAGGTATGGCATCTCTCAGGAAGTGGCAAACATCCTCGTCTCTGCAAGAAAGCCCTCTACTAGGTCCACTTATGCTGTGAAGTAGAAGTGTTTTTGCCTGTGGGCTTCTTCCCATCACTTAGACCCACTTACCTGTCCAGTGAACTCAGTTTTGCAGCATCTCCTCTCCTTGTTGAGTTAAGGCTTGAGCTACTCCTCCATCATAGTGCATTTGTCGGCAGTTTCAGCCTATCGTAAGCTGGTGGAGGGAAAAACTTTGGTCCAGCTGGACGTGTCCTGAACTTTTTTGAGGGGCATTCTGCACATGTAGCCTCCCATCAGAGATCCAATACCCCCCTGGGATCTCCTTGTTGTGCTGGAGAAGCTTACCCTTCCCCCCCTTTTGAACCTGCCACAGATTGCGAGTTAAGTTTCCTTTCCTGGAAGGTATCTTTTTTTAGTTGCTGTCACTTCTGCTCGAAGAGTTTCTGAGCTTCAGGCCCTGATGTGTGGGGAGCCTTATTTGGTTTTTCGTAGGGACAGTGGCAGAGGAATAGCTGATGCAGTGGCACAGGGCCCGACACACTTAGGGGCCCATTTGTAAAAATCAAGGTTTTCTCGATCGCTAACTTGACTTGTCTGTGTAGGCTGTCTGACAGCCCCAGCTGACTCACTGACAGAGCTGTCAGCCACAGCCTGCCATGGCAGGTGCCACTACTACTCCCGTACTGCAGAGGGCAGCACTGACAGAGATGTAGGCTGGGAGGGAGTCAGGAGCAGGCCGCGCAGGCAGGCAAGGCAGCGCTGCTGCTGCCTGAAATAATGGAGAGGTTCTGTTTGATGTTCATGTACTGCTGTGTTGCTGCACTCTTCTTCGTGTTTCCACGTGGGATTTACTGCCAGGCTTCTAGGGGTTCATCATCTCAGCTGGCCAAGGATGGGATTTTACAAGGTAGGAGCTGCTGCATTATAATTAGCAGGGGCAATGTCGGGCTTTTTCATTGCAGTAGTAACAGGATATGATTAATGGTTCTCGACTAGATGGCTGCAGCAGGTTCAAGTCCGTGAGTGAAACAAAAGCTGGAGACTGTGCAAAGCGTCCAGGCGTAGGCTTGTTGTGGAGACGCTCAAAAGTCCTTTGATTTACTGGATACTAGTGCCTGGTGCTGCTGAGTGGTACTTCAAGGCTGTACAAATGGGTAAATTGGGCCTGACAGGCCAGTTTACAGCTGGATTGGACCAAACCCAAATTGGCCCATGCTATGTGAGGGGTCAGGTCAATTAATCATCAGACCTGGCCCCCCCCTTCCCCCAACTACCCTCTTTAAAATGTAAAAGGACTGTTAAGCCCTTACCAATATAAAAATAACTATGGACCGTTTTTTTTTTTTTTGGCCCCAGTGTTTTCAAGTCAAACCTGATTTGGCCCGTTTCAGCTAACTACTTAAATCCGAAGGGACCGAACCTGTGTCCCAACCCAGTACCAATCTCAGCCCGTGTTGGTGGTTTTTTTTAATTATACCCAAGAACAGTCTTTCTCAATTGCTCTAAAGACTGACCAGGCTTTTCATTTCACTTCCCTATACGAGCACCTCCCTCCCCCCAATAACACCCACTTGAATGAACTGTAATAACATTGGTAGTTTTTTTTTTTACCCCCTTTCCCATTCGTGCACATCTGAGGAACTGCGTTCTCCATCTTGTACAAAATTAGGTCCGTTTCTGTAATCTTTCTATATTGCATACTTCAGGAGAGTTCCACCTAGGTTCCAAATTAACCACTATATGTATGGTTATATTTACAATCAAAACCACGCTGCTCACCATATCTCTCACCATTAAGAATCATAACACTGGCCTTCAAAAATCATAGCAAAGGGCCAGAAAGTGTAGCACTTATTTTAAACAATGCCTACAAATGGTGTGCCCCATATAGTTAGAGATGAAGAATGTTTGTATTACAAATGCCCTTTACCTAAAAGACAACCTCACGGGGCACACTGCCCACACTGACCTACCATGCTACCAACACCAAATGCCCAGCTATTGCACATCAAAAATCCTGCTTGGAGCTCAGCACAAAGCTGTCTCAGTCATCATCGTTTATATCCCCCCAAAAGAACAGGGACCAGGCCTCGTTGCAGTACTGGAGTACATCAAATCACTCCCACCCGACTCTGAAGTCATCACAGTGGGTGATTTCAACACAAACTGGGTGGGACCTGATGCTGGCGACACCAGGGACGTGGTCACATCAGCAAACCTCACACAGATGCTGGACTCCACAACTAGAATGAACTACAAAACCGGCACCAGCACTTTACTGGACTGGATCCTGACTGCTCACCCCTCCCAGATAACTAGCTTCTTCGTACTGCCTGACTCTCTCAATGACCATTTCCCCGTCAGCTGCACCTGGTCAAACAAATTCTGGAAATCTCCACCAAAGGTCATCCTGAGCAGAGTCCTACCCAGTAGCATAACACACCTAAAATCACACCTACTAAATCAAGACTGGTCCCCCTTCAACCTGGCCCCTGATGCAAATACAGCCCTTGATCAATTCATATGCATTTTCAATGAAGCTTGTAACATCTTTGCCCCACCAAAAAAGTGAAAAATGAAACCCCTCTGCAATCCTTGGCTCATGGGTTCCCTCTTAAAGAAGCTAAAACACAGGGACCACCTCTAGGAACTAGTCTAGAGAAACAGGAAAAACAGGTGGACATCCAAGATTTCAAAAGAGCTAGAAATGATTGCACCAAATCCATACGCCAGCAGAAATCTGAATACTACAAAACTGCACTTGCTGACACCTGGGGAAATGCAAGAACATTCTGGAATAACATTAAAGATGTTACCGGGAAGGAGTCCAAATCACTCCCTACTGCTATCACAATAAACGGGAATACTATCCTGGACCTAAAAGTCATAGCCAACACCTTTAATGATGCCTTCACCGACCTCAGCGGCATCCTCCCCCCTGACTTTTCAATGACAGCACTCTCCTCTTCCCAAGACATCAGTCATCACCAAAAATTGTCCCCTTTCTACTTCAGAACAGTAAGCAAAAATACCGTCAGGAAATACATTTCCAAAGCCATCAAAACACTAGAGCAAGTGCTGACACACTGGACCTCAAACTTCTGTCCCTCACTCTAGATGAGGTTCTGGGGCCTCTCACCAGGATCTTTAATCTCTCCCTCTCTTTCAGCCAATTCCCTGACAAATGGATGGCAGCGACTGTCACACCTATCCATAAAGGTGGTGACCGGACCTCCCATGTGAACTACTGACCTATCTCTATCCTGCCACCCCTCTCTAAGGCCCTGGAACGGATAGTAGCAGACCAGCTCACTGATCATCTGGACAAGTACAACATCTTTTGCTGGCAGCAACACGGATTTAGAAAAGGACACAGCACTACCATGGCACTTCTTGAGTTTACGGAAGCCATACACAACTGCCTTGATCAGGGTCGCCTAACCGGAGCTACATTCATCGACCTGTCAAAGGCTTTTGACACTGTCCACCACCGCCTCCTGCTTCATCAACTACTGAGCATTGGCCTCTCCACGGAATCAGTGAAATGGTTCAATAGCTATCTTGACAACAGGTCCCAATGTGTAAAAATATCAGGCGTGGACTCTGACACTAAACTGGTTCACTCCGGTGTCTCCCAAGGCTCCATCCTGGGCCCATTGCTGTTCAGCCTGTTCCTCAACTCCCTCCCTGACTCCACCTCTCAGCAAGTCATACTCTATGCAGATGACGCGGTGATTCTTGCCTCTCATCATGACCCAAGACATCTGCAGCAAACCCTTCAACACGGCTTCACCTCTGTTGAAAGCTGGTTCAAAGAACATAAGTTAATCCTTAACCAGAAAAAAAACGAAGACCATGATTTTCACCAGCCACCAAAACAAGCACAAACACCACCAACTTTCCTTAAACACCTGCCTCGGGGACTTCCTGAAGCAGGTTGACTCCTTCAGATACCTAGGAATCACCTTAGACCCACACCTGTCCTTTAGAACCCATATAACCAATGTATCTAAAACTGTGAATACTAGACTGGGCTTACTCTACCAGCTTCATCGGCACCTGACTAAAGAGGCCCTCTTTGCCGCAGTTCAGTGCTCCATCATCTCCTAGATTGACTATGGTCTTGTCATCTATGGCACGTCCACTGCCACTGCACTCAGAAGGATTACTACCACCCTAAACAAGGCCTGTTGACTCATCACTGGGCCGGAATGACTCACACACACCTGTGGCCTCTACTCACAAGCTAACTGGCTTCAACTTGATAATAGAATTCAGTACCAAACCTGCGTGGTTGCTAAGAAAATACAGTTGGGAACTGCCCCTCCCAGGGTCTGTTCACTCCTTCAAACGAAAACCAGCTCCAGAATTACCAGGGGATCAAAGCCACAACTTTTCCGTATCCCTCGCTGCTGCACAGCCATTGGCCAGCATTCATTCACCTACAGGGCACCCACTTAGTTTAACGGTCTTGCCAATGATACTATCAATACCACTGGGCTAGGGGCCTTCAAATCCAGGCTCCGAAACACCCTGGTCACTTCCAGCATCTGCGATTGTCATGGATAATGTCTATGCAACTCCGCTCTGCTACCGCTCTTCCTATATCTAACTCCTTACATAATGCACTTGCCCTAGTTTGGCCTCTGCCCCATGCGCTCCACAGCACCAGACAATGCCACCTTCCTGGCTGCTTCACCCCCCCCCCACCTCTCCGCTTTTCTCATTTTCTTACTTCCCGCCTTGCCCCTACCATTTCTTTCTACCACCCCCTCTCCCTATTGTCCTCTTCCTTTCCACTTTCCACTCTCCCCGTCTGTGCGAAATTAATTTGATATCCTTTACCCTTATTTGTGTAACAATTTTGTCTATTGTCATGTGATACCTATGTCTTGACATGGAACCTTTGTAAAAGAGCCCTGGGCTCAAAGGTAATTCTAATCCTAGAATTGAAATAAATAAAATATTAGTTGTTCAATAATCTAAGTTTGTGTCTAGAAAGGGCTCTAACATTAACATCAGTAAATCTATGTGGAGGCCGGCCCGGTGGCGCTGAGGGTTGAGGCGCTGGACGCCACACCTCGCTCCACGCTGGCGACCCGGGTTCGGGAGTGGACTCGGGTAGTTGGTGGGTCGGCCGGGGGGAGACAGGCTTGAGCGTCCGACGACAGCTCGCCTGCTCTGGGGAGGGATTCGGCCGATGCCTGGCACTTGCATGACCCCGAGCGGAGGCTCGGGAACTGCAAGCCCCATTAGGGGATGGCTGGCCGCTGAGCAGCACGGACGCCGACGCGCGGCACCATGACGCCAGGGGAGGCCGCCAGCTGCTCAGGAGGGAGAAAAGAGGAAAAAGAGCCTGCCTCATCTGGGAAGACGCGAGGACCTTGGACGTGCCCATGATGTCTGCGGCCTGCCCAACAGACCACGAGACCGACATTAAATGTAAGTTACGGGGTTAGAACCCCTCCACCTCATCTGCCCGTGGGGTAAACCGCGGCTCCATGGGGATTTGTGGTCTGTGTGTGGGCAGGGTTCCGGTCAGTGGGATGTCCGGGGGTCATCGCTGAAGGGTCGGAGGAGGCAGGCTGTGAGGAGGATAAAGAGAAATTTCAAAAAAAAAAAAATCTATGTGGAGCAAGGGTACATTTGATTGTGAAATTCATAGCAGTTGAGAGATATGCTGCTCACGATACAGCCTCTCCGTCTAAACATTCCCATTGTTGTGCTACAGTTCTTTTGGTTCTACGTGGAGCCTTTACATGACCATACCCTCTGCTGGCAAGCAAAGCCCTCCCCCCCGGAAACCCTTACTGACCTGTTCCAACAAAGTGCGCGTATCTTCCAGTCTGATGTGTCGTACCATGTTTATTTAGTGATCAAAGACTCCCGTTAGAACAAGAGTGGGCGAGATGGATGGTGGACTGTCCTCACGCATCACAAGGCACTGCAGCAGCACAGTACACACTCTACTAATATTATAGTCTGTCTCTGAGTCTCTCTCAAGTAGTGCACTACTACTCAGGCAGCAGCCCCCCCCCCCCGGTACCACCGTAGTGGGTAAGTGGGTGTATTGTGTATATTGTGTTGTGTACTTACTGGTGGTGAGAGCGAAAGGACAGGTGTTTTATGGATGGCCAGGAGGTGACAGCGATGCACTGCAGTGTGGAAGGCTAGGATCATGCAACTTGCAAGACGTTGCTTCTTGCCTTATTCCGAGTCTGCTCTAGCCTCTCTCCCCTAACTCGGCCTTGCGCTGCGTGCTCCATAGCTCACCTCGCTTGCTCCTCGCTGCCACTGTTGTAGCTCTACTCGAGATGCCTGCTGCTATGCCTATTGCCTCGCAGCCTCCCTAGTCTTTCTGTCCTCAGGCCCCCCCCAAATGTGAACATGTGTGCTGTGGGGGCCTGGGATTTTGGAAATTGGAATCGATCACCTTGGGCTGCCTACAAGACACAATGAGCAGCAGGCACACAACAGTGCAGCATGTCAGCATGATGGGGTCCTTTAAACAGGTAAAAAAAAAAATTGGGGGGCACCGGCTGGGGGGGGGTTGAGGTGTCGGGATGGTAGTGGGGGCCCAAAATTACAACCTACATTGGGGCCCATCTTTTCCTCCGCCACTGTGTAGGGACAGGGTTTACCTAAGGACAAATATAAAAATTACGTACCTACCGTAATTATGATCTTTCTGTGTATCTTCACCATTCATCACAGATGGGGTACTGGCCGGAGATCAGGACCCCGCGGGAGCTTTTTTTTTTTAAAAGGATAGGCGGAGCCGACGCAGCATCGGGCGCCCACCTCGAGGGCCAACGTACTACGTGGCGCTCAAGGATTAGCCGTTAGGCTGCATCGACTTCGCCTGCCTACCAGTTCTGAGTCGCCGGAGAGGTAAGAGGAAGGGATGGAGGGTGGGAAAAGAGAGTCCAAGGGACAGAAAAAGGAACAGAAAAACTGAACTAAAAGGAGAAATAATGATTGAGAGGACAGCATAGAAGAAGTAAGACTAAGGGGATTGGGTAGGGGCCCCAATCTCTGGAAGCAGAGGAAGGGAGGGAAGGGAGGGGAGAAAATTTAGGAGAGAGTGAGAGGTAACAAGGATCCGAGACCCTTGTCCGTCACCAGACTGTATAGGAACTGCAAGGAGTAGCAAAGCTCTCTGCCAGAATTCAAGGCACAGAATAACTGGCAATACCCCAAAAGCAGAGTCGGCTATTCTGGAGAAGGACAGGGCACAGGGACTTAGTACTCTCTGAAAGATATTTGGTGAAAAAAGGGGGACATTTTTTTTTTTTTAAACAGTTAGATGGATAACAGAAGGAGGGCAACCATTCAGCTCCCCACCCCGTGAGGGGTGGAGATATGTAGTAGAGAGAAGGAGTGCCACTCGAGCTAATTCCTTAGGGGAGGAAAAATACCTCCTGTGTGTTCCAACCTTACCCTCGTCAAGAAGAGGGGTAGGCACAGAGGGAGGAGGACCCAGAGACTGAGGCCCCAGGGGATGAGGGAGGATTAGATGAATGGTGAAGATACACAGAAAGATCATAATTACGTGAGGTACTGCACTTTTATATCTTACCTGTGTCAATCTTCACCATTCATCACAGGTGGGTGAGTACCAAGCCCCCCAAGGGGGTTGATTCATTGCACCGTAAGGGACAGAGTCCCTTAGCCCTCAGTGGGTGACACACTAAGGGGGGAACCTTCTGGGCCTGATGAGGCCCGAGAGTGGGGAGAGCGAGACGGGGTCCCCCCCGAGGGAGAAGGAAGTTGGCCCGACAAACTTCGTCTTGCCCTACGGGAGAAGAGATAGCTTCCCTGGTGAGCGGAGCAAATCACCCTACGCCGGGCCAAGGGTGACAACCGGGAAAGATGAAGCCATGCCGATCTCCTGGTGCAGATCGCTGTCCCTACGACCCTGGTAGCTACCTCATTGGCGTCCTAAGATGCCCTTGCTTGGTGCCTTGCTAGCTCCAGGCCACGTGCAGAGAGTGTGATGGCTTGCCTGGTTTGCTCCGAGTCAGGCAAAGCAGCTAGGATCTGACCTAGCGCGGACCACAAGAACCTGTTGTAGGCTGCATAGTGGGCCTGATGAGCAGAGATGGAGAGAAGCAACCATGCCGAGTAGAAGGTCCTCCTCCCCAGAAGTCAAAATCCAAGGAGTCTTGATCTGGGGCCAGTCACGTGTGGAGGGCGAAAGCCCGCCAGGGGTGTCCAGGGCGCCAATCCGACATGGATGAGGCATAGAACCTGGAGACTCCAGGGGAGCGCAATACCTCTGACTGAGGTCCCTAGGGGCAGGAACTCCAGAGAAGGGCCTCTGCCAGAAACGCATGGACGCCTCCAGAAAGGGAGTAGGCCATGGTGGCACCACAAGGGTGGCCGCACCAAAATCGCCTAGAAAGGCGTGCGCCGCATACTCAGGATTGCTCACAGACAGGGGAGAAAGGTGAAGGTCCTCCATCATCCTCACGAGGAAACGCTGATACTCAGAGAGATCAGCGGCCGGAGAGATATGGACATAGGGTTCCTTTCCTCCAGAAGAGGGGGATGAGGAGCTGGAGGTCACCAAATGTTCCGAGGGTGGCTGCATGGGGGGAGGTTGGAAAACCTGGCTGTTCATAGCCCTAACATAGGCCGGGAACCGAGCAGCCACCACTCTGAACTGCTCCCAGGTGAGAGGGCCGCTAGGACCAAGAATGCCTGGGAGCGCTGGAGAATGTGGCAGAGGGACAGGGGCAGAGCCGAGAGAAGAAGTTGGCTGACCTCTGCCAGGGCTAGGGAGCGGACCATGGACACCCGAGGAGGGTGTCCTGGAAGACTCCACAGCTGTACAACCACGTTGGTACTGCCAAGGCTGCACCCAGAAGAATCCCCCCAGTGAGGCGACCGGGGCCGTATAGGTCCAGAAGGATGGTCCCCTGCCTCCAAAGAATGGGACCCCCTCAAGGAACTGGAAGGGGAAGGGCGGAAGTCCGCACTGTGGCTTCATCCAGGGCCCGGGTGGACCCCAGAGAAAGGCCGACGCGCCGACCCCATACCCCTCGACCCCTCAGAGTTTGAGAGGGTCCTGTTCCTCGAGAGGGCCAGCCTAGGTAGCTGGCAGCTCTGGGCTGTCCCCGAAGAGGTGACCCAGGGAGCAGCACCCTCCCCTCCTGCAGGCTTCCCGATGGGCCCCAAAGTTGGGCGATCGAGACACACTACCGGAGGGGGTACCACCACCGAGGGGTTGAGGAACCTCCCAAGGCCAGGTTGCATGGCAATGGTGGCATGCACCATAGCCTGCTGGTCAGTACCACTGACCCTAACCTCGGGAACTACCTGACGCTCCTCAGAAGGGGGCTGGCTATGACTCTCATTGAGACCACTGGCTCGCTCTCCTCCGCAGACAACCCCGAATGGTGTGACTGCCCGTCCGACTCTGAGCCCGACTCCGACTCTGAAGAGGTAGAGTCTGAGGCCCTAAGCCAAACGGTAGGAGGGCGGGGGAAGGCAACCTTACCAAAGGGCCCGGCAGTCAGAGCAGTGGCCGAGGTGGCACCCGTGCCCTCCACAGTCCCGCAAGCGGGGCTGACAGAAGGTGCAAGGGCAGCTCGGGCCAAAGGTCCAGAGCCAGGGCCAGCCACGGTGCTGTCAAGTCCACTGGCACCGGGGGCGGTACCAGGGACAGAGACGGCGCCGACGGCAGCCCCAGCTATGACCTCGGCGCTGACGACACCGCCAGGCCCGGCACCGAGGAGTGAAGCGGTGCCGACGGCTCCGAAGGCAGACTTGGCACCAACATGACACCGCTAGGCCTCGCGCCGTGGAGCGGCACCGAGAGCACCAACGGCGCTGAGGACGACACCGACTGATGACGCCAACGCCCACGGCGCTGGCAGTTTAACTCGGGCGCCAAGGATGGCGCCGAGGCGACATGACGAAAAGGCGATGCCAAATCCAGGGTCACGGTGTTGTGAACGGCGCTTTACAGGCCTGCGGCGCAGAGACGAAGTCGGCGCAGACGTCGGCGCTGACAGGGCCCATGGCACCGCCAACGTGCCGAAGGCCCAATGGCACCGCACTGATGCCGAGGACGGTGTCAACCCAGGCCTTCCAGATCGCTGGAGCGACAATTGGGGGAGCCTTCACCCCGAGCAAGGACAGTCAGAGCGGGCGCTTCCCACCCGCCTCCCGGAGGAAGCGGACGGGCCTCCGCGCCACGGGAGGAGCCTCGACCAAGGCCAGGCTAGTAGTAGCCGAGGCTCCCTCCTCCTCGGTCTGTATAGAACTGGGAGGGGACCCGGAGGAAAGGCCGAGAGAGCGCGCGGCTTGGCCCGACGAGTGCTAACCCTACCCCCGAAAGTCAGCAGAGCTCGCCCCACTTTCCACGCACGCTGTTCGAGGACACGGCGGTCCATGGAGAAACAGGCATTGCACGAATCCATGTCGTGAAGCGGGCCAAGACATGCGAGACACCGGTCATGTTGGTCGGTAATGAATACTTGCAGCCTCACGGGCACCGACGCATAGGGGGCCGACCCGCCTTGAAAAACTTCTTGCCCTCCGACCGAGACATGACCTACGGAAAAAAACACCAAAACAGACTCGACGTCGCAAACTTTTAAATAAAAAGGAAAGATCTTACTGGCGACGTTGAGTAGAGGCAAACCCAGAACTAGTAAGACTGACGGATTTAAACGTCGCAATAAAGGCTGACAGGCCTAGTTTTTCTTCTAACAGCTTCCCACGAGGCGACCTCGACGGCGGGAGACGAAGAACTGGTAGGCAGGTGGAGTCGATGCAGCCTAACGGTTAATCCTCGAGCGCCACGTAGTACTTCGGCGCCGATGCTGCGTCGGCTCCACCTATCCTTTAAAAAAAAAAAAAAAAGCTCCCGCGGTGTCCTGATCTCTGGCCAGTACCTCATCTGTGAAGATTGACACAGATAAGATCCTAAGTTTCTTCCAAAAGTGGTGTCAGAATTGACTCTGAATCAAGATGTCAACCTTCCAGTATATTACCCTGACCATTGTAACAGAGGGGGAGCACTCCTGCACACTTTGGATGTCCACAGGGCGCTTAGGTATTATCTCAAGCGCACTGCTCCCCACCGCAGGTTGGAGCAGCTTTTTATTGCCTTTGTGCCTCAACACCTAGGTAAACTGGTGTCAAAACAGACCATCTCTAGGTGGTTAGTACATTGTGTCATTTACTGTTACAATAAGTACAGCAAGCCCCCTTCCGAGTACTGTCAGAGGTCATTCTACCTGGGGAGTGGCTACCTCTTTTGCCTCTTTGAGGAATGTCTCAGTTGGAGGTATCCTTGCAGCGGCTACTTGGAGCTCAGTGCACACTTTCATTAGGAACTACAGTCTAGATATAGCTTCCAGGTGCAGGGCCAGGTTTGGCCTAACAGTTCTCCAGGGACTTCTTTCTTGGCGTGCCTTGTTTACAGCACTGGTAACTTTCAGCCGCCTCCCAGTGTTGCTTTGTGTTCCTTTTCTCAGGACTGCTTGGGACACAGTCCTAATGGTAATAGCCTGTTGCAAGAGCTCCCACTTGAAGTAAGATAGTACAGTTTCGTAAGAACTTACCGTAACAGTAGACCTTTCAGAGGAGTTCTTGCAGCAGGCGTTGCTTTCCTGCCCTTCTTCCCACTGGTGAGGTTTTTTTTTTCCTTTTTCAGCATCTTTTCGGCGTGCTTCTGCCTGGTCCGCCTGTCGCAACCTGTTCACAGGTCTTAGGCGGGTGAACAGAGGTGGAGCTGGGGACCGCCCCCTTTTGTACCATGGTCAACATCGACGGAGCAGACATCAGGAGGCGGCCCCTGCTGGGTACTGCTAGCTAAGAGTTTCCGGTGGGTCCTAGTGCCTGTGGCATAGTCTTAATGGTAATAGCCTGCTGCAAGAGCTCCTCTCGAAGATCTACTGTTATGGTAAGTTGTTACATAACTGGACATCTTACTTGGAAAGGGTTCCTTCAGTAGGTCATCACATATAGGACTAGCGCCACCTGGCATTTGGGCCACACAGCAGACTTTTCTAGCAATACCTGATGGGGGACTGCCCACCCGATGTCACATGACTGATGTCAGCATGACCATATATAGTAGTCCCCCACACCCGCCCCCCAGTTCTTTCCCCGCTGTCATCGTGTCGTCGCATTGCAGACTTTCATTAGCATGCTCATCATGAAAGTTCTTGCGTCTGATTATTCCATTGCATTTTTCTCTCAAAATTCTCGAGTTTTTTGCTTATGTCTTCACCCAAGAAGTGCTCATCGTGTGGCACACAGATACCCCACAAGTATGGGCACGTTAAGTGCGTGATTTGCCTGGGCCCAGACCATCCCATCTCATCCTGCCCGGAGTGCCAGCCTTTCAATCAGGCCACTAGGAAAAGGAGGCAGCAGGCTTTGGAAGCCAACCTTTTAAAAGTCTGTCTTGCTTCACTGGAAAAGAAGATGGAGCGAATCCGCGAGTCCTCTTCAGAAAAATCTTCTCCTTCCAAAAAGGAGCACCGAAAGGAGAAACATCGAGAGCAGAAGTGCTCCGCTGAGGCCCAGCCAGAGGCCTCTCGGCCCTCGATGAGCAAGGCTGCTTCTCAGCCGCCACGTAAAGTGAAGACGTGATGGTAAGTAAGACAAAACTTCTGCAGGTAAGTCGACCTTTGGCCGTGCCACATCTGCCATTAAGTCGGCCCTCTGACACTCCGGAGACCACATAGCTGCTGGTAAGTCAGCTCCCCAGGCTTCTGGGACCCACCCGGCTGTAGCTGATAAGTCAGCAGGGGACTTCTTCCACTCCCGCCCTGCTCCGTCTGGTAAGACGCCCATCTCTGGCAACTGCTCGGGCGTTGTTCTCCTGTCAGGGCCTGATGTCTGGAAAAGCTGGGAGGAGACTACCCTTCTCCTCTCCTCTCCCCGTCAGTAACTTTGCCTTCACAGGTGGTTACATCAGGCGAGGACAGTGTGGAGCCCCTTGATATGCTCCATTCCTCGAGGTCCACGCCACACTCCCCTGATGGGGTCACCGGGAAGGAGTCTTCTCCCCAGCCATCCAGCCTTTTTGTGGGGGCCTCTCATCTCCCTTCAGGTGGGCTCTTTCCAGACCCAGCGACTGTCCTGGTCCTGATCCCACCTTTGGATCTGGCTCTGGTTACCCCGACGCTGGAACCTGCTCTGACGGTCTCCGAGCCTGGACGCAGCAGTCTGCCCCAGCCTTCGGCTCCAGTGTCAGACGTGGGCCCTCCATTGTGCCCCCTTCATCCAGCTCTGACACAGGCCCCTTTTCTGGCACTGGATCAGGTGCTGCCAGTCCCAGCATTGGTGCTCCAGATGTTGGCTATCCCACTGTCGGACTTGCCGCCAATCTATATGACGGCAGGCCTGACGTGGGTCCCCCCCTCCATCAGACCCCTTGACATTGGGGATTTATTCTAGACCTCAGACTGTCCCTCATTACCCCCAAGGAGTCCTGGGGACCACTACCCAGCTGGTCCTCCTCTTGATTGAAGTAGCACAGGACAGTACTACCCTGAGTACAATCCTTTCCTGGGGTGTCACTTTTCTGGTTCCCAAGGGTACCACTACCCACCTCCCCCAACCCCTTCTCAAGCTCCGGCCATGCTGGACTTCAAGACCCTAATTCAGTCTTGGTTGCAAGGGGCGCGATCGGAGCTGGTGTCAGATCTGGAAAGCAGGCTCCCACCTCTGCGCTCTCCTAGATCTCTGTCTTCGAGGAGTTCTTCTCCTCCTTCTATGGTCCACGTTTTGGGGACGTCCCGCAAGATCATTGTTCTCCCGTACCTTGGAGACCGTCCAGATGAGGTAGACGGTGATGATGATGAGTATGGTGATGAGTCGCTGGAGGAGCCCTCAGATGAACCCGAGGTTCCAAAGGGCAAGGTTTCCCCCAGTGCCCCCCGACGAGGACCCTGCCTTTTCGGATCACTTGAGGTCCATGCAAGACTTTTTTGAGTGGGAGTTGGAGGAGCAGGACCCAATATGGCAGAGACTCACCGAACACTTGGACTTAGAGTCTCTGTTACCTCCCTGGATTGGACCTCACTAGGACCTCACCTCTGTGGTCTGGCAGATGCCTCATTCCATCCCGGCTGACCCCAAGAGGGTGGACAGGGTGTACCGGGCGCCTAAGGATGCTCCATTTCTCAATGTACATCTGAAAGTAGACTCAGTTTGGCTGCTCATGATCGCTTGTCTGCACCTAAGCACATGAGCACCTCTCCTCCAGATAAGGAGTCGAGGCAGATGGACCAGTTCGGCAGGAAGGTCTGTTCTTCAGCCACCTGCGTGCTTCGGTCCCTGAATTATATGGCCCATATGGTGTCTCACCAGAAGGCTACCTTGGCCAGGCTGGAGGCCTGAGTCCAGGCTATGGACCCTTCGGGCCTCAAGGAGGAGCTCATCAAGGATCTCACCCTCTCCTGTTTTTCCTGTAGGCATGCTCTGTGGGCTACTTGAGACCCCATCGACTCAGTAGCCCACACCTCGGTGACGGCCGTTGCATTGAGACAGCACACCTGGCCTCGTCAATGAGGTTGTCTGTGATTCAGGATGCCCCCTTCCGAGGCTTGGTGCTTTTTGGTGGTGACACCAAGGACATCATCACCGACCTCCAGGAGAGAGGCCTCGCCCTGAGGTCGGTGAGGTCCATGTACCGATTGAGCACTCAACATCAGCAGCAGACCTTTTGGAAATGGACCTGGAGGCAGAGGAAGCAGGCCCCGACTCGACGCCTGGGGAAACGCAAGGCCACAGGTTCCGTCACCCCTCCTGCCTCTAAGAACCAGAAATGCTTTAGGAGGTCCTCCTCCTGACAGTTCTGCCACCTCCTGACTCCCTCGCCCCACCATCTTCTCAGTCTTATGGCAAGGAGCCAGTGTGTGTGTGGGGGGTTAACCCGCCACATGCAGAAGTGGCAGGGCATAACGTCTGATGCATGTATCCTGCAACTGGTGTCCGCCGGACACACTATACAGTTTCTGGAGATCCCACCAGAATCTCCACCAAACCGATCTTCATACTCCAGGGATCAGGCTCTTCTCATTCAAGAAGAAATTCAAAGCCTCTTGCCCAAGGAAGCAATAGAGCATTCCCCTCCGGCAAAGGGTAAGGGGAATTTACTCTCATTTTTTCCTGGTTCCAAAAAAGACGAGAGGCATATGACCCATCCTCAACTTGAGCAGTCTCAACCTGTTAGTTGAGTACAAAAAGTTTCAGATGCTGACGCTTCAGAGCCTTCTCCCACTTCTTCTGGAGAACCATTGGCTTTGCGCTCTGGACATGCAGGATGCTTACCAGCACATTCCGATCTTCCCCAGCCACCGCCGATTCCTGCAGTTCCTATTCCAGGGGGAACACTTCCAGTTTCATGCCCTCCCTTTTGGTCTGTCCTCTGCACCTCAGGTGTTCACCAAGTGCCTGGCGGTGGTGGCGGCCTTCCTTCGCCGCCAGGGTATCATGGTTTTCCCTTACCTGGATGATTGGCTGATCTCGGCCCCTTCCAGGCATTCCTTACTGGAGGCTGTGTCCTTTACTCTGGACCTTTTTGCCAAACTGGGGATCACTGTCAGCATCCCCAAATCATTCCTTTCCCCGTCCCAGAAACTTGAGTTCATTGGGGTGGTTTTGGATACAGTCCAATGCAGAGCCTTCCTTCTTCCAGACAGGGTGGAGACCCTGATCTGTTGGGCTTCTTTGGCGGCTTTGTCCAGGACCATCCCAGCTCGAGAGGTCCTCTGCCTACTTGGCCTGATGACAGCCTCCATCACTACTGTTTCCCTAGCAAGGCTTCACATGAGAACTACTCAGTGGTCCTTGCGGGTGCAGTGGGATCAGCTCCTGGATGACTTGGACCATCTGGTCCTAGTTTTGTCTGCAGTTCAGAAAAAATTATTGTGGAGGGGGACCCCTGCAACCTTTCCATGGGTCTTCCTTTCAGGAGCCCAACCCCCTCTGCATCTCTGACTACACATGCATCGAATATGGAATGGGGGCACACCTATTGGAGCACCAAGCACAGGGACTGTGGTCCAGCTTGGAAGCATCTTTACCCATCAATATTCTGGAGATGAGGATGGTCTTGTACACCTTGCAGACATTTCAGACCCTCCTTCCCAAAGGATCAGTGCTTGTCCAGACGGACAATATGTCAGTAGTCTGATACCTCAACAAACAAGAAGGAACTCGCTGGTACCCCCTTTGCAGGAAGGCGATGTGGGTGTGGAACTGGGCGGTCTAGCACAATCTGGTCCTAGTGGCTGTGCATGTTCCAGGCATTCAAATTGTCCTGGCAGACAGTCTCAGCAGGTCTCGGACCCGAAGTCATGAATGGGAACTAAATCAGGAAGTGGCAGTCTCTCTTCCTAAGGTGGGGGCATCCGGAACTCAACCGCTTTGCCTCCCACTGCAGTGCAAAACTTCCCAGGTTTGCTTGCTCATTCCAGGGCATGGTTCTTTCTGGTACAATGCGTTCTTTCTCTCTTGGACAGGGACATTTTTGTACACCTTCCCTCCATTTCCCATTCTCCAGAGGGTTCTAAAACTCTGGCGAAGACAGATTTGGTTCCCGTTGCTGCAGCAGTTGGCGAGGGAACCACCGGTTCCACTTCCGGTGACTCCTGACCTCTTAACCCATGCCCAAGTTCATCTGGTTCATCTGGGGCTCAGGACACTACATCTTCACGTGTGGCTCCTGCAGACATAACGGTTTCTCGCTTCGGGGTTTCCTCTCGAGTCACTCAGATCTTGGTAGAGACATGAAAGCTCTCTACTCGTTCCACTTACGCTATGAAGTGGAAATGTTTTTCTGTTTGGGTGGCTTCCAAAGATTGGAACCCATTTTCTTGTTCTGCCCCGCAAGTGATGGAATACCTTCTCAATCTTTCAGACTCTGGCCTGTCGTATTCTTCTTCGATGGTCCACCTTTCAGCAATTTCGACGTACCATGAGCTGGTGGATGGTAAACCCGAGGCTCAGTTGGAAGTCTCAAACTTTTCTGAAAGGGATTCTCCATCTGAAACCTCCAATCCACAGCCCTACACCGCCTTGGGATTTGAATTTTGTGTTTGAGAAGCTTACTCTCCCTCCTTTTGAACCAGCGATGAGCTATGATTTACGCTTCCTTTCTTGGAAGATGTTGTTTTTGGTTGCAGTTACTTCAGCTTGAAGGATTTCAGAGCTTCAGGCTCTAGTGTGTAAAGAGCCTTACCTAATTTTCCACTGAGACCGGGGTGTCCTCTGAACAAATCATAACTTTCTTCCCAGGGTGGTGTCGGAAGTCGCACTAAACCAGTCGGTGGAGCTTCCAGTTTTCTTTCCGTCCCCTGCGAACAGAGGTGAGGCACTCCTGCACACCATGGACATCCATCAGATCCTTCGGTGCTATACACACCAAACAAAATATGTATCTGTAAGAGTGATCAGTTATTTGTTTCCTTCGCCCCCAAGTCAGCGGGAAAAGCTATTTCTAAGCAGTGCCTTTCCAATCGGTTAGGCAACTGTATTCATTACTGTTACCAAAAATATGACAAACCTCTGCCGGGTTCCATCAGAGGTCTCTGTACCAGGGGCATGGCTGCTTCCGCTGCCTTTTTGGGGAACATTTGCGCAGCTGATATCTGTGCTGCAGCAACTTGGAGTTCTGTCCATACCTTTACCAAACACTACAGTCTGGACATTGCTTCTAGGTGGAGGGCAGGTTTTGGCCTAGCTGTTTTGCAGGGCATTCTGTCCTAGGCTGGGTCCATTCTGTTCCCCAGTTATGTTGGAGCTTTTTCTCCTCCTCCCTTTGTTTCTCTTGGTCTCTCCTTAGAGGGACTGCTTGGGATTCAGTTCTGTATGTGATGACCTACTGAAGGAACCCTCTCGAAGTAAGATAGTATAGTTACGTAGGAACTTACGTAACAGTAGATCTTCGAGAGAGGTTCCTCCCTCCTTCCCCCTTTTTTTGCTTTATGAAGGGACTCCAGATCCTGTTTACTCCTGCTGTCAGGCCTCTTCTAGGCTCCGGCAGGAGAACTGGAGGACGGGCATGGGGACCGCTCACTATATATGGTCACGCTGACGTCGGTCATGTGACGTCGGTTGGACGGTCCCCCGTCGGGTATTGCTAGAAAAGTCTGCCTTGAGGCCCAGATGCCAGGTGGTGCTAGTCCTGTGTGTGATGACCTACTGAAGGAACCTCTCTCGAAGATCTACTGTTACGGTAAGTTCCTACGTAACTGTATTTTTCTACTTCCATTTCTTTCTCATTCCAAAGTCCACAGGGGATTTGAGACCCATTCTGGATCTGAGGGAACTGTACTTCTACATCCCGTACAAGAAGATCTTACAGGAATGTATCTTCACCATTTAGTCACACTCCCTGTGGGAGCCAGAACTTTTCAGGAGGGCTGGTGCCAAGGCAAGCCATGCACATGCACCGCGCTGCAAAAATGGCTCACAGCGCCAGGATTACTTCGGCACCATCCTCTAACTACCTCAATTCCTTTTTTCTCTCCGTCGAGTGCATTTCAGTGATGATGTCACTCGCCCTTCATCAGGACGTCTCTACAGGATTACGGTAGGGAGCCTTCCCGGCACCATGTTTGACCCAGCTCCGTGTTTGGCCTGGCATTGGGTTTGATCCAGCGCTGTGTTAGGCCCTGCACCATGTTGACCTGGCGCTGTGTTGGCTTGGCACCATGATTGGCAGGCTGCTCCGGCAGCAGGGGCAGGGTCCAGTCCACTTTCCCACAAGGGAAGGTTTCTGACTATGGGTGGTCCTGTGCTCAGGGAAAGGGCAGTTCTCCAGAGTACGAATGAGTGTGCCGATTCCAGTCAGGTTCTTGGCAATGCTTGGCCTGGAGTTCTTTCTCGCGCCTTGGGGAGAGAAGGAAATAGTACCACTTGAGGTTGCCTTCCATTATGTCTTCCACGAGACCCTCGGTTCCTGTGCCATGGCCCTTTCAGTGGCATCTGCATCGCTGTGGCCTCTGAGACTTCAGTTCTGGAGTTTCCCCTCTGTCCTTAGGGTGGTCCCAAGTGGGCAGTCTCCCCAGGGCAGCGCTTTAGAGCAGCGAGTGTAGCGTCAGGCTGGGGTGTCACTGCTTGTGGGTCCAGTCCCTTGTCCTTGTAGGTTGGTAGCACTGAACCCACAAGTGAGGCCCCACAAGCCAGGTAGACCATTTGGCTCTGGCAATGGCCTTCTGCCCTTGCTAGTGACCATGCTGCCGACTCCTGCCCTGCTGGCCACATCCTCAAATTGTGTCGCTTGGTGGTACTTGCTGGTTACCACTGTCAGTCACTTTGGTACTGGCTGGGTTGCTGGTGCTGGCTGTGGTTCTGGCATCTGTGCTGGGTTGGGTCCTTCAAGGACCTGGTGTTGCTTCTAGCACTGGTCCCGATGCTGGGTCAACCCCTCTTCAGCATCATGTGAGCTCATGCCGGCATCAGGTTGACAGGATCTCTTTGTGGGGTTCTTTGCCATCCCTGGCCCTTCCGGCCTGGGTGGGTGCTGGTTCCAGTGCTCCAGGCGAGGGGCCAGGGACCTCCAGGCACCAGTTTAGTTCCTCCTGGCACCATCCTCCCCCCCGACTCCACTGGTTCTAGTGTCCGTCAATGCCTGGTCCGTGCCAGGGATCTTCTGTCACCGCATCTAGTCCTCCTGGTGCTGCTTCTTACAATGCTGGTTCTGGCGCCATGACTGTTATTCTGTCATTGCCATGTTCCCAGTGGCATGTGTCTAGTGTCTGATGCCGTGTTCAGTGTCGAGGATCTGGCGTCTTGTCTGGCGTTGTCTGGTTTTGGGCCCTGGTGCAGTGTCTGGCATAGTGCCTGGTGCCAGATCTGGGCTGGGTCTGGCACAGAGTCTGCACTGTTCCTGGTGCTGTCTCCGGCATCCTCTCTGGTGTCCTGTGTGGCACCTGATTGATGCCAGAGGTTCCCACTTAGTGGACCCCCTCTACTCCTCTTCCCCCTCCCCCCCAATGGGGGATATCGAAAAAGAAGAGTCTTACCCCACCTCATCTCTTCTGAGGGTGGCGATGTGACTTCTTAGCCTGGACTCTTCAGACTCAGGTACTTCTGCTATGCCTCAGGGCATGCTCTTGTGGTTGCTAGCTCCAAGAGTATTTTTCCCTTTGTGTCTATCCCTTACAGGTTACCCAGCTCCTGGCACAGGTTTAAAAAGGGAAAAAAAGAGAGCATTCTGCTGACTGACATATACAGGATTTTATCCAAGCAGTCACCAGTTCTTTATTTCTCCCAGATTGATTAGCTCCCCGGATATGCAAGCTTCTAGATCCTCCCCCCGGCCCCGCACTATCCTGGTGCACCCGAGATATTAGGACTCCTATTTCCACCTTTCTGGACAGTTGACTGATGGCCTTTTTGTCCAGCCCTCCCTTCTTGGAGTTCTGATGAGTCTAGAAGTCTCCGCCCCGATCCTTTCAGTAACTGCTGTTCCTAGTAGCTCTCTCGGATGCAGTCAGGGCCGAGCCTTCCCTTTAGGGCAGTATACAGATAATCCTGCCGATAGCATGCTGCATTCTGGATAGCAAATTTCTTAACGCCCACTCCATGCAACCCATGCTGGGCCTTATAGCAGCTGCTCCTGGTTTGAACACTCACTTGTCAGTCATTGGAAAACAATCTCCTCTACATTTTCCCTTCTCCTATCCGGATCCCTGGCAACTGTCTCTTCGGAGGCCTCCTTGTTGAGTAGCCCACTATGAGCATTTCAACTGCAAGGTGTTTGAAACCTATCAGAGTCTCATCTCCACTTCAGTGAGTTGCACTTGCAAACTGTTTTTGGTATGGCCCATCGGCCCTAGTGGATCTCAACAGCTACAAAACAGTCCTTTTCCAGACAGCCAACAGTCCGTCTTGAATTGCTCAAACAAACAGCAATGAGCACTCTCTTAGCTTGTTTGCTGAGAAGCTGTGAGGATGTGGAGAGAGGTCCTGGAGCAGGGGATCCTACTCCAGGCAAGTTATCTGCCAGGAGTCTAGTATACACTGGCAGTTGAGCTCGGCTGAGCAGGGGCCCATCTTTTCATCTGATTTTGTGAGATTGCTGTTCCATGAATGGGGCACTCCTGATGCAGACTCTTATGCTCGAACTGCCTCGAGTCTGCTCCAGAAGGCCAAAACATGGCATTTTCTGCTAGGATGCATTTAGACTGCTATGGCAAAATCTATTCTGTATGCATTCCATCCAAGCCCCCTAGTACTGGGAATATTGCTCAAACTGGACGCGATAGGGGGCAAAATCACTCTGATTGCACCCTGTTGGTCTCTGCAGTTATATTTTTTCTGTTAATCTGGCTATCAGTCTGCCTACAGAGGATCCTTCCTCTCTGGATGCACATGCCTCAAGGTCTCCTACTCCATCCCAACCTGTGCTTCTTTCACCTTTAGATCTGGCTCCTAGAGAGTGAGGTGATTAGGAACAAGGTATTTCAGGGGGTTCCTGCAATACTTTTTTCTGCCTGTAACCTTCCAGTAGGAAGTCCTACTCAACTAAATGGAAAGGTTTTCCATCCGGTGCTCCAAAACTGGCATGAACTCCTTCTGGGGTCCAGCTTACTAGGTTCTGGAGTTCTTACTCATACGGACAGGGTACTGCTCCGCACTCAATATGTTCCTAACTAGCATCTGAGTTCTCTTGGAATCTGCTGCTATGCTGCCTACCTACTTTTTCAGCTTCCGGAATGATGGAGAACTCTCTCTCTATATTCTCTAAACGTTCAGGTGGTCCTCACTTCTCACCTGGACAGGGCTAGGATTTCAAGCAATCCATACAGCTTTTGGTCTCCTTTTTTTCCAGCTGAACAGTCATCCTCCTCCAGTTGAGCGCATTTTTGCCTGGGTGGCGAGTTGTTTGCACCTTT
This sequence comes from Neoceratodus forsteri, assembly GCA_016271365.2. Lineage (NCBI taxonomy): Eukaryota > Metazoa > Chordata > Ceratodontiformes > Ceratodontidae > Neoceratodus > Neoceratodus forsteri. Next base: position 42,149,243 of record CM057452.1, on the reverse strand, counting down.
GTTATGCCATGCCATAGGTCATGCTGAAAAGTAAGGCATGTGCCAACTCCACCACTGCAGTTGCCACATCCCCAGCAGGGGTTCACTTTTGTGCCTGTCCATGATACACTGCAAAGCTGTAACTGGGATCACAGTGTGCATTTTTGTTACACACTATGCCCTGCATGTCACTGTTGGGCAGTATGCCACCTTGGCAGAACTATCCTGAATGGACTTTAGTCCTGAGTGAGTTTTTCATTCCTACCACCCAACTCCAGGGGTTCTTTCTCAGCTTGGTACTCTGACCCATTAGTGTGACTAAATGGTGAAGTTGCATTACTGGAAGATACGAAATGATGGACTTGTCATAATTCTTGCTCTTCAAGGAATATCTTTACCATTTATTCACACACACACACACACACCATCTCCCCAAGCTCACTTTGCTGTGTTTTTGCTCCCTTGTTCAGGGCTTGAGCTGTAAAGACACTGTCTACTCATACACTGACCACTCTTGCACAGGTCACCAGAGCTCATCCTGCTCTTCAAGGAAGTGCATGACCACTAGTTAGCTTGTTTTGCACCTCGGTAAAAAAAGGAACTGAGGCAGTTGGAGGCTGGTGCCGAGGTAAGCCTGGTGCCGCAAGCCACTCTCATGGCACCGTGCATGAACACAGCTTGCCTTGGCACCAGCCCTTCTGAAAGTTCTGGCTCCCATGGGGCCCTGATGCCTCCAGCATAGACCCATTAGTGTGAATAAATGGTGAAGATATTCCTAGAAGATCAAGAATTACGGTAGGTGCATTATTTTCATTTCCGGAAGGTCACTCTGCAAGACCTGCTGCCTCTCCTGCAGAAAGGGACTGGATATGCTCCCTGGACATGCAGGATGACTACCTGCATAGCAGGATTTGTCTACCCCACAGGAGGTACCTCATGTTCCTGTTCCAGGGTGAGCACTGCCAGTTCAGGGTATTGCCCTTTGGCTTGTCATCTGTGCCATGGGTATTTACTTAAATGCTTGGCAGTGATGGTAGCAGCTCTCAGGAGAGAGGGGACTGTATGTTCTCCCTTATATGGACAACTGGTTGCTCAAGGCACAGTCCAGGGAGCAGTTGTCCCATGCCCTAGTGCATACCAGATTGTTGTTCCATGCCCTAGGGATCACGGTCAGTCTACACAAGTCAGTCTTGACCGCTTGTCAGCACCTGCAGTACATAGGGGCAGTACTGGACCCTTTGCTTTCTTGCTGCAGGACAGGGTGGACCGCATGATGGTTGGGGCCCAGCTACTTTACAACAGCAGATATGCCACAGTTAGAACCTTCCTGAGGCTCTTCAGTCGGACAGCTGCAGCTATTGTCACGGTGCCCCTAGCCAGGCTGCACATGAGGCTCCTTCAGTGGACCTTAGGGGTCCAGTGGATCAACGCATAGATGACCTAGAACAGCAGGCCCTGGTTTCCTCCTCAGTGAAAAAGGTTCTGCTTTGGTGGATGGAACCCAGCAACCTGTTGAAAGGGGTTCCTTTCCTCATTCCTTCCCCTCAGCAGATTCTCACCACAGACACTCTGGGCTGGGGGGCTCATCAGACTCTAGGAACATGGACCAAAGTGGAGGATGCTCTCCACATACATGTCCTAGAGATGAGGGAAGTTCTATATGCTTTACAACCCTTCCAGACCCATCTATCCAAGGGCCATCTGCTGGTGCAGATGGGCAAAGTGTTGTACACTACATCAACAAATGGAGGGGGGACCCCACTCATACCCTCTGCTGGGAAACAATGAGGGTCTGGTACTGGGCACTAAAACAGTCTAGAACTATCGGCCATCCATGTTCTAGGTGTCTAAAATGTCCTGGCAGACAGGCTAAGCCTTTCGAAGTCTCAGATGCACAAGTGGGAGCTGCTGACCTCGATTGTAGAAAATCTGTTTAACAGGTGGGGTCGTCCAGAATTGGACCTTTTTGCGGCCCCACTGAATGCAAAACTTCTGCATTTCTGCTTGCTCGCTCCAGGGCCTGGACTTTTCTGGCGAGATGCGTTATCCCTTTCCTAGAAAGGGAGGTTACTTTACGTCTTCCATCCCTGTCCTCTAATGCAGAGGGTGCTAATCAAACTCCAGATGGAGGGCATCACCTTAATTCAGGTGGCTCCCTTCTGGCCTAGTCAGATCTGGTTTCCCTTGCTGCAGCAGCTGGCAGTGGAACCTCCAGTACCCAAGTGCGTGTGCAAAGGTCTGCTCTCCCAGGAACAGGGCACCCTGGTCCATCCGGACTTCAAGTCACTCCACTTCCACGCCTGACTCCTGAAGATGTAACCATTCTGAGACTTGGTGTGTCCCCAAAGGTGGTGGATATTCTGGTGGCTGCAAGAAAACCTTCCAGCAGGGTAACTTATTCCATGATGTGGAATCTTCACCCTGTGGGCTGCTTCCTGTAACTTGGATCCCTTCACTTGTCCAGTGAATCAGATTCTGGAGTACTTGCTCTACTCTTCCATTAAGGTGCACCGGGCTGCCATTTCAGCCTTCCATGTGCATGTTGATGGCCATACAGTGGCACAACTGAAGGTGTCCCGTACATTCATGAGGCATTCTTCACTTGAAGCCTCCCATCCACAATCCAGTCCCCGCTTTGGACTTGAATTTTGTTCTAGAGGAACTTTACAGCTGGTTCAATTGACTTGCAAGCCACACTTTCTGTCATGGAAAGTGTGATTTTTGGTTGCTGTTACATCAGCTCGGAGGATTTCAGAGTTTTAGGCTCCGATATGAACATTCTTCTTTGATTTTCCACCAACCCTAAGTTTCTTCCAAAGGTGGTATCTGAGTTTACTTTAAATCAAACCAACCACCCACCAGTTTCTTTGCCTGAGCATGCCAATCCAGAGGAAGCATTGCTCCATACTTTAGATGTACATAGAATTCTCAGATATTATGTTCATCGTACGAAGGACTGCAATAAGTCCTCTCAGCTTTTTGTTTCCTTTGCCCTGGAAAAAGAGGGTGTACCAGTTTCAAAATGGTGCCTGTCCAAATGGTTGGCCAACTGTATTACATTTTGTTACAGGAAGTACAGTAAAGAACTTCCTGGGGCTGTGCATGGCCATTTCACCTTAGGCATGGCCATTTCTGTTGCTTGTTTCAGGAATGTGACAGCTGCAGAAATTTGTGTTGCTGCAACCTGGAATACTCTCCACACTTTCACTAAATGCTACAGCCTAGACATTGCCTCTAGGAGGAGGGCAGGCTTGGGCGTGGCTGTGCTTCAAGGTCTCCTTTCATAGACCTATAGCATCCAGCTACCCAGACTGGTTCTCTGTTCGAACGGCTTGGGACTTGTTCCATAGGTGTGGCCTGATGAAAGAGATCTCTTCAAAGAAGATAGGTAAGAACTTGCCATAATGGTGGATTTTCGAGAGAATCTCTCTCATCAGGCCATGCTGTCCTACCTTCTGTGCCACTCAGACTCTGAGCTTCTTTGCTCCTGTCTCTCTTTCCAGGATGGTGTGCCTTCTGCTGTCTACCTTGGCTGGTAGCAGGAATGTTCAGCTCCCTCGGTTTCCTCAGGAGGAGTCCTCTGAGCATGATCTCCATCTGGAAACTGAGGAGGGCACAGGGCTGCCCACTTTTATATACTGTGGGATGCTGGCGTCTGATATTGTCGTGGGTGGCCCCCTAGTAGACTGCTAGCTAAAAAGTTTCCATGTGGTCCTGGCACCTGACTGCTATAGTTCCATAGGTATGGCCTGATGCAAGACATTTTCTCAAAAATCTACTGTTAGGGTAAGTTCATTCGTAACTGTACTTTCCACCCATTCAGCCAACCCTAGAGACGCACTTTGAGGTGACCTGGAGGAGGCCTGCTATAGTGGCAGCTGTCACCAAAAATTTGGACAGAAAATATGCGGCACTGAAATCTAAGCCCATGTATCTGGACTTTAGGAGAGCGGAGTTTAAAGAAATGGGGGACTGCCTCAGAAGCTGCCTAGTAGGGAAGGATTTTGCCAGGGCGGGGTAAAAATAAGGGAGGGCATTATTAAAACAACCAGCCTCTACATGAAGGGGGTGAGCAAAAGGAAGAAACAACCATTATAGTACTCGAGTGAAGTGATCACAGTGGTGAAAAAAGGGTGGCACACAGAGGTACAAAGAAAAGCAGAAGGATGAAAGCAGGCGTACAAAGTAAAATGGAGGGAAGCATATAAGGCAGTGAGGAGAGCAAAGGCACAGATGGAAGAAAGGATAGCCAAAGGGTAGCTAAAGGGGATAAGACTTTCTTCAGGTACATAAAGGACAGGAGGAAAGCGAGGGGAAGGATAGTGCAGATAAGGAGGGTGGCAGGGGGGAACTGTGCAAATGAGGACCAAGAGAAATGCAGACATCCTGAACCGGGACGGCATTGCATATGTGCGAGGCAGCCCCTAGGTACCAATGATTACCATACAGTGTAGATTAACATTAAGTTGAGAACAGAGGCAAACCACACAAGGACTATGGTCCTGGACTTTACGAGAGCAGATTTAAAACAAAAATTGGAGACTGCTTCAGAAACTGCCTCATACAGGAGAACTGCCATGGAGGGGGTAGAGGCACAGTGGGGAAAAATCAGAGACTGCATAACTAAGGAAGCCAACCTCTGTGTGAAGGAAGTGAGTAGAAGGAAAGAGAGACCATTATGGTTCCCTAGGGCAGTAGCCAATGTGGTAAGGAAAAAAGGGTGGTATAAGGAAATGCAGTATGAGGAAAACAGGGAGGTATACCAAGTAAAACAGATGGCAGCAGGAAAGACAGCAAGGGGAGCAAAGGCACAGACCGAGGAAAGGAGAAAACAAAAGGAGGGATAGTAAGGATTAGGAGGGCGGCTGAGGAAGACTATGCAGAAGAGGATCAAGAAAAAGCAGACATCCGGAACAGGTACTTCTGCTCAGTCGTCACAATAGAAGGAAAAAGGACGGACTATCGGGGAGCAGCAGGAAAAATAGGAGGGTGGAGGTAGGTATGAGTCCATTTTCAAAGGAAAAAGTCCTGAAGGGATTTGCAGATCTGAAAGTGGACAAGGCCGTGGAACTGTACAGGCTATACCCAAGGGTTCAAAAGGAATTCTGGAGGTGCTTGCTGCACCACTGATGACCTTATTCAACAGGTCACTGGAAATGGGCGTGGTTCCAGAGGACTGTAGGAGAGCAGACATCCCACTCCATAAGAGGGGCAGCAGGGAGGAGACAAACAACCATAGACTTGTCAGTCTCACATCAGTGGTGGGAAAACTAATGGAAACCCTGTTAAAGGAGAGGTTAGTAGAGTATCTTGAATCTAATGAGCTACAGAACCAAAGACAGCATGGATTTACGGGGAGTCATGCAAGACAATTCTGAGAAAAGGATCGGGGAGGGCAGTGGATGAGGAGGAGGCAGATACAGTACTGGGTCTGATTCTCTTATGTCTTCATAAGTGACGTTGCAGAAGGACCAGAAAGGAAGGTATGCCTTTCTGCAGATGACCCCAAAATCTGTAGTAATGTGGGCACTCGAGAGGTGATGGAGAGAATGTGTGGGGACCTTGGGAAACTCAAGGAGTGGGCAAGGGCAAGGCAACTGGGGTTCAATGCCAAAAAATGAAAAATCATGCACCTAGGGCATAGAAACCCAACAGCTGATTACATAGACAGTGTTGGCAGATAAGGGGTTATGGCCCACCCAGTCTGCCCATTTGAGCTTGTAAGTTCAGTTTATGTTTTCCTAGAAGTCTGTTGCCCAATACCCCTGACCTCCAGAATTCCTTTATGTCTATCCCATGCATTCTTAAATCTCATGATTGTTTCAGCCCCCACCACTTCCTCTGTCAGGGTGTTCCATTTGTCCACCAATTATAGGATGAAGGGAGGTACTGACAGTCACGAAGCAGGAAAGGGACCTCTGAATAATCGTATCTGAAGACCTCAAAGTGGCAGGGCAATTTGACAAAGCAGTGGTTAGGGCCGCTGGGATGCATAGGGAAGAGGTATCACCAACAGAAAGGAGGTGGTGCTACCAATATATCGGTCACTGGTGAGACCCCACCTGGAGTATCGTGTCCAGTTTTGGAGGCTACTCATCAGCAAAAACATTCACAGGGTGGAGGCAGTCCAGAGGAGGGCAACTAAAATGGTGCAAGGGTTGTATCAAGAGCCCTATGGATGAGAGACAGGGATCTCAACTTGTACACCCTAGAAGAGAAGAGAGTGATGGGAAACATGATAATTTAAATGTACCTCACAGGATGAACAAGGTGAAGGAGTGGAGTCTCCTTCAAATGAGAGAGAGCACAAGCACCAGAGGACATGTGATGAAGCTGGAGGGGAGGAAGTTCAGAAGGGATGTGAGGAAGCACTTCTTCACTAGAAGAGTGGTAAACACCTGAAACAGACTGCCAGTAGAAATGGTGGAGATGAAAACAGTGATAAGCTTCAAGCTTGAATGGGACAGACATGGGAAAATATTAGTAAATAAGCAGAGAGGAGGGGGGATTGCCAGAGACTAGGTAGGGTCTGCGGAGACAGACAAGGCACAGACCATCTGGGCAAACTGGGTGGACTATGCACTCCTTATTTGCTGACAAATTCTGTGTTTCTGTTTCACTCGACCAATAGCGGATGCCATCGTTTCTTTTTTTTAATGATAGCATTCCCAAGATCTTCACTGCATCCCACAAAAAAGGAGTCTCGTAAAGTTGACACTATGGGCAAGTGAGTCTGTGCCTCTGCTACCCTTGGCTTGAGGCTAGCTAGCGACCAAGGTCATTTCTCAAAGTATGAATACTCCTTTTGGGTCAGGCTAAAGTTGCTGGCAGAGACTCTGACAGATACAGAAGCAAAGTGCGATGTGCTGCTTGCTGTAAAACAGGGTATTGGATCTAACAGCCACCAGTTTAAATCTTCTATAGAAACATAGAATTTGACGGCAGATAAGGACCGCTTGGCCCACCCAGTCTGCCCATTTCCCTACCTACTGGATAAGCTGCAGATTCTAGTTAACCAGCAGCCTACTTCTTCTTACCCCCACCCCCCAGAATTGCCTTATGACTGTCCTATGCATGCTTGAATTCCACCACTGATTTTGGCTCCACAACCTCCTCCGGAAGGCTGCTCCATGCATCCACAACCTCTCTGTGAAAAAATACTCTTAAATTACTTCTGAGCCGCCCTCTATCTTCAAATTGTGCCCTCTTGTTCTTGCACACCCTTTTTGAAAGATGCTACCCTCTTGACTTTGTTGTTTCCTTGAGGTACTTGAAAGTTTCTATCATGTCCCTCTCCCTCCTTTCCTCGAGGCATACATATTAAGCTCCTAAGTCTCTCTCTCATATGTCTTCCGTGCAGACCCTGCACCATTTTAGTTGCCCTCCTCTGGACAGCTTCCATCCTGTCTATGTCTTTGTGGAGATTGGGTCTCCAGAACTGCACACAGTACTGAAGATGGGGTCTCACCAGCTGTCTGTACAGAGGGATAATAACTTCCTGTTTTCTACTGGTGATGCCTCTCCCTATGCATCCCAGTAACCCCCCAGCCCTCCTTGCTGCCCTCTCACATTGCTTGCCCTTTAGGTCATCTGATATGACTACCCCCAGGTCCCTTTCCATTTTTGTTGTTGTTAGTATCTCACCCCCATTGTGTACTCTTCCCTGGGTTTTGTTTCCCAGGTGCATTACCTGCACTTCTTAGCAGCATTGAATCTAAGCTGCCATACATTTGACCATTCCTCTAACCTTGCCAAGTCCCTTCTCATTCTTTCCACCCCACCCTGTGCATCAACTCTGTTGCAGATCTTAGTGTCATCTGCAAAGAGACATACTTTTCCTTCCAGTCCTTATGCAATGTCGCTTATAAAGACATTGAAGAGGACCGGTCCTAGTACTGAACCCTGCGGTACCCCACTAGTAACCCTCCTTTCTTCTGAGTGGACTCCATTTACTATTACTCTCTGTGTCCTATTCTCCAGCCAATTCTTTACCCAGGCTGTCATCTTGGGACCCACTTCCAGGCTGGCTAACTTGTATATTAATCTTTTGTGTGGGACTGTGTCAAATGCCTTGCTAAAGTCTAGGTAGGCCATGTCCACAGCCCCTTCCTGATCTACTACTTTGGTCACCCAGTCAAAGAAATCTATCAGATTTGTCTGGCATGACCTTCCCGCTGTGAATCCATGCTGCCTAGGGTCCTGTGCCCCTCTGGCCTCTAGATACTTGACAATTCTTTCCTTCAGAAGTGATTCCATCATTTTCCCTATCACTGAGGTTAAACTAACAGGTCTATAGTTTCCTGCTTCTGCCTTGCTCCCACTTTTGTGAAGGGGAATCACATCTGCCCTCCTCCTCCAGTCCTCGGGTACCACCCCATCCTCCCATGATTTGTTAAAAAGGGTAGTCAGTGGTGTCACTAGTTCTACCCTTAGCTCTTTTAGAATTCTGGGATGAATCCCATCAGGCCCCATTGCTTTGTCCATCTTTATTTTAAGAGTTCTTTCAGAACCTTTCTTCTGTAAATGGCTGGTATCAACTTCTGTATCCAGAGTGTTACTACTGTTTGTTTTATGTACCTCTCTTCATTTGTAAATACTGAGCAAAAATATTTGTTTAGTATCTCTGCCTTTTCACAGTCTCCTCTGCCCACCCTCCCTCCCCTTTATTAAGCCTCACTATCCTCTCCCTTGGTCTTCCTTTGCTCCTTGATGTACCTATACAAGGTTTTATCCCTTCTTAACTGAGTTGGCTATCTTTTCCTCGGTTTGGGCCTTTGCTGTTCTGACTGCCTTCCAGCCTCCTTTGCTTTAACTGATACAGTTCTCTGTCCTGCTCCTTCCATGTATTCCTTGTACTTCCTGAATGCTTTTTCTCTTGAACCTCACTGCCACTTCCTTTGAGAACCATAGTGGTTTCTTACATCGCCTTGTTTTGTTTATTTGCTTCACACAAAGGCTCACCTCTGTGATGGCAGTTTTTATTATTCCCCATTGTTCTTCCACCCTCCTTCCTGCCCATTTGCTAGTGCAATCTTTAGGCACTAACCCATTTTTGGCAAAGTCAGCCCTCCTAAAGTCCAGTACTTTTGTCTTTGTATGGCTTGACTCTATTGCGTGTTTATTGTGAACCATACTGTTCGATGGTCGCTAGTTCCCAGATGGCTACCCACTTCTACATCTGTGATCCTCTCTCCATCTCCATTTGAGAGAATCAAGTCTAATATTGCTCCCTCTCGAGTGGGCTCCAGTACTAGTTGTCAAAGGCATGCCTCCTGTAGGGCATCTAGAATAACTGCACTCTTCGAAGTGGCAGCTGCAACTGCACTCCAGTTAACATCTGGCATATTCAGATCACCCATCAGCAATATCTCCCCTTTTTCTGCCATTCTAAGTATACTTTCTATCATTTCCCTATCCATTTCCTCCCCCTGAGAAGGGGGTCTGTATACAACCCCTGTGCATATTGTGGTGCCATTGCCTGTCTCCAAATTTACCCACAGTGCTTCTTCTCCTCCCTGTTTACCCTTTTGTTCTGTTGCTTTTATTCCTTCCCTTATGTAAAGAACTCCTCCTCCTCCTCTTTTACCTCCTCTGTCCCTCCTGTAGACAGTGTATCCTGGTATGTTTATGTCCCAGTCATGGTTTTGTGTACCATGTTTCTGTGACTGCCACGATATCCAGATGTTTCTCTCCATCAAGGCCTACTAATTCAGGAAGCTTGTTACCCAAACTACGGGCATTAGTACTCATTGCTCCATTTTTGATGGCTTTACCTTCTGTTGCAGCATCCCCCACTGACCGTTCTACCTCAGTCTTTTTCTCATTTAGTACCCTGTTTTGTAGGGAGAGGCTGGGATTTTCCTGCTGCTTGTCAGTGCCTCCCCCTTTGACTAGTTTAAAAGCTTGCCAATGAAGCATTTAAACCGATTGCTCAAAAGACTTGTTCCCTTCCTGGATAGATGCAGACCATCCTGCCAGTATAGGCTGGTGTCCCTCCAGGTGGAACCCCAGTCCCCAATGAAGCCAAACCCCTGTGCTCCACACCATTTTTTCAACCATTCATTAAACTGCATGGTGCCAATTACCCTCGCCTCCCCCATGCTTTTGACAGGCAGCACCTCTGAGAAGGATACTGTGTGTGCTACTTGTCTTAGGTCCCTCCCCAACTCTGCAATGTCCTCCTGCACTGCTCTAATCTCATGATGAGCCAAGTCATTTGTCCCTAGGTGGACAATTACGTCCAGCCTCGAATCCTTTGCAGCTGTTCTCGTGATCCTGAGGATGCGCCTGTCCCTCCAAGCCATGGCACCAGGCAGGCACTCTACTTCATTTTTCCCAGCTCCCCAAGTTCTATACCCTAATAGAGTCCCCACCAGGAGCTGCTTCCTTTCCCTGTGGTGTCCTCTGCCTCCTTCCTGTGGGCCTCCTTGTGACAGTTATCATCAGTCTTCTGCAGGTGTATCCATAGGGGAGCTATGCTCCCAGAATGGTGTATGGATTGTGGAGTGGAACAATTGACTGGGTGTGCCTCTGTTCCACCCTCCTCACCTCCTGAGCCCACTGTGGTCCAACTGCTGTGCTTTCTTCGCAACCTCTGAGGTAGTGGTGGTGGCGCTAGTGCTCCCTGGATGGGGGAGGTTCCCTTCCTACTGTCCAGTGTGGCCTGGGGGAAGGTTTCCTTACTACTGTCCAGTGCAGCCTGAAGACGGGCAACTTCCTCCCTCAGGGCAGATAGTTGTCTGCAAATAGGGCAGCATCTCAGCCTCCAGAAAGACTCCCGGAAGACTGCTGCCCCACAGCCATTACATTTACTACTCCCCACGCTTATCTAGGTTTTTTTATTGTATTTGTGTGTGTGTGTGTGTGTGTGTGTGTGTGTAAGATACGACGCGTGTGATTTGTTATATAGAAATATATATATTATACAATTGTATGCTTATATTGTCAGTGCAGTGTGCTAGAGAGGATAGTGACAGTGAAATGCACCTTGCACTCGAGGAAATGATGTCAGGAACTCAGGTATAAGGGAACTATTTCCAGGGATGGGTGGGGTGAGGGTGGGGAAGGTTGAGCCCAAACTGTGTCCTCACAAAACAATCAACTAAAAGCTCTCACCCATCAGCTACATGAGTGCCTTCCTGTCAGTTTAGATACCCTACACAACAATTTGACAGAGAAAGTACCCTGCTAATCAAACAGAGAAAAATCCAGACATCCAAGTCAGACACAGGTAAACCTCTCCAGCCCCAAAACAGCCTGGTGGTTTGTTAGCCACAAAGGAAAATCAAATATGCAGTTATTTCAGCCCTTCTAAGGATGCTGACAAGATAAGCAGTTTTAAAAAAACCCTTCCTGAATTAAAAACTAAAACAAACACAAAGCAATACCACTTTAAAAGTGAGGAACACTTCTCTCAGATGTAAACCCACCAAAAGTTGCAAACTATATTGATGCAGATTCTCACAGAATTCTAGTAATCAGTCCAGTTAGCCACAAAGGAAAATCAAATATGCAGAAGATAAGCAGTTTTAAAAAAAACCTTCCTGACTTAAAAACTAAACCAAGCACAAAGCAATACCACTTTAAAAGTGAGGAAAACTTCTCTCAAATGTAAGCAAGAGAGAGAGAGTTTAGTTACAGATATTTCGTCCAAAATAGTATATCCCACGCAGCTTCTCAGTTGTTGCCAAGCACTCCTGTACACAACTTGGAAGAAGATGGACTTCTATGGATGCCTTCAATGCAGCAGCTTGCTCTGCAGCTGTGCAGATATCTGTGTTAGGCAGCATTCCTGGCTGCAGACTGCTGGCTTCACCCTGAACATCCAACAACAGATCATGAATGAACCCTTCGATGGCACCTGTTTGGACAGCAGGTGGAGCCATCTCTTAAGGAGACTAATGAATCAAGAATGACTCTTAAGACTTCCAGTCTATTTTATTTATTCACTCTCAGAAGGGCAGGGATGCATCTCCTTCCATAATAGCAGTCCTTTTGTGGTTCAGGAAGGAGAGACCAAAACAATATACCTCTGCCTCTCCAGGCCCTAAAGAAAGCACAGCAGAAGGCACAGGTGTCAAAAGCATTCAGTGCCACCATCTGAAGCATCAACACTGGGTTCACTTCAGCTGCCCAAGATGGACCACTCCTTCCCAATAGGGAGCACTGCACCCAGTTCTTCCATCTGTGGCAGTCCATCTTGATGGACAAGTGGGTGTTAAGAATCACCCAAGAGGGGTACTCCCTGGAGTTGTTGGAATCACCCTGGAGAATCGTCCTAGAAGACACTCCCCGTCTGCTCACTTGTCAGCGCTTCTGGCACAGGAAAATGCAGGCCTTTTGAGAAACAGGGCAGTGGAAATGGTGCATTCAGAACAGAACCCAGGGATCTACTCCCACTACTGCCTGGTACCAAAGAAATCTGGGGACATGTGCCCCATTCTCGATTTCAATGAATGGAACAAATACAGACTGAGAAAAATTCAAAATGATTTCTGAGATCCTTGCTACGTTACCTGAAACATCATGATTGGCTAACATCACTGGATATCTGTGATGCATACCAGGACATACTGGTACACCAACTACCACAAGTACCTCTGGTTCTACATGGAGCGTCAACACTACAAGTTCATAGTCCTACCCATTGGGCTTTCCTCAGCACTGCAAGTCTTTACAAAGTGCTTTGCAGTACTCCCCATGGACCTCAGAAAGCCAGGACTCCCAAGTCTTCCCGTACCTAGAAGACTGGCTCCTAACCAGAGCCAGTCCAGACAGGAGACAGAGCAGGCAGTGACCACTGCCTGTTAGTTTCTAGTGTCTATGGGAGTCCTGCTGAACCCTGCCAAGTTTCAGATGGAGCCTGTTCATAGGAACTGTTCTGGACATGGCCCAAGCTTAGACTTTTCTTCCAGACAGCAGACTATGGGCTATCTTGCAAATGGCATTCTACATTATGACAAACCAGACTGTGTTAACCCACTCCTGTGCAATGCATGCTAGGCCTCATAACCTCCTCAGAGTTCAAAGTGCCTCTAACAAGACTGCAAATGGGACAGCCCAGAGGATGCTCGGTACACAGCAGTACCAGGCATCACACTCTCGAAACTACCCCATTAAGGGGTACTAAGCCTTTGGTGATGGCTCTGATGTGGTGGTCAGTGGAGGAAAGCCTTCTCCAGGTCTTCCCCTTCTCCTAGTAGGAGCCAGAGATGACTCTCGTCATGGATGCCTCCTTACTGGTGTGGGAAATTCACTTCCAAGGTCTCCAGACTCTGGATTTCTGGGTCTCTTAAGAGGTACAGTACTTCATAAGTATCATAAGTAAATACAGAGCTGTGTAGACAATAGTCCTTTTGCTCGCCAGATTTATGTGTCCCCCAGAATCTTGTACTTAATAAAGAAACTATCCAATCTATTCTTAAAAATATTTATATTGTCACTAGCTACAACCTCCAATGGTAGTTTGTCCCAAATGTTAGTTGCTCTTAAGGTGAGCCAGGATTTTCTTTTATTTGTTTTAGGACAATCCACTAACAATTGTAGAGGGTGTGCCCTAGTAATGCACAATGATTCCCTGAATCTCAACCCCAGGAACTCCCATAAACCTGAATCAGTGAGTGATTTGTAAATCAAACACATATCCCCTCTTAACCGCCTAAACTCCAAGGGGTAAAGGCCCAAAATATTCAACCTCATTTGATAATCATGTCCTTTTGCCTCCTGTATGTTGCGGGTTGCTCTCCGCTGGACTCTTTCCAATGCAGCTATCTCGGCCCTTCCACTTGGTGACCAAAACTGTGCACAGTAGTCTTAAGTGTGGCCTCACCAAGGATGTATAAAGGGATAACAAAACTTCCTTGCTCCTGCATGTAATATGCTTGTTAATACAGTGCAGTAGACTACTTTAGATTTTTTAATAACCGAGTTGCAATGTGTTTTAAATGATAAATCGTTATTGCATTTTTTATTGCATTTTTATTGCGTAAAAAGTATCGGAATTACAACCCTTTGAGCCATAGACTCATTTGCAAAGGCTCCACGTCAGTTACAGGGGTGGAGGGGAAAACATAATACAGGGATACACAAGTAGTAAAGCAGTATACATGAAAAGAAACCAACACTCATTTACAAACAATACTGGCATTTCTTACCAGATTCTAACTCAAGTTAGTATAAGCAGAGGTGATTCAGTGTTCGTGGCATCAGCTGTTAGAGAAAAAAATGTGGGGGGGCCAGTCTTTAGGCCTCAGGAGACCCTGTGACTGAAGTTAAAAGGGTTAGGTAGCCTATTTAGGAGGGCAGAGCTATCCACAGTTACAGTTAGCAGACTCAATTAGGTGGGATTAGTAACCGTAATGCCCAGGTCACTTTGTTGCTCCACAGTACTCAGTATTTGTCCTCCAAGTGTATATGACCAGTTGTTATTCAGTCTCCCAAAATGCATAACACAGCATTTGTACACATTGAATGTCAGTTTTTTATCCAGTGCCTAAGTCTCCAATGCATTGAAAGCTTCCTGGAGTCGTGTGTCATCCTGGTTGTTAACGAGATGCCCTACCCTGGTGTCATCGGCAAACTTAGATATCCAAACTCCATTGTTAACATGCATTGAAGCAGTATATAAGTTGAACAAGCATGGCCCCAACACAGAGCCCTGGGGCACCCCACTAGTCACCTCGGCCCAATCAGAATTAGTTCCGTTTACACTAACAGATTGTGTTCTAGAATTGAGCCATGCTTCTATCCATTTTGTTATTTTCCCATCCAAACCATGTGCAATTAATGCATCAGTAAGTTCCCTGTGTGGTACCTTATCAAATGCCTTTGAAAAGTCCAGGTATACCACATCCACAGACTGTCCCTCCCCCATGGCTCTACTAACCCTTCCATGGAACTCAAGTAGATTAGTCTGACAAGATCATCCGGCAGTAAAACCATGCTGTACTGGATCCATCACGTCCATTTTCTGAAGATACTCCATGATATAATCCTTTAAAATACCCTCAAAGAGTTTCCCCAAGACCGATGTCAGACTAATCGGTCTATAATTCGACACATCATGTCTACTCCCCTTCTTGTAGATAGGAACCACCATATCTTGCTTCCATGCCTCCAGGACATACTCCTCATTCAGTGATCTTTGAAAGATCAATGCCAGGGCTCCAGCCAAGTAATCCGCCATTTCCTTAATTATTCTTGGATGTATTCTGTCTGGGCCCTGGGATTTATTTTGATCCATTTTTTTTTTTAGCCTTTTAAGTATTTCTTCTATAGTAATCTACAATCTAGTATCTAATACAGTTTTCAAATGAGCTAGTTTGGGGGTAGATTTTTTTATTAAAAACTGATGTAAAGAAGTCATCGTACGTTTGGGCTAAATGGAACTGGCCAGTGACCATGCTCCCATCAGTTGCATGTAGTGGACCTATAGCATGACAAACGCCCTTTTTGTCACTAATGTAAGCATAAAAAGACTTGTAATTGTCTTGGACCCTAGTTGCAAGACTCTGCTCATATTTTATTTTGGCATCCTTAATACATCTTTTTGTCTTTTTTTAGAAGATCCTTATAAATATCCCAGCCTATGCTGCTGCCAGACCTTTTAGCCCTAGAAAAGGCCCTATTTTTTTTAATCTGTTGCCATACTGATTTTGACATCCATTTAGGTAAAATCTTAACACTGCCATCCAATCCCTTTTTCCGGGGAGTAAAGTTTTTAGTTAATGAAGATGTCTTATCCACCAGGAGGTCCCACATGGAGTCAAGGGTTTTATTTTGGAAATCCTCTACCCAGTTCCATGTGCTTAGATATTTCATACCTTCGAAATCTGCCTTATTATAATTATATTTAATAGTCGTGCTTTTAGTAGTATCTGCTAATAGACCAAGGGAGAAACAGACCATCGAATGGTCACTCGATCCGAGAGGGGGGAGAACCTTACAAAAAATTATATTGTCAATTAAATTGCTTAGAACAAGATCTAAGATATGGTTTCCTCTAGTGTTGGAAGTGACCATCTGGTTCATCCCAGCTAGCAAACATGTTTCCAAATAGTGTGATTCCAAAAAAGTATTTGACTGTAATGTTTCCCAATTTACAGTATGCCAGGTAGATTTAAATCACCTAGTACCACATTACTTTTAGTGGTACCAATAGTAATTAAAAAATCCAGTATTTGTTCTTCTTTATCTGGTGTAGCAGACGGTGGTCTATATATCACACCAATATTAATAGGATCCAGATAGTAGGGAGATATCTTTACCCATAATGCCTCAATGTTATCTCATTTGGATGTGTCTATCATCTCAGAATTAGTTTTATTAGAGATATACAAGGCCACGCCCCCTCCTCGTTTTGCTTTCCTATCTTTATGGAACAAGTCGTATCCATGGATTTGTTTTTCCTGTGGGTCATTTGGTTTCCACCAGGTCTCTGTAATAGCACATATACTAATATTCAGATGTTCAATAGTTAATTTTAACTCCCCAAACTTGTTATTTAAACTCCTAGCATTTAATAAAAGAAAGTTCTGTGTAGTATAATCTTTTTTGTGTCCATCTAAGAAATGACTGGTAGGCCTGCCTCCCCCTTCCTAATAAGTTTAAACCTTCCTCAATTGCCTGTCCGAGTTGGTAAGCAAAGATTTGTTTGCCCCTTCTGTTTAAGTGTAGGACATCTTATGAGTATAACATGGGGTTCCTGAACTTTACATCCTGTTCCAGAAAGATGTAGCCCTCCCTGAAGCACCATCTTCTAACTCCAGGAATCCACTAATATTGTTCTTTGCAGTTTTCTTTGAAGTCAGGACTGCCCCAGAGAGAATAGAATGATATGCTAATCATGGAATGTTAAGCACATGCATCTATTTTCAAACAGCCTTGTGCTAACTGCCTACATTCTGGCTCAGATTTCTTCTCTCTGCTGAAGACATCAGATGCCCTAGAGATCTCTCTGTCAATCAAGATCATCTGATTACTGTTAAGACCAAAAAAACTTAAGTAGTTTTGTCTTATTTTTTATTACTGCCTTGTGTTTATTGTTTTTTACTGTTTTTCCTCATAGCAGGTTTTTTATATAATTGATTAGCAGTACTAACTGTAAAGAAAGTATTTATATATGTTTTCTAGAAGTGTTATGTTTGTTAACAAAGTGAGGCAAGTGCTATGCATTTCTCACAATGTTTTAGCACTTTTATGACCAAAAAGCTAATCAATTTTTAGAGATAAATAAAACCCTGTTTAAAATGTTTGGACCTCCTGGTTTTAAGAATTGTTGAAGTGTGCTGAGGTGTTTGCTAAGCCAGATAAGCATGATCTTTGCTTGATCTGCCTTTGGCAACAACAATTTTATGAAGATTGTGATATATTTAAGTCTTTCCCTGGTAAAACAGTGGGGGAAAAAAGCAGGGAGAGGTTTAAAAGGAAACTAGAGGAGGGGTCTCTGGGCTTTAACCAGTCCATCCTCTCCAAGAATGTGGCAAGTTTAAAAGGAAACTAGAGACGGGGTCCCTAGGCTCTAACCAGTCTACCCCCTGCATGAATGTGGTAAGTCCTTCCAGAGCCTCTAATTCCACCCCTGATATGGGTGAGGGCTCTGGCTTGAAGAGGGATCCCTGGGCTCTGACCAGTCCACCCCCTCCATTAATGTGGCAAGTCCTTCCAGAGCCTCTATTTCCACCCCTAATGTGGGTGAGGGCTCTGGCAAGAGAGTCAATCAGCTGACTGACTCTCCGGTGCCTGCCAAATAACAAACAAACAAAAAAAAAAAGTACTCTGACACCCCGGCTGAAACGCCTCAAGGGGTCCCTCAGGTGCCTATTAAAGCTTTCTCTTCTGCAGATCTAACAGGCCTTAGCTTTACTCCAGGTGCTGCAGGGGTTATTTTCTCCTCAGCAGGCTGTTATTACTCCTGCTGAAAAAGCAGCTGTTGTCGCCCCTCTGGCACTTTTATATATTTTCTAAAATGCTAAGATGTTTGATGTGTTTTTAAACTTTGTTAGGCGCCTTGGTTTTTGAAAGGTGCCATAAAAATAAAGACTATTGTTATTATTACTTTGGCATATGGTGATGATGATAATAATGAAACTATAACCAGGATGAGAAGGGAATTGAACCTGAGGTATCACTGGAACAGGATTTTAGTTACCCCCCTGACCCACATAAGATTTCTTTCCCATTTCTCTTTTGTGAAGGAAATGATAGAGACCCTGGATCTACAAACAGCTGAAGAGATCCATGATGAAGAGGAGGCACAATATATGGAGCTTATGGGACTGACACCCTTAAAAGGCTATTTTTACCTATCTATAAATTAAATAAAAATAAATAAATAAAAATGGACTAGTTAGAAACCCTTAAGGCTCCTAATTCAGCAATATGGCTAAAAAGGGGTACCTTTCATTATCCTGGGCAATCCGGCAAACTTGTTGCCAGGCCTATGCAGCCGTCTGCCAGAAAGCTGTCTGGCAGTTAGTTGTCAACAATGATGAGGCTAACCCCTCTTTAACGGTGTCAGAGCTATTGGATGCAGCAAAATTGTGTTTGGGGGCTTCCAAATACTAATCTCAAATGGCAGATGACACTAATTATACTGCTGCAAGATGGACGGCTGGTGCAATAGCCCAACCTCACCCAGGGCACACAAGCTAAGGCAATGAATTTTGCAGTCAAAGGCCACTCTCTTTTTGTTGCCCAGACTGAAGCTTATTAAAAAAAAAAAAGAAAAAAAGATGAATATAAAGCTACTTTTAAAAGTAATTGGAATAGAGACAGAGTCCCTCTCATTCTACTTCTTATTCTAGGGGAGGCAGAGGCAGATCTTCTTTTAGGAGACCTTTCTTACAGGTATAGGCTGTCACTCAGCAGCAGTACTAGCCACAGCAGATAGAACCCCTGCCTTTTTTCCCTTCAGGCTGCTTCTCCCCATCCTGTAACCGGCAGCCTCGCCTACTATTTCCAGGAATTATCAAACTTAACAAATAGGTTCTGGAAGTAGTGCGTCAGGGTCTCTCCCTTTGTGTCAAGTCCCTTCCTCCTCCAATTGCACCAGCTCCTCTCTCAGAAAGAGAATTGCAGGAACAGGAGGTACAGGCCTTATTACAGGCAAAAGCAGTCGAGCCTGTTCCCCACAACCAAAGAGGACGAGGGTTCTATTCCAGATATTTCCTAACAACGAAAGTATCTCAAATTCAGACTCCCCTCAGGCCACTACCAGTTTTCAACACTGCCTTTCAGCCTCATCTCTGCACCAAGGGTTTTTACCAAGTGCACAGCAGTGATACTGGCACACGTTAGAAGAATGGGTGTTACAGTCTTTCCTTATCTGGGTGACTGGCTAATCATAGGGAAATCCCACCAACAGGTGTCAGACCACCTACAGGTAGCCCAGGATATGCTGCTGTCCCTGGGATTCCTTCTCAATACCAAAAAGTCAGTGCTGACCCCTGTGAAAGTTCTGCAGTTCATAGGGGCAGAACTGGATAGAGTAGTGGGAACAGTTTTTCTCCCTCAAGAGAGGTCAGAAGCTGTTAGATTCTTGGCAGGCTCATTCGCCCTGGGCAGGCCAAAGCCTGCAAAACATTTCCTTCAACTATTGGGCCACATGGCTTCAGCAGCAAGCACAGTCATAGGTGCCAGATTTTAGATGAGAGATATCCAGTTCCACCTCAGAGCACACTGGTGCCAGAGGCAAGACCCACTCTTAAAGCCAGTACCAGTAACAAAAATCTTGCTACATGCCCTCCAAGGGTGGAGGGAACTAGAAAGCGTAAGGGAAGGGGTTCCATTTCTACAGAAGCCTTCTTCTTGGGTTCTCACAGCTGATGCTTCCCCCGTTAGGATGGGGTGCCCACTTAGGGGATCACACCATTCGTAGCTCCTGGGACAGTGCAGACTCACTCCTGCATATAAATCTCCTGGAGCTGAGAGCTGTATACCTGGCCCTTCAGGTTATCTCTCGTCATCTTCTGGGAAAGGTGGTACAAGTCAGATCAGACAATACCACAGCAATGTACTACATCAACAAACAAGGAGGGACAAGGTCCACTCCATTGTATACAGAGGTAATGAAGATATGGAGCATTGTTTACTCCCTAAACACCTCTCTACAAGCAGTTCATCTGCCTGGCAAGGACAACACCCTGACAAATGCCTTGAACAAGATAATTCAGGCCCATCACGAATGGGCATTGAACAGGAAAGTGGTGAATGCTCTATTCAGGAGGTGGGGGATCCCAGAAATAGACCTTTTTTGCTTCCCACCAACATCACCACTTGCCTCCCTAGTGTTGCAGGACCCCAGTGAAAGGGACAGTTCCAATGGATGCCCTTATTCTCGATTGAACAGGCAGATACTTCTATGCCTTTCCTCCCTTTCCACTCATTTTCAGGGTTCTCATCAAGCCCAGGTCATAACCAGCTCGATGATCCTGGTAGCACCAGACTGAGTATGGTAACCTTGGTACTCCCTATGCTTTCAATGTCTGTGAGCAAGCTGATTCACCTTCCTCAGAGGTACAGTCTACTGACTTCCTTTCCGGGAGGGTAGCGTTCCTAATCTCAGGTGTCTCAAACTCAAGGCATGGCTCTTGAGGACATAAAATATGCAGACTGCCAATTCTCTGAAGCAGTTTTGGAAGTCTTTAGGGGTTACGGGAAACCTTCCACTAAAGGAATATATGCTTCAAAATGGAAAAGATTTTTCCATCTGTTATAATGATAAGAGTGTAGCCCCAGCCCAGGCCGGGATCCCAACCCTTCTGGATCATTTGTCTCATTTGCACTCCTTGGGGCTGCAGCACTAGACTTTGAAAGTGCACCTGGCTTTAGTTTCAGCGTACCTCTCACCTAAAAGGATACCTCAGTGGCATCAAATCCCATACCTGAGGTTTTTTTAAGGGTCTCTCTCACTTGTTTGTCCCTCACAGGGAACCAGTGCCACCATGGGATCATAATGTTTGCATTGCCCAGCTTATGCTTCCGCCCTTTGAGCCTATGACATCTGCATAGCTTAAATTTGTTACCAGAAAGCTAGTCTTTTTTCTGGTAGCAATCACTCCTGCCAGGAGGATTAGTGAACCACAGGTCTTTTGTGTAGAAAAGGACTAACTTTCTTTTCTCAGGAATAAGGTAGTGTGGGGAACTAATAGGAAGTTCCTTGCCAAGGTGGTCCCTGACTTCCACTTGAACCAGTCAATAACATTGCCAGTTTCTTTACTGAGCACTCCAGCTCAGGTGAGCGTAGACTGCACAGCCTGGATGGCAAAAGAGCACTGAGTAACTATATGACTCATGTCATAGACCATAGGTAGGATAGACAACAGCTGTTCCTCACAGATGAGGAAGTAGGTAAAGGTACTCGTGCTTCAAAAAGGACTTTATCTTGATGGATAGTCCAATTATTCATTTTTGTTACTCAAAAGCAGGCAAGGTTCCCCCTTCTTGTCCTTGAGTCGACTCTACGAGGGACACAGCTGCCAATAGTGCAGCTGCCGGAGAGGTACCTCTATTGGAAATATGTAAATCCGCTATCTGGAAGTCAGCCAACACTGTCACTAAACACTACAGTCTGGATACCCAGCCTAGTAGTGATGCCAGTTTTGGCAAAGTTGTTTTGCAGAGTCTTTTTCCTAAATAGATTCTGCCCATCTACTAGTGGTACTGCTACATAGTCTGCAAAGAGTAATAATATTAGTGGATTCCTGGGGTTAGAAGAAAAAATTACTCACCTGTAGTAATCTTTCTTCCCAGGGATCCACTAATATTATTACTCCCCTTCCTTATCCTCCCCTCCAGAATCGATAACTAGAAAAATACTCTCCACAGTTAAGATACACAGTTGGAGTGGTATGCCACCTGCTGGCACATTCTGGTAATACCTATAGCTTGTAGGTTCTTTTTTCATAGAGCATATCTGACTTTAGAAAAAAGGGGACTTTTGTTTCAATTAGCCCTTGGCTACTCATTTGAAATGGCCCTGTTGGGCATTTAAAATTATTTTATGGTTATTCAATTATAATTCACATGTTGTTATGGCCTTTTGCAGGCTTCAAAGAAATCTGAGCCAGAATGTAGGCAGTTAGCACAAGGCTGTTTGAAAATAGATCCATGTGCTAAACATTCCATGATTAGCATATCATTCTATTCTCTCTGGGGCAGTCCTGACTTCAAAGAGAACCGCAAAGAGTAATAATATTAGTGGATCCCTGGGAAGAAAGAAGATTACTACAGGTGAGTAATTTTTTCTTTTCAACCATCCATTTAGGTTTGATATTACAAAATTGTCCTTTTGAGAGGCCCTAAGAACTGGTAGTATACCAGAACTAAGCTCACAGCCAGCTTCTGTAAGGGTCTTCCCAACCTCCTCATAATCCCTTTGTATATCTAGGAGTCTCCTTTTTCCCACATCATTTACTCCTACATGTATTAAGACAAATGGTTTGAAGGTGTTTTCTCTTAAACCCAGGAGGAGACTTTTAATATCTTTTATGCCAGCTCCTGGGAGTACGCTAACTGTGGTTGTTGAGTTACGGTACTTACAGATAATATGATCTATATATCTCAACATGGAATCGCCCATGACCAAAACATCTCTAATTTTACCCTCCTCTTCTGCTTCCAAATTGCTAATATTACTGGTAATTTGATTTACTTCCCCCAAGGGTATGGTCTGTTTTCCAACAATTTGGGAGATTGTTTTCTGTTTTGCCTTTTTAATCTGCTCTTTAGTAGATGGAGGAAGGGGAGAATGTGCAATATGTTTTCCATTTGAGGGGGGACCTTGTTTTTCAGCTGTAGTAAATTTACTAGAAAGTGGGGGGGAGCTTGATCTTGGGAGGTGATGTTACATACGCAGTGTCTTGGTTTAGAGCTGAGAATCTATTTGGAGTTGTGACATTTGAAAACCCCCTATATTTCTTCTCCCTTTTCTCATTCTTATTTTTATTATAGACTACCAGACACCATTCATCATTATTCTCCTGGGTTTCAATTAAGTTACTATCCTGCTCACATGAATTTATAGTTTCCTCAGCTGCAGTATCGATATAGTGCTCCAGATTGTTAATATCAATCTGAACCTGGACCCTTTGCTTTAGGACCTGAATTTCAGCTTGTAAGATATCTAATAAATTACATTTATCACATACAAACTCTTCCAGGACTTCCTCCTCTGCTGGCATATTACATCTAATGCACAGCCTTATCCTGGTACGATAGTTACCTTGATAGGCCCTAAATCCCAGCAGTCTCATCTGTTACAGCGGACACAGCAGACACGCACAGATGCACGTGTCTCCGTGCACCCTGCATGCGATCGCCCTGCTCACTGCAGGGGAGAGATTTGTATCTAATCACGACCGGAGAGTGGTCGTCAGGGGTCTTGAGAGCCTCATAATATAAATACCCCAAAAAACTTTGTTCTTTGCCCTCTATGCGTGCACCACTCATACATGGCTCAGGCACACGGTATAAGCATCCATACTGTAAAAAGCAAAAGATCTAGCCGTTTTGTAGTTCAGGATCTGCTGTACCTAAACTACTTCTCCACATAAATGTGATGGAGATGCCTGAAGCTCTTTATGGTCTGAATGCTCTAGTGGACTTGGTCGGCCAAAAGAAAGTTCTCCTTCAGACAGACAAGTCTGTCATATACTGTGTCAACAGACAAAAAGGTGCATACACTTACCTTTTCTGCAGGGAGGATGCGAGAGTGTGGGAATTGTGCCTGAAGCAGGAGATCCTGTTCCAAGCAATCAATCTGCCAGGGGTCCAGAACTCTGGCAGATGATCTAAGTTGAACATAGGAGGATCATCAGAAGTAGTCACTAACACCATACATTGTGTGAAATCACTATTCAACTGAGGCACCCAGATGTGGATCTTTTTGCATTCCCACTCAATGCTCAACCATCTAGATCTTTTTTTCTTATTTTTATTTTATTTATTCATTCAGACAATACCTTTGAGCACAGGTGCTCATTTACAAAGGTTCTACATCAAATATTGTAACACTCAAAACAGTAGAACATCATAATAACTGGTCAGCAATTTTTCCTATGGGCTGGACCAGTTGATATTTCATTATGGCATTCACGAGCCATGTCAATCAAAGTATGCCACTCCCTCATTGGCTCTTGTCTTGCTTGTGGGCGGGCGTAACAGTTTAAAAAACATGGCGGCTCCGTCTCTCGCTTACCGGGGAGCCGCCACAGCATGAGTTTTCCGTATAGTTTTTTTTAAAAATATCTGGTTGATCCTGCCTGAAAAAATTGCTGCCCAGTGTATTATAAAAAATAAAAGGATGGGGAAGGGGGTGCTATGAGAATTTACTGCACACCCTCGTTGTGGGATGCTTTGATAAACCCCTCGGGCTTTCCCCTCGGGGTTTATGTAGCATCCCACAACTCGGGTGTACATTAAATTCTCATAGCACCCCTTCCCCACCCTTTATTCTCTATTTCATTAATTCCAGTGGAATACAGTCAAGACAGACTCAACACGTGCAAGATATGAAGATTAAGTTAAGCCATACGGTTACAAAACAATGTTTAGTTTCAGTGCCTGCAATGCGAGTTCATAGATTACTGGAAGCAAGTACAGTTGGAGATGGAGGAGAGGGCTGTGTGCAGTGCTTTTAAACTGGGCAGTATTTGGGAGACTTAGTGGGGATTCATGCAGCTCATTCATCCAGCCTGCTGCCCTAATGGCAAAGGACGCTGTCCTAGGTTAGTTCTCCGGAGAGGCAGTTCTAGGGCAGATCTTGTCACGCTTCTGGTACCATATAGATTATTAACAGGGATGATTCTGCTCAGACCTGTGATAACGCTGATTTTCAGAAGTATTTTTTTCTAAGTAGGACAAGTATTGCACTGTAATCTAGAGTCTAAATATTTTAAATTCACAATTTTGCCCCTAGTATACCTATAGAATCATAGAGTCGTGTGAGCAGAAAAAGACCATTCAGCCCATCATGTCTGCCCGAGATAGCCCCCCACCTTTTATCTCCCTCCCCACTGCCCTCTCTCTCCCCTTCCTAGTCCCATGTAGTTATCCTATGCTCTTCTGAATTTCTCCACTGTATCCACCTCCACCACTCACACCGGCAACTTGTTCCATGGTTGTACAACCTTCTCTGAGAAATAACGCCCTCTCACATCCTCATAAATCTGCCCACCTCCAGCTTAAATGCATGCCCTCTGGTGGTTTTGTTTTCACTTAGTCTGAAGATGCTGCCTCCCTTAACCTTATTTATTCCCTTCATGTACTTGAAGGTTTCCATCATGTCCCCCCCCCGTCTCATTTCCAGCGTATAGAGACCAAGCTCTTCCAGCCTCTCCCCATATGGTCTTCCCTGCATCCCCTGGATCATCTTGGTCGCCCTTCTCTGTACCCTTTCCAGCCTGTCCTTGTCACCCTGCAAATGAGGCCTCCAGAACTGAACTCCATACTCCAGATGTGGTCTGACCAATGTTTTATATAGCGGCATGATCTCCTCCCTCCTCCTACTAGTGAAGCCCCTCCCAATGCATGCCAACTCTCTTGTTGCTTTCCCAGCTGCTCATTCACACTGAGTCCTAGCCTTTAATGTGTCCGTTATCCAAATCCCCAGGTCTTTTTCTTGTTCTATGACCTGCAGTGACCCCCGCCCCCCAGGCTGTAAGTGGCTCTGGGTTATTTCGTCCTATGTGCATTATTTTGCACTTTTTTGCATTGAATTGCAATTGCCACTTTTCTACCCACTCCTCCAGCCTGGTTAGATCCTGCCTCATCCCCCTGAGCATCCACCATCCACCCTGTTATACTGTATATATCTTCGTGTCATCCATGAGCAAACACGCCTTCCCATTTAGACATTTCCGCTAAGTCCCTCGCATACACATTAAATAGTATGGGCCTCAACACTGAACCCTGTGGCACCCTTCGCATCCCGCCTAGTTCCCTGGAGTGCTTCCCATTGACCACCACTCTCTGGGTCCTCCCACCCAGCCAATCCTCCACCCACTTTGTAAGCCTAGCCCCCACACCCAGACTGTTTAACTTGCTTATCAGCCTTCTATGTGGGATGGAGTCGAACACTTTCCTGAAATCCAGATAGACCACAGCCACCTCCCTCCACCCCGATCATATACCTCCATAACCACCTCAAAGAATTCGATCAGGTTGGTCTGACAAGACCCACCACCTGTGAACCTATGTTGGTTGTCATCAATCAGACCCTCCTCCTCCTCTAGAGACCCTACCAGTCTCTCCTTTGTGAGAGTTTCCATCAGCTTGCCAACAACTGAGGTGAGACTGACTGGGCGGTAGTTGCCAGGCTCATTCTTTCTCCCTCCCTTGTATAGTGGTACCACCTCTGCCTTTTTCCAGTCTCTTGGGACCCTCCCCTATTCCAGGGATAGATTAAACAGCTTTGCCAGATGTTCTGCCAGATTCACTCTTAGCTCCCGAAGCACACTTGGGTGTACCTGGTCAGGTCCCATAGCCTTGTCTATTTTTGTTTTTCCCATCTCCTCCAACACCCTCTCCACTATGAAGGGGCTTGTGTCTGCCGCCGTGCCCTCCTTCCCCTTTCTACTCGGTACAGGCCCTTTCCCTTCCTTCTCTGTCATGAAAACTGATGCAAAGTATTCATTTAGGAGGGTCGCCATCTCCTCTTCTCCTACAGCTATTTTACCCCCTCCCCTCTAAGTCTTGGAATCCCCTGCCCGTTTTTCTCCTTACCACTCACATACCTATACAAACTTATGTCACCCCTTCTCACCTCCCAGGTTATTTTCTCCTCCGTGCTTGCCTTTGCCTTCCTTATTGTTCTTCCCGCTTCCCCGAGTTTATCCTTAAGAGACCCCCTTTCCACTATCCTGTGACCTTTTGTAGGTCTTAAAGGCCTTTCGCTTCTCCTTGACAGCTTCCGTACCCCCAGCCGTGAACCACAGTGGTTTTTCTTCCCCTTTTGCATTTGCCGATTTTCCGGATGCATTGCTCCGTGGCCTTGAGAATTCCACCCTTAATTGCTTCCCACAGCTGCTCTACCTCCTCCAGCTCTTAGATCCCTGCAAGCTCCCTCCTCAATATGCCCTCTATTTTCTCGAAATTTGCCCTCCTGGACTAGAGTGCCTAATAGCACTTGTCACTTTAAGGTGAAATGTTCTTTTTAACTATTTATGTAGTAGTAGTAAAAATCTTTATTTTTATATAGGAAAGGTAGTATTATCATCTGGCTATTTAAGCAGCAGTCTTTGGTGCATAAGCCACGCGGCTGAAGAAGACCTTGATGGTCGAACCACCAGAGTTGCCGGAGGGAGACATGCCGACTGGTAAAGTTTGTTTTTTGGAAAGCCTCTTCTGCACACAAATATCATACTGCACCTTACGAGCACTTTACAGCAGGCACTGAATTTAATGCAGCTGACTGAGCAGAATGCATTTAATTTTTATGCGGCTTGTGTAACAGCTGAATAATTCTGTAAGATGCTATAAGTTGGAGTGGCACAGCCACAAAGCTATGAAATTTAAAGAGGACAGGAAATCAATTCTAACTGGCAGCTGTTTATCAAGTTCTAATTCTCAGAAATGATATGCATTCACCTAAATTAGCCATGTTTAACTGTACCTGAATAAAGTTATATAAAAAGCTGTATTTTGCATTGTCTTGTTTTTACGGGCAGCATTCTGTTACAGTTCTCTTCATGGAACCAATAATTTGGAGTTTTAACTATGTCATGGTTTGTGCATGGAACTCTAAACAGGATTCTGATAGGTCAACAGCTCATAAGTAGCATGCTGTACACAAATTGTGACATAGTAAAAACTCCACATAAGTGATTCTATGAAGTGAACTGTAACAGAATGCTGTCCACAAAAACACAACGATGCAAACTACAGTTTTACCTATCACTTTTTATTCATGTACAGTTAAATATGGATATTTTAGGAGCATGCATATAATTTCTGAGACTAAGAACTTTATAAACAGCTGCCAATTAGCACAAATGTCCTGTCCCCTTTAAGTGCCAGAATGGAATATATGCTCTGAAAGTTTTATCCAGAATTCGCAGATATGTGTGTATTTTTTCCTAGAAGACACAAGGTATTTTAGACCTATAAGTGAAGAGTGGATTGTTTGAACTTGAGTGCAGTAATCAGTGTTTTGGAGCTTGTTTACTATTGAGGGGCATTAGGCAGCCCTGTTTTACTGGCACTTCCCCATTATATTTTATAATTAACAGCTCACACTGGGTATACTGTTTGGGAACTCCATATACACCCCAAGTTTCTACCTAAAGTAGTATTGGAGTTCCATCTTAATTGGGCTATAATCCTGCCTACCTAGTTTTCCTGCTTCCAGAATGAGAAAGAGGAAGAACCTTCCACTCACTGGATGTAAAAAGGGTCCTTGGGTTTTACCTGGACCCGACTAAGGACTACAGATGGTCAAAACAGTTTTGTCTCTTTCGACCTTAATCGAAAAGAGAGAGCCTGTCACAGTCAAGTGCATTTCAGCCTGGATTGTAAATTGCCTTTGCCACTGCTATGCCTTGCCTGAGGTGAAACTGGAAGGCAAGGTACATGCCCACTCCACCAGAGCAGTTGCCATTTTATGCTCTCTGCAAATTGTAGACATTTGCAGAGTGGCAACTTGGAGTACAGTACATACTTTTACCAAGCACTGTGTCCTGGATGTACATGCCAGGAAGGATGCCACTTTTGCCAGGGCAGCTTTGAATGGATTACTGTCTTGAACTGAGACTTGAACTCCGGCCTCCCTAGTCTGGGGAACTTTCTCTGATCGTTGTACTCTGACCCATTAGTGGTAATCTACAGTATGTAGAAGATTGCTGCTTGGAAGATACGAAAGTTACTAACTTAATGTAACCATTGATCTTCCTGAATATCTTCTCCATAGATTACCAGGTCTGCCCACCATTTTCTAGTCTCACTCCAGTATTGTTCTGTTAGTCTTCACTGCTTTGTACTTGGTTTGGGCTGTGAATACACTGTGTTACTGGGTTTGGTGGCTCTTCTTACATGGTCTAGCAGGGCTTTCTTATGCTCTTAGGTTAAGTGCAGAGGTTACTCCTTAAATTCATGCTGCTCACCTACTTGGTGGTAAAAAAAAAAAAAAAGATGGTGCTGGGGTGGTTGGGGACTGTTGCCACTGTATACCACTGGGCAAGTGAAGTGATGCACGCGCAGGGTCTACTGGTGTCACCAGCCCCCAGAAAAGTCCCACAGGCTCCTAGGACCTCCAGCTCAGACCCATTAGTGATAATCTGTGGAGAAGATGTTTAGGAAGATCAACAGTTACAGTAGGTATGTAACTTTAATTTCTAAAGGCATCAACATAGTTCACTGTCCGCACTCTGGCAGTTTCCTCTGTTGGAAGTCTTAAGTTAGACTTCAACCACCCTGTTGGTGTATCCTCTAGCTTTGCCCTGTGACATCAGATCTTTTTCTTCACTGGAAGGAACAGACTGTCTTCTCAGCTCTGCAGCATTGAGGGAATTTGAGTACTTCAAGAGCTTTTTGGTGAATCTTTGACTTTACAAGTCAGTTTTCATCTTTGCATATCTTGTGGCTCCACTTTGTGATTGCAAGCGATGATGGAAGGCAAGAAACTGGGATTTAAATGATGTACCCGGTGCCAGCAGAAAATGTTGGTCATGGGTCCACATGACACATGCCTTTACTGCCGCTGGACCATGCTGCCCTCATCCCTTGAGTACCAGAAAGCTTAATTCACTCTTGGTCATCTGAAAGATTGACCCAAGGGCTGCAAAAAGGTCCTGGTGGGTGCTGGGTGGGCTTATCAATTTACGGTCATGGAAGAGGAGGTGGCAGCAGCTGCAATTAGTTCCTCTTTGGTCTCGGCACTGTTCCTGGCTGGTGCCAGCATTGGGGGTCATCCTTTGATTTCAGGGAGATGTGTCTGGCCCTCCAGATCTTCAGGAAGAAACTCTCTCACTATGGCAGAAGACACAAGCATCACTGCTGACGGTCATGGAACTTGGAAACATCCAGCTCTTCTCACTTCCTTGACTCTTCCAACTGCTCAGCCCCTGGTTGATCTTCCTTCAGTTAAGGGTTAGGTCGAGAGCTTCTTGGTAACCTATCAGGCTTCTCAATTTTGACTCTAGTTGAGCAGGTGGTCCAGATATTTCTCGAACCTGTCAACCAGCTGTCAGAGGAGAGTGATGAGGAATTGATCTCCCAGATCCCAGTGGTCCCATTCCTCAGTCAGGAGGATGTGGCCCAGTCGGTGTCCCCAGCTGGGTCAACTTAGGAGCAGCCCTACCAGTGGTCATGCTGCCAAAGACTCTCATGCTCCATATAGCGAGGTATGTGGTCTACCATGACTCACCAGAGGATACCAGTCAACACTGATCCTCAGATCAGTGGTCGAGGGCAAGGCACGTTTTATTTATCTGATGCCCAATCCCGGATGCTCTGGGTGCTGTACAAAACAATTGAAACATAATAAATTTACATCACCTCATAAAATGGTACAAAATATAAATTAAGATCAGCATTAAATGCAAAATAAGATAGGTTTAGGAATAAAAGGGCAATTAAGTGGGAGAGATTCCCAAACTCGGCCCATCTGGGTACTCATGCTCTCAATCCTGCTTAACCAGGAGGCACCACCATCAACTTTCCTTGAGTGAGGAGAGGCATCGATGTAAAATGTGTCAACACTATGAGGAACTCCTGTGGCAACAGTGGACTATTGCTGTGAGGGATAGGGCTCTGCCCCTGGATCTTTGGCTCCTTGACACATGCCTGTCATTCCCACAACAGTCTACACCTTGCAGATATCCCCTCCACCTGCCTCTCCACCCCTGTGGGTGGAGCCACCTCCACTGCAGTCCCTGTTTGGTGTTCTGACCAAGGAGTCCTGCACTGCTATCAGTTTTCCAGGCCGACTGTTGGTGGAAATCTCCCAGTCTGAGTACACTAGAGTGGTCCACAGTTGTTAATGGTCCAGGGCCATTTTTGAGGTGTCCTCCAACTCCGAAGGTAATCATCTATGGCTTCCACCAGGACTCACACTTTCGACTGAGATTCAGTAGAAAACTGACTGACCGTGGGTCGGTGTTTTCTGGGGCTTTACTCTGACTGGTGTTGGAATTCTTGAATGTGCCCTTTGAACCAGTCCAAAAGTGTCTTAAGTGCCCCTTCACTGATATACTGGATAAGGGTGATTTCCCCGGAGTTTCCCATGGCTACGGCGTTACTGGGACCAGTCTGGAGCTTTGGCAGTATCCAGTATCCTACCGGGCACGATCCATCCGCATGATCTGCAAGTATGCCATCTGTATGAGCAACCTTTCAAGATTCTCTAACCACCCTTCAGCTGCAGGCTTGGTGTCAGACTCACCCTTCCATAAATTGGGTGTCTAGGGGACATGGACAAGCCTCTGGACAAAGAGTCAAAGAGATTGACCACTCACCGAAAAATGTCTATGCAGCTGCGTCACTGGATCTCTGTCAGGCTAGCTTTGCTGTCATGATGACTAACTCGTCACTCCCTGCTGGTTGTGCTAGATGACCTCCTTCCTCACCTTCCTGCAGACAAGTAGTTGCCAGTGCCATTAGTCCAGGACCAGGGTCAGTCACTAGTGAAACATAGCTCCAGACAGCCTTGGACAAGGGCAACTCTTGTGCCTGTGCCATGGCAACAGCCACTGCCATGCATTGCAGAGCCTGGCTGGGGTTTTCCACCTTCTTGGCAGATACCCAGCACAAGTTGGCCATTTTCCCTTTCTTGGGCACTGACCTCTTTGACCAAGGGATGGAGGGCAATCTCACAATGATTGAGAAGTCCAATGCCATCCTTGATTCTGTGGCTTCATCCCAGAAGGTCCAAAAGCCTAAAATGAAGGTCTTCCACTATCAGCCCTTTCAGCCACAGCAGCTTCGGCAGCAGCCCCAGCAGAGGCAGTATTAGCACTGGCATCCAAAATCCAAATTCAATGGCCAGGGGCCAAAAAGGCGGGTGGGTGACAGAGATGAAGGTGCTTCACTGGCCTCTGCAGTCACAGCCCCTCCATGGTTGCACAGTGATGGATTGTGGGGTGTCATACCCCCACCTGTTCAGTCCCTGTCCCAGGTTCCGGTCAGTGGTTGGCTGTGATACTTCTTGCCACAATAGTCTGCCATTGTATTGGACAAGTGAGTGCCAGAAGTGGTGAGAAGAGGATTGCCTCCCAATTTTGAGGTTTTCCCGCTGTACTGATTCCACACTTCTCGGGAGTCCAGGGTGTCGCAGATCACACTGTCTGCCCGGACACTGCTCAGTGCTTAGAGAGAGGGGGAACATCCCATGTCCCAGGTGCCTTGACCAGTCAGGGATATGTGTACTGGTACTTCCTGGTCCAGAAATGGATCGGAAGCTAGTGCCTCATACTGGATCTGCACAATCTGAACCAGTTCATGTAGAAGTGCAGGTTCTGGATGGTCACTCTGAATCAAATCATATCATCTCTGGAGCAGGGCATATGGTTCTGCTCTCTGGACCTCCAGGATGCATTCCTCCACATCTCAGTCCAACTGTCCCATTACCGGTACCTTCAGTTCCACGCAGTGGGTATACTCTAGCAGTTCCGTCATGCTTTGTGGCCATTGTTCATGCCCAGGGTTTTCACTAAGTGCATGGCAATGGTGGCCTTCCTGCAGTGCAAGGAAGTAAGGGTATATCCCTCTCTGAATACTAACATACTAAAATGCCTGCAGAATAGGCCTAACAGTCTTTCGTGTCTGCTTGTTTGGTCAGCCCCTACCCTGGGAGCTGACCTTGCTGTCCCCCCCCCCGCCTTCTCTGGCTTCTCCCTTCCCAGTTCCGGATATTCTCGCTGCACTGGATTTTGCTTCCAGAACTCTTCCCCTGTCCCAATCCCTCTTGAACCCCTCCACCGTCTCTGCCTCCACCAGCCCCCTGGGCAACGCATTCCATGGCTCCACCACCCTCTCAGTGAAGTAGAACCTCCTCCTTTCTCCCCTGAATCTTCTCCCCTCCAGCTTCCACCCATACCCTCTAGTTGCCCCCTCCTCCTTCCTTCGAAGCACCCTGACTGCTCCTTCCCTATTTATCCCTTCATGTACCTAAAGACCTCTATCATGTCCCCCTTCTCTCTTCCAATGTGTACATATTTAGCTCTTCGAGCCTCTCCCCATAGGTCCTGTCCCCCAAGCCCCAAATCATTTTAGTTGTCCTCCTCTGGACCTTCTCCAGGAGTTTAATGTCCTTCTTTAAGTGTGGCCTCCAAAACTGCACGCAGTACTCGAGGTGTGGCCTTACAAAGCAGTTATACAGAGGGAGTATCACTTCCCTCCTTCTGGAGGTGATCCCCCTAGCGATGCATCCCAGCATCCTGTTGGCCTTGGCTGCTGCCCTCCTACAAGTCTCTGAGTTGTTCATCTTGACATCCACCACCACCCCCAGGTCCCTCTTAGCCATCGAGACTTGTAGAATTCCCCCCACCAAGGTGTACACTTGGCCTGGGTTTCTGGCCCCCAGGTGCAGTACCTTGCATTTTCCTGCATTGAACCTCAGCTCCCAATTTCTAGACCATCTTTCCAGAGCCTCCAGGTCCCCCTGTAGGGCCACCCTCCCCTCCTCCCCATCCACCACTGCCCCCAGTTTTGAGTCATCCACAAAGAGACTCATCTCACTCCTGATACCTGTTCTTATGTCAGAGACGTAGGCATTGAACAGGAGGGAGCCCAAGGACTGATCTCTGTGGGACCCTACTAATGACCCTCCTTGGGGATGAGACTATCCCGCCAACTATGACCCTCTGGGTCTGGTCCTGGAGCCTATTGTCTATCCATCTGATCATCTGGTTCCCCACCCCTATTTCTCCCAGCTTATCCAACAGGCCCTCATGAGGAACAGAGTCAAATGCCTTGCTGAAGTCTAGAAGGATGACTGGCTTATAGCTGGGTCTTCCAAGGATGCAGTTTAGCAGTCCGGAGAGCTGGCCCACCAGACCTGTCGCAACGTTGGTCTTCTGGTCAACCCGGCCAAGTCTGAGGAGGTTCCCTCACAGGTGATCAAGGTCATCAGGGTAGAACTAGAATGTCTGCTGGCCAAGGCCTGCCTCCCAGTAGACCAGGCTCAGGATCTTGCCTCCCTTGCCCGAGCATTTCAGGTTGGGCTTTTACACCCTGTCCGAGATTTCCTATAGCTGCTAGGGTACATGGCATCCTCCACCAGCATGATCAGTTGGACTCACTAGCAGGTGCACTACCTGCGGTGGGTGTGGGGCTGCCAGTGGTCCCAATGCCTAGGTCACTTGGACCAGCTGGTCGTGGTGACCCAGCCGATGTGGGATGCCATCCAGTGGTGGCTGGACCCACAACATCTGGAAGAGGGAATCCATTTGTTCACCCACAGCCATCCATCACATTTACAACGGATGTGTCTCTGGTGGGGAGCACACATAGAAATATAGAAGTTGATGGCAGATAAGGACTGCAAGGCCCATCCAGTCTGCCCATTTTTTGTACCTTATGAATGTGCCATAGGCCTGTACTCTGTCAATTGTCTATCTTTTCATACTCATCTGTATTGCTCCCTTATGCCTATCCCATGCCTGTTTGAAGCCATGCACTGTATTCATATCCACCACTTCCTGAGTTAGGCTGTTCCATGCATCCACCACCCTGTCTGTGAAAAAGAATTTCCTCATATTGCCCCTTAATCGGTCTCCCTTTAATCTCATGCTGTGTCCTCTTGCTCTGCTATTTTTCTTATATTGAAACATGTTAGACTCTTTCACCTTGTTAATGCCCTTAAGATGTTTGAATATTTTGATCATATTACCTCTCTTCCACCTTTGCTCAAGGGTATACATATTGAGCTCCGTTAATCTGTCCTCGTATATGTTTTCTAATGCAGTCCCTGCACCATTTTGGCTGTCCTTCTCTGGACTGCCTCCATTTTGTTAATGTCCTTGTGCAGGTGCAGCCTCCAGTACTGCACACAGCACTCCAGATTGGGCCTAACCAGTGCCTTGTAAAGAGGGATTATTACCTCCCTTTTATGACTTGCGATACCCCTTCTAATACACCCCAACATCTCTCTAGCCTTACCTGCTGCTTTAGTGGTCTGCTTAGATGATTTCAGGTCATCTGTGATGATGATGCCCAAGTCTCTTTCTTCCCTTGTGATTGCCAGCAACTCCCCTCCCAGCCTATAGGTGGCTTAAGGGTTGCTCTTCCCTATGTGCATGATCTTGCACTTCTTTGTGTTAAACCCCAGTTGCCACTCTTCTGACCATTTTGCCAGTTTATCCAGATCTCTTCTTGTTCTGCCCACCCCATCTGGATCATCTACTCTGTGGCAGATCTTGGTGTCATCTGCAAACAGACAAACCTCACCCTTCAGTCAATTTGCAATGTCACTGATGAAGATATTGAAGAGGACTGGCCCAAGGACTGATCCCTGAGGTACCCCACTTGTGACTTGCATCTCTTCTGACTGTATACCATTTACCACCATTCTCTGTTTTCTGCCCACCAACCAGTTTGCTACCCAGTTGACCAACGTCTGACCCACCCCGAGCCTACCCAGGTTAATAATCAGTCTTCTCTGTGGAACAGTATCAAAAGCTTTGCTGAAGTCAAGGTAGGCGACATCAGCTGCACCCCTTGGTCCACCACTCTGGTTACCCAGTCAAAGAAATCTATGAGATTATTTTGACAGGACCTTGCTGTTCTAAACCCATGCTGTCTTGAATCCTGTGCTCCTATAGATTCCAGGTGTTGCACTATCCTTTCCTTAAGGAGTTCCTCCATAATCTTGTCCACTACTGAGGTAAGACTGACTGTTCCGTAGTTCCTTGCCTTCTCCCTGCTACCACTCTTGTAGAACGGGATCACACAAGCCCTTATCCAGTCTTCTGGGACCTCTCCTGTGCTCAGAGACTCACTAAACAGTTCTGATAATGGCTCTGCTAGTTCCACCCTTAGCTGCTTTAGTACCCTGGGATATATGCCATCAGGTCCCATTACCTTGTCCACCCTGAGCTTAGCAAGCTCTTGTAGGATCCTTTCTTTTGTGAAGGAACTAGTGCACACCTCCCTCTCCCCTGTGTCCATGGTGCTGAGCTGTGGGCCCTGCCCTACCTTCTCCTCAGTAAATACTGAGCAGAAGTATCTATTTCAGATAGATGCTTTTCCTTGGTCCTCTTCCACACACTTCCCCTTATCCCCTTTGATCTTAGCGTAATCCCCTTGTTCCCAGGGGTTACTAGAATCCCAGTTAGAATCAGTGGCAGGCAGGGAAGGCAGCTTGTGAAATGCCAGGTAAATGGGTTTCACTCTGTCATACTCTGTTTTCAGCCTCAGTTGAGTTGGAGCGATGATGTAATCTTAGAACTCTCGCAGCAGCATAAGCCACACTCTGACAAGCAGTTGTCAGCTAGAGTAGAAACGTTCAGAGTCTGTGAGTGAGTCTTCCTGGAGGAGGCTGTAGCTTGCTGTGCAGCTCCTCGTAGACCTCTTCAGTTTTGGGTAGTTTGTTCTCACCCTAGAAGAAGAACATAGAAGACAGTGTCTGAAGTGGTGGAAACCTTGCAAAGTGGGTTTTTCTTTGCCCTATCCTGGGAGGGATGGGGGCGATCTTCAGGGTTCAGGGGCAATCCCCTCAATCCATTCTGTCTGGTGAAGCTGCCTTGGACATCATTTGTTGTGAGTACAACTT
Organism: Neoceratodus forsteri; assembly: GCA_016271365.2. Taxonomy (NCBI): domain Eukaryota; kingdom Metazoa; phylum Chordata; order Ceratodontiformes; family Ceratodontidae; genus Neoceratodus; species Neoceratodus forsteri. The sequence continues at coordinate 42,112,561 of CM057452.1, read as the reverse complement.
CAAACACCATGAAGTCTTGCTATATTATAACAATAGCAGTCAGCCACTGCAGCTGAACTGCCCCGGAGAGGAAGGAGTTAACTCCAGAAGATCTGGAGTTCTACAGCGCGAGGGCGCTGTGCCCAAAGCTCTATCTGGCAGTTTCAAATGAAACTGTCAGATTCTTACTCCGCTTCACTGAACAGTCGCTCCGGAGATCAGCTCCTTCAGCTCGGTTCATTCTCGGTTCAAGAGAGTAGTTTTCGGTTCATTTGAACTGGCAAAGTCATTATTTTACGCATTTGGTTCTAAAGCCTATCTGGTAACCCGTAAGTACAAAATTCAAGTCATGTGGAAAATTAATTGCTCGGTTCGGTTTTAACGATCGCTTAATTTTCTGCCTTTTAAAACTGTACTGTGGGTTTTAGAGTGCGGTTCCGGTTCTTATCGGTTCTAAAAAAAGCGAAATTATTACGGTTTCAAATACCCGTGACCGGTTAGGAACCGATAAAGGTGTCTTGCCTGTCTCTGCCATCAAAGGGCAAGTTTTGGTTAGGCTGGCATTATGTCTGAGAAACCCAAGGAAAAACTGCTCACTGGTTTCAACACTGTGATGTTCAGGGACGCCTGCTAAGGCTGACCCACACACCACTTGTGTCTATTGTCTGGGGTTGACCACCTCCTGTCAGACTGCCAGGTCTGTAAAAATTTCCTGCAGCCACCCTGGAGAAGAGATTGGGCCGCTCAGGGAACGAGAGGCAAAAGTCCGCTGACCCGATGGCCAGCCCGTTCAGTACCCACTGGACCAGAGGAGTGCCTCTGACCAGGGCGAGACTTCCTCGGGCAAAGGAAGACTGGTTCAGAGGAACCAGTCCCAAGTAAAAGACAAAGAAATCAGGAGGTTTGGAGTCCAGAATTGTGTCTCCAACTGCTGCAGAGATAGCTAAAGCCATTCAGATTGTCAGTCACTGTCTCAGGGATCTGTAGAACCACCAACAGTTGGTAAAGGTTGGTTCGTTCAGTCCCAGTGGTTCAGGATTTTGAAGTTGAGGATTTTATGAACCACAGGAGGGAGGAGGAATTTGATCAATATATGTGTGGCTGGGAGGGTCTGGGCGTGCCCATTGAACGGGCATTTCTCCAGACAGACCTTTAGAATCTCCCTATTCTGTCTGAGTCCCTTCTTTCTTTATTTTTACAAAAGGTTGCAGAAACCCTCCAGCTTCCTTTAGAGGAGGCTGTGGATGAGCAAGAGGAGCCTGATTATGTGGAAATGATGGATATTCCAGAGTCTAGGAGGTTGTCTATTCCTTTGCATAAGTCATTTAGGAAGCAAACAACAAAGATTTTAAAAATCCTCATTCTGTCCCTCCTGTAGATAAAAAATGGACAGAAGGTATACTTTGTCAGGCTCGGATACAGACTTCCTTATTGAGCAGTGTAGTCATGTAGGTGTGGTACAAGCTGCCTGTGACAAGGCTATATTCCTCTGGCCTCACATCCTCCTGACAAGGATTCTAGGAAGATTGATGCCATGGCGAAGAAACAGTATATGGCAGCTTCTTTGGGACTCAGGCAGGCAAATTATATGGCTTATGTGGCTAGATATCAGAAATCTAGGTGGGACACAGTATTGCAGTTAGCCAAGCAGGCCCATGGCCAGCTGGCTAGTGAGTTGGAACAGGTGGCTGCTGATGGCATTGAAGCCTCTAAAGTTCAATTTCATACTGCTGTTGATGTTAATGATGTTTCCTCCAGGGTCATGGCCACTTCTGTAGCTTTCCGTAGGTTGGCATGGCTCAGATGCACTAATCTGTCCCAAGATACTCAGTCAAAGGCTATGGATTTTCCTGTAGTGGAAATTCTCTGTTTGAGAGCAAACAGAAAATTATATGAAAAAGATGGATGAATACAGAACTACCTACAAAAGTGCCCAGGCTAAGGAGAAGCATGCCATGCCACAAAGGCATGCTCCCAGAGGTAACAAGCAGACCCTTTCAGGCCTTTTGCAATTTCAAGCCTCCTCTGCTGTCTCGCAGAAAGGGTTTCTTCAGAGGCACGGGTGAGGCGTGGCACAAGTAGCCGTCTCCCTCCCCTCAGCCTAAGGCTGCTGCTAAGCAGGCACCTGATGGGGTGCCCAGGGCCGTTCTCCTGTACCAGTGGGGCAGGTTGGCCTATTTCAGCCAGAGCTGGCTGTCCCTAACTTCGGACAGATGGGTTCTGGAGGTATAGGCCAGGGTCTGTTCTCAGCTTCAAATATTTTCCAAAGATGAGAGCCAGGCATTTCCCACCTGCAAATCCTTCAGAAGCCCTTGCTTTGGAAGCAGAGGTTTCTTCTCTTCTGGTCTGCAAACGGTGGAAAGGGTTCCTCCTTGCCATCAGGGCAAGGGCTTATTCAAGATACTTTCTTACCCCAAAAGACAGGAGAATGGCGGCCCATTCTGGATTTAAGATACTTGAACAAGCATCTGTTGAAACCAAAGTTCAAAATGTTAACTCTGGTAATGATATTGCCTTCCCTAAGGCCAGGGGACTGGCTAGCTTCCCTGGACCTCAAGGATGCCTATTTTCATGTTCTGATCAGGCCTTCCCACCGAAAGTACCTCAGGTTCGAACTGCCCTCAGGCCACTACCAGTTCAGGGCAATGCCCTTCGGCCTTACCTCTGCGCCAAGGGTATTCACAAAATGTCTCGCTGTAGTAGTGGCTCATTTAAGAAGGCAAGGGGTTGCTGTGTTTCCCTACCTGGACGACTGGCTCATTGTGGGTCAGTCTCCAGGTCAGGTGAAATCCCACTTGCAAGTCACCCAGCAGCTTCTCACTTCTCTGGGATTCCTGCTAAACTTACCAAAGTCAGTTCTGGAACCAGTTCAGGCCCTAACTTTCATAGGCGCAGAATTGAACACAAGGTTAGCCAGGGCCTTTCTTCCCTCGGAAAGGGTGGACAGACTCATCGCCCTGGCATCCTCCTTTACCCTGCGGGTCTCTCGACCAGCAAGGCATTTTCTGCAACTCCTCGGGCACATGGCTGCTTCCACAGCTGTTGTGCAGGGAGCAAGATTCCAGATGAGGGACATTCAGTTCCATTTGAGGGCCTATTGGTCTCAGAGGAAGGACCCTTACCAAATTGGTCCCAGTTACTCAAACCCTGATCCTGGCCTTACACTGGTGGCAGGATCAAAGCAATCTGAAACAAGGGTTCCCTTCATTCCCATTTCTCCCTCCCTCACCCTCACCACGGATGCCTTCCTGTTGGGTGGGGGCTCACCTAGGCGACCTCACCACTCAGGGGTGTGGTCTCTCAGGAATCTCTGCTCCACATCAATCTTCTGGAACTCAGAGCTGTCTTTTTAGCTCTTCGGTCTTTTCAGATTCTGTCCAGAACAAAGTGGTTCAAGTCAGGACAGACAATACCACCACAATGTGGTACATCAACAACAAGGGGCACTCGGTCTTCAGCCTTGTGCACGAAGCAATGAAGTTGTGGTCTCTGGCTTATTCCCTGAACACCTCCCTGATAGCGGTTCATCTCCCAGGGAAGGACAATGTGCTGGCGGACGCCTCAGCAGAATTTCTCAGGGCCATCACGAATGGGCTCTGAATCCACAAGTACTGGGGTCTGTCTTTGCCAGTTGGGGCACTCTCAGATAGATCTTTTCGCAGCCCCAGACAACCACCAACTTCCTCTTTTTTGCTGCAGGCCTCCAGTACTGGGCTCAGTCCCTCTGGATGCCTTTCTGTTGGATTGGAAAGGGAAGTTCCTGTATGCCTTTCCTCCCTTTCCTCTTCTTTTCAGGGTACTAGTAAAAATCAGATCTCAACCTTGCAGAGTGATTCTGATTGCCCCAGATTGGGCCAGACAGCCCTGGTACCCTCTGCTCCTGTCCTGGCAGTTCACCCTGCCCTGAGCCTGCCCAGAGTTCACGACTTACTGGCCTGTGCACAGGGAAGAGTGTGGTATCGGACCTCAAGTCCCTCCACCTCAAGGCTTGGCTCTGAGGAGCTAGATTTGCTGATTTACACCTTTCTCAAGGTGTTATGGATATATTTAAAGGCTTCTAGGAAGCCTTCCACTAGGCCACTTATAATTCTAAGTGGAAGAGGTTTTCCATCTGGTGCTCTGAGAGGCAGATTATCCCAGAATCTGCTGATCTTCCCATTCTTTTGGAATATTTGGTCCATCTGAATTCCCTGGGCCTTAGACCAGCTACCCTGAAGGTTCATCTGGCAGCTGTCTCTGCTTTTGTGTCAGCAGGGAAGCCTGCCTCCCTTTCTTCTCACCCTGTGTTCTCAGGTTTTTAAAGGGTTACTTCAACTAACCTCCCTTTGGGAACCAGCTCCCGCCTGGGACCTGAATATTTGCATTGCTCAGTTAATGCAACCCCTTTGAGCCTCTGTCTTCAGCAGAACTCAAGTATTTAACTTGGAAACCGTTTTCTAGTAGCTATCACCTCTGCCAGACGCATAAGTGAGTTACAGGCCCTGTCAGTGGAAGAAGATTTTATCTCTTTCCACAGAGATAAGGTAGTCCTTAGGACTAATAGAAAGTTTTGCCTAAGGTGGTTTCTGATTTCCACCTGAATCAATCTATCTCCTCCCAGTATTTTTCACTGAGCATTCTTCCTCGGTGAGAGGAGACTGCACAGCTTGGATGTCAAAAGGGCATTAAGTTACTATCTAGGCGCACCAGAGGTCATAGGTTCGAATCCCTCCAACTGTTTCTTACCTTGGCGAGGTTGGCAAAGGGAAACCTGCCTAAGAGAACAATTGCAAGGTGGATTGTCTCTTGTATCCAATTTTGTTATCAGAAACTGGGTAAGTACCCCCTCAGGATTGAGGCCTACTCCACCAGGGGTACAGCTGCGTCTCTAGCGGCTGCTAGAGACATTCCTATTCTGGAGATTTGTCAAGCTGCTACCTGGAAGACAGTTCACACCTTTACTAAGCATTATTCCTGGATGTCCAGTCCAGGAGAGATGCTCGTTTGGCACAGCTGTGCTTCAGAGCCTATTTCCTAAGTAGGTTCTGACCTCCTCCATGGAGGTACTGCTGTGTAATCTGCTATTGTTATAATATAGCAAGACTTCATGGTGTTTGAAGAAAAAATTACTCACCTTAGTAATTGTTTTTCTTCTCATGAGTCTTGCTATATTATAACCACCCTCCCTCCTGCCCCTCTCAGAACTCCTACTTGGGTAGAGGTGGCAAATTGGTGCAAGCACTGTGTCATGCCATTTAGTTTTCCCCTAACCCTGTTTTCCTTTGGGTTAGGGATCTAGATTTTCATTTAGGTTTTTTTTATTGCCCCTTCTTGGACTTGAGTCTTGGGGAAGGGGGTTCATATGTGCTTGTCAAGGTGGTAAAGCGAACCATAATACCATCAATCTTTGTTATTATGGTTCTGGGTGTTTCTTTGTTGTTTATATTGTTGTTATTACTACTAGTAGGTAGCCATAGGCTAGTGTAGTTTTCCACAGACTTTTTTTCCGTCCTTTGATGTTGGCTTAGTAAAGATCTGACAGTTTCATTTGAAACTGCCAGATAGAGCTTTGGGCACAGCGCCCTCGCGCTGTAGAACTCCAGATCTTCTGGAGTTAACTCCTTCCTCTCCGGGGCAGTTCAGCTGCAGTGGCTGACTGCTATTGTTATAATATAGCAAGACTCCATGAGAAGAAAAACAATTACTAAGGTGAGTAATTTTTTCTTTTCTTCTGTGTAAGCCCAGGAGGGGTACCTGCAATACCTAGGGGCAAATTTGTCTGAGAAAGGGACTCTGTCACCTAGACTTTGTGTTTTAAAAGTGTCTACCTACATTGGAGTCCAGTATGTGACCTTCCAAGTACAGAACTTTTAACTTCTGACACTTCTGAGGTGTGTGTGTAGTATGTTAAATGTGATATACATTTCAAGACAGCATCTACAGTTTTCTATAGTTGTGTGGTTTTATTAACTAGATGAATGGCCGAGTATAAAGTTGGAAGCAAAAGGTGGGAGACCCCCCCCCAATCTAGAGTGACCCTGTTTACCTCTCCGGGTTCAGTTTGGGCACCAGTACTTTTTTTATTTAGTGCATCTGGCCAATGCTTAATGGAAGTAGTTACCCCTGGATGTGAGTTATTTTTCTCTGTTTACCCTAGTATAGTGGATTCTGAAAGTTTCTGAGCCTGGATGTGCTCCTTTGTGGTCGTGTGTGCCACCTTCATTCCTCATGAAATACGGGAAAGTGTCCTAGTACTGGCTGTGTGTGCCTAGTCGATGGGAAATGTACCAGTTTCGGCTGTGTGTACCTAGTCAATGGGAAATATACCAGTTCTGGCTGTGTGTGCCAATCTCTATTTCGGAACCAGGGTGTTCGCTGTTTTGTTTCTTCTACCTGTGTTAAATGGGGATTCAGGAACTTCTGTGCTCTGGAGAATCTGCATTACCAGTATGTGTAGCCCTGTGGGGGTCCATCTTCACTTTGTGATTATTCCTACTTTGTTACATGAATAAAAGCCACACTCTAGAAACCCAACCTGGTTTGGACAGTATTGTTATTGCTTCCTTGTCTGGACTTACTTGGGTGCCCCTGACCAAAAGTGCAAACCTAGTGTAATTGTGAGCAAACATTTTCCCTGAGGCACCTGGGTTGCTGGCCATGGTAATTGGTCCCCCCAGCTGTGTGCCATGTAGCCACATTTGGGTTTGACTGTTCTAGTGTAACAGTCGGGTCATCTAGGCTAACGGTGGACATTTCTCTGTTTTCCAAATCTGTATTCACTTATGTAAATCCTCACCCCTCTCATTTGCCCCTAGACATCTGTGGTGAGAGGAGCAGTCCTGCTAGTTAAACAAGGGGGGCTGGTGGGGGTTACATTAGCAATACCCCCTCTGGACTTCCTCCTTTCACTAATGTATCTATAGAAAGTCTTGTCCCCTTCTTTTACTGTTTGTGCTAGTGTTTCCTCGGTTTGGGCCTTTGCCTGCCTTACTGCCTTCCCTGCTTCTGTTAGGGAAGTTTGGTATGCCTCCCTATCTTTGTCCCGCTGTGTTCTCTTATATTTCCTGAAGGCCAGTCTTTTGGCTCTGACCTTTTCTGCTACTGTTTTTGGGAACCAAAGTAATTTCCTCCTTCTTTTGCTCTTACTTTTCTCTCTAACACAATGGGATGTTGCTTCAAGTATTGCATCCTTAATACTTGCCCATTTTGCCTGTACCCCATCACCTGTATTTTTTCTTGCCAGGGCTAGCTTAACTCTGTTTTCCATCTTATCAAAGTCATACCTGCAGGATCTGAGAACCCACAGGTTCAGGTCACCCAGGGAGTCCTGTCACCACATCAACCTGCTGGAGATTTGTTCAGTGCACCTGGCTCTGACAAAATTTGCTCCATTGATCAGGGGTCGGGTCATGCAGGTCCAGACAGACAAAACCATGACCATGTTCTACCCGAAAAGGCAGGGCAGAATGTATGCCCTTCTACTATGACAGGAGACTGTCCACACCAGGACCCTTGTGTGCAGCCTAGGTGTAGATCTTCTGGCAGTCCATGTCATGGGAGTCAACAGTCAGCTGGCAGATGCCCCCAATCGTGTCTGGGAGACATCACGAGTTGTCCCTAAATCAGGAGGTGGTAAGCTACCTGTTCTTCTAGTGGGGACACCCCTCTGGTGACCTGTTACCCTCCTGGGAGAACACAAAGCTAAGATTGTTTTGTGTACAGTCCCAGACACTGTTGGGGGGACGCCTTTATGAGGTCCTGGACCCCAGATCTCCTTGGTGCCTTCTCTCGCTCTTCTCCTTGGTCCACAGGGTTGTGATCAAGGCCATCTGGATGATCCTGATAGCCCCTGAGTGGCCCAGACAGTTCTGATGCCCAGATCTCCTCAGCCTCAGCATTAGGCCTTTGTGGTGACTACCACTCCACCTGGACCTGCTGACCAGACAACGGGGGGGGGGAGGTCCTGCATCCAGACCTTCAGTCCCTGCTTCTCTTAGCCTGGTTCCTGAGCAGCTAGAGTTCTGGGCTTTGGGCATTTTGCAGCATGTCCTCCACATTGTGGAGGTGTCTATAAAGAGTCACCTCTTGCATGCTATGCAATCTATTGGAAGAGTACCAGGGCATGGAGCTTGATCACATTACCTGCCCCATGGCGAGCATCCTCAACTACCTGGGGTTCCTCTCTATCAGGCCTGCAACCGATGACCCTTGAGGTACACCTGGCAGCCATCTCTGCTTACTGGGTGCAGGGTGGTAAGCAGACTGTGGCCCAGGAGAAGTTTGTCATGTGCTCTTGCAAGGTCCTGGACTACTTGTCCCCTCTGGTTTGCGAATCTTTACCACCATGTGACCTGCTGGTGTTGACAGTGCTCGTGGGCAAGACTTTGTTTTCTTGGTGGCTATCAGATAAGTCAGAAGGATTAGGGAGCTCCAGGTGCTCTCAGTTGAGTCTCCTTATCTGGTCTTCCACAAGAACAAGGTTGTCCTTTGCCCCTACCCAAGGTTCCTTCCAAAGATTGTATTGGAGTTTCACTTTAACTAAGTAGTTAACTTACTGGCATGCTTTACTAACCTGACCTCTGACACTAACCGTATGCTCCACTCTCTGGACCTACGAAGGGTGCTCTCCAGTTATACAGAGCGCACGGCTAGAGTTTGGGGTGAGGCTCACCAGCTGTCTTTAAAATACACTAAAGCCATGCCTGGCTGACTGGGAGATAAGCAGATAACTACCATGTTGATTACATCCTGCAATGACCTGTGCTATAGCTTGGCTGGTAGCGAGTCGCCCAAGGGGCTTAGGGCTCATTCCACTGGGCATACCACTGTCTCGATAAGTGCTTCCAGGGACATCCCCCTTCAGGAGATCTGCAGGCCTGCAACCCAGAGTAAAGCACACACCTTCATATCCCATTACAGAACTGACATGATGAGCCATCGGGATGCTGCATTTGGGTACTCGGTCCTCCAGTCTCTGTTCATCAAGTAGAGTGAGTTCCTTGCCCCCTCTCAGAGGACTACTTGGAATCTACTTGAGTGTGGATAGTGAACAGTGTTTCCACCCTTAGAAATATAAATTACTCACCTATAACCGTAGATCTAGGAGTAGTATACAATTCACATCCATGCACCCCATGCAACCTCCCCAGGCAAGTGACACATGGATCCCTGCTTCCAGCGTGCAAAGATATGATGTTGGGGGTAGAGCTGGAGGATTTACTTAGCTGGCTGGTGGGAGGAGCTTGGCTAGAACACATTCAATGGATTGCCTGTCTCCAGGAAACTGTCAGAATGTGGATGTGAACTGTATACCGCTCCTAGAAGAACGGTTACAGGTGAGTAAAGTACATTTTTATACTGCCAGTATAAAATATACTGGCTGAAAAGAAAAGAGCAGAGCAGTGTAACCCTCTCCCCCACCTGTCATAGAATTAGGCATACCCACCATGGCCAGCCCAGTGATGTGACATGACATGACCTAGCAGCAGAGACCAGGGTTCACATTCCCAAAATCCCTCAGTGGAACAGGGCGTATGCAGAAGCACGGAGTTTGGCTCCTGAGAAGGAAGGGCCCAAGAACATTTCATGGGAAATGTTACCTGTCAAACTGGGGAACCAGCTGCCAGTTTTTTTTTTTTTATTTGATTTTTATTAAATTTTCAATAGAAGTACATAGAATGTGCACATCACCTTGTACAGAAATGAAATCACTTTCCATTATATTAAACAGATCATAACCTTTACAGAGTGTCTGATGACCATTTCCTTGTCTACGTGGTCATAATGCCTTAGTATATCTACTAACCAGCACCACTCCCGCAGCGAGAGGGCTAAGTGATATCACCACCCTTGTGGGTGTCAGAAATGTCTAGGAGCTGTTACAGGAATCTTAGTCGCCCCCTCTTGGGTCCATGGTTGTACATGTAGGAATGCGATGATAGATCCTGGTGGTCCATAGGATGCATCTATCAGCATAATGTTGGTCAGCTGATATGCAATGCTTTATCTTTTAAAATAAGGAACAGATACTGACAGAGGAGGAAATACAGAAGGAGGCATGAATAAAGATAAGAGAAGGAAGGAAGGGAGGGGTCGCTTCATGGAACAAAATCAGGGAGGCTGTCTACTTGATGTAGTATCCATCTCTGCCATCTGACTTCAGAAAGACTTGTTTTGTTAGCCAGGGTGTAGGTTACTCTCTCCAAAGCATAAATTTCCATCAGTATTTTCTGCCACCTCTCTACAGTAGGAGCATTGGTGGTACCACGGCCAGATAATCACTTTCATCACTACCAGGATAATTATCAACAGCAATCTGAGGCTGGGACCCACAGGGAGCTTCCATCTGGGGGGGATGGCCAGCTGCCAGTACTTGGCTGTGTTCAAGGAAAGGTATCATGTTTGCACTAAATCAGTAATCACGTCATGAGTTCTGTTAGCCATTTTCTGGACAATTTGTAACAGTTGAAAATGGGAACATCAGTGGCTACCATTTGTCTGATGTTGCTAGCTACTCTTAAATGTATTGTATTGGGTACCATGGGTCTGGTCAGATGTGTTTAATTTACTTCCCTAACATAAGAAAGTTCAGTTGCTATTGTAGTTTTATGCAAGTTTCTTTTAACCACATAATCTCAGCTGAAGAAATGTCTCCTCTCATGCTATAACACATAAAGTTATACCCCTAGCGATACTGTCCTTCCAGTGAGCAACTTGCCAAGGCACAGAAAAATAGGAACCCTTGGAACGTGAAGATTGGGGTGCTCACTTTCATTGTAACAGAGCTGAATGGCTTCCCATGCTTTCAGACTGGTATCCAGTAGGTTGCTTGCACACCACCACTGTTGGGTCTGATGCCCTTTTCAGTGTTCTTCTCAATTTGACAGTAGCTAGGTAAGTTCTTTATGTCCTCTTGTACAGGGAATGGGATGCTCTCCTCCTCACTGCTGTTAACTGGTTGGAAAAAAGAAGTTTTATATTAGACTGTGTTTCATAGCAGTTTGTTTTTTTGGTGATAGCCAAAAAGGACATTGTTTTAAAATTCGTAGAGCATGTCTCGTGGTAGATGCATGCACTCTTCCCCAGCCAAAAACTGTCATTCAGAATGGCAGCTTAAATGGTGGTGGCAGTTGTCAATTCTAATAAGCCAGTAATGCAATCTGCAGAAGTTTCACCTCCTGATATGCAAACTGAACTCTAAAGCAACTTGCTTTCCTGAAGCTGTACTTTTGATAATTGTGCAAGCAGTAATTCAGACTGAGACCTCCATAGTAAACACAAAGGTGGCTTAAATGACTTGTAGCAAAATGTGCTAACAGCTTTTTCAGCCTGCTGCCAAAGCTGGCCACAAGTACCAGTAACCCCAATGGTTGCTTGGAGCCTCCTACTCCTAAGAGGCCTCAGCCAGACTTAGTGCAAGTAATTCAATTATCTAAACACCTTCTTCACTGCCAAAGAGAGCACATCCACCCTCTGCTCCTTTGTCTCTCAACCTTTGTTGGTAAGTGCAGCGCTTACTCCAAGGGGATGGGGAGTGGCAATGTCGGCGGTGATGCCATGACGTCTGGGTACATGCCACTCCCCCAGAACAAGGGAAAATGCTTTCCAGGCTCCAGGAAGACGGAGCACCAGAGCAGACCCCTAATTGCTCGCACCTGCCTGGCCATCTGGTTCCCGATGAAACTAGAATTGTTCAGGAGTGCTTAACGCCCACCTGCCCTCGCCTAGGAAAGAACCCGGCTCCATGGGGTGAACCGGAGGACTCGGGTCAAGTGGCAGAAGCAGGGGCAGACTCCACTGGTGCTCCCAATGATGCGGAGCCTGGAGAGGCTGGGGGTGGATAAAGAGATTTCCAAAAAAGAAATATGAAAAGAAAAAAATGGGTATCATATAATAATTTTGTGAGACAAACATTATTGCTGAAGAAAACTATGTGGTGACTAACCAATACTGCTGCTACTAGGACTGCTGCTATCCATTAAGTGCTGTTATTTATTGATTCAAAGTCTGTATTGTGCATACACACTATATATCTATTGCTTCTTGTATCTGTGCCTGTGGGGGCCTTTAAGAGGGCCTGGGACAACACATAGGGAACCCATGGGACTGAAGAAGGGTAGAAGGGAGGGAAGGGATGACAGCTGGGTGAAAACCATGAACTCTGCATCAGTTACGGTGCAGACGTGATAGACCAATAGGGCTTCTTCTACTGACTTTTTTGTATATTCATATGTGCCCATAGCTTGTTACATACCTTTCCACCTGTACCTGATACTTGTAAAGTGATATGACTGTACGTGATTCTATAATCCCTGTATTTGTGCCTTGAATCTGTACTGTTAACACACTCATTAACATGAAACTCATTCTCTATTAGTTCTCTCCCTGGTTGTACCTGAAAACAGGCATTGAATGTGTAGCCCACTTACCAAGTAACCAAAAACTAAATAAGTTTGCAGGGAGACTGCCACATTGTACAGAAAAGAAAACCTCCTGTTTTGAGACCAGAGGCCCTAGATTTTCACAGTCGGCACAGAATGGGAGATGTCCTTTATTAAATAGGTCTCCCGGTCTTCCTCTGCGATCTTTACTCTGATGTTATAGCTGGTCTCAAAATGACAAGTTTTTTCCTTTTTCTACAATTTGTCAGAATCTGCAACCATAGTGAGAAAGAAATAATATGACCTACTAAGAACGGAACCCAGTCCCCTGGAATAGTCTCAAGTGCTCTAACCACTGAGCTACAGGTTCACATGGTTGGACCCGAGGTTCCTGGACATACTTCCTTTCTCTGGTAGTCATATCAATCATATCAGATTGACCTAAAGGTGGGCAAGCAATGTGAGAGGGCAGCAAGGAGGGCTGGGGGGATACTGGGATGCATAGGGAGAGGCATCACCAGTAGAAAACAGGAAGTTATTATCCCTCTGTACAGACAGTTGGTGAGACCCCACCTGGAATACTGCATGCAGTTCTGGAGACCCAGTCTCCGCAAAGACATAGACAGGATGGAAGCTGTCCAGAGGAGGGCCACTAAAATGGTGCAGGGTCTGCACTGGAAGACATATGAAGAGAGACTTAAGGAGCTTAATATGTATAGCCTCGAGGAAAGGAGGGAGAGGGGGGACATGATAGAAACTTTCAAGTACCTCAAGGGAATCAACAAAGTCCAAGAGGGTAGCATCTTTCAAACAAAGAGGTGTGCAAGAACAAGGGGCACAATTTGAAGATGGGGGTGGCTCAGAGGTAATTTAAGGAAGTATTTTTTCACAGAGGGTTGTGGATGCATGGAACGGCTCGAGGAGAGGTCAGTTGAGTCAAAAAACAGTGGTGGAATTCAAGCACGCATGGGACAGTCATAAGGCAATTCTAGGGGGTTGGGGTAGGAAGAAGTAGGCTGCTGGTTAACTAGGATCTGCAGCTTATCCATTAGGTAGGGAAATGGGCAGACTGGGTGGGCCAAGCGGTCCTTATCTGCCGTCAAATTCTATGTTTCTATGTTTCTATTGCTTATATGTAAGCAGTATAGCGCAGTGGTTTAAGGCTCTGAGCTGCAAACCTGGAGACCTGGGTTTGAATCCCACAGTCCTCACTTGCATACTGTGTGACCCTGAGTAAGTCACTTAACTTACTTGTGCTCCCAGATTTCACCTTTAAACAAGCTTTCAGCTTAATGTGTCTCTCCTGGTTAAAAAAAAATTATATCTTGCAACTTGGAATAATAGATGACAATTAGATGTTTTTTGGTGCAGTATTAGCCACTGCTAAGCAATGTAAATCACAAATTGTGAGAAAGAAGTAATGTAACCTACTGGAAATTGAACCCAGTCCCTCAGAATACTATCCCTCTGCTTTAGCCACAAAGCGACAGGCTCACATGGTTGGTTGGACCTGAGGTTCCCTGACACACTTCCTTTCACTGGTACTGCATATCCTGCAACTAGGAATAATCAAGATGACAAAATACTTTACCAAAAAAAAAAAAAAACATCTTATTGTCATCTTGGTTGTAGTTCAGGATATGTAATACCAGAGAAAGGAAGTGTGTCCGGGAACCCCAGGTCCAACCATGTGATCCTGTAGCCCAGTGGTTAGAGCATCAGGACTATAGTGCAAGGGCCTGAGTTCAAGTCCCAGTAGGTCATATTATTTCTTTCTCACTACAGTTTGTGATCAGAATCCTCATAAATTGACCTTGTGTCTCACCGGGGATGTTTTGAGTCATGCCCCCCCCCCAGCAAATTACAAAATGCTGATGCACACACCTCTCAAAGATTCATGCCTCTTGGTTCCACAGACTAACAATGAGTGAGCAAAAGACCCAATACACATGAAGATAAAATGTATATGTATTGATTCAATGGATGTAAGTTAAGACATAAAAATAAACATTTGTGCTTGTGACATCACCAGAATGAGTATAGCCTGCATATTTCTATTCTGGATAAGTCATCAGCAGTCATTGCTAATCTGGATTGGTCAAAAAGGAACACTTAACCAATGAGAGCGCAGCTTGTACTGTGCCTGATGACATCACAGTGGTCTCAGGTGCACTCAAAATGGAGAGTAGAATCAAACTAAACAGTTACAGGAGAACAGCCCTGACTCTTTATGCCCTTTATTTATTTATTAACTGAATGTGGTCTGGATTTTAAGCAAATTCGAGTAACTACTAGAGGACATCCACTGCAACTTACAAGAAATAAATGTTATTCCAAGAAAAGGGCTTATTTCTTTTCACAGAGACTTGTCCAACCATGGAATCTGCTTCCTTTGGATATTATTATTAGTAATAATAAAACTACTTTTAAAAATAGACTTGACAACTTCATGAGATCAGGAAAGCTCTTAAATTTCTATATGTGAGCCTTGAAGCTCTATGGGCCTATAGTCGTTTGCTTCTTTCAGCTCTTAGTATGGTTCTTTCCTTTTCCTATAGAAGCTTTGTTTTAAGTACTGGATCCCATTCTACTATTGTTCTCCTTACTGGCCCTTAAATTACCTCCGTGGGAGTTTCTGATTCACACACTGGTGATAAGTATTAGTTTAGAACTTGGAGATGTAGTTTATGTAAAGTGCATTGTGACAACCATGGAAGAACTAAGCAAGGACATAACTACATCACAGAGTTTGAAAGTGGTCCTTACCACCAGTGCATGAAGTAAGCAATAAACCATACCAAGATGGGCATTGTAAGGGATGAATGCATGGCCCAGATGTGTTGCGAGGCATGAGGCACTGCTGAGTGCCTTCAGCCATCCATGAGGGCATCCATTCCCCCACAATGTCCACGCTGAAAGGGGATATTGTGCTTATAAAATGTTTTATGACAGTCTAAGCAAAAGCAGAACATTTTTTAAAATCCCTTTAAAAAGCGAATTGAAATGTTCTCAGGTTTCTATATGTGGTTGCTTTATTTATATTTTTAGAATGTAAGTGTATTGGGAGCCAGCCCATCAGTGTAGCAGTAGGACTACCACTTGATGCCAATGACCTAGGTTCAGAAGCAAGCCCGAGTCATGGGTGGTCAACTGGGGGGGGAGAATCGAGCATCCCAGATGATGCTGTCCTCCTCGGGGGGGGGGGTTCTGTGAACTCCGCTGCAACACTGCCAGCTGGGTGACCACAGGTAGCTGTACAAGTGGAGCCATGATAGGTGGGTGCCTCCTGACTAAGGATGTCAGCACATTTGTATGCAATGTCCACGTCAGTCCCTGCCTGCAAGGCGCCCGGCAGGGGGGACAAGTAAATGGAGCCCTAGACCACAGGATGATGCTACCTCTCTCTCCTCACAGGCCCTGCACCGCTCACTGGGCTGTCAATAGCATTTGACCTAAAGTCCTCCTGGGCCTGGGGAACCTGGGAGGCTCCTCCACGGGGGCGGAGAGCAAACCGTGGGGCACTGTCAGGCCAGAGGTAAGTCCCAGGGACAGTAGCTGATGGGGCTGAGCCGAGTGTGGGAGATAAAGTACAGTAAAGTAAAAAGAATATGTGTATTGTTACACAGAATGCTTTCATTGTTACTTTTGTGTTGCCACACAACTGGTCCTATGTGGGAGTCTGATACACAGTCATGTAATACCTTTTGGACAATCATACACCACGATGTTCTAAGTCCATATGTTTTTAATCAGAAGCACTCCATGGACGTACTAAAAGGCCAGTAAAGATGGAACAAGAATGGAAAGTGAACCAGGATTTGTAAAAACAGTTTTTACAGAAAAATGCAGGCACGTAGGTTAAGGCAGCAGTATTTGTTACTGAAAAAAAATGTTGCCCTATAGATTTTTAGTAATAATGTATTCCTGTAAAAAACACCACCATATCCATTTTCTTGCGATTCTGTCACATTCCTGAAATGAGATGTATGGTTTTGACGTTTTTAAATGCGACAGCTCTCTGGCCATGCCCAATATGAATAAATCTCTTGGTATAGGAATGTAGAAATATGTCAGCAGAAAAGGACCACAATGGCCCATCCAGTCTGCCCCCCCATTCAGCAATTCCCTCTCTAACCCCCCGTGTCCCTTTCCTCCCACTGCCCTTTCCACCCTCCTTTTGTGCTTCTGGGAACTTCTGTTTCCATTTCTTACTTATATCCATGTAATTGTCCCTTGACCTCTTGAACTCTCCTACTGTTTTTGCCTCCACCACACACTCCGGTAATGCTTTCCATGGGCCCACCACCCTTTCAGTAAAGTAGTTTCCCCTCCTATTACCTCTGAATTGCCCACCCTCCAGCTTTTAAGCTGTGCCCCCATGTGTTCGGATTTTCCTTCCTCTTGAAGATGCTCCCTTCTGCCACCCTGTTTATCCCTTTTAGGTACCAGAAAGTTTCTGTCATATCTCCCCTCTCTCTCCTTGTTTCCAGGGAGTATAGATCTAACTCCTCCATCCTCTCCTCATATGTCTTCGGATTCATGCCATGCACCATTTTGGTTGCCCTTCTCTATATTCCCCCTTCTGATATGGTCTCCAGGTCTCTACCCAGTACTAAAGGTGGCGCTGAGCCTTGGACCTGTATAGAGGCATAATCACTTCCCTTCTCCTGCTTGTAATCTCCCTTCCAATACAGGCCCGCATTCCTTTTGCTTTTCCCACTGCCTTGTTGCACTGGTTTGCTTGCTTAAGGTTGTCCAAAATGCTCACCCACAGATCCCTCTCCTGCTTTGTTACCAGCACTGCCTCCCTTCCTAGTGTGCATATGGCCTCTGGGTTCCTGTGCCCGATATGTATTATTCTGCATTTTTTTGCATTAAAACTCAGTTGCCATCTTTCTGACTACCCCTCCATCTTTCTCAGATCCTCTCTTCCATAGTCTCCACCCCACCCCCTGGTGTGTCCATCCTATTGCAGATTTTCGTATTGTCCGCAAATAGGTGCACCTTCCCCTTTAGTCCCTCTCCTATATAAATTTTAAAAGTATTGGACCAATACTGACCCCTGAGGCCCCACTGGCCACCTCTTTTCTCTCCAGAATGCACCCCATTCTCACAACCAGCCTTTGACTTCTGCCCCAAGCCAATTCCTTTCTACCCACTTCACATTTTTACCCTCCCAGGCTTTCCAATTTTCTCTCACTAGTCTTCTTGAGAGGGACAGTGTCAAAGGCCTTGCTAAAATCCAGATAGGCAACATCCACTGCCCCTCCCTGATCGCCCACCCTCGTTTCCCAATCAAAGAATTCAATCAGGTTCATCTGGCATGACCTTCCCCTCATGAGCCCATGTTGTCTGTTATCTTGAAGACCCCTATCTTCCTGGTATTTAACTACCCTTTCCTTCAGAAGGACCTCTATTACCTTACCTATCACCGAGGTGAGACTGGTTGGAGGCTAGTTTCCCGGCTCCTCCCTGCCACCACCCTTGTGCAGAGGTACCATGTCTGCCTTCTTCCAGTCTACAGGAACCTTCCCTGTATTCAAATATATATGAAACAGCCTTGTTAATGGCGCAATGAATTCCATCCTATGCTCCCTGAGTACCCTGGGGTGCAAGGCATCCAGACCCATTGCCTTATCCACCCTTATTTTACCCAGCTCCTCCAAATTCCTGCTCTCCTTGAACGGACTAGTGTCCACTCCCCTCTGTCTCCATACCCCTCCCTTGTAGCTCTTATCCCTTCCCCTCCTTTTCTATCGTGAAGACTGAGCTAAAGTACCCATTTAGCAAGTCAGCTTTTTCCTCCTCTTTCTCCTTCATAGGTTTCTTCTCTCGCTGATATATCGAAATAACTTTTTGTCACCCATGCTGGCCCTCCTAGCTATCCACTCCTCTGTTTCCGCCTTTGTCTTCCTGATTATCTGTCCTGCCTCTCTTAGCTTTTTCCTGTGTAACTCCCTGTCCACTCCTCCTTGTGTCCTTTTGTATGCCTTGAAAGCCCTCTTTTTTCCCCCCCATTGCCCTTGGCACCTCTCTCGAGAACCAAACAACCTCCTTCTTCTTTTGCCCTTGCTTACCACTCTGATTCATTGGTCTGTGGATTTTAAAATCCCTCCCTTTATTGCCCTCCCCCCACAGTTCCTCTACCTCACCTAGCATTTCTTTGCCTTCCATCTCACTCCTGAATATCTCACTCAGTCTGTTGAAATCTGCCCGCCTGAAATCCAGTACCACAGTGGTGGTTCTCCTCTTCTCCCTCCGTGTCCTAATTCTAAATCTTATTTCTGTGTGGTCACTTTGTCCCAGATTTTCCCCCCACTGAGACCTCTTCTATACTGTCCCCATTGGTATGGTGCCATGCTCTTTACCATCAGAAATGGGTGCCGACTTCATGGCTGCTGGGGGGTGCTCAGGCACCCAGAACATTGACTTGAACACCCTCAATGTCATTTTATAGCAGGCGGACGGACTATTTTATCATAAATTCTCATAAGAAACTCTGCTTATCTACACAGAAACGTGTTTCGATACTGTAAAAACTTTTTTTTAAAAAGTCCATTTTATAAGTGCAATAAGACACGATAGGGTGTGCATGGAACAGATATTACTGCATGCTCAGGGGTGTAGTGAGGCACAAGGCCACACTGAGTGTGTGAGGCAAAGTGTAACTTTACTGTGGAAAAGTATTAGTTAAAAAAAAAAAATGAGGCAACAGCTTTTTTTTTTTTTTTTAAACCACGGGAGCAGACACAACTGCGGGAGACGGAAATAAATCAGATTGTCAGATAACGCAGTGTTGGTGAGTATAAAAGATCAAAATATTTAGAAGAGCAGTCCTGTTTAATTTTTGTATGGGTATCTCTTCTGAAACAGACGAAACAGATGATGGTATTTTAAAAACTGAATGTTCTAATGGCACACTGATTTCTGCTTTCACTGCTGGGGCCGTTTTTAGAACTTGTTTTTACCTGTGCATCGGGTTTGATGCACAGGTAAAAACCAGTCAGAAACCAGGATTTTCTCTCCCCATTTTATAAAAAGGCTTACTAGGGAACGCAGCCATATGAAAAATGCTTCCTGCACTGGATGACATACAAAGAGAGGCTAAAGGAGCTTAATATGTATACCCTGGAGGTAGACAGGGGACATGATAGAAACTTTCAAGTACCTCAAGGGAATCAACAAAGTCCAAAAGGGTAGCATGTTTCAGAAAAAGAGATGCGCAAGAACAAAGGGCACAATTTGAAGATAGAGGGGGGATGACTCAGAGGTAATGTGAAGAAGTATTTTTTCATGGAGAGGGTTGTGGGTGCCTGGAACAGCCTTCCTGAGGAGGTTGTGGGGTCAAAAACAGTGGGAGAATTCAAGAATGCATGGGACAGGCATAAGGCAATTCTAGTGGGGGGTAGGAGGAAGTAGGCTGGTGATTAACTATGATCTGCAGCTTATCCATCAGGTAGGGAAATGGGCAAACTAGGTGGGCCAAGCGGTCCTTATCTGCCATCAAATTCTATGTTTCCTACTGGCAGTGAGCACCTACACGTTTATAAAAGCTGGCGCCTGTGATCAGAAATGCATGCTGGTGCCCTTCTAATACATCCCCAGTGCGACTTCAGCATGTAAAGTGAAAATGTAAGGGAAGGGATTTAAAAAACAAAACAAAAACTGCTGGGGGGCACTGTGAGTCGAGAGCAGCATGGCCATGACAGCTCGACACCAGATATCTTCAAAAACATGCAACTTCGTGATATATTTCCTTTTTTGAACATTTTCAAATGTATTGCATTGCAGCAAAGCATGATGTTGAAAGAATGGGCAACCCTAAAAATCTAATCAAGCTGGGGAAAGATTTAGAGAGACTGGAAAGTGGGATGTGGCAGGCCCATGAGACCTTCACAACCCGGACCGTCGGACGGTAATGATGGTGCAGAAACGTTGCAGTCCGTCAGCCATAAGATGTACAGTAAATGCTCCTGTCTTCTGTTTCCTCCATGAACAATAAACTAGATGGGATATCTGGGAGACTAACGGCAATGGAGACCCAGATGGAACTGCTTCAGGGAGATGTAGAGGATCTGTAGGGTCGGGGAATCTCGGTCTGGCGGAAGAGGGACAGCATGTCAGCAACGGCTTGGAACTGTTAGAAAATCAAATTTGCAGCACCAGCCTATGATGTATTGGACTTCCTGAGGGGACAGAGGGGGATTCTCCCCTGTTATTTGTTAAAGAATGGCTAAAGGATCAATTTGAAGGCCAATGTCCTTTATCAGACTGGCGCATTGTCAAAGTTTACAGGGTGCGTCATCATGGTAGAGCAACTGAGGAGTTCCCCAGAACACTTATGGTAGTCAGGGACAGCATGGGGTCTCGAGATCAGACTCTTACCCTGGCCAAATGGCAAAGTCCTCTCAGTACAGAGGGGAACATAGTTCACTTTTATTTCCTGATGTCTCTTTTGCAACTAGACAGCGACGAAAGAAATTTGATGGAGCCCGTGTGAAACTCGGGGAGCTGATATTCCTCATAATATTCTATTTCCAGCAAAACTACGTTTAGTCCACCAAGATAAAGTCTACCTTTTTACTGACCCCCTGGATGCTGGTAAATGGGGTGGCCAACATGGAAGATCACCGTAACCAGCATACCGACCCACACAATCTAGCTGAAGGAGACACTGGCACTGGGGTTTACCAAGCATTAATGTACTAAAATCAAGTTTCTCCCAGTACCTGCTCAGCTTGCTGTCTTTTTTGTATTGCATGTCTTTTTTTCCCCTGTTTCAAGTTAAAATGTTCAAGACGTTGGCTTGTATTGTGTTTTTTGATATGGTGGGGGTAACTGCCTCTTGTCACTCCCTGTAGTGTTTTTTTTCACTTTAATGGTGCCAAACTGTGCTTTAAACTCGTGCTGATATTTTCATTAGTGGAGAGGGATTCATCACCACACCGGAGAGAGACTTCGAGTTATATATATGTGGCATCCCATGGCCTGATTTTGGGCATTGCTATTGATAGGAGACTTTCTGGACATTTATTTAGGACCCATTGCCACATGCTCATGGGGTACTGTTCCAGGGGAGATATCAAATGTTTTCATTCAGGGTTTTGTTTTTTTAATATAAAATGTTTGTTCAGCCCTCCTCATTTTAGCAAGTGGCCTAGAGATACTCTGCCAGCGATGGCCATCTTTAATGACTTGAGTCCTCATTTATAAAACTCATAATAAAAGCTGTTTTAAAAACCAAAAAATAAAATATTCTTATGAGTCTAATTATGTCAGAAATTTATTATTGCTACAAGAAAACTGTATGATTAATTTTTTGCCGACTAACAAATACTGCCCCTTTAAATACAGTTCTCATTAACATTGCTCTGTAATTTCCAGACTTTCATAATGTGTTTCTGGTTTTGTCTCTCATGGTTATGATTATTCCCCCTCACCTAAGAAGATAAATTGAATATTCTGAGTTGGGCCATTGAGTGTCCCTTATTTGTGCAACATCAGTAGAACTAGGGATGCAGTATATCGCAGTGGTTTAAGGCTCTGGGCTGCAAACCTGGAGACCTGGGTTTGAATCCCACAGCCCCCACTTGTATACTGTGTGACCCTGAGCAAGTCACTTAACTTCCTTGTACTCCCAGGTCGCACCTGTAAACAAGCTTTAGCTTAGTGTGTCTCTCCTGGTTAAAAAAAATATATATACTATTAATTTATTTCAAATGATTTACCAAGACAGACATACTGAGCTGAAATAACTTGTTTCCAAATGCATCCTGGGATGACCCAATGATGAATGATGATGGACTTAACTTTTTAAATTAATGAAGTGCTTATTGAATTATAAGCATATCAGACCTGCGTATTCAACCAGAATTTCACCAGCGGACTGGCTTCCTCAAAGCAGCAGTGTCTAAGGTAAAACAATTTACACACAGACTATGTTCACTAATAATTAATTACAGATGGTCAGTCCAAAATACTGTAACAGCAGAAATCTAAACTGAAAACTGCTCCCTACCTGATAAGGCTAATCAATAAACTTCTTATTCAGAAGCACCTACAGTAGGTATAGAGTCATTCGTCTATTCCAGGCAGCAGGGGTGTAGCCAGGAATTTCAGATCTGCACGCCAAGTGGACTCGCTGCTACCACCCCCAATTAGGGTTAGCTACCCCCCCCCCGGTGTACCCAGACAATATACAAATGTACACCAGGACCGGGTTTGTTGCCTCATTTGGCACAGTAAATACAACTTTTGTATCTCATGACAGTGGTTGTTGCCATGCATGGGTAAATACAAATGCCATGCATTGTTCCCTAAGACACCTATATACCAGCCCAGAGCCTGTAAATTCTATTGTCCTTGGGATGCAAAGAGTGTATTAGTGACCAGTCCTTCTAGTTTCGACTCCTATGAATAAAATTACAGAAAGGTTCAGTATTT
This sequence comes from Neoceratodus forsteri, assembly GCA_016271365.2. Taxonomy (NCBI): domain Eukaryota; kingdom Metazoa; phylum Chordata; order Ceratodontiformes; family Ceratodontidae; genus Neoceratodus; species Neoceratodus forsteri. The sequence goes on along the minus strand of CM057452.1, from coordinate 42,089,780 downwards.
TCTTTATTAGTTTTCATGGAAAAAGGAAGCAGTTCAGAGCCTATTTGCAACCCCCCTAAATGGAGTGCTTGGAGTATGCCTGCCTACACCCATGCCAGGCAGGGTGGAGCCGAGGCAGTAACTCATATAAAGGTATGTGCTCTTGACTTTGATAGCAGGGTCTCTACTGAGATGCAACGATTTACAGTCAAGCTGACATTAGGTGTCTATAATATATTTGAAATGGGATATATATTATATAGTTTATTTTGGACAAATCAAAGTCACTAGCCTCAGAGACTACTTGAATTTTGACCCAGGGCTTTTCATCTTGGACCAAACAAACACTGACTGGTTGGGTGTTTACCCCTCTGCCTCTGTCACAACTGCTTTGGCTGCCTTCATCAAGGTCTTTGTTTCCTTCTACGGGGTTGATGCCCCCTTCATCAAAAGGAGGGTTAAGGGTGCAACAACTAAGTGGCTCCATGGCGACCTTCTAAACGCTCCTCATACTAAGGGACAAATAATGGTACTGCTACAAGGCATCCCAAACCACGTCTAACTTGCAGGAGTATAGGCGAATGTGTAACATCTGCAGGTGTGAAAGCGGCACTGCCAAGAGTGCTTACTGTCAATAAGTCACATAAGCCTCTGCTAAAGACCCAAGGTGTTTTTCAGAAAACTGTCAAAGACCTGGTTCAAACAACATGAAGTCTTGCTATATTATAGACATTAGCAGTTTGATCCAGCTCTAGAACTGCCCCGGAGTGAAATGGTTAAAACCATTCCAAAATAGAATTTTGGCACGAGAGCAGCTCTATCTGTGTCATTTCAAACTTAAACTGTCAGATTCTTTACTCCACCTCAGTGAACAGTCGCCTCGAGATTTCTCCTTCTGCTGGTTCATTTCTCGGTTTAAAAGTGTTTTCTCGGTTGGATTTAACCGAGAATAGTTTTATTTTAACCGCAAAACCGTTCGGTTCAAGCTCTATCTGTGGTAACCGTAAGTAAATGAAGGTTTTGTCTGTGTGGAACTTGTAAGTTATCGGTTCGGTTTTGAACCGATCAGTGGGTTTAAAACTCATTTAAAACTAAAAGTTACTATTTTAGAGTGCGGTTCCCGGTTCTTATCGGTTCTAAAAAAAATGGATTTATTACGTTTTTTTCCAATACCCGTGACACGGTTAGGAACCGATAAGGGTGTCTTGCCTGGCACTGCCGTTAAAAGGGCAAGTTTTTGGTTAGGCTGGCATTATGTCTGAGAAACCCAAAAGAAAAACCGGGCCCACTGGGTTTCAACACTGTGATGTTTGTGGGGAAGTCTTTGCCAAGGCTGACCCACACACCACATGTGTTTATTGTCTGGGGTTTGACCACCTCCAGTCAGACTGCCAGGTATGTAAGAATTTCCCTGCAGCCACCCTGGAAAAAAGATTGGGCAGGCTCAGGGAACGAGAGGCCAAAAAGTCCGCTGACCCGGATGGCCAGCCCGGTTCGGTGCCAACCGAACCAGAGGGAGTGCCCTCTGACCAGGGCCAGACTTCCTCAGGCAAAAGAAAAGCTGGTTCTGAGGAACCAATTCCAGTAAAGAAAACAAGAAAATCAGCAGGTCTGGAGTCCAAAATTCTTCTCCAACTGCTGCAGAGATAGCAAAGCATACAAATTGTCCAGTCATTGTCCTAGGGTCCGTCCGAACCACCACTATCTGGTAAAAGGTCGGTTCGTCCGTCCCAGTGGTTCAGGATTATGATATTGAGGAATTTTATGAACCAGAGGAGGGAGGATGATTATGAACAGTATGAATGTGGCTGGGAAGGTCTGGGTGTGCCCATTGAACGACATCTCCCCAGACAGACCTTTGAATCTCCCCATGCTGTCTGAGTCCCCATCTCATTTTATGTTTTATAAAAAGTTGCTGAAACCCTCCAGTTTCCTTTAGAAGAGGCTGTGGATGAGCAAGAGGAGCTTGATTTTGTAGAAATGATGGATATTCCAGAGTCTAGGAGATTGTCTATTCCTTTACATAAGTCTTTTGAAACAAACAATTAAAATTTTAAAAGCTCTAATTCTGTGCCTCCTGTAGATAAAAAGATGGACAGAAGGTATACATTGTCAGGCCCTGATACAGAATTCCTTTCTCAGCAATGCAGTCATGTTGGGGTAGTTCAGGCTGCTGCCTGTGATAAGCGAATATTCCTTGGCTTCACATCCTCCTGACAAGGATTCCAGGAAGATTGATGCCATGGCAAAAAACAGTATATGGCAGCCTCTCTGGGACTCAGGCAAGCAAATTATATGGCTTATGTAGCTAGGTATCAGAAATCTAGATGGGATACTGTTATGCAATTGGCTCAAGAGCCATGGCCAGCTGGCTAGTGAACTAGAACAGGTGGCTGCTGATGGCATTGAGCCTCTAAGGTTCAGTTTCATGCTGCTGTGGATGTTAATGATGTTTCCTCTAGGGTCATGGCCACATCTGTAGCTTTTCAGAGGTTGGCCTGGCTCAGGTGTATTAGTTTGTCACAGGATACCCAGACTAAGGCTATGGATTTTCCTGTGGTGGGAAATTCTCTGTTTGGAGAGCAGACAGAAAATTACATGAAGAAGATGAATGAATATAGGACTACTTGCAAGAGTGCCCAGGCTAAGGAGCGGCAAGCCACTCCTCAAAGGCATGCCCCCAGGGGTAGGGGTAGGCCTTTTCACAGGCCTTTCTACCAGACAGGCCTCCTCTGCCTATGCTCAGAGGGGCTTCTTCAGAGGCAGGGGCAGACGAGGGGTGGGCAGACCTGCTCCCACCCCCCAGCCTAAAGCTCCTGCGAAACAGGCACCCTGATGGGGTGCCCAGGGCCGATTCTCCTGTACCAGTGGGGGGCAGGCTGGCTTACTTCAGTCAGAATTGGGCTTCTTTAACCTCAGACAAGTGGGTTCTGGAAGTAGTAAGCCAGGGTCTGGTTCTCAGCTTCAAAAAGTTTCCAAGTTGAGAAGCAGACTTTTTCACCTGCAAGTGCTTCAGAGACCGCTCTGGAAACAGAGGTCTCACCCCTGTTAGCTCTCAGAGCAGTAGAAAGGGTTCCTCCCTGCATCAGGGCAGGGTCTGTATTCCAGATACTTCCTTACCCAAAAGACAGGAGAATGGCGGCCCATTTTAGATCTCAGATATCTGAACAAGCATCTTTGAAACCAAAGTTCAAAATGGTAACTCTGGCAATGATTTTACCTTCCCTAAGGCCAGGGGACTGGCTAGCCTCTCTGGACCTCAGGATGCCTATTTCCATGTCCTAATCAGAAGATCCCATCGAAAGTACCTCAGATTGAACTGCCCTCAGGGCATTACCAGTTCAGATCAATGCCCTTCGGCCTTACCTCTGCTCCAAGGTATTCACAAAGTGTCTAGCAGTGGCAGTGGCCCACTTAAGGAGGCAGAGGATTGCTGTTTTTCCTCATCTAGACGACTGGCTCATTGTAGGCCAGTCCCCAGAACAGGTAAAATCTCACCTGCAGGTCACCCAGCAGCTTCTCACCTCCTGGGTTTTCTGCTAAACCTACCAAAGTCAGTTCTGGAACCAGTCCAGGTATTCACCTTTATAGGGGCAGAATTGGACACAAAGCTAGCCAGAGCCTTTCTTCCCCAGAAAGGGTAAGGAATTTAGTGGCTCTGGCCTCTTCCTTCACTCTGCAGGTCTCGACCAGCAAGACACTTTCTGCAGCTCCTGGGGCACATGGCTGCATCCACAGCTGTTGTGCAGGGAGCCAGATTTCAGATGAGAGACATTCAGTTTCACTTGAGAACCTTTTGGTCTCAGAGAAGAGACCCCTTCCAAGTTGGTCCCAGTGACTTCGAACCTTGATCCTAGCTCTCCAGTGGTGGCAGGATCAGAGCAATTAAGCGGTCCCCTTCATTTCCCCTTCTCGACTTGACTCTCACTACAGATGCTTCCCTTCTGGGTTGGGAGCCACATGGGCGACCTTTCCACTCAGGGAGTTTGGTCCCCCAGGAATCTCTGCTCCACATCAATTTGCTGGAACTCAGAGCTGTCTTTTAGCTCTTCAAGCTTTTCTGCATCTGTCCACGACAAGGTGATACAAGTCAGAACAGACAACACCACAACAATGTGGTACATCAACAAACAGGGGGCACTCGGTCTTGACCTTGTGCACCGAGACAATGAAGTTGTGGTCTCTGGCCTATTCCTGAACACTTCCCTCATAGCAGTTCATCTTCCAGGGAAGGACAATGTCCTAGCGGATGCCCTCAGTAGGATTTCCAGGGCCATCACGAATGGTCCCTGGATCCTCAAGTGCTGGGGATAGTTTTTGCCAGGTGGGGCATCCCTCAGATAGATCTTTTGCAGCCAGACAATCACAGACTTCCTCTGTTCTGTTGCAGGCCTCCAGTGCTGGGCTCAGTTCCCTGGATGCCCTTCTTCTGGATTGGGAGGGGAAGTTCCTCTATGCTTTCACCCCCTTTCCTCTCCTATTCAAAGTACTAGTCAAAATCAGATCTCAGCCTTGCAGGGTGATTCTGATTGCCTGGATTGGGCCAGGCAGCCCTGGTACCCACTCCTTCTGTCTCTGACAGTCCATCTTCCCCTGTGCCTCCCCAGGAATCACAATCTGTTGACTTGTGCCCAGGGAAGGGTTTGGTATCCGGACCTCAAATCCCTCAACCTCAAGGCCTGGCTCTTGAGGAGTTAGTTTGCTGATTTACACCTCTCTCAGGGTGTTCTTGAGATTCTAAAGGCTTCCAGAAAGCCTTCCACTAGGGCTACTTATAGTTCTAAATGGAAAAGGTTTTCCATTTGGTGTGCTGGGAAAAATATTTCCCCAGAATCTGCTGAATTGCCCATTTTGTTAGATTACGTGGTACATCTTAATTCCTTGGTCTCAGACCAGCTACCCTGAGAGTTCATTTGGCAGCTGTGTCTGCTTTTGTGTCAGCAGAAAAGTCATCCCTCTTTCCTCTCATCCTGTGTTTCCAAGTTTTTAAGGATTACTCCATACTAATCCTCCTTTGGGAACCCGGCCCCTGCTTGGGACCTTAATGTTTGCATTGCCCAGTTAATGCAGCCCCCTTTTGAACCTCTGTCTTCTGCAGGCTTAAGTACCTAACTTGAAAACTGTTTTTCTAGTGGCTATCACTTCTGCCAGGCGATAAGTGAATTGCAAGCCTTGTCAGTGGAGACTGACTTTATTTCTTTCACAGGGATAAGGTAGTCCTTAGGACTAATAGGAAGTTTTGCCTAAGGTGGTTTCAGATTTCCATCTTAATCAATCTATCTCCTTCCAGTATTTTCACTGATCACCCTCTTCGGGTGAGAGGAGGTTGCACAGCCTGGATGTTAAGAGAGCTCTTAGTTATTATAGAGCGCATTCAAAGGTCACAGGTTGAATCCTCCAACTTTTCCTTACCTATGGTGAAGTTGGGAAAGGCAAACCTGCCACTAAGAGATCAATAGCCAGGTGGATTGTCTCTTGTATCCAATTTTGTTATCAGAAAGTGGGCAGAACCCCCGGTTTGAGGGCTCATTCTACCAGGGTACAGCTGCGTCTCTAGCTGCTGCCAGAGATATCCCTTATTAGAGATTTGCCAGGCTGCTACTTGGAAAACGGTACACACTTTTACCAAGCATTACTCCTGGATGTCCAGGCCAGGAGAGATGCTTGGTTTGGCACAGCTGTTCTCAGAGCCTATTCTCAAGTAGGTTCTGCCCCTCCTCCATGGAGGTACTGCTGTATTCTGTTACTGTTCGTAATATAGCAAGACTTATGTTGTTTGAAGAAAAATTACTCACCTTAGTAATGTTGTTTCTTCTAATGGAGTCTTGCTATATTATAGACCTCCCCAACCTGCCCCTCTCAGAACCTCTACCTGGTGGGGTGCGGGCAACTTAGTGGGCACTACTTATGTCCTGTTAGCATTTTGTCCCTTTGGGACTTTGGGGTGTATGTGTACGCGTGTGTGTGTTTTATTATACTTATGTTCCATTTTCATATTATTAGAATGGTGTTAGTATTTCTGGTCCCCTGACTTGAGTCTTGGGTGTTGGGACCATCAATGGTTGTTATTATTTAGGTAGCCATTTGGCTAGTGTAGGTTACAGCTTCCACACAGACCTTAGTGAGTTTGGCTCGTAAAGATCTGACAGTTCAAGTTTGAAATGACACAGATAGAGCTGCTCTCGTGCCAAAAATTCTATTTTGGAATGGTTTTAACCATTTCACTCCGGGGCAGTTCTAGAGCTGGATCAAACTGCTAATGTCTATAATATAGCAAGACTCCATTAGAAGAAACAACATTACTAAGGTGAGTAATTTTTTCTTGGCGGCCTCTCCAAGCAACGCTCTCCTGACATCCTGATACTGTGGGTGGGGTAAACTGCAGTCATGACAAGACTATTGTCAGTACTTTTAAACTGCAGTTTGCTGATCTCTTGGCCTACACCTCCGTATCCTTTTAGTGAGGAGGAGGAGTCCTTCTTCTGCTATTGCCCCACTGATCAACCCCTCATTGGCCTCTTTTCTATCTCAAGGTAGTTTCTACCCAGAACACAGTGAAATTACTTTCTGATCTCTCCCCATACATGTGTACAAGATGTGATGGTCTGTAATCCAAGCTACTAAAAATTGGTGCCCCCATCATAACCCACATGGTCAAACATATCTTTAACTTATCACTCCTGTCTGGTGTTGTTCCAGACAGCTGGAAGCTTGCCAGTGTTGTCCCTGTTCCAAAAGCTGGGTACAACAGATACCTTGAAAACTATCACCCCGTCGCAATACTCCCTGCCCTTAGTAAGCTACTGTACTTGAACGGGTTGCAGCTGACCAGCTTACCAAGTACCTTCACTCTCACAACCTGCTAACACCACAGCAACACAGTTTCTGCAAGGCCCATATTGCAACAACGGCCCTAATGCATGGGGTCACTAATGTCAAAACTGCCGTGGACAAAAGAGGCTCACTGGAGGCATTTTTGTCGACCTGTCCAAGGCTTTTGACCTGGTTGACCACACTCTCCTGTGCTCCAGGGTGTATGTATTGGGCCTGTCTGTACATGCTGTATCCTGATTTAGACATTATCTCTCTGATAGGTTGTAAAGTCCAAAGGGTCCTTTTCGTAGCCAGCCCCTGTCAATCTTGGTGTCTTTGGGGTTCAGTCCTTTGACCTGTTCTCTTTTACTTTATTTATTTAGTCTTTGGTAACTGGGCAAGGACCACTAGGCACAAGTGCCTGTTTTCAGGGGTGACCTGGGAGCACTGGGCGGTTAAGTGACTTGCTCAGAGTCACACAGTATGCAAGTGGAGGTTGTGAGAATCAGATCAAGGTCTGGTCTGCTGGATGTACCAAGCTCATTCACAGCTCATTACTCTAACCTCTAGGCTGTACTGCCAGCCCTAAAGTTGGAGACTAGGATTAGAACCACGGTCTTCTATGCCACTGGCCGAGCTGTTCGATACCCCAGCCCTCCACACCACAGGAGCGGCTCAATATTCATTACCAACCTCCCTGCTGTCATCACTTCCTGTGTAATCACTTTATATGCTAATGAGCTGGTATTCTTCACAGTTCTAAGAACACTGACCTCATCAACTCCCCCCTTAAGGATGACTTCTACAAGCTTGGGGCATGGCTTGGCAAAAACAGACTAGTAATGAATGCCAAGATGATTCAAATCATGCTTTATTGCTGCTACTACCATTTATGCCCATTCATCTCTGGTCAGCCCCCTTCTGCTCAGCCGCCCAAACCCTATCACTCTTACCTCCAAGAATTCCCCCAGAGCTTGCCCCTTCCCTCTAGTGAGAGGGCACAGACTCCCCAAACTCCATCGCAGAATGGTTCCGGTGTGTGGAGGTTGTGCCTGGCTAGTCAGTGCCTGCAAGCAGCTGGCATCATCCTGCTTGTTTTCCTTTTTTTTCCCCTTGGACATTGGTGGCAAGGATGCACAAGCATGCGCACACCCAAGCATGCTTGGCACCAGCTGACATCCTCCACCAATGAGCCGCTCCTGACTGCACTGCCACCTGTGGTAACCCAGGTGGCAGTACTGCAGCTGCGCGGGTGGCCATCCCTCCCTAGAAGTGGAGAGCATCCTCTGTGATGCTCGAACCTCCTTCCCTCAACTGGCCCCCAATGACCTGGGCTCATTCCTGAACACAGGTTGCCAGTGCTACGAGTGGTAAAATAACCACTGCACTGATGGACTGGCCCAAATCATGCTTTTAGGATCATCAGGCAAATTTAAAGCCTGACCCTCCCTTTTGTCCCTCAAGTGCACTGATGGGACCCCATTAAAAGCAGTGTCATCTTTTAAATACTTAGGGGTTACCACAGAACCACATCTTGATTTCTTCCTGCATAACCAACTTGTATGTAAAACAGTTAATGCTAAGCTCGGTATGGTACATTGTGTAAAACACTGCCACACACCAAATGCCCACCTGGCCCTTGCGAGGAGTGTCTTACTCCCCTCCAACTATGAGTGTATATCCTTTCCCAGTGCTAACAAATCACTGCTTGCCAAGTGGAAGACCACATACAACAGCATCTGTAGATTCGCGGTCTCTTTGAGTTCAGCAAATTATCACTGCGACCTCTACAGTTGTTTGGGTTGGCTGTCCCCTCTAACAGCTGTCTGTTCACTCTCTGCTGTTTCACTGACAAAACACTGATGACGGGTACCCTTGCCTCTATTGTAGTCATGCTAAATTTTTCACACCTGTCCTGTCACCTGTGCTCCAATGACAAATCCCTTCTTGTTGTCCCCAAAACGTCCACCTTAATGAGGGATCAGGCTTCCTGCATTGCTGCACCCAAACTCTGGAACTCCCTCCCACTCCTGGTCTGTTGTTCCTCCCCCCACTGTCAATTTAGATGATCCCTGTGGGCTCACCTTAAGTCAAAGTCTAATTGTGCCTGCACATAATTTCTTTCCATGTATTATTCATATCTCCCTATTGTATTATTATGTAGTGTAATACACATGCGTATATATTTACTCTGCATTTTTCTTTGTACATTATACTATTAATTCATGTTCCTTGCCACATGTACGGAATGGATACCCTTATTGTATTTTATATTTTTATTTGCACTGCTTGTCCTGTAATTTGTATTGTACCTGCTTGTCTTGTAACCTCCTGGGTCATACCTGAAAATAGGCATCATCTGTGCCTAGTGCACTTACCTGGTCAATACAAGCTAATAAAGAAATACATCTATACCTACTGAAGGTGTCTTGGAATAAGAAGTTTATTGACTAACCTTATCAGGTACGAAGCAGCTTTCAGTTTAGATGTCTGCTGTTACAGTATTTTGGACTGACCATCCATAATTAATTTTCTTGTGAACTTAGTCTGTGTGTAAATTGTTTTACGTTAGACACTATTGCCTTGAGGAAGCCAGTCTGCTGGCGAAACGTTGGCAGAATACACAGGTCTGATATGCTATATGCTTATAATTCAATCAATACTTAATTAATTTAAAAAAGCTGAGTGGATCATCATTCTTACCTTCAGATTGCAGATGAGAAAAACAAAAATATGTAGTAAGAAAAAAAGAGGCACTCTGTGCACGGGGTAACCCTGCCCCCCCCCAAGCTGTGGTCCTGCACCTCTTCAAAATCAAACCCCATTGATTCAGCCTAGTAGTGCAGTGATAGCGCTACCACTTGCTACACTGGTGACCTGGGTTCGAGAATGGACTCGGGCTGGCTGGGGGAGAGAGGACGAATGTCCCTTGGAAGGCTCTTTTCACATGAGAATGGTGTTAGCATGAACTGCTGTTTGGCTGCCACCTAGAGGGATTTGGTTGGCAGCGCAGTGAGACCTTGTCAGAGAAGACAATATAGTCCAGAGATCAGAGTACTGAGCTATGAACCAGAACATGGAATTGACCTGAATTTGAATCCCCCAACTGCTACGTGCACACTTACTGAACTATATTCAAAAAAGCCTGGGGCAGGCACAAGGGGATCATAAGGGAAAGGAAGGGGGTTGATGACACAGTGCTGTAGACCAAGGACAGTCTGCAGCGAAAACAATGATAATGAAAATGGGTGGACTGGATGAGCCGAGCGGCTGTTATCTGCCGTCAGTTTCTGTTTCTGTGAAGGGATCCCACACCCACACATAGCATCATTGCTCACAGTTGGCAAGATAGACAAAACTGGAGGAAAAACTTACACCTGCAGCTAGATGATGGCTCGGACCCCCCCCCCCTTGCAGGCCCCTGCACTGGGGACTGGGCACCTCTAACTAGTCCTGTGGCAGAGGACACCCAGAGTGCAGGTAAGACCCAGAGCTGTCAGGTGCCGGGGCTGGGGGACTGTCAAGGTGGGGGCTGATCAGCTGACAGGAGCAGAAAGAAAGGACTGAAAAAACAATCCCCCCTCCCCGTTACTGCAATGATGCATGCAGAGTAACGGCAACTGTACTGAACCTTCATAGTACATAAACTACCACTGAGTTTTTGGAAGACTGCTGGACCAACGTTCACTGATAATATTCTAACCCCCCAGTGTGTAGTGGCCGAGGAGTAGTCTTATTGATATGGCTAGAAGAGAGTGGGTAGGGGACAGGGAGAGAATGGAGTACAAAGAAAATTATTAAAATGGGTACAACATGCTGCATACTGGGAATAATATGAAACCTGTCATTTACTGTAGTACCTACCAATACTGGATATTGTCTCTATATCAGCAGGTTTAGTCTTGTATTCCACAGTTGTATCACTGTTGTATTCCAAGGTAGTGTCATTCCGGCATTCCAGTGTGCTGTCATTGATGTACTCCAGGGTTTTATCCAGATTTTGCCTCACAGTCAGCTGTAGATGGATTCCCAAACTGGAATGCAGACTGCTGGGCTTCTCTTCTATACTGCACTGCTCCAACTGTCCAAGTGGGGCTTCCTCGTCTTTCTCCACATTCTCTCTCTTTTTGCTGGAGACGGGGATCTTGGGACCGCAGAAGCAGGAATTCTAGTTGGAGAAAAATCACACGAGAGATGCTATGTGTAACATTTTACAGAAGAGGCGTGTACAGGATATTATTTTTTAAACCTCTCTAGGGGGGCAGGCCATGGATTACTAATGCCTCGTGTCAGCGATATCCTAGTCACTGCTGCACAAAGATTCGTTGATCTCTGAGGGATTGTTTGTTGTATGAAGTTACCACTTCTGATGTGTTGTATAACCACACTTTTTTAATATGCCTTCTCCTGTACAGTGGTCCTTCATCTGGTAAGTAACTGCTAAACCCTGTGCTCTTCTTCTCAACCATGTACCCACCTTCAACCCCAGACTCAGAGGTGGGATCAGCAGGGAGCCAAACCACAAAGCTTCCCGCCAGGAGTGTTCCATTTCCGAGAGATGGCGTGTGGTGTATACATCAGTATCCAAGACTATACCTCCATCATTCTGTCTTTATTTTTTTTGAAATCTCTTTTTATCCCCTCCTACACACTGGAGCCCTGCTCTGTCAGGAGATGCCTATGCACTAGTCCCACATCACTGCCTTACCTGATTCCCCGGTGGACCCCCATGGAACCATGGCTATACCCTCCAGGAGGGTACGAAGTGGGGCCCGTACACCCTGAGACAATTCTTGTTTCGTCGGGTCCCCTCCAGTGATCAGGTAGGCAGGAACAATTAGGGTCTGTGCTGGTGCTCCTTCTCCTCGGCACTCCCGTGTTGTTTTCCCCATTCTGAGGGAGTGGCAAGTGCCCAACATCAAGGTGTTTTCGCAGACGTCCACCACTCCCCAACCTTCTTGTTGTGTGCTCTGCACTTGCAGTGCCTCTGGCTTCCGCCAGAGGACAGTCAAGCGCCTAGCTGGTGGCCCCCTCCCGGGAGAGGAGAGGAGAGCCATCCTCCAGATGCTCGATCCTCTCCTTCCCCTGCTATCCCCCAATGGCTCGGGTTCATTCCCCAGCCCAGGTCACTGGCATGAGGTGTGGCATCCAGCGCCTTATCCCTCAGTGCCACCGGGCCAGCCTCCATCATTCTGTCTTGCAGAAGAGTTTTCTGTCCCCCCCCAAAGACACAGATGGGAAGGGCTTTGAGATTTTAGGTACTTTTCTTCAGTGTTCACAGAGCAAGGGGAAGGGGAGGAGCCACAAGAAAATAACAGGAGCGTTGGAGTAAGTGAGGGAGGTGGATACTAGTCCATTTTAGGAGGAGAGTGTCCTGAAGGGACTTGCTAATCTGAAAGTGGACAAAGCAATTGGGCCAGATGGGGTGCATCCAAGGGTACTGAGTGAGCTAAGGGAGGTACTTGATGCACCTCTGACAGTCCCATTTAACATCTCATTGAAAACAGGAGTGGTTCCAGTGGACTAGAGGAGGGCAGATGTAGTCCCTGTCCACAAAAGTGGTAACAGGGAAGGGGAAGTGGCTGGAAATTATAGGTCAGTCAGCCTGACTTCAGTGGTGGGAAAGTGAATGGAATCTCTGCTGAAGGAAATGATTGTGAAATATCATGGATTACAAGACCCAAGGCAGCATGGATTCATGGTGGTGGTGGGAGGGGTCACGTCAAACAAATCTAATAGATTTCTTTGACTGGATGACCAAGGAATTAGATCAGTGTGGATGTGGCCTACCTAAATTTCAGTAAGGCTTTCAACAACATTCTATATATAAGGCTAGTAAGCAAGCTGGGTAGCGTAGGAGTGAGTCTAAATGTGGTAAACTGGATAAGAAATTGGTTAGGGGATAGGCAACAGAGGGGGGAGGTAAATGGAGTTCACTTGGAGGAAGGGAGCATGACCAGCAGGGTGCATCAGAGATCAATGCTGGGATCAGTCCTCTTTAATGTCTTTATAGCGGCAGCATAGCACACTGGGTTAAGGCTCTGAGCTGCAGATCTGGAGACCTGGGTTTGAATCCCACAGCTGCCTAGGTGCATACTGTGTGATCCTGAGCAAGTCACTTAACTTCTTTGTGCTCCCAGGTCACATCCGGAAACAAGCTTCGATTTAGTGTGCTACTCCTGGTTAAACAATGTTCCCAAGTCCTTCCCTTTCCCTTATAAGTGACATTGCAAGGGAGCTGGAAGGAAATGTCTGCCTGTTTTGAGGATGACACCAAAATCTGCAGCAGGGTTGACACACTAGGGAGTGGAATGGATGAGCAGATACCTGAGAAAACTTGAGAAGTGGTCAGGGGTATAGCAACTGGGTATCAATATGAAAAAGTGCAAAGTAATGCACTTGGGGCACAGAAACATGGGGCAGAGTACAAAATGGGAGGAGTGGCACTGATGACCACCAAGCAGGATGGAGACCCGTGGTGATCATATTGAATGACCAAAAGGTGGCAGGCAGTGTGACAAGGCAACTGGGAGGGCTAGTGAGATACTGAGGTGCATAGGGTGGGGGGGTATCACCAGCAGAAAGAGGGAGGTGGTATTACCTCTGTACAGAGTGCTAGTAAGACCCCTAGAGTACTGTGTACAGTTCTGGAGATCACATCTCTGGAAGTACATAGACAAAATGAAGGTAGTCTAGAGGCGGGCAACTAAAATGGTGCAGGGTCTGCAGCAGAAGCCCTATGAGGAGAGATTTAAAGACCTAAATATGTACACCCTGGACGAGAAGAGGGAGGGGTGGATATGATAGAGACCTTTAAATACCTCACGGGGGTAAATAACGTACACGAGGGAGGTGTTTTTCTCAGAATAAAACCTGCTCAACAACAAAGGAATGTGCAGTAAAAGGGGGCGAGGGTAGATTCAGGAGAGATGTGAGGAAGTATTTAACAGAAAAAGTGGTGGATTCCTGGAGCAGTCTAACAGTGGAGGTGAGGGGGGCGAAAACTGTGGTGGATTCAAGAATGCGTAGAATAAGCATAAGGGAATCATAGGCAAAGGGAAGAGGTGGAGGGAGAAAAAGTAGGAGTCATCCTCAAAACAGGCAGACATTTCCTTCCATAAAGTATGAGATATCAAACTTTCTTTGTAAGAAGTGGTTGTGCACGTGACTGGATTTCACACAGTAATGTTATACTGGGATAACATCACTGTTCCAGGCACACACTGACTAATCAAAATGCAAGGATTTTTTTTTTTTTTTGCTATTGTACTGATTAGGGTCTGTGGTGACAGTACAGGCAGGGAGAAATGGGCAGACTAGGTGGGCCAAGTGGTCCTCATCTGCTGACAATGCTGTGTTTCTGTGTTGAGGTGAACATGTAGGATCATGGTGATATGCATCCAAGCCCACCTGCATCCTCCCAGCCCCACTGCTGGCTTCAGCTGCACTGCCACCTGTGGTCAGTGACGGCAGCACAGCGGAGACTGCAGCCGTAAGCCTCCCAACTATGCCATAGTGCCATACCCACCTGTAGTACATTGACTGGATACCATGTAACCTGACCTTCTGCCTAATATGGTCCCCAGTCTGATGGCAGGCCCAGGTCTAACAGAATTTAAAATGGCTGAATGGATTGCCGTAAAAGTTTCATGAATAAGCACACTTTACATAAAGATAATGATCTGGAACATGTCAGTGTTAATCTGTTGTGTGTTTTTCACTACAGTAACTTTTTTTTGTTACTATCTTTGATGGGAAGGGCTTGGCTATTAAGGTCTGCAATGTGTTGAATGCCTGCACATGAAATTTGGAATGTAAGCCACCTCAATTGCTTGAAAGCCAAAATCGGTACAATATCTGAGTAATTTTTCACAGCTATGAAGAAGTGTACAACTGCTGTGAACTTCCACTTTAAATAGCCATACTATCCCCCCCCCCAGTGTTGAGCCTTATCAATGTAAGGTTACTTGCACTGTTGTAATGGTTTCTTGACTTTTGGTTAAGTAGATGAAGTTAATTTTACCCAATACCGTTAAATATAAATGTTAAAAAAAAAAAAACTTGACAGATTTGATTTTGGTATGCACTGGGCAAAGATGGGCAACTGTTGGCCAACTTTGTTCAACCCATCGCCAGGATAGCTTCAAAATGGCTGAATAGACATTGTGACAGGGTTGAATAAGGCCCTGCCCCATTTGTTATGCAGAAAAAGTTTAAATGCAAGGGTTTGTCCTATCCTTTCCTTTCCTTTTCTTTTCTGTCTGTTCTCTGTCTGGTTACGCAACCAATATTTTCTTGTGAGACCTAGGAACTGATCATTCCGATAGTTTCGCGATTCTCCGCCTCTTGCTTTCTCTCTACTTTCCCTTGCTATTTCTGTCTTTTCTTCCCCCTTGTAAATCTGCAAGTTATAAAAAAACATATGTGAATCTCTGTGTAAAACTGTATGTGAAACTGGGATCCTTTTGTTTGAAACTGTATATAGTTTACTGTTGAAATGAACGCAAAAATCTATTTGGAACTCAAGGGGTTAAATTGAGATGCGGATGTGCAAACTTTACAGAGCTGTCAACAAGAGGTCAGTTCTAGGTCATTATGTTCTTTTTGCTGCACCTGCAAGAACATTGGAAACTGACAAGAACATTCTGTGAAAAACTCTGTCTCCTTAACAAGCTCCCTCCAAAGACTTGTTATAAAAAGATCAGCAGTGTTTTGCGAGAGGCTGAGATTTGAAACTGAGAAGAAGCACTCAGGAGGAGGACTGTTTTCTCTGTATTGCCTTTGTAAATAGTTATAATGAACAAATTTCTATTTTTTATTTTACTGTTATTGAGAAAAAAAAAAACGCTATTTGCGAATTTGAAACTGCCCCTGGTTTTCCTATGCTTCCTGACCTGTGCCTCGACAACAGATCTCCTTTGAGTTTCACAGAATGCCTAGACTAGAATTTTGTTTTACAGAGCGTCTTTCATACACACTGGCTGAACCTTCAGCAGGCCCAAAATTGCCACAGCTGCTGAACTAACAGGTTTTTTACTCCATTTCCTTTTGCAGAAGGTTTAAAGTGTTTAAAAGTCTAGCTCAGTATCTCAAAGAGTGTTAGTAATTTAAGGTTGGAAGGGACTGTTGGTCAGTAGCACAAACATGGCAGTAGTTTTAAAGCATGCACGACAGTTACACACAGCTATAACCAATAACATTTGTAACTTTTTTACTGAGGAGTGAATGCTGGCCTATACTCCAGGTTCATCCCTAGCTCTTTTCAAAAAAGGACTAGAGGATCTTGATCTTCCACCCAAACAACCGCCACTGTAGGCCACAAGGGACTGCAGTTTTCTGTCTCATCTGAAAGACAGCACTTTTACTAGTGCGGTATCACCCTGGTACCACACTACAGTGCTAACCTTTGTCATGTGCCCATGTTCCAAGTGTGAGATCTGAACCCAGGGACTTGAGCTCATGACCTTGTGGCCCAGAAGATCAAATTTATGTTTTTTGTATTTTGTTAAATGTCATGCACCTGATTCTTGTGAAGGTTACTATAAATGTGTATACCTTTACAAACCACACTGAACAACAAATAGTTAAATGCGACTGTGACTCTTGACCTTCAGCATCCAAGCCTGAGGTTTCAGCCTCATTGCTGATCAGTACTGGGATATAACAGCTGACTAGGCTGGCAGTAGGAACACCTTTAAGAGCTTAACTGTGCCTCCAGCAACTGTAAATGTTATTATATACAGTTTCCCTTTATACATGCTGGACTTTTTCGGGGGGGATATTTCATACCTTGATTGTGTTTTCAGCACCAGCCCTGTAGGGGTATAAAACATCAAATTAGTACACAGTAGGTTACAGGATGAACAGTCAGGACTAGTGATTCAAAACTCTAGTGATGCATTGGGGTGGAGGAGGTTAACAGAAACGCATGTAAATTGTAGTATAATTTGTAGAACATTCTGGATTCTAATGCAGCTGTTTCCCATCATCAAAGTAATACCTAATTTGTTTTTCCTGAACACATACAGAATGAACTAGAAATGGTGCTTGTAACATACTGTCCCTACCCTAAATAGTTTATAAGGGCACCCCCTTAGACTTGGTGCCATAGGGCTAGACAGACGCATGCAAAAAAACAGTCCTTTCACTTTATAAAACTAACTTCATCAATGAAGGTCACAGATCACAATCATTTAGTTTTCAAGGGCAGTGGGGAGGTATACAGTGGGTGGGCAACTGTCTGTGGCAGTGCATCCCCCCCTTACCAGCAAACAGCTACATGGGTGACCAGATGAGGTATGTGTGGAGGGAGGTAGACCGACATATGTAACATGCCCAAAGCCAGGTACTGAAACATGTTGAATTAGTAAGAAATATAGCACGAACAAATGCTCTTACAACTTGCCGGATGGCTAGCGTAATGGTAGTGTTACTACTTGCAATCCAGATGACCCGGGTTCATGCCTCGAGCCCAGAATATCTGATTTCATCTGGCAAGGCAAAGTTCTGGCATCTGGTTTGGACACCCCCTGCCTCAGGGAGGGGGATTGGGGGTCAAAGAGTACATAAATCCAGCTGTCATACCCTTGACCACTCCTCCAGTTTTCTCAGGTCTCTGCTCATCTTTTCCACCCCCACCCCTGAGGTGTCCACCCTCTTGCAGATTTTGGTGTGATCTGCAAAGAGGCAGACCTTCCCTTCCAGCGCTTCTGCAATTTCACTCAGAAAGACTCTGAAGAAGGCCAATCCCATTGGTGATCCCTGAGACACATCCCCAGTCACCCTCCCTTCCTCAGAGTGAACTTTTACCACCACCCGTTGTTGCCTATGCCCTAGCCAATTTCTTATCCAGTTTACCACCTTTGGACCCACTCCTAAGCTACCCAGCTTGCTTACTAGTTTCCTGTGTGGAACAGTGTCGAGAGCCTTACTAAACTCTAGGTGGGCCATGTCCATCGCTTCACCTAATCTAAATCCTTTGTTACCTAGTCAAAGAAAAGTATCACATTCGTTTGACATGACCGCCCCACTATGAAACCATGCTGTCTCAGGTCTTGTAACCCACTGGATTCAAGATATTCCACAATCCTTTCCTGTACAGACAGTTGGTGAGACCCCATCTGGAGTACTGCGTACAGTTTTGGAGACCTCATCTACGCAAGGACATAGACAGGATGGAAGCAGTCCAGAGGAGGGCAACTAAAATGGTGCAGGGTCTGCATCAGAAACCATATGAAGAGAGAGACTGAGAGAGCTTAATATGTATATCCTTGGTGAAAGGAGGGACAGGGGGACATGATAGAAACTTTCAAGTGCCTCAAGGGAATCAACAAAGTCCAGGAGGGTAGCATCTTTCAGAAAAAGAGATGTGTAAGAACAAGGGGGCACAATTTAAAGATAGAGGGGGGACAGCTCAGGGGTAATGTGAGGAAATTTTTTTTCATAGAGAGAGTGGTGGATGCATGGAACCGCCTTCCTGGGGAGGTTGTTGGGTCTAAAATAGTGGGGAGATTCAAACATGCATGGGACAGACATAAGGCAATTGTAGTGGGGGGTTGCAGGAAGTAGGCTGTTGGTTAACTAGAATCTGCAGCTTATCCAATAGGAAGGGAAATGGGCAGACTGGGTGGGCCAAGTGGTCCTTATCTGCTGTCAAAGTCTATGTTTCTATGTTTCAGCAGTGATGACATTAGCTTTCCCACCACTGATGTCAGGCTGACTGGCCTATAATTGTCACCCTCCTCCCTACTACCACATTTATGTGCTGGGACTATATCGCCCTTCCTCCAGTCCTTTGGAACCACTCCTGTTTTCAGTGAACTGTTAAATAGAACTGTTAGAGGTGCAGCCAGTATTTTCCTGAGCTCCCGCAGTACCCTTGGATGCACCCCATCTGACCCCATAGCTTTGTCCACATTCAGACTAACAAGTCCCTTCAGGACTGTCACCTCAAAACAAGGACTAGTGTCCACCTCACTTCCTCCAAAGCTTCTGTTACTTCTTTGTGGTCCCTCATGTTCTCCTTCCTCTGTGAACACTGAACAAAAGTATTTGTTCAGGGTGTCTACCTTTTCCTGGCCCCCCTCTGCACAGTACCCCCTTCCCTACAGTCCCACCCCTGATCTTCTTCTTTTCACTTACATACCTAAAAAATGTCTTGTCCTCTTTCATTACATCCTGGGCTATTCTCTCTTCAGTTTGCACCTTATGTAGGAATTGACCACCTGTCCCCCTTTCTATGGGGACCCCCATATCTGACTTTACTGATAATGTTACTAGGGGTGTTTCATTTCTGAGTCTCCGGTATCTTGCATTTGGTAAGGTTCTAGAATGGCTTCCAGGTTGCATGGAATTTATCTAGTTGATTTGCTGCAGAATAGGCTAGTCTTTCATTAACTGCTATCTGACCCATGTTGAGGATCCATTCCATTAAACTGGGGGGATGAGGAATGGAGTAAATACCAAGCAGCGATAAGGGAAACCAAGAAGGCAGGGACGTAAAAGTAGACATTGAGCTGTGTATTGCAGAGGGGGTCAAGGGAGGGAAAACAGTCTTTTTAGATATAGTACATTTGGGGAAAAGATGAGAGAGGGAATTGTAAGGCTGACAGAAGGAGGCAGGATAATTAAGGAGGACGAGCAGAAGGCAGTCGTGCTTGATCACTACTTCTGCTCTGTATTTACTGTGGAGGATAGTGGGCCCTTACCAGAAAGTGGCATAAGTAGTAAAAAGATTTATTTTTATCCAGGAGACAGATCTTACTTACACATCTTTAGGCCGGAGGCCTATTTTCAAGATGGTCCTGCAAGGAGGATCTCAGAAATGGGGCAGGTGGTAATAACAGGGGGTGTGACAGGGTAGAATAGGACCCTTTCCCAGTTGTTATGGAAAGTTTGAATGTAGGGATCTGTTCTGTCCCTTCCTTTCCTGTCTCTTGTCTGTCTGGTTGCGCAACCAAATTTTCCTGTGAGATCTAGGTTTTGATCACCCTGACAGTCTCGCAATTCTTTGCCTCTCAGTGTCTCTCAGTCTTCCCTTGCTGTTCTGTCTTTTCCTCCCTTGCATATCTGCTGGTATAAAAATATATGCAAATCACTATGTGGAAATTTAACTGATATTGGGATCCCTTTGTTTAGAAATTATGTAGTGTTACTGTTGAAATGTATATAATTATAGTTTAAGATGATTGCAAAAAGCTATTGGGAACTCGAGGGGTTAACCTGAAATGCAATTTGTAAGCCCTTTGCAGAAGCTGTGGAAAAAGGACCTCAGTTCTGAGACACTGTGTTCTAGCTGCACCTAAGGTAAAGGATAAACACTGTGGCTCAAGTCAGCATCTGAAAACTGGAGCCCTGCTACAAGGAACAGAGTTCAATAACAGCAAAAACGCGGGCTCTACAGATGTCAGTGAAGAAATCAGTCCATAATGATAGGACACACTAAAATTGCTTTTAATGATAAAAAATGCAGTGATAACAACAACTTTGTAAAACAGGTACAAATAAGTGGTAGCAACCCCCAAAAAACGTCAATGTTTCATGTCGTAATCAGACGCTTTATCAAGATGTCAGCAGCTCATCTATTCATTACTTAAATAGTACACATGAACCCCCCCAAAAAATACAATCAACCCATCAATAGGCACCTAATTGATCCTAATTAAAACTGTATTCACCAATGCTCATGGGAACAGGAATAATAATGTACACAATCCTAATACTGTTACAGCAATTGTCATCTACTCTAATAAATACTCAAATGATCACAAAAATTATATACATAAACATATGCCAAAAATGCATGCAACATTGAATAAAAAAGCACCATACTATAGTGCTATATTTGCAAACAATTAATGCTAAGTGTGCACCGAGCTGCATGGAGGCATTTACCTAAATCCAATATATTGCATACACATAACTAGAAACAGAAAATTTAGTGCAAAAATACTGTAACGCTATAGCTCCAAAAAATTTGTGCTAAGTATACATCTAGCTGCATGAAAGCATTTCTCTAAATTCAATATTTTATTAACACATTGCATTCACATTAACAATAGTAAATGAAAACAAGAAATCTGCAAAAAATAATTAATTTATGCGTTTTCAAAAAAGGGGTTAGTTGAAAGACATCACTCAAGCCTGGAAAATGACTAGACTGTAATCTGTATTGCCAAAAAGTTTCTCTGCACATCAATTCATTATCCAAATCACCTCCTTTAAGTCCTAAGGTGACTTGTTCGAGTCCCCTAAAGATAAATAAATGTCCAGAACCAGCTAGTTGTATATGAAGGGCCAATGCATTTTCTTGTTTTTTTAGATTTCCTACAACTCAGATGCTCAAGAATCCTATGCTTGAATTTTCTGATTGTCATTCCCACATAAAAGCAGTTACATTTGCACGTAGCTAAATAAACCACAGAATCTGTGTTACAGTTAATGAAACTTTGCATCTGATGAGAATCCTCTGAATTAGGTAGTGAAAAGACTGATCCCACCTGAATATATTTACAAGCACTGCAAGACCCACATCTGTAGTTGCCATTAGGGAGCATAGGACCACGTTTAGATACGGTGTTATTTTTTCCGTGTACAAGTAAATCTGCCAAATTTTTTCCCCCTCAGTAGACAAACTTCAGACCCTGATCAAAGATTTCTTTCAGTTTCGGTTCCACACTTAAGATACCCCAGTTATTCTGTATAATATTAGAGATGTCAGACACCTGTGCATTAAATACAGTAATCAAGTTAGGTACATTTATTTATTTATTAAATTTTGGTGACCGGGTAAGCCCGCTGGGCCCTGGAGGTCCCTTTTTCAGGGGCGACTCGGGATTACATACATTGGAAAATATCACAGTATGAATGAAAATGATACAGTATGATACAAGTTATACAGTATTATTTGCATTTTATTTATTGTTGCTTTATCTTTGTTTTTTTTGCAATAAATGTGTTCTCTGCATGTTATCTACCCTATCAATAGCACTCTGTATACTCTGATAACTATAACCTCTAGATTTAAACCTGTTGCTCATGTCATTCCTTTCTTTTAAATAACTTTCATCAGTGCTGCAGTTTCTTTTTAATCACAAAAACTGCCCAACCGGGATATTTCTGACTACATGTCTTGGATGATTGCTGTTAAAATGTAAAATACCATTGTGATCAGTGGACTTTTTAAATAATTTTGTAGGCAAACCTCCCTCTGTATCTTTGTAAATCAAAAGATCAAAGAATGCTATCTGTTCTTTCCTTGCAGTGATAGTACATTTCAAGTTTGAGTTTGTTTTCTCCAAATATTTAACAAAATCATGTAACTGATCCATGTCTCCCTTCCGTATTAAAATTATATCATCGATAAAACGACGATAAAAGTCAATGTATTCCAAAAAGACATTGTTGTCACTATTGTGCACCCACTCTGCTTCCTGTTCAGACCAAAAAAATTAGCATAATTAGGTGCCATGCAAGCACCCATTGCAGTGCCTTTTGTCTGATGGTGTAGCTGCTCATTGTATAGAAACACAATTTTTTAAGAACCATTTCCAACAGATCTACCAAGAATAAAACAAAACTATATGAGTATGTTGTGTATCTACACAGCGACTCATAAACTGCCTGTAAACCTAAATGATGTGGAATATTTGTGAACAGGGACTGTACATCCAATGTCACCAAATACCATTCAGGTTCAACTGCCATGTCCTCCAACAGATTCGGTATATGCGTAGTGTCTTTCAAATAAGTTCTGTAGCCCATCGCAATTTCTTTTATGTGGGCATCTATATTTTGAGCCAGAGGTTCAATTAATGATCCCCTGCTAGACACTATCGTTCTCACTGGTCGACAGTCCATGTCTTTGTGAATTTTTGGCAAGCCATATATGTGTGCTATGACTGGACTAATTACTGTCCCAAAATCACAATTCTGTTTGGAAATGGTTCCTGACATCAATGCCTCGTGCAACAATATGTCTATTTCTTGTTTTTGTTTATATAAAACATTATTATGAACTAGCATAATATTCAGCATTGTTAAGATGGTCAACCATTGCCAAATCATACTTAACTTTGTCCTTCACCACGATGGCTCCGTCCTTATCGGCGGGCCTAATGGTGATGGCATGATGTTCTTGCAATGTTTTGATGGCATCCTTTTCCAACAATGTGCAGTTGTAGTATTTCAGTTTAGGTAGTGACTGGTGTAACTTGCCAATATCCTCTTCACATTTAAAAAAAAAACATTGACCATAGGATTCATGATGTGCATGTATACAGACGCCTTTTTCAAGTTCTTATCTAGCATGTCTTTGCTGTCAGTATTAGATTTTTCTTCAATAAGTTGTTCGTACTCATCAGAATTCACTTCTTTATGGAAAGATGTTTTTAAATTCAGCGTACATGCATAGCTATGCAATTCAACAATAGTGTTGAATTCATTATTATTGTCTGTTGGGATAAACGATAATCCCTTAGAAAGTAACCGCTTTTCATTTTCCTCTAAAGCGTATGATGAAATATTGACAATAAGAGAATCAACTTCATTAGGACATGATTCTAGACTAGTTTCAGATGCTAGTTTATCAGTCTTCTGAATATAAAAGTCCAGACTTGGAACAAGAAATTAACATTATTGTCGACCCCTCCTGTGTTGAGAAAATATCCCGCTGGATTGTCTGTTCCGATCCATTTGTCTCCCCCTTCTTTTGTATGTTTGCATCAACTGCTTGTGGGAATGTTCAAATCCTTCCTGTGCCCTTTCCTCTAGTGCCCCTCCTTGTACTTCGTCGGTGAAGTGCACCAATCTGGGACTTCTCTGGGTACTTGTTTGCATTGTTCTGAAGGGTACAATCGGGAGGGTAGGGTATACAGATTTTGCTATTGATTGTTCCCCCAGATTCTCAGCTATTGAAACCGTATTCTCCCCTTGCACCTGCACCGATGTTGTTATGCTGGATAATGGGACATTGTAGCAATCAGTCTGCTTTGATCTTGCTCTCTGAGTTGTATGGGGCATTGCAATCATTTTGTCCCTCAGTTCCTGAAACATATTCTCTTCCACCACCTTTTCCGGATCCCCTATGGTAGACTGCAGGGTACGGTATAAAAAAGGCTGTACTTGAGACATTGTTGCACCTTGTGCGTCCTCACTATCAGAGGTGTTTTCACTATCTGTTCCTGATGTGCTCGTATATACATCAGACCTTTTATTTTTCAAAATTGAGCGTATTTCCTCCTGTTTTCTGCTCCAGTTAAAAATTGTGCCTCTTTCATAGTCTCTATGATCACGTTCAAACTTGTTCCTTTTGATTCTGTTATCTTGGTTGTTTAATGTATTCTTGAGTTTGAGTTTATAGCCTTCGTACTCTGAATGACTGTTGAAAGACTCAAAATTGGTTTCACATTTTGTCAATTCCAACTTTAATTCCTGTTCCATAATTGCCCCATGTTTAACAATGATTCTAATCAGTCCAGCTGCCATTTTAATTAGGATCAATTAGGTGCCTATTGATAGGTTGATTGTAATTTTTTTTGGGGGGGGGTTCATGTGTACTATTTAGGTAATGAATAGATGAGCTGCTGACGTCTTGATAAAGCGTCTGATTACGACGTGAAACGCTGATGTGCCTATTTGTACCTGTTTTACAAAGTTATCGGTGTCACTGTGTTTTTTTATCATTAAAAGCAGTTTTAGTGCGTCCTATCGTTATGGACTGATTTCTTCACTGACATCTGTAGAGCTCGCGTTTTTGCTGTTATTAAATTCTAGCTGCACCTGCCTGATATGTACAAGAACATTTTAGGAAACAACAGGATGCTCGTTGAGCTGCATGGGAGAAGGAATCTAGGGCAGGATGTGCCTCTTCGCAGTTGGCACAAAAGTGTGTGGCAGGGTAGCCAGTGAAGAGGGGTTTGAGGAGATGCAGAGGGACCTGCAAAGGTTAGAAATGTGGTCTAATATCTGGCTGGTAAAAGTCAATGCCAAAAATTGCAAGGTGATGCACACAAGGAACAATAAGCCCAGGACAGAGTATTGGACGAGGGGGGGTTAAGCTGGACACTAGTTTTGAGGAAAAGGACCTAGGAGTTATAATAAGTGACTCCCTAAAACAATCCAGCTGGTGCAACATGGCCTACAGCAAAGCAACCAGAATGTTGGGGTGTACTGGGAGGGGTTTCAATAGCAAGTGGAAAGAAGTAATACTGCCTCTCTGTAGGATTACTGGCAAGACCCAATCTGGAATACTGTGCATCGTTCTGCATTCCCCACCTAAGGAAATGCAAAGACAGACTGGAGATGGTGCAGCATAGGGCAACCAACATGATTCAGGGCAAGCAGGGCAGACACTTCAAGGAATGGCTTACGGCGCTGAACGTGTACTCCTGAGAGGCCAGAAGGGAGGGTGGGAACATAACAGAGATCTTCTAGTTCCTGAAAGGAATAAGGTAAATTGTGAGGAACTACTCAGTTGGAAGAAAAAATTACTCACCTTGGTAATTGTGTTTTTTCTAATGGAGTCTTGCTGTATTCTGACATAGTGCAGTGATCCCCAACCTTTAAACTGCCCCAGAGAACAAAGAGTTAACTTTCTATGCAGAGCGTAGAATGCTGAGCTCGAGCTCGGTTGAAGTCTCTGGAGTGTTTCAAACTCAAACCGTCAGATTCTTACGAGCCCAACTAACTAAAAATTCTATGTGGAAATTGTAAAAATTCCTACTAGCCAACTGGCAGAAAAAAGTTTTGGATTCCCAAGGAAGACTCAAGTCAGGAAACCCAAAACCAATCTAATACAAATAACAGTAATAAATCAGCACCCAAACAAAAGGAGGAGGTGTAAACAAAAACACCCCTGGGTGCAACACTGCACCTGCCCACCCACTTCCCAAAAACAGGTTCTGAGAGGGGAGGTAGGAGGAGGTCAGAATACAGCAAGACTCCATTAGAAGAAACACAATTACTAAGGTGAGTAATTTTTTCTTCAAACAACATGAAGTCTTGCTGTATTCTGACGTATTGCAGACTACCATGCAGTACCTCCATGGAGGAGGACAGAACCTACTTTGGGAATAGGTCTGAAGTACTGGTGTGTTAAACCGAAGCATCACCCTAGCCTGATATCCAGAGAGTAATGCTTGGTAAAGGTATAGACTGTTTTCCAGGTGGCTGCTTGACAAATTTCTAAGAGAGATATCCTGGCAGCAGCCAGGAAGCAGCTGTACCTCTTAGAAATGAGCCTCAGGCCTGAGGGTGGAGTTTTTCCCAGGTTTTCATAGCAGAATTGTATACAAGACACAATCCACCTGGCAATAGATCTCTTGGTGGCAGGTTTGCCCTTTCCCACTTCTCCATAAGTGAGGAACAACTGGAGGGAGTCAAACCTGTGACTCTTAGTACGCTATATGTAGAAACTAAGGGCTCTTTTAACATCTAAACTGTGTAGCCTCCTCTCTCCTGAGGAAGAATGATCAGTGAAGAAAACAGGAAGAGATATAGACTGGTTCAGGTGAAAATCTGAAACCACTTTGGGCAAGAACCTTCTATTGGTTCTAAGGACGACTTTATCCCTGTGAAATGAGATAAAATCATGTTCCACTGACAGGGCTTGCAATTCACTGATATGCCTGGCAGAGGTAATGGCCACCAAGAACACAGTTTTCCAAGTCAAGTACTTAAGCTGTGCTGAAGACATAGGCTCAAAAGGGGGTTGCATAAGTTGAGCAATGCAAACATTCAAATCCCAGGCAGGGGCAGGGTCTCTAAAAGAAGGATTGGTGTGAAGCAATCCTTTAAAAAATTTACAGAACACAGGATGAGAAGATAGTGAGGAAGACTTCCCCACAGACAAAAATGCAGAAACAGCTGACAAGTGTACCTTGAGAGTAGCTGGTCTGAGGCCTAGGCCATTAAGATGGACCGTATAATCCAGAACCATAGGCAATCCAGCAGTGTCTGGAGAAATATGCTTCTTAGAACACCAAATGCTGAATCTCTTCCATTTGGCGTTATACGTCTTTCTGATGGAGGGCTTTCGAGAAGCCTTGAAGATATCCAGAACCCCTTGGGAAAGATGCAGATCTGCAAACTCTAACTCTTCAAGAGCCATGCCTTGAGATTGAGAGACTGAAGACTGGGGTACCAAACCCTCCCCTGAGAGGATGTTAACAGGCTGTAATTCCTGGGAAAAGACAGGGGAAGATGGACTGCTAGGGACAGCAACAGGGGATACCAGGGCTGTCTGGCCCAATCTGGAGCAATCAGAATCACTTTGCAAGGTTGAGACCTTATTTTGACTAAAACTTTGAACAGGAGTGGGAAGGGGGGAAGGCATACAGAAACTTCCCTTTCCAATTCAGAACCATGGCGTCCAGGGTGACTGAGCCCAAGACTGGAGGTCTGCAACAAAAGAGAGGGAGTTGGTGATTGTCTGGGGCTGCAAAGAGATCTATCTCTGGAGTGCCCCACCTTGAAAAAATCACTTTTAACACCTGAGGGTCCAGGGACCATTCGTGATGGCCCTCAGAGATCCGGCTCAGTGCATCTGCTAGCACATTGTCCTTCCCTGGAAGGTGAACTGCTACCAGAGAGGTTTGCAGGGAATAAGCCAGGGGCCACAACTTCATGGTTTCTGTGCACAAGGCCGTGGACCGAGTGCCTCCCTGCTTGTTGATGTACCACATGGTGGTGGTGTTGTCTGTTCTGACCTGAACCACCTTGTTCTGTACTGACTGAGAGAAAGCTTTTAGGGCCAGGAAAAACTGCCCTGAGCTCTAGAAGATTGATATGGAGAAGGGATTCCTTTGGGGGACCACAGTCCCTGGGTAGCAGGGGACCCCGATGGGCTCCCCAACCCAGAATAGAAGTGTCTGTGGTAAGGTTCACTGAACAAGGCTGAGCAGCAAAAGGAACACCTTGTCTTAAATTGTCCTGATCCTGCCACCATTGGAGGGCTTGGATCAAGGAGGTAGGTCCTTGAATCCCAATTTAACTGTAACTGTTTTTTATGAATTTTTATGAATTTCATATGTAACAAAGACATTTTTTGTCTGCAATTTGCTGTATTGTATATGTATGTTTGATTATGTATTGTTTGTATGTAATATATGTGGGTCGCACCTGTAAAAGGAACTTGTTTCCAGTGTGCTTACCCGTTAAGCGAATAAACAAACAAACAAACAAACAAACAAACAAACAAACAAACAAGGTCAGAGTCACTGGGATCAGTTTGGTAAGGGAATCCTTCCTCTGAGACCAAAAAGCTCTCAGATGGAACTGAATATCCCACATCTGGAATCTTGCCCCTTGGACCACTGCTGTTGAAGCTGTCATGTGGCCCAAGAGCTGGAGGAAATGTCTTGCTGGTTGAGATACCCGAAGGCTGAAGGAAGAGGCTAGTTCCATAAGAACCCTTGCCCTTTCTAGAGGAAGAAAGGCTCTAGCTCTGAGTGTGTCCAGTTCTGCCCCTATAAAGGTAAGAAGCTGGACTGGTTCGAGAACTGACTTGGGAAGGTTGAGAAGAAATCCTAGAGAAGTGAGCACTTGCTGGGTCACTTGCAGGTGAGACTTGACTTGGTCTGGAGACTGACCCACTATTAGCCAATCGTCCAGATATGGAAAAATGGAAATCTTTTGCCTTCTTAGAAAGGCAACTACTACTGCCAGGCACTTTGGAAAACCCTTGGGGCTGAGGTTAGGCCAAGGGCATTGCTATCGGGCGATAGTGGCCTGGGGCAACTCGAGCCTGAGGTACTTTCTGTCGGAGCACCTGATGGGAATGTGAAAGTAGGCATCTTTGAGGTCCAGGGAAGCTAGCCAGTCCCCTGGCCTTAGAGAGGGAAGGATTATTCCCAGAGTTACCATCTTGAACTTTGGTTTTAAAAGATGTTTGTTTAGATATCTTAGGTCTAGGATGGGTCGCCACTCCTCTGTCTTTTTTGGGGTCAGGAAGTACCTGGAGTACAGTCCTTTGCCCCAGTGTAGGGTAGGTACTGTCTCTATAGCTCTTAAGGCTAGAAGAGAAGAAACCTCTGCCTCTAGGGCAAGGATTTCCAAGAGATTTGCAGGTGGAAAAGATCTGGTTCTCATCTTTGAAAATTATCTGAAGCTGAGAACCAGTCCCTGGCTTACTACTTCCAGGACCCACTTGTCTGATGTAACAGACATCCAGTCCTGGACAAAATAAGCCAGCCTGCCCCCTACTGGAATAGGAGAGTCGACCCGGGCAGGCCCATCAGGGTTTCTGCTTGGCAGGGGCTTTAGGCTGAGGAGTGGATGCAGCCCTGCTCATCCCCCTTCTGCCTCTCCCTCTGAAGAACCCCCTCTGAGAAAAGGAAGAAGAGGCCTGTGCTTGGTAAAAAGGCCTTTGAAAAGGCCTGCCCCTGCCCCTAGACTGCTGCCTTTGAGGGGTTGCCTGCCTCTCCTTGGCCTGAGCACTCCTGTACTCATCCATTTTCTTCATGTAATTCTCTGTCTGTTTCCCAAACAGAGAATTACCCACTACAGGAAAATCCATGGCCTTAGCCTGAGTGTCCTGCGAGAGGCTAATACATCTGAGCCAAGCCATCCTCCGAAGAGCCACAGATGTAGCCATGACTCTTGATGACACATCATTAGAGTCCACAGCAGCATGAAACTGAACCTTAGATGCCTCAATCCCATCTGCAGCCACTACCTCCAGCTCCTTGGCTAGCTGGGAGAGGCCTGTTTAGCCAGTGCCAGTACAGTGTCCCACCTGGACTTCTGGTACCTGGCTGTATAGGCCATGTAATTCGCCTGCCTGAGTCCCAAGGAAGATGCCATGTACTGTTTCTTTGCAATGGCATCAATCTTCTTGGAGTCCTTGTCTGGGGGATGTGAAGCCAAGGGAATATTTGCCTTCTCATAGGCAGCTGCCTGCACTACCCCAACATGGCTGCATTGCTGGTATAAGAACTCCATGTCTGAGCCTGAAAGTGTATACCTCTTGTCCATTTTTCTATCCACAGGAGGTATAGTGTTAGGAGACTTGAGGATTTTTTGTGTCTGTTTCCCAAAGGATTTGTGGAGGGTAATAGACAGTCTCCTGGACTCTGGGATGTCCATCATTTCTACATAATCAGGCTCCTCTTGATCTTCCACAGCCTCCTCCATAGGAAGCTGGAGGGTTTCAGCCACCTTTCTGTAGAACATAAAGTGAGAAGGGGACTCAGAAAGCCTAGGAGGGGAAACACCTGAAGGTCTGTCTGGGGAGATGTCCGGTTCCACAGGCACATCCAAACCCTCACTTTCACTATCATCATCCTCAAATTCCCCTTCCTCTTCAAACTCCGGTTCATAAAAATCTTCGAGGGTATAATCTTGAACCGGGGAACCAACCAAACCGAACCCCTGCCAGAAGGAGCCGGATCAGTAGGAACCGGGCAGAGCGATTCCACAATCTGAATCACTCTGGCTATCTTTTCGGCGGTCGGAACATGAACCTCTTGATCCGAACCGGATGATTTGTCTTTGCGTTTTCTTTTTGTCACAACCGACCCCTCAGAATCACCTCTCCTTTTGCCCGAAGAAGTATCGCCCTGGTCAGAGGGCACTCCATCTGGTTCGGTCGGAACTGAACCAGGCTGGCCATCCGGGTCAGCGGACTTCTCGGCCTCCTTTTCCCTCAGTCTACCTAATCTCTTCTCAAGGGTAGATTTGGGAAAGTTTTTACATGTTTGGCAGTCTGAATCGAGGTGGTCAAACCCCAGACAATAAACACAGGTGGTGTGGGGATCGGCCTTAGCAAAGACCTCCCCACACTCACTGCAGTGTTGAAACCCAGTGGGCCTGTTTTTTTCTTGCGTTTCTCAGACATGGCCAACCTAACCAAACTTACCCTTTTTCGGCAACTGCCAGGCAAGACTCCCTTATAGGTTCCTAACTGTGTCATGGGTATTGCAAAAAAACGTACTAAAACACATTTTATTTAGAACCGATAAGAACCGGTAACCACACACTAAGTAAAAACACAAAACACAAGATTTCACTATCAAATGTCTGGTTCAGCCGAACCGAGCCCCACTTTTACAAGTTCCACACAGAAAAACAGAACAATTCCTATCTAGTACTCACGGCACCACAGACAGAGACTGAACCTAATATGCGGATAACTTTTTCGGTTTAAAAAACCGACCAAAACTAAAACTTTAACCGACTTTCGAACCGAGCTGAAGGAGAAATCTCTGGAGCGACCGTTCAGTGAGGCGGAGTAAAGAATCTGAAGGTTTCAGTTTGAAACACTCCAGACAGAGACTTCAACCGAGCTCGAGCTCAGCATTCTATGCTCTGCATAGAAAGTTAACTCTTTGTTCTCCGGAGCAGTTTAAAGGTTAGGAATCACTGCAATATGTCAGAATACAGCAAGACTTCATGTTGTTTGAAAGGCAAGTCAAAAACGCGAGGACATGAGTGGAAGCTGACGGGGGGGGGGGGATTTGGCAAGGACATGAGAAAGGTTTACTGTACAAAGAGGGTGACTGAGCTATGGAACAGCCTACCAGCTGATGTGTCGGGCCCAACAATAATCAATGGTTTCAAGTATGGCTAGGACAGAGTTAAGGGATTAATAGTTGGTATGGTAGTAGCAACTTGGGGGGAGCGAGGGCATAAACCTCATCTAGACATTAGGGTCCAAGGGTAGCACAGGATGAAACAGGGCGGACTGAATGGACTGATAGTCATTTTCTGCTGACATTGTCCATTTCTATGTTGACATGGGTGGGATCCCTTACCTGCACATAGCTGGGATCAGCCTTTTATTTTATTCTTTTAGTAACTGGGTAAGGCACACTAGGCACAAGTGCCTGTTTTCAAGGGTGACCCAGGAACACTGGGGTGGTTAAGTGACTTTCTCAGAGTCACACAGTATGTAAATGGAGGTTGTGGGAATCAAACCCAGGTCTGCTGGATGTACCAAGTTCATTCACAGCTCATTACTCTAACCTCTAGGCTAGTGCTCTAATTGGGTGTCTCCCTGGCTGAGTGGGCCGGGTTCGAAAGAGTTGGCCCTCCCATGCAGGTCAGCGTGATTCCTGCCATTTGGGACTATTTGACCATTTGATTTTGTGATTTGCTCTGTTTTGACCATCGACAAGTCACATCAGCGACCAACTCAGTAACTCTCTTTTTTTTACCCCTCAACATAATGTTCTCTACTAATTAACTGCGACATTATGTCCAGGGATCAGACGTCCGTACACAAGGCTATACTGCCAGCCCCAACCCAGATAGCAATGAGCCTTTTAGCACCCATCCAGCTAGAAACATAGAATTTTTTGCAACAAAAGACTGTTTGGCCCACACAGTCTACCCTGTCAGTCCTTTCCTAGTTGCCCTCCTCTGGACTGCCTCCACCCTGTCTATGTCCTTTCTGACATGCTGCTTCCAGAACTGAACACAGTACTCCAGCTGGGGTCTCACCAGCGAGTGATACTGTGGCAACACCACCTCCCTCCTCCCACTGGAGGTACCTCTCCCTATGCTTCCCAGCATCCCACTGGCCCTACCCACTGCTTTGTCACACTGCCCTGCCATGAGGTAATCAGATAAAATAACCTAAGGTCAAGATTACGTGATGCCTCTGCACTAAAAGCCATGCATCTCACCCGCTCCCGCTCCTGATCTGCTATAGATTTAATTACTTTAGTTAATTTTTTATTTTGAATGGTTTAAATCAGTCCAATTTACCTGTCAACTGTTGCGAGATTGCCTGGAAGTGATCAGGAGCCAGATTAATTTATCTGTTTGCCTGATGGAAGTCAAAATATGGGCAGCCGGAGACTTCCGGTTCTCGAATGGCCAGATGAACACCTTCCTCATCTGGGCTCCCTGAATAAAGGCAATTAAAACAGTCTCCTGCCTAAAAAAAAACAACCTAAACCTCGACTCATCGCA
Source organism: Neoceratodus forsteri (assembly GCA_016271365.2). Classification (NCBI taxonomy): domain Eukaryota; kingdom Metazoa; phylum Chordata; order Ceratodontiformes; family Ceratodontidae; genus Neoceratodus; species Neoceratodus forsteri. Next base: position 42,057,077 of record CM057452.1, on the reverse strand, counting down.
GACACTACAACAAGGGAGACAAAATCATAGCAAATACCTCTCCTCACGCTATCCTTGTATGGCTAAATCGCAGTCGAACAGATACCTACCACTGACGATCTTGAACGTGGAGGAGGACGAGGAAGGCCTGCAAGAGATAGAGGCGTGCACCCAAAAGCCACGAGCTGGTGAGACCCTCCTTGACTCAATAATCAGCACAGCAGATACCATGGCTAGAAGAGGAGGAAAACGGAAAGGCGGTGATCCCCAGATAACCCCTCACCCCGAACAAGCAATCTTACGGCGATCGTGAAATTCAGAGAAGAAATGCGGGGCTCCATCCAGGAACTCAGGGCCAATTCGAGAGCCCTGCAAATCCACGCTGACGACGCCGACCAGCAGATCTCTGACAATGCCGCCAAAACTGAATCCCTCGAGTCCTCGGTTCTTCTGTTGGCAGCAGCCCAGCTACATAATTCCTTATGGCAGGAAGATGCCGAGAACCGTAGTAGGCGCAAAAACATACGAATATTCGGTCTGCCGGAAGGCGAGGAAGGCGCCGATCCTATGGCTTACGCGGACTCTTTTTTCAGAATAACACTGCATCTGGGATCAGATTACCCCCCTCAACTTTGAAAGAGCTCATCAAGCTCTGGGTTCCAGGCCTAAGGCAAAAGATGCAAGGCCCAGATCGTTCGTGATTTGATTCCAAAGCTACCAGTCTAAAGAAACAATTTTGAAAAAATTATGGCAGAAAGGAAAAATAATGATGGTCTCTCACTGCATAATTATTGATAATGATTATGCCCCATATACGTAAAGCCAGAGGAGAGCGTATGCCCCCCTTTTTCCCATCTTGCGCTCTCAACAGTTAAAGTTACGGACCCCCTACCCCTCCAAACTCACAGTCATGCTGCCAGAAGGTCCAATCTCCTACATTTCAGCCATGGAAGCAAAGGAGGACCTTTACCAAAGAGGGGTGCTAAAGGATCGTATGCTGGGCCAGACTAATGTCTTCAAGAAGTTCAGCCTGGGACAGCAGGAATGAGACAGGCCCTCCCGACCAGACTTGACCCTAGAGGAAATGCTGTGTAAGATCAACCTCCTGAGAAATCCTGCCTTGACAGCGGAATAGAAGTAAGTCCTACATATTCTGTACTCTGACTGTACTTTGCTCGGGGGTTGGGATGGGAGGCGGGGGTGGGGAGGACTCGGGGGCCCATGACTACCTGCCAACCAAGTGCCACCCCATGCAGTGAGTAATCTGAGGCTTGTCATAACTCTGGCAAAAAAAATTAGGTGCTGAACTACTAATTATGGGATGCCCCCCCGCCAGATGGCGGGTGTGATGCCTGGCCGAAGGGGCCTAGGTGATGGTCGGTGCACTGGGCTTCTCTTCCCTCCTGCCGGATTTGCTTCCCCTTCCCTCTGGCCCCCTCAATTCTCAGGTAGTTCCTTTAATCGCTTAGTCCAGGTGGGACACTTGAGACAATCCCTTCGGGGCTGGGTATGGTTGGATAGAATTAATCCCAGGTGAAGAATACGGCAGACGACGATACGGATTTGTCTTTCCTTTTAACTCCATAGCAGTACCCTGTTTTTCACTTCATTACCCGAAAAACAAAAACCTCATCCTGACTTTTGGTTAATGGACCTTACTACATTTGAAAGTGGGCGACCACTGCCCATCAAGGAAAAGCAACATAAGAGGAACTGACTGGTTGGGGGGGGAGAATGAAGGAAAGCTATGGCATCTTGAAATCCTCTTTCTCCTCCCATTCAATCCTCCCTCTGGTTTATTCCCCAAAGGAAGAGGAGGAATTTTATTATTATTTTTCCTTCTCTCTCTCTTCTTCCTTCGTTCCCCCCTTTCCCTTCCATTGTCCTTCCCTCTCCCTTCCTTTGTTCTTCCCTCCCCAAGGTCCAGGCCTGTTCTTTTTTCCCCTCTTCTCTAGCTTCGGCAGTCAGACAAGGAGACAAAAGGCTTAATGGATGAGGGAGGGGGGAAGAGGTCCAACGGTAACTCCTCCCAGAGACCAAAACTTTCCCCATCCCTTTTAAACAAAAAAAACCTAAGGGAATGTCACCCACCCCTAGTGGAAAGCTGGAGGGATGGAGGTTTTAACACTCCCACAAAGATCAGTCGCTAGGGGGGGGAAGCAGGGAAAGTGTCCTAATGAACCATAGTGCTTGGGTAACATGGGGGAGTATGGCGGGGGGGGGGAAGGGAGATCCGAAACCACCTTAGTTACTTCAGTGTTATTAGCCCAAGCACTAAATGAAGTGGCTATCCAGTAAATCATGGCTATGTTACTTCTTATGCATCCCGAGGGTTCTCCCTATGGGCTTTGAGACCCCCCCGCTTGTACACAGGGTCTATGGCTCGACCCTTAGTCTTGGGGGATGGAGGGGTGGAGAGAGAGAGAAGGGAAAATCCAGCAGTGGAAACCGGTTTTACCGTTAGACTCCCGGCAAAGAAGGCCACGGAGCTCCCCCAGCTTTCACTAGACCCTCAAAGATAACCATCTCGGGATTGGGGTGCCTTAAATTCAATTAGGCCATGAAGAGAAGGATGTCTAGTCATTGGGCTAGGTCTCTTCCCCTCACATATTGGGGGAGTGGAGACCGGGGGGAATCAGAGAGGGAAGGACTGAGTAGCGGTTACTAACCTATAATAATTGAAAATGACGGAGGGATCACACAGGGAGTTTAGGGAGCCCAGACTAACTAGTCTTTTCGGACAACTCAGGTGGGGTAATCCCCTCCTTAGAGGCATCTCCACCCCTAGGAGATCCTCGATCAAACCTGGTCCCATTGGGGAGACTGGCTTGAGATTCATACAGGGTGGTTTGGTGTTGCCACCTTAATGATGGAAGTACACAACTACATAGTTCTCTTTAATATAGTTATGTTTAAAGTTGAAGTTAATTCATGTTTACAGGAGTTTGGAAGGAGACGCAGGAGACAGTATACAATGTTACAATGCAATATTTTAATAGAACAACTTCAGAAGTATTGTTTTGAGAGATCCAGCAAACTGTTCAGAAAGAGATTAAATGCAGCAGGTAATCTTCTCTTCAGTATCCGGGGGGAAGTGGTCCGGGTGACGTCAGGTTGGAGTGACCTGAAAAACAAACAAATAGTTTAGGAAAGACAGCAACACTAAAATGACAAGAAAAGCAACAAGTAATAAACCTAAAACAATAAAAAACAGGATTAAAATAAACAAACCCAAATGAATACTCAACCAGTAAAGATTTACTCCATTAACGTCAACGGTCTTCATAACCCCATTAAACGATCACGAACGATGCAACACTTAAACAAACAAAAGGCAGATGTTTTATTTATTTATACAAGAAACACATCTCTCAGATCATGAACACCAAAAATTATCTTGGGGGTGTTGATATACTCTTCATTCTTCATCTTGCCCGAGTGGGCGCAGGAAGGGAGTGGCAATAATGATCCCGTCAAGAACCCAATTCAAAACAAAAAAAATATATTCAGATGGACTAGGATGCTACGTCATAATTCAAGGTTACTTATACAATCAAGAAGTCACACTAGCCAACATATATTTACCACCACAGACTAAAACACCAATACTCCGTCAGATTCTGGCAAAAATACTGGACCTTCATCAGGGACAGATATTAACGGCAGGGGACTTCAATATGACTATCACACTGAACCAGGACTCATCAAACCGAAACAACTATTGCCTATCCACCCCCGTAAAATATCTTAAAGCACAACTAGAAAATCTTGGTTTGGTGGACATCTGGAGGACATTTTTTCCTTCTGCCCCAGGCTTCACATATTACTCTGGTAGATACCACTCGTATTCAAGATTGGATTATTTTTTCACTTCATGTGAATATTTTTCCACAGTTAGTGATATAACAATTTGCCCTAAAATAATTTATGACCACCACCCTCTATTATTAAAACTAGACTTAGGGAAAAAAAGTGAAAAAACACTCTGTAGGCTAAACCCTTACCTTTTGAAGGATACAGAATTCACAGACCAAATGAAAAAGAGAATTCCTCAATTTTTTGAAGAAAACGAGTCATCGACAGTCTCAGAAGCCACTCTATGGGATGCAATGAAGGCCACCATCAGAGGTGAGATCATCGCACATGCTTCACACAAGAAAAAAGAAAGGGAGAGTAGATACAACAACCTTGCAACGGCCCTGCAAACCTTCCAGCTGCTTTATAGAGATGGGGACAAAGATTTACAAATCAAAATTAGAGAAACCAAAGCAACCATACAAAAAATTAATAGACGACAGGATCCAAATGTCTCTATTATACTTAAGACAAGCTAATTATGAGGGTGGGTCTCGAGGAACACGAAGCTTGGCTCAGAAGTTGAGAGCAAGAAAAAAACTCAGCAACCATATTGAAAATTAAACATCCTCAAATGGGTAAGATCACACATAGAGAAGAAGAAATAAGACAAGCTTTCACCCACTATTATCAACACATATACTCATCTCATAACACCTCCTCTCAGGAAGACAGGCAGTCCTTTCTAGCTCAGTTACAATTTCCAAAACTAACAAGTATACAAACCCAGAAACTGCAAGCCCCGATTGTAGCTGAAGATGTCAAGGCCGCAATTAATAAATTATCACCAGGTCGCTGCCCAGGTCCAGATGGATACACCAACGAACGGTATAAATTTTTACTAAGGCACTAACTCCAAGACTTCTTGCGCTATATAGAGAAATGGCAAGGGGAGTCTCAGCCCCCTCAATGTGGGACTATGCCACAATTGCGGCTATCCCAAAACCTAATGGTAACAAGCTAGATCCGTCCGCCTATCGTCTGATATCAATATTAAACTCAGACTATAAAATATTTATGTCCATCTGGGCCAACAGAATAGAAAATATCCTTCCAACAATAATACACCCAGACCAAGCAGGTTTCGTTAAAAATAGGTCTACAATGGACAATGTCAAAAAGTCCCTAATCTTAATGGAACATATCCAAACCCGGAAAATTCCAGCAGTCTTTATAAGCCTAGATGCTGAAAAAGCATTCGATCAGGTCTATTGGCCCTTCTTATGGGACACACTCAAAGCCTTTGGCTTCCCTGACTCTCTTCTGCAATGGTTGGGCCAAATATATCTCTCTCCCAAAGCATATATTCGAATAAACAGAGGACTCTCTTCACCGATCACTATTCATCAAGGCACTAGACAAGGCTGTCCTCTCTCCCCCTTGCTGTTTGTCCTATACCTCGAACCCCTAGCCATGGCTATAAGAACATCTAAAAAAATAGAGGGCATCCCCATGCAGCAAAATGAATACAAGATCAGTCGCTTTGCCAATGATATTCTCCTCTCCCTCTTATCCTCCTCTGACTCGATCAAAGAGCCATGCAAAATTCTGTCGCGATTCGAGGCATTGGCAGGTTTTAAATTAAATATCTCTAAAACCAAAGCCCTCTTATACAACTACACCCCTCCAAACACTTTGAAATGAGGTTTAGCCATCAAATGGCATTCAACTAAAATAAAATATTTAGGCATTCACATACCACAAAATCTTCAAGTAATTGAATTAATCAATTATGAACCTATCTCTATTTCGATCAAGAAAGATCTAGACAGGTGGACACACTTACCACTTTCTCCGTTTCAACGCACTGAGATCATCAGAATGAATGTCTTACCTTGATTACTGTATCTGTTCCAAAACATCCCATATTTCCCATCACCATACTATTTTAAATCATGGGACAACATGATATCAACATTTGTCTGGAACAAACAAAAACCACAAATTCAGCTTTCAATACTAAAACTATCACTGGCCCAGGGTGGAACAAACCTTCCCGACCTCAAAAGATACGCCGAGGCTGCATTTCTACGAATACTCCTCCTCTGGCTTTCTGATCAATTCGACTCCCTTTGGAAGGAATTAGAATTTCACCTAAATGACATGTACAACATCAAAAAAATAATTTTCTCCTCCCTTGGGAGGTCCCCACCCACAAAGGACTTCACTGACATAACCTCACAAGTCTTAAACATATGGTTCAAAATGCGGGACAAAGAGCCTTTTAAGTTAACCTATGAATACTGCAAGGTCATTTCAGAGGATGAACTCTTTGTCCCATCACACAATGATCTGACCTTCTCTTGTTGGCGAAGACTTGGACTGGAACAGGTGTTCCAATTCCTGGGTCCCAATGGGATATTATCATTTGAAGAGTTGAAACTTAAATTGAACCTCTCAAATGTCGACTACTTTAGATATCTTCAGATCAGAAATAATATACTACGTAACCGAACTATTCAGGCAAAACTGCCTCCCCCACTTTCTCCTCTTCTAAAATTATTTTTCGATCACTCCTGGGGACATCATTGGAACCACTTAATTTGAAATCTAAACAAAATGACGCAAGACCTTACCAAAGAATCAGCAAGTTCAATTTTGATAAGTTGGAATAGGGACCTAGACCTTGACGTCTCTAAAGAAGAGTGGTCCTCTTCAGCTCTGCGAGTGATAAAAATTACTCAATCGCACATCTGGAGTGAGTGCTCGTGGAAGTGTAGATCCAGGTTTTTCAGGTCACTGGCAAGCTTGACGAAATACCTTCCGATCGAATTTGGGGTTTGTTGGAGGGGATGTGGAAGCAAGATGGCTGACCTGGCTCACATTTTGTGGCAATGCCCATGTCTAATGCCCTTCTGAATTAGTTTACAAAAAGAAATCGGTGACAGCCTTGGAGAGAACATTGAACTTACAGCAGAAATGGTACTTCTGGCTGTCTACCCGGACCACTCCCCTCCATGGACAAAAACCCTGCTACCCATTTTTTTTGTTGGCAGCTAAAAAAATCCCTAACAAAGAAATGAATGACCAAAAATGTTCCCACCATACATGACTGGAGGAGAATAGTGATATATATATATATATACTGTATATGTATATATATACACCAAATGGAAAATATTACTGCTAAACTTAATAACCAAATTCACAAGTTCACCACTGTTTGGCAGAAATGGTCACTTTACCATGCAGGAGTCGACCCTAACTTCTGCCCATGACATGTCTGACATTGGTGTGATAAAGGGAGGGTAAAATGGAATTAACTATCTGCGTTAATTAACAAAGAGTACTTAATCTTTTCCTAATGCTTGATTGTATTTACTGTATAGATCTCTATTTTAGACTCGAACAACTGTAATATAACAAAACTGAAGTGAACATCAGATATTATTTGATTGTAAGATGTCTCCTGTTTTTTACAGAAAAGTTTAATAAAAATGTATTTAAAAAAAACATGTGGGCATCCCACCTGTCTCACACGCCACCTCAGTCTCCGGAGAAACGGAGCAAAAAGGTGAAAAATCAACCACAATCCTCCGGAAAGACCTCACTGGCAACCGCTCAGGCTGTTCCGCCTATGGAGGATAAATTCCTGGCAGAGTTCGCCCTATTACAAAAATGTCTTCTCGGACTTTGCTGCGGATCTGAAATCCATCAGAAGGGAACTTGCCGGATCTGCCAGGAAACTAAATAATGTCTCGGCCCATACCTCCTCTATCGAATCCTGGCAAAAAAGGGTAGATCCTGAACTCGCAACTCTCTGGCAAAGATTGGCTAAAATGGAAACCAAGCTGGAGGATTTGAAAGGCCGAAGCCGAAAAAGCAACTTGGTTATTTTTGGCCTTCCAGAGGAGGCTGAAGGGGACTCTCCTATAATTTTTGCCCAAAAGCCACTCCTCAAAATTGCAGGGCCCCTCCCACATAGCGCCTCCTATATTGTAGAGAGAGCTCATCCCTCATTGAAACCAAGGCCTCCTCCAGGTACTATCCCTAGGCCTTTCATCCTCCGCCTGCTCAACTATTTGGACTGCCAGTACATTCTCACTAAAACCAGGGAGCTGCAGGAAATCAAATGGGAGACCTCCACTCTGCGGATTGCTCAAGATCTCCCAGTAGCCACGCATCAGAAGTGAGCAGAATACCATCAGGCCATTACAAAACTTATCATGGCAGGCATAAAATTCAAAATGCTTTACCCTGCCTGGCTTTCGGTCTGCTGCAACAATGCCTGGAAAACATTTGAAAGTGCTGCCAAAGTTATGTCAGAGCTGCCTACTCTATTTCCCGACCTCTTTACAGACCGCTGACTGTCAGGCCTTCTTCACAATGCAAAGTCCTCGGATTTACAGTAAAGACTTCATACATTAACCTGGTATCTTTACGTTCCCTTTGTGCTGGTGTGGATGCTGACCAGACCCACAGTGAACTGTGTTTGTTTAGATTGCAGTGCTCTGTTTCCTAAATGATCTGGCAATTCCTATGCTTATCACACGCTGACTCCAAGTATCCGAGGCTCATCAGCTCCTACAGTGACCCTAGAGGCCATTTTTTGTCCATCCTGCTTTCTCCTGTGCCTGTGAGGTTTTCTCAAACGTGTGCACTGTCAAGACATCTAGCTTAGCTGCAGGGACACTGCAGGCTTCATTAGCTTGCGTATGTGTGGCGATCTCCTTCTAAAGCCCAAGATGGTTTGGATGGACTTCTTGTAGCAAGTGTCTTCAGTTGGATCCAGTCATCATAAGGACATTCTCTTCTGTGGATTTCATATATTTTTCTTGATTGATTTCCCCCTTCCCCACCCTGCCACCTTCCAACCAGTTTTTCCAATCCTTCTCCTGATTTTATGACTTTTGCTTTTCACTTATCCCGCACCCTCCCCCTCTCCCCTCATCCCCTTTTTTCTTCTTTTCTTTCCCTGCTAATCTAACATGGTTACTGTTCATATAATGTTGGACTACCAAATGGGCTACAAACTGCCTTCCATGATGGAAGTTTATTACTGATTATAATTGGCAGTCCTTAGGCATTAGACAGATTGTTACATTAGATACCCGACTAGGTAGTTTGCTCCTATATCTTTAATGTAGTCTAAGAGGCAGGGGTGGGGAGGGCTGGGTGTTGTTGGAGAGGGCAATCATGCATTTGTTGAAGGGGTTGGAGCTCAACTATTTACGGTTGAAATGTTTGCCTTGTCTTTGTTTCCGTTCTGTTTGGTGGAGCTCGGGAGGGGGGGCATATTCATTGTAATGGTTTATTAGTTATATCAGGGATGGGGTGGGTAAAGGGGAGGGAAGGGGTTGGTGATGCCACCAAATTATATTCTGTCCTGTTTCTCCTTTTACATAGGTGCTGGGCTTACTTGTCCATTATTAGTTCATATATTTCACAACAGTTGCATTATGATGTCAAGCTATAATTTCTGTTCGTGGAATGTCAAGGAAGTGCAATACCCCTAAAGTGGACCAAAATTCTCCTTCACTTACAATCCTTTCAAGCGGATGTGGCTTTATTGCAAGAGACCCACCTCTCTGCCACACAAATCCCCGTGTTACGGAGAACATGGGTCGGACAAGTTTTTGGTGCCGCTTTAGATTCCCTTAAAAAAGAGAGGTAGCCATCCTCATTGCTTGTAGGATTCCCTTCTGCTTCATACATGAGATTACAGACCCTATGGGCAGGTATATTTTTATACAGGCCCTCTTATGACATACAGAAGTTGTGCTTGGATCTGTGTATGGCCCTAATTTGGAAGATCCTGCCTTTTTTATTTCCCTGGCTCTCATTCTAGCGGACTGGTCTGCCCTACCCATAATTCTAGGTGGAGACTGGAATACAGTCCTTTCACCCCTCCTGGATAGATCTGGACTTAATAATCACCTTTCCTTGCCCAGCTCCAGAACTATAAATGATTTAATGTACTCCTTGGGTCTTATTGACCCATGGAAGATACTTAATCCCACAAGGAAGGAGTACTCCTTTTATTCATCCCCCCACCACTCCTTTTCCCGGATTGACTTTTTTCTCCTGGGAAAGGACCTTAGTGGAGGGGTTCACCTGTGTCATTATACTCCCAAGGTCATTTCCGACCATCACCCTATTGCTCTACAATTGGAACTCTCCCCTCCCAGTAATAAAGAGAGAACGTGGAGACTGACTAATCAACTGTTAAAATTGGATGAACTTACGCAACACATTACAAATTTTATTAATGACTTCCAGCATATGAATGCTCTCTCCATGCCAAGATTAGATATACTATGGTCTACCCTAAAATGCACCCTCCAAGGGGAATTCATATGTCACTCTACTGAACGTAAAAAACAACTGGCTAATTCCCTCTCCTCTTGAACGAATAAAAGTGGCAGAGGAGCATATCTCGCTGGACGCCCCTACCGAGCAATGGGAACATCTTGAATCCCTTCAAGCACAATATAACAAGTTTATTAGGGAAAGAGTGGAGTACGTAATGCTGAGGTCTAAAGCTTACTACTTTGATCAGGGGGAATGGGCAGGTAAACTTCTTGCACTTCATCTCTGGTCCCAGACCTTAGATAGAACAGTAACTTCCATTCGTTCATCCTCGGGTCACTTACTCACATCTCACCTGGCAATCACAGAGGCCTTCAAAGATTATTATCAGGATCTCTTATTCTCCTTCTCATGTCCCCTTTTCTTCTGCACATCTAGATGCTTTTCTCCATGATATTCCTCTCCCTACCTTACAGGATCATCAAACAGCAATTCTCAAGGCACCGCTATCCCTAACAGAAATCTATGAAGCGATAGACCTTCTTGCCTCTGATAAATCGCCAGGGCCGGATGGGTTTACTAATAACTTCGACAAAGCATTTAAAGAACAGGTAGCTCCCATCCTTCTGGATACCACCCAATACTTCTTTCAAGAAGGTATCACTGACCTTTCTCTCACTGCAGCCACTATAGTTGTCCTTCCTAAACCAGATAAATACCCTACCCTTGTCCCTAATTATATGCCAATCTCCCTGATTAATTCAGATCTTAAAATACTTGCTAAGGTTTTGGCAAATTGACTAAATCTGGTCTGGGGTGGGCTTATTAGTTAAGGAACAGATTGGCTTCATTAGAGGCCGTCTCTCCACAGACCACCTGAGGAAAATCTCCTACCTTCTCTCTGCATCCAGGGATGCATCTGTTTTGGCAGCTTTGGTATCCCTGGATGCAGAGAAAGCATTTGATAGAGTCTTGTGGGACTACCCATTTGCTCTTCTTCCCGGTTTTCATATCCCCACAGAATTCATTAGATGGATTCAAATTCTCTACACTTCACCATCGGCCAGGGTTTCCTGTAACGGGATACTTTCTTCCCCTTTCCTTCTAAAGCAGGACACTCATCAGAGTTGTCCCCTTTCTCCCTATTTGTTTAACTTATTTCTGGAACCGCTGATTAGGAAACACAAACATTCCCCCCAAGTGAGAGGCATTCCACTGTGCGGTCAAGAACACAAACTTTCAGTCTATGCAGATGACATTCTCATGCACCTGTCTCCTCCAGTCCATTGCCTTCCAGCAGCTCTACATATCATCGCACAATCCAGCCTAATCTCAAACTACAAATTAAATTTGGGAAAAACTGAAGTAATGCCCCTTAATAAGTACACACTCCGGGAGGTGGACATAGAGCAGCTGGGTTTACAGTGGAAGATGGATAAATTGAAATATTTAGGAATATTTCTTATATCTTCACTTAGTAGATTCAAACAGCTCAGTCTCGACTCCCTGATGTCAGTGGTGAAGTCAGATTTAACCAGATGGTCTCAGCTTCCCCTTTCCCTGTGGGGCCGTATGAGCATACTAAAGATGAACATATTACCCTGAATATTGTATCCACTTTTAATGTTTAATGGGGTTCTTCCTTTATCACAGTTCTGTCAACTTCACCGATTCTTCAGCTCTTTCTTGTGGAAGGGGAAGAACGCTAGAAGGAATTATCTTCGCCTCACACTTCCCAAAATGGATGGGGGACTACAAGCCCCCAAAGTCTTCCTTTACTACTTGTCCATACACCTTGCAAGAACTATATATTGGTTCAACCCTCCTTCAATGACTGTGGATGATCAATATTTCCCTCTTTGGGTATGAACAGAGCAAAATCTGTGTTCTCAATGTACCACTGAATACAAATTGCTTCCCTTTCTATGCAAAAAATGCATCCCTACACAATTACAGACTACGCTGCTTGGCCCCTCCCTCCAGGTACATGCACAGCTTACTTCGTTTCTGGCAATGGATCCCCACAGGGGACTTGTCTCAACCCTTGTGTGGCAATCCCAACCTACTAATATTGGGGAAAACCATTAACAGGTTGCTATTCTGGCCTACCATGGGGGTGGAGCAAGTAGAGCAATTGGTACTAAATCAAAAATTGATGTCTTTCCAAACAGCTAGTACTGCCTTCCAATGGTCCTCCTCACATATCTTCAGATACATGCAAATCTCATATATGTTACTTCATCATTTTGGTAATGCTTTGTGGGACAACCTCTTCTCATCCCTGATTTCCTTATACATGGAGGCATTACCGACCTCCCATGTAATTTCCTACTCATATCAGTTACTTATCGCTGCTATGGCATGAAACAAAGGTGGTAGAGCTTATGTGTAGGATTACTCCCTTCCATCACTCTCTTCCCCAAGACAATGGCCTTTAATCTGGAAGCAGCTATACCGAACCCTAAAATGGGATTGCTACAAATACATGGAATTCCAAATTAATCATGACCTCTACTATACCCCTATCAAATTATACAAGATGGGTCATCTTGCTACTGATATTTGTCCCAAGTGTCACCTAGCCCCCTGGTACCCTGCTGTACATGTTGTGGGCATGTGAGAAGATTGCTTCCTTCAGGTCTCAAATCCAATCTCGTCTGGACCCCCTGTTAAATCTTCAGGATAAATTTTGCCTGGATATATGTATACTGGGGGAATACTCCGGAAGGGTTACAATGAACACCACGGGCTCACATTGCCTTAATCTCAGCAACTGCCAAAAAAGTTATTTTACTACACTGGATGAACTCACTCCCGCCTAGTTACATGGAATGGTACAGGGAAGGTTTTTTGCTCTCCAAGCAGAATGTATTATGGCAGGCCTACATCACCATACAGACAGGTAAAAACGTATATGGGAACCTATGTGCACATTATTAATGGTCCACCACCCTCAACCACTTTCCACATAAGTCACCACCTTGCTTGGTTACAGTTCTCCCTTTTTTTGTGTGTGTGTACTCTCCTAGTAGCAGCCGTAAACACTATCTGGATCCCCTTATTATAAATTAAGATGCCCATATCTTTTCTTTTGGTGGCACTGGGTGGAGGGGGGTTTGGGGATGTAGAATATCTGGGGGGGGGGGTTGATATATGTATGTTGAAAAACTGCTTGAGCAATTTCCTGTGTAACAAATTTGTATGTTTATATGTTGGCTCAATAAAGCATATTGAATTAAAAAAGATAATAATAACCTAAGGTCTTTTTCCTGCATAGTGAGTGTCAGTACCTTCCACCCCAATCTATACTCAGCTCCTGGGTTCCTATGCCCTAGGTGCATGACTTTGCACTTTTTGGCATTGAACCCCAACTGCCACGATCCTGACCACTCCTCAAGTTTCCCAAGATCCTTATGCATTCTTTCTACTCCTTCCTTACTGTCCACCCTGTTACAGATTTGGGTATCATCTGCAAAAAGGCATACCTTCTCTTCCAGTTCTTCTGCAGTGTCGCTTATAAAGACATTAAAGAGGACAGATCCAAATATTGAGCCCTGCTGACACCTGCTGGTCACTCTCCTATCATTAGAGCGAGGGCTGTTAAACATCCATGCAGTCATTTCTTTTGACTGTTGGAGGCTTATCTTAGTTTCCCACAATTCCCTAATATATACAGATCTGCTGTTTTTTGGCTTTCCAGCCCTGGTGCTTTCTCATTGTCTTGGACACCCTCCCAGAACTGTCCTAGTTCTCACAAGACCAGAGCATATGCACTGGGTCAGTTTCTAAGGCATTGCACTTCCAACAGTTGGATGGGATTAGCTTCGTCTACTTGAGTTTTGCAGGTATTCTATAGAATCTATGCATAATTCTAAATTGTATTAATTTGCCCTGCATGTCCTTCAAAGCTTGATATTCCCCCTTCAACTTCTCAGCCAGTCCTGTTCAGACACCTGCTGCACTCCTGACTCGTGTTCTCAGGCTGTTTTTTGTCATGTTTGAAACTTCAAGCCCTACTCCTTTAGAAGTAAATACACTTTGGCTGCCCCTCTGGTCTTGTGTCTATAGCATGAAGAAACTGGGGCCACTCCCCCCCCCGAATAGCGATACCCTGGAGCATGACAGTGTTGTAAAGCATTGTGAATCTGCAAGTACTTCCAAAATAGGTTTTTAGGGATTCTAAACTGCCCACATATTTGTGTGGCGAACATAATACACTTGTTATCCGGGTTAATAATACCTGCAATTTGAGTAATCTTGCATTGCTTTCAAATTCCCCCCGTGCAGTGTCAGCCATCCTGTCTACTAATATTTTAGGTTTCTCCACAGAGGCCTGAAAGCAAGAGGTAAATCAACCCCTTGTGTGTGTTTTTTAGTGTCCACCCAAACTTGGACAGTGCCACCTACACTAGGGTGTTCCATAAGCCCTGGTGGCATTGGCCTGTACAGGGCTGTGGCTGGCCTGTCCGTATTCAAAACAGCCACCTCAACCAAGTTGTTTTTTCCGTCCTCTCTCTCTGTTTAAGAACCTTTGTTTAGATTGGTGTAGGACAGATGACAATTGGTAGCCATTTAGCCAAGTCAGGCCGAGCCCTCTTACTGCACTATGTGCCATTAGTTTACTGTAACTCAACCTAGGTGTACTCACTTCCCAGAAGAACTGATAGTTTATCAACTGTTCCAAACTATTTATCTGAACTGTGTAAAGGTAGATTACTAACTAGGTAGTAGAACCTAGGGGGCACCACCATCTTAAATGTATTTCCCATAGGGAGATATTTAATTTCCCCCCGCCTTTTAGTTCAGCCTCCCTTGTTTAACAATGCACATGTTCCTGACTGCATTGTCCTTGTACCCGCTGATCTACCTGCCTAATGAGCATGACTGCTCAACTGTCATGCATTTTATTTTTATTATTATTGTTGCACCTTACTGTTTCTTAATTTTGTATTTTATTTACTTTTGCACCTTTTTATTGTTTACCCTCCTCACTCCCCGATGCATCTGCAAATGATCTATTACCAGCTCAGTATGTGTTTCCTGCAGCATTTTTGAAATAAATAAATCACTATGATCTAGGCCAGATTCTGGGAATTTTAATACCAAGCTATGTTAAACAGTCGGGTACCCACTAGAACCCCAACTGTTGAAACTGCTCAGGCTTAATACTGGACATTTTTAAAGGTATAATGTAAGTCCTGCAGTTCTTGGCACATCTCAGAATAATAGTAAATATTTGTCCGTGTTTCCAGGACACAACACTGCCAAAACAATAAACAGTCAGCACTCCAAGGGCCCAGTAATAATCCAAAAATCTTCACCGAACAGGCAGACAAATTCGGTTGTAACTCCTGACTTTCAGTAAACAATACTTCCCACAAGCTGAATACATAGGGGACATTGTTAAAAATACATTGGGATATTCTGAAAGGCGATAGAACATTTGATAACATCAGCACTTCACCCCCTCGTATAAGCTATTACAGAGGTGTTAATCTGAGAGATTCTCTTGTACACACTTTACCAGCACCACTGAATTTGAACCAATGATTGCCCAAACTACCAAAAGGAAACTTTTAATGTGGACATTGCATCCACTGCAACAGCACTAGCAATACAGAGACATCCAACCTCCCTAGAAGTGGGAAAAGATTCTCTATATCCCAATTTATAAATTGCAGCACAGAGGGAGACATCTATGTTCTATTTTGTCCCTGTGGGGCTATATGCATAGCCCAAACAATAAGGGCTCTGAAACTAAGGATAGCAGAGCTCCAGAGCAGAGCATTTGACGGCCATTAGGACTGGGAATGAAACTTATGCAATGGCTAAGCATTTTAGAGAGGCCAGACATGCATCGGCGGCAGCTATCCGGCACCTCGGAATTGAGAAAGTACAGTTAGACTGTAGAGCTAACAGTTTGAAGCACAAATTGCTGAGACATGAAGCATACTGGATTATTACACTAGAGACCTTTTGCCATTGGGACTTAATGACAAAGTGCCTTTACATTCCTCATGATCTACCCCTGCACTACCATGTATAAAGGTTTTCTGTTGTTCCTGCTATTTTTCTATTTAAAGAGCAGCTGATGCCTTCAGGAGAACTTCTGTGAAGATCTTTGGATTATTACTGGGCCCCCGGAGTGCTGACCATTTACTGTTTCAGCAGTGTCATGCCCTGGATTTATTTTCACCTCGGTAAGTGCACCCTGAGCTTGTGACATTATTGGTCTCTTCAGCGACTGTTTCTGTGACTTTGCATTTGTCCATGTTTATTTCTATATGTGGGAACTCTCTGGATACATTTGTCCATGTTTATTTCTGATTTCTGCATGTGGGAACTCTCTGGATATATTTATTTATGTTTATTTCTATATGTGGGAACTCCTCTGGATACATTTATTTCTATATATGGGAACTCTCTGGATACATTTATTTATGTTTATTTCTATATGTGGGAACTCTCTGGATACATTTGTCCATGTTTATTTCTATATGTGGGAACTCTCTGGATACATTTATTTATGTTTATTTCTATACGTGGGAACTCTCTGGATATATTTATTTCTATACTTGGGAACTCTCTGGATACATTTATTTATGTTCATTTCTATACGTGGGCACTCGCTGGATACATTTATTTATGTTTATTTCTATATGTGGGAACTCTCTGGATACATTTATTTCTATACTTGGGAACTCTGGATACATTTATTTCTATATATAGGAACTCTCTGGATACATTTGTCCATGTTTATTTCTGTATGTGGGAACTCTCTGGATACATTTATTTATGTTTATTTCTATATGTGGGAACTCTCTGGTTACATTTATTTCTATACTTGGGAACTCTCTGGATATATTTATTTATGTTCATTTCTATACGTGGGCACTCTCTGGATACATTTATTTATGTTTATTTCTATACTTGGGAACTCTCTGGATACATTTATTGATGTTTATTTCTATACATGGGGACTCTCTGGATACATTTATTTATGTTCATTTCTATACGTGGGCACTGTCTGGATACATTTATTTATGTTTATTTCTATATGTGGGAAATCTCTGGATACATTTATTTCTATACTTGGGAACTCTCTGGATACATTTATTGATGTTTATTTCTATACGTGGGAACTCTCTGGATACATTGGTCCATGTTTATTTCTATATGTGGGAACTCTCTGGATACATTTGTCCATGTTTATTTCTGTATGTGGGAACTCTCTGGATACATTTATTTATGTTTATTTCTGTACATGGGAACTCTCTGGATACATTTATTTATGTACCTGGGAACTCTCTGGATACATTTATGTATGTTTATTTATGTACGTGGGAACTCTCTGGATACATTTGTCCATGTTTATTTCTGTACGTGGGAACTCTCTGGATACATTTATCTATGTTTATTTATGTACGTGGGAACTCTCTGGATACATTTGTCCATGTTTATTTCTGTACGTGGGAACTCTCTGGATACATTTATCTATGTTTATTTCTGTACGTGGGAACTCTCTGGATACATTTGTCCATGTTTATTTCTGTACGTGGGAACTCTCTGGATACATTTATCTATGTTTATTTCTGTACGTGGGAACTCTCTGGATACATTTATTTATGTTTATTTATATACGTGGACACTCTCTGAATACATTTGTCCACATTTATTTCTGTACGTGGGAACTCTCTGAATGCATTATTTATGTTTATTTCTATATGTGGGAACTCTGGATACATTTATTTATGTTTATTTCTGTACATGGGAACTCTCTGGATACATATATTGATGTTGATTTCTGTATGTGGGAACTCTCTGGATACATTTATTTCTACGTGAGAACTCTCCGGATACATTTATTTCTGTATGTGGAACTCTCTGGATACATTTATTTCTATCGTGGGAACTCTGGATACATTTATTTCTATATGTGGGAACTCTCTGGATACATTTATTTATGTTTATTTCTATATGTGGGGACTCTCTGGATACATTTATTTCTATACGTGGGCAATCACTGGATACATTTATTTATGTTTATTTCTATATGTGGGAACTCTCTGGATACATTTATTTATGTTTATTTCTATACATGGGAACTCTCTGGATACATTAATGTATGTTTATTTCTGTACGTGGGAACTCTCTGGATACATTTATTTATGTTTATTTCTATATGTGGGAACTCTCTGGATACATTTATTTATGTTTATTTCTATATGTGGGAAATTTCTGGCTACATTTACTTCTATACTTGGGAACTCTCTGGATATATTTATTTCTATACTTGGGAACTCTCTGGATACATTTGTCCATGTTTATTTCTATACTTGGGAACTCTCTGGATATATTTATTTCTATACTTGGGAACTATCTTGATACTTTTATTTATGTTTATTTCTATATGTGGGGACTCTCTGGATATATTTATGTGTATTTCTATAAGTGGGAACTAGCTGGATACATTTGTCCATGTTTATTTTTATACGTGGGCACTCTCTGGATACATTTATTTCTATATGTGGGAACTCTCTGGATACACTTGTCCATGTTTATTTATACGTGGGCACTCTCTGGATATATTTATTTATGTTTATTTCTATACGTGGGCACTCTCTGGATACATTTATTTGTGTTTATTTCTATATGTGAGAACTCTCTGGATACATTTATTTATGTTTATTTCTATGTGTGGGAACTAGCTGGATACATTCGTCCATGTTTATTTTCATACATGGGAACTCTCTGGATATATTTATTTATGTTTATTTCTATATGTGGGAACTCTCTGGATACATTTATTGATGTTTATTTCTATACATGGTGACTCTCTGGATACATTTATTTATGTTCATTTCTATACGTGGGCACCGTCTGGATACATTTATTTATGTTTATTTCTATATGTGGGAAATCTCTGGATACATTTATTTCTATACTTGGGAACTCTCTGGATACATTTATTGATGTTTATTTCTATACGTGGGAACTCTCTGGATACATTTGTCCATGTTTATTTCTATATGTGGGAACTCTCTGGATACATTTGTCCATGTTTATTTCTGTATGTGGGGAACTCTCTGGATACATTTATTTATGTTTATTTCTGTACATGGGAACTCTCTGGATGCATTTATTTATGTACGTGGGAACTCTCTGGATACATTTATGTATGTTTATTTATGTACGTGGGAACTCTCTGGATACATTTGTCCATGTTTATTTCTGTACGTGGGAACTCTCTGGATACATTTATCTATGTTTATTTATGTACTTGGGAACTCTCTGGATACATTTGTCCATGTTTATTTCTGTACGTGGGAACTCTCTGGATACATTTATCTATGTTTATTTCTGTACGTGGGAACTCTCTGGATACATTTATTTATGTTTATTTATATACGTGGGCACTCTCTGAATACATTTGTCCACGTTTATTTCTGTACGTGGGAACTCTCTGAATGCATTGTTTATGTTTATTTCTATATGTGAGAACTCTGGATACATTTATTTATGTTTATTTCTGTACATGGGAACTCTCTGGATACATATATTGATGTTGATTTCTGTATGTGGGAACTCTCTGGATACATTTATTTCTACGTGAGAACTCTCCGGATACATTTATTTCTGTATGTGGGAACTCTCTGGATACATTTATTTCTATACGTGGGAACTCTGGATACATTTATTTCTATATGTGGGAACTCTCTGGATACATTTATTTATGTTTATTTCTATATGTGGGGACTCTCTGGATACATTTATTTCTACACGTGGGCAATCACTGGATACATTTATTTATGTTTATTTCTATATGTGGGAACTCTCTGGATACATTTATTTATGTTTATTTCTATACATGGGAACTCTCTGGATACATTAATGTATGTTTATTTCTGTACGTGGGAACTCTCTAGATACATTTATTTATGTTTATTTCTATATGTGGGAACTCTCTGGATACATTTATTTATGTTTATTTCTATATGTGGGAAATTTCTGGCTACATTTACTTCTATATGTGGGAACTCTCTGGATATATTTATTTCTATACTTGGGAACTCTCTGGATACTTTTATTTATGTTTATTTCTATATGTGGGGACTCTCTGGATATATTTATGTGTATTTCTATAAGTGGGAACTAGCTGGATACATTTGTCCATGTTTATTTTTATCGTGGGCACTCTCTGGATACATTTATTTCTATTGTGGGAACTCTCTGGATACACTTGTCCATGTTTATTTATCATTAGCACTCTCTGGATATATTTATTTATGTTTATTTCTATCGTGAGGCACTCTCTGGATACATTTATTTGTGTTTATTTCTATATGTGAGAACTCTCTGGATACATTTATTTATGTTTATTTCTATGTGTGGGAACTAGCTGGATACATTCGTCCATGTTTATTTTCATATGTGGGAACTCTCTGGATATATTTATTTATGTTTATTTCTATATGTGGGAACTCTCTGGATAAATTTATTTATGTTTATTTGTATATGTGGGAACTCTCTGGATACATTTATTTCTACATGTGGGAACTCTCTGGATATATTTATTTCTATACTTGGGAACTATCTGGATACATTTATTTATGTTCATTTCTATATGTGGGAACTCTCTGGATACATTTATTTGTTTACGATTTTCGGAGATTTTTATCCTCCTCGGACTGCATGGGCGACTCTCAGCCTGGTCCCTGCCTTCCCTCAACTGGTAACCAATCTCCCTGGTGACTTACCTGCCCCAAGTGATCCCCCATGTATTGCCCCCCCATGGCAGAGCTGGGAGGGGGAGGCCCCCAAGTGCTACATATCCAAGTGTCAGGGTGCCATTCTCCGGTGGTGGTGCAGGTCAGGGACTGGCAGGCCGGGCTTAATTTTTTTTTTTATTATTTAACAGTTTTCATTGTTATAAAAAAAAGTACAGTACAAAATGATTACATTAATTAAAAGTTACAAAAAAAACACTTTACTTTATAAATCTTTAAATAATTTGCTTACAATTTCCATTTTCCACTTAAATACTAAAGTGCAATTAGTGTTTGGTGTTTCAATCTACCAAAGCCGCTGAAGCATTCATATGCAATTTAATTTTTTCAACAATACTTATAAAGGATATTACTGATTCTAAAACTTCTCTTGAATAAGACTTAAGTAAACTTGTTACCATATCTCTAGGTTCAAGACTTATAGCTTCCAAGTGTTGTCCCATTAGTTTTTTTTTTCTATATGGTTCATATAATGGGCATAGAAGAAAAAAATACTCACCTTAGTAATTATGTTTCTTCTAATGGAGTCTTGCTTTATTCTGACTATTGCAGTTAGCCCCTGCCTTTAAACTGCCCCGGGGAACAAAGGGTTGACTTTCTATGCAGAGCATAGAATGCTGAGCTCGAGCTTGGTTGAGGTCTCTGTCTGGAGCCCTTTGAAATCCAACCATCAGATTCTTATGAGCAAAAACTCACTTTCAAACAACATGAAGTCTTGCTGTATTCTGACTATTGCAGTGATAGCCAACCTTTGAACTGCCCCGGAGAACAAAGAGTTAACTTTCAATGCAGGGCATGTAACGCTGAGCTCGAGCTCGGTTGAAGCCTCTGTCTGCTGTTGTTTAAACTCCAACCGTCAGATTCTTTACTCCTCCTCACTGAACAGTCGATCTGGAGATTTCTCCTTTGCTCGGTTCAAAAAAGTCGGTTAAAGTGTTGTTTTTTTTGCTCGGTTTCTACTGAATCTTTGCTACTGAACCAGTCGGTTTAAGTCTCTGTCTGTGGTACCATGAGTACTAGATAGGTTTTGCATTTAGTTTCTGTGTGGAACTTGTAAACATTGGATCGGTTCAGTTTGAACCGATCAGTTTGATTTAAAAAAAAACTTCTGAATTTATTAGAGTGTGGTAACCGGTCCGTATCAGTTCTAAAAAAAACGGATTTAATTACATTTTTTTCCAAGACCCGTTTCACGGTCAGGAAATGATAGGGGTGTCTTGCCTGGCGGATTGCCGAAAAAAGGGTAAGTTTTGGATAGGATTAGCCATGTCTGAGAAACCCAAGAAAAAAACCGGGCCCACTGGGTTTCAACACTGTAGTGTGTGTGGGGAAGCCTTTGCTAAGGCTGATCCCCACATCACCTGTGTTTATTGTCTGGGGTTTGACCACCTCAATTCAGACTGCCAAATTTGTAAAAGTTTTCCCAAAGCTACCCTGGATAAGAGAGTAGGTAGACTGAGGGAAAGATAGGCTGAGAAGTCCTCTGACCCGGATGGCCAGCCCGGTTCGGTTCTGACTGAACCAGAAGGAGTGCCCTCTGACCAGGGCGAAACTTCTTCGGGCAAAAGGAGAACCGATTCTGAGGAGTCGATTCCGGTTAAAAGAAAGAGAAGGGAAAAATCATCCGGTTCGGATCCACAAGTTCTTTCTCTGACCGCTGATGAAATAGCCAAAGCGATAAGGATAGTACAATCGCTAATTTCGGTTCCGGCCGAACCGGCACCATCTGTCAGGGGCTCAGTTCGGTCGGTTCCCCCGGTTCCGGATTATATTTTAGAAGAATTTTATGAACCAGAGGAGGAGGAGGGAGAGTATGAGGATAATGATGATGATGATGATGATGATGATGATGGTGATGGTGATTATGGAAGTCTGGATGTGCCTATTGACCCGGACATCTCCCCAGACAGACCTTCAGGTGTTTCTCCTCCTAGGCTTTCTGAGTCCGCTTCCCACTTTATGTTTTACAAGAAAGTGGCTGAAACCCTCCAGCTTCCAATGGAAGAAGCAGTAGAGGATCAGGAGGAGCCTGATTTTGTAGAGATGATGGATATCCCAAAGTCCAGGAGATTGTCTATTCCCCCTCCATAAATCTTTTGGGAAACAGACATTAAAAATTTTAAAAACTCCTAATTCCATACCTCCTGTGGACAGAAGAATGGACAAGAGGTATACCCTTTCAGGCTCGGACACGGAGTTCCTTTCCCAGCAATGCAGCCATGTTGGGGTAGTGCAGGCTGCTGCCTGTGATAAGGCAAATATTCCCTTGGCTTCACACCCCCCAGATAAGGACTCCAGGAGGATTGATGCCATGGCAAAGAAAGCGGTACATGGCAGCATCTTTGGGACTCAGGCAGGCTAATTATGTGGCTTACACAGCTAGATACCAGAAGTCCAGGTGGGACACTGTGCTGGCTCTGGCTAAACAGGCCCCTGACCAGCTTGCCAAGGAGCTGGAGCAGGTGGCTGCGGATGGGATTGAGGCATCCAAGGTGCAATTTCATGCTGCTGTGGACTCCAATGATGTTTCATCTAGAGTCATGGCTACATCTGTGGCCCTTCGGAGGATGGCTTGGCTCAGATGTACTAGCCTATCACAGGATACCCAGGCTAAGGCCATGGATTTCCCTGTCATTGGTAATTCTCTGTTTGGGGAGCAGACAGAGAACTACATGAAGAAGATGGATGAGTACAGGACCACCTACAGGAGTGCTCAGGCCAAAGAAAGGCAAGCCACTCCTCAGAGACAGTTGCAGGGGCAGGGGCAGGCTCTTTCAAAGGCCCTTTTACCAAGCACAGGCCTCCTCTTCTGCTTATGCTGAGAGGGGGTTCTTTAGAGGGAGAGGCAGACGGGGAATGAGCAGGCCTGCTTCCACCCCTCAGCCTAAAGCCCCTGTCAAGCAGACACCCTGATGGGTCTGCCCGGGCCAATTCTCCAAAACCTGTAGGGGGCAGGCTGGCTTACTTTGTCCAGGACTGGAAGTCTTTAACATCAGACAAGTGGGTCCTGGAAGTAGTATGCCAGGGACTGGTTCTCAGCTTCAAAAAAATTTCCCAAGATGAGAACCAGATCCTTTCCACCTGCAAATCGATCAGAGATCCTTGCCCTAGAGGCAGAGGTTTCTTCCCTCCTGGCTCTCAGAGCCATAGAAAGGGTTCCTACCCTACCCTACACAGGGGCAAAGGATTGTACTCCAGGTACTTCCTAACCCCCCAAAAGACAGAAGAATGGCGGCCTATCCTGGATCTAAGATATCTGAACAAGCACCTTTTAAAACCAAAATTCAAAATGGTGACTCTGGGAATAATTCTGCCCTCTCTAAGGCCAGGGGACTGGCTGGCCTCCCTGGACCTCAAATATGCCTATTTTCACATTCCCATCAGGTGCTCCCACAGAAAGTACCTCAGGTTCGAGTTGCCCTCAGGCCACTATCAATTCAGAGCAATGCCCTTTGGCCTAACATCAGCCCCAAGGGTGTTCACAAAGTGCCTGGCAGTAGTGGTTGCTTTCTTAAGGAGAAAAAGATCTCCATCTTTCCATACTTGGACTGGCTCATAGTGGGTCATTCTCCAGACCAAGTCAAGTCACATCTTCAAATAACTCAGCAAGTGCTCACTTCCTTAGATTCCTTCTCAACCTTCCAAAGTCAGTTTCGAGCCAGTACAGCTCCTCACCTTTATAGGGGCAGAGCTGGATACAATAAGAGCCAAAGCCTTCCTTCCCCTGGACAGGGCAATGTCCCTTATAGAACTGGCCTCTTCATTCACCCTTCAGGTGTCTTGACCAGCAAGGCACTTCTTGCAGCTCCTGGGTCACATGGCAGCCTCTACAGCAGTGGTCCAGGGGGCAAGATTCCAGATGAGGGACATTCAGTTCCACTTAAGAGCCATCTGGTCCCAAAGAAAGGATTCCCTTACCAAACTAGTCCCAGTGACTTGAACCCTGATCCAGGCTTTGCAATGGTGGCGGGATCAGGACAATTTAAGACAGGGAGTTCCTTTTGTCACTCAGTCTCATTCAGTAATACTCACCACAGATGCCTCCCTGCTGGGCTGGGGAGCTCACTTGGGGGATCTTACCATCCAAGGGCTGTGGTCACCTCAAGAATCTCTGCTTCACATCAATCTCTTGGAACTCAGAGCAGTGTTTCTGGCACTGCAAGCCTTCCAAATCTGTACAGAACAAGGTGGTCCAGATCAGAACAGACAATACCACCACAATGTGGTACATCAACAAGCAAGGAGGCACTCAGTCTATGGCCTTGTGCACAGAAGCAATGAAGTTGTGGTCTCTGGCCTATTCCCTGCAAACCTCTCTGGTAGCAGTTCACCTCCCAGGGAAGGACAATGTCCTAGCAGATGCTCACAGCAGGATATCTCAGGGCCATCACGAATGGACCCTAGATCCCCTAGTTTTGGAAGTGATTTTCTCCAGATGGGGCACTCCACAGATAGATCTTTTTGCAGCCCCAGACAATCACCAACTTCCTCTCTTTTGTTGCAGACCCCCAGTCTTGGGCTCGGTCCCCCTGGATGCTCTGATTCTGAATTGGGAAGGGAAGTTCCTGTATGCTTTTCCCTCCTTCCCTCTCCTGTTCAAAGTGCTGGCCAAGATCAGGTCTCAACCATGCAAAGTGATTCTGATTGCTCCAGATTGGGCCAGACAGCCCTGGTATCCACTGTTGCTGTCCTTAGCAGTCCACCTTCCCCTGTCTCTTCCCAGGAATTACAACCTGTTGACATCCTCTCAGGGAAGGATTTGGTATCCACACCTCAAATCTCTCAATCTCAAGGCCTGGCTCTTGAAGAGTTAGAGTTTGCTGATCTCGCCTCTCTCAAAGGGTTCTGGATATCCTTAAGGCTTCTCGAAGCCTTCTACCAGAAAGACTTACAACTCAAATGGAAAAGGTTCACTATTTGGTGCTCTAATAAGCATATTTCTCCAGAATCTGCTGGGTTGCCTACAGTCCTGGACTATATGGTTCATCTTAATGGCTTGGGACTTAGACCAGCTACACTTAAAGTGCATCTGGCAGCTGTTTCTCCCTTCTTGTCAGTAGGCAAGCCCTCTCCTATGTCAGCCCATCCTGTGTTTTGTAAGTTCTTCAAGGGATTGCTGCACACCAATCCCCCCTTTAGGGACCCTGCTCCTGCTTGGGACCTTAATGTTTGCATTGCTCAGCTTATGCAACCACCCTTTGAGCCTTTGTCTCTGCAGGCTTAAGTACTTGACTTGGAAAACTGTGTTTTGGTAGCCATTACCTCTGCCAGGCGTATCAGTGAACTGCAGGCCCTGTCAGTGGAGCCTGATTCATCTCTTTCCATAGAGATAAAGTGGGCCTAAGAACTAACAGGAAGTTTTGCCTAAGGTGGTTTCAGATTTCCACCTTAATCGATCTATGTCTCTCCCTGGCTCTTCACTGACCATTCCTCCTCTGGAGAGAGGAGGTTGCACAGCCTGGATGTAAAAGGGCCCTCAGCTACTACATAGAGCACACCAAGGGTCACAGGTTTGAGTCCTCCAGTTGTTCCTCACTTACGAGAGGTGGTAAGGGCAAACCTGCCAATAAAGATCTATTGCCAGGTGGATTGTCTCTTGTATACAATTCTGCTATGAATAACTAGTAGAACCCCACCCTCAGGCCTGAGGCTCACTCTACTAGAGTAGCAGCTGCTTCCTGCCTGCTGCAGGGATATTCTTATCTTAGAAATTTGTCAAGCAGCCACCTGGAAAACAGTCCATACATTCACCAAGCATTACTCTCTGGATATGCAGGGTAGGAGTGATGCTCGGGCTGGCACAGCAGTACTTCAAAGCCTATTCCCAAAGTAGGTTATGTCCCTCCTCCATGGAGGTACTGCTTGGTAGTCTGCAATAGTCAGAATACAGCAAGACTTCATGTTGTTTGAAGAAAAAATTACTCACCTTAGTAATGTTGTTTCTTCTAATGGAGTCTTGCTGTATTCTGACCTCCCCCCTGCCTCCCCTCTCAGAACCTGGTTTTTGGGATGTGGGTGGGCAGGAGCAGTGTTGGCACCCTAGAGGTGCCCCTTTCTCACCCTCCTTTATTTTGAGTGCGTGTTGTGTTTTGTTTTTTGGGTTTCCTGACTTGAGTCTTTGCTTTGAAACAAAAAAAAAACCTTTTTAATAAATGTAGTTGCCAGTTGGCTAGTGTGAGTCTTACAGTTTCCACACAGAACTTCTAGTGAGTATTGCTCGTAAAGATCTGATGGTTGAAGTTTAAACAACAGCAGACAGAGGCTTCAACCGAGCTCGAGCTCAGCGTTCCATGCCCTGCATGGAAAGTTAACTCTTTGTTCTCCAGGGCAGTTCAAAGGTTGGCTATCACTGCAATAGTCAGAATACAGCAAGACTCCATTAGAAGAAACAACATTACTAAGGTGAGTAATTTTTTCAACCATCCTATGTGGAAATTGTAAAATGTTTACTAGCCAACTGGCAACAAAAAGTTTTGGATTCCCAAAGGAAGACTCAATTCAGGAAACCCAAAACCAAAAACCAATCCAAATCAGAATAATGATAAAATAAACACCCAAACAAAAAGAAGAGGGTGTAAAAGGAGCACCCTTGAGATGCAACACTGTACCTGCCCCACCCACTTCCCAAACACAGATTCTGAGAGGGGAGGCAAGGAGGGAGGTCAAAATACAGCAAGACTCCATTAGAAGAAACAACATTACTAAGGTGAGTAATTTTTTCTTCAAACAACATGAAGTCTTGCTGTATTCTGACTATTGCAGACTTCCCAGTACCTCCATGGAGGAGGGACAGAAGCTACTTTGGGAATAGGCTCTGAAGTACTGCTGTGCTGAACTGAGCATCACTCCTAGCCTGGATATCCAGACAGTAATGCTTGGTAAAGGTATGGACTGTTTTCCAGGTGGCTGCTTGACAAATTTCTAAAAGAGGAATATCCCTGGCAGCAGCCAGAGAAGCAGCTGTACTTCTGGTGGAGTGAGCCCTCAGGCCTGAGGGTGGAATTTTTCCTAGTTCTCATAGCAGAATTGTACACAAGACACATCCATCTGGCAATAGTTTTCGTGGTAGGTTTGCCCTCCCACTTCTCCATAAGTGAGGAACAGCTGAGGGAATCAAACCTGTGACCCTTGGTACGCTTTATATAGTAGCTAAGGGCCCTTTTAACATCTAAACTGTGTAGCCTCCTCTCTCCTGAAGAGGAATGATCAGTGAAGAAAACAGGAAGAGATATAGACTGGTTCAGGTGAAAATCTGAAATCACTTTGGGCAAGAAACTTCTATTGGTTCTAAGGACCACTTTATCCCTATGAAAGGGGATAAAATCAGGTTCTGCTGACAGGGCTTGCAGTTCACTGATACGTCTTGCAGAGTTAATGGCTACTAAAAACACAGTTTTCCAAGTCAAGTACTTAAGATCTACAGAGGACATAGGCTCAAAGGGAGGTTGCATCAATTGAGCAATACAAACATTTAAATCCCAGGCAGGGGCAGGGTCTCTGAATGGAGGATTGGTATGAAGCAATCCTTTGAAAAATATACAGAACACAGGATGAGATGATAGTGAGGAAGACTTCCCCACTGACAGAAAAGCAGAGACAGCGGACAAGTGTACTTTGAGAGTAGCTGGTCTGAGGCCTAGGCCATTAAGATAGACCATATAATCAAGAACTGTAGGCAATTCAGCAGTGTCTGGGGAAATATGCTGCTTAGAACACCAAATGCTGAATCTCTTCCATTTGGAGTTGTAGGTCTTTCTAATGGTGGGCTTTCGAGAAGTTTTGACGATGTCCAGAACCCCCTGAGACAGATGCAAATCTGCATACTCTAACTCTTCAAGAGCCATGCCTTGAGATTGAGAGATTGAGAGACTGAAGATTGGGGTACCAAATCCTCCCCTGAGAGGACGTTACCAGGTTGTAATTCCTGGGAAGAGACAGGGGAAGATGAACTGCTAGGGACAGTAACAGGGGGTACCAAGGCTGTCTGGCCCAATCTGGAGCAATCAGAATCACTTTGCAAGGTTGTGACTTTATCTTGATTAAAATTTTGAACAGTAATGGAAAGGGAGGGAAAGCATACAGAAATTTCACTTCCCAGTTTAGAATCAGAGCATCCAGAGGGACTGAGACCAAGACTGAGAGTCTGCAACAAAAGAGAGGAAGTTGGTGATTGTCTGGGGCTGCAAAGAGGTCTATCTCTGGAGTGCCCCACCTTGAAAAAATCATCTTCAAGACCAGAGGGTCCAGGGACCATTCGTGATGGCCCTGTGAAATCCTGCTCAGTGCATCTGCTAGCACATTGTCCTTCCCTGGAAGGTGGACTGCTATCAGAGAGGTTTGCAAGGAATAAGCCAGGGACCACAACTTCACAGCTTCTGTGCACAAGGTCGTAGACCGCGTGCCTCCCTGCTTGTTGATGTACCACATGGTGGTGATGTTGTCTGTTCTGACTTGAACCACCTTGTTCTGCACGGACTGAGAGAAAGCTTGCAGGGCCAGAAAAACTGCCCTGAGTTCTAGGAGATTGATATGGAGAAGGGATTCCTGAGGGGACCACAGTCCCTGGGCAGTGAGGGCCCCAGATGGGCTCCCCAGCCCAGGAGGGAAGCATCGTGGTAAGGACCACATGAATGAGACTGAGTGGAAATGGGACCCTTGCCTTAAATTGTCCTGATCCTGCCACCATTGAAGGCTTGGATCAGGGTCCAGTCACTGGGATCAGTTTGGTAAGGGAATCCTTCCTTTGGGACCAAAAGGCCCTCAGATGGAACTGAATGTCCCTCATCTGGAATCTTGCCCCTTTGACCACTGCTGTAGAGGCTGCCATGTGGCCTAAGAGCTGGAGGAAATGCCTTGCTGGTCGAGACACCTGAAGGCTGAAGGAAGAAGCCAGTTCTACAAGAACTCTTGCCCTTTCTAGGGGAAGAAAGGCTCCTGCTTTGACAGTATCCAGCTCTGCCCCTATAAAGGTAAGGAGCTGCACTGGCTTGAGAACTGACTTGGGAAGACTGAGAAGAAATCCTATAGAAGTAAGCACTTGCTGGGTCACTTGCAAGTCTGACTTGACTTAGTCTGGGGACTGGCCCACTATGAGCCAGTCGTCCAGATATGGAAAAATTGAAATCTTTTGCCTCCTTGGAAAGGCAACTACTACTGCCAGGCACTTTGTGAAGACCCTTGGGGCTGAAGTTAGGCCAAAGGGCATTGCTCTGAACTGATAGTGGCCTGAGGGCAACTTGAACCTGAGGTACTTTCTGTGGGAGCACCTGATGGGAATGTGAAAATAGGCATCTTTGAGGTCCAGGGAGGCTAGCCAGTCCCCTGGCCTTAGAGAGGGAAGGATTATTCCCAGAGTTGACATCTTGAACTTTGGTTTTAAAAGATGTTTGTTTAGGTAGCTTAGGTCTAGGATGGGTCGCCACTCCCCTGTCTTTTTTGGGGTAAGGAAGTACCTGGAGTACAGACCTTTGCCCCAGTGTAGGGTAGGTACTCTCTCTATGGCTCTTAAAGCCAGCAGAGATGAAACCTCTGCCTCTAGGGCAAGGGTTTCTGAGAGACCTGCAGGTGGAAAAGATCTGGCTCTCATCTTCGGAAATTTTTTGAAGCTGAGAACCAGTCCCTGGTTTACTACTTCCAGGACCCACTTGTCTGATGTAATAGACATCCAGTCCTGGATGAAGTAAGTCAGCCTGCCCCCTACTGGAATAGGAGAGTCGACCCAGGCAGGCCCATCAGGGTGTCTGCTTGGCAGGGGCCTTAGGCTGAGGAGTGGATGCAGCCCTGCTCATCCCCCTTCTGCCTCTCCTTCTGAAGAACCCCCTCTGTGAAAAGGGAGAAGAGGCCTGTGGCTGGTAAATAGGCCAATGAAAAGGCCTGCCCCTGCCCCTAGACTGCTGCCTTTGAGGAGTTGCCTGCCTCTCTTTGGCCTGACCACTCCTGTAAGTGGTCCTGTACTCATCCAGTTTCTTCATGTAATTTTCTTTCTGCTCCCCAAACAGAGAATTACCCACTACAGGAAAATCCATGGCCTTAGACTGGGTATCCTGCGAAAGGCTAGTACATCTGAGCCAAGCCATTCTCCGATGAGCCACAGATGTAGCCATGACTCTTGATGACACATTATTGGAGTCCACAGCAGCATGAAACTGAACTTTTGATGCCTCAATCCCATCTGCAGCCACCTCCTCCAGCTCCTTGGCTAGTTGGGGGGAGGCCTGTTTAGCCAGTGCCAGTACAGTGTCCCACCTGGACTTCTGGTACCTGGCTGTATAGGCCATATATTTCGCCTGCCTCAGTCCCAAGAAAGATGCCATGTACTGTTTTTTTGCAATGGCATCAATCTTCCTGGAGTCTTTGTCTGGGGGGTCTGAAGCCAAGGGAATGTTTGCCTTGTTACAGGAAGCAGCCTACCCTACCCCAACATGGCTGCATTGCTGGTATAAAAACTCCACATCTGAGCCTGATAGTGTGTACCTCTTGTCCATCCTTCTGTCAACAGGGGGTACAGAATTGGGAAACTTCAGGATTTTTTGTATCTGTTTCCCAAAGGATTTGTGAAGGGGAATAGACAGTCTCCTGGACTCTGGGATGTCCATCATTTCCACATAATCACGCTCCTCCTGTTCCTCCATTGCTTCTTCCATAGGAAGCTGGAGGGTTTCAGCCACTTTTCTGTAAAACAAAAAATGGGAAGAGGACTCAGAAAGCCTAGGAGGGGATATACCAGAAGGTCTGTCTGGGGAGAAGTCCGGTTCCACAGGCACATCCAGACTTTCATCATCATCGCCACCATCATCTTCAAACTCCTCCTCCTACTCAAACTCCGGTTCATAAAAATCTTCAGGGGTGTAATCTTGAACAGGGGAAACTGACCGAACCGAACCCTTGCAAAAAGGTATGAAATCGGTCGGAACCGGGAGAAGCGATTCCACAATTTGAATCGCTCTGGCTATTTCCTTGGCGGTTGGAACATGAACCTCTGGATGCGAACTGGTCGATTTTTCTTTGCATTTCCTTTTTGTAGGAACCGACCCCTCAGGATTGCCTCTCCTCTTGCCCGAGGAAGTATCGCCCTGGTCAGAAGGCACTCCTTCTGGTTCGGTCAGAACCGAACCGGGCTGGCCATCCGGGTCAGCGGACTTCTCGGCCTCCTTTTCCCTCAGTCTACCTAATCTCTTTTCAAGGGTAGATTTAAGAAAATTTTTACATATTTTGCAGTCTGTATCGAGGTGTTCAAACCCCAGATAATAAACACAGGTGGTGTGGGGGTAGGCCTTAGCAAAGACCTCCCCACACTCACTGCAGTGTTGAAACCCAGTGGGCCCAGTTTTTTTCTTGGGTTTCTCAGACATGGCCAACCTAACCAAACTTACCCTTTTTATGGCAACCGCCAGGCAAGACTCCCTTATTGGTTCCTAACCGTGTCACGGGTGTTGGAAAAAAACGTCCAAAAACACATTTTTTTTTTTTAGAACCGATAAGTACCGGTAACCACACTCTAAAGTAAAACACAAGGATTCAATACAAATGATTGGTTCGGCCGAACCGATCTAACACTTTACAATTTCCACACAGAAAAACAGAACAAAACTTATCTAGTACTCACGGTACCACAGACAGAGACTGAACCGACTATGCGGAAATAAATTCGGTAAAAACCGACAACTTAACCAAGACTTTAACCAACTTTCGAACCAAGCTGAAGGAGAAATCTCCAGAACGACTGTTCAGTGAGGTGGAGTAAAGAATCTGACGGTTGGATTTCAAAGGGCTCCAGAGAGAGACCTCAGCCGAGCTCAAGCTCAGCACTCTATGCTCCGCATAGAAAGTTAACCCTTTGTTCTCCGGGGCAGTTTAAAGGCTGGGGCTAACTGCAATAATCAGAATACAGCAAGACTTCATGTTGTTTGAATCAATATATTCACCATATCGTCAACTCCTATATTACACTTACACTTACTTCTGTCAGATTCTTTTTTATTTGAAAATATGTCGTGCTATCTATGACTGTTATAGTATTCAAAACAAAACCTTGTAAAAAGCCTCCTTCTTCTTGGATCTTTCATTATTAAGTAATTTTCCATTATATGGTCTCTTTTGTTTTTAGCTAACCATTGACTTGTTTTGAATTGTTTGCACAATCCTATATCTTTTTGAATAAAAGTTTCTCTTAACCTGGTTTTGATTTCATTATATATAAATTCCTTAGGCTTTAAAAATATCTCAGGTATCCAATAAATCAATATGGTTTAATGTATTTTTTGACAACTTGTATTTCTGGGCATGTCTTGTTTAATTGAGGTAATCAATTGATTTCGCTAGAAAGATTGTAGGTCATCTAGTTTATTTCATAATATATACTTTTAGCCAGTACTTAATTATCCTGTTTTGGATCAAACATTCTACTGGCAACTGCCCTATGTCTGCCCCTACTAAGGCAGAGGGTGCTCCTGTTCGTAATCCTAATAACTTTGTGTAAAACTTATTTGGTATACTTTCGACCTTAGTCTGTATTTGTAAGGCCGGGCTTCATTAAGCCCATTCAGACGCTTTTTCCTGTTGTTTCTCTCCCTTCCCCATGCTGCGGCAAGGACATCAGCATGCACCATGTGGAGGCTCATGCACGCTGCAACAAACCGGCAGCCCTCCCTATTCTTGTTCTCCAGCCCTCAGTACCACCAGGCCTCCACCTGGTGGCAGTCAACAGCAGAGAGGCAATCCCTCCCTTCCTCCCTCCTTCCCTAGGAGAGGAAAGCAGTCCCTCGTACGCTCTATCCCCTCCCCCTAACTGATCCTCTGGCAACCCTGGTCCACTCCTGAACTCGGGTCTTCGGCGTATCCAGCGTGGTGAGCAGTAGCACTACAGCTATGCCACTGGGCAGCCCTGAATGCTTTTATTTTGCTGAACATTCCCTGGGATCTACTGAAGATGAAAGTGTCTTTTGAGATCTGACAGTTTATGTACTCTTCAACGTCCACTCCCAAAAATGGGGGCCAACGGGTCGTGGTATACGTTTTATATTTTGTTGTTCTCTGAAAATGTCTGGGCCTGGTTAACATGTACATGCTTATCTACAACGGGAAACTGTTAAGATCCAAAAAATGAGGAAGCTACACATCTGACCTCTGTCCTGGGGTTCCTCAGAGCTTTGTGGTGCCATATCATGGCACGCAGTTACAGAGTGAAGCAAATCATCCCTGTCAATATAAAAGTTGAACTGGGGTTTTTGCAGATTTACTTTTGCATTCGGTCTTTGCTATTCAGATAAAGAAACTGCAGGAGGGAGCTGTGAAGCAACTGGGGTTAAGCAACAGGATCAAGTGGGTGTGGGCTTCATGTTTCTCTTTAAAGCTGAGGGGAAGGACTTGGCCAAAACAGAACTTAAAGCTGCAGTAATTATTACTTGACATAACATTTCCTCATATGGTTTTTAACAAAAAATTTCTGACCTCCCAAGATTCATCCCCAGTGTGGTTTTAGTTGTTTTAGATATTTTTAAAGCAACTTTTATAGCAATTTTGTTTTAATTAATGACTTATGTCATAAGTCTTGGTTGAATTGTATACTTAAGCAATAAGGCGAGATAGGGGGTGTGTTATGGTGGGATAACGGCCCACCTCGGTTGGGTTGAAGCACGAGACATAGCCAAGTGCTTCCACCACTCTGAGAAAGACGTTAACCCACCCTCTTGCCTACAAAATCTGCTAGTGCATTATGAAATGGGTCATTTTTAGTAAATTTTAAGCCTTTTTTAAACAAATTACTTTCAGCCGGGCCATTGTGCTGGGATAACGGCCCAGCTGAAAGCTGCTCTTGGCCAATCAGGACCAGCATTCTTTGTACCCATTTCATAATAAATGTTTCAGTCCTCCTGTAACCCAGTTCCACCGGGTCGCACCCAGAAATGAGCCTTGGCTCAGTGTGCTTTTCCCAGTTATCAACTTTAAATGAATAAATAAATAAAATGTCACTAAAGATGGCCACCGCTTATACTTTTTAGCAATTTCTTCCACCGGGGATACCTATTGCATGTACATGCTAGACTCATAGTGTGGCTGTATTAGGATGGTGTTACCACATGTTACTGATGGTAAAAAATCCAGCGCTGTACCCAGATATTTAGTTTTGTCATGGTGCGCATGGACCGGAGCAGGAACTTTAAAAATGTCAAAATCCTGTATCTTGGTTCAGGAATGGGACAAGCAGTCCTTACCTGTCGACAAATTATATGTTTCTATGTCAAAAAAGATCCTATGAATGAAGGAAAATGAAATTAAAAATGGGTATCTTGATTTTTTTGCAAGAAAAACATTATTGCTGATGAGAATTATATAGTAACTAACAAATATTGGTGCTTTAAAGAGCCCCCCTCCACAACTCTTGTTCTCCGGAGGTCGTGAGGGTCCATTGATGTCACCTCCCCACCCCAGAACAGAACGCGCCGAGTGAAGTCTCTTGTTCTCCGGAGGTCGTGAGGGTCCATTGATGTCACCTCCCCACCCCGAACAGAACGCGCCGAGTGAAGCTCTTGTTCTCCGGAGGTCGTGAGGGTCCATTGATGTCACCCTCCCCCACCCCCGAACAGAACGCCCGAGTGAAGCTCTTGTTCTCCTGAGGTCGTGTGAGGGTCCACTGATGTCATCCTCCCCACCCCCTTAACACAGCAGCTGGGTGAAGCTCTTGTTCTCCGGAGGTCATGAGGGTCCATTGATGCCTCCCCCACCCCTTAACACAAAGCGCTGAGTGAAGCTCTTGTTCTCCGGAGGTCGTGAGGGTCCGTTGATGTCACCCTCCCCCACTCTCCGAACACAACACGCTGAGTGAAGCCCTTGTTCTCCAGAGGTCGTGAGGGTCCATTGATGTCACCCTCCCCCGCCCCCGAACACAATGCGCTGAGTGAAGCTCTTGTTCTCCAGAGGTCATGAGGGTCCGTTGATGTCGCCCTCCTCCACCCCCCGAACACAACATGCTGAGTGAAGCTCTTGTTCTCCGGAGGTCGTGAGGGTCCGTTGATGTCACCCTCCCTGCCCCAGACACAATGTGCTGAGTGAAGGTAGATGGCATTTTTCCTCGCCTCCAGCTGTGATCGCAGTGTGTGCTTTTTTTGGGCGCCTTTTCTTAAATTCAAAGGACTACAGACCAATCCACCTAAACCAGTACTTTAATTACTGTTATTAACTTGCTGCTTTAATTTACTGTCGCTGCACAAGTGGAGGTAGTTTTATTTTTCACAGAGCTAATTAACTTGTTAGGCTACCTTAATTTTTGCTGCATATCTCTGTTAAGGTCACTTGTGTAAGGCTGCATGAACTTTGTACTACTATACTTGCTGTTAAATCTTTCACCCTGCTTCTTAGCTCTCTCTCTCTCTCTCTCTTTGTGTCCCATTGTGATAGCCCCCTCCTATCGCGATAATCTCCTGACCCTCCCCCTCTTCCCTGGACCCCTTGTATAAAATATCTAACCACCTTCTTCTCTTTTCCACAGCTGTTGTTCTCCGGAGGTCATGAGGGTCTGTTGATGTTGCCTTCCCCCGGGGCATCTTGCTGAGTGAAGATTAAGACTGAGGGCAGTATAGCAGTGGTTACAAGGCTCTGAGCTGCAAATCTGGTGACATCCAGCAGATCAGACCTGGGTTTGAATCCCACATCTTCCACTTGCATACTGTGTGACCCTGAGCAAGTCACTTAACCTCCTTGTGCTCCCAGGTCGCTCCTGTAAAAAAAGCTTTTAGCTTAGTGTGCTATACCTGGTTAAACAACTAAATTAAAAAAAAAAGAGGTAGACGGCATTTTTCCTCAGCTCCAGCTGTGATCGCAGTGTGTGCTTGCCCCGTCCCCACTGCCCCCATCACCACCCTTGGTCGGCTCTTCATTTTATAGATCATCAAATCACTCCCTCTCCGTTTCTTAACCAATCACCCAGCTTTTCCATCTGCAGGTTATTTTCTTTCACCACCAGAGGTCATACTGTCACAACCTGCCCAAAACCATATCTTTTGTCCCTCTCCTTCCCTGCCCTTAAAGCTATAATGGCACCCTCAGTGTCCAACAGGCTGCTGCCCATGTTCTTCTCTATCTCCATGCTGCTTTCCCTCCCTCCCCAGACAAACTCAAACTTCTCGCGTGTCCTAACAACCTGGCACTCTCCCTCCTGCCCTCCCACCAACTGTTTACCCCTAAGCGGGAATCTGCCAAAATGTCTGGCACATACCCCGCTGCCCGCATTACTCACCCCCACAATCGCTGCAGTCGTACCACTCCCTACTGTCCTCCTCTCTATCAGTACACAGCTTTATGGGCACTGGACTATGTGCAGTCCTTCTCCTCCCAACCAACCCCTAGGCACCCTCCCGCTACCGCCCCCAACCCCTGCCCCACCTCCTCCTCCTCCTCTTTGCTGCCCCCCAAACCTTGAAGCTCCCAATACCCACCCAACACCCAACCAAAGGGCACATGATGCTTAAGTGCCATCAACTTTATGCCCAAACAAGAAACTACCGCCTCAGGACACTTGTCCTATTACTACTCCTCACAGACAATGTCCTTCCCAACTCTGGCCCGTCGGCTGCTCCCCACCCCACCACTACCACTTCCAATGGGTTACGAATCACCTCACTCAACATCTGTAGCCTGTAAAAAAAGTGGGACCCCTTTCAGGGGTGGGTACTCCAGCACCACCCTGACATTATCGTCTGAGTGAAACCTGGCTCTCCCCCTCTGTACCGGACTCTGCTGTTAACCTCCCA
This sequence comes from Neoceratodus forsteri, assembly GCA_016271365.2. Classification (NCBI taxonomy): domain Eukaryota; kingdom Metazoa; phylum Chordata; order Ceratodontiformes; family Ceratodontidae; genus Neoceratodus; species Neoceratodus forsteri. Next base: position 42,019,459 of record CM057452.1, on the reverse strand, counting down.
GGGTACACCCTCTATCGCTCTGACAGAGTGGGTAAAAGAGGTGGTGGCTGCGCTGCATACCTTAAAAACTCGCAGTCAGGCCGACTACTCCCTACCCCTCAACTAACGTCGAGAGCACAGGCCCTTACACTAGAAATAGCTCCGGGCAGGTTGACTGCCCTCCTCCTACTCACCATTGTCTATCTTCCACCAAACAAACAAAAACTTGCCTTCCAGACCGTCCTGAACTATATCGCGACTCTTTCTCCTCAACATGAAAAATAGTCATGGGTGACTTCAACATAAACTCGCTGTCTGCCAAAGCGGCCCCTCACACTAATGATGCCTCAACGCTCAACCTTATCCAGGTAGTCACCTCCCCCACCAGAACTAATCCCCGCACAGGGGCATCCTCCCTCCTCGATCTGGTCTTCACAAACCGCCCGCACAGAATTGCCAACACCCAAGTACTCCCCAACGCTCTAAGTGACCACCTCCTGTGCTCTGCTCTTGTCTTGAGGCACCTACCCCCCAAATGACCATACAGCGCACCTTTGGCCCTGGCAAACTGTCACAACTCAAGGCCTTCCTTAGAAACTGGGACTGGACACCCCTAGTTAACACCCCGGACCCCAATCATGTGCTTGATCTATTTACCTCCACTTTCAATAGGATCTGTGATAAATTCGTCCCCCCTTACCAGGAACATGTCCAAAGGCTACCAGGTCCCCTGGTTCTCTGCTCACCTCCTGGGTCTAATGAAACAGCATGGCTCCCTTTGGCATATTGCTAATGAAGCCAAACGTCCAGCTGACATGCAACACTTTCAGGAGGCTCGTAACAAATGCACATGGTCCCTCTGCACTGCCAAGCGGACTAGCTAGCGTCATAGCTTACTCCCACCTGGGGAGTTAGGGAAATTCTGGAATAATATTAAGGAACTCTGTGGCAAATCCCCAAACTAGCCCCCAGTCCAATTAGAAATAGACGACATCACCACGGATCCCCACCACATAGCCTCAGCCCTAAACTCCTCTTTCACAAATCTCAGCCATATTCTCCCCCATAACTTCTTCGATCCGCCGCCAACCCAGGCCCCACCCCTCCTCCAGCCCCCCCTTTCGCCTTCATGTTCTATGCCCTGCAGATGCCAAACCCTACCTAGACAAAGCCCTTAGCCACTCCACAAACCACAGTGGTCCCCTGGATCTGAAGCTTCTCCGCCTTACTCTCCAGGAAGTCCTCCTCCCGCTTACTCATATCCTAAATCGCTCCCTCTGTCAAGGGGAATTTGCCTCCCAATGGAAGCTAGCGAACATCACCCCTATCTTTAAGAGTGGGGACCGCACCTCCCCCAATAATTACCGTCCAATAACCATTCCCTCCCCCCAAAGCCTTAGAACGAATTGTCGCCGACCAAATCACTGACCACTTGACTAAATACAAACTTCTCTGCGACCAACAACATGGTTTCCATAAAGGTCATAGTACCACCACTGCCCTCCTCACTCTCATCTCACATGTCCACTCCGCCCTGGATAGTGGTCTCCTCACAGGTGCCATCTTCGTGGATCTCTCAAAAGCCTTTGACACCGTCAACCATGCCCTCCTCCTAAACACCCTCACCTCCAGTGGCTTCTCCAACGATACTTTAAAATGGTTCACCAGCTACCTGTAGGACAGAACACAACTGATTAAGGTTGGCAATGTCTTATCCCCCACCTCCTGGTCCACTCAGGAGTACCACAGGGGTCAATTCTTGGCCCCTTACTCTTCGGCCTATTCCTAAACTCCCTCCCATTGGCTGTCCCCGGAAACCTGCTCCTCTATGCAGATGTCGCAGTACTCTTCGCCTCCGACTCTGACCCACTTAATCTCCACCAAACACTCCAACATAGATTCCATGAAGCTGAACATTGGTTCTCCAACCAACGGCTAACTATCAACTACAAGAAAACTAAAGTCATGATCTTCTCCCACCCGCAGAACCCTCAGTGAAAAAACGCTGCCCCCCATTCCTCACTATCAACCACACCCCTCCCGAACAAGCTAGCTACTTTAAATACTTAGGGATCACCCTGGACCCAGCCCTCAACTATAAACAACACGTTCTCCTCCTTGCCTCGGCCCTCAACGTGAGACTAGGTGTGCTTTATAGACACAAACGTTGCCTCACCCCGGACGCCCTTTGGCTTGCCGTCAACTCCTCTGTCCCTGCCCTCCTTGACTATGGCATTACCAGATACTGTGCCGCCCCCAACTCAACACTAAACTGTCTCTTCCTGGTGCTCAACAAAGCCTGCCACCTCATCCTAGGCTGGGATCGCCACACCCACACCTGCACTCTTTACAACTCCTCAAAATGGCTAAACCTTGATTGCAGAATCCGGTATCAGACATGCCTAATAACTAAGAAGATCCTCCTAGGACTCGCCCCTCCCTCTCTCTCCTCTATTATCCGCTCAACTGACCCAACCAGATCCACGAGAAACTCGAACAAGCAGCTGCTATGGGTTCCCCGCCCTCATACCTCCCAACTTCAAAGGACCTTCAGCTACCAAGCCCCTAATCTGACTAACTCTCTCCCTATCCAAATTGCAAATGAAACAAGGCTAGGTCTCTTCAAAACTAGACTGAGGGAACTCCTCCAAGTCTCTAACGTATGTGACTGCACTTGACACTATCCTGCATCTTGCTGTCCTACTAAGTCCCACAACTATCCCAGTTTTTGGTGCAAATTCTCCCCGAACACAACACGCTGAGTGAAGCTCTTGTTCTCCGGAGGTCGTGAGGGTCCGTTGATGTCGCCCTCCCCTGCCCCCCGAACACAATGCACTGAGTGAAGGTAGATGGCATTTTTCCTCGCCTCCAGCTGTGATCGCAGTGTGTGCTTTTTTGGCGCCTTTTCTTAAATTCAAAAAGGACTACAGACCAATCCACCTAAACCAGTACTTTAATTACTGTTAATGCTTGCTGCTTTAATTTACTGTCGCTGCACAAGTGGAGGTAGTTTTATTTTTCACAGAGCTAATTAACTTGTTAGGCTACCTTAATTTTTGCTGCATATCTCTGTTAAGGTCACTTGTGTAAGGCTGCATGAACTTTGTACTACTATACTTGCTGTTGCTGTCGGTGTTGCTCCACCGACTATCAGACAGTTACAGACTCTCCTGCAACTATATTGCCTGTGCTTAACTGTGACTCTACTTCTATACTGACCTATTTCCCTTCCTAATCTACCCTGTATCCCATTGTAAAGAACTCTAATGTAATCCTTCGCTATTTGAGATCTTGTATTGTCATCTCTGTAACCAATTGTTTGTACCGTCCCTTGATGTATGATGTGGAACCTTTGTAAATGAGTCTCTGACTCAAAGGTCTTTCTGAAAATTTCACAATAAACAATAGGAAAACTTGGAAAAAAGTAAGATTTATATTCAGCTCCATCCCATTTTCCTGTTTCATGAAAACAAGATCCCTGTCCTCTAGACTATATCTACTCTGGCTGCTTTTCTGCACATGACACCACAATCTCTTGTTTATGACATCATAATTATTTCCACAGCAACATATTTTGATGTCATAAACAGAATTATGATGTCAGGTGTAGGAAGGGAGCCAGAGCTAAAGGGTAGATACACTGTATTCATGTAAATACCCTTAGTAATAAGGAAATAAGGGTGAGAACTACAGAATAAAATACAAAATATAAGCTACATTTATGCCTGAATGTTACATTTTTCAAAGTTGTCTCAACTGTGTCAGGAGCTCTTTAAGCACAGGCAAGAAGACCAGAGTCGTCAACGTTTATACGGTAACACCAATTAATGCCCATGCAGGAAATGTTGGTGTGACATCCTTTTAAAACAGAACTCTTTCTGGTTTAGCCATCAAAAGGTGTGTTTTCACACAATCTGGGTTTTGGCACAGTTAAAGCACCTGTGTGTAAACAGAGCTTCTGTAGCCATTTCCAGAGCACCCACCCCCAGAAGCTGTTGGGCGATGCAGCAGCTCCGGCGTCTTCCAGACAGCATTACTAATTTAATGTGTATAAGTTCAAACTTTACTATTACTGCCTGTGTATATGCTTCAGTGTTTTTTCTCTTTTTATTTTTCTCTGTAAACCTTGTATTTTTGTAATGTTTGTTCAACACTGACATGGAACCTTTGAAAATGAGTCCTTGACTCAAAGGTATTAATCCCAAACTGAAATAAATAAAAAATAAATAAAGCATAGCTCCACCTCCCTCTCCCACTGGTTTATTGAGGTCCCTCGGCTGGCTCCCAACCCTGCAACCGCATCGCTGCAGGTGGTTTGGGAGTGTCTACACAGAGACTGAACACTTTTCCACTCCTCACCACTGCAGCACCTCACTGGAGCTTAGATGATCAATTCACAATGTTCCTAGATGTGCCTACACTTATCCTTTGGCAGTGGATCAGCAGCTCGGCACTACTACTGGTCGTGTTGCAGAATGTAAAGTGTAAACAGGCCTAAACTGTGGAACAGAATAGCAAGTATAATGAATTGGGCATGCACATTCCTAACTCAAATTAACTAAATGCGGGGCTTAATACTGTCTAGAACAAGCCCAGACTGGAAGTAAGAGAGAGAAGGGAGAGTTAGTGTTTGGCAGAATTCTTTTTTTAAGTGTTATCCTCCTCAGCTGACCTGCCCACTTAAGACTAATATCCCAAGCCACAACACCTTCCTACATAGAAACATAGAAATTGATGGCAGATAAGGGCCGCTAGGCCCATCCAGTCTGCTCATTTTGCCTACCTACTGCAAAAGCCGCAGACTCTACTTGATCTCTGGCTTTACCTCCTCGTTCCTATTGGTAGGGTTCCCCTGTGCCTGTCCCATGCATGTTTGAATTCCCCCACTGTGTTTGCCCCCACCACCTCCCCAAGGAGTCTATTCCATGCATCCACTACCCTTTACATGAAGTAATATTTCCTGACGCTATCACTTAGTCTACCCCTTCCAGCCTCATGTCATGCCCCCTTGTTCCTGGACATCTCCTTTTCTGAAAGATGTTAACCTCTGGTATCCTATTTATGCCGTTTAGGTATTTGTAGGATTCTATCATATCTCCCGTCTCTTCTCTCCTCCAGGGTATACGTATCTCCTCATATGACTTTTGGTGAAGACCCTGCACCATCTTTGTTGCCCTTCTTTGAACTGCCTCCATCCTGTCTATGTGCTTACGGTAATGTGGCCTCCAGAAATGGACACAGTATTCCAAGTGAGGCCTCACCAATGATCTGTACAGCGGCATCTCCACCTCCTTCCTTCTGCTGGTGATACCGCTCCCTATGCACACCAGCATCACACTGGCTGTCCCTACAACCTTGTCACTTTATTTGGTCACCATTAGGTCATCAGATATGATTTCCCCCCCCACTCCCTTTCCTATTTGGTGACAATCAGTATCCCCCTTCCCATCATGCAGTCCTCCCCTGGGTTCTTGCATCCCAAATGCATGATTTTGCACTTTTTCACACTGAATCTCAGCTTCCACACTTTAGACCATTCCTCTAGTTTACCTAGGTCCCTCCTCATTTTTTCCCACCTCTCCCTTCCCCCCTTTTCAGGTGATGGATGATTATTCTGTCTGCTCTTCTAAGGCGTTTCTCCTCAGCATTTTCACTCATGTTTCCACATCCTCTCCTGTGTGCCTGGTTTGGTCTTGGTTGTATCGGTCCCTACCAGTTTGTGATTCACTGAGCTTGTTTCTGGTGGGGAACTGAGGCATGCTGGGGATGCACTCATTATATAGGCCCTAATGAGGTGCATCAAAGTGGGCAGCCCCAGCCAGCAAAAATTTCTGTGTGGTCCTGATGCGGACATCTTACAGTTCCGTGACATGGCTCAATGGAGGAGATTCTTTTGAAGATCTACTGTTACGGTAAGTAAATATTCTTTCCATATACGTGGACTCTACATGCAGCACGAGATCATACTTGTTTGCTCAGGGGAGGGGTGGACATTAGGGTTGACAAACCTAAGGAACACCGCACCACCAACTTGAGACTCCAAGCCCTAATATTTTTCATTTCCTTACTTTGTCCACTTTGACCGGAATATTCAAAGCAGTTGCACATGGCGCAACTGAGTTGCATCAGCGCAAGTGCGTACTTGGGCCAAGGAGTGATATTCAGCGGGAGCCATTGCGCAGCACAAATCCCAGTGTGTCAATGCGCAACCATAATGAATGCATGTGCAAGAGTGGGGGCATGTCCATGAATATGTGGCGCAGTGTGATATTCAACCGTGGTACCATGGCGCAAGTGGGGAGCAAATCCTAGATGCACCGAGCAGACTTAAGCCTATAAATACTGGCGCAAGCACACAGACAGCACTTGTGCCAGGGAGAGGGGGGAGAGAGAGAGAGAGAGAGAGAGACCATGAAGAGAAGGAGGAGGGACAGAAACAAAGACAGAGCAAGGGAGACAGAGCCTGTGAGGGACAGAGCAACTGGTACAAGCAGCCATGGGGTGTGGGACAGAGGTGGCAGTGGAGAGTGAGCCAGGGGCTGAGAGAGTGAGAGGGAGAGGCAGGCAAAGTGCAACACAGTGCACCACAGTGCACCAGGGTGGCATACAGCCCGCAGCAGCTGACTGCCCAGGGGTCAACAGGGCATCAGGTGCCATGGCCAGTGCACCCTTCCTAATGGAGGGCGTAATGAGGGGTGTGAAGAGGCAGGAGGAACAGCAATGTGGCCGTGGAAGGGCCTGTCAGTGGTACGCCCAGAACAGATGGTACCATGCCCGCACCACCTTCGAGAATTACACAGATATGGAGATTGTGGACTGGAATTGCCTGAACAGGGCAATTCTGAGACATCTTTGTGAGCTGTGCAGTGAGGAGATACAGGCACCCACAAGACGGAGCCATGCAATGTCTGTGGAGACAAAGATGACAGCTGTCATGTGTCCGCTCGCCACGGGCAACTTCCAGAGACCAACAGAGAACACTACAGGCATAACCCAGTTGGCCACGTCCTGCCTCCTCACACAGTTCCTCAACGCCCTGCTGCCACATGCTCTGGAATACATCTATTTCTCCAGCACACAGGCACAGCATACAGCAACCATGCAGAACTTCCACAGGGTAGCACGAATGCCTGGCATGCTTGAGGCCACTGACTGCACTCACATGGGCTTCCGTATGCCACCTGGCCCTGAGGGTGTGATGTATGTAAACAGGAAGGGGTTCCCTAGTGTGAACTGCCAGGTGGTGTACGATGCTAAGGGGGGCATCACCAATGTCTGTGCCACACACCCTAGGAATGCACATGATGCATTCATCTGGCACAGCTCTGTGCTGTGCCACAGGTTTGAGTGTGGAGACATCCCCACGGGCCACCTAGTGGGTGAGTATGGGATGGGCAAGGGGTGCCGGGCAGAGCAGGGCATGGGATGGGGGAAGGCAGGGTGGGTGCACTGGCGAGGGTGCCAGGGATAGGCAAGGAGCACAGCAACAGAGGACACAGGGCTAACCATGTCATCATCCACACAGGTGACAGTGGCTATCCACTCAGGCCCTGGCTGCTCACCCCCTACCGGCGCCCATTGTACCCAGCAGAGGACCGGTACAATGAGGCACACGCCAGCACATGGAACATCACTGAGCATGTATTTGGGATGCTGAAAGCACGGTTCTGTTGCCTAGACAGGTCTGGTGGTGCCCTACAGTACAGCCCCTCGAAAGTCTGTGGCCTATTCCTGGCCTGCTGCATACTGCACAACATGGCCATTGACCGTGGGATAGCTGCTGAGGCTGATGAGGGGGCAGTAGTGGGGACGATGAGGGCAGGGGGCAGGAGAGTGTTGGACAGCCCTCCCCCCGGCGGAGGGATCCCCAGCTGCAGAGGATGGCATGCCAGCACAGGGACACAATCGCACAAGAACATTATGGTGCACGCAGGTAGGTGGCACCACACCCACGCACTGGCCACACAGACAGGTACAGCACACAGGCAGAGGTGTGCATGGCAATGGGCATGCACACACAGAGGCATGGTGCAGGGGTGGGGGTGACAGTACCACACACAACTGTACACAGCAGTGAACAGCCCCACACACAGACACACACACACACACACACACACACACAGACACACACACACGTGTCCAGGTGCTGGCATTTGATGGTGATCAGATGCAGTGCACTGGTGCACAGGCACAATTGGTGCAGATCCGCTGTCATCACACCCATGCCACATGGGCCAGCGGCCGGGTAGGCACGCACACAGGCAGCATGCGGCGCGACTCACAGGTATGCACACACACACACACACACACACACATGCCGCCCATGCGCACAGAGCAGTGGCAGCAGACTGCAACCAGGGTAAGCACGCGCATCAAGTCCGCCCGGCGAACCACTTAGCCACCCATGACCACGGGAGGCCTCGCCGCGGCTGATCGGCAGCCACAGGCTGCACATTGGCCATAGGGGTGTATGCAACAGTTCCCCAGGGGTTGAACTGTGAGACCACAATAGGGTCCATGCAGGGGTGTGTAAGCATGGCTGGCATCCTGCTGAAACACAGCCAAGGCCTTGTCCGACCCTATGCCCAAGACATCCGGCTAGACAGCGGTGGTGTGCTGCTGCTGATCAGACTCCCAGATATCCATGGAGGTGGATGGCTGGTCCTCTGGGGTGGGGCCTGCCTCCACAGCTGTTGCCCCATCCACTGCATGCAGGTGTGCTGGTGCTGAAAAAGAAAACTGATGTGTCAGTAATGCATGGCCCCCATTCACCTCCCATCCTCCCCAGCCACTGCATGCTGTGCGTGTCCAACATATGTACCATGCAGTGATGGGCTTCTACCCATCTGAAAACCACCACCTGGCACACCCTCGACAGTACTACGGCGCATAATGATTGCCATCAGCTCCTCCTGTGCCATGAGCTGTGGCACATTAGCAGACCCCCCTTCGGTGGCTGTTCAGGCTGCATGAATGGCCGCCACCTACTCCTTGATGTGCCGCTTATCAGTGCCCATCTTCTTATGGCACTCCTGCACAGACCGTTGGTGGCTGCCCTGCTGGTAGACACACGTGGCCACCTCCTCCCAGGACACAGTCCTGGCCTGTGGTGTGCCTGTGGCACCACTCAGTGGTGGCTCCCTATCAAGGTAGGCCTCAAACAGGGTATCTGCCTCTGCCTTAGTAAAGTTGGGCCTGCGTTTGCGAGCAGGTCCATGCTCCTCATTCTCTTCACGCTCCAACATAGTGCTACCTGTGGACATGGACATGTGTGTCAGTGTCAGCAGCAGCAGCCTACCCCATCCACCCTGCTCTGCTGGCTGGGTTCAGCAGCATGCGCAACTTACCTGAGATGGTTGCAATACCGGTCCATGGCCTGTGTTGGTCCGTAGCGCTTTTATGGCGCAACACATGCAAATGCGCATTGGCGCAATGGTAATGACATGCTAATTTCTCCAGTGTGCCGCGCATTCGCCGATGAGCTCATTTGTATGTGGTGACTGAATATTGCGTACTTGCTCTGTGGGCAACGGAATTGCTCCAGAGCAAGTCGCGGAGCAATGTGCAGTGCGCATGCATCCGGCAGTGTGCTACCACCTATTGCGCACTGTGCACCCACTGTGCAATAGGTACTGTGGCGCATTGTGCACCATGGCTGCTATTGCGCACTGGCGCACAGTGCACCGGTCGACCCCTGACCCCTTGGGACTCCATCATCACATGCCTGTCAGGCCACAGCTATGTCGCGCATCTCTGGCATTGCACGATTGGCGGACACAGCGCATGCCTCCATGAGGCTCGCATCCCGTGCACGTTGTGTACATGTGCACCTCTGGCTGCCATTTTGTCTCCACATATCTCTGCTGGTATAATGGTGCAACGGGGAGTTCGCCGGGCTCGTAATTGGTCCGATCTTGAATTAGTTAATCTGGTGGCCTGTGTGCAGCCACATGCACCAGGTCTGTTTGGGCAGGTGCCCCTGCTACAGCCCCGGACGGAGGTCTGGCAGGGCATCGCTGCCAGCATGGTGCAGAACACCGGGGTGGCCAGAACTGGGGAGCAATGCTGCCACTAGTATGGGGACATTATGTGGCGGGACCCAGAACACCTGAGACAGCTGCAGGCATGCGTCCACCAAGGGGCTGTGCCACAGCCAGGTAAGTCTTCCCATGCTGCATGTGTACCCTAGAGCTGTACTGTGGTGATGGCTTGGCTGCCTGGCATGCCCTGCAGAGGGGTACACTGTCATCGTGCGCATTGTGGTGTGGCATTGTCAGCCGCAGCTTGCCTTGCGATACAGCCATGTGGGATATGTTGGGCAGGGGCACACGCTGTGCACAGGGGTGGGGGTGATGGGCACATGCTGTGGGTGTACTCTGATGTGTACCTGTCTTTGTTCCATTCCCAGGACCTGAAGACCAGTGCCGAGCTCGAGTGACAGGAGCACCTGGGCCAGCCCAGCAGGCCGCAGCAGGAGCCAGCAGTGGTGGTGCAGCAGCGGGACAGCCACCAGCAGGGCCACAGCAGGCAGGTAGGCACTGTTTTGTTCCAGTGCACATTACAGGGTGGTCGGTGGGAAAGTGGGTGTGGCCATGGCCACCTGTGCCATGACAGCTGTATGTTGCACACTGTGCGTGGTGCATGCCACTGTGGGGCAGCCATTGCACACGTGTACCAGCTGTTGGTGGGGTGGGTGTGCGCCCAGCTGCCACTAGTGTTGCAGTGGTGCTGCTGGTGCCCTGTGCCATCTGACTGTCACTGCGCAGTCGGGTGGTCATTGGGCAGTGGTGCCCACCTCTGTGCACTGTCATGGCGTGCTGGGTTGCTGGCAGGCATTGGCCCACCCCCTGTGGGTGGCCGGGGCACCACTCCAGGGGTGTGTGTGTTCCCACTGCCCATTGCGCACAGTGGGTGGATATGGTACCTTGGGACCTTGCACTGATCACTTGTTCTGTCCTTTGTCATAGGTGTCCGGCAGAGGTCGAGGCTGCCCCTGTACTGCAGGCTGCTGCGCCAAATTATTCTTATCATGTCCACCACCTTGGAGGTGGTCCAGCAGGTTCACCAGCTGATGAATGGCCGAACAGTGGAGAAGGAGGCTCCAGGTGGCAGCAGGGCGAGGCCGCCCTTAGATCAACCCCAGCTTTTCCCTATTTCCCCTGCTGTCCCTCCCCTATCCGTCCCCCTTCCCACTGTACAGTCCCTGTTCCCTGTCCCCTTCCCTCGCTTTCCCACCCCTTGCTGTTGTAAATAGTTTTATACGTGAATTACACTTATTTTGATTTACCTGCCTGTGTCGGTGTCTGCTTTGCAGCTGGTGTGAGGAGCCATGCTGCAGTGGCGTGGTGTCTGTCTGTGTGGTGTGCATGTGTCGGTGTGCAGGTCATGCATCTGTGGTGCACTGCCGTGTACTGTGGTGTGTCCCACAGTGGTGGTGTCCTGCCCCTTGGTCGGTGGCTGTGTCTTGGGGCGTCCATGGGATGGCTGACAGGGGTGTGTGGCACGTGCGTGCTTGGAAGCATGGTCTTGGGTGTGGCTTGCTGGGGTCTGGGTAGGTGGGGGCACAGCATGAGGTTGGGGGGAGTCTCCATTGGTGGCCCTCCATTGGCCATTGGTGCCACCTGTTGCCTGCTTTCTGTGCCACTGTTGTGTTCCAGGGTGGGGGTGTCTGGGTACCTGTGTGTGCCGTGCTGGTGGTGGCCACCTGTGGCTTGCCACTGTGCTTCCCTGGCACTGTTCCTGGGTCTCTTCCTGTGCCGTGCCCCTCTCTGTTACTCTGCTGCTGTGTTCCCACCATTGCCTGTAGCTGCTCTTTGTGCCATGTGGCAAGTCTGGTTGCACCATGGCGCATCTCTGCCGTATTCAGCCGTGTTGCACTGGCGCATTTCACCATGCGCAACCTCTGAATATGGCACTCATTGCGCCATGGCACATCGGATATGCTCTGCGCCGAACTTGCGCTGGCCATTGGCGCATTTCTGAATATCTGGCCCTTTGTGTTCTTCAGACCTAAAGTGTACATTAACATATTTTTTTGCAATGAATTTCTTTTCTTTTTGTGATAGTGGAATCATATCCTCATACATGCAGAACAGATTCAGATGAGTAGGTCCCCTCTGGGCCCTGTGCCAAGGGAAGAGTCCCCCTGCCTGTGTAAGTATAGGACCCTCTGGACCCTGCACTTCTGTATGACTATGGATGCAAGGCGTCCATGGGGCTATCTAGAGGGCTTCCTTGTGGCTACAAAAGCAGACACACAGGGTCAAGAGTTCATCTGGCTGCATAAGCATAGGGCCCTCTGAGCCCTGTACTTCTATACAACTACAAGTGCAGAGGTGCAGGGCCCTCTGAGCAATATACCAAGAGAAGAGTTTTCTTCACTAAATGGTTACTTGGGCCTGTGTGGGAAACACAGCACCACCCTTCCCCAGGGTGGGAGTCATGCCAATGGCAGTACCATACCCCAGCCTCAGCCCCCTCAGCTCATCCAGCAGGCTCAGCGAACTTGCCCCTGAACTCAGCTCAGCGTCATGGGATTGCAACGTGCTACCCAAGGGACCAACGTCTGGCCCTGCACATAATGTTTTTTCATAACTTTTTTTTGTTGTTTTGACTCCAGATTTTCAATATAATGTTTTTATGACCCCCCCCGAACATGACAGGAGTCATTCATAAAATCCTGGCCAAAATTTTATTTTGCAACAAAGTGTAAAAACATGTTTTGGGCAGTATTTGAACCAGCATTTGTCAATGCCGAATGTTGTCTTGCCAACAATGGCATTGGTAGTGCAGGAGTTAGAGAGATGCAATAGGAATGGCAGTGAAGTATGGAAGTGACGCCAACCCCACACCACCCTGCAGAGACTGACAGGCATTGAGGTGTGCCTTTGGGTCGTTGGCCATAACACTCATGCCATTTCACCTCACCCTACCCTGCAGACTCCGACAAGTATGTTGGGGTCCTTGGGCCTTACACTCACCCCATTTCATAAGGAAATAAGTTGAGATGAGTGCACTATAGGAGAATGGGGTGAACTTTGGGGCCGAAGAGTCGAAGGTACACCTTGATGCCTGTCAGTGGCTGCAGGGTGGGGGCCGGGGTGGAATGGCATGAGCATTACAGCCGACAGTCCAAAGTCACACCCCGATGTTTGTCAGTCTCTACAGGGTGGGAAATTATGGTTAGGAACCCTAATGCTAATTGGTATTTGCACTCCAGATTTTCAACATGGGGTTTTCGTGACCCCACCTCATGAAAGCATTTGGGACCTCTGCTCATGAACAGTGGCACTGTGAGTTTGTTAATCTGTCCCGAACGCTGATGTCCCACAGTGACCACGCCATTCTGCACCAGATGTGCGAAACCACATTTTGGGCAGGATGTGAAAAAGGACAGCTGCACTGTTCATAAGGAGGTGTGAAAAAATGGCAATGTTGAAAATCTGGAGTGAAAATATTAAAAATTCTCAAAGTTACGAACGTCTGTAGAAACTGCGCAACGCACGTCTGTAACACAGTCATTTTTTGGAAATTTTTCACCAGATTTGCAGCATAGGCTTTTTGGGAGCCCATCTCATGAACACTGGTACTGTCGTTTCGGTAATTGGTCCCAAAAGGTGATTCCGCATAGTGACCGAGAAATCACCTTTCGGAACCGAATAACGAAATGACAGTGACTGAGTTCATGAGGTGGGGGTCCCAAGAACCCCATGTTGAAAATTTGGAGCCAAAAGCCACAAAAATGGCTGAGATATCCACCTAAGCTGAAAACCCCCCATTTATGCCATTATACAGCTTACCGGCATTTCTTCAGTTTGCGGTCAGGTTTGAAGAGTGCAGATGTGTTTCCGCTCCACCAAAGATCGCCGTACTAGGGCTCTGGAGTAAGTATGGATGAGCGGGTGTGGGAGTCTGGTGCAGAGGTGGCACAGGTTGGGGGAGGGCACTGATCTACAGGAATTGTTTTCTTTGTTTCAGGTTACTAAAAAATAAATCAATAAATAATCACTGCAGACCATTTCTTTTTACTAGGTGTTGGGCACACTGGTGTGGGCTCCCAGTGTGTCCCATTTGTTTGGGGGTCATGTTAGCCACACTGGGTGGGGCTCCCAGTGTGGCACACAACTGGGGCAGGGGCAGGAAAATGCTGACATGATGGGGGGGTTAAACATGCTGACAAGGGGACTGTGCCTCCCCATCGGCAAGCATGTCTGTGTTTGGGGGGGATGATGCCGAGGGGGGATTGGGCAGCCCCTCAGCAGACAAAAACAGTAACAGGGCATATATGCTGACAGGGGGATTGGGCACCCCCGAAGTTGGCTTCCTGGGGACTGTGGCAGGTGGACGGTGACAGCCACCACCTGCCATGTTTATTGAAATGTTACACCAGACAAGGCATGCCCTGCAATGATAGGTCGCTCCCTCATTGCAGCAATGAAACTGTTTCAAGTTGGTGGCACGCTTTTGCAGTGCTGTCATAGACAGTGTGCTATTTCATTTGCGCCACAGAGCCCAGCCCAAAAAAGCAGTGGTGCCATTGGCCACAACACGACTGCACCTCCAAAATCTACTATTCCAAGCTACCACAATATGTTGCTTGCATGTGCGCAATTGTGTTATATGTATTACTCTGTACTATTGCTATTTTTGTGCATCGTCCCTGTTGATTGTTATTTTGCAGCCACATCTGTGGCCCAGATCGTGTCTGAAAATGGTCCAATGGATCAGTGCCCTTACCTGGTTACCAAAGACATAAATAAAATAAAATAAACATAAAAATGATAGCTGTCAGGTTTATGAGGTAGTGGGAAAAAATGGCAATGTTGTAGTTATGGGGTCAGAATATTGAAAATTACTGCAGTTATGAGTGAACATTGAAAAATGTCAATGTTCACTCATTACCTGGTCATTTTAATGTATTTGTTCACCAAATTTTCAACACAGTTTTCCTTTGACACCATCTCATGAACCTGGTAGGTGAATCTTTTAAAATCCGGCTAGATTGGTAATTTTGTGGAGTGACTGGAAAACAACCTTTCAGCACAGATTTGAAAAGTTTCACCTACCTTGTTCATGAAGTGATAACCCAAAAAGGTAATGTTGAAAATTTGGTACAAAAATGTTTAAAAATGACAAAGTTATGAGATAAAAGTTTAAAATGCATTGAAAATACAGACAGCACTTAACTTGTTTTGTCAGTTCCTGGCTGGCATTGATGATGAAGGACATGTTTCTTTGCAGTGCAGTGGCAGACCCAAGAAAGATGAGTGAGGAGTGTGGTGGGTGCGGAGTGGAGGATCAGGGTGGGGTGGGTAGGGGCCGCAAAAGATGTGGATGGACAGTTTTCTTTGAGGAAAAAAAAAAACAATATGGAATTTTCTTTATTACTGGTATACTGGCTGACATGTTGGGGGGGTTCAAGTATAGCAGCACCAGGGATAGGCACCCCAGTGCTGCTCAGTATTGGAGGTAGAAGAGATTATAAGCCAGCATGGGGGGGTTGGGCACCAGAGTGTCAGGAAAAAAAATGTATGCATATGGCATTGAGCTTGGGTAGCTGCTATTGTAAACAATGTTGGGAGATTGGGTGGATGGGTGGGATTGGGCACTCACCAGCCGTTCTTTAAAGAAAGCGATGGGTCAGGAGAAGGATGGTACTGGCCAACAGAGCTAAGCATCCACCATCCATTTTTAAAAGATGCGTGTTGGAAGAGGGGCTACCAGATAGAGGGATTAGGCACCTGTTAACTGTTTTGTATAAGAGGTCGGGGGGAGACATTACACAGATAGCTGCAGGTGGCATTAGCAATGTAATCGAAAGTGATTTTCTTCACACAGCCGCGGCTGATGAAAGCTGTGTGAAGGAAATCACTATCAATCATTTCACTGTCGCAAAAATCCAGTTATCCATAGAATGTTCATTTCTGGAACTGAGCATGCCCAGAAAATGGGACAATTTTTAACTGATATTTTAAAAACGATGTAACTTTAAAACTTCAAACTGGAAAAAGTGGGTACCTTGGGCCAGACTCTATCAAACCTGTAAGTTTCAGGTTACAAAAATACAAAACACAAAATGTTTTTTTAGTTACAGGTGAGCAAAAAAAAAGTCTTAATTTGGGTGAGTTTTAGCATGTTTTGCACATCTGTAACACAGTTCCCCCTGAACTGATTAATACAAATGTTTTAGGATCCAGAGAGCCTGGCCCAGACTCGACGCATACCAAATATTGGGTAAATCACTTGAACAGGGCCAGAGTTACTAAGGTGCACAAATCGGGGTTTAACATTGAAGTGCTTATTTACATTTACATGCACGCACACATGCACATACATACACGCACACACACACACACACACACACACTCTGACCAGAGGCGACCCGAGGTTGATGGCAGAGAGCAGTACAACTACTGGAAGACAGTGATCCATCCTGAGGAGATCTGTATTTCCCCCCAATATTCAGACACAACTCCAGTCATTTACAGGAGTAGTACACCCAGAATGTGCAAAAAACATATGTTATGTAGAGTGTTTTGATATGTATGTTAAATCCTAGTGTGTGTTCTTCTCTCTGTCTGCTATTTGGAGTTTTTCCTAAATTGCCTGCTAACTGTATGGCAGTTTTATGACCCCTGGGGATCTCCATAACAAATAGTTTTATTGGCTTTCTTTCTCCCAGGATGCCCTGTCTCATGTGACAGTGATGTAGCCATGCCCTTAGATTTAGCATGTGTATTGCTTTAAAATTAGTTTAGCAACAGCAGAGCCTTGTAACTTCTTATCCAGGGAGCGCAAATGGCAACAGTTAGTTTAGCAGATACATGAGAGCAAGCTAACTGGGGTTTCTGTAAGACAACAGCTACTAAATAGCTCTAATTCATTATTTGTGTTTTTGATGTTACAACACTCCTGCTAGCTAGACCTGATGAACAGAGAAAAAAATAGTGAATTAGAGCTATTTAGTAGCTGTTGTCTTACAGAAACCCCAGTTAGCTGGCTCTCATGTATCTGCTAAACTAACTGTTGCCATTTGTGCTCCTGGATAAGAAGTTGCACAAGGCACTGCTGTTAAGTAACTAATTTTAAAGCAATACACATGCTAAATCTAAGGGCATGGCTACATCACTGTCACATGAGACAGGGGGCATCCTGGGAGAAAGAAAGCCAATGAAACTATTTGTTATGGAGATTCCCAGGGGTTGTAAAACTACCATACAGCTAGCAGGCAATTTAGGAAAAACTCCAAAGAGCAGACAGAGGGAAGGACACACTAGGATTTAACATACATATCAAAACACTCTACATAACATGTTTTTTTTAATTCTAGGTGGACTACTCCTTTAAGCAGTAAGGCATGACAGGGGGTGCGTTGTGGTGGGATAACAGCCTGCCTCAGGTGGATTGAAGCATGAGGCGAAGTCGAGAGCTTCCACCACCAAAGAAGGGCCATTAGCTTACCGTAACACCCTCCCTGCAGTGCCTTATTGCGATTATGAAATGGGTCACTTGTAGAAAATAGGGTTTTTTTTACAAAATATGTATTTTTTTTATTACATTTATTTTTAAAGAAGGTTAAAAATGAATAATCAGTGTAAATAAAAACAAATAGCTCAATATGGACATTGTATTGGTTGTGGCTTTCCAGTAGGTGGTGCCAAACTGCTTTACAGGCAGCATCAAGGGCAGGCAGTGGCTTCAGTTCATGCGGCTACCGTGGTGTGGGGCCAAGTGATTTGCAGTCAGGAGCGGCAGCTGCCGTGATCTGCTTTGTATGGAGTCCGGACAAGTGGTTTGTGGTCGGGCAGATGGCTGCTGCATTTTTAAACAATCAATGGAGTCAGGCCCAGTTGTTTGTGGCTGGGCAAGCAGCATCCAGTCTGAGCACTAGCCATTTATCTTATGGTATACAGTTAAGAGGTAGATTGTGAGCGGGTGATGGAGGAGCACAGCCGAGCGAGAGGTGGAGAAGGTTACTTTTGTTACTTTTTTGTTAAGCTGTCATTGTTTAGGACAGCAGATCATCCTGATGTGTCTCATTGTACGGTGGAGTGCTACTGTGTGCTGTTATGACACTTGTAGCCATTTTGCCCTGATCAGAGGTGGATTAGTACAGTTGGAGTGCAGAGTCTTTGTTGTATGGGGGCTTCTTTCACCCAGGCTATTGTGTTGGGATAACAGCCCAGCTGAAAGCAGCTCTCAGCAAATCAGGATTCAGCATTCTTTAGGCCCAATTCATAATAAGCAATTATACACAACAGAGCATGCTTTATCATAGGCTATCGGCATGCCTCGGGTGCATTGTGAGGCACAAGGTGAAGCTGAGTGTCTTACACACCCAAGAAGTGCCCACTGATATCCTATGATAAAGCACACCCTGGAGTGTATTATTGCAATTATGCACTGGTCCCTCACAGTAGAGTAAAAAAAGACACAAGCATAGGTCAAACAATTTATTTTTTTAGTGTTTTTAAACTATGTGTAACCCCCAGGTGGTGCTATCGCATGGGCTACTACCCCTGCCTGCTGGACCACCAACAGGTTGATGGGCCTAGGTTCTAGAGTGGGTGTCTCCACCCAGAGGTCAGGGTTGGTAATGGTTGGTTGAGTTTGGTCACAGCCCTCTGGGACACTGAGACCCCCTTTTGTTCCCTCTAATGGTCCACACGATACACCAGAATTGCAAAGCCAATACCCCACATGTACACTGGATCCAATCATAAGGTACTACTTACCCTCGAGACTGATTCTGCAGTTCGTCTCGGAGGACCCCCTGTAAAATAAGGCCAATCAACATACACAAACCAGTACAATGCTTGACATATATAGGTACTGACACTTCAGACAATTTAAAGTTCAACAACCTCAAATCTGGTTTATTTAGGGGGAATGAAACACAGGAGAGGGAGATCAAGCTGATTAGTAGAAATAAATCACAGTACTGTGCACTCATACAAAGTCATAAAAGTCACACTCTGGGTACCAGGTTGAGGGGCTAGCCAGGTCCGTTGCCTGGGGTTGGCCTGCAGGTGCAGATGGAAAGGGCCCTGTAGAGAGATATGCACAATACCCATTTGCAATCTGGAGCCGGATGGCTCAGTCTTTGAGGAAATGAAAGAAAGAAAATCAGATGAAACACTGGTGATGGTTAACAGGTCACAGGGGATGCCCTGATTGGTACTCACACTACCCCACGCTGAAACCATGGCGCAGATGGTGGTTCTGGATTGCCAGACACACAAAACAGGGAGATGAGATTCTACAGGCCAGGCCACACGGCTTTGATCAGCAGATGGATTCAGTCTGAATACACTCAGCTCGACTTTCAGTTTACACTGCATGGTGACAAGAGAACCAGACTAGCTATTCCTCACAAGCATTCCACACATTTATATGTAAAGGAAATTACTATACCAGGCAGCTGCTTTCAGGTCCCGATCGCACTTACTGCAAACACCTGGGAGTTCACACTGCAGCTTCAATTCCTGACAGACTGAGCGCGATTCAGCAATTTTGCCAGTCTTCTACAGGGTGAGCCTGGTTTCCACTCTTTCAGCCTCTCTTCCACTCCGTAGTCTTGGATTCAGTCCGAGTCGAGTTGGCAATGGCAACAACCTGACTTTAGGCCTCTCACGCACTTCCTGCGCGAAACTATACGACGCAGATGCACAGAGCTCCTTCTTTCCTCATGGCCACAACTGATCTGATCTCTCAGTCACAGGGCAGAGCATTCTCCTCGGAGCCACCCAGTCCAGTTGGTGAACTCAGCTGTCAATCACTCAGAAACTCTCTCCGTTGGTGCAAATAGGCGCCAAGGTCTAGAACTTCACTTCCCGGAATTACTAGCTATACGTCCCATTGTAAACCGGCTCCTAGGAGAGTCTGAATTCTGGTTGGTCCAAGCAGTTTCCATTTTACAGCTCCCTTAATCCCATTGGCCCTCAGAACAGCAGTTTGGGTCCAAAATGGAGGGGCAATGCACACAGAGTCCCAGCTGCAACAAAAGCAGGTTAGACAAACTACAATATTACGAATGCTCTAACTGTTTATAGGAAAACAAGCATATCATTCAGATGGGCTCCCTTTGCGCCTCTAGTGACCGCAAAATGAGCGATTGCCCCGCAGTTCTGGCGGGCTTCGAGCAGGAAAACACCAGCCCCCCCCAGAAAAGCAGTAACTGTATCTGCAAGCAGACGGCTCTTAAAGAGACAATATCTGGATCGCCAGATAGGGGGTCCAGTGGCCGGTTCCCCATCTGGATTGTGTCTTGGGGCTGTCGAGCTACTGGTCTCTGAACAGGTGCGAGACCTGGGGGTGATATTGGATGCTGGACTGACACTTCGACCTCAGGTGTCAGCTGTGGTTAAGACATCTTTCTACCATCTAAGAAACATCGCCAGGATCAAACACCTTGTTCCGTCTGGTGATCTGCCAACTTTGATCCATGCCTTTGTGACCTCGCACCTTGACTACTGCAACTCGCTTTACTTTGGGCTTCTGGGGGTTGATATCCACTGCTTGCAGCTGGTGCAGAATTCTGCAGCACAGTTTTTGGTGGGAACTCCTAGATCCTCCCATATTACACCGGTGCTGCGGGAACTGCACTGGCTGCCAGTTCAGTGGCGGATCACCTTCAAAGTCGCTTACTGACTTTTAAAGCCCTACACGAACTGGGCCCTGATTACCTGAAAGAACTCCTGATTCCTTACTGCCCTGTGAGACCACTCCGCTCTGCCAACGAGGGGTTGCTAGAGATCCCAAGGGTGACTTTAAAATCTGCTGGGGCCCGTGCTTTTTATGCTTCGGCCCCCTCCCTTTGGAATTCTCTACCCCGTCGGATTAGGGAGTGTACGACCGTGGGGAGTTTTAAACAGGTTCTGAAATCTTTCCTCTGGGAAAAATCCTATGGATGTACTGTTTATTGAATTGTATTTATTATGTGGCTGAATCTGTTGGATTTTATTCTTTTATTGTATGGCGCCTTGATGCCTGAAAGGTGCATAATAAATAAAGTATTATTATTATTATTATTACCAGCACTCACAGTGCCAATCTAACAGCTTAAACGCCGAATGCCAGCAGGCGGGGAAACACTTAGGCAAGCTCTATAGAGGCTTTTTTGGAACCCCCATTTGTGAGGGGGTTACATATGGAAGTACTCTATTACGTAAAATAGTCCACTTCTGACATCATTCATAAATAACACATTACAAGCAGTCAGTTTAGTGTACCATCAGTAGATATCAGAAACTAGGCTTTTTTCATTTTGTCAATGTTAGGCGAGTATTTGTAACGCAGCAAGTCAATAATGGTAAGTTGGGCTTTATAAATGTTGAACTGGACAGTCTTCAAAACACTTTCCCTCAAGTAAGTCAAATGTCAGCTGGCCCATCGGCACAGCGGTTGGATTTCCTATTGCGACGCCGGCGACCCGGGTTCAGGAACGGACCTGGGATGTCAGAGGGCTGGCCTGGGGCAGAAGGATGGAATGTCCCATGGACTGCTCTCCTTCCCGGGGAGGTGGGAGAACATCCAGTGCACAGCACACCCTGGTGGAGGCTGAGGTGCCGCAGCAGCCGGCGTCTGGATGTCTTGGGGGGGGTGGGGCAGTGGAGGACATCATTGCTGCGTCCCGCCCCATGAAACATTTTCTAGGGGACAAAAAAAAACCTGCCGCAGCCAGTGCCTAGATGATGCCCGCCTTGCTGTCTCTAATCAGCTCCCAGGCCGGCTCCCCCAACCCGGACTGAAGTTTGCGACACCTTGGCTGGTGCTGTGGCCCCACCCTGGGGGGCAAGCCAGGGGGCACGGGGGGAGTTGTGGCTCATGTGGGAGTGGGGGGTGGCGAGGTCCGTGACCGGGCAGATGGTTCCGATGCTGGCTGTGGGACGAAAAGCACACTAAATATAAAAAAACAAAAACAAAGTCAAAAGTCACCTCATGAATCTGTTCCATCAGAAGGTGAGTGGTTTCTGTGATGAAGGATTTTGATTGAGTGTAGGGATATTGCTATATGTAAACAGTCTCTGCTCAGGGCTGTTGTTTTTACTCATTCGTTTATGATGGAATATGGATATAGAGGCTGTTGACCAATCAGCTTTCACCATTTATCCTGTCCAGTGCACAGAATCTGTTTTACTAAACTTTGCCGAGTTACTAGGATTGGAATGGGTAATAGTCAAAAACTATTACCCAGTTCTTTATTTATTTATTTACATTTCAGAATTAACACCTTTGAGTGGTTCCCCGTCAGGGTATAAGACAGGTACAGTACAAAATTATAACAGGAAGATAGGTGAACATGAATACAATAGGTGGGCAAACAAGACAGCTTAATATGAACAAACAGATTGTAAACCAGCATTACCCAGAGTAAATCTGGACTAGAGATTTATATACTAGAGCTAACATGACAAATTACTACAGGTGATCAAAAACATTCTTACTATACAATTAGGAGAAGTGTAGCCCGGAGGCCTTGTCATGGTAGTAAAGTTATCAATGAGGAAACAAACTGTACACAGGCATTGGACAATGTATGCCTGGAACTAATGACTAAAAACTAGTGCTACTATAAACTTAATGATACTGGAGTGAACATTCTTACTGTACTATAGGAGCAAGAAATGCTGGCCAAAGGCATCATCAAGGTATGAGGGAGAGACATTGGATTGGGGGATAAGTGAGGGAAGTAAGCGTAGAGGGGAAGGGGGAGGGGAGTGATGGACAGATGGGTGAGTGAAGGGTGGAGGCTCTGGTTTAGGATGTAGGCTGAGGGGAGCAGGCCTTCACCAATTTTAAGTGAAGCAATCGCAAGTGGCACGAGCCACATGGAGTTGCCATAGTTTAGGTTTAAATGGGTCTAATGTGGCAGTATTGATGACATCACATTGTAGTGAGTTATGCCACTTAGGGGCTCTGACTGCAAACGACTGCTGAGCTTGTGAGGTGCGATAGCGGAGTTCTTGGAAAGTGAAGTTTTCAGAGCTTCTTTTATGGTGGGTGTGCAGGAAGGACTGAGAAGCTTCTGAACCCCTGGGGGCATGAGCCCAAGGGAGGCCTTCTTAGTTAGTAGGCAGGTTTGATAAGAGACTCTTCACTTTAGCTGGAGCCAGTTTGCCTGTTCATAGATGTCACAGGTGTGTGAGAGGCATGCAGCCCTGGTAAGGAGTCAGCAAGCCTTGTTAAGAGCAATAGCAATATGACGTAGGGCAGTGTCGGTGGCAGATCCGTAGATTACAAGCCTGTAGTCGATGATAGAGACTAACGAGCTTTGGATTGCCAGATCAAGGGCTTCGGTGGTCAGACAGTGCTTGTGTTTGAACAGTAGCTCGATACGGATATTCACAGCCTT
The DNA here is from genome assembly GCA_016271365.2 of Neoceratodus forsteri. Taxonomy (NCBI): domain Eukaryota; kingdom Metazoa; phylum Chordata; order Ceratodontiformes; family Ceratodontidae; genus Neoceratodus; species Neoceratodus forsteri. The sequence continues at coordinate 41,996,127 of CM057452.1, read as the reverse complement.
GGTGACATTGTCTATATGACTGGCAAAAGATAGAGTGCTGTTTAAGGTCATAGAAATATAGAAGTTGACGTCAGATAAGGACTGCAAGGCCCATCCAGTCTGCCCATTTCTTTTTCTACCTTATGAATGTGTCATTGGCCTTTGCTCTGTCAATGGCCTATCTATTTATACTCATCTGTATTGCTCCCTTATGCCTATCCCATGCCTGTTTGAAGCCCTGCACTGTATTCATATCCACCACTTCCCGAGGTAGGCCGTTCCATGTGTCCACCACCCTTTCTGTGAAAAAGGACTTCCTCACATTTCCCCTTAATTGGCCTCCCTCTAATCTCATGCTGTGTCCTCTTGTCCTGCTATTTTTCTTATATTGAAACATGTTAGACTCTTTCACCTTGTTAATGCCCTTAAGGTGTTTGAATATTTTGATCATATCACCTCTCTCCCTCCTTTGCTCTAGGGCATACATATTGAGCTCAGTTAATCTGTCCTCATATGTTTTCTAATGCAGTCCCTGCACCATTTTGGTTGCCCTTCTCTGGACTGCCTTAATTTGGTTACTGTCCTTGTGAAGGTGTGGCTTCCAGTACTGCACGAGTACCCAGATGGGGCTCAACCAGTGTCTTGTAAAGAGGATTATTACCTCCCTCTTCTGACTTGTGATACCCCGACTCATACACCCCAACATCCCTCTAGCCTTACCTACTGCTTTAATGGTCTGCTTGGATAATTTCAAGTCATTGGTGATGATGACACCCAAGTCTCTTTCTTCCCTTGTGACTGCCAGCAACTCCCCTCCCACCCTATAGGTGGCTTCAGAATTTCTCTTCCCTATGTGCATGATCTTGCACTTCTTTACATTAAACCCCAGTTGCCACTCTTCCGACCATTTTGCTAGTTTATCCAGATCTCTTCTCATTCTGCCCACCCCATCTGGATCATCTACTCTGTTGCAGATCTTGGTGTCATCTGCAAACTGACAAACTTACCTCCAGTCCATTTGCAATGTCACTGATGAAGATATTGAAGAGGACTGGCCCCAGGACTGATCCCTGGGTACCCCACTTGTGACTTGCATCTCTTCTTGACTCTATACCATTTACCATCACTCTCTGTTTTCGGCCCATCAACCAGTTTGCCACCCAGTTGACCAACATCTGACCCACCCCAAGTCTACCCAGCTTATTAATCAATCTTCTATGTGGAACAGTATCGAAACCTTTGCTGAAGTCAAGGTAGATGACATCAACTGCGCCCCCTTGGCCCACCACTCTGGTTACCCAGTCAAAGAAATCTATGAGATTAATTTGACAGGAACCTTCCTTTTGTAAACCCATGCTGTCTTGGGCCCTATGCTCCTACGGATTCCAGGTGTCGCATTATCCTTTCATTAAGGAGTGCCTCCATAATCTTTCCCACTACTGAGGTAAGACTGACTGGTCCGTAGTTCCCTGCCTCCTCTCTGCTACCGCTTTGTAGAGCGGGATCACATGAGCCCTTCTCCAGTCTCTGGGACCTCTCTCCTGTGCTCAGAGACCCACTAAACAGTTCTGATAATGGCTCTGCTAGTTCCACTCTTAGCTCCTTTAGTATCCTGGGATGTATGCCATCAGGTTCCATTGCCTTATCCACCCTGAGTTTATCGAGCCTTGTAGACCCTTTCTTTGTAAAGGACCAGTGCACACCTCCCTCCCCTGTGTCCATGGTGCTCAGCTGTGGGCTCTGCCCTACCTTCTTCAGTAAATACTGAGCAGAAGTATCTATTTAGGATATATGCTTTACATGGACCTCCACACGTCCCCTTAACCTCTTTGATCTTAGCTATACCCCCTCTGGACTTTCTCTTTTCACTAATGTATCTATAGAAAGTCTTGTCACCTTCTTTTACTGTTCGTGCTAGTGTTTCCTCAGTTTTGGCCTTTGCCTGCCTTACCGCCTTCCCTGCTTCCCTTAGGGAAGTTTGGTATGCCTCCCTATCTTCATCCTGCTGCATTCCCTTATATTTCCTGAAGGCCAGCCTTTTGGCTCTGACCTTTCTGCTACTGTTTTTGAGAACCAAAGTGGTTTCCTTCTTCTTTTGCACTTCCTTTTCTCACTAACACAATGGGATGTTGCTTCAAGTACTGCATCTTTAATGCTTGCCTACTTTGCCTGTACCCCCTCACATGTATTTCTTTTTGCCAGGGCTAGCTTAACTCTGTTGGCTATCTTATTAAAGTCAGCTCCTCTGACATCCCATATTTTTGCCTTGGATTGGGATAATTTAGTTCTAGTGGCCAAATTGAACCATACCATGTGATGGTCACTGGCCCCCAGGTGACCTTCTAAGTGGAGATCTGTGATCCTTTCTCTGTTAGTCAGTACTAGATTTAGGATAGCCCTGTCTCTTGTGGGTTGTTGTACTAGTTGTCTGAGGCCCTCCCCCTGCAGGGTATCCACCATGTGTCTAGTTCTGGCAGATGTCCCTGCTAGTATTGACCAATATGTATCTGGCATGTTTTTTTTTTTTTTTTTTTAATTCTCTTTCTGACTCCACTGAACCAGAACTCTCTCGGGCTATCCCCACTGGTCTGGTGCCTACCATCCACCATCTCCCATCATATTCAAGTTAGCTGGCAGCGACCTCCGGGGCCGGCGGGGCCTAACACCGGGAGAGATCGTGGGGGCAGTGATGGGAGACCAGCATTGGACGTGTGGCGGGGTGCTCGAGGAAGCCGTCGCCTACCCAGCAAGGGAGGATTTTTCCCTGTACGCCCCTTAGTCCCCTCCCTCCCATACATGGTGCACATTCCTAACTACAGCGCACAGCAACCCTGCCAGTGTCAGGCTACGCTGATGTACGTGCTGCTCAGGGCTCTGCGACACCCCTGATCTCCACCGGAGGTCACCGGAGCTCTGAGCCACCCTTCACCCTCCCCTGGGACAGGAGAGCAGCCCTACAGGCGCTCCATCCCATCTCTTCCCTACTGACCCCTGGCACCCGAGCTCACTCCCGAACCCGGGTTGCCAGTGTGGAGTCCAGCGCCTCAACCCTCAGTGCCACTGGGCCAGTTTGTGTCTGGCATGTTGAAGTCTCCCATTATCAGAACCTCCCCTTTAGCTGTCATATTTTGTATATCTTCTAACAGTAATGTGGCTATGTCCTCCCCCCCGGTCTGGAGGCCTGTACACAACCCCAGTTCATATGGTTGTCCCATTTCCTGTTTTCAGGGTGACCCACAGTTTTTCTGGCTCCTTATGTGTATTCTGAATTTCTGTAGCTTTGATATTTTCATTGACATAAAGGGACCCCCTTTTTGCACCTCGGCTCTTCTGAACAGTACGTAGCCAGGTATTGAAGTCTCCCAAGTGTGGACACTGGTAAACCATGTCTCGCTAATGGCTACTATGTCCAGTTTAGCCTCTGTCATTATTGCCTGCAGGTCTGGGATCTTGTTTCCCAGACTGCGAGCATTTGTGTACATGACTTTCCATCAGCCAGATTTCAGTGTGTTAGTTGTTGGGCGAGGTCTGGCATTTCCCCTGTGCGTCGTATGGGGAGCTAGACCTTTTTCCTTACCTGGTAATGCAAATGCATTACAAATATGCTGAACTCTTGTTTGACCACTAGCTGAGGTGGGAGGGGTGTTCTTCCCATTCAACGTATGGGGTGCTGCACCCCCTCCTCATTTGCTAGTTTAGATATTCTGCAAAGACGTCAAACTTCTGCCCCAATGCACTGACTCTCTGCTTAGTCAGATGCAGTCCATCAAATTTAAAGAACTTACGCACCCAAAACTCCTAGGTCACACCTAGGTACTTGAACAATTGCGTCTGTTCGAGAGCAATGCCGGAATAGTTTTTGACTGTTAGTTGTATGGTTTTATGTTTGCTATGTGAGGTATGGAGTAGCATTACTTTTGTTTTTTAGTAGTTTAGTATGAGCTTCTGTGAGTTGAACCAGGCCTCAGCATCCGCAGAACTGTTCTGAAGCTGGTTCCACAGATGGGAAGGATCAGAGTTGCTCGAGAAGATTACCGAACCAACCGCATAAAATAGGATCTGGTCTGGGCATGAGGCAGGGAGCTTGTTAAGGAAAATGCTAAACAGTAGGGGACCCAGGATTGACCCTTGGGGGGACGCCTGACTGAACAGGTTGCTTAGTTGAGAGGACATCTCCAATCCTCACCTGTTGTGAGCAGTCACAGAGGTAGCTATTAAACCATCTTGTGGTATCATTAGATAATCCTAATTCTGTTAGTTGATCAATCAGCAAGGAGTGGTTGACCATATCAGATGCCTTTTGGTGAGGTCAGTAAATGTGACGCTTACAAGTTGGCCTTGGTCCAGAGCATGGTGGGTGTAAGTAATAAATTCTAGAAGGGCAGTGGTGGCACTGTGACCTTTTCAAAATCCATGCTGCTTGGGGACATTGCAGGCGGTATTTCTCCAGGTAATCTACCAGTTGGTCAGCCACAATATGTTTGAATGCTTTTGAAAGAAGGGGAAGAATGGAGATAGGCCTGTAGTTGCCATGTAGAGCCCTGTCTCCGCTTTTATGGATTAGGGTCACCAAGGCTGATTTCCACTTTGGGAGGAATTGGGAAAGCATGAGGGAGCAGTTGATAATCTTGGTAAGGGGGGACAGGACTTCATCAAGGGTGAGGGCGATGAGTTTCAGATCAAGCGAATCCCCACTTGATCTGGTTCTCCCAAGTACCTTAAGTATATATTTTTTAGTTTCACCTTTAAATATCGCTTTAAAGTAGAATGGTGGATGCGTCCGTTTCTTTTGTGGCTTAACATAATGATCTGTTTCTGTGGTGATATCAAAGACATTTGTGGGTAGCACGACTGAGGTTCATGAAAGTGGAGTTGAAAGTATTGGCTATGGTAAAGGAGTCTAGGGTAATGGTGCCATCTATGTTGAGTATGGAAGGTTGCCATTTTAGGGGTCTTTTCCTGTAACTTCCATGAGGTTACTCTAGAAATTCCTACCATCGTTCCATGAATTGGATAGGGCACTTCTGTAGTACTTAGCTTTTTACGAATGGAAAGCTCTGGTACAGGCATTCCTACCTGTTTTGTATGCCTGAATATCTGCTTGTCTGCCAGTGGCCCTTACCTGATACCACAGATGGTCATGAGATTTCATTTGTTGTAGGAGGTCAGGTGTAATCCAAGGATTACTGATGCCCCAGATCTTTCGCTTTTTGTAGGGGTCATGGGCATCACAGGCTGCACTGAAGCTGGAAATAAAATAGTCAGCAGCGGTGTCAATTTGTGACCAGTCATGTTGGCGCAGGTGTGCTTTTAATGGATCAAGGTGCCACCTGAGTTAGCACTCTACTATTAATAGTCTTAGCCGGGGGGTTGATGAATTTGTTTGACCAAAGGCACAGGATGGGGGAATGATCACTTACAGAATCAGGGAGGAGTTCTGTGTTAGTGATACGTTTGGGGTGGTTAGTAAATACCCAGTCCAAAAGTGTACTGGTCCCTGTTCTGTAATTTATCCTAGTCAGTGTCTGAACCAGCTGAGAGACGTTAGCAGCAGTCAAGGTATCCTTATAGCTACTTGCACTCGGGGAGAGCCAGTTTACATTGAAGTCCCGTAGCATTATGATCTCTGAGTTGTGTCCTAAGTTGCGAATACAGTTAAGGAGGGAGTTTAGGCCCAGTGCCTTCAGCTTGGGTGGTACATAAACTGATGCCTTGTGGGCACCTAGCAATATCTTGGTAGCAAGGACCTGTACGTCAGTTCCGGTGCTGGGCAAAGACAGGACGTGTCCCATTAATGATTCTTTTAGATGCAGAGCACAGCCACTGCCTTTTTTGACAACCTGTCTTGCCTAAAAACAGTGTATCCTGGTAGTGCAGTGGCAGTATCAAGGATCTTGGATGATAGACACGTCTCAAGCACTGACAGGACGTCCGGGTTGTGCTGGGTAACCCAAGCAGTAAGGGCATCACGTTTAGAAAGTAGGCTGCAGATATTGATGCTTGCCAGGGAGAGTAACCCAGATCTACTTTTGCCCGTGGAATTAAGCTGAGGAGAGCCGGGGTTTGGGTGTTTGTTGCCAGAGATAAGCAGTAACAGCAGTATTAGTTGTTTTATTAGTTCCTTGAGGTACTTGCTACGAAGCAAGCATGCCTTTCTTTCTGTGGGTTCTTTGCCAACTACGCTGCACTGACCAAAAACTTGAAATGAAAAGTGGTGTGCAGTAGAAAGTGGGTATGCTCTGCGGGGGGGGGGCAAGAACAGCCAATTGTGTTGTAACCCTTGGGAATGAAAGTTACTGTTGTTCAGGGTGGTCGTTTTTTTTTTTTTTTCCTACCAAGTGTAGCACACTAAGCTGAAAGCTTTTTTACAGGTGCGGCCTGGGAGCACAGGGAAGTTAAGGGACTTCCTGAGGGTCACACAGTATGTAAGTGGACGTTGTGGGATTCAAACCCAGGTCTGGTCTGCTGGATGTCACCAGATTTGCAGCTCAGAGCCTTAAACCACTGCGCTATACTGCCTCCCCTAGTAGTAGTGCCAATTGTTACAGTCCCATAGATATACAGTTGATATTCGTCAATGTGAACTGTGGAAGGCTGGGGGATGAGCATTCTCCGACATTGTCTGTGAAAGAGATCAGTGTTAGCAGGGTAATCAGACAGGGCACAAGGAATTTTGGTGTCACTGTGTTAATAATAGTAACAGATTAGGAGGGAACAGTTAAGTTGTAGGGGTTAGAACTATAATTGAGGCAGCTGCACTGGATAGTACAGTTTAAAGTGCTATTATATCTATTAGCTGGGAAATGCATTACTTATATCAGAATCTTTCCATGGACCTTCAGGCCCTTCAATCCTGGTTTTTGTCTAACCATCAAATCCTAAACATAGCTAAGACCCAGGCCATGCTTTTTGGGTCGGCTAAAAAAGTACCCACGGAGTCCCCTAAGCTTTTGGTCCGTGGCTGCTATGGTACTGGTGTCTCTAACTCCTTAACCTTCAAATACCTCGGAGTTACGCTTGACCCAGTACTTGATTTTGGTGCACATATCAATGAAGTATGCCACTCTGTTAATGCTAAAATTGGTGTGGACTATAGAGTGCGCCACTCAATCACCCTGGCTGCTAGGATCTCGGTAGCACGTGGTGTTTTACTCCCTCAACTCCTATACGCCTCCTGTATTTTCTCATGCCAATGCCGTTCTTCTCGCGTAAGGGATACTTCTTATAACAATATCTGTAGATCTGCCTTATCGGCGCCTCGGCTAACACATCACTGCCTACTCTATACTGCTTTACACTAGCTGTCTCCCAATGCCCTCCATTCATATGCTCCAGGGTGTTTTATTAACTTACTTACCAGAACCCCTCGTCCGACCACACTGGGTGGCATGCTTACTCCGGTCTCTCACTCCTGAACCCTTAGATCCTCCTTTTGTCCAATGCTCACTGTTTGGCGCTGTTCTTCTAAAATGGGTGAGCAAGCTTTTGCCTATTTTGCTCCTAGGTTTTGGAACTCACTCCCCCATCATGTTAAGAATAACTCATCTCATCTCACATTTAAGCGTTTGCTGTTTTCTCACCTCTATACTCGTGGTAATGGGTATGGTATGACTGCCCGTCTTTCAACTTGCCGACATTTAACCTCCCGACTTCAACTTCCCGTATTTTAACTTACCGTTCAGTTCTATTTGCCGACTGCATTTTTCCCAACCTTTCACATTCCACACTGAGTACTGAGAGCGCGCATCAATTATCTCTGTTTTTGCATACTAGGTGCGGCTCTAATTTAAACTAATTGATTGATTAAGCACTGACCTTTTCACTGATTTGCTCAGGACATTGATTGGAAACCATTTATGTGCCCTTGCTGAGTCACACACTCATTTTCTTTTACTCACACAGTGGATGATTTGCTTTCAGTGTAATGGCAGAGGTAGAGGAGAAATAAATAAAGAAACATTGCTTTCCACAGATCATTTACCACCGCTGCCCCTGAAGTCATGTTGCACTATCCACGCACAGCTCTAGGGGTCACTGCTTTATGGGTGAGGGCGGGAGAAATAAATACAAGTAAGATTGCTTAAGTAATGCAAACGTCATGGGATGTCGACAAATAAATACAAGAAGCTACCCCTGATGTCGATAAGCACACTAAGCGCAAGTGACCCTGAAGTTAGTCTGGAAGTAACTGTTATGGGAAATAATTTGTCGGTAATGCAATCTAGTCGGGATCTCGGTGACGGGAAATTGTTAGTCGGTAAGCGTCATGTCGGGCAGTAGTACGGATCCCTTGGTAATTGTGACTGCTTGTGGCCACCGTATTGTCCTCAGCCGTGTTTATGCCATTGGTGGAAAATGACCTAAAATACATATTTTGTCTATTTCTGTGTTTTCTTTATCTTTTCTCTCCCCTAGCTAGGCTATTTTGACTGTCATCAGTGAATTATGCCAATACTGTATCCTACCCTAATCGTGTGTTATTGCTCACTACTGTCTCTGTTTGTATATTTAAGTTTCTGCGATATTGTTGCCCTGACAGTTATGTTCATTACATGCCTAATTGTTGTAATTACTGTACCTTACTGTTTGTCATTTAAGCAATAATGCCCGACAGGGTGTGTGTCGTGCTGGGATAACGTCACGCCTCAGGTGGTTGGGCACAAGGCCGCAGGCCGAATGCGTCCAACAACTGAGGCATGACGTTATCCCAAATGACGCACACCCAGGAGGGCATTATTGCTATTATACAATGGCTCATTGTTATATATAAAGTAAAAAAATAGTTTTAAAGAATGTTTTTATTAGTGTGGAAAAATATTTTTGTTTCTTAAGAGGAAATGCCAAAAAAAAGGTGGTCCCTATCCATATCATCATCCCTGTGGGTTCACAGTGAGGCTGAGAGTGGAGCCATGATGTTGTGCTGGGATAACAGCACGGGTCCAGCCCAAGACTGACCAATCACAGTCCAGGATTTTTTTCTTGCCATTGTATAATACTGTATTGTCATTGTGTACTCTCCCAGGTTGTGCCTGAAAATAGGCAGGATTGTTACCTAGTGCACTTACCTGGTTACCAAAAGCTAATAAACAAATAAACACATAAATAAAGATCTAGCAGGGGAGAGAAGGGGCAGAGTGTACAAGAAATTAGGAATAGTGTTGGACCTTTAAGACTGGAGAGCTACCCAAAGAGAGGAGCCAAAGTGTGAGGGGAAGAAAAAGAAGGGAGGAGTTTAAGTGTATTTAATAGAGGTCGGAGCAGGGTGGGGTTCTAATGCACTATTACCTTGTTCTAACGAACTGTTACCTAGTTCTAGTGAACTGCTGCCTGGTTCTAATGAACTATTGCCTTGTTTTAATGAACTGTTACCTGGTTCTAGTGAACTATTGACTGGTTCTAATGAACTGTTACCTGATTCTAATTAACTGTTGCACAGGTCTAATGAACTATTGCCTAGTTCTAATGAACTGTTGCACAGTTCTAATGAACTATTGCCTGGTTCTAATGAACTATTGCCTGGTTCTAGTGAATTATTGCCTGGTTCTTTGTTTTGAACTGGCACTAGTTCAAAAAATCGTATATGTCATGTGACTAGCTCTGGTTCAGTCAGAGACCAGGATTTTTCCTAAGGTTTAATAAGTAAGCATTAACACACGACAGGGTGTGCTGTTACTGGGGATTAAGCACACTTGGGTGCATTGTGAGACAGGAGGCGCAGGCGAGTGTCCTCAAGCACCTGGAGAGCGTGTCCTCACACAGACACCTTGAAGTGTGTTAATGCACTTATAACATAGGTTATGTTTAACAAAGAAATATCAGAAAAGTGGTTTGTTGCTGTTTAAACAGCAAAAAGGTACTATATCCTACCACCTGATAAAATAGTCCCTAAAAAATATTGCATATCTGACTGCTGTTATGCACATATAAATGTCACAGATACACTACTGATATGATCTGTGCCATCTTCCATGCATAACATTCAATCCTGCACTCCTACCACATGCACTAAGGACCCCCCCCCCACACACACACACAGACGTATACCTTTATACCACTCTGCAAATAACTGCAGAAGACAGTGGGAAAGTTTCATTGAGTGGAGTGAAGACACAGGGACAGGACAGTGCAGTATTTCTCACTGTTTCTCTTTTTGTGTTGTGACTCAGATGATTTCTAGCTGCCGCAATCATTTCTGTGTGTGTGTGTGTGTGACTGGTTCCGGCAGCAATGCTCACAGTACAGCACAGCCAGGGAAGCTGCAGTTTCAGTACTGCTCCTCTTCACTGCCAGAAAAAAGGCAGAAGGGAAATGGACACAGTAACAGCTCTGTCAACAGTCACAGGTCTGTCAACAAAATCCTACCGTTTTCTACCACTCGCTTCTGGCCTGTTTCTCTCTCCCTCTCTCTCTATGCATCTGCTTCTGACTGTTGCCACACCTTGCCACCCAGCCAAACACACCACTGACAGTGTCAAAAGGGAGCCCACATACCTACACTTGTGGACAGTGCCGAAACGAGGGTGCACACACTGACCGGTCACCACTGAGGACAGTGACAGAGAGAGAGAGAGACATGCACCCACACCACTGTCTCATCAACTACCTGAGCCACTCCTCTTACTCTTGCTGTGTGTCGCTGACTACAGCAAGTGACAGACAGATCACAGCACATTGCACCTAAACTGCATTACCTGTCCTGAGACTGTCTCGCTCATGTGCCCTCTCACTAGCCCTCTGTCACGTGGTGCTGTCTCACTGTCAGTCTCCTGGCGCCACACCACACACCCACTGCGTGGTGGTGGGGGGGTGTAGGGCACAGAGGAAAACAGGCAGACAGTGTGGTGTTTTGGAAAAGCAAGGCACGGGGGAAAACAAAAAAAACTCTCTCCTCTCTGTTTGATCAGGAGCCAGAGATCCACCAGGCGGGTGGGTAGTCACAGATTTTCCAGTGACTATGCAGTACCCGGTGGTCTGCAGGGTGGGTGGTTGGATAGGATCACCAGAGGAACACAGATCTTCCTCTCACCCATGCCACCAGATCTGCAGTTCTTGTGTGTAGGACAATAGTTTTGCAAAGGCAGTGGGAGTCACTTAGCGAGCGTTGCAAATGGCTGCCTTTGGAAAATTATTTTCCCCTACACAACAAGTGCAGATCTGCCCAGGGATCTCCCTGAGATCCCTTCACCCTAACTTTGCCGATAAGGGTGCATTAATGCACTGTTACCAGATGGCACCCCCACTAATCACCTCCCTACCTCATGTTATAAATATATGACACTGTGGTGGTGAACTGCCTTAAACATTTTTGGCTGCATCAGAAAAACGTGAATACGAAACACCAGAGAACTTCTTCTAAGCAGTGTTCCTTTTAACAGATGGTTGCATTAAATTAGTCTTAATATAGTTACCTTGTTGTTTAAGTCTTCCACACATGAGCTACTTCAGCAGTACCAGTACACACACAACAAACAGAGCTGCCACTATCCAAGTGATGTTATTGGAGGAGTCTGCGGAGGTTAAAGGCAGACACAGTGAATTACTGAACCACTTTGCACAGATTTACTAATTAATGCCAAAGACACCGCAGTTGCTCTTGTTATGCATAGAAATGAACAGAACTGTTGCATGTCAGAAAACAATGGAAGATTGACACATCTAGTAGCATTTTTGATTTGTACAAATGACTTGACTTAAGGACTAGCCACAGCTGATCGCCATAGCCTGAAAAACACTTCCAGAAACCTGCTGGGAGCAAGTTTGTAACTATCTGGGACAGAAGGACCATCACTCCTGGCTATAACCAGTGGTGGAGCTGGGAAAGTGAAATTTGTAAGCCAGAACCCTTTGGTGCCTCTTTGACCCTTCCCCAATTGTAGACATACTCCTGTTACTCAGATTCCTTGTACACAGTACACCCCATATTACTTAGTTTTATGTGTTCAGTGTTATGTTTAGTTAAAACAGAGCACATATAAGAATAGTGGACAGGTGACCATCCACAACAAGGAGTTGATGATATCATAGAGACTTCGAGAGCGAAGCTCAAGAGGTCACTTTGATGTCATCAACTCCTGAGATGGAATACCAGCCTTGGTTGTGGATGGTACCCCATCCACTATTTTATATAGCATATGGTTCCCCTAAATGCACAGAGATTAATTTCACCAGGTTCATACCTTGTGTCCACACTTCTGCTTGCTCCTGAACGCTCCCAGACCTGTCCTCGCCACATTAACGCTCAGCTCCAGTGCTGTCCCCGAATATATCGTTCCTGCTCATTGCTGTCCCACTCTGCTCTGACCCTGTAACTTCGCATTGATTTAAAAAAAAAAAAAAAAAAGGAGAGTTCCTCCTCGGAGGAACTGAAGCACCTGCCAGGGCTTGGGCGGGAAAAATGTGAATGAAAAAAAAAAAGAAAGAAACCTGGCAAATGATAGTTTGAACACACGGAGCCCACTATGGCAGTCGGTGTCCAAACTATCCTAATAACCTGCTCGCCCTACTGTGCGCTAAGCCATGCCACCATTTTCAAGTATATTTTTTGATCACTGTTGTTTTAACCAATCGGGAAACAGTTCAAGGCTGAAAAGTTGTTGCACTATTGCTATGACATCAGAATGATAGTACAACTTTTTTGACCTTTGAACTGTCCTACAACAAGATTTGGAAAACCACTGTTTTCCATACAAAATAAGCTCTAACCATATACTATAACCCTATTATAAAACCAGTAGCAGTAGATATCCGACAGTAGGAGTAACCAGCATCAATGCTCAGGGCCTAGAATACCACCACCTCTGTGTAGCATACAGTGTTGTTTATATTTGTAGTGACTTTTTTACTTACCTTAGAGCTCAGTTTAAAAAACAAATACAACTTGTAAGCCATGCCTGACCTGGAATATGCATTCCTACACCCATAAGTGGAACAATACTCCAGTTTCCAAGTGCAATTTGACAAAAGTTAGGTGCATTAGAATGAACTTCAGGGTGCACATTTGGCAACGCTGTGGAGCGGGGGTAATAGATTGTAAACATTTGATGGCACTCCTTATTACTCCCAATAGCTCTGTTAGAAGTCCGAGCAACCCATTGCTTTGCCTTGAAACAAAATGGCCGCCTAGGTGAAAATGAGTTTGTAAGGCAGCTTATTACGGTGAACATATTCAGCGTCTTCATAAGAGACATTGCAGAAGAACTGGAGGGGAAGGTATACTTTTTGCAGATGACACTAAAATCTGTAATAGGGTGGACGCTCAGGAGGGGGTGAAGAGAATGCAGAGGGACCTTGGGAAACTCGAGACGTGGTCAAGAGCAATGGCAGTTGTAGTTCAATGCCAAAAAGTGTAAAATCCTGATGGGGAGGAGGAGATGTACTGACAGTCACTAAGCAGGAAAGGGACCTTGGAGTTATCATATCTTTTTTTGGTTTTTATATTGTCTGTTTATGCCCCCTTCTCTCCACAGTTGCCACTCTCTTCCAGGTATCCTATGCGCTCTCTGCCCACCCCTGGTACCTCCCGGAGGACTGCCAGACCTGCCCCCTTGTTGTCTCAGCCTACCCCCCCCAAGGTGGGGAGGAGGGGGATCCCAGGCTTCCCCCACCAGTACATTAGTGAGTGTCGAGTGTCAGAGCAGCTCCTCTTGAGAGCCGGGTTATGGTGACTGGGAGCTAGATCCTTTCTATGCCAGCATCTACGGGGCTTTTTCCTTGTTCTGGTGCCTCCCCTCAGGACGTTGGCATGCTAGGGGAGCAAAGAGGTGGAGCACATTGCAACGTGCAATCACTCCAGCTCCCAGCTGACACCCTCCCACCCTGTTTCATGCTGTCTCGTCCCGCTGCACCTCCACCCATGGTCACCTAGGTGGTGGTAGAGCGGCTGAACAAGCAGCCCACTCTCCCTGGAGGAGAAGAGCAGCCTGTGGGCACTCAATTCTCCTCCCCCCAACTGGCCCTCCAGCCACCCGAGTCTGTTCCTGAACACGGTTCGCTGGCGCCGAGAGCAGTAACCCTACCACTGCGCTGACGGGCCTGCGGCGTTATCATATCTGATGATATCAAAGTGGCAGGCCAGTGTGACAATGTAGTGGGTAGGGCCAGTGGGATGCTGGAATGCATAAGGAGAGGTATCCCGAGCAGGAGGAGGGAGGAGGGAGGAGGTGTTGCCACCGTATCACTCATTTGTGAGACCCCACCTGGAATATTGTGTCCAGTTCTCAAGGCCGAAAGGGGTGGTGGCAGTCAAAATGAGGGCAACTAAAATGGTGCAGGGGTTGTCTCAAAAGCCTTATGAGAAGAGACTGAGGGCTCTCAACATATACACCCTGGAAGAGAGGAGAGCAAGCGGGGACATGATAGAGACCTACAAGTACCTCATGGGGGTGAAATGGGTGCAGGAGTGGAGTCTTTTTCAAATGAGAAGGAACACCAGGACCAGAAGGCATGCAATAAAACTGGGGGTACAGTACTATTTCACTAAAAGAGTGGTGGACATCTGGAACAGACTGCCAGTGGAAGTGGTGGAGCCAAACACAGTAGGGAGCTTCAAGCATGAGTGGGATAGCTATAGGGGAATATTAGTAAAAGGCAGGAAGGGCTCCCAGAGGCCAGGTAGGGTCTGCAGAGATAGACTAGGCAAGAACCTTCAGGGCAGACTGGTTGAACCAAATGGTCCTTTTCTCCCAGCAAATTCTTTGCTTCCATGTGTCTACGAGGGTCACCGGAGACCAATTAGGATCTGCAGAGACAGATTAGGGAGGGAACATCTGAGCAGAGTGGGTGGGCCAGGTGGTCCTTTTCTGCCAACAAATTGTATGTTTCAGTATACTACCCAACTCATATTGTTTTATTTTATTCAGACTGCCCTTTTTTTCTCCCTTCTTCTTTTTTGAAATTGTAATTTTTCTCTCCTCCCTATACCAGAGTCCCGCTCAGTCGGGAGATGGCAAGGGAATTACTCCACTGTTGCCTTACTTGGATCCCCAGAAGACCCCCATGGAGCCGTGGCTATACCCCCCAGGTGGTTACGAGGGTAGGGCCCATACACCCTGATCAATCATTGTTTCGACGGGTCCCTGGGTGGTCAGGTAAGCAGCAGCTCCTTCCCTTTGGTGCTCTGGTGTCATTTTTCCCTGTTCTAAGGGAGTGGTTACGCCCTGACATCAAGGCGCCTCCACTGACGTCCTCACTCCTGACCCTCTTTGTGTGCTCATGCTCTTGCTCTGTCTCTGTCTTCCGCCAGAGGCCAGTCAAGTGCTGAGTCAGAACCCCCCCCCCAGGAGAGGAGAGCTGTCCTCCAGATGCTCGATCCTCTCCCATCCCTGCTGACCCCCAACGGCCTGGGCTTGTTCCTGAACCTGGGTCGCTGGCATGGCGCGAGGTGTGGCATCCAGCGCTTCAACCCTCAGCACCACCGGGCCTGCCTTTTTTCTCCCTTCTTGTAAGATGCCCCCCCCTTTGAGACTGCTGAAGCATCTTTTTTAGATTTGAAATAATTAATGGACTGCCCAGTATTTCCTCAGTAGTCTCCGCTGTTTTTAAAGGATCGATATAAGCTTGGGCCATTTGGGGGTGACCACCAAACAGTGTGGTTCACGATAAACACAGCCATAGAGCCAAGCCATACAAAAGCGAGGGAACTGGACATTAGGAGGGCTGACTTTGGCAGAATGTGAGAGTACCTCAGAAAAGCACCAGCAAATGGGCAAGAAGGAGGGGTGGAGAAATAATGGGGAAAAATCTAAACTTCCATCACAGAGGCAACAAGCCTTTGTGTAAAGCAAATAAATCAAAATGAAGGAAAAAAAACACTATGATTCTCAAAAGAGGTGGTGGGGAAGGCAAGAGAGAAAAAGAAAGCATTCAGGAAGTATAAGGAAACACAGAAAGAGCAGGACAGAGAACTGTACCAGTTAAAGCAGAAAGAAGTGGGGAAGGCAGTCAGAATAGCAAAGGCCCAAACTGAGGAAAAGATAGACTACTCGGTTAAGAAGGGGGATAAAACCTTTTATAGGTCCATTAGGTAGCAAAAAAATATCAAGGGAGGGATAGTGAGGCTTAATAAAGGGGAGGAGAGGTGGGCAGAGGATGACAATGAAAAGGCAGAGATCCTGAATGAATACTTTTGCTCAGTATTCACAAAAGAAGAGGAGGGGGAGGTACCTAAACCAGTCAATAGAAGCACTCTGGATTGGGGGGGTGTTGATACCAGTCCATTCACAGAAGAAAGGATCCTGAAAGAACTCTTAAAACTCAAGGTGGACAAAGCAAAGGGGCCTGACGGGATTCACCCCAGAATTCTAAAAGAACTAAGGGGAGAACTAGTGACACCACTGACTACCTTTTAACAAATCATGGGAGGATGGGGTGATACCTGAGGACTGGAGGAGGGCAGATGTGATTCCCCTTCACAAAAGTGGGAGCAAAACAGAAGCAGGAAACTACAGACCTGTCAGTTTGACCTCAGTGGTAGGGAAAATAATGGAATCACTTCGGAAAGAAAGAACTGTTGAGTATCTAGAGGCCAGCGGGCACAGGACCCAAGGCAGCAAGGATTCACGGTCGGAAGGTCATGTCAGACGAATCTAATAGATTTCTTTGACTGGGTGACCAAAGTAGTAGACCAGGGAGGGGCTGTGGACATGGCCTACCTAGACTTTAGCAAGGCATTTGGTTCCATGTGAAAACTGCGAAAAAAATAATTGCGATTGATTTAATAGCACATACATTTCAGCGAAGTAACAAATAGCGCCTGCACAAAATTGCCATTGCAAATATAGCGCCGGTGTAAATATAGCGATCCCTGCAAAGTTAGTGCATGTAGTTAAATAACAAGCGCTAGCGAATTCTCGCGCACACACAGGGAAGCATTCCTCCTACAGTCCCCCCATCACCCCCCACTGTCTCACCCAGTACCTGCATTGCCCCAATAATAGTAAATAATTCCTTGCCATAATTCCTGAATCCATAAATCCTGAATCCATAAGTCCTGAATGCAAGATCTTTTATCCTGGGAGGAATGTGCTGAATATCTCCGAGTGGCCCTCCCACTTGTACTTACGGGTGGAGCGGGATTGTGAAGAGCAGGTGCCCAGTCTGTCATCACCTGGTTGCCGGCTCCCTCAACCCATGTCAGAATTTATTTAAAAAACTGTCTTACTGTGCCTTACTAATAGATTTTGATATATGCACGTCTGATTTGTAATGTCTTTGGTGCTTGCCATTTCTGTAATGAGGAAGCCGCGGACGAATGGCAGCGCTCCTAGATAGTAGTGTTGCACTCACTCGCAGTGGAAACCTAGCATGTCACTGTTCCAACCAGCAAATATTGCAAATCTACTCATGTTCAGGTGCTAGATAGCTCCCCACCGGTATCCCGTGATATAATCGATGCTGACAGAGACCGGGACAGCAGGAGACACCTATCCACAATCGCGATTTAAACAATCGCTGTTTTTGTAAAGAAGTGTGCAGCAGTATTCGCTGTTATGTCTGAGCACTGATAATTTGCTGTCGCCAATAATACTTTTGCCATATTTGATTCATGTTTTTGTAGTCGCGATTATTTACTCGCTATTATCATGGGTTGCCAAGGCATCTGACATAGTACCACACAAAAGATTAATAAACAAGTTAGCCAGCCTGAGAGTTGGTCCCAGGGTGGTAGCCTGGGTAAAAGACTGGCTGGACAACAGGACACAGCGAGTAATAGTAAACAGAGTACACTCTGAAGAAAGGGGGGTTACTAGTGGGGTACCACAGGGTTCAGTACTGGGACCGGTCCTTTTCAATGTCTTCATAAGTGACATCGTGGAGGGACTGGAAGGAAAAGTATGCCTCTTTGCAGATGACACAAAGGTCTGCAACAGGTTTGACACACAAGAGGGGGGGTGGAAAGGGTGAGAAGGGACTTGGCAAGGTTGCAGGAATGGTCAAACGTACGGCAGCTTAGAGTCAATGCAAAGAAATGCAAAGTAATGCACCTGGGAAACAAAAACAGAGTGCACAATTGGGGGGGGGTTACTAACAACAACAAAAATGGAAAGGGACCTTGGGATAGTCATATCAGATGACCTAAACGTAGGCAAACAACGTGAGAAGGCAGTAAGGAGGGCTGGTGGGGATATTGGGATGCATAGGGAGAGACATCACCAGTAGAAAACAGGAAGTTGTTATCCCTCTGTATCAACAGTTGGTGAGACCCCATCTGGAGTACTGCGTCCAGTTCTGGAGATACCATCTCCTCAAAGACATAGACAGGATGAAGGCAGTCCAGAAGAGGGCAACTAAAATGGTGCAGGGTTTGCACCAGAAGCCATACGAAGAGAGACTAAAGGAGCTTAATATGTATACCCTCGAGAAAAGGAGGGAGAGGGGAGACATGATAGAAACTTTCAAATACCTCAAGGAAATCAACAAAGTCCAAGAGGGTAGCATCTTTCAGAAAAGAGATGTGCAAGAACAAGGGGCACAATCTGAAGATAGAGGAGGGACGGCTCGGGGGCGAGAATGTGAAGTATTTTTCATGGAGAGGGTGGTGGACGCATGGAATGGCCTTTCTGAGGAGGTTGTGGGGTAAAAAACAGTGGGGGAATTCAAGAATGCATGGAACAGACATAAGGCAATTCTGGTGGGGGGTAGGAAGAAGTAGGCTGTTGGTTAACTAGGATCTGCAGCATATCCAATTAGTAGGGAAATGGGCAGACTGGGTGGGCCAAGTGGTCCTTATCTGCTGTCAAAGTCTGTTTCTATGTTTCTATGTACCCTCATCTTGCATTTCCGGACAGACAGTAGGGCATGCTCACCAGACCTCAGAGGGTATTTACTATGAGCTGGTTTAAGGAGTGAGGCCAGGAATAAGAGCAGGCAATAATACAGGCTGCTAAAAAATACACCTCCAAATGTCTAGTCACATAGAGAGGATGGAGGAAGCCAGCCAAGCCTGGCATAAAGGGCACAATCATGGGTGAGTCAGTGGGAGGCCAGTGTGAATCAAAAAATATGGTTACAAGTGACATCTCACCTAAGAAGAGCAGATTTGGAGGCACTCGAGGAAACTGGGACCCCATGGAGGAGTATGGGAAGCAGCATTCCTCGGGCAATGGCCAGACGAGCTCGGGAAGTAAGGTTACGATTGACTTTATCAGAGACACCCAGCATGGAATTAATAGCTTTACAGAGGCCTCTCACATGACGCAAGGCATCAAGTGAGGGGGTGAAGGGGTCTCCAAGGTAGGTGAAGGAGGTGATTGTGGGGACTAGAGCTCCATCGTGATAAACAATGGATAGGGATGTCAGACGGAGCCTCTAGAGGACGTTCTGAACAGCACAGGTTGCATTTTAGTCATGTTCAAAAGCAATCTGTTTGCAGTCATGCAATTATATATGTAGTGGAGGTCACTGGAGACATTCTGGTTGATACGATCAGTGTCATTTGAGTAAGTGTAGAGGACCAGATCATCTGCGTATAGGATGACAGAACAGTGAGACAGGCACTGACTTATAGAGTTTATATGCAGGGCAAACAGAAGAGGACTTAAAATAGATTCTTGAGGAACTCCTACCAAGGCTGGGACAGGGAGGATCCACATTTGACCCTCTGAGATCTAGTTCCAAGATAGTAAACCATGAAAGTGCAGTGGGTGAAATTCCCAGCCTAGCAAGTTTGGAGCAGAGTAGAGTATGGTCAACCAGGTCGAAGGCCTTTGTCAAGTCTATGAACAGTACCAGTGAGGCTACCCTTATCCAGGGAAAAGGCAGTACTGTTTGTGACTGTGAGGAGGGCAGCAGTGGTACTATGCCCTTTCTGAAACTACACTGCTTGGGAGGGAGGAGTTAAAGAAAGAGATAACTGGTGAGTTGTGAAGCAACAATTTTATCAAGTAGTGTGTCTAAGACATGAAGGATGGCAATGGGCCTATGGTTACTGATAAGTTTGTGATTAGCTTTCTTAAAGGGGACAGGAAATGTGTGCTCACTGACAGCAGTTAGTAATGCTCCTATTTACAGAAATTAAATTCACATCTCCAAATGATCCCTATTTAACTACAACTGAATAGGCACCAATGTGAAAAACTGAGTTTTCAATTGTTTCTGTAACCCCCTTGCAAATGGGGGTTCCTAACGTGCTTTATGCCTGGTTGGTAATCGGCATAAAGCCGCCTAAAATGGGGACCTGGTGAGTGCCCTTTTTAGGGCCTCCGTATTCTGTCCCTTTAAGGGCTGCCTGTTGCAGTCAGAGTTAGTTGAAATGGGAGGGGGTTTGAGTGTTGCTATGCTTGACTCCCGCCCGGGCTGCATAATAATTGCTCCTTTTCTGCCATCGCTAATTGCACAGAGGGAGCTTCGTTAGAAGATGTGCTTGTTTGCTGACTATCTATTAAAGTAGTAATGATATTGTAGTTGTTCTAACCTGCCTTCCTTTGCAGCAAGGACTGTTTCGACTGTCTCCCCCATTTTGGTCCAGAACTGCTGAATTGGACCAATCAGTACCACGGGACCCTACAGAGTCAGCTGACCAATAGAGGAACTGTTTGTATTTGGAAAAGGCATTATGGGCTATAGCGCTTTTTCGCACCAGTGAGAGGCAGAGGAAGTGATTGGCAAGCTCAACCAGCCAATTGGATCGGGTCGTGCCCGAGTGGAGAGGAGTGCCCCAAGCTGTGGAGAGCCAGATGCGTTGTGGCTAGTGAGGAGTGAGGAGCTGTGTTGCTTCTGCGCTGAAGAGTGTTGGCGCGGGAAGCGCATGAAGGCCTGAAGCGGCCGTTTTGTGCTGTCGGCTCCGGTGGGCGGTCAGAGGAGGCTGTGCTCTGTACAGCTACCCACCAGGCTCGACCTGAAGGAGGACTGGAGAAAATTGCTGAATCGAGCTCCGTCCGAAGACAAGTGGAAGCTGCCATTTGCAGTATCTCAGTGACGGTGAGTTTGTGGGAGCATTGGAAGCAGCTGCCTGGTGTGGTACCCCTCTGTTGCTGTTTACCATATAAATGTGTGAGGAGGATTATGGAGCTTAAGTAAATCCTGCTGCCATTAAAGGACTTTGCCTGTTGCTGTTAACCATATAAATGTGTATGGAGCTCAAGTAAATCTTGCTGCCATTACTGTACTTTGCCTGCTGCAGTTTGCCATATAAATGTGTGCGGCGTCTCGCGGAGTTCAGGAGTAGCCCTGCTGACGTTGAAGGACCCTATCTTGTTTGGAGGTCGTGAGTACTAATTCAGGGTCGCTCCCTGTTGAATTGCCACATTGGATTCCAAATGGAATTACTGTACTGCTGACTGTTTAACTAACTTTTTCTTTTCTCTGACGTGAAAGGGCCCCTACCAGCTGCCACGGTTTGGACTAGCCACTAGGGCTTGGGTACTCAGGGACAGTGACTGGTAGTGATAGGCCTGTGCACAGAGCCCTAGGTAGATGAGTATAGTGATAAGTTAATCAACTTGATTCCCCCTGTCCTTGTTGTTTTCCCCCTGAATAAATCAGATTGTTTTGTACCACCACATCCTGGCTATTGTGCACATTAATGGTAAACTGCTGCTTGGTGATTGCAACATAACTGTGCCTTACTTTACAGGGGGTCCCCGAAGGGAGCTGGATTATATTTTCCGTGGAGTAAGTGTACTGGTGAACAAAATTATTGGTACCCGTGTAGAGTCATTAGAGGGACAAAGGGGTTGCAGTAGCCAGAGGGCTGTAACCGAGGTAGTCTTACTTGGGCTAACCCTGACCTCTGGGTGGAGGCACCCATCCACGGATCTGGGCCCCTTACCCTGCTTCACAGGGGGCAGACAGGGGTAGTAGCCCTAAGGGTAGCGCCCCCTAGGGGTTACAAATTGGAGGCACCACTGGGATTAGCGTCCCCTAGTGGCTCAGTGAGGAGATACCCCAAAGATGGAAAAAATGGAAGGGGATGTGTTGGAAAAAATTAAGCTGGGACCCATCAAAACCATGGTCCACAAACTGATGGGCTGGGTTGAAGTCGAAGAGCTGGATTCCCAGAAGATTGTATTATTGTTAGATGTGCCCTTGGGTACCCCAGCTGCTGATATTGTCTCTGTTGCAGAACGGGTAAAGTGTTTGGGTAAGGTTGAAGTGAAAGGGCGTATGGCTGATTTGCTTGACCAGACATTGCAGGTGCTACTCCTATGCAGTATGGCCATCGACCCTGAGAAGGTACCTCCTGTACTTTACCCGGAGGGTGCGTCTCAGGGGTGGAGGTTAATCCATATCCGAAGTGGGTCTGTCACTCCTGGGGGGTCTCCTCAAATGAACAGTTTTAAGTATAAACTGCTTAAATTGTTAGCTGTGGAGGGGAGGACTACCCAGGAGTTGCTACAAGCCCTGGATCTGTCCAGTGATACTACCCCTCGGGGTTCCCCGGGCACCTCCCCTTGCCCACCCAAGAGTTCAGTGTTGGCTTCTCTGCCCTTGGCAGTCCCCTCCATACAGCTAGATTCCTACCGAAAATTAAAACTTTTCTCTGGCACAGTACCAGTGCCTTCCGGGAAGATGACCTGGAGGCCTGGATGGACTATGCCTCCTTTGGTCCAGGAGTGGCAATGCTCTCGAGGGGAGAAACAGAAGAGGCTGATGGAGAGTCTCTGTGGGTCCCTGTCTTAGCTTCATTAGATTCTTCCAGGCCACCCGTCCGAAGCCACCGCTGCAGAGTATCTCTCTGCTTTGGAAGGGGTTTTTGGGAGTACAGAGACTGGTGAAGATTTATTATGGAAATTCAGGTCTGCTAAGCAGTGGAGAAATGAAAAACTGTCCGCTTTTGTTACTAGAGTGGAGAGGGCCTTACAGAAAGCCTATAGAAAAGGGGGAATCACGGCTACAGCCCTAAATCAGGTTCGGTTAGAACATGTCTTAAAGTCTGCCAGATTCTCTAGTGTAACACTGCTGAAACTCAAGTTGCATGATCGGCTTGGCCACCCGCCTGAATATTGTCAATTGATGAGGAAATTCGGAAGTGGAGACTGATGAAGAGGGTGGGAACCCTGTGTGGGGACCGTGGAATTTAGTGGGGACTCCTGAGGCTATTACCCTGGTGAGAATGGTCGGCTCTGAGGGTCCGAGGGGTCCCCAGTTTCCTGCAGGTACTGTGGGATGCGGGTTGTTTCTCTGACCCCTCGTGGAGGGTGAGTTGAGGGCTGAGATCAGGAATTTACGGAATTGGTGAGGGACTTAAAGCAGTCTACTGTGTACCCTACTCGGCCCGGGGCCCCTGAGTCATGTAGAGCCCCGAACCCTAGCACTAGAGAGCTTTCTCCCTCCCCTCAGGGCCCCCCTCAGAATAGTGACCACTGGGACCCTAAGTTTTGTTATCACTGTGGGGAAGATGGGCATTTCCAGCCTGACTGCCAGAGGCCAGAAAATTTAAGGAAAGTTAACAGCAGACTGATCGCTCGATACTGCCAGACCCAGTCTCGGGCCCCCAAGAAAAGTTGTGTGACTCAGGCCCATGCCCGCCGGGCTAACAATGTTGCTACCCCCAACTGGTCTGATGTGGTCGGGCCGTCTATGGAGACCCAGGTGCAGGTGAACGGAATTCCCACTAGAGCTGTATTGGATAGTGGCTCCCAGGTGACCATCATGTTTCAGGACTGGTACCAAGCACACTTATCTGAAGTGCCCCTGCAGCCTCTAACTGGCCTACATGTATGGGGGTTGAGCAACAAGGCTTATCCGTATTTGGGGTACATCCGTGTCTGGTTATCATTCCCTGCGACTGTGAATGAAATAGATGAGCAAGTGAAAACCTTAGTGTTAGTTTGCCCGCCCACTGGACTGTACGATGGGGTGCCCTTGTTGATTGGAACAAATGCCCACATGTTTAGACGATTGGCCCAGTTGTGCTCAGAGAAGCGAGCATTTTAAACTGGGTGAGCTTTGAGCATACCGGCTGTGATTCAAAAGGTCAGGGCTGCCCCGGAGAGGGGTAGTTTGGAGGAACCTGAAGGCCCAGTGGGAGTGGTATGGAAAAAGGATCCAGCCCCCGTGGTACTTGCCCCAAATGAGCAATGTGTTCTGCATGGAGAGATACGACTAAAAACAGATGTCAAGAATAAGTTGTTGATGTTGGATGCACCTGCGGAGGGAGGATTGCCTGAGGGGTTGTTGCTCAGACCCAGCATTCTGCCGGCTAGAGCCCATGCTTACATTAAGAGGGTGATGGTTCTAGGTGCACAATGTGTCTGATAAAGAGATTCAGATAAGAAGAGGGTGCACCTGGCTAGCAGTATCTACATGCGGATACTGCTGTACTACCAAATAGGAAAGAGTTCTCGGACGGGTGATAGAGTTGCTCCTGATCTGTTTGACTTTGGTGACTCTCTGCCGACTGAATGGAAGCGAACAAGGTCAGTGAGAGGCTTCGCTAGTAGGAACCAGGTTTTTCTCTGAAGGTGGGATGTAGGATGTGTACAAGGGGCTGAGCATCACATTCGATTGCACGATGAAAGACCTTTCCGAGAGAGATCCCGACGTCTGGCTCCCACTGACATAGATGATGTACGGTGGCATCTGCAAGAAATGTTGGCTGCTGGTGTAATTCAAGAGTCTAGGAGCCCCTATGCCTCCCCCATTGTAGTAATAAGGAAAAAGAATGGGGCAGTTCGGATGTGTGTAGACTATCGTACTTTGAATAGGCAGACCATTCCGGATCAATATACCATGCCACGCATACAAGACGCCTTGGATTGTCTGAATGGTAGTAAGTGGTTCTCTGTATTGGATCTTCGGAGCGGATACTACCAGATCCCGATGGCCCCAGACGACCGGGAGAAGACTGCTTTCATTTGCCCGTTAGGCTTCTATGAGTTTATTCGGATGCCTCAAGGAATTTCGGGTGCCCCAGCCACTTTTCAGTGCTTGATGGAACGAGCTGTGGGGGACATGAACCTACTCGAGTGTTTGGTCTATTTAGATGACATTATAGTGTTTGGCCGATCATTGGAAGAACATGAGCAACGATTATTTAAAGTCCTGGATCGGTTGGAGGATTTCAGCCTTAAGTTGTCTATCGACAAGTGTCAATTCTTCCAGACTTCTGAAATATGGGGCCATATAGTGTCCACTGAAGGCATAGAGACTGACCCTCAGCAAGGTGGAGGCGTTGACCACTTGGCCTCAACCCAGGAATTTAAAAGAGCTGCAACAATTCCTGGGGTTCTGTGGCTACTATAGGCGGTTTGTCAGAGACTATTCACGAGTGATTCGACCCCTCCTTAATCTCACTCAGGGGTATCCGCCTACTCACAAAAAGTATAAGAAGGGTGTGCACACTGACATAGAAAAGAAGTATTTTCGGCCAAATGATATGTTTGGGGATCGATGGACTGCTGAGTGTGAGGAAGCTTCCATGACATCATATATCAACTCACCCACCTTACCCGTTGTTGGCCTATGCTGATCCAGCTAAGCCTACACTCTTCATACTGATGCCAGTCTGCAAGGACGGGGGCTGTATTGTACCAGGAGCACGCGAATGGACTGAGATCTATGAGCGTTTGCCAGTAGAAGTCTGACGTCAGTAGAGAAGAATTACCCGTCACAAATTAGAGTTTTTGGCTTTGAAGTGGGCCATTGTTGATCAGTTCCATGACTATTTGTATGGTGCCAAGATATTAGTAAAGACTGATAACAATCCTCTGACCTATGTACAAACCTCAGCCAAATTGGATGCCACTGGGCATAGGTGGCTCTCTGCCTGGCCACCTATGACTAGCTGCCAGAATACAGAGCGGCTTAAACCATATAGATGCGGATGCTCTCTCTCAGAGGCCTGTGTCCCAGACTGAATGGGTCCAGTTGTCTGAGCCTGACATTAAGAGCCCTGTGCCAGAAATTTGATAAGGAAGAACGGGTGTCTCCTGACACGGTGGACTCGTGGTAGATTGTTTGGGGCAGCGGAGAACTGTATACCTGCCGCCTACTGTCATTTCTTGCCTTGGACACCAGCTCTCTGCATAACTCAACAATGATGATCTCCAACAGGCTCAATCCTATGACACTATGATAAGAACTAGTCAGAGGTTCAGTGGCTGAAGGATGTATCCAAACAAGCGCTCCACTGACTGGCGGACTTCCTTGTTGACAAAGAAGGGCCCAAATTAAAGTTGATCAATCAACTACTATATAGAGAGACTGAAGTAAGGAGGGGCCGGGTGCAACGACAACAACTGGTGCTGCCCTCAGCTTTCAGAGAACTAGTTCTAAGGTCATTGCATAATCAGATGGGGCACCCTGGGCATAGATCAATACTCGATTTAGTGCAGGATCGATTTTGGCCAAAGATGAGTGCGGATGTGGAACAGTATGTCAAGACCTGTGGTCGCTGTTTGCAAAGGAAAGCATTACCTCAGAGAGCTGCTCCCCTTGGTCAACATTACTACTAGATGCTCCTATGGAACTGGTCTGTATTGATTTCCTGAGTTTAGAGCCCGATCTGAAAAGTGTTGCAACATATTGGTGGTCACTGATCATTTTACCCGGTATGCACAGGCTTTCCTGACCAAGGATCAGAAAGCAACTACAGTGGCTAAGATACTTGTTGATTATTTTTAGATCCCACTAATGGGGCTCCACTTAGCCAGTTCATTCCGATCGGGAAGGGACTTTGAAAGTGCAACGATTAAAGAGATGCTATCTTGTGTGGAAGTACGCAAATCACAAACCACCCCTACCATCTGCAGGGGACCCTCAGCCTCAAGGTTCAATCGTACATTGCTTGACATGCTGGGCACCTTACAATCCAAAGATAAATCGAGATGGAGCCAACAGATTAGCACTCTAGTTCCATCACAATTGTACGAAAAGTGATACCACAGGGTTCTCCCCTATCGACTGATGTTTGGAAGAGAGGCTGGGTGCCAGTGGATGTGTGTTTTAGAGGTTCCCCTGATGGGGTCGCGAGCAGAAAACCATCTACAGTGCGATACAGAAACTAAAGACCCAGGTTAAATCATGCCTACCAACTGGCCCAGACCATGGCTCTAAACGAAATCTGGCTAACAAGGAGAGATATGACAAAAAAATGAAAACAGTAGAGTTGGAGAGACGGGATAGAGTGTTGTTGAGAAATCTGGGACTGCATGGCAAACATAAAATTAGCCGACAGATGGCATCACCTCCCTCATATTGTTGTGGGACAGCTGGCAGACTACCTGTGTATAAAGTGCAGCCTAAGAAACAATTCGAAGATGTGAAAACCATACACAGAAATCATCTGCTGCCAATTGGGCAGATTTTGATTAGCTGAACCTTCCTCTACCACTCCTTCCAGGCCACGTGACTAGATCTGTTACAAGAGAGAAGAACCAAGCCCATGGGAGCCTTCAACAAGTCCACCGAGGAGCCTTGTCCAACCCCTGCAGAAGGAGATGGTCAACACTCAGTGTCAGAGGACAGCAAGATGATGTTGAATACTATCCCTCTTATGAACTAAGTCAATTGTTTCGGGCAATCCCTTATTAACTCAGGAACTGAAGCTGGCCCATCTGTGTTGATTGAGCCCTCTACTTTGTCCCCGGAGGAAATGCCTCCAGAAGATGAATGAGGTAGTAGACAAACTCAAGGGGCTGAGTCCTTAGGCTTGGCTGAACTGTCTGGCTTGGCTGAGTTATCTGACTTTTCAGAAGAAGAGAATGAGACGGGGGAACAAGGCAGCGATATGTCAGAATCGGAAGGATGCCCTGGTGGTTCCCCTTTAGTACCTAAACAGCCCCTGGATGAGCCCAGTGGGGTGGGTTCAGGGATAGAAGGTCAAGCCCCTAATAGTACTATGAGTATCGAGCCTGATCCCCTTGAAGGTATTCCTGGTGCTAATTTCCCTGACATGGAAGTGGAGTCAGGACCTGGTTCAGAATCCTCTGAGACCCCTAGACGATCCAGGCGACAGATACGGCCAGTAATCAAGTTGAGTTATGAATCTCTGGGTCAGCCAGCGGACCTGCCCCTAAATGTGGTTCACAAGGGGGTATATGTGTCCCCAAGTTCTTTGCCTAAGTTAGCCTTGGGGGATAACTCCAGACTATTAGTAAAGTCTTTTGAGTGTGGTGTCCCTGCCCCGGGGGACCAGTTAGTAGCTAACAGAAGAGGGATCACCTCAGTCCTCGGGTCACGGGTAGGACCCTATGACCTGAGTTAAAAAGTGTAAGATTTTATATGTATAATGTGTATACACTATAGTGCACTGTAAATATAATATTTCAGTATGTGATTTAAAATGTGATGTAAGTATTAATAGAAATATTTCACCCAACTTGCCTCAGGAGTAATGGCTTGATGTGGGCGCCAAGTTTTTCCAGGCCGGGGAGGTGTAACCCCTGCAAATGGGGTTCCCTAACATGCTTTTATGCCTGGTTGGTAATCGGCATAAAGCCACCTAAATATAGGGACCTGGTGGAGTGCTCTTTTAGGGGCCTCCATATTCTGTCCCTTTAAGGGCTGCCTGTTGCAGTCAGGGTTGAGTTGAAATGGGAGGGTTTGAGTGTTGCTATGCTCGACTCCCACGCCCGGCTACATAATTGCTCCATTTCTGCCATCGCTAATTGCACAGAGGGAGCTTCGTTAGAAGATGTGCTTGTTTGCTGACTATCTATTAAAGTAGTAATGATATTGTAGTTGTTCTAACCTGCCTTCCTTTTACGCTTAAGGACTGTTTCGACTATCTCCCCATTTTGATTCAGAACTGCTGGATGGACCAATCAATGTACCACCAGGACCCTACAAGTCAGCTGACCAATAGAGGAACTGTTTGTATTTGGAAAAGGCATTATGGGCTATAACGCTTTTTAGCATCAGTGAGGTGTAGAGGAAGTGATTGGCAAGCTCAACTAGCCAATTGGATCAAGTCAAGCCGAGGGGAGAGGAGTGCCCCAAGCTGTGGAGAGACAAGATGCGCTGTGGCTAGTGAGGAGTGAGGAGCTGTGTTGCTTCTGCGCTGAAGAGTGTTGGCGCGGGAAGCGCGTGAAGGCCTGAAGCGGCCGTTTTGTGCTGTCGGCTCCGACGGGCGGTCAGAGGAGGCTGTGCTCTGTACAGCTACCCACCAGGCTTGACCTGAAGGAGGACTGGAGAAAATTGCTGAATCACGCTCCGTCCGAAGACAAGTGGAAGCTGCCGTTTGCAGTATCTCAGTGACGGTGAGTTTGTGGGAGCATTGGAAGCAGCTGCTTGGTGTGGTAATTCTCTGTTGCTGTTTACCATATAAATGTGTGAGGAGGATTATGGAGCTCAAGTAAATCCTGCTGTCATTAAAGGACTTTGCCTGTTGCTGGTTACCATATAAATGTGTATGGAGCTCAAGTAAATCTTGCTGCCATTACTGTACTTTGCCTGCTGCAGTTTGCCATATAAATGTATGCGGCGTCTCGTGGAGTTCAGGAGTAGCCCTGCTGACGTTGAAGGACCCTATCTTGTCTGGAGGTCGTGAGTACTAATTCAGGGTAGCTCCCTGTTGAATTGCCACATTGGATTCCAAATGGAATTACTGTACTGCTGACTGTTTAACTAACTTTTTCTTTTCTCTGGCGGTAGAAGGGGCCCTACCAGCTGCCACGGTTTGGACCCCCAGCCACTGAGGCTTGGGTACCTAGGACAGTGACTGGTAGGGATAGGCCTGTGCACAGAGCCCTCAGGTAGATGAGAGGTGATAAGTTATCTCAACTTGATTCCCCCTGTCCCTGTTGTTTTCCCCCTGAATAAATCAGATTGTTTTGTACCACCACATCCTGGCTAGTGTGCACATTAATGGTAAACTGCTGCTTGGTGATTGCAACATAACTGTGCCTCACTTTACAGGGGGTCCCCGAAGGGAGCTGGATTATATTTTCTGTGGGGTAAGTGTACTGGTGAACAAAATTGCTGGTACCCCGTGGGAGTCATTAGAGGGACAAAAGGGGGTTGCAGTAGCCCAGAGGGCTGTAACCGAGGTAGTCTTACTTGGGCTAACCCTGACCTCTGGGTGGAGGCACCTGTCCACGGATCTGGGCCACCACCCTGCCTCACAGGGAGGCGAGACAGGGTAGTAGCCCTAGGAAGCGCCCCTAGGGTTACAAATGGAGGCTACTACTGGGATTAAGCGCCCTAGTAGCCCAGTGAGGAGATACCCCAAAGATGGAAAAAATGAAAGGGATGTGTTGGAAAATTAAGCTGGGACCCATCAAAACCATGGTCCACAAACTGATGGGCTGGGGTGAAGTCGAAGAGCTGGATTCCCAGAAGATTGTATTATTGTTAGATGTGCCCTTGGGTACCCCAGCTGCTGATATTGTCTCTGTTGCAGAACGGGTAAAGTGTTTGGGTAAGGTTGAAGTGAAAGGGCGTATGGCTGATTTGCTTGACCAGACATTGCAGGTGCTACTCCTATGCAGTATGGCCATCGACCCTGAGAAGGTACCTCCTGTGTACTTTTGCAACATTCGAGGGTGCGCTCAGGGGTGGAGGTTAATCCATATCCTAAGTGGGTCCGCTACCCCTGGGGTCTCTCAAAATGAACAGTTTTAAGGATAAACTGCTTAGAATTGTTAGTTGTGGAGGAGGGACTACCCAGGAGTTGCTACAAGCCCTGGATCTGTCCAGTGATACTACCCCTCGGGTTCCCCAGGCACCTCCCTTGCCCACCCAGAGTTCAGTGTTGGCTTCTCTGCCCTTGGCAGTCCCTTCCAGCACAGCCAGATTCCTACCGTAAATTAAAACTTTTCTCTGGCACGGTACCAGTGCCTTCCGGGGAAGATGACCTGGAGGCCTGGATGGACTATGCCTCCCCTTTAGTCCAGGAGTGGCAATGCTCTGAGGGGGAGAAACAGAAGAGGCTGATGGAGAGTCTGCGGGGTCCTGCCTTAGAAGCCATTAGATTCTTCTGGGCCACCCGTTCGGAAGCCACCGCTGCAGAGTATCTCTCTGCTTTGGAAGGGGTTTTTGGGAGTACAGAGACTGGTGAAGATTTAGTATGGAAATTCAGGTCTGCTAAGCAGTGGAGAAATGAAAAACTGTCCGCTTTTGTTACTAGAGTGGAGAGGGCCTTACAGAAAGCCTATAGAAAAGGGGGAATCACTGCTACAGCCCTAAATCAGGTTCGGTTAGAACATGTCTCAAAGTCTGCCAGATTCTCTAGTGTAACACTGCTGAAACTCACCGATTGCATGATGGGGCCACCCTGCCTGAATAATGATCAACAGATGAGGGAAATTTGGAAAGTGGAGACTGATGAAGAGGGGTAGGAACGTATGTGTGGGGGCCGTGAGAACCCCTGAGTGGGACTCCTAATGCTAATAACCCTGAGGAGAATGGCTTCTCGGAGAATCACCGAGGGGTCCCCAGATTTCCCAGGTACTGCGGGGATGCGGGTTGTTTCCTCTGACCCCACGCTGGAGGGTGAGTTGAGGAGCTGAGATCAGGAACTTTACGGAATTGGCGAGGACTTAAAGCAGTCTACTGTGTATTCCCACTCGGCCCGGGGTCCCTGGAGAGTCATGTAGAACCCCTCGAACCCTAGCAGTAGAGAGCTTTCTCCCTCCCTCAGGGCCCCCAGAAGAATAGTGACCCCCGGACCAAGTTTTGTTATCACTGTGGGGAAAGATGCGCCCAGCCTGACTGCCGAGGCCGGAAAATTTAAGGAAAAAAAAAAAAAAAAAAAGAACAGCAGACTGATCGCCGACACTGGCCAGACCTGTGTCTCGGGCCCCCAA
Organism: Neoceratodus forsteri; assembly: GCA_016271365.2. NCBI lineage: Eukaryota > Metazoa > Chordata > Ceratodontiformes > Ceratodontidae > Neoceratodus > Neoceratodus forsteri. Next base: position 41,964,463 of record CM057452.1, on the reverse strand, counting down.
GAAAAGTGTGGGGACTTCAGGCCCATGCCGACTGGCTAACAATGTTGCTACCCCCAACTGGTCTGATGTGGTCCGACGCGTCTATGGAGACCGGGTGCAGGTGAACGAATTCCACCTAGAGCTGCATGATAGTGGCTCCCTAGGTGACCATCATGTTTCAGGACTGGTACCAAGCACACTTATCTGAAGTGCCTACTGCACTCTAACTGGCCTACATGTATGGGGGTTGAGCAACAAAGGCTTATCCGTAGTTGGGGTACATCCGTGTCTGGTTATCATTCCCTGCGACTGTAAATGAAATAGATGAGCAGGTGAAACCTTAGTGTTAGGTTTGCCCGCCCTGGACTGTACGATGGAGTGCCCTTGTTGATTGGAACAAATGCCCACATGTTTGGATGATTGGCCCAGTTAGTGCTCGAGAGGCGAGCATTTTAAACTGGGGCGAGCTTTGAAACATACCGGCTGTGATTCAAAAGGTCAGGGCCGCGGGAGAAGGGTAGTTTGGAGGAACCTGAAGGCCCAGTGGGAGTGGTATGGAAAAAGGATCCAGCCCCCGTGGTACTTGCCCCAAATGAGCAATGTGTTCTGCATGGAGAGATACGACTAAAAACAGATGTCAAGAATAAGTTGTTGATGTTGGATGCATCTGCGGAGGGAGGATTGCCTGAGGGGTTGTTGCTCAGACCCAGCATTCTGCCGGCTAGAGCCCATGCTTACGTTAAGAGGGTGATGGTTCAAGTGCACAATGTGTCTGATAAAGAGATTCGGATAAGAAGAGGGTGCACCCTGGCTAGCGTTCATTGTGCGGATACTGCTGTACTACCAAATAGAAAGAGTTCTCGGACGGGTGATAGAGTTGCTCCTGATCTGTTTGACTTTGGTGACTCTCCGCTGCCGACTGAATGGAAGCGCAAGGTCAGTGAGAGGCTTGCCAAGAGGAACCAGGTTTTTTCTCTGAAGGAGTGGGATGTAGGATGTGTACAAGGGGCTGAGCATCACATTCGATTGCACGACGAAAGACCTTTCCGAGAGAGATCCCGACATCTGGCTCCCACTGACATAGATGATGTACGGCGGCATCTGCAAGAAATGTTGGCTGCTGGTGTAATTCAAGAGTCTAGAAGCCCCTATGCCCCCCCCATTGTAGTAGTAAGAAAAAAGAATGGGGCAGTTCGGATGTGTGTAGATTATCGTACTTTGAATAGGAGGACCATTCCGGATCAATATACCATGCCACGCATACAAGACGCCTTGGATTGTCTGAATGGTAGTAAGTGGTTCTCTGTATTGGATCTTCGGAGCGGATACTACCAGATCCCGATGGCCCCAGACGACCGGGAGAAGACTGCTTTCATTTGCCCCTTAGGCTTCTATGAGTTTATTCGGATGCCTCAAGGAATTTCGGGTGCCCCAGCCACTTTTCAGCCTTGATGGAACGAGCTGTGGGGGACATGAACCTACTCGAGTGTTTGGTCTATTTAGATGACGTTATAGTGTTTGGCCGATCATTGGAAGAACATGAGCAACGATTATTTAAAGTCCTGGATCGGTTGGAGGATTTCAGCCTTAAGTTGTCTATCGACAAGTGTCAATTCTTCCAGACTAGTGGAAATATGTGAGGCCACATAGTGTCCCCTGAAGGCATAGAGACTGACCCTAGCAAGGTGGAGGCGTTGATCACTTGGCCTCAACCCAGGAATTTAAAGTGAGCTGCAACAATTCCTGGGTTTTGTGGCTACTATAGGCGGTTCGTCAGGAGACTATTCACGCAGTGATTCGCCTCCTTAATCTCACCCAGGGTATCCGCCACCACAAAAAGTATAAGAAGGTGTGCACACTGACATAGAAAAGAAGTATTTTCAGCCAAATGATATGTTTGGGGATCAATGGACTGCTGAGGAGAGGAAGCTTCCATGACATCATATATCAACTCACCCACGCACCCGTGTTGGCCTATGCTGTTTCAGCCAAGCCTTACACTCTTCATACTGATGCCAGTCTGCAAGGATTGGGGGCTGTATTGTACCAGGAGCATGCGAATGGACTGAGATCTGTAGCGTTTGCCAGTAGAAGTCTGACGCCATCAGAGAAGAATTACCCCGTGCACAAATTAGAGTTTTTGGCTTTGAAGTGGGCCATTGTTGATCAGTTCCATGACTATTTGTATGGTGCCAAGATATTAGTAAAGACTGATAACAACCTCCGACCTATGTACAAACCTCAGCCAGATTGATGCCACTGGGCATAGGTGGTCTCTGCCTTGGCCACCACTTACTACAACGCTAGAAATACAGGGCGGGCTAAACCATGTAGATGCGGATGCTCTCTCTCGGAGGCCTGTGTCCCAGACTGAATGGGTCCAGTTGTCTGAGCCTGACATAAGAGCCCTGTGCCAGAAATTTGATAAGGAAGAACGGGTGTCTCCTGACACGGTGGACTGCATGTAGATTGTTTGGGGCCGCGGAGAACTGTATACCTGCCGCCTACTGTCATTTCTCTGCCTTGGACACCAGCTCTCTGCCGCAACTCAACAATGATGATCTCCAACAGGCTCAATCCTATGACCCTATGATAAGAACGGCCGTAGAGGTTCTGCGGGCTGGAAGGGATGTATCTAAACTGCGTTCCACTGACTTGCGGACTTCCTTGTTGTACAAAGAAGGGCCCAAATTAAGGCTGATCAATCAACTACTATATAGAGAGACTGTGAGTAAGGAGGACTGGGTGCAACGACAACAACTGGTGCTGCCCTCAGCTTTCAGAGAACTAGTTCTAAGGTCATTGCATAATCAGATGGGGCACCTGGGCATAGATCGAATACTCGATTTGGTACGGACTCGATTTTATTGGCCAAAGATGAGTGCGGATGTGGAACAGTATGTCAAGACCTGTGGTCGTTGTTTGCAAAGGAAAGCGTTACCTCAGAGAGCTGCTCTCTTGGTCAACATTACTACTAGTGCTCCTATGGAACTGGTCTGTATTGATTTCCTGAGTTTAGAGCCCGATCTGAAAAGTGTTAGCAACATATTGGTGGTCACTGATCATTTTACCCGGTATGCACCGGCTTTCCCGACCAAGGATCGGAAAGCAACTACAGTGGCTAAGATACTTGTTGAGAATTTTTTCATCCACTATGGGGCTCTGCAGCGGATTCATTCCGATCAGGGAAGGGACTTTGAAAGTCGCTTGATTAAAGAGATGCTATCTTTGTGGGGGGGTACGCAAATCACAAACCACCCCCTACCATCTGCAGGGGGACCTTCAGCCTGAAAGGTTCAATCGTACATTGCTTGACATGCTGGGCACCTTACAATCCAAAGATAAATCGAGATGGAGCCAACAGATTAGCACTCTAGTTCACGCCTACAATTGTACGAAAAGTGATGCCACAGGGTTCTCCCCCTATCGACTGATGTTTGGAAGAGAGGCTAGATTGCCAGTGGATGTGTGTTTTGGGGTTTCCCCTGATGGGGTGTGGAGCAGAAACCATCTAAGTATGTACAGAAATTAAAGGCCCAATTAAATCATGCCTACCAACTGGCCCAGACCATGGCTGCTAAACGAAATCTGGCTAACAAGGAGAGATATGAGAAAAAAGTGAAAACAGTAGAGTTGAGAGATGGGGATAGAGTGTTGTTGAGAAATCTGGGACTGCATGGCAAACATAAAATTGCCGACAGATGGCATCACCTCCCTCATATTGTTGTGGGACAGCTGGCAGACCTACCTGTGTATAAAGTGCGGCCTGAAAACAATTTGAAAGATGTGAAAACCATACACAGAAATCATCTGCTGCCAATTGGGCAGATCTTGATTGAAGCTGAACCTTCCTCTACCACTCCTTCCAGGCCCGTGACTAGATCTGTTACTAAGAGAAGAACCAAGCCCGTGGAGCCTTCAACAAGTCCACCGAGGGAGCCTTGTCCAACCCCCCTGCAGAAGGAGATGGTCAACACTCAGTGTCAGAGGACAGCGAAGATGATGTTGAATATTATCCCTCTTATGAACTAAGTCAATTGTTTCGGGGCAATCCCCTCATTAACTCAGGAACTGAAGCTGGCCCATCTGTGTTGATTGAGCCCTCTACTTTGTCCCCGGAGGAAATGCCTCCAGAAGATGAATGGGGTAGTAGACAAACTCAAGGGGCTGAGTCCTTAGGCTTGGCTGAACTGTCTGGCCTGGCTGAGTTATCTGACTTTTCAGAAGAAGAGAATGAGATGGGGGAACAAGGCAGCGATATGTCAGAATCGGAAGGATGCCCTGGTGGTTCCCCTTTAGTACCTAAACAGCCCCTGGATGAGCCCAGTGGGGTTGATTCAGGGATAGAAGGTCAAGCCCCTAATAGTACTATGAGTATCGAGCCTGATCCCCTTGAAGGGATTCCTGGTGCAACTTCCCTGACATGGAAGTGGAGTCAGGGCCTGGTTCAGAATCCCCTGAGACCCCTAGACGATCCGGGCGACAGATACGGCCAGTAATCAAGTTGAGTTATGAATCTCTGGGTCAGCCAGTGGACCTGCCCCTAAATGTGGTTCACAAGGGGGTATATGTGTCCCCAAGTTCTTTGCCTAAGTTAGCCTTGGGGGATAACTCCAGACTATTAGTAAAGCCTTTTGAGTGTGGTGCCCCTGCCCCGGGGGACCAGTTAGTAGCTAACAGAAGAGGGAGCCCCTCAGTCCCGGGGTCACGGGTAGGACCCTATGATCTGAGTTAAAAAGTGTAAGATTTTATATGCATAATGTGTATACACTATAGTGCACTGTAAATGTAATATTTCTGTATGTGATTTAAAATGTGATGTAGTGTTAATTGAAATGTTCGCCCAACTTGCCTCAGGGGTAATGGCTTGACGTGGACGCCAAGTTTTTCCAGGCCAGGGAAGGTGTAACCCCCTTGCAAATGGGGGTTCCTAACGTGCTTTATGCCTGGTTGGTAATCGGCATAAAGCCGCCTAAAATGGGGACCTGGTGAGTGCTCTTTTAGGGCCTCCATATTCTGTCCCTTTAAGGGCTGCCTGTTGCAGTCAGAGTTAGTTGAAATGGGAGGGGGTTTGAGTGTTGCTATGCTCGACTCCCGCCCGGGCTGCAGAATAATCGCTCCGTTTCTGCCATCGCTAATTGCACAGAGGGAGCTTCGTTAGAAGATGTGCTTGTTTGCTGACTATCAATTAAAGTAGTAATGATGCTGTAGTTGTTCTAACCTGCCTTCCTTTGCATCAAGGACTTATTTTGACTGTCTCCCCCATTTTGGTCCAGAACTGCTGAATTGGACCAATCAGTACCTCGGGACCCTACAGAGTTGGCTGACCAATAGAGGAACTGTTTGTATTTGGAAAAGGCATTATGGGCTATGGCGCTTTTGCGCACCGGTGAGAGGCAGAGGAAGTGATTGGCAAGCTCAACCAGCCAATTGGATCGGGTTGCGCCCGAGTGGAGAGGAGTGCCCCAAGCTGTGGAGAGCCAGATGCATTGTGGCTAGTGAGGAGTGAAGAGCTGTGTTGCTTCTGCGCTGAAGAGTGTTCGCGTGGGAAGCGCGGGAAGGCCTGAAGCGGCCGTTTTGTGCTGTCGGCTCCGGTGGGCGGTCAGAGGAGGCTGTGCTCTGTACAGCCACCACCAGGCTCGACCTGAAGGAGGACTGGAGAAAATTGCTGAATTGCGCTCGGTCCGAAGACAAGTGGAAGCTGCCGTTTGCAGTATCTCAGTGACGGTGAGTTTGTGGGAGCATTGGAAGCAGTTGCCTGGTGTGGTACCCCTCTGTTGCTGTTTACCATATAAATGTGTGAGGAGGATTATGGAGCTCAAGTAAATCCTGCTGCCATTAAAGGACTTTGCCTGTTGCTGTTTACCATATAAATGTGTATGGAGCGCAAGTAAATCTTGCTGCCATTACTGTACTTTGCCTGCTGCAGTTTGCCATATAAATGTATGCGGCGTCTCGTGGAGTTCAGGAGTAGCCCTGCTGACGTTGAAGGACCCTATCTTGTCTGGAGGTCGTGAGTACTAATTCAGGGTAGCTCCCTGTTGAATTGCCACGTTGGATTCCAAATGGAATTACTGTACTGCTGACTGTTTAACTAACTTTTTCTTTTCTCTGACGTGAAAGGGCCCCTACCAGCTGCCACGGTTTGGACTAGCCACTAGGGCTTGGGTACCCAGGGACAATGACTGGTAGTGATAGGCCTGTGCACAGAGCCCTAGGTAGATGGGTATAGTGATAAGCTAATCAACTTGATTTCCCCCTGTCCTTGTTGTTTTCCCCCTGAATAAATCAGATTGTTTTGTACCACCACATCCTGGCTATTGTGCACATTAATGGTAAACTGATGCTTGGTGATTGCAACATAACTGTGCCTTACTTTACAGGGGTTCCCCGAAGGGAGCTGGATTATATTTTCCGTGGGGTAAGTGTACCGGTGAACAGAATTGTTGGTACCCCGTGGGAGTCATTAGAGGGACAAAAGGGGGGGGTTGCAGTAGCCCAGAGGACTGTAACCGAGGTAGTCTTACTTGGGCTAACCCGACCTCTGGGTGGAGGCACCCGTCCACCGGATCTGGGCCCCTTACCCTGCCTCACGGGGCAGACAGGGGAGGTAGTGGCTAAGGGAAGCGCCCCTGGGTTACATTTCCTTTTTACGGACAGCATTCTGTTACAGTTCTCTTCATGGAATCAGTAATTTGGAGGTCTTACTATGTCATGGTTTGTGTACAGAATGCTAAGTATGAGCTGTTGTCCTATCAGAACCAGGTTCAGGGTTCTGTGCTCAAACCATAACATAGTTAAAATTCCAGATCGCTGGTTCAATGAAGGGAGCTGTAATGGAATGCTGCCCATAAAAACAAAGCAATGGGAAATACAGTTTTTCACATCACATTTTATTTGGGTACAGTTACATATGTATCATTTAGGAGTAAGAATGTAATTTCTGAAACTAGGAACAATGTAAAGGGCTACTAATTTGAATCATTTCCTGTACTCTTTAAACACAGGGACCACATGAGAGGATTTCCATAATTCAGGCACAAAGCCCGTACACTGGGGCAGGTTAAGTATACTGATAATAGGGAGACTAACTCACATGCAGTAATCCTAAAAGGTTTAGGCTCAATATCATCAGAGCCTGTGGATTTAGAGTCAGGTACCTGCTGGAGTACTCTGCGAACCTCAACAGTATGAGCCCACTAGAAGCAAAAAGGGGGATTACAGAGAAGAGGTAGGACCCAGGTAAGAAGTCACCACTTGACAATGAAATAGGCAAGTCAGGAAAGGCCTTGGCATATGAAGAGAGAGCCGACAAATAGCAGTTGAACGCATTAGCTATGGTGGAGCAACTGTTACAGTTTACATCATTTAAGAGGATAGCTGAGGGTGAATGTTCACCTTTTACACCCAACATTTGCGTGATGCACTTTCTAGGATTTGGGGCAGTGGAGTCAAAAAGCTGCTTGTAGTGAAGTCTCTTATTGTGCCTGATTGCTTTTTTACCGTCATTCCTAAGTGCCCTATAAGCAGTCCAGTCAGTTGCGGATGAAGAGACCGTAAATACTACAATAAACAGTAAGTAAAAAAATGTTTTTGTGCACTCAAAGTGCAAATTGGGACCAGCCCCAGACTTGGATATGGGGTTCTTAGTGCTGACTGTTCCACTTTAAATTGTACTTGTTGAATCACTTAGCTCGTTGCTAGTCAACACGTCTGTCTCCAGTGGCACATACTTTCTAACTAGTGACTTACCTCTAGGCTTGGTGATGTGCTCAGCTGTTGCTAATGACGGCTGTGGAAGAACAGTTGTTGGCAAATCCTCACAGTTGTTGTCAACCACCTCATTCCCATGGATCCGGAGTACCATTCCTAGAGCTGTGCAACTAGAAAAGGTTTAGCAGCATTAATTAACAATAGTACATGGTGCATTACATGGTACCATACAGTCTGTAGTGATTTTTTTTAATTATTTGATTGGTTTTAACAGTTTTTTTTTACCATGATTCATCAGTGATATATACCCTCTGCGTATTGTTTTTTTTTTTTGTATAATTTATTTATTGTTTTTGCAAGAGAAAACTTACAAAGGTTTACATAGGAGGATATCAGTAAAATGATACTACAGACACTATGGTCTTACAAATATCTTGTGAATAACACCCCTTCCAGTGGTACAACATAGGGGGGATTCCCATTTTGAAAAATTTTACAACAAATAATATTACCCAATGCATACAGCCAGGAAGGACAACCAGGAATCTTAATAGGTTGTGTAAATAAAACAAAATACCCTTTTACCAAATAGTCTATAAAGTCTGAATGATTCCCTTCCCCCAATTCAGTCCAGTAGTGAAGAACCAAAGCTTATTCCCAAGTCTCCCAGAGCTAATACAATCCCTGTCTGTTAATCTAATCAGTATCAGTCATGAAACTGACCATGTAGCTGGTCCATTCCACTGGGGTGTCAAACAGACGAGGCATACTGATGAGTCCTGGTAGGACGAAACACGTGTCTATGTCTTCTGTTAGCACCCTCTGCAAACTGTGTGAGAGACCTTTCGGCACCATGCAATTCTGCTTAAAGTTGGACCAGCATAACATTCTGTGGTGATTTGCATATGCAGCCCATGATGCTTTGCATTGTGGGGGCATGTGTGATTTTGTATTTTCTTGAAACTTGGCTTCCCAGCCAAATGCCCTTTGGGGTAACCCTTGCCTCAGTGTTTGCGCACAGAGGTTCTTTGTCTTTTAAATAGTTTTTTATTTTAATGGGTTCACCACAATATATCCAAGGCACACTGCCTTAAGGGTAGCTGGTCCATTCCACTGGGGTGTCAAACAGACGAGGCATACTGATGAGTCCTGGTAGGACAAAACACGTGTCTATGTTTCTGTTAGCACTCTCTGCAAACTGTGTGAGAGGCCTTTCGGCACCATGCAATTCTGCTTAAAGTTGGACCAGCATAACATTCTGTGGTGATTTGCATATGTAGCCCATGATGCTTTGCATTGTGGGGGCATGTGTGATTTTGTATTTTCTTGAAACTTGGCTTCCCAGCCAAATGCCCTTTGGGGTAACCCTTGCCTCAGTGTTTGCGCACAGAGGTTCTTTATCTTTAATATATATATATATATATATATATATATATATATAAAAGAAACCTATATTTGACAGCAATTTTCCCCTTCCCACCCATAGTGCAGAAGAGCAGCAACATGGAAGCCATAAGGCCTCCCCACCCCTTAAATATATCCAAACTAAACATAGAGGAGAGACTTTGCTAGTCGCATTGACAATTCCCAGAGTTTACCAAATTAGGAGTAATCCTAAAGCCCCGTGTGAATCTATGAATCAAGTCCACAATTAAACCATAATGCACAGCAAATGAAAAGTGCGATGCAAATTATAGTCCAAACTAAAGGCTTAGTACATGCTACATTTTCAGTTCCAAACATTGAGGTATCAGATGCTTCACAACCCCTGTATCTAGCATCTACATGTAACCCCCCTGCAAATCGGGGTTCCCAAAAGTCTTCCAGGAGCTTGCCTGAATGCTCCAAGTCTGGGTGGTGTTCGGCGTCTGAGCTGTTTAAATGTGGTTCTAAGTGAGTGCTATTTGAACCTCCGCGTACTGTCTCTTTAAGAGCTGTCTGCTTGCAGACTTAATTAATTTGTATGGGGGGACAGTGTATTTAATGCTTGAATCCCGCCCAAGCTGTGGAGTAATTGCTCCATTTTGCGGTCGCTGGAAGTGTAAAGGGAGTCCATCTAAAAGCTGTAACTGTTTGCCTGTAATCATTTAAAGCATTAGCAAAATTGTAGTTTGTCTAACCTGCCTTTGTTGCAGCGGGGACTCTGTGTGTGTTACCCCTCCATTTTGGACATAAACTACTGTGCTGGGCCAATTAGGTTAAGGGAGTCCTAAAATGGAGCCTGTGGACGAATCAGAACATGGACTCTTAATTTTGAGCCAGCAACAAGGGGATTGTATAGACAGTGACTCTGGGATATGTAGTTTTGACCTTGGCACCTTTTTCCACCAACAGAGGGAGTCTTATTGTGAGTGACAGCCGAACCAATCAACAGAATGGTGTGGAGCTAAAGGAAATGCCCTGCTGTGTGACTGGAAAGCTCAGATCAGTTGTGACAGTGAAGAGAGAAGGAGCTCTGAGCTTCTGGGTGTATAGTTTCGTACGGGAGGCGCATGTGAGGCCTGCAGCCGTTGTAAGCGCTAGTTCGGACTGAATCTGACTTGTGAGGAGAAAGAAGTAAGTCTGAAGAGTAGAAACCAGGCTCACCCTGTAGAAGACTGGAGAAATTGCTGAATCGCGCTTGGTCTGTCAAGAACTGAAGCTGCTGTGTGTGCTCCTGGGTATTTTGCAGTAAGTGCGATCGGGATCGAGGCGCAGCCTGCCTGGTATAGTACTTTCCTTTTACATATGAATGTGTGTAGTGCTTGTGGGGAATCACTGTTTCCAATCCCCTGTACTGTGTGCTGTGTGTTGAAGCTGGAAGCAAACCCCAGTTGTCTCTGACTAAATCCGTTTGTTATCAACTGCAGTGGGGTCCAGTCACAAGGACCTTGTCTCCATGCCCTGTTGTTTCTGGCCATTCCAGAAGAACATCCACCATCCAGTTCTCAGCTTGGGTATTGTGAGTACAAATCAGGGTATTCCCCTGCAGCCTGTTTTCAATTACAAGTGTGTCATCTAATTATTGTTGTTTGACTTCTTCATGGACTGAGCCATCCGGCTCTGGATTACAATTGGGTGTTGTGCATATATTTTCTTCTACAGGGCCCTGTCCATCTGCACCTGCTAGCCAACCCCAGGCAACGGACCTGGCTAGCCATCTCCCAACCTGGGTGCCCAGAGTGTGACTTTTCAGATCCTGTATGTGTGCACAGTACTGTGATTTAATTCTGCCAATTAACCTGATCTCCCCCTCCCGTGTTTCATTCCCCCTAAATAAACCAGATTTGATGTTGTTAAACTTTAAACTGTCTGAAGTGTCAGTACCTACATATCAAGCATTGTATTGGCTTGTGTATGTTGATTAACCTTATTTTACAGGGGGTCCTCCGAGACGAACCTCAGAATCAGTCTCGAGGGTAAGTGGTACTTTATGATTGAACAGTGTGTACATGTGGGGTATTGGGACTGTAACTTCTGTACATTGGGTGAGCCACTAGAGGGAATAAAAGGGGGTCTCAGTGTCCCAGAGGGCTGTGACCAAGCTAGTCTAACCACTACAAACCCTGACCTCTGGGTGGAGGCACCCGCCATAGAACCTAGGCCCCTCAACCTGTCAGTAGTCAAGCAGGCAAGGGTAGTAGCCCTTGGGATAGCACCACCGGGGGGTTACATACATTACCAGATTACTTTATTTGTTCAGTCTTCCTCAGACCCAGTGTCTGGCCCATCCACCCTGTCCATTTCTTGTTCAATCTTCTGGATCATTTTAGTAGCGTCCTTTGGGTTGTTAAAAAGATAATGATGCCCATTCCACTGCAGTGGAGTTTAGCCAGGAGTAGTAACTGGTGCTGGACTTTAAGTTGGCGCAATCTGCCCCGCAGTCCATCAAAGGCCTTGCGGTGTTGGGCCTGGTGGGTGCTGAATGAAAGATCAGTAAACAACATAATTTCATTGTCACCATACTTTAAGGTTCTGCGATGCCAGGCAATTTGCAAGCGCCCGATCCCGGTCTCCAATTCCGGTACATACAATTAAGAAGGTCCTCGGGGTCGAGGAGTCTGTCATGGCTCTTCTAGGAGTTATTCTATAGGTCTTTTCAAGGGACAAAGGAAGATCCACATCATCATAATACAGTATGGCAGGCAGAAACATTTTGGCAAAATTCAGGCTGTCCTCCCCTTCGGCTCCCTCTGACAGCCTGATCACTCGTATATTCCGCTCCCTAGTCTGGTTCTCGACTGTCTCTAACCTTTGATGGAGATGAGAATTCTCTTTAATTAGTTTAGCAGTCGTATCCATCAATTTAAGGATAGAGGATTCAGAGCGTTGGACAATTGCTTCACAGTGTTCCATTTTAGCTTCTAGAGCAGACACTCTCGGAGTGACAGAATCAAATTTTTTATCTCGGTCCTCTACTGTTTTGACAAGTTGGTGAAGCGTGGCTAATATAGAAGTCAGAGAGGCCTCCTCCTGTTGTTTATCACCAGAGTCCCCTGCTCCGCCACGTTGGTCAGGCCTTTCTTCTCTGTTCTGCTTTTTTGGAGCGAAAAAGTTTATGGCTAGCGCTCCAGCTCCTTTAGTTTTGCCCATCTTGGCAACAGATGATGGTCTAAACACTCCAAAATGGCTTTTAGCACTTTCTAGGTAGAATAGATTAGATTTTAATACTTTAAAAGATTTTTCTGTCTGGGAGCTCGAGTAAAGTACTGCTTCCTCTTGGCTGCTCAGCAGCGCCCCTCACGTATTGTTAACCTCTGTTTCATTTTTCTTGCTGTTTTCAGAAGTTTTGGACAGGGTTTTCAAAGCTCAGGCATAAACCTAAACACAAATACTCTCTGGGAGCTAGTTAATTTCGGTTGCAGTTAGGCTGGTTGCTAGGTGTAGCTAGGTTGGAAGAGCGAGTGGTGCCAGTAGGTCTGGGATTTGGGCTTGCTTGCTGGAGGCAGGGGGACCCCTTCCTTAAGGGGTATAAATAGGGGTGCAAATAGGGGCGAGATTAGATTCTAGAGGATTCTGTGAGCTTCCAGAAAAAGAGAGTAGTCGGGGAGTTTGTCCTGCATGTTCAACTGGAGGGCTGCTGCGGGGCCAGGGTGGACCACTTGCCACCCCAGCCCTCCTCCCTTGAAGATCCACGTATGGAGAAGCAGAGGTTCGGGCTGTGGTTTAAGCAGGATAGTGGAGCACAAGTTCGGGGCCCGTCAGTGCAGAATGGGAGCCGGAGCCCGAGGAGTAAGCAGAAGGAGGCCTGCAAGGGATCTCTGGCACCTTGGTAGGGTAAGCACTGATGGGGCCCTGTGTATTTAAGTAGCTTCCCCCGTGGGCGAGTGCAGCCTGTGGGTCAGTGTGTGTCCTGTGAGCAGACCTTCTCTGGGCCTGGGGCGCAGTTCAGAAGTGGCAGCCTGGACTGTTATGGGCATAGTGGTGGCAGCACCACCCCTTTTCCCCTGGCCGGTGGCTGCTACAGGGTTGGGACCCTCAGGTTGGGCAGCCTGTGGAGATAGGAAAGGGTCCATGTGTGGAATGGTTGGTTGGGACCCTGGTGGGGTGGCAGACCGTCTGGGTGCTTCATGTGGCACAACCAGCAGTCCCCTGGGTGAAGGCAGTCCCAAAATTGAAATCGCTGCATGAACGGAAAGTGCCTCTGGGTCTCTGTACATCCAGGACTGTGACACTCTGCAGGGGGTTTTTAGTCCCTGTAGGTTGTAGGTCCAGCAGTGGTCATCACTCTGCAGGGGAGATCAGAAGGTGCGTGGCATCAGTGACTGGATGTCTGGAAGGTCTTTGGTGGCTTGGGTCTTGCTAAAGAACACCAGTTTGACTGTGTAAGACCTTGAAGTAAATAAAATGCTCAATGTTTGGTAAGATACCCTCCCCCCGGAGGAGAAAGTTTAAAGTAAGACCAAGTTGGAGATGGGATTGAAACAGTAGAAACGTCTCGTGCTGTCACAGTCCCCAGTGAATGCTCAGTTTTGAGATTCGGAGAATGAAAAGTAAACAGGTGCCTGAGTAAAGCTCAGAGTGAAATGAAGGGATATGGAATGGAAGTGCTGCTCTGTACAAGCTACTTTTAAGTGTCATCTGGTTCAGTCCACCATATTGCTGATGTCAGGAATGTAGCCTTTTTGGCTCGAGGGAATGTCTGCATGAAATCAGTCTGTTGGCAAAAGAGATTGGTGCAGAATAAATGTCAAGTGGCTACCTGTAAAGTAACCCTACAGTTGTTTAACCAGGAGTAGCACACTAAGCGGAAAACTTTTTTACAGGAGCGACCTGGGAGCACAGGGAAGTTAAGTGACTTGTTCAGGGTCACACAGTATGCAAGTGGAAGCTGTGGGATTCAAACCTAGGTCTGGTCTGCTGGATGTCACCAGATTTGCAGCTCAGAGCCTTAAACTACTGCGCTATACTGCCTCCTATCACTGCACTATACTGCCTCCCACAGTGAATTGATTACCCCCGCTCCATGGAGTGACTGTTTCTGTTTATCAACTGTTAATTAAATGGGATCCCCTGTTTCTGCAGCTTTGGTGTTTGCCTCATTTGTTGGAGAAACTGTTTTGCTGCTAAAAGAAGTTTGCCTCCATAGCCAGTCACCAGTGTATTCCAGGGTGTGATCCCCGATAACCATTCGCACCATCGAATAAGCCGTCGAGAGGCCTGCCTGGTGAAGACTGTCTACAAAGGCCTGTGGGGGAAGTTGGCAAGGCCAGGCAGGTGAAGGTCTGCGTCATCCCACCAGTGCTCCACCCTGCATCATTTGGCAGTCCATAGGCGGAGCTGATCCATCATCTGTAACACCCAAGGGTATCCAGGTACTGTTTTCCTCTTTTATTTCTGGACTATGTTTACTTGGTTGTGTACTGCCCCCCTCCCCAGGACATTTGTCATCTGGATACCCCTAGATGCGGGTGGGGAGGGCTTACATCCATATGTCTATTTACAAAAATATTTGATTACCTACCAGAGAAGGGTTTTCCTGACTGGCCAACCCGTAATGAAGTTAAACCTCCTTTGTCCACATGGAGAGATTGTATGAAGACATTTATTGCAAAAATCTAAAACCTTGAGATGTCCCTTGGCTGCAAATAGAATAACTCTGCCCCACTTGTCCAGTCAGTGGAATACAGTCATATGGTCACTGGGAAGCAGTATAGGCTATAGGTTAGAGCACCACGCTGTGAACCAGGAGATTTAGCAGACCTGGGTTGGAATCCCACAATTGCCACTTGCATACTATGTGACCCTGAGCACATTACTTAACCTCCCTGTCCTCCTGGGTCACATCCGGAAGCACTGGCTCAGTGCACCTTTCCCAGCCAAATTTTCTAAAATAGAAATAAAAAAAAGTCATCTTTCTTAGTGTGCTGCTTAACACGATATTTAGTAATAATGATAATAAAAAGATCCTTTCAAAAAATAATTTCTTATTCTAATGATAATGATGTTCTTTGAGACAAAACACTAGCTGATTATTGGCAGAAGCACTGGATTTACAATTTCGCTTCCTTGCAGAAAAAAAATTAAAGGAGGTAAGAATGAGGATTTAAATTGTCTTACTTTTTACATTAATTATACCTACATTTTATATATGTTTTATTTATTTAGCTTTTATTGACACATATGTACCTATTTTCGGGTACGACCTGGGAGGTTACAAAGGTATACAGGTACTGCAAATGTTTAACAGTGAAAATATAGCGACATAATAGATAAAGGTAACAACAGAAAAAGATTACACAATTAAAACAGTATATACATAGGATACAATATATTACCACGTAATTTAGTCATCATGCTTTTTGAATTCCTTACTAAATGTAAAATATTGATTATATATTACATCCATAATGACAGTGTGTGTATAAAAGCCAAGAAACTGCAGTTTGATCTGTCACCAGTAAAGGGCAGCTGATGACATTACTACCACCGCAAATAGAGGGCTGTGCATAGTGGTAATGTCAAATGCAGCCACCTACTGGTCACAGAGCAGAATGCAGTTTCATGCATTTATAACTCTAGGAAAATGTTCATGATTAACAATACTTTACAATATAGAAAACAGGATTACATATTAAATAAATACAGTGGCAGCTATTTAATTTTTCCCTTTACCACAGAAAAGTTTGCTATGTTAAGGTACTGTAATACAGCACTTCCCCCATTACTGCAGTATCATTCAAGGTACCACATAAACTGGTCTTAACATATTGTGCTTTGTCAGCATAACAAAGTAACACTTCACTGTAGGTTCTCTTGGAACAAATAATAAGTATTTGTCAATGCCAAATGTTCACTGCTGGTATTGAGGTTGTACCGGATCTTGCGTGTACACATTTTTATTATTTAACTGGGACTGGTCCCTTATTTCCCAAGCCCAGCACATAGATGACGCATTGCACTACTTCACCACCGCCTTTAATACCGCCTGTGATACACCGACCATCAAAGTGACCACTAAGAAATGCAGTGCCCTCTGGATCACCCCAGAACTCCTACAACAGTTCAAAATGCGTGACAACCTCTGGCATCGTGCCACTGCCTCCAGTTTGCTAGGCGATAGGCAGGCCTATAATGCTGCCCGCAATAAGCGTACCTGGGCAATCCGCAAGGCCAAGGCGGAGCACTACAGAACCACCCTAGCCACCTCCTGGGGTAGCACAAGAAAGTTCTGGGATAACATCAAGGAACTGAATGGTAAATCCTGCTCTCCCCCCCACAACTTAGTGTTAATGGTACTACCACCACAGACACACCTCACATAGCTAAATGCCCCAGCTCCACCTTCTCAGACCTCAGCTCAGTCTTCCCTAGCAACTTTTTTGATCCAATTCAGCCTACCCCACTGCCTGAGCTCCTCCACCCCCCTTCAAACTCAGAGTCATTGCCCCTACAGAAGCGAAAGCCTACCTGTCCAAAGCCCTCCAGAGCTCCAATTACTGCAAAGATGCCTTTGATATGTGTATTCTATACCTTGCGCTAGACTCAGTTATCTCCCCACTCATGGACCTTCTAAATCTGTCCCTGTGCCTGGGCCAGTTCCCAACCTCATGGAAAGCGGCAGTGATAACACCGCTATTGAAATGTGGTGACAGCTCCCTCCCAAACAACTACTGGCCCATCTCGATTCTCCCCCCTCTCTCTGAAGCCCTTGAAAAGATCATGGTCAATCAGCTCACTGACTACCTCCTCGCACACAACCTCTTATGTAGGGAGCAGCATGGTTTCAAAGCTGGTCATAGCACTACGACTGCCATCACAGAATTCACGTACTCCCTGCACTCCATGCTTGACAAGGGGCACCTCGCAGGGGCCGTGTTTATAGACCTCTCAAAGGCCTTTGACATAATTTCTTATCCCCTCCTTCTTAACACATTACAACAAATTGGAGGTCTCTCATTGTGCACTCTCATGGTTCTCCAGCTATCTTTCATCTAGAACCCAATGTGTTAAAATTAATAATACCATATCTACTATTTATTTATTGAAAATGTTTCACCAGGAAAGGCACACTGAGCAAAAAGATGCTCATCTCACGGTGCAACCTGGGGGGGGGTACAAGGGAGGAGGGTATACATACAACAGTCAATAGGTTGAACTTGGAGTAGAGCAATACAAACAATTGTTACATAATTGAGTGAGATTAATTACGAACTTGTTACATGAGGAGAACACTACATACATGAGCCTCAAGGAAGGTGGCATACATAATTAAATACACGTCTAGGACTATACGTGATTATATAAGTGCCAGTAGCAGAGATTGAACTGAAGCATGATGCACCAAGTTGGCAGAGGGAAATGGAAGTCTGAGATTGGGGCAAGGGAGAGGTGGCAGGACTGTATAGCAAACACTGGGGTATTTAGGGGGGTTGACTTAGGGAAGATGGTAGGGGAATGAGAAGGGAGATAGCAGAAGTGAATGAGACAGTAAGTGCATTTGTTGATTAGGGCAATGTATAAGCCAGACAATTAGGTGAGGCCAAGCCACTGGTCAGGCACGTAAGGAGGAGGGGATCGAGAAGGGGGGGAAGAGAATCAATCAGGGGGTGGGAGGTCAGGGGCAGGTACAATTTGGTGCAAGGAAGTTAGTGAGGGCAGAGGATAGAGAGAGTTTGGATGAAGAATGGCGGATTTGGGCCGTCAGGCCATTCCAGAGCTTAGGGAAGAGGTAAGAGAACGCCGATTGGCCTGTGGAGGTCCTTCGGTGAGGGATTACTAATAGCCTGCAGTCAGTAGACCTGAGGGCGAAGGTGGGGGTAGGCGGGGAAGATAGGGAGGACATGAGGTAGGGAGGAAGGGAACTGAGCCAAAAGTTAGAAACAAATTTAGCACTGTGAAGTAGGCGCCGGTTACTCAGGGATGGAAGGGCCAGTGAATGGAAGAGCTCACAGTGATGGGTGCGGGGGGGCATCGAGGGCAAAGTGGCAAAAAGCATTGAAGAGGGGGGTCCAGTCTGGCTAAGGTGGACTTAGAAGCAGAGCTGTAGACAACAACGTGGTAGTCAAAGGAGGGTAGAATCATTTTCTGGACTATTTCGCTTCTCACAGGAAGCGGGAGACTAGTGCGGTTTCTATAGAGGGCACCAAGCTTTGGGCGCAGTTTTGATAGGATGGCGTCCATGTGTGTGGAAAAGGAGAGGTGGTGATCACGCCAAACCCCCAGGTACCTAAAGGAGGGCATGTCTTCAAGGATGGTGTTATTTAGGGTACGGAGGATCAGGGGGGATGCAAGTCTGGATAGTCTCTGTCTAGTGCCGAAAGACATAGAGACAGTTTTCTTGGCGTTTAAGGAGAGTTGGTTAGAGTTGAACCAGTGTTGTACTTTGTTGAAGTCGGTCTGAAGATTAGAGGTGACTTCTTCATAGGTACGGCCGGAAGTAAAGAGGACCATGTCATCAGCGTACATGTGTATTGCGGTAGTGGAGCAAGAGTTAGGCAGATCATTTAGTAGGATGGAGAAGAGGATGGGGCCAAGGACTGAGCCCTGGGGCACGCCGGTAGTAATAGGGAGTGGGGGAGGAGGTATTCGCCTGTGCGCTTAGGAGTTCCCCAGGGATCTATCCCAGGTCCCCTGCTATTCAGCATCTACCTTAACGCCCTGCCTAAATCCTGCCTCGGCAACCTTCTCCTCTACGTGGACAACGCTGTTCTTTATGCCGCACATCTTGATCCTCTCTCTCTCCAGCATACCTTACAAAACTCCTTCTCTCAGATTGAACACTGGTTTGCTGAACACAGATTGGTGGTCAACACTGATGATGCTCTATGCCCACCACCAAAACAGATCAAAGGATTTCCCCCTGGAAATACTCTTCGCCTGTCTCATCCCACTGGAACAGGTCCAAAAGTATAAGTATCTAGGTATTACATTTGACTCTTCCCTCTCATTCCACGAGCATATAAAAATTCTCACCTCCGCCACCAACACCTGCATTGGTCTCCTTTACAGACATAAAGACTGCCTGCCACCAGAAGCACTTCACCTAGCCATTACCTCCTCGGTCTTATCGCTGGTGGACTATGGCCTCACAATCTATGCTGCCGCCGACCCTACGGCGCTTCATCAAATACAAGTAGTCATCAGTAAGGCCTGCTGGCTCCTCTCTGGTACCGACAGAAATATACATACCTGCACCCTATAAGTGCTAGAAACATAGAAACATAGAATTTGATGGCAGATAAGGACCGCTTGGCCCACCTAGTCTGCCCATTTTCCTACCTAGCAGATAAGCTGCAGATCCTAGTTAACCAACAGCTTACTTCCTCCTACCCCCCACTAGGACTGCCTTATGCCTGTCCCATGCATTCTTGAATTCCCCCACTGTTCTTGACTCCATGACCTCCTCAGGGAGGCTGTTCCATGCATCCACAACCCTCTCTGTGAAAAAATACTTCCTCACATTACCTCTGAGCCGTCCCCCCTCTATCTTCAAATTGTGCCCCCTTGTTCTTGCACATCTCTTTTTCTGGAAGATGCTACCCTCTTGGACTTTGTTGATTCCCTTGAGGTACTTGAAAGTTTCTATCATGTCCCCTCTCTCCCTTCTTTCCTCAAGGGTATACATATTAAGCTCCTTTAGTCTTTCTTCATATGTCTTCTGGTGCAGACCCTGCACCATTTTGGTTGCCCTCCTCTGGACAGCCTCCACTCTGTCTATGTCTTTGTGGAGATGGGGTCTCCAGAACTGCACACAGTACTCCAGATGGGGTCTCACCAACTGTCTGTACAGAGGGATAACAACTTCCTGTTTTCTACTATTGATGCCTCATCCTATGCATCCCAGTATCCCCCCAGCCTTCCTTACTGCCTTCTCACATTGCTTGCCCACCTTTAGGTCATCTGATATAATTACCCCCAAGTCCCTTTCTATTTTAGCTGTTGTCAGTATCTCACCCCCCATTGTGTACTCTTCTCCCTGGGTTTTTGTTTCCCATGTGCATTACCTTGCACTTCTTTGCATTGAATCTGAGCTGCCATACATTTGACCATTCCTCCAACCTTGCCAAGTCCCTTCTCATCCTTTCCACTCCATCTTGTGTATCAACCCTGTTGCAGATCTTTGTGTCATCTGCAAAGAGACATACTTTTCCTTCCAGTTCCTCTGCAATGTTACTTATAAAGACATTAAAAAGGACTGGTCCCAGTACTGAACTCCTGTGTACCCCACTAGTAACCCTCCTTTCTTCACTGTGTACCCATTTACTACTACCCTTTGCATCCTGTTGTTCAGCCAATTTTTACCCAGGCTACCACCTTGGGACCCACTCCAAGGCTGGCTATCTTATGATTAATCTTTGTGTGGGACTGTATCAAATACCTTGCTAAAATCTAGGTAGGCCATGTCCACAGCCCTCCCTGGTCTACTACTTTGGTCACCCAGTCAAAGAAATCTATTAGATCTGTCTGACACGACCTTCCCATCGTGAATCCATGCTGCCTTGGGTCCTGTGCCCCACTGGCCTCTAGGTACTCAACAATTCTTTCCTTCAGAAGTGATTCCATCATTTTCCCTACCACTGAGGTCAAACTAACTGGTCTGTAGTTTTCTGCCTCTGTCCTGCTCCCACTTTTGTGAAGAGAAATCACATCTGCCCTCCTCCAGTCCTCGGGTACCAGCCCATCCTCCCATGATTTGTTAAAGAGAGTAGTCAGCGGTGTCACTAGTTCTACCCTTAGTTCTTTTAGAATTCTTGGGTGAATCCCATCAGGCCCCATTGCTTTGTCCACCTTCAATTTTATTAGTTCTTTCAGAACCCTTCTTCTGTAAATGGACTGGTATCGACCCCATCTTCAGAGTGTTTCTCTTGTTTGGTTTAGGTAACTCCCCCTCCTCTTCCTTTGTGAATACTGAGCAGAAATATTCGTTCAGTATCCCTGCTTTTTCACTGTCACCCTCTACCCACATTCCCTCCCCTTTATTAAGCTTCAGTATCCCTCCTTTGGTCTTTATTCGCTCCCTAATGTACCTATAAAAGGTCTTATCCCCCTTCTTAACAGAATTGGCTATCCTTTCCTGGGTTTGGGCCTTTGCTATTCTGACTGCCTTCCCAACCTCTTTCTACTTTAACTGATAAAGTTCTCTGTCCTGCTCCTTCTGTGTTTCCTTATATTTCCTGAATGCTGTCCTTTTCTCCTTAACCTTCCCTGCCACCTCTTTTGAGAACCATAGCGGTTGTTTCCTTCATTGTGTTTTATTGATTTGCTTTACACAAAGGCTTGTTGCCTCTGTGATGGCTGTTTTGATCACTCTCCATTGTTCCTCCACCCCTCCTTCTTGCCTGTTTGCTAGTGCTTTTCTGAGGCATTCTCTCATTTTCCCAAAGTCAGCCCTCCTAAAGTCCAGTACTCTTGCTTTTGTATGGCTTGATTGTATGGCTGTGTTTATTGTGAACCACACTGTTTGGTGGTCGCTTCCCAGATGGCTACCCACTTCTAAATCTGAGATTCTTTTCTCTGTCCCCATTTGAGACTACCAGGTCTAAGATTGTTCCTCCGGAGGGGTTCCAATACTAGCTGTCTGAGGCATGCCCTGTAGGGCATCAAGAATGACCCTGTTTGGATGTGCCTGCAGCAAAGGTGCTTCAGTTAACATCTGGCATATTCAGGTCCCCCATCAACAATATCTCCCCTTTTTCTGCCATTCTAAGGAAGCCTTCTATCATTTTCTTGTCCATTCCCTTCCCCTGAGATGGGGGTCTGTATACAACCCCCATGTGGATTGTGGTGCCAGTTCCTGTCTCCAGGGTGACCCAAAGTGCCTCATCTGCTCCCTGTTTACTCTTTAGTTCTGTTGCTTTGCTTTGCTTTGCACATGGTTCGGAGACCAATGAGTTGTTTATTTTAATCACAGGGGAGGTGGATGTGAAGGAGGGGAGAATAGGGCGTGGACCACTTTCCAGAATTTGGAAGGGGAATTGATGTTTTTGAGAAAACAATATCCTCTCCCTTGAGGAAAGATTATTAAACCAGACCTGTCTCTTCACCAAAAAAATCCATCTGGCTTTAACCCCAATAGGTGTCATGGCTTCTCTTCAGGCAGCCACCATCTCAGCGTCCACACGGGCCGTCCTAAAAACTATCTGGAAGGTGCCTAGGTCAGGATCACCTGGCCCAGCCAATCCTTCCCCTTAGAGCTCCATCCTGGTACAATGCCCTCCCACCGCTGTCATATCAATCACCAATCTAGGTCCTTTTAAAGCCGCCTTAAGGGCCCATATCCTCTCCTCACGTCAATGCCAGTGTAACTGGTAACCTGTGGATCCTGCACCATGCCGCTAGGCCATGCACTTGCCCTTGGCCAGGCAGTGGAGAGCCCTCACTATTTCTAGCCTACAGGCTCCTCACCTCCCTTGGTTACCATATAGTTGCACTGGACTATGATTATATTACGTATAAGACAAGGCCTCCCTGAGGCAGCTTACTACGAACTCATATCATGTATTGCTTTAGCTACCAATTTTATAGGTCTTAACCGCTCATTAGATGAATATGTTGATAGCTCTGCCCTGTTTTAGCTACCAAATGTATAGGCATTAACCCGTGCTTATTGTATTTATACTCTGTATGATTGCTCACCCACATTTATTCTATGTATGTACTGTATGAATGTCTATGTTTTATTCTGATGTGGAGCCTTTGGAAATGAGTCTATGGCTCAAAGGGTTATAATTCCGATTTCCTAAATAAATAAATAAATAAAAATGTGTCATTTTCAGTGGTGTCTTGCTTTGACACATTGTTACATTGTAATTACCCAGGATAGGGCAGCTGAGAGGCAATATCTACTTTTAAGCGGGCTCCCATATTTTGACCCCAAACATCCAACAGTCTTTTTATGACCTGATATTATGATCAAGATGTGGCAAGATAAGGCCATACCTTATTATTTTATTTATTAATTGAAATGTTTCACCAGGAAGACACACTGAACAACAAGTTGCTCGTCTCCCAGTGTGACCTGGGGGTGCTACTGGATGAAGAATTAGACATACAGTTTAACATTTAAAACATACAAGAAATTAAACATTCAATTACATTTGTAACAAGACAGTTAAAAAAAATTATAAATAATCGTTCAGTTGCATTTGTAACATAACATACAATTAAATTTTGAAAGGCGCCATAAAAATAAAGATATTATTATTATTATTAAATAGATCATACCTGTGAAATATGCATTTAATTACAAATGGCATATCTGAGGAACATAGTACATAGTGGTGAAGGGGGAGGAGAGCACGCTGAGACACAGGCTGGGGGGTTGAAGGTTTAATAGGGGATGTGAGTCACGGAGAAGAACTGAGGCATAGGAGGACAGTTAAGGAGGGTTAAAGCAGGAGCAGTTAGATGAGAGAAAGTTATGTAAGGCAGAGGCAAGGCAGTGGGAGGAGGAGTGCCATATTTGGGGGGGAAGGAGTTCCAGTTTTGTGGGAAACGATGGGTAAAGCCTGACTGACCGATGAGAGTGGTACGACGGGAGACCAACAAAGTGCGAATGACAGAGGATCTGGGGGAATGGGAGGGGGGGAGGTGGGGAAGAGAGCAAACATGAGAGGTAGGAGGAAAGTTCTCCTAACCAAAATTTAGAAGCGAGTTTGGCACAATGAGTGAGGCACCTGTTGGCAAGCGGGGGAAGGGAAATGGTGTGGTAGAGGTCATGGTGATGAGTGCGTGATGGAGCATCAAGGGCAAACCGACAGAAGGAGTTAAATAGGGTGTCCAATCTGGTTAGGGAGGATTTGGGA
Source organism: Neoceratodus forsteri (assembly GCA_016271365.2). Taxonomy (NCBI): domain Eukaryota; kingdom Metazoa; phylum Chordata; order Ceratodontiformes; family Ceratodontidae; genus Neoceratodus; species Neoceratodus forsteri. The sequence continues at coordinate 41,940,545 of CM057452.1, read as the reverse complement.
GCGGCACCATAGACTACATCACAGTAGTCGAAAATGGGAAGGATCATCTTCTGGACTAGTTCACGTCGTGCTGTAGGAGGGATGCAGCTACGGTTCCTGAATAAGACACCAAGCTTGGGGCGCAATTTTTTCAGGATGGCATTAATGTGGGCAGAGAAGTTGAGATGTTGGTCCAACCATACCCCAAGGTATCTGAATGAGGAGGTGTCCTCTAATATTGTCCCGTCAAGGGTATGGAAAGATGGTAAAGGGTGGAGCCTATAGAGTCTCTGTGTAGTGCCAAAGGTCATGGAGACAGGTTTTTTTTGGCATTTAGGAATAGCTGATGTGAGGCAAACCATAACTGAACCTGGTGGAAGTCAAGCTGAAGGGTGGTTGCAACATCAGCAGGGCATTTGCCAGACGAGAACAGGACAGTGTCGTTGGCATACATATGGATAGACGTGGAGGGGAAGCATACTGAGGGCAAGTCATTTAGGAAGATGGAGAAGAGAATGGGCCCAAGCACCGAGCCCTGTGGGACTCCAGTGAAAATAGAGGGGGGGGGATTATATCCTGGATCTTGACTGATTGTGTTCTGCCTGAGAGGTAAACTCTAAACCAGTTTGGGGCAGAAGTAGACAACCCAGCAGCCCTAAGGGAGCAAAGAAGTAGGGCATGAGAGACTGTGTCAAATGCCTTGGTGAGGTCGACAAAGATAGCAGAGGTAATGAGGCATTTATCCATCCCAGTGAGGATGGAATCAGTGAGCCTGAGTAGGGAGGTGGTAGTGGAGTGGTTCTTCTGAAAACCAAATTGGAATGGGGTAAAAAAGGAAGAGTCATTGAAGAAGGAGGTTAGCTGAGAGAAGACCAAGTGTTCTTGGAGTTTAGCAAGGGCAGGGAGTAGGGAGATTGGGTGAAAATTTGCAGGGGAGGAGGGGTTGCCACCCTTTGGGAGAGGGAGGACCACGGCATGTTTCCAGGATGTGGGGGCAGATGAGGACAAGAAGAAAAGATTTAAGATCAAGGAGAGAGGGTAAGCTATAGCAGAAGCTGAAAGGTAGAGGAGTTTAGGGTCAAGATCATCCGGCGATGAGCCACTGGAAGGATTAAGAGAAAGAAGGGCCATCAGTGTTTCTTCTGGGGAGACCACAGAAAAAGAGAAGGAAGGATGGGCATGGACGGGTTGAGTACTGGGTGTGGGAGGATGAGGACGGGGGAGGTTAGGGGGAGTGACTTTAGAAGTGCTGTGGCACAGGAGGTATAATAGAAGTTAAACTCTTGAGCCACTGCACATGGTTCGGAGACCAATGAGTTGTTTATTTTAGTCACAGGGGAGGTGGACGTGAAGGGGGGGAGAATAGGGCATGGACCACGTTCCAGAATTTGGAGGGGGAATTGATGTTTTTGAGAAAAGAGGATTTAAAATATTCAGACTTGGCAAGTCTGGTAGCTTTTGTGCAAGCATTTCTTAACATGCGATACCTGGCATGGTCTAGGGGAAGCTGGGAGACCTTATGTTTCCTCCAAGCTTTGTCACATTCCCTGAGACAGGTCAGTAACTTAGGGGAGACCCAGGAATGATGGTTGCCATGAACTCTAGTGCGTTTGAAAAGAGCATAGGCATTCCATGTAGTTAGAAATTTACCTCTAAAATAAGCGAGGGCTTGGTCAATGGAAGGGGCAAAGGCAATAGGGGACCAATCGGAGCTGGCCAGTTCATTAAGAAGGGGATTAAGGTCTAAGGAGCTGAAGGAGCGGAGTTGCAGAATTTTGTGAGGCGGTTTAGGTCTATGGACTTTCCTGACTACGAAGATTGGGTGATGATCACTGATGGATGCCCGATTTAATGACTCAGTGGGGTTGAGAGGTGAGAGCACAGTCTATCAGGGAGTGGTTAAGAGTTTTATGATTTAGGTGGGTGGGTTCCAGGATGAGTTGGGAGAGACTGAGGGCCATGATGTCATTTCATGTCTTGGCAGTTGTTGGTGATAGCCAGTTCTGGTTTACAACACCCAGGATGTATAACTCGCTTTTATGTGAGAGCGAGGTTATGAAAGTAATGAGATCCAAAGTATCAGATGACGTGGAACCAGGATGACAGTAGATGCCAGCTATGAAGATAGGGGAGGAAAAAGGCAAGGTAATGTTTACTACAAGTGCTTCATAGGCAGAGGGTACTAAGGATGATAGAATAAGAACTGAAGTGAGGACAGGATATACATGGCTGCTCCACCACCCCTGCCAGTCCTATCCTGCCTGATTATGGAATAACCTGGGATATTAATGGTGAGATCAAGTATTTTAGCGTTTAACCAAGTTTCCGTTAAAATTAGTATATCATATTATATTGTTCTATTATATATTATATATTGTTATAATCATATTTTATGTTAGAAATGCATCAGAGATGCCCATGGTGGCCCAGTGTAACTTGCAAGGGATCATGGGTACAAAGAAAGCCATGGGCCCAAAAATTATGTGATTTTCTTGTTATTGGGCAGAGAAACTGTTAGCTTCTAGCCAGGGACAGGATTTTGATTAAATCATTTAAAATGAGACAAAAGAATAATTAAGCAGAGCTGGAACTAGGCAACTCAATTTGTGCTTGAATAGCCCTCAGCATCTAGTGGTGCCATTTCGTCTGGATTCCTTTTGCCTCTGCAAGTCTACCCTGCGCTAATCTAGTTACTGCTAAATGGACCAGTATTTTAGAGTAAATGACTGTACTGAGTGTAGCTTTTTTTTTTTAAATTCAAGTTTATTGCATAATTTGGCGCAACATTACATTAAACAAATCTCTTGTCCAACTTTTCCCTTTTTTTTTAAAAGTAACAATTCCATCTAATTCAGTACATCTTGATAAACAATAGTCCTTATTCAATATTTCTTTACATCACCTCATGCATTTAAAATATCTTAACCTCTTTCCTTTTTATTTTAACTCCTTTTCTCTCTTTTTTTTATTTTTTTTTATGAGGAGCACCCCGAGGCAGCACCACCTTGTCCTTCAAATCGACAGCCCCTTTCTAATGTGTTCTGTCCTCCCCCTTCATCCCAGTTCCTGTGATCTCAGATCATCACCCATGGAGTTCACCGCCTTGCAATGACATGTGTCCTCAAGTTTATTTTGTAAGTAATTTCCTCCATGTCTTTAATTTCATTGATAGTTAATGCCCAGTCTTGAGACGTCAGAGGATTCACTGAACCCCACCTCTTAGTTATGGCCTTATGCGCGGCCATGACAAAAATATTCCACAGATAAATTTTATCTGACCTACTGAGTGTAGCTTAATTACAGTCATGGTGGGGGCTGGATCTGCTCCTGGAATTCAGGCTGAAACTGGTTTGCCTCTAAGCCCTGTGTTTCCTGTAGAGATGAACATTTGTTATTTTATTTCTGTAATAAAATATTAAAAGCTGATTGGTTGCATAGCCATGGAAATGGAATGCTAGCCAACCACAGGGCAAGCCAGTATCCACTGGACCTGCCCTTTTGGAAACCCTTAAAACAAGGGTGTAGAAGGTTATCAGAACCTTTTTACCATCCTGCTTCTGTCTGCTGCCTGTTTGCCATTTTATCCTTTGACTTTGGTGAAAGAACATTGTGCTTGGGACCCTGCTGTGAGAGCAGAGACATTTTCTTTCAAGAGTTCTTCTGCACTACCAAGAGCCAAGATTTTCAACTACCTTTTTAAAGACTTTGCACTTCAAATACAGCAACCAAGGACTAGAAGTAGAACTTTAAAACCAGAATTTCACAGTTTTTATTTTCCATTTTCTTTTCCATATCCTGTAACCAATGTTTAAAAAGATCTGTCTTTAAGTTATTTACTTCATTTATTAATTAATTAGTAAAACTTTTGGCTTATTTTAAGATAATTCTGCCAGTGTCTTTTGTGTGTGTGTGTGTGTGTGTTAGAAAGAGTTTGCTCAAACTATACTATGCCTGTTTGACTGCTAAGGGCCATACACTACCAAAGTAAAGTACCACAAGGGACTCTGTGGACACCAGGAGGGGGAAGAATACAAAAGGTCTCAGGAGGGGTCTGTCAGGGTTAGAACCGGTCTCTGCATTTCTGGGGAAAGGCACATATAAGGTGTTATAAGGGAATCCCCTGAAGACCTATACGCGCCTGTGGTTTTTCTGGTTCATTGTGCAGTGGCCGAGAGGGTTCTCTCCCAGCGTGCATTCACCTCCACACGCACATGTGTGTCCGCAACAGGAGTGGGGAGAAAACGGAGCTGACAGGCTCCATTATGGTCCTAGCTGTGATCCCGGTGATTGGGCTGGAGCCCTGCCTGTCAGTTCCGAAAACTGGGATACAAATCTATGAACATATGAAACTTGCCAGCAGAAACAGGCCTCACGGTCTATCAAGCCTGCTCGTGTGTGCACCTAGCACCTATAATGCAGTTGCCCCTCCCCCCAACCCCCTGTTCATTTCCTAGAACTGCTCATTGGCCTTTGCTCAACCCACACTCCTTGTCCTGTCCCATGCCCTTTTGAAGCTCCCCACTGTCCTGCAGGCCACTAGGCCACCAGCTCCTCAGGTAAAGCATTCCATTTTGGCACCACCCTTTCAGTAAAGTAATGCCTTCTCATCTCCCTCCTGAACCTGCTGCCCTCCGGACTTAGCCCGTGCCCCCATGTGTCCCTTCCCTTCCTCATCTTAAACAGCCCCTCTGTGCACTATTTGTTGATCTCCCTCAAGTATTTGAAAGTTTCAGTCATGTCCCCCCATCCCTTCTCTCCTCCAAGGTGAACAAGCTCAATTGCGCCAGACGTTCTTTATAAGTTCTGCCTTCAAACAACATGAAGTCTTGCTATATTATGACATATGCAGTGAGTCCCAACCTTCGAACTGCTCCGGAGGTGAAAGAGTTAACTTTCCATGCCAGGCATGGAACTTTGAGCACGAGCTCGGTTGAAAGCTCTGTCTGTTGTTCTTCAAACTCAAACTGTCAGATTCTTTACTCTGCCTCACTGAACAGTCGCTCCGGAGATTTCTCCTTCTGCTCGGTTCATTTTGTCGGTTAAAGTATTAGTTTTTTGGTTTTTTAACTGAATTTAAACCGCAACCTGTCAGTTCAAGCTCTATCTGTGGTACCGTAAGTACTAGATAGGTTTTACATTTTTTTCTGTGTGGAACTTGTAAACCGTATTATCGGTTCAGTTTGAACCGATCAGGTTGTTGAAAATTCATTGAATTCTGTCTTTTAGAGTGCGGTTCCCGGTTCTTATCGGTTCTAAAAAAAACGGATTTCATTACGGTTTTTTCCACAACCCGTGACACGGTTGGGAACCGATAAGAGGGTCTTGCTTGGCGGATTGCCATAAACGGGCAAGTTTTGGTTAGGCTGGCACTATGTATGAGAAACCCAAAAGAAAAACCGGGCCCACTGGGTTTCAACACTGCAGTGTTTGTGGGGAAGCCTTTGCCAAGGCTGACCCCCACACCACCTGTGTTTATTGTCTGGGGTTTGACCACCTCAATGCAGACTGCCAGATTTGCAAACATTTTCCTGCAGCTACCCTGGATAAGAGAGTTGGTAGGCTGAGGGAAAGAGAGGCCAAGAAGTCCGCTGACCCGGATGGCCAGCCCGGTTCGGTTGTAACCAAATCGAGGGAGTGCCCTCTGACCAGGGCGAGACTTCCTGCAAAGGAGAGCCGACTGGAGGAGTCGGTTCCAGCAAAAGGACTAGAAAATCAGCAGGTGTGGAGCCAAAATTTCCATCTCCAACCGCTGAAGAAATAGCCAAAGCGATTAAAATTGTCCAGTTGCTTTCTCGGTTCCGACCAACCGCACCATTAGGTAAGCTGTGACGGTTCGTCGGGTCCACCGTCGGTTCAAGAATATGTTTTAGAGGAATTTTATGAACCAGAGGAGGGGGAAGAGGAGTATGAGGAGAGTGAATGTGGATTTGAAAGTCTGGATGTGCCCATTGAACCGGACATCTCCCCAGACAGACCTTCAGGAGTGTCTCCCCCTAGGCTTTCTGAGTCCCCTTCTCATTTTATGCTTTATAAAAAAGTGTCTGAAACCCTGCAGCTCCCTGTGGAGGAAGCTGTGGATGATCAAGAGGAGCCTGACTATGTAGAAATGATGGATATCCCAGAGTCTAGAAGACTGTCTATTCCTTTGCATAAATCTTTTGGGAAACAGACAGTAAAAATTCTAAAAACTCCTCACACTATACCTCCTGTGGATAAAAGAATGGACAAGAGGTACACATTGTCAGGCTCTAATACAGAGTTCCTTACACAACAATGCAGCCATGTTAGTAGTGCAGGCTGCAGCCTGTGACAAAGCTAATATTCCCTTGGCTTCACACCCCCCTGACAAGGACTCCAGGAGGATTGATGCCATGGCAAAGAAACAGTACATGCAGCATCCTTGGGACTCAGACAGGCAAATTATATGGCTTATGTTGCTAGATATCAGAAATCCAGATGGGATACTGTTATGGGTCTAGCAAAACAGGTCCCTGGCCAGCTTGCCAAGGAGCTGGAGCAGGTGGCTGCTGATGGTATTGAGGCATCCAAGGTGCAATTCCATGCTGCAGTGGACTCTAATGATGTGTCATCAAGAGTCATGGCTACATCTGTGGCACTTCACAGAATGGCTTGGCTCAGATGTACCAGCCTGTCACAGGATACCCAGACTAAGGCCATGGATTTTCCTGTTGTGGGTAATTCTCTGTTTGGGGAGCAGACAGAGAATTACATGAAGAAAATGGATGAGTATAGGACCACCTATAGGGAGTGCACTGCCAAGGAAAGGCAGGCCACCTCAAAGGCAGCCTCCAGGGCAGGGGCAGACCTTTCATAGGCCTTTACCAAGCCCAGGCCTCCTCTTCAGCTTATGCCCAGAGGGGGTTCTTTAGAGGGAGAGGCAGACGGGGTACAAGCAGACCTGCTTCCACCCCTCAGCCTAAAGCCCCTGCCAAGCAGGCACCGTGATGGGGTGGCCAGGGTCGATTCTCCACTAGTTGTAGGGGGCAGGCTGGCTTACTTTGTCCAGGACTGGAAGTCTTTAACATCAGACAAGTGGGTCCTGGAAGTAGTAAGCCAGGGACTGGTTCTCAGCTTCAAAAAATTTCCAAAGATGAGAACCAGGTCCTTTCCACCTGCAAATCCATCAGAGGCACTTGTTCTAGAAACAGAAGTTTCTACCCTCCTGGCTCTCAGAGCTGTGGAAAGGGTTCCACCCCTACACCAGGGCAAAGGGTTGTACTCCAGGTACTTCCTTACCCCAAAAAAGACAGGAGAATGGCGGCCCATCCTGGATCTCAGATACCTAAACAAGCACCTTTTAAAACCAAAATTCAAAATGGTGACTCTGGGAATTATTTTACCCTCTCTAAGGCCAGGGGACTGGCTAGCGTCCCTGGACCTCAAGGATGCCTACTTCCATGTTCTTATCAGAAGCTCCCATCGAAAGTACCTCAGATTCGAACTGCCCTCAGGCCATTACCAGTTCAGAGCAATGCCCTTCGGCCTCACCTTGGCCCCGAGGGTATTCACAAAATGCCTGGCAGTAGCAGTTGCCCACTTAAGAAGGCAAAAGATTGCCATCTTTCCTTAACTGGACGACTGGCTCATAGTAGGCCAGTCTCCAGACCAAGTCAGACTACACCTTCAGGTAACTCAGCAACTGCTCACATCTCTAGGTTTCCTTCTCAGTCTTCCAAAGTCAGTTCTAGAGCCTGTCCAGCTTCTCACCTTCATAGATGCAGAACTGAACACAAAAGAGGCCAGAGCCTTCCTTCCTCTGGAAAGAGCAAGGACCCTGGTCTCTCTGGCCTTCTCCTTCACCCTGCAGGTCTCTCGACCAGCAAGACATTTTCTGCAGTTCCTGGGGCACATGGCTGCTTCTACAGCAGTGGTGCAGGGAGCAAGATTTCAGATGAGGGACATCCAATTCCATTTGAGAGCCTTTTGGTCTCAAAGGAGAGACTCTCTAACCAAATTGATCCCAGTGACTCAAACCCTGATCCAAGCCCTTCAGTGGTGGCAGGACCAGAGCAATCTGAGACAAGGGGTCCCCTTCACCCCTCAGTCTCACTCCTTAATCCTTACTACAGATGCATCCCTCTTGGGTGGGGAGCTCACATGGGCGACCTCACTACCCAGGGATTGTGGTCCCCTCAGGAATCTCTGCTCCACATCAACCTGTTGGAACTCAGAGCAGTTTTTCTAGTAGTTCAAGTTTTTTCCACATCTGTTCAGAACAAAGTTGTACAGGTCAGAACAGACAACACCACTACAATGTGGTACATCAACAAGCAAGGAGGCACTTGGTCTACGGCCTTGTGCACCGAAGCAATGAAGTTGTGGTCTCTGGCTTATTCCCTGAACACCTCCCTTACGGCAGTTCACCTCCCAGGCAAGGACAATGTCCTGGCAGATGCTCTCAGCAGGATTTCCCAGGGCCATCACGAATGGTCACTGGATCCCCTAGTACTGGAGGTAGTATTTGCCAGATGGGGCACCCCGCAGATAGATCTTTTTGCAGCCCCAGACAATCACCAACTTCCCCTTTTTTGTTGCAGGCCCCCAGTGTTGGGCTCAGTCCCTCTGGATGCCTTCCTTCTCAGTTGGAAGGAAGTTTCATGCTTTTCCCCTTCCTCTTCTGTTCAATGTGCTAGTCAAAATCAGATCTCAACCCTGCAAGATGATCCTGATTGCTCCAGATTGGGCCAGACAGCCCTGGTACCCACTCCTTATGTCCTTAGCAGTCCACCTTCCCCTGTGTCTTCCCAGGAATCACAACCTGTTAACCTGTGCTCAGGGGAGAGTTTGGTACCAGATCTCAAATCTCTCTCAACCTCAAGGCCTGGCTCTTGAAGAGTTTGCTGACCTACACCTTTCCAGGTGTACTGATATCTTGAAGGCTTCTAGGAAGCCTTCCACCAGGCTACTTATAATTCCAAATGGAAGAGGTTTTCCATATGGTGCTCTGGCAAGCACATTTCAGAATCTGCTGACTTACCCACAGTCCTGGATTATATGGTGCATTTGAATACTTTGGGGCTGAGACCAGCTACCCTAAAGGTGCACCTGACAGCCGTGTCTCTTTCTTATCAGCAGGTAAACCCTCTTCTCTTTCAGCTCATCCTGTATTCTCCAAGTTTTTAAGGGTTTCCACCAACCCTCCATTCAGGGACCCTGCCCTGCCTGGGATCTTAATATTTGCATTGCCCAGCTTATCAACCCCTTTGAGCCCTTGTCTTCAGCAGAGCTTAAGTACTTGACGTGGAAAACTGTGTTTTTGGTAGCTATCACTCTGCCAGGCGATAAGTGAATTACAAGCATTGTCAGTGGAGCCTGATTTTATCTCCTTTCATAGAGATAAGGTGGTCCTCAGGACTAACAGAAAGTTCTTGCCTAAGGTGGTTTCAGACTTCCACCTTAATCAATCTATGTCTCTCCCTGTGTACTTCACTGACCATTCCTCCTCTGGCGAGAGGAGACTGCACAGTTTAGATATCAAAAGAGCCCTTAGTTACTACATAGAACGTACCAAAGGTCACAGGTTTGACTCCCCCCAACTGTTCCTCACTTATGGTGGGGTTGGTAAAGGGAAACCTGCCACTAAAAGATCCATTGCCAGGTGGATTGTCTCTTGTATCCAATTTTGCTATGAAAAACTGGGTAAGGTTCCTCCCTCAGGCTTGAGGGCTCACTCTACCAGAGGTACAGCGGTGTCTCTGGCTGCTGCCAGGGACATCCCTATCCTAGAGATATGTCAAGCAGCTACCTGGAAAACAGTTCACACTTTTACCAAGCATTACTCCCCGGACATCCAGGCTAGGAGTGATGCTCGGTTTGGCACAGCTGTGCTTCAGAGCATATTTCCTAAGTAGGTTCTGTCCCTCCTCCATGGAGGTACTGCTGTATAGTCTGCATATATCATAATATAGCAAGACTTCATGTTGTTTGAAGAAAAAATTACTCACCTTAGTAATGTTGTTTCTTCTAATGGAGTCTTGCTATATTATGACCTCCCCCTCTGCCTGCCCCTCTCAGAACCTCTGCTTTTGGGATGTGGGTGGGCAGTGCAGTGTTGGCACTTAGTAGATGCCCACCTTGTTTTTTTCACTTCTCCTTTTTGGGGTGTTTGGGTGTTGTGTTTTTAATTTTTGGATCCCCTGACTTGAGTCTTTGTTTTGGGACCAAAAAATGTGTTCTTATATTTAGTAGCCAGTTGGCTAGTGTAGATTTACAGCTTCCACACAGAACCTTAGTGAGTTTTGCTCGTAAAGATCTGACAGTTTGAGTTTGAAGAACAACAGACAGATTTTTCAACTGAGCTCGAGCTCAAGTTCCATGCCTGGCATGGAAAGTTAACTCTTTCACCTCCGGAGCAGTTTGAAGGTTGGGACTCACTGCATATGTCATAATATAGCAAGACTCCATTAGAAGAAACAACATTACTAAGGTGAGTAATTTTTTCTTCCATCCCCTGTATCATCTTCATCACCCTGTGTTGTACTGTCTCAAGCAGCTTTATATCCTTCCTCAGGTACGGCCGCCAATGCTGCTTGCAGTACTCCAACTACGGCCTGATCAAGGGCCTGTACAGGCGCAGGATCACATCCTTGTGCCTGGACAAGAAACCCCTCGCAATGCATCCCAGCATCCTGTTGGCCCTAGCCATGGCCTTCCTGCATTGAGCAGAGTTGTTTATGCTCCCTGTTATTATGACCCACAGGTCCTTCTCCTGCTCAGTGACCTCTAGCTGCACCCCACCTAACCAATATTCCCTCTTCGGGTTCCTCACCCTGAAGTGCATAACCTTGCACTTCTTTGCATTGAAACCCAATTGCCACCTTGTTGACCATGCCTCAAATCTGGTTAGGTTGCTCTATAGCCTCTGCCACCCCTCTGTGTCATCCACTACAGCACCCACCTTGGTGTCGTCCATGAACAGACTGATCCTGCTCCCAATCCCATGTGCAATGTCCGATATGAATCTATATGGGGAAAAAAATGGTCTCTGCATGCAAGCTGTTTTGTGTTCTCTCCCACCTCCCCATTTATACACCTCCCAGATGGCTCATCCAGGGGGAAAACTGTTAAGCAGCTTTATCTGGGAAGGTGTTTATCTCCCCAGATACAGCTGCAATAAACAAAGAGCCCATTGGTCAGTGGTAGGGGCTTTCCCTAGATAACAGGCTGCATTCAGGTGTTCCAATCTCTTTTATCCAAGCCTAAATGGGTTAAGCATATAGTCACCCCAATTTGGGAGCAAGTCTGAGAGAGCAGCTGGTCTTTCTGCCATAACCCCTTCAGAGATGCACACCACAAAATAATTCAGAATAAACTTCTACACTCCTGGTACAGGATGCTAACAGTCCTGCACAGAATGCATCTAACCCATGATGATAGTTGCTGGCAGTATGGTTCATGGGGGGGGGGGCTACTTCATGTAAAATGGTCCTGCCCCCTTCTCCAACCATTATAGGCAAAGCTTTGGCTGTTTGGCTCCACAGTGTTATAATTCACAGTTCCCTCCTCTTCTGCTCTCCTTATACTGGGCATCACAGGAGAAGTCCCTCACAGTACCCACAACAGACATAAATGACTAGGCCTCCTTGGTATGCAAGCCAAGAGGCTAATTCTCTGCTACTGGCGCAGCACTGACATTCCCGCTTACCAAGAGGTACTTGCCAGTCTGGCTCAGACTGCTTCCTTTGACCACCTAACACACCTGACCTGTAGCACTGTGAGGAGATACTGTGCCTGCTGGGAGCCCTGCCTGCAGTGCCTGTCACCTAGATCTGGAATTAGCTCAGTGCACTAGGCTGCAACTCCATCTCTATGCTGTAACTGCACAGGTGGGAATCTAGGGATAGATGTATGTGTTAGTTGAGCAATAATGCACAACAGCATGTGGGCTGTTGTGGGATTTACCCACGACTAGTGTGATTTGGTCACGAGGCTGCAGGCTGAGTGACTTAACCACACCTAAATCCCACAACAACCCACACCCTAGAGTGCATTACTGCAGTTATACTGTGGGTGGTATTACATGTAAGAAAATACTGTAAAATAAGTTTTACAAAAAGATAAATTTATGTTTTTCTAATGAGTTTCTGGAGAAATACCCTTCCTATGTTGGGAAAATAGTCCTGTAACAGCCAGGTTAAGGAGAAGAATATTTTGTTCCCTTCAAGGATCCTCCCCTCTCTTCTTCATCACTGATCTGATTTATATATATTTGTGTTTGTTATTTGAATATGGGGAAAAAGAGAAAGAGAAAGAGTTTATAGTGTGGCCTGGAATAGTGACCAGATCAGATCAGCGAGGAGATTTGAAATCCAGAGCACAGCATGTGTTGCTCTTTGTTCCCAAATACTGATAGTGCCCGTATGCTGCTGTTTTCATTAAGAAAGCATTTTTTGTTTATTTGAGATTGGCTTGGGTTGTTCCCTCTCCAAATGCTAGTTTGATACACAGCAGAAAGTTGAAAGTGAAGGGGAGGGGGTAGAGGCTGGATTGGCATGTTACTCTCTCTCTCTCTCTCTCTCAGAATGCTATTTCCCGAATGCTACCATCTTGTTAAATAAAAGAAATTAGCTTTTTTTTTTTAAAGAGAGAGAAAGTGGGACTTTTAAGATGGAGCAGACGCTGATGGGGGGGCGGAACATGGGTTCGCAGATTAAATCAGTGTGCTCAGCTGTTAAAAAAAAGAGAGAGAGAGAGAGAGAGAGAGGGGCTTTTAAAATGTAGCCAGCAGCTAAAGTGGCTGGGGGGGAGGGCAGAATATGGGAGTGGAGACCAGATCAGTGTGCTGGTTTCTCGCCTTCCCCTCAAATGCTACTGTCTTCGGCTGTTAAAAAAAAAAGGGAGAGAGAAAGTGGGCCTTTAAAACTGAGGTGCCAGCTGAAAGCAAGGAAGGGCGGAACATGGGAGCAGAGACCAGATTGGTGTGTTGGTCTCTCTCCCCCTCAAATGCTAACATCTTCAGCAGCAGAAAAAAATAGAGAGTGGGTCCTTTAAAATTGAACTGACAGCTGAAATGGGGAGGGAGGGGGGCAGAACATGGGAGCAGAGACCAGATCATTGTGTGTTGGTCTCTCTCTCTCTCTCTCTCTCTCGAATGCTATCATCTTCAGCTGTTTACAAAAAAAAGAATGGAGCTCTCAAAACTGAGCCGACAACTGAAAGTGGGAAGGAGGGACATAAGAAAAGAGACTGTATCGGCGTGTTGTGGTCTTGTTGAGACAGAGATTTCAGATTGGACAGGGAAAGAAAGGGAGAGAACAGGGAGTGTTTTCAGAAGCAACGGTCGTGGATTCGGTGGTTTCGGGAGTGGTGAATGCGTAGTCATTTCACATGTGGAATGAGTCTGAGTTTTGTTTGCTCACATGTCTTGGGATTGTATTATGTTTACTGATCTGCTGCCGAGAATGGAGTTGAACTTTTTCTGTTAATGTTTTTTTGTGTTTGTAGATTTGGGCTTTAGCAGTTTAGGAAAAAATGGCGGCTAAAATGTTTTAGAAAAGGGCACACAGCGTAGTGATTTTGGATGATTTTTCTGAAGCGGTGGGCTGGTCGGCTGGTACTTGATGCATGGGTTGTGGTGAGATGTATTCCTAGCCAGACAGGCATCTCAGCCTATCAGATTGTAGGATTTGTGATGACTATAGTCAGGGGCTTAGTTGATTTATTTTTGGTGGAAGTCTAATACTTTCATGAAGCAAAATCTGGAAGTAATTCCAATTTTTTTGAAGTTTGAAGTTTGAATACTTTCCAGATCTCACAATTTGGAAGCCAGTATTCTAGGAAGGATCTGTTTATGGATGTTAATGTAAACATTAATGGTAAAATACAATTTCTTTTGGAAAAATCCACCATTTTTTGTCTTCTGTATCTTCATTTGTGGAAGTTATCCATTTTTTGTCTTCCATTTGGAAGTCAAGGACATCCTCCCCCTTTATTTTGGAAACTTTTGCCCTATTTTGGGAAGTCAGATACTCCCAAAATGGAATTAACTGAAGCCCTGAATAGTATAATTATGAATCTAGTGTGTGTGTGTATGCTATAGATATAGACATGCAAGCTTGTGAGGATAAACTTTTGCAAATGTTTTTGATATTTTGAGGGTGGTCTGACCTAGAATGGGAATATTATTTTTATCCCCAGTCTAGGTCCATTTATCCACACAGTACTGTAGGTCCAGACTGAGTTTTTCTGGTTGGAGCTTCATCTTGACTCAGTAATGTTATGTTGGGACAACATCCCTGTTGAAGGTGACCCCTGAACAATCAGGATGCACCCGGTTACTGACCCACTCCGACTGTACGCTGAACTCAGTTACTAACTCCCCTTCTTCTGTACGTTGAACCCAGTCACTGACTCATTTTCTAGTGTACTCTGAACTTTGGCACTGACTGCTCTACTACTATATCTTGAAGCTAGTTCAGATACCCGTTGCTAGTTCAAAGATGAGTTTTCCACCCCCATGCTCCTGTTTCCTGGGACATCGCAGGGTCTCTGCCGGACTTACTGCAAGCTATCGTTATTTTATACTACTCTGGAACAGTGTGACCACCTAGCCTAGCTCTTCAATGACTGTCCCAGAAACAAGCATTAATGTATTTCTGCCTTGTGGGAAAGCCAAGGCTTCTAACTTCTCTTCTTAAAAGTTGGGTTTATTATCTACAGGCTAGGCAGTACCGTACTGGTCCAGTCTATTTATTTTTAACCAGGTATAACACACTGAGCTGAAAGCTTTTTTACAGGAGCGACCTGGGAGGACAAGGAGGTTAAGTGACTTGCTTAAGGTCACACAGTATGCAAGTGGAAGCTGTGGGATTCAAACCCAGGTCTCATCTGCTGGATGTCACCAGATTTGCAGTTCAGAGCCTTAGACCACTGCGCTATACTGCCTCCAAAGTCTATGGATAAGTATTTCAAAGAACATGAAAACTAAGTACTTTTTTCAAGCCTAGACAAGCACACTGTCTGTGTTGTCTGTGGCAGTTAGGCAATCATTATTTGACAGAGGGTGAAAAGAAAACATCTACTCACTGTAGTAATGTTGTTTCTTACAAAGCGATCCCTCACTAAGTTTAACAAGTGCATTCATTCCCCTGGAATGAGCAGCCCCAAAGCTTTTAGAATTGTATGCATATTATGGAATTTAGAACGAAATTCAACCTCTATTGTGTGGTCACACTCACCCCTGCACTCTAAGTAAGCAATAATGCCCAACAGGGTGTGAGGCATTGAGCTGTACCAGACCACCAAGGGCGTAATAAGGCCCAATGCCACAGTTGGCGGGCCTTATAGCCCTGCATGGTCTGGTATAGCCCAATACCACCCACCCTGAAAGGTATAATTGCGCTTAGAAAGTGGGTTTTTGGTTAGCTTTTAACTAAAAATGTTTAAAAAGAAAAGAAAATGTAGAATTTCAATACAAAGTCATCAACCCATATTGAATGTAAAGTAGTCCCTCCACTACTGGAATTGCCAGTAGAGGGTGCTGGTATGTTTTAATGTGCATCATGCAGCCACTTTCGTTTTCTGTGTTTCACATACCATCCCCCCCCCCGGCATTTCATTAAGGTTTGCTCATTTACTGTCCCCGATCTCACCTCCTGAGTACCGTACTGGCCATTTTTTGTTAACTTTTCATTTATTGGCTTTACATATATGACGTATACATAATACATTCCGTCTTGGAAACGTCAATAAACCATTTAACCAGATAGGAAACATGACACATTTCCATAATATACAGGATTACAGTATCTCCAAGTTTTTGCTAAAATCAAGAGGGGGGACTTCTTAATATTTAAATCCAGTTACTAAAATTTCAAAGTTCAGAAATTTCGACACCGAAGTACATTACAGCGGTAAGTCGCTGTTGCTGCTGTAATGTACCCATGGGACCATGACACTGCTTTCTCCAGGTTTGTCCCTCCCCAAATCAACTCCAACTGGAGTTGACAATCCCTAAGTTATGGGGGATGGGTGGCAGAGCCCTTTGCATGGGAGGGTTGTGGGGTGAAGCCTCCAAAAATAAACAGACAGTTTCCCAACAGATTTATGCCAACCGTAACTTGCGGTTGACATAAATCCGTCGCTGTAGTATCGCATCGGGAAAACATTGTCGCTGTGGTGTCATGGACCTATTCTGTGTGACTAACCCATGAGCAGGTGGAGTGAGTGCCAGCAAATGTCCCAAACGTGCATAACAACAGCCTCACTCTGTGAGTATGGGTTCTGCCTTTATAGCTAAAGTTTTAACCTGGTAGCGGAAGAACAAACCTCCCCCTTGAAATATTAAGAACCCAGGAGAACAGCAGTGCACAACTTCAGTGCTATTTAATAATGTATTCTAAGGCATGGGGAGAACACAGTCAAATTCTCCAAGGCTTCCTAAAGCAAACATTACCACTTAAGGTGATGCATTTAAATCAGTACAGTAATAATGAGCAAATTCTATAGAATGGCTGTGTTAACATTATTCAAATACCAGTGGAGATGAAAAACTACTCCAATACTTAGAAGCAACATTTCACCATATAAGCAGAAGATTGAAAAAGGGTAGAAACAGAGCAACATATAAACACTCAACTTGTTCTCTAGGAACCTGTGACAGCAATCACTGTTAAAGGGGCAAGTAACTTAAATCTCATTAAACCTTGCTTTAGGTTTTGTCCAGTGAGTCATCTTGGGGTGTCTGAGCACAATTGCCAGACTGCTGAGCCTCCAAGCAGGAGACCCATGTCCTAGCATCTAGCAGATCAATAAAAATCTATACCTTCTTGCTGGCCTGGTTGCGCCGAGGGCTGAGGCGCTGGACGTCTTACCGCACGCTATGCTGGCAACCCGGGTTCGAGAACAATCTCGGGTTGTCAGGGTGCCAGCACAGGGGGGGAGTAGCATGATAGAACACGGACTCTCCTCTCCCAGGATGGTCCATAGTCCTGCTGCCACCGGATGGAGGTCTGGTGGTAGGCGCAAGCGGTAACGGAGCAACTGGTAGGGTGGGGGCATCTTGTAGTGAGTGACGTGTGTATGCCTCCACATGTGCATGCTACGTGGGACACAGGGGGATCTGGGAGGAAACAGAAAAAAGCTTACAAACTATATATAGAACAAAAAAGGAATGCTGTCTTTTCCTGGACAAGTCGAAGCTTCCCAGGGAATAAAATGTTGTGCGATACCTTAAGTTCATGGAGTTTCATCGTATTTCTTCTGCTGCTGGTGAATGGTGTAAGATATGTCCGGGAACAAATGCACAGTATGACCCTGCACACTCAAAGGGTCCAATCGCTTTTCCAGATTAAAAATACAGTCTCTAGTGCCCATACTGTCCACGCCACCATGAGCACACAGGGAGTGTCTTCCAAAAGTCGTCCACTAGGGCCAACTCTATATTCCGTCACAAATCTCCACTCTGGAAAGTCTTAACTGGCTCGCAAACTGCTCCAAAAGCCATTCCTTGACAAAGAGAAGGGGGTGATCCCCTTTCAGTCCCTCTGGGAGATCAGTCAGACGTACAGTACGTTAGAGCTCCGCACTTGATCTTCCAGTATCTCCAATCGGTTGTTAACATGCTGAGCTTCCCTTGCTCACCAAACCATCACTGTATTACATTTATTAGCGTTGTTGCTGTAGGTTGTCAACTGTGGTGTGTAATTGTTCAACCGAGGATTCCACCAAGGTGATCCATCCTGAAAGGCCATCTAATTTAATGTTCGTAGCAGTAACTGACGTAATTACAGTTTTGCGTTTGTGGCCTAGGGACCGGATTGTTTCCTCTGCCTTGGCACCAGTTGCTGCCATTTGCCCAGTCGACCTCATGGCTAGTCCTCCCACTGCCGTTTGGCCTTGATCTCACTTCTTTGGATTGCCCATCTCAACTCCAAAGTAATCTGCTGCACACTGGTACCCTTTTTATCTATTTCTATTGGTATAAAATGTAAAATTAGCTCTTTAAAGATGTAAAGATGTAGAGCTGCATTTTCTGCATGCGTATAGCTCGGGCTCCACAGCAACCCCCCCCCGCCCGTACTGGCCATTTTAATATCCCACAAGCAGTCTGGTTTGAAGGTGGGATTATCATTTTTGTTCCTCATTTCTTAAGTGGCACGTGGTCAGCAGTTAAATTGTGACCGCAGGAAGAGTGATGGCGGATTTGGAAATTCAAGTATATCAGCTACAGGTAAAACATGATTCTGCAGATATAGTTTTTAACTTTTAGTGCTTTTTGGTTTGTTGTTTGTTGGTAGTGGGGAAAGCTAGGGCCAAGCAGTAAGAATTGAGGAGAAACCGCCACCAATGATGCTGTGTAAATGTGTAGCACTGTTAGGTAAGTATGCTGCCGTTAGTGCTGTCAAACAGCAATTAATTTGTTTATTCATTTATTTATTAAAATGTTTCATCAGCCGGCCCGGTGGTGCAGAGGGCTGAGGTACTGGCGCCTTACCTCAAACCACACCAGCGAACCGGGTTCGGGAACGGACTCGGGTTGCTGGGGGTCGGTTGGGGCAGGAGAGGATTGAACATCTGAAGGACTACTCTCCTCCCCGGGGGTGGGTTAAGTGTGATGCCTCGCTTTGCAGCGGCTCCCAGTGGAGACCGGGAGCACTACAAGATGTGGCGCAACATCAGAGGAACCAGAAAGAATTTCCCAGATTGGCCAGGATGATGGCAGACGATCTGCTGACACCACCGAAGAACTCTCAAGCAGCCTGACCACCTCAACAGCGCCCTGGGGCTGAGAGAAAGAGTGTGCTGACTGCCCCACTGGTGCCTTCTCCCTCGGAGGAGAGGGACCCACTCGGCGAAGGGTTATGCCGAGGTACCCAGGTTGACTGCGATTTGAGGTAGGGGGTTCCAAGGGAGGACAGTAGGTGGATGTCGAGATCATGGCTGCCTGGAAGGAAGTGGCAGATATGGGCACATAGGGATAAAAGAAATAATGCAAAAAAAAAAGAAATGTTTCATCAGGAAGGTACGCTGATAAATAAGTTGCTCGCTCGAAGGTGCTGCACTGGGAGCAGGGGAACATGAGGATAGTTTACAGATATTTGGTACACAATGTAAATTTACAGTACTTTACATTCAAATAATTTGAGCAGACTGTACAGGAGTAATGAAATAGCAGGATGCTAACAGTTCTGAACTATATAGATACTACACCAACACTTTTGGACTAGAGAGATATACAACAACACAAAATAACATTTAGGCATACACCAAATGACACATAACTGTGAAGCTAGAAAATGGCTGAATAGAATTGTTGTAGTTTGATCTAGGGAAGTTAGTGAGGAGTAAACACAGGCAGAACAGGTTGGCTAAGGTATAACAGAAGTGCAAGTTAACTACAAGTGCAGTAGAGATTAGGGGTCAGCCACAGCTAGGGCTACGTGGGGGGGGAGAAGGGAAGGGAAGGTGAGAGAGAGGTAGGTACAGTATGTCGGTAGGCAAAGAAGTGGGGGGGGTGGAAGGGGATGGAATGAAGTGGAGAAGGAAGAGGGAGGAGGAGAAAGGTCTGCAGGAAGGGAGCAGGTTGTGGCAGCGAGAGGTAGAGTACAATAGAAGGGAAGCAGGTTGAGCAGGTTGTAAGCAGCGAGGGGGAATAGGCTTCGGAAGAACTGAAGAGAGGGTGAAGGGTGTAACAGAAGAGAGGCTGGGATCCCAGCCTTTCAGGATGTGGAGAAATGGAGGAAGAGTTGGGTTAATGGTGTAAGGGCAGGGTAGGGGCTGGTCCTTGGTACAACTTTGGATGATTGAGAAATCACAGTAAGAGAAGAACGGAAGGTCTGAAGGGAAGAAATTGTAGGAAGGGAAGGAATGCTGGTTTTTAAGTGTGTGTAAGAGGGTTCAGAATCATAGTTTCTGTGACTTTACTTTGCAGTACTGACTCATAAAGCACGGGGTCAAACCGCATGACAGAATCGTCGCGGCAGCAGAAGGACAGACTTCCCTGGACCCCCTAAGAATTCTAACCCAGGTGGGGCCCAACACGGAGAGCGCACAGGTCCGGATTTGCATAATATTGTGTGCTATTAATGCGATCGACATTATGATCCGCATTTAGACTCACTAACTAGAGGGGGCCCAGCAGGGAAATTATGATTGGTGCTCAAACCGACGACAGAGTGGGCTGGTAGCACAGTTACTGGGGACACAGCTGCCATGCTTGAACCCCATTGCAAAGCTTCTGGTGAGAGAAATTGTTTAGCTCTAGTTACTGAAATGGGTGAGGTGGCTCCGTAACTGCTGCCGTGACAAAAAAATGACAGTGACTTCAAAAATGAACATGGGGGGGGGGGTGCTTTATATCTCACTTAATGAGAGAGAAAAAAATGGCAGCTATTTTAAATTGAAAATTTCATCAGCACAGTGACATTCCAATGTAATCAGGCAGCCAGAGACTGGGACTCATTATCTCCCAGTCTCTGTTGCCTGATACCGAACCAGCTAGTTGGTGGCATTAGCCAATCAAAAACAAGAATTCTCCCTACCCATTTTCTTTTTTTTTTTTTTTTCTTTTTCTTTTTTTGGCCTGGACACCCCAGCACCAACCACCCTATTGGCGGAGGCACTTCAGCCCCCGTCGCTTTAACACCACCCCGAAGCCCAGGCATACCCCCCCAGGGGCCATCGGATGGGCACTCCCTCCCCAGGACAAACAATCGTGAGCCCTGGTTTAACCCCCAGTACAGGGGCACCCCCCCCAGTGCACTACTGTCTTTAAGGGGTGGCGGCGCAGGCAGGAGCTTCAATCATGGGGCTTGATTTTTGTGGATTCTAACCCCGGAGGTGGGATGTGCAATGACGCCAATGAGCATGGTCCTGACATCTGCCCAGCTTTCCATGATGTCTGGGATTGGTACCTGCGGCTCCCCAGCCTCTGCCAAGGACCGCTAATGTAGCGAGAGCTCTCCCCCTCCTCCCCAAAGAAGGAGAATCACCAGAAAGGCACTCAATCCTTTCTCCGCCCCGTCTGGCCCTCTGAATCCCAGGACCGTTCTTGAAACCCGGGTCATCGGTGTCGTGAGTGGACACCTTGCCACTGCGCCGGTGGCATTCTTACCCATTTTCTAATGTCAGATGTATTTCTAAAGCTAGGGTGAGCTGTGACCACTAAAGCTAGTTAAATGGCTACCAGAAATTTTGAAATTGTTACTGAAAACATTTTAAAATGTGTTAAAACAAGGCAGAACAAATGAATGTGTTATGAAAAAATAAAGTCTCTCAGATCACGTAGCAACAACTGTAAAGGCACTGTAATGAGTAGTGCTCAAGCAAGTAGAAAATAAATGCATTCTTGTCTGCAACGTTTTCCAGGTTCTGGAAGAAGAGACAGGGATTAGGGATTGTTAAATTTCGTGAGGGATCCCTTTGAAAGAAACAACATTATGGTGAGTCATTTTTTATCCTCAAACCCCAGGAATCCCTCACTTAAGTTTACCAAGTGCAGACCCCATAGCAGTACCTTAGGATGCTGGACATAAAACCTATTTAGGGAAAAGCTTCTGCAAGGCAGCAGTGCCAAAACCGGCATCCCTTCTGGACTGTACGTCCAGACAGCAGTGTTTTGTGAAAGTGTGCACTGTTTTCCAGGTAGCTGCTTTACTAATCTCCTGCAGTGGGATACCCCTTTATGCTGCCACAGAGAAGGAGAAGAAGAATCAGCATTTATATAGTGCTTTTCATACATCCAAAGCGCTTTACAAGGAATGCTAGACTGGTAGTGAAGTGACTGAATGTGTGGTGGTGGCCATATCGCACACCATCACCCACACACAGCCTGGATAATTGCATGAACCGGTTTATGGGAAGGGGAATATTGGCCAGGACACTGGGAATGTTCCTTGCTCTTTGCGAAGAGTGCCCTGGGTTCTTTTACTTCCACCTGGACACCCACCAGGACAACACCAGGATGGGCAGAAGGGACCTCAGTTTAATGTCTCATCCGAAGAACAGCACACCCCAGCAGTACAGCACCCCCCAAAACTGCACTCGGATGCCAGCGATTTTTAGGTGCAAGTCCAATCCCGGTGTGGGACGAGAACCCACAACCTTCTGGTCCAGAGGCGGATGTGCTACCAACTGAGCCACACTGACAGAGGCAGAGGTGTAACTTGTAGAATGTGCCCTGCGCTCTCTGTGTAGCAGTTTACGAGCTTTGTCATAACAGAACTGTGCGCAGGAGTTCATGCAGTTAGAAATGGTTTCCAAGGATACTGGTCTGACTTTCCTCACTTCACCACAGGTAACAAACAGCTGAGTGCTAGTGGACCTTACGTCCCTTGTGTGGTCCGGGTAGTAACTCAGTGCCCCATTAACATCCAGACTACAGAGCGTTTGCTCCCCTGTTTTGGATTGTTCTGTGAAGAAAACTGGAAGGGCAATTGACTGATTCAGATGGAATTCAGTCACCACTTTTGGGAGGAATTTCCTGCTTGTTTTTAGGACTACCTTGTCCCTATGGAAAATTATGTAGTTAAAATCTGTGCAGAGGGCTTGTAGCTCGCTCACCTTTCTGGCAGATCGCTGATGCCAGGAAAACTCTTTTCCAGGTGACATACTTCAGAGCAGCAGTGGTCATGGGCTCAAAAGGGGCATTCATCAGCTGGGAAGTGCACACATTCAAATCCCAAGGAGGGACAGGGTCCGTCACTGGAGGGTACAGGTTATTAAAATCCTTGAAAAATGTTTTGAAAATGGGTTGTGAAGCCACTGACCTGTCTTTGCCCGGTGATTTGTAAGCTGATACTGCTGGCAAATGGACCTTAAAGGTTGAACGCTCTTGGCCCAAGGACTTCAGGTGGACTAGTTGGTCCAAGATTGTAGACAGGCCTGTCCAGAGGGGATTGATCTTTCTTGGAGAACACCAGAAGGAGAATCTTTTCCACTTTGAAGTGTAAGTTCTCCTTATTGCTGGTGTCATAGAAACCTTCATCACTTCCGTTACTTTTTTTTAGAAAGATTTAGCCCAGAGAATGCTAGCTCTTCAAGAACCATACTCTGAGGTGTAGGCTTTCTGTTATTGGAATATATGAGTCAAGTAAGCTGCCTGCCTAGTCGCAGGTCAGCTGATGTATAGACTTTCCTTGCCCCTACTGTCCAGTTTCCTGGAAGCTTTCTCAGGAGGCTGGGAGGAAAGGGGCACTGTGGTCTTGTCACAGGCCACAGTGTGGAGCACTCCCTCATGACCAGGGTTGGAGTACAGGAACTCAGCGCCCTGTTTGTTCACCTGATTTTTATTCTTAATTTATTTGTCTATGCTAGCACCTGAGGGTGGTGCTTACATAATCTCGTGTGTGACTTTTCTGAGGGATTTGTGGATGGGCAGCATCAACCTCCTTATGGCTACCAAGCCCATCATATCCATGAATTCTACCTCATCTTCCTCAGTCTCATGGGAGAACGTGTTGAAGGTATTTACCACATGCCTCACAAAGGAATAGTGGGAGGTGTAGCCCTCTGAAGGCCTAGGAAGAGAGCCAAATTATTGCTTAGGGAAACCATCTGGTTCTATGGGTTCTTTTTCCTCCTCATCTTCATAGTAGTTTTCAGCCTCCTCCTCCACATGCACTGGGAATGAAACCAGAGTCTGTAGAGGGCGGGAGGGCACGGATATTCATAAAATTCCCTATAGCCTGGAATGCCTGGAGGAACTGCTATGTCTTTGTCATGTCCTCTACTGAGGGTATATGTGTGCCCACTGGTGATCCTTTCCTTCTTCAGGGGGAGTGACAGCGACATATTTTTATGTTTGCCTGCACGCATGTGCAATGAACATAGTGCCATGATCCGAAAATGCAGTGCTGTACAGTTGAAAGGGAGAGCTATGCTTCAGTGAGCAGTGATAAGATATCGTGTAATACGCGCCTCCATACACACACACACACACACATATTGCGTGCTCGTGCTCTCACGCACTGTACTGTATAGCCGATGGGGGTGCCCAATCCCCATCGGCTGTGCTGCACCCCCTAAACAGAGTTCCAGGTGCCATGCTGGGAGCCCACACCAGCAAGGCAGCAGTCTGTATGTCAGATGGGAGTGCCCAAACCCCCATCGGCTCCACTGTCCTCCCCCCAAGAAACTATTGGGTACCACGCTGGGAGCCCAGCCCAGCATGGCAACAGTTCCTAAGGCCGACGGGGGGTGCACAATCCCCCATCGGCTCCAAAACCCCCCCAGACAGCCTTTCAGCTGCCATGCTGGGAGCCCACCCCAGCGTGGCACAAGTCCCAGCGTCGTCTTCCTAAAAAAAAAAACCTGAAAGAAAAAAACCTTCCCTAGCTGCTGTCTTCACCCCCTTCTCCCACCGTGCCCACCTGTCGCACCCGCCTCCCACACCCCACCTCACCCCATACTTACCTCTAGACTCAGCGCGATGATCTTGATGACCAGGAACACGTCTGCACTCTTCAAAGCCGACCGCGAACTGAGGAAATGCCGGAAAGCTGTATAATGGAATAAATAGTGTTTTTTCAACTTTAGTGCATATCTTGGGCATTTTGGGGCATTTTTTCCCCAAATTTTCAACATGTGGTTTTTGGAACTCTACCTCATGAATTCTGTCACTGTCATGGCGTTGATCGGCCCCAAAAGGTGATTTCGAGGTCACTGCCCGGAACCACCTTTTGGGACCGATTTATGAAACAACAGTGTCACAGTTCATGAGGTAGGCCCCCATAAACCCTATGTTGAAAATTTGGTGAAAAAATTCCCAAAAATGACTGTTTTACGAGCATGTGTCACGCTGTTCCTACGCACGCTCATAAATTCACGAATTTTCAATATTTTTACTCCAGATTATCAGCATTGTCATTGTACCACTCCTCCTTATGAGCAGTACAGCTGTCATTTTTCATACCTCGACCAAAACGTGTTTCCGCCTATGTAGCGCACAATGGTGAAGTCTGTGTGCGAAATCAATGTTTGGGACAGATTAAGAAAATCACAGTGACACTGTTCATGAGCAGAGGTGTTAAAATGGCTACTTTAAAAATTTGGTGAAAAAAGTCCATAAAATGACTGTGTTACGAGCGACCATTGCGCAGTTTCCACGCACCCTCGTAACTTCATGGATTTCTAATAATTTCAGTCCAGATTTTCACCACTGGCATTTTTCCACATTTCCTTATGAACAATACAGCTGTCATTTTTCACACCATGGCCACAATGTGTTTTCGCACTTCCAGCACAGAAATGAGTGGTCGCTGTGGGAAATCACTGTTCGGGACAGATTAAGAAAATCACAGTGACACTGTTCATGAGCAGAGGTTCCAAAATCCCTGTGTTGACAATCTGCTGTAAAAATCCCCAAACTAATTGCATTACGGGTGTGCGTTGCTTTTCTACGCACGCTCATGACTCACCAGTTTTTTTAATATTTTCACTGCAGAATTTCAACATTGCCATTTTTTGTACCTCCCCATGAACAGTACAGCTGTCATTTTTCACATCCTGTTCAAAACGTGTTTTCACACCTGTGGTGCCAAATGGCGTAGTCACTGTGCGAAATCAGCTTTGGGCTAACAAACTGATATTGCCACTGTTCATAAGGTGGGGGTCACAAAAAACCCATGTTGAAAATTTGGAGTGAAAATGCCAACTAACGCCTGAGGCATTAGGGTTTCCGATCACAACGCCCCAGCCTGTAGAGACTGACAGGATTCAGGGGTGTGACTTGGGATTCTCGCCTGTAATGCTCATACCATTCCACACCCTGCAGCCGGTGAGAGGCATCAAGGTGTGCCTTGGACTCTTCGGGCCCAAAGTTCACCCCATTCTCCTATACAGGACCCATCTCACCATATTTCCTCATGGAATGGGGTGAGCATAAGGGCCAAAGACCCCAAGGCACACCATGACGCTTGTCAGTGTCTGCAGGGTAGGGTGTGGTGAAATGGTGTGGCCGTTATATCTGACGACCCAAAGGAACATCCCAATGCCTGTCAGTCTCTGCAGGGTGCTGGTGGGGTTGGCTTCAGTTCAATATTTCACTGCCATTCCTATTATGCAGCTCTCTAACTCCTACACTACCAATGCCAATGCCAGCAAGCAAACATTTGGCATTGACAAATGCTTGTTCTTTTTATGTTTTTTTCTTGGCAGGCACCATCTAAGGTCCTGTACACGCTAGGCTTTTTAAACTGTTTTAAGCACGTTAAAATGGTTTAAGAAGCACTAACATGGTTAGCGGCCACATTACAGTCGTGGCTATAAATATTGGGGCCCTTGCAGTTTTTTCTTTTTTTTTTAAATTCTCTATTTTTTCTGGGCAGGACCCCGTCTTAACTCTGCCCTGGTCATGGCACCTTGCAGTTTTTTCTAATAATGCACCATTTCTTCCAGAAAATTGTTGAAATTAAAAAAATAGTTTGGTATCCACATATGTATGTATTTGGTTTGCAGTGGAATAAAACACAAAAAGCAGAAAAATTTACTAAGTCTTAGCTTATTCCACACAGAAATCCTTAAATGGCCCGGACAAAATTATTGGCACCTTTTAGAAGTAGTTAGAAATAATTAGATTTTAAGCAGGTGATTCTCCTTCACTTTGGAATTGAACTCACCTGTGGTGAGTTGCAGGTGCCTGCAATATAAAAATCACTCATTCAACCAGTTTAGATAGAGAAAAGGACCCATTCTCCTGTTTTGTGTGACTGTGTGTACCGCAATGAGCATGGAGAAAAGAAAGAAAGCCAGAGAATTGTCTGAGGAGGTCAGACAGAAGATTGTAGCCAAGCATGGACAATCTCAAGGCTACAAATCAAGCTCCAGAGACCTTGATGTTCCCGTTTCCACCATACGTAATGTTATCAGGAAGTTTAAGACCCATGGCACTGTAGCCAACCTCCCTGGACGTGGCCGCAAGAGAAAACTTGATAGAAGATTACAGCGCAGGATTGTTCGAATGGTGGAGAAAGCACCTCGATCAACTGCCAAACAGATTCAAGCTGACCTTCAGACACAAGGTACGACAGTTTCAACTCACACCATCCGTCACCAACTCAATGAAAGGGGGTTATATGGTAGGAGGCCCAGGAGGACCCCACTGCTGAGAGAGAGACATAAGAAAGTCCGACTGGAGTTTGCCAAAACACACCTGAACAAGCCAAAATCCTTCTGGGAGAATGTCCTGTGGACAGATGAGACCAAATTAGAGCTTTTTGGTAAAGCACATCATCTCTATGTTTACAGAAAACAAAATGAAGCCTTCAAAGAAAAGAACACCTTCCCTACAGTCAAACATGGAGGAGGTTCAGTGATGTTTTGGGGTTGCAGTGCTGCCTCTGGCACTGGGTGCCTTGAACGTGTGCATAGCATCATAAAATCTGGAGATTACCAGGCCATTTTGGAGCACAATGTTGAACCCAGTGTCAGAAAGCTGGGTCTCTGTTGAAGGTCATGGGTCTTCCAGCAGGACAATGACCCCAAACACACTTCAAAAAACACCCAGGAATGGTTCAAGACAAGATGCTGGATTGTTCTGAAGTGGTCAGCAATGAGTCCAGATCTAAATCCCATTGCAAACCTGTGGAGAGATCTGAAAACAGCAGTTGGGAGAAGGCACCCTTCAAATCTGGGAGAACTGGAGCAGTTTGCACAAGAAGAGTGGGCCAAACTGCCAGTAGAGAGGTGCAGGAAGCTCATCCGTGGCTATAGGAAGTGGTTGATTGCAGTTATTTTGACCAAAGTCTGTGCTACCAAATATTAAGTCTAGGGCATCAATAATTTTGTCAATGCCATTTCCAAAGGTTCTGTAATATTAACAGAGAAATAAAGAATTGTGGAGACCAAATACTGTTGTTAATTTCAACTTATGTTTAGAGGAAATTGTGAGTTATTTGAAAAAAGTGCAAGGGCACCAATATTTTTGGCCATGACTGTACAGCATGATTTAAACCGTCTTTAAAAACCATGCTAAAACCCTGCTAGGTACCTAGTCTCTAGCCTGGTTTTAAAAATGGTTTAAGTTAAACATGGTTTGACTTACTATTGTAACATGGCATACAAAATGATAGTGAAATGGAGAGCAGAGACTGGTTAAAATGCATCAGGTGATGCAAAACGAGTGGTGATTAACCCAGCAGTAGAGCGCGCTGGTGCCCTACCACAAGTAGCCACACAGTGCAGCACTGCGACGGGAATCAACACGGTAGAGATTGAAGTAAGTGCAGTAGCAGGAGCGTCCTTGAAAATGGTGTAAGAGACAGTACGGCATGCGATCTATTCGTACCTGTAGATGGTGCCCCTGATAGAAGAGTGACACAGAAATTCTCAGCATGGTGTGGACCGTGCTAATACCTTGCCGTTTCCGGGACACAAGCGGGTTGACTGTCCGGAGGAGTGATAGGAATAGCTGCAGGAGGAAGACTTGGGTTGTAGCGCAAGGCGATATGACTGACTATAACTAAGTAAACTAAAAGGGGGCACAATAGAACCAGTGTAAGACATAGGTGTAGACGAGTATTTGTAACTCATATCGGCAGCAGAAAAAACATACATGTGTCCCAGAAGGCAGCATGGTAATATTTGTCGGAGGTGCAACAAAAAAGTGTAAAACAGTAAAAGTGTCACTATGGATAAAAAAAGAGAATCACGTTCTGTCAATGTCACACAGGACTGTTATGTCCGCATTTCTGCACGCGCACTGCGATAGATTTTCGCTGACTGCACAGCACCACCCCGTAGCATGACTTGTGCAGTAGAAATAATGATCGCGTCAGTGTCTCTGTTGTTCCGAGGAACACTGTGATCTCAACAATATGCTTCTTGCACTTGCCATGTTACAAGCGCATTAATCACCTCCAGCGTCGGGCTCTACCAGGATTAATGCCCTCTGGGTGGTTGGAAGCACTCTGCCTTCGGCCTTATGCACCAACCCCCAGCCGGGCATTAATCCACCGGTAGAGCCCTCCTCTGTCGGTGATTAATGCTTACGTGTGGACACGTTGAAGAGTGCTGATCTTCTAGTTGTGAAATGCACAATGTTGGAATTGCTTGGGCTGCTAGGATACACAGCCATCTGTGGCATAGCACAGTTGAAGGTATAGTAAGGTTCACAACCCCAAAACATGCCCAGTGTGGACAGAAATAGGGTTGAAGAACCATGTTTAAACACAGTTATATCACAAGGTGGATGCTCCAACACAGTAAGAGTTAAACCAGTTTATAAAACGGTTTTCAACCTGCTTTCACAAGTGTGTGCAGGGCGTAAGGTGTCTGCTTTGAAGCTCATCTGTTTTTACAGGATTCAGGGTTCCCCTTTTTGCACACCCTGAGTTCTGAGCCACCTTTAGCAGTGTCATCTTTCTTTCTGTCCCTTTTGACATGGACTGCTGCTTACTCTGAGAGTCTTGGCCCTGCTCTGAGCCTTTTGGTGATGTGAAGGCAGACTGAGAAGCCATAAAATCTTTTAAGTTTTTAGCCTTTTTCTTTTGTGTTTTTAGAGCAAAACGTTTTACAGAGATCACAGCTGGAAAAATCGTGCTCTGGACCCAGACACGTTAAACCCAGCTTGTGGCAACATGCTTTTGCCAGGATCTGAAAACAAACTGTACAGTTTTTAAAACATGTAGATCCTGTATTCTTTTTGGGTCTGTCAGTCATGTCAAACACTGAAGGCTCTAAAAATGTAAAGTGAACAGCGATAACAATTTCACCTCAAAGAGGTTAAAAAATTTAAAAAACACAAAGTTTATGTTGGTTCCCAAGGAAAGCATAACTGAGAGTAAATAAATGTAAAACCGTGAAGCAGTTTGTCAAAATAGTATTGTAACCCCCTCTGGGGGCTTACCTTAATGGACCCCGTTTATCCCCCGTTCTCTCCCAGTTTCTGTTGCCTCAGCCCAGGGTTTCCATCTGCTCCAGTGTTCCCTGTCCAGCCCCAGTACCTTAGCTAGCCCAGTTCGGGCTTAAATATTTATTATACAATGGCAAGAAAAAATCAAGGATGCTGATTGGCTGTTAAGCCCTAGACACAGTGATGTTATTAAACAGTAACATCACTGTATCTAGGGCAGGCAGAAAGATGACCACACTACAGTTTGAATACCCATCCGTGCTGCTCTATCCCGAAGCCGATACGGCTTCACGTTCCCCTGCTGACAGACGGCGGTTTAATACTTCAAAACCAAGTACATTCCACACATAGAAGGCAAAGGCACAACACAGCATTTTCCTATGTGCCCCTAACAATTCTCAACTATCGTATTCAGTATTAATTAAAGAAAAGCTGTAACCAAAACGGCTTCCTCAACATCTCCTACACGGTGATCAAGGCAGTACAGGTCAGACTGAAGTTTGTCGCTTACAAACAGATCCACACGTAACCTCTATACAAGCCAAAGTACTTGCCACCATACACTTTAAAACCCACTGACATACATCCTCTGTTCTTGCCCTAATCCTCTGTACTCACCACGGGAAACAAAAGGAAGCCATGAAAGCAATTGGTTTTCCGTCCTGTTTGCCACAGTTGTCTTTTCAGCGCATGCACAGTTTACAACCACGCTTTACAATCGCAGAGCGACTCGCCCACCACACAAACGAAGATAATTTTTCGTCGCAAAAAAACTAAACTAAACATGAAATACAGACGGCTACCGTAGTGGTGTTAGGGGGCGATTGATAAAGATCACAGTAACACACAGGACACAGAACACAAACCGGGCAGCCAACATCATTCAAACTGCACCTCCACCTAGTGGTAGAAAGTATTCTGCACTTTTTTTGTAATAGTATACCCACACAAAAAATCAAACATAAAACACATTAAATATGTTTTCTATTCTTTTCTTTTTTTCATCAAACGAGCCATTAGATATTAGTGCATTAGCAGATTTAGGAGTGTGTTATCGTAGTAACTGCCGTGGTGGTGGGCACTGCTTGCCTGCGTGCTTCAACCCACCCCAGAAGTGACATTATTACACGATAACACACACCCTGTCATGCCTTATTGCTTAATTCGCGAGTCGCTGGCATTTTCAGTTTGCAGCCGGCAATCGCGCATGCGCACTGTGCGCCTTTTTCTGCCGACCACCCGAGTTGCGGTCAAAACGGAAGCATTTCCGAAGGTCCCAGTGCCTGTACTTAGTTAGTCAGGGACCAGTGTAGGGGCTAAGAGAGCCCTCTGTTTAATTTAAATAACAAGCGCCGAGAAGCGCTAATAGGGCACAAGTGGGGCTCATAAATAATTCATAACTCCTCATATATATTAGTGAGGAAGTTGCTGCCGCCTGGGGGACTGTGTTTCGGTGGCAGCGACTAAAAACTATAGGGCCTAATTGCACAAGAGTGGGCTCATTTAAGAGGGGACAGTTGGGGCTACATATTTGTGGGGCAATTGTAAATAAAAAGTGCATTTCCTGGCTGCACTAGAACTTAGAAGATGGGACATTCATGGCCTGCACTCAAACTGAATAAGCAGTCACCATGTTGTTGATACTTTGACCTCAAACAGCAGCCAATCATCTCTTTAGGCGCCTAAAACAGTGTCAAAGGGACTCCTGGGAAAAGGAGGGGACTAATTCAGGTGCCTAAACCATGCCCAATAAGCCCTCAGTAAATATTGAACACTATGGTTATGGACAATTGATGGGCTCAATCAGCCAATCAGAAACTTGGATCCTCGAGTGAAAACCCCTGGACTTTCTGGGTTTCATAAGTCTGTTCCTGGGCTCTGTACAAGTCAGAAGACCCCTGTGAGGGTGGATCTGGACTAGGGAGTTTTTTTCCCAGGCCTATAGATGAGATTGCTGTGTTCAGGAAAGGTTCAGCAAAGTAAAAGAGAGTGAGAGACTGAACTGATACCCTGATTCCCCAGGTACTGTGAGCTATAGCATTATTCTGGAGAAGTTGAGCTGCAGAACCCCATGCACTGCTGGATTGAATTGAGCTGAGAAGATTGAGCTGTTCTATTTGAGTGCCACAGTTGCTGCTGAGAGTTTGTTTTACATGTGTGGGACTGTAATTGGGATTCTGAGGAGGCAAAGCGTCTCTGGATGTCGGGGTGCTAGCCAGGTGCTGTACATTTCCTGAGTAAACTGGTTGAAAGGGCTGAGAACTGTGTCCCAGCTGCAGCTGAAGAAAAGGTTGTGGACAGTTTCTAACGGGAAAGTGCGGACTGCTGTGCAGGGGCCTGTTGTACTTGGATTCCCCTGTTGATTGCACCTGGGCTTCACTGAACTAAGGCTAGCACCCACTGCATTTGGCACTGGACTTTGTTTGAGCAACTGCCTGTGATTGCTGTTGGTTTCAAACTCAGTGCAGGGACTGCAGGAGGATCCCCTCCATTTGGGAGTTCTCACCCAGAGCCAGGTAGGGAAACAGCCAACCCCTTCCAAGTGGTACTCACTGTCTCAGGAGGTCACCGGCGCTTGCTGGGGTGATAGGGCACCTGGGATCCATTGTTGGGAGCCGGGCTGTGGAGCCACTCCCGGGTCTGGGCCTTCTGGGGCTGGTGCTGTCCTGCCACTGAGCTCTGCAATGGGCCAGAAGCGGCTGAAGGTGACAAGCGGTTAAAACTACAATCAAAGTGAGCAGCTGCAAGATCGCTGTGCAAGTTCCATCCTGCCAGAGGAACCAAGGCCGGCTTTATCATGCCCTGTGCCGCACTGACCGAGGAGCTCCCTACTCCAGGCAACGGAGATCTACGAACCATGAGTACCCAGGACCTGGCTCCTGGGAAAGGTAAAGGGAAATTGTAATTTTCTAATCAAAGCGTTTAGCAAAGTTTCAGGGCCCCAACAGCCGACCAACCTGTGGCACCGTACCAGGCCTGCACCTAGTGAGTACCCCTAAGAACATCCTGGGAAACACTGGTACCAGTGGGGGTGGGTTTGGCCTGCGGGCCCAACAGTTGTTGTTATTACTTGCACTTTCTAATCCTTCTTTTTTTTACTTACAGCCATCCTTTGTCCCGGTATCCCTTCCCTAGTCCTCACTCCCAATAAAGCTGTGATTTATCATTTGGAATAGTCCATCAGATCATTACTGTTCATGGTTTATGGTGTTATTGACCAGTTGGGTATTCAATCAATCAATCAATCAAGTCTTTATTTATCCAGGCGAACACCATTGAACAGGCTCATTTACAAGGTGGACCTGCGTTACACAAGGTCAAGAATAACACTTTTATGTACAGATAATAAATAGACACAATTATACAGAAATAGAAAAAAAATACACAGAGCAATAACAAGTACTTCAGGTATAGGGTTAACAAGGTTAGGGAGAATGGTATGAGAAGGGGAATTAAAACATTCTGAAACAGCCAGCATAGTAAAACATTTTTAAACAGCACGGCATATCATTGGTCAGGACGTATACAAACTTAAAGGGCAGACATGGAGGGGAGGGGTACAGGACTGCAGCTGTTCTAAGAGGGGTGCTATGGTAGATGGGCTGGGGATATATATGTTAGGAGTCCGAGGGTAAGAAAGGTAGTAGATTATCAGAAAAAAGGGAGGGATATAGGTGGAGACAATCAAGGGGCCGGGTTAGGTGGAGATGTAGTGGGCAGGTAAGCAGTAGGCACCCTAGCATGCTAAGCGTGCTGGAAACAGCTGCATAGCTCCTTATTCAGAGTGTGGGGTGGTTGGTAGGGGAGATGGGTAGATGCATCATCCCAGGGGACTGTGCCAGCCAGTCACCTGACTCACTTCTACTTTTCTCCGGGTGGAGGCACCACGCTATTTTTATTCTCTTTGGATTAGAACCCCCAAACACCACTGTAACAGGACCCAGGCCCCTTAACCTGTTAGAGGGCCAACAAACAGGGGTAGTAGCCTACTGGCACATGGCGCCTGGGTTACATCTTTAGAGGCACTACTGGGATCTCCTGTTCACCAGCCGTGCCCTCTATGGAGGACCCAACTGTAATGACCTCCGTGGGGTCCTCAGCACCCAAGTCTACTTCCCCCTCCGGCCAAAGTTTGGGTCTAAAGAGAAGGATAAAGTAAGGTCGGTGGAGTGGAGTGGAGCAGATGAATGAGAATGGACCCCCGGAGGTCTCTCTTGTTGCTAGAGGTACCTCCGAGATGGATGAGGGTGAAATAGAAAAGCACCTGTCCACTGTAACGAAACTGGGTAAGGTGAAAGTGCGGGGACAGATGTTTGACTCAGGCACTGGGATGTTAACCGTGTTGATTGAATGCTTAAATGCCATAGAGGCTGCCTGGGTGCCCGAGGCCATGGAAATAGAGGGCAAGACAGAGGCTTGGGCTATAGTAACCATGTTCAGTGTGGCTTCCTCGGGGGAAGGGGAGCCTGCTCCTTTACGGGCCCCAGCACCAGCCTGGGCCCAGGTATATACCTGCCCCCATGGATTCTTATAGAAAACTAATGATGTTTTTGAGGGTAAAACCTAACCCAGTGACGGAGGACAATTATGAGTCTTGGCTAAATTATGTGTTACCACTGCTCCAGGATAGGCAGTGCTGTGAAGAGGAAAAATGGAAAAGGTTGGCAGAGAGTTTGCGGGACTCCGCTCTCGATGCCATTTGGTTCCTCTGTACCACAGACCCTGACGCCAAGGTAGAAGATTAGGTAGCAGCCCTGGATAGTGCTTTTGGAAGCACAGAGACAAGTGAAGACTTGTGGTGGGGGTTCAGAGCAGCCTGCCAGCAGAAATGGGAACCCTTGTCTGATTATGTTCAGAGGCTGGAGAAGGCCTGCAGAAGGTATACCAAAAAGGGGGGATACAGGCCTCCGGCTTAAACAAGACCAGGTTAGAACAAATACTAAGGGGTGCTCGGTATTCATAGTTGTTGTTACTAAAGTTGGGCCTCAAAGACAGAATGAGTAACCCACCCCCACTCCGGGTTCCGCTTAGGGAAGTGAGAGAGGTGGAGGACAGGGACGCCCAATGGGGGACCTGGCCCACTATGGTAGCTACGGCCCAAGTTCAGGAAGCCACTCCCTTGGCTGAGGTTTCTGAAGTGAAACAACTATTGAGGGAATGTAGGAAAATATTGAATCCTGCAAGTGTAATCATTGATGAACTGTCTTATTCTATCCTACTCATTGTATGTTCCTTTAATCTGTCTTGTCCTTGTACCTATCGCCCTTACTTTTCTCTAATCTTTTCTACCTTTCCTGAAGAATCTTATCTTTATATACGCTATGCACTTAATTAAATAATGTCCGCTAGTATCCGTGTTGTGTCAATCTACTGTATTTTTCCTGGCTGTATATTATTTACCACGGTATTGTTTTCTGGTTACTTGGCAGTTAAGGACAAAAGAAGGCCGTAGCCCATAAAGATTGTCCCTTGCAATTTTGCGAGATATTAAACCTGGTTTAGGCTTGATTCTAGCCAGTTGTCTATGCCTTTTTTGAAGGCATCTACTAAGTTAAGATCCGCAAGTTCTTGTGGCAGACTGTTCCATAGTCTAGGTGCTCTAATAGTATGGAAGTTTAATCTCCTGTTTGTTCTGGCTCTGCACACATCGATTTGTTTATTATGAAGTCTTGAGACAATCCTTGTTTTAGAGAAGCAAAGTCCACATTGCTACACCAAATCAGGTGATTGTTGGATTTTGTATAGGAAAAGAAGATCACCCTTACTCCTTCTTGTTCGTAAGGAGTGAGGTTCTGTGGCCTGGAGACTCTCTTGGTACTCCCTAGCTGCTACGTGGGGCACAAACCTAGATGCTCGCCTCTGTATTTGCTCAATCCTGTTTACATCCTTAGTTAAATATGGGCTCCAAAAGGGGGATCCATAGTCAGAACAGGGTCTCTATGTCCTATATAATACATTTCTCTGTTTTTGATTTGAATGTGCGTTTAATGCGTTTTTGCTTCCGTAGTTGACTGTCATTTAATTACCTGCAATGTTAAGCTTTATGTTTTATGCATATTGTTCTTGTACAACATTGCCCAGATCCACCTTGAAAATGAGCTCGCCTCAAAGGTGTTTCACCTGGTAAACTAAAAATTGATTGGTTGATTGATTCTGTGTCACAGGTGCGAAACCATGTTTTGGGCAAGATGTGAAAAATGACAGGTGTACTGTTCACAAGGAGGTGTGAAAAAATGGCAATGTTGAAAATCTGGAGTGAAAATATTAAAAATTGGCAAAGTTACGAGCATGCATAGAAACTGCGCAATGCACGCTCGTAACAAGGTAATATTTTGGAATTTTTTTCACCAAATTTGCAACATGGGCTTTTTGAGACCCCGCCTCATGAGCAGTGGCACTGTTGTTTCGTTAATCAGTCCTGAAAGGTGATTTTGTGCTGCGACTGCGATATCACTTTTTGGGATCGAGTAACGACATGACAGTGACAGTGTTCATGAGGTGGGGTCCTAAGAACCCTGTGTTGAAAATGTGGGGCCAAAATTCCTAAAAATGGCTGAGATATCAACATAAGTTGACACCCCATCCCACTTGACTGCCATTATATGGCGCTTAGCTTTGATTCTTCAGTTTGACGATCGGCTTTGAATAGTGCAGATGTGTCCTGGTCAGGAGAAGATGACAGCACCAACCTTCGAAGGTAAGTATGGGTTAAGGGGGGGGTGCAGGGAGGTGGGTGCTCAGTGGGAGGGTGATGATGGGGGAGGGGACACTGGGAGACAATGAGGGACTGTTCTCTTTTTTACAGGTCTTAAAAAAAAAAGACAGTGGGGAACAGTTTTCTTTATTTTACAGGGGAAAAAATATACATTAATTTAGGCACACTGGGGTGGGCTCCCAGTGTGCCACAATAGTGGTGGTGGTGGCAGGATATGCCGACACAGGGATTAGGCACCCTAATGTCGGCACGGAATCGGGTACCAGAGGGTGCGGGGTGGACAGCACACAGTTGGAGGGTGTGGAAGGGTGTTATTTGTTGCCAGGGGCTCAGACAGGAGCGGGGGGGACAGCACGCAGTGGGAGGTAGCAGGAGGGTTATTTTTGCTTCTGGGGCTGTGGGGGCTGGACCGGGAGCAGGGAGGACAGCACGCAGTGGGAGGTAGCGGGAGGGTTTTATTTGCTTCTGGAGGCTGGGGGGGCCGGACCGGGAGCAGGGAGGACAGCACGCAGTGGGAGGTAGCGGGAGGGTTTTATTTGCTTCTGGAGGCTATGGGGGCTGGACCAGGAGCAGGGAGGACAGCACGCAGTGGGACGTAGCGGGAGGGTTTTATTTGCTTCTGGGGGCTGCCTGGGTTGGACTGGGAACAGGGAGGACAGCACGCAGTGGGAGGTAGTGGGAGGGTTTTATTTGCTTCTAGGGGCTGCCAGGGGCTGGGACAGGAGCAGGGAGGACAGCATGCAGTGGGAGGCAGCAGGAGGGTTTTATTTGCTTCTGGGGGCTGGGATGGGAGCGGGAAGGATAGCACGCAGTGGGAGGTAGTGAGAGGGTTTTATTTGCTTCTCGGGGCTGCTGGGGGCTGGGATGGGAGCGGGGAGGACAGCATGCAGTGGGAGGTAGTGGGAGGGTTTTATTTGCTTCTCGGGACTGCCGGGGGCTGGGACACGAACGAGTGGACAGCATGCAGTGGGAGGTAGTGGGAGCATTGCCCGTTTGCCCAACTGATCAGTCTGCCTGTACTTCAAAGGACTGAGCTGCACTGCTACTGCGTCAGCTCTGTCCTTTGAAAACATTGCCCAGACCAGACCCCTCACAAAACCAGTATCATCAGGCCACTTCCTGCTGATTCATCTGCCATAGTCCAGCCCCTACAGCACCTCTCTCCATTGGGCTGGCACCCCTCACACTCCTCTCTAGCAACTCTCATATCAACATGTTCATTTGCGCTTGCGCGCATGATAAACATAATAATGGAAAACCAGGTCTCAGAGTAGCTTTTTTTTCCCAATTGTTTAACCAGATCAGACATACTAAGCTGAAAGCTGGTTTACAGGTGCAACCTGGGAGCACAGGGAAGTTAAGTGACTTGCACAGGGTCACACAGTATGCAGTGGGGGACGGGCTGTGGGATTAGTTTAGAAATATGAAGCTTAGGGATTTTTCCATAAACAAATGTGGTTACTTTTGAGATTACCACCATAAACATTAATAGCATAAAAGGTCATAGAAAAAAGAATAGTTGTGTTACTG
The DNA here is from genome assembly GCA_016271365.2 of Neoceratodus forsteri. NCBI lineage: Eukaryota > Metazoa > Chordata > Ceratodontiformes > Ceratodontidae > Neoceratodus > Neoceratodus forsteri. The sequence continues at coordinate 41,902,512 of CM057452.1, read as the reverse complement.
CATGTAACAGTGCCATCATTTGTTTACAAGACACCAGACTGAAAACTATGCGTGAATTAGTTCAAGCTGATAATTTATGGTCAAACGGTGCCACCTTCTGGTTGGTAGGAGAAGATACCTCTGATAGAGTTGGAGTATTGCGAGGTTACCAGATTGGTAGAAATCCATCTGGGTACTATCAAAGCCATTGGGAAACTAGAGCATTTTCTAATGGGAGATGAGAACTTATCCCCCTCTATATTAGGGAATCCCCCATCCTGTCTCCCACACACTCAATATTCTCAATATTCAGCAGAACGTCTGCAGCACTGGATGCATGTCAGGTGGAAACTGCTTACGGATATAGAACAACTCTACTTGAGGGACCTATCACATGACACGGACCAGCTCCCTAGGCAACTCCTGGATGCCATAAGGGGATGGACACGATTCAGACTGAGATATGTCTGGCAAATCATAACCACGATAGCGATAGCACCTTTTGTCACTACCCAAGCAAACAAGCTACCTAATACAGCAATCACACAATATCTTCAATTTAAAAGGATCCTCATACCATACGAACACAACTGAACAGATCTGGTTAGCTCCCCTCCAACCCTGATAACACTGATTATTGCAGCAATTAAAAACAAGCATTTGTCAATGGCGAATGTTTGCTTGCTGGCATTGGCATTGGTAGTGTAGGAGTTACAGAGCTGCATAATAGGAATGGCAGTGAAGTATTGAACTGAAGCCAACCCCATCACCACCCTGCAGACAGTGACAGGCATTGGGGTGTGCCTTTGGGTCATCAGGCATAATGGCCATGCCATTTCACCACACCCTACCGTGCAGACACCAACAAGTGTCACGGTGTGCCTTGGGGTCTTTGGCCCTTATGCGCACCCCATTCCATCAGGAAATATTGTGAGGTGGGTGCAGTATAGGAGAATGGGGTGAACTTTGGGGCCGAAGAGTCCAAGGCACACCTCGATGCCTCTCAGTGGCTGCAGGGTGTGGGTGAGGGTGGAATGGTATGAGCATTGCAGGTGACAATCCCAAGTCACAGCCCTGATGCCTGTCATTCTCTACAGGGTGGGGTGTTATGGTCGGAAACCCTAACGCCTCAGGCATTCATTGGTATTTTCACTCCAAATTTTCAACATGTTTTTTTGTGACCCCACCTCATGAACAGTGGCACATTATCGTTTGTTAGTCGAAAGCTGCTTTTGCACAGCGATTACAGCATTTGTCACCACAGGTGCGAAACACATTCTGAACAGGATGTAAAAATGACAGCTGTACTGTTCATGGGGAGGTGTAAAAAATGGCAATGTTGAAAATCTGCAGTGAAAATATTAAAAAAACTGGTGAAGTCACGAGCGTGTAGAAACTGTGCAACATGCACCCGTAATGTAATTAGTTTGGGAATTGTTTACAGCAGATTGTCAACACAGGCATTTTGGGACCTCCGGTCATGAACAGTGTCACTGTGATTTTCTTTATCTGTCCCGAACAATGATTTCCCACAGCGACCAGGCATTTCTGTGCTGAAAGTGTGAAAACACATTTCGGCCATGTTGTGAAAAATGACAGCTGTACTGTTCATAAGGAAGTGTGGAAAAATGGCACTGGTGAAAATCTGGACTGAAAATATTACAAATTCATGAACTTACGAGGGTGCGTGAAAATTGCGCAATGCTCACTCGAATACACAGTCATTTTAGAAATTTTTCACCAAATTTTCAAAATAGCCATTTAAGACATCTGCTCATGAACAGTGTCACTGTGATTTTCTTAATGTGTCCCATACATTGATTTCGCATACCAACTGCACCATTATGCGCCATTGTGGGAAACACATTTTGGGTGAGATGTGAAAAATGACAGCTGTACTGCTCATAAGGAGGTGTGGTAAAATGGCAATGTTGAAAATCTGGAGTGAAATATTGAAAATTGCGAACTTATGAAAGGCATGGAACAGCGCAACACATGCTCGTAAAATAGTCATTTTGGGAATTTTTTTCACCAATTTTAACACAGCCATTTTAACACCTCTGCTCATGAACAGTGTCACTGTGATTTTCTTAATGTGTCCCAAACATTGATTTCGCTACACCGACTGCGCCATTGTGCGCTACATGCACGGAAACACATTTTGGGTGAAATGTGAAAATGACAGCCGTACTGCTCATAAGAAAGTGTGGTCAAATGGCAGTGTTGAAAATCCAGAGTGAAAATATTGAAAATTCGTGAACCTACGATAGTAGGAACAGCGCCATGCGCTAAATAAAACAGTCATTTTTAAGAATTTTCGCAAATTTTCAACATAGGCTTTTGAGGAGCCCAACTTATGAACTCTGGAACTGTCATTTCATTAATTGGTCACAAAAGGTGATTTCGCGTAGTGACCGCGAAATCACCCTTCGGGCCCGATTAACACCATGACAGTGACAGAATTTATGAGGAGGGGTCCCAAAAACCCCATGTTGAAAATTTGGTGCCAAAATTCCAAAAATGCCTGAGATATGCAGCAAAGTTGAAAAAACCTTATTCATTACGTTATACAGCTTACCGGCATTTCCTCAGTTCAAGGTCGGCTTTGAAGAGTGCAAACATGTTCCCGGTCCACCGAAGATCATTGTGCCGGACTTGGAGGTAAGTATGGGGTGAGGGGGGTGGGGAGGCAGGGTGCACAGTGGGTGGGCACAGGTGGGAGAGGGGGGTGAAGACAGCAACGAGGGAAGGTTTTTTTCTTTCAGGTTTTTTTTTTTTATTTGGACTACGTGGGACGTTTGCCATGCTGGGGTGGGCTCCCAGCGTGGCAGCTGGAAGGCTGTTGGGGGGGCAGTGGAGCCGATGGGGGATTGGGCACCCCCGTCGGCCATAGGACCTGTTGCCATGCTGGGGTGGGCTCCCAGTGTGGCACCCGATAGTCTGGGGGGGGAACAGTAGAGCCGACCGGGGATTGGGCACCCCGGTCGGCCATACAGACTGTGGGGGACAGTAGAGGTGATGGGATTGAGCTCTCCCGTCAGCCATACAGTGTGTGCGTGGGGGTAGGAGGCGCATGAGCACGCACTAATGCGTGGCGCGGCGGTAGTGTGTGTGGGGGGAGGGGCTGCTCACTCATGCGGTGCTCTCCCTTTCAACAGTACGGCACTGCATTTTGGATCATCGCACTATGTTTCTTGCACATGCGTGCAAGCAAACATAACGAAGACCAAGAGCACCTTATTAGTAAATTATATCTGGCACTCTTAGAATACTCACCAGATGACCTAGACTACATTAGGAAAAGATGGTCTGGGGAACTGGGAGAAGAACTAGACAGGGAAAAATGGGAGCTTATCGGCCTTACCTCAGCAAAAGGTCTCTAGCTCCATATATTGGAAAGAGTTTGCCTGGAAGACCAGGGTCAGATGTTTTCGAACCCCGGCCATCACAGCAAAATATATGGGACCCCAACAGGGCATGTGTTGGAGGGGATATGGTCAGACACAGGCTAATACAGTACATATACTGTGGACTTGCCCCCTACTCCAGCACTTCTGGCAGGCAGTCCTAGCAGAAATACAGGAGATTTTCGAAATACCTGATCCCTTAACTCCGGCCTATGTTCTGCTAGCATTACCACCACAGGGAACCAGGTTAACCCCCACCCTATTCAAATTTACAACCCTATTGCTTCTAGCAGCAAAGAAAACTGTAAACAAAAAATGGTACACAACCTCCCTACCAACCAAGGAAGGATGGAGAAAGATAACCTATGAGATGTATAACCTGAAGCATTTCACCTCTGAAATAAATTCTTGCCTGAAAAGCTTTATTAATAAATGGCGACTATGGGTCACATACCAGCTGGAACATTATCCCAATTTCGTACCATGATGGAAAGTAAGGACAGCAAATCTAGAGATAGCCTAAATAAAAATATCGAAATTCAGATGAAATGCTGCCCCCCAGTATGATTTCTAATTCTCTGTCCCCCCCGGCCTAACCTAATTAAGATTCATAACCCAAGGATACTTCATTTAAATTATAAGGAAGTGAGACACAGACGGACTACACAAATACTTTATAGAAACATTTTATTGGATATAATACAGAATACAGAGACTCAAAGGTGCTTATATATTATTACTGTGAAAGTTCATTATAAGATTAAACATTCAAGAAATATTGTCTCAAACTTGAGTCTGAATTTGATATCTGTTAAAATAATCTGCTGTAAAAATGGAAAAATCAATAAAAAATTATATATATATATATATATATATATATATAAAAAAAGAACTCCATCTGGCTGGCTTTACTGTTGTACATATCAGTCAAGTAGAGTTTGCCTGATAACTGCATATGCTCCACAGACAAAAACCCAGAGAGTGGAATTATTTAAAGAAATTCAACCTTTTCTTCACACTGCTCAGATAGTAATATGGGGGGGGGGGGGATTTTAATTGTGGGATAGCTAGATCAGACAGAGGTGTACAAACTGACAAACTGTTTTGCATTACAAACACTTTAAAGGATATATAACATCTACTGCAAATTTGAAGGATGCATATAGAATGATACATAATAAGGGAAGTACAGTATATCTAATCCCTATCCCACTTCAACACCCCTCTAAACATTAGACAATATAACTTTCCACCATCCCTACCTATACTTTGCCCTCCCCCCACCACTTCTTCCTTCTCCTCCTCCCTTCTTTCCCTTACTCTCAACCTGATAAATGTTACTCTTCTTCCCCGCTCCCTGTCCCCTTGCCGGATTCTCAGCATTCTGAAGGGGTGCAAGTCCAGGCTAACCCTTTTCCCTTAAACTTCCCCTATTCTCTAATTCCTCTATTCATTCTTACTCCTCTATCCTGCTGCCCGCTGTCAACTGCTCACTTTGACACCCACCTTCTGTTCCTCTCTCTCTACTCTCTTCTCTAGTCTATGTCCATGTCCCATGGCCTTTCTCCCTCATGCAGGGTTCTCAGCATCCTGAAGGGATGATGGACCTAGTTACACTTGCTCCCCCCATGGTTCTTCTCCCCTTCGTAGGGTTCTCAACATCCTGAAGGGGTGAAGGCCCTGGTCACACTTCCTCCTCCTCCTCCTCCTCTCTCATGGTCCTTCTCCCCCTTGCAGGGTTCTCAGCATCCTGAAGGGGCAAAGGCCCTCGTTACACCTTTCCCCTCCTCCACCTCCACCACTTCCTCTTAGCTTCCTCCCACCTGTTCTCACTTAAGGTTAATGACTGGAGCCTAGTAATCCTCTCCCCCTTCTTCAATTCACTTCTATCCCTTGCTTGCCCTCACCCTACAACTAACCCTTCAATTAGTAGCACTGTTCTCAGCTGCCAGCCCTCTCTGTCATCAAAACTGGCTTTGGCACTAGAATTAAGTCCACTTGTGTCCAAAATATAGAGGATAATGGCTGGGGATCAGGTGATAACCACACTGTAATCACCTGGTAATTTGCTAGACAGCATTAGTAAACTTAAGGCGCTCAAGAGGTTTACTGTAGCACTAGCAACCACGAGAGGTGATTTCAGCATGGTTGTCACCCGATCCCCAGCCATCATCTTTTATAGTGTATGGTCAAAAAAACACCGTTTGCATTCTATGTGTGAGAATTATGGAACTCTGATGCATTCTATTTTTGTTATGCCACTGAATGGAAGTTCCGAAGTGTGGTTAACAACTTTTAAAATTCTAAACAGTGCATAACAAAGCTGTGTGACTGCTGATTATTAAGCAATAAGGCATGACCAGGGGTTAGATTAACAGTCTGTTGATCACCCACTAGGGGTGTAATGTGGCACGAGGTGCAGCCGAGTGCCACACTGCCCCAGTGGGTGATTAACTGACTGTTAATCTAACTCCTGGGAGTGCCTTATTGCTATTAAAAAAAACACACCAAAAGAAAAGTGTTAAAAGAATACTTTTTCAATGTTTTCCTCATTTAGAGGGAGATTTTTAATAAAATAGTTCTTCCACCAACAGTTTAAGAATGCTGGTTCAAAATTAGAATGCATCATTCCACACATTCAGCAGGGCTAGAGGATGGAATTCTGACAGAAAGAATTCATGTGCCATGGTGATCAGGCTGTACATGACAGTTTAACATGGATTAATGTAAGGCTGTTGGAATCCTAACAGCCAATCTGATTGCAGCATTTCTGAGACCCTTTTTATAATGGTGGTTAATAGGCACTTACCATACATTATATTGCTGTATTAGCACTGAGTAGTGCATATTTTTGCATATTATGTCCTATTTCTAACTATGTAATAGCTTTCTTTTTGTTGCATAGTTGTCTGAGAAATGTATATGATTCTGTACAATGTTCTCTTGATTGTTGGCTTTTGCCTGCACCTTATGTAATCCCCCCTCCCCCCCAGGACGCGTCTGGAAACGAATTGTGTCACAGTTCATGTTGCTTTTCTGGTGACTCTCTTCCAAATAAATAAAGTACATATTATAGTGGAGTGGTAGTTAGGGTTGAGAAGGCAGTTTAATGTTAAACCTCAAATTTTGCACTTTTAAAACTCTGTAACCGTTCAAAGGATTTGCACAACATTTGGCATGTGTTGTCCCGTGGGGCAATCTCTTGACTTGCCAACTTTTGTTTCGATCAGATCTGCAGATTTCATGCTGCGAATAGTGAAAAAACAGTAAAAGTTATTTTTACAGCTTTTTTGGATGTTTTTTCCTCATCATGCTGCAGCCACACTGTTTGAAATTTTGGGCTGAAATTGTCAGGCTGGTTAGAAAGAGATTGCCCCAAGGAACAAGCCAGCATTGGTTTGGTGAAAAAATATGAATCCGTTCCAAAGTTATTAAATTTTGAAATTTCGGGTTCTGAGCATGCTCAGTTCAGTCTTTTGGATAGCTGCATGGTACGAAAAAGGATTTAGGGCTCACAAAAAGGGATTTTGACAGCTTGCAAAAAGGGAATCCACTCACAAGAAATGATTTTGACAGCTCATGAAAAGGGATTTTTAAAGTTTACTATTTCTTTCTTACTTCACTGCAAAGAAATGGTTATGACTTTCAGGCTGAAATATTCAGGGTAGAAAGGGCTTGCCTCAAAGAACAAGCCACCATTGGTTTGATAAAAAAATATTAATCCGTTCCAAAGTTATTAAATTTTGAAAGTTTGGGTTCTGAACATGCTCAGTTCAGTCTTTTGGATAGCTGCGTGGTACGAAAAGGGACTTTGATAGCTCGCAAAAAGGGATTTTGATAGCTCATGAAAAGGATTTTGACAGCTCATGAAAAGAGATTTTTAAGGTTTACTGTTTCTTTGTCACTTCACTGCAAAGAAGTGGTTAGGACTTTCAGGCTGAAATTTTCAGGGTAGAAAGGGCTTGCCACACAGATGTGACTTTTGCTGGTTTGATAATAAAATTTACATCACTTCCATACTTATAACATTTCAAAGTTTAGAAATTTCCCATAGGATATTACTGTGGCAGATGCAGTACCTTTTGGCGCCTATGTCTCGAAAACGGTTCGGGATACAGATTTTTCACTAAACGCTGCTTAGTACACCTTTAGATGTACTAAGCAATGATGCAGGATGCCAATCCGTGATTATAACTGCAGTGGAATGTTTTCCAGTGTTGCTGTGGTTACTGAGATATTGCACCATTTGCAGCACAAAGGTTACTTAGAATGTCTCTAGGCCTGCACTGCGTCTCAACAATTATACGTAGATGGGAGCACAGGGCCCAGAGGGCCCTGCACTCCCACATATGGATACCATTATGCAGTAATGGGATTGCAGGGCCCTCCATTATGTTACAGTGGGGGATGACAGTTTATTACAATGTCTCTACACTTATGGATAGATGGGAGTGCAGGACCCATAGGGTCCTGTGCTCCCACAAATAAATATAATTATGGAGTGATGGGAAAGTGAAGGGAGTGCAGGGCCTGGAGGGCCCTGTGTTCCAACAGGGAGATTTGGGACCTGCGTTCCCACGTATGGATACCATTATGTAGTAATGGGACTGGTGGGCCATCCATTATGCAGTAGTGGGAAGACCCTGTACTCCCACAGGGAGATGACAATTCATTACAATGTCTCTACACTGATTATAGATGGGAGCGCAGGGCCCATGGGGCCTTGTGCTACCCCAAATGGATACCATTATGGAGTGATGGAAGGTTGATGGGAGCATGTATCCCTCTGCGCCTTGTGCTCCCACAGGGAGATGAGGGTTAATTGCAATGTCTATACATTTATGCTTACATAGGAGTGCAGGGCCCTGGGTTCATGTGCAACCAAGGGAGTGCAGGGCCTGGAGGTCCCTGTGCTGCCACAAACATAGAAGGGTAAGATTTAAGCAATAATGTCCAACAGGGTGTGTGTCGTGCTGGGATAATATCACACCTCAGGTGGTTGAGCACTAGGCCGCAGGCAGAGTGTGTTCAACAACTGAGGCATGATGTTATCCCAAATGACACACACCATGGAGGGCATTATTGCTATTATACAATGGCTCATTGTTATACAGAATAAAAAAAATCATTTTAAAGATGTTTGTATGGAAAAATATTTTTGTTTTTTAAAAGAAGATGAAACAATCAAGTAGATCATCAAGCAGAGCATTAAGCAAAAGTTCACCTGCAGGTTCACAGTGAGGCTGAGACTAGACCCATGATGTTGTACTGATTAACATCACGGGTCCAGCCCAAGACTGACCAATCAGAGACCAGGATTTTTTCTTGCCATTGTATAATACACTTTCTCAAAAAGTAAGGAAATTAATTGCAAAAAATGTTGCTAATGCATCAGTTAGGGCTGAAGCAACAAACATAGGGAAATGAGGTATTAGGGTTTCCAACCCTAACAGTCCTACCACCCCATCCCACCCCCACCCTCCACACACCAACAGGTGTTGGGGTGTGCCTTGGGATCATTGGCCTTAACTCTCACCCAATTCCATGTGTAAGGAAGCTGAGATGGTACAGTATAGGAGAATGGGGTGACAGACCCAAAGACCCCAATCAATCAATCAATCAATCAATCAGTTTATTGGTCGACATGACAAAATTACTCACCTTAGAAATTGTGTTTCTTCTAAAGGAATCTTGCTTATTCTGACATTATGCAGTTAGCCCCAGCACTTGAACTGCTCTGGAGAGGAAAGAGTTAACTCTATGCCAGAGCATAGAACGTTGCACTTGAGCTCTGTTCAAACCTCTGTCTGCTGCACTTTGAAGTGTAACCATCAGATTCTTATGAGCTAATACTAACTAACTACCCCCACTATGTGGAAATTGTCAAATTTTCACTAGCCAAAAAGGCAACCAAATATTTTGGATCCCCAAAAGATTCAAGTCGAGAAATCCAAAACAAAAACTAGGTAGTGAACAAAATAACTTGCCAAAACCATAAAAATAACCCACTCCCCCTATCTAAAAGGGAGAGTGCCAAGTACACCCCTGAGGTGCAACACTGCACCTACCATCCCACTTCCCAAAAACCAGGTTCTGAGAGGGGAGGCAGGGAGGGAGAGAGGTCAGAATACAGCAAGACTCCATTAGAAGAAACACAATTACTAAGGTGAGTAATTTTTTCTTCAAACAACATGAAGTCTTGCAGTATTCTGACATTATGCAAACTACCATGTAGTACCTCCATGGAGGAGGGAATGTACCTATTTTGGGAATAGGCTCTGCAGTACTGCTATGCCAAACCGAGCATCACTCCTAGCCTGGATATCCAGAGAGTAATGCTTTGTGAAAGTATGGACTGTTTTCCAGGTGGCTGCTTTGCATAACTCTAATAAGGGTATATCTCTGGCCACAGCCAGAGAAGCAGCTGTACCTCTAGCCGAATGAGCCCTCAGGCCTGAGGAGGGTATTTTGCCTAGCTTTTCATAGCAGAATTGTATACAAGAGACAATCCACCTGGCAATAGTTCTGTTAGTAGCAGGTTTGCCCTTTCCCACTTCACCATAAGTGAGGAACAACTGGAGGGAGTCAAACCTGAGAGCCTTAGTATGCTCAATGTAGTAGCTAAGAGCCCTTTTAACATCCAAACTGTGTAATCTTCTCTCTCCTGAAGAAGAACGATCAGTAAAGAACACAGGAAGAGACATGGATTGGTTCAGATGAAAATCTGAAACCACTTTGGGTAAGAACCTCCTGTTGGTCCTAAGGACCACCTTATCTCTATGGAATGAGATAAAATCAGGCTCTAATGACAGAGCTTGCAACCACTGATACGTCTGGCAGAGGTAATAGCTACCAGGAACACAGTTTTCCAAGTCAAGTACTTAAGCTCTGCTGAAGACAAAGGCTCAAAAGGGGGTTGCATAAGCTGAGCTATGCAAACATTAAGGTCCCAAGCAGGGGTAGGATCCCTAAAGGGGGAATTGTATGGAGCAATCCCTTGAAAATTTTTTGCAGAAAACAAGATGAGATGCCAATAAGGAGGGATTTCCCACTGACAAAAAAGCAGAAACAGCTGACAAGTGTACTTTGAGGGTAGCTGGTCTGAGGCCTAGGCCATTAAGATGAACCATGTAATCCAGAACTGTAGACAACTCAGCAGTATCTGGGGGTATATGCTTCTTGGAACACCAAATGGTAAATCTTTTCCATTTGGAGTTATATGTTTTTCTGGTGGCAGGTTCTCGAGAAGCTTTGAGAATGTCCAGAACCCCTTGAGAAGAGATGCAAATCTGCATATTCTAACTCTTCGAGAGCCATGCCTTGAGATTGAGAGATCGAAGGTTGGGATACCAGATCCTTCCCTGAGAGGAGGTTAACAGGTTGTGATTCCTGGGAAGAGATAGGGGAAGATGGGCTGCTAGGGACAGCAACAGGGGATGCCAAGGCTGCCTGGCCCAATCTAGAGCAACCAGGATCACTTTGCAAGACTGTGACCTTATCTTGACCAGGACCTTGAACAGTAGTGGTAAACGAGGGAAGGCATACAGAAATTTCCCTTCCCAATCCAGAATCAGAGCATCCATAGGGACTGAACCCAAGACTGGTGGTCTGCAACAGAAGAGAGGAAGTTGGTGATTGTCTGGGGCTGCAAAGAGATCTATCTCTGGAGTGCCTCACCTCGAGAATATCACTTTTAACACTAAGGGATCCAGGCACCATTCATGATGGCCCTGGGAAATCCTGCTCAATGCATCTGCTAGCACATTGTCCTTCCCTGGGAGGTGAACTGCTACCAAAGAGGTCGGTAGAGAATAAGCCAGAGACCATAATTTCATGACTTCTGTGCACAAGGCCATAGACCGAGTGCCTCCCTGCTTGTTGAAGTACCACACAGTGGTGGTGTTGTCTGTCCTGACCTGAACCACCTTGTTCTGTACTGATTCTGAGAAGGCTTACAGAGCCAGGTACACTACCCTGAGCTCCAGAAGATTGATGTGGAGAACAGACTCCTGAGTGGACCACACTCCCTGAGCTGTGAGTGCTCCCAGGTGAGCTCCCCACCCCAGGAGAGAAGCATCCGTGCTTAGAACCACAGAATGAGATTGAGTGATGAATGGGACTCCTTGTCTGAGGTTGTCCTGATCCTGCCACCATTGGATCAGGGTCTGAGTCACTGAAATAAGCTTGGTTAGAAGATCTTTTTTCTGAGACCAAGAGGCCCTCAAGTGAAATTGGATGTCCCCCATCTGAAATCTGGCCCCTTGGACCACTGCAGTGGAAGCTGCCATGTGGCCCAGAAGTTGAAGGAAATGCCTTGCTGGTCGGGACACCAGAAGGTGGAAAGAGGAAGCCAGCTCCAAGATAGCCCTTACCCTTGCCAAGGGGAGAAATGCTCTTGCTTTGGCAGTATCCAGTTCTACCACTATGAAAGTCAAGAGTTGTACTGGCTCGAGAACTGACTTGGGAAGATTGAGGAGGGATTCTAGAGAAGTGAGCACTTGTTCGGTCACTTGCAAATCTGACTTGACTTGGCCTGGAGACTGACCCACTATAAGCCAGTCATCTAGGTGTGGGAATATGGAGATGTTTTGTCTCCTTAGAAAGGCCACTACTACTGCTAGGCATTTTGTAAATACCCTTGGAGGTGATGTTAGCTCGAAGGGCATTGCTTTGAACTGGTAATGGCCTGAAGGCAATTCGAACCTGAGGTACTTTCTGTGGGAGCACCTGATGGGAATGTGAAAGTAGGCATCCTTTAGGTCCAGGGAGGCTAACCAGTCCCCTGGCCTTAGACAGGGAAGAATTATTCCCAGAGTCACCATTTTGAATTTTGGCTTTAGTAGATGCTTGTTTAGGTATCTTAAGTCTAGGATGGACTGCCACTCCCCTGTTTTTTTTGGGGGTAAGGAAGTATATGGAATACAGACCTTTGCCCCTGTTAAGTGTAGGAACTTTCTCTATGGCTCTGAGAACCAACAGAGATAAAACCTCTGCCTCTAGGGCAATGATTTCAGAGATGTTTGCAAGTGGAAAACACCTGACCCTCAGCTTTGAACATTTTTTGAAGCTGAGGGCCAGTCCCTGGCTTACTACTTCTAGGACCCACTTGTCTGAGGTAACAGACTTCCAGTCCTGGGAGTAGTAAGCCAGCCTGCCCCCTACAGGGATTGGGGAGTCAACCTCAGCTGACACATCAGGATGTCTGCTTGGCAGGAGCCTTAGGCTGAGAGGAGGATGCAGCCCTGCTCATCCCCCTTCTGCCTCTCCCTCTGAAGAACCCCCTCTGAGAAAAAGGAGAGGAGGCCTGTGCCTGGTAGAAAGGTCTGTGAAAATGCCTGCCCCTGCCCCCTAGCCTGCTGCTTCTGAGGAGTTGCCTGCCTTTCCTCAGCCTGTGCACTCCTGTAGGTGGTCCTGTAGATACATAGATACATAGACAGTGTCCGCAGATAAGGGCCTATGGCCCACCCAGTCTGCCCATTTGAGCTTGTAAGTTCAGTTTATGTTTTCCTAGAAGTCTGTTGCCCCTTACCCCTGACCTCCAGAATTCCTTTATGTCTATCCCATGCATTCTTAAATCCCGTGATTGTTTCAGCCCCCACCACTTCCTCTGGCAGGGTGTTCCACTTGTCCACCACCTGTTCTGTGAAGAAATTCTTCCTCATGTTTCTTCTGAATCGTCCTCCCTCCAACTTCATCCCATGCCCTCTAGTTCTGGAACATCTTTTTCGCTTAAAAATAGTGTATTTATGCACCCTGTTCCACCCTGTAAGATACTTGTATGTCTCTATCATATCCCCTCTCTCCCTCCTCTCCTCCAGGGAGTACATGTTCAGTTCCTTCAACCTGTCTTCATAGGACTTGTGATGCATTCATGCACCATCTTTGTTGCCCTCTGAACCTTCTCTACTCTGTCTATGTCTTTACATAGGTATGGTCTCCAGAACTGTACACTGTACTCCAGGTGGGGCCTCACTAGTGTCTTGTATAGTGGAATTATGACCTCCTTTTCCTGCTGGTGATGCCCTGCCTATACATCCCAGCATCCTATTTTCTTTACCTGCTGGCTTGTCACACTGTTTCCCTACCTTGAGGTCATCAGAGATGATAACCCCAAGATCCTGCCTCCGCTTGGTGCATGCTATATCCTCACCCCCAACTGATATATTGTGCCAGGGTTTTTGTGCCCCACATGCATTATCTTGCACTTCCTTGCATTAAATTTCAACTGCCAAACCCTGACCATTCTTCAAGTTTCTGCAGGTCCCTTCTCATTCTGTCTACACCCTCTTGTGTGTCTACTCTGTTACAGAGCTTTGTGTCATCAGCGAACAGTGAAATTCTGCCTTCTAGGTCCCAAGTAATGTCACTGATGAAGATGTTGAATAGGACCGTCCCAGCACTGATCCCTGTGGTACCCCACTGGTCACTCTTCCTCTGTGTAGTGACAGCCATTTATCACCACCCTCTGTGTCCTGCCACCCAGCCAGTTACCTACCCACCACACTACTGTCCTGCCCACACCCATATTCCACAATTTGTGTAACAGTCTTCTATGTGGCACAGTGTCAAAGGCCTTGCTGAAGTCCAGGTAGGCCATGTCCACTGCCCTCCCCGATCCACCCCCCTAGTGACCCAGTCAAAAAATTCAACGAGGTTGGTCTGACATGACCTTCCCCTGGTGAAACCATGCTGTCTTGGGTCCTGTAGTCCATTGACAACCAGATGTTCCACCAATCTCTCCTTCAGTAACTCATCCATCTTTTTCATATAATTCTCTGTCTGCTCCCCAAACAGAGAATTATTAACTACAGGAAAATCCATGGCTTTAGCCTGGGTATCCTGTGATAGGCTAGTACATCTGAGCCAAGCTAGTCTCCGAAGAGCCACAGATGTAGCCATGACTCTTGATGACTCATCATTGGAGTCCACAGCAGCATGGAACTGGATTTTTGATACCTCACTCCCATTAGCAGCCACCTTCTCCAGCTCCTTGGCAAGCTGGGGGGAGGTCTGTTTGGCCAGTTCCAGTACAGTGTCCCATCTGGACTTCTGGGACCTGGCTGTGTAGGCCATATAATTAGCCTGCCTGAGTCCCAAGGAAAATGCCATGTATTGTTTCTTTGCCATGGCATCCAGCTTCCTGGAGTCTTTATCTGGGGGGGGGGTGTGAAGCCAAGGGAATGTTAGCCTTATCACAGGATGCAGCCTGCACAACCCCAACATGGCTGCATTGCTGGTACAAGTACTCCATACCTGGGCCTGACAACATGTACCTCTTGTCCATTCTTCTGTCCACAGAGGGTAATGAAGTTGGAGATTTTAGCAGCTTCTGTGTCTGTTTCCCAAAGGATTTGTGAAGAGGAATAGACAACCTCTTGGACTCTGGGATGTCCATCATCTCCACGTAGTCAGGCTCCTCTTGCTCCTCAACAGCTTCATCCAAAGGGAGTTGGAGGGTTTCTGCCACCTTCTTGTAAAACATAAAGTGGGAAGAGGACTCAGAAAGCCTAGGAGGGGAAACACCAGAAGGCCTGTCTGGGGAGATGTCTGGTTCTATGGGCTCATCCAGACCTTTTACACCATCATCATCATCATCATCATCATCATCATCATACCCCTCCAAATCAAGTTCATAAAAGTCTTCAGGAGAATAGTCCTGAACTGGAGGAACCGACCGAACTGAACGCTTACCCAAAGGCATCGGATCAGCCAGAACCGAATGGAATGATTCAACTATGCTACTCGCCCGGACAATTTCTTCGGCAGTCAGATGATGTGGTTCTTGATCTGAACTGGACGATTTTTCTTTCCTTTTTCTTTTTGCTAGAACTGACCCCTCAGGATCAGCTCTACATTTGCCCGAGGGAGTCTCACCCTGGTCAGTGGGCACTCCCTCAGGTTCGGTCAGAACAGAACCGGGCTGGCCATCCGGGTCAGCGGACTTCTCGGCCTCCTTCTCCCTAAGCCAGCCCAATCTTTTATCCAGGGTGGCTTTAGGGAAATTTTTACAAATTTGGCAGTCTGACTCCAGGTGGTCAAAACCCAGACAGTAAACACAGGTGGTGTGGGGATCGGCCTTAGCAAAGGTCTCCCCACACTCACTGCAGTGTTGAAACCCAGTGGGCCCAGTTTTTCTCTTGGGTTTCTCAGACGAAGTCATCCTATCACTTACCCTTTTTATGGTAACAGTCAGGCAAGACCCCCTTATCAGTTCCTAACCATGTTACTGGTGTTTGAAATAAAAACGAAACACATTTTTTTTTAGAACCAATTAGGACCGATACCTCACACTAAAATCACTAAAAGAAAAAAGACAGATACACACACTAAACACAATTACAAACAACCAGTTTAGCCGAACCAGTTGAAAAAACTATTTTTACAATTTCCGCACAATTTTTCTAAACAAGTCCACTACCTATGTACTTACTGTACCACAGACAGGGATCCGAACTGAAAAATAAGAAAAAGTATTGGTAAAACCAACTTTTTTTAGACTGGACCGAACCATGAGCGAAGGAGAAATCTCCGGAGCGACTATTCAGTTAGGCGGAGTAAAGAATCTGACGGTTACACTTCAAAGTGCAGCAGACAGAGGTTTGAACCGAGCTTGAGCTCAATGTTCTATGCTCTGGCATAGAGTTAACTCTTTCCTCTCAGGAGCAGTTCAAGTGCTGGGGCTAACTGCATAATGTCAGAATACAGCAAGACTTCATGTTGTTTGAAATATTGTCATTACATACATAAAGATAAAAAGTACAAACATAATACAGTATTAATTTAGCAGATTATTTAAAAATCATGGCAGTAATATTGCACATACATCAACTTATTTACAATGACATGATTCTCTCTTCAGTAGATTTCAAACCCTAAATAACATTATCCTAGTAAAATATGAATTGACTGACATTTGCCAATCAATTAGAAACACCAGTATTATACAACGGTGTTTCGCCAATAAGATCCCGGAGTTGAATTTGTACATAACCACCCTGGACAAAAAGAGATAATTGGCACAAACCCTAACAAACCCACTGCCCATCCAAGGGCAGGAGGTGTAAATTGAAAAAACGGGTTCGAGTCTGGCTACCTACACCCCCCCGTATAAAACCGTAATCTCAAATCACATATGAGAAAAAAGATCCTAACAAGAATCAGTTAGGGCTCATTGCTTTCAATCTTTGCTGAACATAGTTCAATCTTATTTTTTTGGCTGCACTGAAGAATTCTGCCAAATCAGTAAGAATTTGTAGATTTTCAGAATTTAACAAAAGCTCAAAAAATAACGTGAAGGTATAATATATGACGAAAAATATTTAGCTAAGTATTTCCTTCTTATTTTTTCATACCACTGGCATCTTATAAGTATATTATGAAGATTATCAGATTCCTTTAAATAACATAAACAATTAGGAGAAGCAGAAGCTTGTTGAGAATATCTAGCAGTTAATATGCTGCTGGGAAACAACTCAAATATATAGAGAGTCAAGATTTGCTGATGGCTTGGATTCATTATTACTGATAAATATTCTTTAAGAGTATGTTCTTGTATATTGTTAGTTAACCATTGGGAAACTTTCAATTGTTTGATTTTTTGTAAATCAATTTCCCTATACTTTCTTGTGATCAAAGCAGAAACAACTTTAGTGTAGTTTTTATGTATTTTTATTGCATGATCATTCCAATAACGTAGTCTAGTAAGATCGTATCTCTCCAATAAGGAGAACACAGTTGACAACTAGCCTTCACTTCCCCCAATTCCCCCCCAATTGTTTAACCAGGAGAGACACACTAAGCTGAAAGGTTGTTTACAGGTGCGACCTGGAAGCACAGGGAAGTTAAGTGACTTGCTCAAGGTCACACAGTATGCAAGTGGGGGCTGTGGGATTCAAACCCAGGTCTTCAGATTTGCAGCTCAGAGCATTAAACCACTAAATCTGTATATGTTGTTTTTTCCTTTGAACAACATGCAATAATGGAACCAATGGGTTCCTGTAGCATATTAATCCAGAAATGTATTATTCTTAAATGTCTTTTTGCCGTAAACATAATTTGACCAAGATGTGCCCTTACCAATGCATTGGCTGCCAAGAAGGGTAAGCCCAGGGTTTTCTTATGAAGTTTAAGGATAATAGATTTCAGAGTTTTTAAACTAGAGACACCCCAATTTTCAATGGCATAAAGCCCCTGATTTATTAACTTGCTATCTATAGCCCTAACCATTGGCTCTATTGTCATACCTCTGTACATTCTGTTAAATCAAGATAAAGCAGAAGGTGCAATTCTCATTTTAGCCACCACAGTCTTAATATGCTTATTCCAGTGGCTTGTATTCGATATTGTAAGCCCTAAATAGGTATACTGGTTTACAAATTCTAGCGGTTGGTTAGTCAGGAACAAACCTCTATACTTCTTTATGGACCCTATAACCATAACTTTGGTTTTTAATTTATTAGTTGTTAATTTCACGTCAGTACAAAGAGCTTGTAATTTGCAGACTCCTTTGTAAACCTAATCTAGATATTGCAACAAGCGCAAGGTCATTTGTGTATGCCAATACTGGTATAGAATGTTCAAGAATTTTTGGCATATGATGAGGAGGGTTAATAAGTTCTATCAAAATACAATTTATGTAAAGATTAAATAATGTTGGAGCCAACACACACACCCTTGACATACACCAACATTGGCATAAATGTTTTCTGAAAGACCACCATTATTACTGTATCTTACCCTAACCCAAGTGTCTTCATAAAGTCTTTTTATAAGATTTATTAGATTAGGGTCCACACCAAGAGTCTCCATACTAGCCCATAATACGTCTCTAGAAATAGTCAAAAGCCAACATAAAGTTGATAAAAGCAATAAACAAAGGTTGCTTTTTTAATTTGCAGTATTTTTCAATAATATGTAGAAGTATAAAAATTTGTTTAGTTGTCCCATTATTTTTTTTGAAATCCTGCCTGCAGGGGGGAGATGTTCCCATTTCATTGAAGCCATACTTGTAACTGGGTTAGCAGAATTTTTGAATAATTTTTGCCATGTTATCTATCAGACTTATTGGGCGATAATTCACAGGGTCTGCTCTATCGTTCTTCTTAAAAATTGGAACAATGTAACTACCCTTCCAGGGCTCAGGGGTGAAACCATACTATATGAACTTATTGAACAGATTTGTGACAGTAACTGCCCTCCACTTGGGGGCAGCTTTGTAAAAATCGATTGATATTTGATCTGGTCCTGGGGATTTATTTGGCTTACTGCTGTTAATAGCAAAAACGTTTCTTCATTAGTAATCCAAATATTTTAGTCATTAATTAAACTCACGTGATAGAAAGTGGTTTCACTAATCTTGAAAAAGATAGTACCCAAATAATGCACCCAAGTGGATGCAGGAATAGAAGCTCATAACTTTTTCAATAATTATTTGTCTCAGCAGCAACCAGCCTCCAAAATACTCTGTTATTTTATTTGCTGTATTGCAGTTAACATTTTTTTCCACAAGTCTAACTGATGTTTTTAATTTTTGCTTCTGAGCATGATCCTGTTATAATTTCCTATTTTTATTAAGCATTTTAAAATTCTCCCACACAGGGAAATTTCTTGTAAGTCTCACCTGCTTGGTCAATTGCTTTTCTATAAACGACAGGTTTTATAAAACCAACTATGATATCTTATCTACTTTATATGATGATCTATGAGCAGCTAAGAGACAATCACACTGCTGGACTATTTCAAAATAGATATTCTCAGGTTTGAGGTTATAAGAGTTTAGATCATCAATCTTTCTGGAAAAAGGTTTTATATTTTCCTCCAGTTTATTCTTGGGTATCTGATGCCATAAGATGATTTTTTGTTGTTATATATTTCTACCTGATCTTCTTTTGTCCTACTTAACCTACCTTGAATCTTCCTGTTTAAACAGAGAGAAAAATGACCACTCTCAGGCTTAGAATTTATTTTAAGATCAAGGTATTTAAAGTAGTTACATGGAGGGGCCAAAACACAATCTGTTATCGAATGGCCATTGTAAGTGAAACATGTGAAATTGCCAATCTTATCCTAGGGTAATCTACCATTTATAACAAGTTTAATGAATGTAAGAATGTACTGTAATTAGGTAATTATTATAATCTGTGTTTTTATGATCCTGTGAATTCTTTGAATGAATTCTGTAAATCTCTTCCTGCAGTTGAATCACAGAGTTATCCATTTCACTTTCCTGACCAAGTCTAATGTTAAGATCCCATAACTACTATCTCTACATTAGTGTACTGATGGTTTAATTCTTCTATAACATCTGCAAGTTTAAGCAGCAGACCATCCTCGAAAAGTGGCAAATTTTTTATTGGGCTATATAAATTCACAAAAAGAACCATCTCGTTCCAGACTTTCACCAGTAGCAAAAGGAAAGTTTGAGACGAGATGGTCTTTCTGATAAATATATTATCATGAATCTTAATATAAGTTAGTAAGCCACAGGCAAAGTGACACGTATTTGATTTTCTAATAGTAGGTACATGAAAAAGATGATAACCCTTTAGGGCCAGAGTATCTATCATGTCCAAGGTATGCCAAGATTCCTGTAAATTAATGACATCATATTCCATGAGATAATTCATACATTCAGAATCTGCCAATTTTGTTACAAACCCTGATATATTCCAAGAAACAATAAGAAGCACGTTCTCATTGACCAGTGAAAAAATTATTAGTTTGTTCTATGGCAGAATCCAAAATGTCTTGTGTAGATACGTGCAAAACTGTGGGATCAGAATACTGAACGTTTAGTCAGTGATTACACTCATTGAGAACCCCATATTTGTTAACCAAGGGTAATGAAAATATAGTTAACCCTTCACAATCTAAGGTCTGCATTAAACAAGTAGACCTAGGAGCCATACTTAAATTTGGATTATCAATTAAAGTATTATTAAGTCCGAAAATATCCATTGGACTTTACCAATAGCAGGCCTAAAGTATCAAGTATATTGCTTTTCAGTAACAGCTTCTCAGCAATATCAAGGTTCTTAACCCATATGTCAATCTGTGAACTATTTTCATGTCTGGTCACTTTGAGAATACCTCTCTCACCCAACTGCAATTTCAAAACAGATTGCAAAGAGATCCTCAAAGCCTGTAATTATTCTCTCTTGGTATAATCTCATGACCAAACATGGTCCGGAGTATAGGAGAGTCCCACAGATTTTCTCTAGGGTCTTTACAAGCATTAAATTCTGCCCTATTTGGAAATTAAAGAAAAATTCCCTGTTGGCTAAATCTATCTGCATTGTACCATAAATGATTGGCTACAAATGGAGAGTACACAATAAGTTCACCAGTATTAATTCTACCATCAGAACTTCTGTGTACTTCACAAACATCAGAATCCGTAAGATCCAATTCTAATTCTCTACTGACAAAATCGATCAAAAAGACCTTAAAATTGTCATTAGAGATTCTAGGCCAACCCTTCTCGGCAGTCAAATGTAAAAGGGGAACCTCCTTTGGTCTGGGGATTGATAATAGCCTGGCCTTATCTGGTAACATACATCCCTCTAGGGGAAACTCCTCATGTAAATTACAGTTGAGGGACTCCCCATCCCTTTCACTTTGTTCCATATTAAACTCATCAGAGTGGACCAAATATATTCTCTGTGTAGGTAAGGATCCCATCTGTCTCCCAAGCAATTTAATCTCATTTTCTAACTGCTTCAACTGCTCTCCTAAATTGTTTTTTCCATTTGAGAGTTCAGGGAATGGGCAACTGCCCAGTTGCTGCACTTTATTAGTGACAAAATAATGTTCTACTGTCTTAGTTGAATTGTTTGATTCAGGTGTTGTACACGAAACTGTAATTGGATAACTCAGAGTTTGACTCTGTGGTAATTGCTTATTTGATTGAGTGGTGCCAGAAAATGTAATACCTATCTCTCCTTGATTATCATGGGCTTTTTTCTGAAATTATTACAGAACTAACCTCTGGCCTACCATTTAAAGTGCACAACGCTGCACTTACATCCGCAAGAATTGAGTCTGATTGCTTTGGAAGGAGTAATTCATCTAACTTATAGAAAATTGGGAGGGTCGGGGCAGCAAGATGGCCGCTATGCTGCTCCGCTCTGCTTTGCTCTGCTCTTGATGCTCCCTATAGACATTTAATGCTTGGAAAAGAATATCGGAGCTACTTTGGATTTTCAGTTTGTTTCTGTGCCATAGGTGTTCTGAGTAAATTCCTGCAATAGAAGTTACTGTGGTTGCTGGAGTGCGTTGAGGGAACTTTGGCCCCAGACTCAGTAAACCGTGAGTGGCTGGCGGTTAGGTGCGCTTACCCTATGGAGAGACACTCTGGAAGTTTGCCCATTGTGTGGGGAACTTCTAAATTTTGGAATCAGACGAACTCTGAAGGAGGAGGAGAAAAATACAATGGCACTTACAGTGCTTATAGGCTCACTTTGCCTTACTTAAAGCATGCCAGCGTTGCCTTGGGGGCGGGGGGGTTACTCAAGAGTATTTTCTTTGTTGTAATCCGTAAGTAACTATGCTCAGTGGAGCTTTTTTTTTTTAATTTTATTTATTTCTCTTTGGTTCACTAGCAACAGGTGCATATTTACACACAGCATTGGAGAAAGAGTTTGCTGGTTTACAGGAGGAGTGTCAACACGGTCAAATGGCTTTAAAGTTTCCCTATGAGAATTTACAGAGGAGCACTTCTGCAGAAATAATTGAAAGCAGTCACTAAGTTTTAATTGCTGGCAGGTGCGAGTCCGAAAATGATTGGATTCGGAGCAGTTTGCAGCATTTTGGAGGTAATGTGCTCTGATGTTGGGTGTAAGGACAGAGCCTCCTGTGTTTTATTATGCTCACATTAAGTAACTGAAACTGCTCTATTTGACTTTATTACTTGCCTAAGAAAAGGAAGATATATATATATATATATGCATGCACACATATATGTATTTTGGAACGGAATAATCGTGGCTGCAATTATTGTTTGTGTTTAACCAGAACTCTTTGTAATGAGAGGTATACTAAGTCATTTTCCACCAAGGAGCTTGCATTTTAAAAAGGCTGCACCCAGTTAGGATATTTAAAGATGTCAGTGCCTAACAAACCTACATTGGGACCGGATACAGGTTCGAACTTTTCTAAGTTCATTCCACAAGCACTTTACATGAATTGGAATGTAATTATGTGTACTTAACTATATTTTTATTTCTATCTTTAGCAGTATAAGTTAACTATTGTATACATGTATCTATTTAAATAAGTAATCTCTAATGCAGAATGGTAACTGGTCTCTTAACTATTGCACCCAATCTAATTACCCACTGTAAGTCTCTAATAAGACTGAGTTTGTATTATTATATGTGACACACATTGCTAGAGGTGTTAGTATTCTAAGCATCTAGGATGGTTCAATTAGGGACGCAGATGTAATACGTTTTTGATAAACTTGGATTGATGTCATTTTCAAAATTAGAGCTCCTTTCTGGAGTGATGTTGTCTGAGGTAAGGTGTGGACATAACTAAGTGTAACCCCTTGGTGGCCTTATCCCAAGAGCTACTACCCCTGCCTGCTTGGCTAGTAGCAGGTTAAGGGGCCTGAGTTCTGAAACGGATGCCTCCACCCAGAGGTCAAGGTTGGTAGTGGTCAAGCTAACCAGGGCACAGCCCTCTGGGACACTGTAACCCCCCCTCTTTCCCCTCTAGTGGCCTGAACACTGTACAATAATCACTTTCACAATACCACTGGTACACCACACAAGTACCCACACTGTTTGCACTTACCACTAGGGCTGGTTCCTCTGGCTCGACCTTGGGGACCCCCTGTAAAACAAGGATATGCACAGCAAATAGTAATAGTACAGTACTTTGAGCACAAACTGGAACCACAGTCAGATTACACGCAGAAAAAGTAAGATCTGATTTATTCAGGGGACTTGAACAAAGAAGGGGCAAAATCAAGTTTATTAGCTTAAAGATTATATCAATCAAGCAGTTATGCATGTGCTTTGAGTCCTCCCACACAGTCACACCTCTAGGTACCCAGGTGGAGTAGAGATGGGCTAGTCAGGACCATTGCCCGGGGTTGCAGCTGCTTGAGGCCCTGTGATGGAAAACACAACATGCACAGTATACAATATCCGTAATCTGGAGCCAGAGGGCTCAGTTCGTAAAGGAAATGAAACAACAAGACAATCAGATGACACACTCAGATTAAGCTGTTGTTGCAGGGAGCTACTCAGGTATTTACTTACGATGCCCAAGACTGGAAACAGGCTGGACGAAAATCGAGACTGCAGGTGGTTAATCTGGAATGCCAGGAGAAGCAGGGCCCACATGAGTCGCAGAGGCGTCATTCCTGTTCAAGTGTGGAGCAGGGGGCTGATCCCCAGGCAGGTCTCTCATCGATGGCTTCTCTGTGCAATGGGTAGTCTGGCTGGGCCAGTCTGGCAAGACCCAGACTGCATGGAGACAAATTCAGATGCAGTCTGTTTTGGGCTGGATACAGCTTCCAGCAAGCAGGACACAGTTCACACAGTGGGGAACTAACTCACGACGCACTAGCAGCAAATAACACATTTACATGTAAGGGAATTCTACTGTACCAGGCAAAGCGCTCCCCGGTCACAATCGCAAAGTCTCTGCACACACCGAGAGCTTAGAGATAGCTGGAACTCCTGACAGGCCCATCGCATTCAGCAAAATATTCGGTCTTCTTCAGGTTGAGCCTGGCCCACTTCAGTAGCTTACTTTAGTCACACAAACTTGGATTTAGTCCAAAATAATTCTCTTCTCTCCATCCCAGGAGCAGCAGGCAGACATGCAAGCCAAAAACTCATCCTTTTCACAGTTCTTCCATACAAGTCCACTCAGGATCGCTGCTCAGAATCATTTCAGCTCCTCTCATTTCACTTCCCAGCTCAGAACTAACTGAAAATTGCAAGCAGTGTGGGATTTCCCCAAGATCCAAAAGGTTTGGTTGGCTGATTTGGCTGTCAGTCAAGGCAAGAGCTCCCCCTTCAGTTGCAAAAAAGCGCAACAACACACGGTCTCCAGGCCTAAGCTCTTGAGCTTTTACTTTTCTATCATGTCTCTCTTTGTTGGCTAGATTTCTTTTGGCGGCCATTGTCTGGGCCAGTTGATAGGCATGGTTCAACTGAGCTTTCAGTTTTTGTACATATTGCAGGTAATCTTTGGCTCAGACCCCATCAGGAGAAACCCCAAAACAGACCTCAACAGGCAACCGGGCCTCTCTCCTGAACATGAGGCAGTAGGGAGAGAACCCGGTAGCAACATTCTTTGTGCAATTGTATGCGTGTACCAAGGTGCTAATCTGCTGTCTCCATTTATGCTTATCTTTTGGGTGGAGGGTGCCTAGCATGTCTAGCAGGGTGCTGTTAAAGGATTCTGATTGAGGATTCCCCTGTGGGTGATAAGGGATGGTTCTTGACTTCTGCACCCCCCATAGAGAGAGCATTTCTTTGATTAGCCGACTCTCAAAGTCCCGGCCCTGATCAGAGTGAATTCACTGGGAGGCACTATAGTGGACGAAGAAATTTTCCACTAGCACCTTGGCCATGGTAGATGCTTTTTGATCTTTGGTGGGAAAAGCTTGTGCATGCCACGTGAAATGGTCCGTAACCACTAACACATTGCCAATGTTTCACTGATCAGGCTCTAAACTCAAGAAGTCTATGCAGACTACTTCCATTGGGGTGCTGATAGTAATGTTGACAAGGCGGGCAACCCTCTGAGGCAGGGCTTTTCTCTGCAGGCAGCGACTACAAGTCCTTACATGGTGCTCAACATCGGCCCCCATCTTGGGCCAGTAGAATCGAGATCGTACTAGGTCAAGGGTCCGGTCGATACCGAGGTGGCCCATATGATTGTGGAGGGACCTTAGTACCGAATCTTTGAAGGCTGTGGGCAGGACCAATTGTTGCTTGTCTATTTGGCCACCCCAATCTACAGTCTCTCTATACAACAACTGATTAAGCAGCTTCAACCTGGGGCCTTCTTTAAACAATAAAGCGGTTCGCAGATCAGAGGAACGCAACTTGACACATCTTTCCTGCACGGTTGGCCAAGTGCTGGCTGAATCATAGGATCTCAGGATTGAGCCCACTGAATGCCGTCATTGTCAAACTGAAGTAGTGCACTAATATCTAGAGCAGAGAAGTGGCAATATGCAGCGGTATGCAGGTGTCAGAGGGGCCCAAGCAATCTACTAAGCAGTCCGCTGTGTCCGTAGACATCTGTTCATTTCTGTCAAACTTTGGCACAATGCTCGGATGTCAGGTTCAGACAGCCTGACCCAGTCGCTCTTGAAATGGGCCTCCAGGATAGGGCGTCAGCATCAATATGATTCAGGCCTGGTCTGTATTCTAAGCATCATCATATGTTGATAAGCCGAAAGCCAAAGGTGCCCCGCGCGCCTAACTTAGCTGGTGTCTGTACATATCAATGGGTCATTGTCAGTCCTCACCAATATTTTTGCCCCATAGAGGTAATCATGAAACTGGTCGATAATGGCCCATTTTAACGCAAGGAACTCCAACTTGTGCACAGGGTAGTTTCGCTCTGACGGGGTCAAGCTCCTACTGGCAAATGCCACTGGTCTCAAACCATCCTCATGATCTTGATACAGTACAGCTCCTAGACCCTGCAGACTGGCGTCAGTATGCAGCACATAGGGTTTGGTGGGATCAGCATAAGCAAGGATGGGGGTGTGGGTGAGCTGGTATATGATTTTATGGAAAGCTGCTTCACAGTCAGGCATCCAACGGGAACCGAAAAGTTCACCTGGGCAGAAATATGCTTTGTTTGGTTCTTTGACGGACCCTTTTTTGTATTTCCAATTGGTAGGAGGGTAACCCTGGGTAAGATTCAAGTGGCGAATCACTTTGGAATAGTCCTTATGAACCCGGTAGTAGCACAGAATCCCAGGAAACGTTCTAGTTCTTTCAAATTGTGGGGCTGGGGCCAAGTAGTCAAGGCTTCGACTTTACTAGGATCAGTCTCTATCCCCTCTGTAAACACTATGTGCCCCACATACTTCACAGAGGTTTGGAAAAACTGGCACTTGTTGATGGGCAGCTTGAGGCTGAAATCTTCCAGTCGGTCTAGTACTTTGAACAGTCAACTCTCATGTTCCTCTAAGGAGCTCCCAAACACAATGACATCGTCCAAGTACACCAGGCATTCTAGCAAATTCACGTCTCCCACTGCTCACTCCATCAGTCGCTGGAAGGTGGCTGGGGCACCCGATATCCCCTGTGGCATTCTCAGGAATTCGTAGAACCCCAAAGGACAGATGAAGGTTGTCTTCTCATGGTCCTCCGGAGCCATCGGAATCTGGTAATATCCACTGCGAAGATCCAACACCGAGAACCATTTGCTCCCATTCAAACAATCCAGAGCATCTTGTATACGGGGCATGGTGTATTGATTGGGGATGGTCCACCGATTCAGAGTTCGATAATCAACACACATTCTCAAGATCTGTTCTTCTTATGCACAACCACAATGGGAGAAGCATATGGGCTCCTGGATTCTTGCATCACACCAGCCATGAGCATTTCCTGCAAGTGTCTTCTCACATCGTCTATGTCCTGCAGGGGCTAGGCGTCAAGACCTCTCTTGAAATGGCCATTCATTGTGCAGGCATATGTGATGCTCCACACTCCGGACACATCCTGCGTCCCATTCCTTCAACGAAAACACTTGATCTCTCTGGGCAAGTTTCTGGCTAATTCTAGTCTTCTATTCAGCTGGCAACGGGGAGTCACCAAAATCAAACAAGGCGGGGGTCACTCTATCTGTCTTGCCAGAGTGCCTATTGCTGGGCAACACTGCAGTGTCTGTGCAGTGTACCACAGCTAGGGTGCATCCTCTGTTCACCCGGATCTCCCGATCTGACACATTATGAATCTGGACCATCACTCGTCATGCATAGGCATGAGCACGAGCTGGCAAGATGCTGGGCTTAACCAATAATCCTTCCGGCAATTTTCCATCGCCTGGTGCGTTCAACATCAGTATTTTGTTCTTGACATCTTTGCCGAGGCGGACCTCAGCTTGAACGGTACACTGGGTGTTAGGGGCCAGTACCATTGAATCGGGATCCTTCTTCCACACAACCCCTACCGGTTCATCTTGGTTCACTCCCTTGGGGTTGTGCTGCAAATCATAGGCCTCTTGATCAGAGTGGGAATTCTTAGGGCCCTCCCAGTCCGTCGAACTTGTTTGTCACGACAGAGTTGTGCCAGTCTCCCAAACATATGGGCATTGGTCCCAATTAACAGGGGAATCCCATCATACAGTCTAGTAGGGGGACACACTAAGGCCAGTGTGTCGACTTGCTCCTCTACACCAGTTACAGCTGCAGGAAATGACAACCAGAGGTGAACATATCCTAGGTAGGGATAAAACTTGTTGCTCAGCCCCCACACATGTAGGCCTTCCAGGGATTGTAAGGGCACAGCAGATAAGTGTTTGTCATACCAGTCCTTAAATACAATGGTCACTTGTGACCCACTGTCCAGCACAGCCCGAGTAGGAATACCATTCACAGCCACGGTAGTCAACTTTGAAGGGCCCACTATTTTGGACCAGTCTGGAGGGACAGCAGCAGGGGCCTGAATGGACGATTTAGCCACAAAGGGGTTTGAGTTAGGATGTCTGAAGCCTTCACTGTGGTCATTTTGTGCACCCCTTGACCACTGATTCATTTTCTGAAGCTCTCCTTGAAGCCCGGTCACCACTTTCTCTAGGTCTTTCTGAGACCGGCATTCCCTCTTCATATGGCCATCCTTTCCACAGTTGTGACAAATGATAGACTCCTGGGTCATCCTTGGAGAGAACATTGCATGAGGAACTGAAGTAGTTGCAAGGGATCGGGGTCCAATATCTGCTTTCAGCAGTGAGAGGGGTGCAACGTGTCTCAATAGTTCCTTTAGGGTGGCAGTCAATTATTTGATTTCAGCCTGGGAGCTATCCTCAGTAGAGGATGCCTGAGAGTGCACCCCCACCCCCATGGCAGTCACATCCTGAAAGGGACCAGAATCTTGTTCCATGGGGGAAATCCTTGCAGAGGCACCTATCTTCAACTCTCGGACTTCCTTTAGTAGCTCATCTTTCCAAAACTGGGCCCAGGGCAGGAAGTCCTTTGCATTCTCAGAGTGCTTTTTAGGTGCCAACGTTTGCCCCAGAACCTCACTTGGATGATCACTCTCTGTCACTTGCGCAGTAGCAGCAGATATTGGTAATTCTGGGAATGCGTTTCACAACCCCCCAAATTTTTTTCATTAGCTCGTCTTAAGAGGGGGGTGATTCCAGTCGGTTGGCGAGGTGCAACTGATGCAGCAACAATTCTGAAAATGTAGCAGACTTAGGGATCCGGTCCAGCCTAGTTCAATCTAATTCATTTGACAGCAAACTACCCTTTCTGAGGCACTCTTGTAGCAGCTTTTCAAGCAAGGTACATGCACAGACAATGGCTCCCCTGAGTACTGCTGGGCATTTCTTACTCTCCACCACAGGTCCTCATCTGAATCCAGGGTCCCATACACATTCTCCAATGCATCAAGATAGTCCTGTGCAGGGAGGCGTGGCTAGCTAACCAGCCGATCGGACGCACTTCCAGAGAGCTCCCTTTACAGCACTCATAACTGATTAAATTCAGATAGACTCATCATTTAATCCGTCCATTTAAACATCTTTATTGGACTCCTGGTGCTTTGTGGATTCTGGCAATATCAAAATTCGACCACATGGGGAAGAAAAATGCAGAATCAAAAGCTAACCTCTTTACTCCTCGTGGTGGGGCCTCTAGACCCCCATCTACTCCTGCAAACCTCCCGACAATGGAAGCTATGAGTGGAGAGACTGGCACGGCTATGCTAGAGTCTGTGCAACTGGTGGTACTGAATCTGACCAGAACCATTCAGCGGATGGATGAAAAAATGGATGGGTATAATACCCGATTATTACAAGTAGAACAGCAACTGGATGGCCTTACTGAGACAACACACGATGCTAAAAAATCTTCAGAGTGGGCCTAAGCTACTGCCGCTACCTGTGTAAAGGAGCAGAATTTGCTCCATTCTCAACTAGAGCATCTTGAAAACATCACTCGTGCTGCCAATGTCCGGATTCTAGGGTTACCCGAAGGCATAGAAGGAAATGACCTACCTAAATATTTAAGTTCTTGGCTACTGGAAATCCTTGGACTGGACTTAGGAGACCGAATCATACGAGCCTACAGGATTAATGTCCTGAGACAGATGTCCTCAGAAGGGGCTAGAACCGTAATGCTGATCACCACATCTGTGTCAATGAGGGATCGTATACTCCGGGCAGTTTGGCAGCAACGAAAGGTCAAGGTGGATGGCTCGAGAATACTGTTCTTTCCAGACCTCTCTTACTTCATGCGTATGAAGAGGAAGGCTTTCAATGGGGTTAGGAGGCTCCTAAGGGCCCTAGAGGTTCCCAATAATTTGTTGATGCCAGCCCGACTCCATGTCACAGTTGGGAAGAAGGCCTACATATATACCGAGCCTAAAGAGGCTATGAAACTACTTGAAAAGCTCAAAGTTGAGAGGGCAGCTCAGGAGGGAGACCTTTCTTCAGAATCCAAAGCGGAGGACACTTGAAATGAAGCAGAATTGGCTAAGTCCATCCCTATTTTGTTAAATTAATGTAACAGATTATTCAAACAACATGAAGTCTTGCTATATTATAGACAGTAGCAGTTTGATCCAGCTCTAGAACTGGATCAAACTGCTAATGTCTATAATATAGCAAGACTCAATTAGAAGAAACAACATTACTAAGGTGAGTAATTTTTTCTTCCTGCTGTTTAAAGGAATGACGGAGCCTTTCGGAGCAGTTGAAGATAGACCTGAATTTTTTCACTTAAAGGGCTTAATTACTTTTAAAAGTTAATCAATCAGGACATATCAGGATTCCTGCTTTATTTTCTTTCCTTAAAGTTGAACTTTTTGAGTCGCCCTGATAAGGCTCATATTAAATAGTTAAGCTGGACAGACCCTAGAATTTCCGACAGAAATATAAACACATTTGCTTTGAATATGAACATTTTGTACGTTCTCTTTTTCCTTAAATCTTTCCCCCCTTTTTTTATTTTATCTTTTTTTTTTAAAGTGCCGTGGGAGCATATTGGGAAGTAATATTGGAGTCTTTAAAAGCTAAGAGTTAATTACCAACTAAAGGCATATTAGCCTGGTCTTTGTTCTTCAAATTGAATACGTTAAGTGCTATTTCAATGTTAAGAGCATTGATAGCTTATGGCCATTTGATATCTAGAAATTGCTGAACTAGTTAGCTTATAACTACATGGAACTCCCCCTGATCTTGTACTAAATGTTACAGTGGTTCACAAATTTGAATATCTTTTCAATGATGCTTGCTTTATGAAGTATAACACTGTACAGTTTGCAATAGTGTAATGTATTTGCAT
Organism: Neoceratodus forsteri; assembly: GCA_016271365.2. Classification (NCBI taxonomy): domain Eukaryota; kingdom Metazoa; phylum Chordata; order Ceratodontiformes; family Ceratodontidae; genus Neoceratodus; species Neoceratodus forsteri. The sequence goes on along the minus strand of CM057452.1, from coordinate 41,871,636 downwards.
AAACCCTATAAATAAAAAGTTAAAAAAAAAAAAAAAGATAGTCCTGTGCAGTTGCTTTGGGGTTATTGGCCCACTTGGCATGGATGGTAGCCAGGGCAGGACCTTGGAGGCTCTCACTCAACCTCTTTCGTTTCTCTGCTTCTGAGCATTGCCATTCAAGTACTAGAGGGGCAACACAGTCTATCCAGATCTCCCAGACATCCTTCCCCTGGGGGGTGGGGAGGGTGCCCGAGAAGATTCTCAACCATCGGTAGGAGTCGTGACTAAATGGCAGGTACAGATATAGGGGCCAGCATTGTCATGGGCACAGAAGGTGGGGCAGTAACAGGTGCTGGAGTGGGAGGGTGTTGGGAAGGAACACCGCCAGGTGGCAGGAATAGTTTCTTAAAGTCCTCTATGGTTTTCCCTTCCTCCAGCAACAACTTAGCAAATTTCTCCTCAAAAGTCTCAGATAATAGGGGGAGCTCATCCTCCCCGGGGTCTTTACTGTCTCTAGTTATCACTCTCCAGGCAGCTGGGGCCCCTTCTGGGGCAATAGTCCATGGCACTTTGGAACTGTCCACTGGGTCACTACACTCTACTAATGCCATGAAAGTCTGGGCGGTCAAATCAGCCTGTCACCCCACTACCACAGCGTTTGTTAAATATTCAACTTTGGAAAGTACTCCTACAACAGCGTCTTTACCAATGTTCAGGGGAATATCCAATACAAGCAGGGCATTGTGAGGGTCAATCTCCTGCCCTGTACACCATCCACCAACTGGTGCACAGCCACTTCTGTTGGGGTAGCCATTTATGTTTGACAATAATTCGTAATTTTGGCCACTAGAAGACACAAAATCCCAGTGGTGCCTCCAATATGTAACCCCTAGGTGGTGCTATCCCAAGGACTACTAACTCTGCCTACTTGGCTAGTAGCAGGTTAAGGGGCCTGAGTTCTGAAACAGGTGCCTCCACCTGGAGGTCAGGGTTGGTAGTGGTCAAGCTAACCAGGGCACAGCCCTCTGGGACACTGTAACCCCCCTCTTTCCCTTCTAGTGGCCTGAACACTGTACAATAATCACTTTCACAATACCCCTGGTATACCACACATGTACCCACACTGTTTACACTTACCACCAGGGCTGGTTCCTCTGGCTCGACCTTGGGAAACCCCTGTAAAACAAGATTATGCATAGCAAATAGCAACAGTACAGTACTTTGAGCACAAACTGGAACCACAGTCAGATTACTTGCAGAAAAAGTTAGATCTGATTTATTCAGAAGACTTGAACAAGGAAGGGCCAAAATCAGGTTAATTAGCTTAAAGGTTATATCAATCAAGCAGTTATGCATGCGCTTTGAGTCCCCCCACACAGTCACACCTCTGGGTACCCAGGTGGAGAAGAGATGGGCTAGCCAGGACCGTTGCCCGGGGTTGCAGCTGCTTGGGGCCCTGTGATGGAAAACACAACATGCACAGTACACAATATTTGTAATCCGGAGCCAGAGGGCTCAGTTTGTAAAGGAAATGAAACAGCAAGACAATCAGATGACACACTCAAATTAAGCTGTTGTTGCAGGAGCTACCTGGTATTTACTCACGATACCCAAGACTGGACACAGGCTGGATGAAAATCGAGACTGCAGGTGGTTAATCTGGATGGCAGGAGAAGCAGGGCCCATGAGTCGCGAGGCGTTGTTCCTGTTCAAGCATGGAGCAGGGGGCTGATCCCAGGGCAGGTCTCTCGTTGATGGCTTCTCTGTGCAGTGGGTAGTCTGGCTGGGCCAGTCTGGCAAGGCCCGGACCGCATGGAGACAAATTCGGATGCAGTCCATTTTGGCTGGATACAGCTTCTAGCAAGCAGAACACAGTTCACATAGTGGGGAACTAACTCATGACCCACTAGCAGCAAATAACATATTTACAAGTAAGGGAATTCTACTGTATCAGGCAAAGCGCTCCCTGGTCACAATCGCAAAGTCTCTGCACACACCGGGAGCTTAGGGGTAGCTGGAACTCCTGACAGGCTGATCGCATTCAACAAAATTTTTGGTCTTCTTCAGGTTGAGCCTGTCCCACTTCAGTAGCTTACTTTAGTCACACAAACTTGGATTTAGTCCAACACAATTCTCTTCTCTCCCTCTCAGAAGCAGCAGGCAGACATGTAAGCCAAAAACTCAGCCTTTTCACAGTTCTCCCATGTGAATCCACTCAGGATTGCTGCTCAGAATCACTTCAGCTCCTCTCATTTCACTTCCCAGCTCAGAACTAACTGAAAATTGCAAGCAGTGTGGGATTTCCCTAAGATCCAAAAGGTTTGGTTGGCTGATTTGGCTGTCAGTCAAAGCAAGAGCTCCCCCTTCAGTTGCAAAAAAGGTGCAAAAAAGCTCCAAACTACAGTTCCTACAGATTTTGAATTTGGACAGCTCCTGTAGTCCAGCTACATTTTAGGTTCCACCAGAAATGATTGGTCCAGTTTGCAGTCCAGGATCAATATAGTGAAGACAAACAAAACAGTCCTTGCTGCAAAGAAAGCATGTTAGACAAACTATATTACCATTATCACTCTAAATGATTTTCAGCAAATAGTTACATCTTTCAACAGAGCTCCCTCTCAGATTACTTATGCTGCAATCAGGCAGCTCTTAAAGAGATGGTACACAGAGGCTATACAGGCTCTGGTAATCACATTTAAACTGCTAAAACGCAGGACACCAGCCTGGCAGTGAGAATTTAGGCAAGCTCAAGGAAGACTTTTTGGGAACCCCCATTTGTAGGGGGGTTACATAAGGATGACCTGCAGGTGTGGGACTGTTGCTGCCACAGGGCACCTCATGGCATCCAGAGGGGGCATTGAGAGGTGTGAGGAGTGGGAAATGGTAAGACTGGTCTGATTAAGTGGTTGTTGGAAGGCAGTCCAAAGGATAAAATGACCCGCCCTGACTGGATCTACCTGGGACATGGAGTGGCTATCAGGTGCCTCAGGAGTAGCCAACAGGAGTGGCTGGACTGGGGGTGGTTTAGGGGGCATGGAGCGGCATGCGCTGCATGGTGCCCCTGAAGGACTTGTCCCTATGAACAGCGGGCCCAATGAGCTAACAGGTAGGCATGGATGGGACATGGTGCTACCAGGAGGGTTTAATAGGGTAGGACAGAGTAATTCTGGATAGGCCTGCTTGACCCAAGTTTGGACTGGTATCTGTTTAACCACTCCTTCCCCTGGGTGTAGGCTCTGCTCCGGTTTAGCAGTTTGGGTGCAGAGTGATCATGTTCAGTCTCTGGCACATTGAAGGGACTCCTGAAGGTGTTCTAAGTATTAGACAAGGTAATATACTTTTGAGCCCTCTTTTCGTAAATATTTGATTGCACTTTAGATATATAATATTGACCACAAGATCTTATGATGTTTATAGTAATGTTTGAATTAGTTATGAGTAACATATTGAATATTAGCTTACTAAGGAAATGTTAGAATACTATTATTAGCAAAAAGCTTAAGGGTAGTCATATTTTACAGTATTATCTTTTGATATATATATAAAAAAAGTGCTTTTTTAAGACTCATGAAAGGATAGATACAGTTATGAATTCTTGCCTTTATATGAGAGTTTTGCAACTGACTACTAGTGTTTAATGTGTGATTTTATATTTGTCAGTTTTAATGTATTGTAACTTTGTGACCCTGTGATAGTGTAAGAACCCTGGTGTTAACCCACCATCGTTGATCAATAAACCTGACTTGACTTTACTACAGAGAATTGTATCGAGCTTTGATGCATTAACTGCTATATCAAACCTAGAAGGATCAATTTCATTCTTAAGTACTATCATTTGCTCCATCTTGAGAATGTTAGCTTCATGTTGATTCTGTAAGGACTTAATAATCAATCAATCAGATCTTTATTTATCCAGGCAAACATTGTTGAGCAGAGCTCATTTGCAAGAAGGACCTGGTTAGGTCAAAGGTCAGTTACATAAAAATATACTACAATTCAAGGAGCAGAACACAATGAAGGAACAGATTATACAGGCATAAAGAATACCAACACGTTACTTAAACAAGTAGGGAAATTCCTTGATTGCTCACACTCAACCTCATACAAAGATAAATTATCTTTGTCAGAAATTGAGATTTTTACCAGTTCTTGCTGAAGCGCAGCTTCCTGCGTCAATAGACTAGATTTATCACATGTTGATGTAATATTCCCAGAAATAGGATACGTTGAGTCTTGTCTGGGTTCAAGAGATTTAATACCTTCAATTGTCTGTTGCAACCTAACAGACGAATCCCTAAGTTCTTCCCCTGCAATAATTACTTTATCAGATAATAATTTGGATAGAGTGATATTTACTAAGTGATCTATATGCCCTCCATTCACATTATTAGATGGTAAACTTAAAAAACCGTTATCATTTAAGACTTTGCTGTCCCCAGCTATCAATGAATTACTGGATTCTAAAGTTTTGTCAGTTGAATAAAGTAAAAGGTCAGGGGTTTTCTGAAGGCTATCTTCCAGACATATTTCACTCTGGGTACCTTGTGTAACTAACAACAAAGCTGACAATCTCCCTTTGGGGGTAGAGGTTTGAGACCCCCATCAAATAATTTTTAGGGAGTAGATGGTCTGTAAACTTAGTTTGCTAACGACCCCAAGCCACACCCTGATGTCTGTTGGTGTGTGGAGTGTGTGTGTGTGTGTATGTGTGTGTGTGGGGGGGGGGTGTTAGGGTTGGAAACCCTAATGCCTCATTTCCCTACATTTGTTGCTCCAACCCTAACTGATGCATTAACAAAGTTTTTTGCAATGAAAAATTATATATGTGTATACAGATACTGTATATATATGTATATATATGTATGTATGTATATATATATATATATATAGATATATATATATATATATATAGCAAGCAATCACCCTGAAAAAGACAGCATTCCTGTCATGGGTGATTGATTGCTGCTGGAAGGAACTGGCTGGTTGAACTCTTCAACACTGTTGACAGACTAATAAATCTAGTCTGTCTTCAATCTTGTAGAGCTTTTTCTCACAAAAAATGCAAGGAGCTCAACTGGTTCTTTTTAGACAAGGTGTCATCTATTTGGGCTGGGATCTCCCCGAGCAGCCTGTCGTCGGCTGACAGTGCCCTTTCTTTGCGAGCCTTAGGATCTCCATCTCTGTGTGATGTGTTTGAGCCAGTCTCAGTGGATTACATTTTCCAGGTGCTCACCAGCTTCTGACCCACTTTCTGTACCTTGGACCCTGGGCCAACCAGACGTCTCTTAAGTGCTGGGATTCACTCGGTCCAATTCTTCTTTTTTTTTCTTCATTTTTTATTTTTAACCAGGAGATGGACTGGGCACTGCCCTTTTTCAGCCATGCCTGACACTGAACATTACAATACAAATTCACATAAACAGTCAGTTATTCACATTTACATACATTGTCACAGTACAAAATGTTTAACAGTAAATGTTTAAAGTGCAATACAGATTGTGCTTTCTGGATCAATTCTCCATACTCATTTAAAATAGAAGGAGCATACCAAGTAAATGCTTTCCAACTCATTTGAAGTTTAAAAGCAGGAACAGTATAAGGGGTCAGGCCTTTTTGTCTTGCATTCCGATGATATTCATAAACAACTACTGAATTTGATAAAACTAGAGGTACTCCAAAACTTATAATACAGAAAGCAAAATTTGCTACCAAGCATTTTAGGCATCTCTCAGGAGAGAGTACTCCTAATTTTATGTATAACTGGCAACGATGGATTCTAGACGGGGCACGGAGGGCAAACATGCAAATATTGTTATAGAGAATTTTATATTTAGCCTCAAACAAATGGTCACTGTGCACAAATGTAATACTGACATAGTCCATAGCTGGAAATAGGACTTGCTTGGCTATGATATGCTGGGCCTCATCTGTCAAAGAATTGATGTTCCTATAAAGGAAACCAAGTTTTTAATTTATCTTACTACTCAGCTTCTCTATATGAGGAACCATACTAAGATTCAGGTCTACGTAAATACCTAAATATTTAAATACTATAACCAAAGGGAGGGGAAGACCACCAAGTCCCACTATCTGAATGTTTCCTAATTTCTGAAGCCTCTGTGAGTAGTCAAATAACATTACATTTGTTTTAGTTTCATTTATCACCATTTTGTTTAACCAAATCCAACTTGTAAAACCATCATATTTTACTTTGAAGGGAAACCTGAATATCGTGACTGTTCCCGAATCCCAGATAACAGTATCATCAGCATATAATAAACTGTTTTTAATAGTGAAAGGATGGGGTAAATCGTTTACAAAAATTGAAAACAAAAGAGGGCCTAGCACAGACCCTTGAGGGACCCCTACCTTAACTTCCCTTAATTGTGATTTAAAACAATCAATTCTTGTTCTTTGAATACGATTTGACAAATAACGCCTATACCAGTCATGCTGAACACCAGTTATTCCCAGATTCCCTAATTTATGAAGTAGTATTTCATGATTCACTGTATCGAAGGCGCCGGCCAGGCCCAAAAAGACTGCACTGGTGGCTCTCCCAGCTTCTGTAGCCACCAGTACAGCATCCGTGAACCCGGCCGGCGCCAGCACAGTGGATCAGCCACCTCTGAAACCATGTTGTTGATCTATGAGAAAAGTGTTGCCTTTCCAAGTATACAAGCAACTGTTGAAAAACACATTTTTCCAAAAGCTTACTAATCTCAGACAATAAGGAAATAGGTCTGTAATTAGACAAAACAAGTCTATCTCCCCCTTTATAGACAGGTATCACAGTAGATTCCTTCCATACAGCAGGAACTTACCTTGTTCTAAAGAAAGATTAAACAAACCTGTTAACTGTCCCATTAAGCAGGGAGCAGATAGTCTAAGTAAGGTATGAAAAAATCTTACCTGTCCCCCTTCTCTTTCCGTCCTTCAAATTCAATAGCAGTTTTAAAACCTTGTGTTCCTCTATCTTAGAAAATGTAAAGTAGGACAACTCTACGCTCCGCAGAGTCGATTTATCACTAACATAGCCCTCCCTCTTTCCGTCCATCTCTACACTTCTGGCACAGAGTGTTTTAGAAATGAAAAAATCATTAAAACAATCTGCCTTGACTGTACTACTTAAAATCAAGTTTTCACCAACCTTCACACTTTTTATTCATCTATCGTCTTGGGGACTGTATAAGTGCTTAAAAGAGTGCCAACATTTCCTTGGATCCTTTAAATTTTTATATTGGCTTTGTTTAAAGTGCCTAGATTTGGCTTCAGCAATATTTTAACCTCATTTCTATAAGTTCTATACTGCCTTAGACAATCAGCATCCTTAGTTTTTAAATACTGCTTCCTTTTTGATTCCTGGGTTTTAATTAAACCCTGCAAATCTTTGTTTAACCATGGTGTGCAGGACCCTTTCACCCTCCACTTTATCGAAGTATGTTTGTTATATAGATTATTTATATAATCACTAAACTGTACTACTTTTCGATCTAGGACAGGTGAATCCAGTATCTTTGCCCAGTCAGTCTGCTCCAGTTCCCTATTATATGCTTCCACACTGAGTCTATTTATACATCTTTCATGAATGAATTTTGGGGGGGAAAGTCTGTTTGGACAATAGAAACATAGAATTTGATGGCAGATAAGGACCACTTGGCCCACCCAGTCTGCCCATTTCCCTACCTAATGGATAAGCTGCAGATCCTAGTTAACCAGCAGCCTACTTCTTTCTACCCCCAACCCCTAGAATTGCCCTATGACTGTCCCATGCATGCTTGAATTCAACCACTGTTTCTGACTCCACAACCTCCTCTGGAAGGCTGTTCCATGCATCCACAACCCTCTCTGTGAAAAAATACTTCCTTACATTACCTCTGAGCCCCCCCCACCTTCAAATTGTGCCCCTTGTTCTTGCACCTCTTTTTTTGAAAGATGCTACCCTCTTGGACTTTGTTGATTCCCTTGAGGTACTTGAAAGTTTCTATCATGTCCCCTCTCCTCCTTTCCTCGAGGCTATACATATTAAGCTCCTTAGTCTCTCTTCATATGTCTTCTGGTGCAGACCCTGCACCATTTTAGTTGCCTCCTCTGGACAGCTTCCATCTTGTCTATGTCCTTGTGGAGATTGGTCTCCAGAACTGCACACAGTACTCAGATAGGGTCTCACCAGCTGTCTGTAAAGAGGGATAACAACTTCCTGTTTCTACTGGTGATGCCTCTCCTATATGCATCCCAGTATCCCCCAACCCTCCCTTACTGCCTCTCACATTGCTTGCCCACAACTTAAGTCATCTGAGATGACTACCCCCAGGTCCCTTCCATTTTTGTTGTTGTTAGTATCTCACCCCCATTGTGTACTCTTCCCCTGGGTTTTTGTTTCCCAGGTGCATTACCTTGTATTTCTTAACATTGAATCTAAGCTGCCATACATTTGACCATTCCTCTAACCTTGCCAAGTCCCTTCTCATCCTTTCCACCCCACCTTGTGCATCAACTCTGTTGCAGATCTTTGTGTCATCTGCAAAGAGACATACTTTTCCTTCCAGTCCCTCTGCAATGTCGCTTATAAAGACATTGAAGAGAACGGTCCTAATACTGAACCCAGCGGTACCCACTAGTAACCCCTTTCTTCAGAGTGGACTCCATTTACTATTACCCTCTGTGTCCTATTCTCCAGCCAATTCTTACCCAGGCTATCATCTTGGGACCCACTTCCAGGCTGGCTAACTTGTATATTAATCTTTTGTGTGGGACTGAGTCAAATGCCTTGCTAAAGTCTAGGTAGGCCATGTCCACAGCCCCTCCCTGATCTACTACTTTGGTCACCCAGTCAAAGAAATCTATTAGATTCATCTGGCATGACCTTCCCGCTGTGAATCCATGCTGCCTTGGGTCCTGTGCCCCTCTGGCCTCTAGGTACTCGACAATTCTTTCCTTCAGAAGTGATTCCATCATTTTCCCTATCACTGAAGTTAAACTAACAGGTCTGTCATTTCCTGCTTCTGTCCTGCTCCCACTTTTGTGTGTACAAGACACTGGGCAGTGATCTGATATTGAGTCAGAAAGAACATTTAGATTAAGAAGATTACTTGGATGGTTAGTCATTATCCAATCTATTATAGAATGATTAGCAGTTTTATAATTAAGGTGGGTAGGTGTCTCTATCAGTTGAACAAAATAAGCAGCATCCATTTTTGTTTTTAACTTCCCAGCAGTCCATTCTTGTCTCCAATCAGAATTTATTTTTTATTTTATTTATTGAAGAGAATTGGAATTACAATCCTTTGAGTCACAGACTCCTTTGCAAAGGCTCCACGTCAGTACAAGAAAGCACTAACTTAACATTAAACAGTATTATACAAAGGTCATACAGCACAGGGGTATATACATTGGCGGGTTACAGCATCTAGGATCTTAAAGAAGATCCTAGGGCATAGTTGCGAAATATGGCAGGTTACAGTTTCAGAGGGTCATTAACTGAGCCCTGAGTCAGAGTTCATATACAGTGAGATTGTAGGACCTTAGGATGTCATCATGGGATAAAGCATAAACAATTTGCATCGCTTTTGATAATGTGCTCCCTTCTATTCTGATGCAGTCCGGTCCAAAGATCGAATATCGGGTAATCAGCTAGTTTAAATTTAGGGGGACAATAAAAACAGGTGATATATAGATGTTTATACCCTGTAACTCCCAACTTAATCCTAACTGTTAGGTAATCAGTATTATCATCTAAGGGATCTTTGGCAATATATTCTACAATGATTTCATCCTCAATATAAAACATTACCCCCATCCCTTTTTTTACCTTCTCTATCCTGTCTATATACTGAATAACCTTTAATCAGAATCTGGTTTGAGGGAGTATGTGGATTCAACCCCTACTGGGTCATAATGTTGCGTGCTTAATAGCGTACAACATTATGGCTAACCTGGTACAGCGCAGTATGCTACTGCTACTGGTGCAATACCACGTATAGTGCTGTACGCTGTATTGCACCAGTAGCAGTTTCCCAGGAAGAGGATAAGACCTCTGCTGGGAGTAGGTTACGATGAGCAGCTGCCGTGGCTCACAGGACTGAGCCACAGCAGTAGGAACCCAGGTGCTGCGTATGGGACTGGGTTTGATTTCCGGTCCCAGAAACATTTTATTTTTTTTGGACTTGTGCCCTTCCCAAGTTGGACCCCGGAGTTTGGAGACAAGATTGTATAGCATATTTTTTCAGGCTGTATGGGACAATCGACTTAATGATAAGTAACGTATAAACTGATAAAGGGGGAAGGGTTGATATAACAAACCCCCTGGTTCTGTATTACAGTATCTTTATATGTAATAATCTGTGCTTAGCTTTAGGACTGGGACAACAGGTGTGGGAAACTGCTCTAAAAGATTGCACAGCAATAGGCATGGAAACCCGGAGGCAACGCAGGGCTAAGATTTTGACACAGGCTGGAAAGTTACCACTATATGCTAAAATAGTTTTTCTAAAACTGATAAAATGGAAGGTCCTGTATACCCAAGCTCTGTCCATAACTAGAAAAGGGCTCAATAGATAAATTATGGAAACTGCCTTTTGGGAGTATTAAGTTTTCCTAAGTGCCCAGATAACAACGCTGGAATAGTGTTATCACAACTTACATATGAACGGATGCCGTCATTCGCATGGGTTGTGTTATGGCTCGGTAGCCATGGGAGGCTAGGGGTTAAAAATAATCATAAACAGTTTGAAGAAAGACTGTGTTCTAGGAATAGTTGCATAAATCTACCAGAGACACAAGAACATTTATTTCTGAATGTGGATATATAGCTACTTTAGGACTCCCAATTTCTAAAGACTGGAAACAGCCTTTATATCAAGCACTAACTTAGCAATAACTAGTTTTAGGAATTTATTCAGAACATTGGGTAAAATATAACTCTGATACGCTGGAAATTATTTTTGCTATATTTAAGTGTTACATATACATGAAGTATTTGAACAGAAAACATCAACCTATCAAGAGTTAATAAGAAGTATTGTTATATCCATAAGAAAGGTGAGAGCGAGATGAAAACGTTTATCCAAAAACAAAAGTCAGGCAGCTATGGAAACACTGTTTTTGTGTCTTTATGAATAAGAAAAGTGAAATATGTGTCTTAGATTGCTGCATTTACATGCAATACAAATAATATGAATAATATTTGTGTTTTAACTTTAGGATAGTATAGCATTATGGAATATTTCTTAAGAGATGGTTAATAGGAGCTTGCCTGGTAGTGCAGAGGGCTGAGGCGCTGGCGCCTTACCTCACACTACGCCGGCGACCCGGGTTCAGGAATGACTTCTGGTCACCGGGGTGCCGGCTCGGGGTGGGTAGGGCTGGAGCAGGGTTGAGCTATGCCTTTCCCCTCCAATGGGGTGGATGCCTGCCTGTCCATAGTCCCGCTTCCACCTGTGGAGGTCCGATGGGCGTATGGGTGGCAGGCGTGACAGCGTCAGGAGGGCGAGTGGCCACGGATCCTGGTGTGTATGTGTGCCTCTGGCCCTGGGGGGGATAGGGAGTAAAAAGGAAAAATGTACAAAATTACATATAAAAAAAAAGAGATGGTTAATAGTCAGGATTATTATGTTTCCTTGCTAGGATTTTGGGCTACACATTTATTATTTGCACCCATTATTTTTTGTGTACATTTGCTCTTGTGATTCTTTTATATGGTTTCTTTTCTTTTTTTGTCATTTTCAATTCCTTTGTATTTGATTTTGTTTTGTTTTCATTTTAAACAAAATACCCCTACTGTTCATCGATAAATGCTGTGGGATCTTATACTTCCACCTAGGAAGTGACCGGGGTGGGCAGAAGAGACCTCGGCTGACTGTCTCATCCAAAGGATGGCACCTCAATTGTGGAGTGCCCCCTCCCCCCCAGTACTGCACTACAGAGTCAGTTATGGGTATTACCCCAAGTACCTGGGGTGGGGCCAGAACCCATGACCATCTGATCTTCCAGCCCCAGAGGCAAGCGTGCTACATACTGAGCCACTGATACTTTAAATCCTAAAACAAAATAAAAGTAATGCAGCGGTAGTGTGTTTTTCTCTCCTGGTATTTTCTACAGTATAAAAGCAGTACTGGTGCAGTGTGCTGGGTTAAAGGGAGAATGACTGCACTGGGATGCCAATAAACCTTTACTGGTATCCCAGTACAGCAATTCTGTCATAAACCCAGCTCACTACACCAGTATTGCTTTCATTGAGAAAATTCCCCCTCAGCCAGTCAGAATGCGGAGCTACTGTTCCGCCATTTTGCCGTAACCAGACAGTAGACTGAATAACGGGACTGTATGCTAATACCTGCATTCTGATTGCCCTACAGCTACAAACTATTCCTCACTGTCGGCATTCTCTCACTGAACTGTACAGTAAAACTGGCAGCAGGGATCTCATTTTAACTTCTCTAAACATGTTTTGTACAAGATAAGGTTATTACCTTGTAAACCTCACCACTGTACTACTATCACTATAATATAAGGAACTCATTGCTTGAATGATGCAGAGCCATCAAAAACATACCAACAGTCTGCAAGCCATATAGCAGTGGGTCCATGAGTTGATATAACTGTCTTGCTCTAACAAGACTTTAAATATCTTAATAAAATAAACTGTAATGTTGTTTAAAAAAATGTATATATTCTTACTTAGTATGTGGTTGGCATCTAGGACCTGATGAAGTGTTGGTTAGAAAACTTCCTGGAGGACAGGACTGGCAGTTGCTTTCTTTACCTAAACAAATAAAAGCATGTATGGTAAGTTCAGTACCTACAGATTTCCTATATCGTATATGGGAGAGTGCTGCTCCATACAAGAATCAGAATCATTCCCAGTGCTGTTGTAGCACAGTAATGATGTCAGGAAGTTGTTGTACTATCTTAAGTATGTCATTACTATACTACAACATTGAATACAAACTGGGATTGAAAGTTCTGACCTAAGCCACTGCACTTACAGCTGATCACTTGCTTCATTCACTCTTACTTTCACTCATCGTCTTTTCCTAGTCAAGTTCGGATGAAGCGAGCGATCGGCTACAGCAGTGGCGAGAGACTTTATCGATGTTACTTGATGCCATGAACTTGTACGACTCTTGAATGCCATACACGGTGGCCCATACATTATGAAAACAGTGTATGGGTCACTGTGCACAGACAAGGCTGGGCTTGCTTATCAAGGTTGTCATAACAACCACAGACCTCTCTAGCTTTACTCTCGAGGGCTGCTGGTTGTTATGACAACCTATTGAAACAAGCATAGCCCTGTTGTGCACAGTGACCCATACATTATTCTCTATATGCTGTTTGTTAAGCCCTGGACCAAGTCATTATCTCAGCAAAGTAGTGTCAGATGTACAGCCATGTGTGACTGACCTTAGCTTCGTACCTTCTATTTTTCACTAAATGGGACCAAGGGCTCTATCGACAAGTAACAGCTTTTATTAGCACAGCCCTTTACACACTACAAGCATGTTTAAAAAAAAAATTCAACCATGTTAAACTTACCATGCTTGAGTATCCAGATCAGACTGTTAGAACGCCATGTTTTAACATGGTAGCATTGCATCCAAGTTCCACGCTGTAGTCTGTGTTAGTCTGCAAACTGTGCTTCAGTGTGGCTGTCTGTGTATCCAAAGTACATTGAGCTTTGAGAGCACACATCTCAGTTGAACATGGTATGGTCGAGTGTCAGCACTTGTTAGTAGCTAGAAACTGTTCCTAAAACCGTGCTAAAAACTAGTTAGTTACAGTGGTTTGAAATATTGCCTAATTTGGATGCTAACCATGCTAGTGACTTTTAAAATGGTTTATAAACTGGGGTATAGAAAAACTCACCAAACTGAACAACTTTATTGGTTAAAACACAGCCCCTGGCCACTATTTTATTTGTTTTAATGTACTAAGCTTCGTGTCCCTTTTTCTAACTCAGCTTTATTTACTGGTTCTCAGTATGGCACATAGTAAAAGAAGAAAAACTTGATGCAGTGACATCTGGTTTTGACCCACGCATGGAGCTTACAGCATTTGTACCCACACAAGCCATTTACAGCTTCAAGCGACACAGGCTTCTGATGCATTCGTTCTATGTTATGGAGCTGCTGTGAACAGAAGAAATGTATAGTCACTGAACTAGGTGACACAGAATAAAAACTATGAACTCACTGGGACAACAGCCCCAAACAACAAACTGTGTAGACTTTCATTAATAATGACAATTCTGTACATACAGTGAAACCCTCCAGGATGAAGCACAGTGTTGGTTTCCTGCATGACAAAAGGTATTAACCCCCCAACTGAAACTGCATTGCTCCCTGCAGTAACTGCTACAGAATGCTGCAGAAATGGGTTTCATCCTGGTGAGCTTCACTGTACATATATATACTGTTATGTATTACGTGGCACTGTGGGTCACGAGTTTCTCACTCCCACATTCCCCCCCCCCTTCGAGTTACCTTATAGCTTTTCCTAATCTCCCTCTATATCTATATATCTTCTGTGATTGCTTCTTATAATCCCCTCCAGGCATACTACCCTCAAGCATCCCTCCTCACTGCCTCAGCTCCTCCTCCTCTCCTACCCCCCATTACTGGGTATAGGATGAATCTGTCTCTTCTTTTTCATCCCCCCCTTTCCTCCTCCCTTGCTGTTTTCCATCTACCACATACCCAATGCAATGCCCTCCCCATTTCTCCCCTCCTCCCTCTGTCTCCCATACCACCCCTCACCACCACTCTTTCTTTCTTTTCCCACTAACCCACTCCTAACAAAGCTTCACTAAGCCGCCTATGACTTGTACTGTATAATTAACTCATACACAATTCTTTGACAATGCCTTTGGCTGCTACTATTGTAACCTTATTTGTCTTTTTTTTTTGTAAGTTCCATTGTAATGATCATGTTATGTTTTGTACCTTATTGTCCTTATTGCCTTGACGTAGAACCTTTGTAAAAGAGCCCTCGGCTCAAAGGTGTCATCCGAAATACAAATAAATAAAATAAAATAAATATATCCTCCCCTCTAGAGATTTGGTTATTCTGCCATGCCTCCCATCTCTGGCATGGCTCTTTGTGATTCTCCAGCGTCAGCCTCAATGTTGCTGTTATCCTCGCCATCTCTCAGACCTCCGAGACGTTCTTCTCCCACAGTCTATGGCTAGGTGCACTCTCCTGCAGCCAGCAGATCATTGCACCCTTCATGGTCACTGCACAAAGGGCTCAAAGTAAGCCCTGCTGTTGTCAGTTTTCCATGCTTGGGACATGTGCTCCCAGCACCAAGCGTTTAGAATTGAATGGGATAGGGAGGTCCCGCAGGCCTGTCAAAACCTCATGTATTTATTTATTGAAATGTTTTACCAGGAAGGCACACTGAGCAATTAAGTTGCTCGTCTCCTGGTGCGACCTGGGGGGAAGGGAACAGGGAGAGCATACATTATTAAAACAGACAACAGCAGTGATAACATTTTTAAACACTAGCACTAACATGAGTTAACTAAACTATGTATACAATGCAAATACCAGGACAATTGCGGATATCACAAAATGAATAGAAGTGCCGTATAATTGTAGGGTACACAGGGACGAGCAGATAACAATAAGGCAACAGATAGTGCCATTTAAAGAGGAGTGACACTAGAGAGAAAGCAGAGCAGCTAGAAGGGTGAAGAGTGGAAGAGGGAGTGGGGATTTAGGATGGTGGGGAAACAGGTTCAGTTAGATGAAAGGAAGTTGTGGAGGGCAGAGGAGAGGGAGTGGAAGGAGGAGTAATGGTGGATTTGATGAGGGAGAGAGTTCCAGATTTTGGGGAAGACAGTGGATGAATACTGATTGACCTGCAAGTGTAGTACAGTGGGGGATTGCTAGGGTTTGGGAGTCAGAGGATCTAAGGGAGCGAGCGGGAGTGGGGGAGGGGTATAGAGAGAGTAGAGGACAAATAGGAGGGTAGGGAGTAAAGCCAGTATTTAGAGATAAATTTAGCGCAGTGGGAGAGATGATGATTAGCGAGGGAAGGGAAAGAGAGAGAGAGAGAGAGTGGTAAAGATCACAGTGGTGAGTTCTTATAGGGGAGTCCAAGGCAAAGCGGCAAAAGTAATTGAAAAGGGGGTCCAATCTGGATAAGGTGGAATTGGGGGCAACACTGTAGAATACATAGCAGTAGTCAAAGATAGGTAGGATCATCTTCTGAACAATTGCATGCCTGTCCGTAAGACGGATGTTATTACAGTTCCTGTATAGGGCGCCTAGCTTGGGGCACAGTTTTTTCAGGACAGCGTTGATATGCCCAGAGAAATTTAGGTGCGGATCCAGCCATACACCAAGGTATCTGAAGGAGGAGGTGTTCTCGAGTTTAGCCCCATCAAGGGTGTGGAGGGTGGGGGGAATAGGTGGCCTAGCAAGTCTCTGCCTAGTTCTGAAGGTCATGGAGACTGTTTTCTTGGTGTTTAGAAAGAGCTGATGGGAGATAAGCCAGTGCTGGAGCTTTGTGAAGTCAAGCTGAAGTCTGGTTTCCACATCTTGTAGGGATTGACCGGATGTGAACAGGACTATATCATCAGTGTACATGTGTATGGAGGTGGTGGAACAGACTGGTGGTAAATCATTAAGAAAAATGGAGAACAGTAGGGGACCCAGCACTGAGCCCTGGGGAACTCCAGTGTGGATTTGGAGAGAGGGGAGTTGGACTCAGCAGTTCTAACCGATTGAGTCCTACCTGTGAGGTAGGCCCGGAACCAGTTAGTTGCAGTTGGAGAGAGTCCAGCAGTTGCTAGGGTTTGGAGAAGGAGGGGTTGGAAACCGTGTTGAAGACTTTGGCTAAGTCACCAAAGATGGCAGAGGTAATCAAGCCTTGATCCATTACAGTTAGGATTGAGTCTGTGAGCCTGAGCAGGGAGGTAGTAGTAAAATGTTTTTTTTCTAAATCCAGATTGGAATGGGGTAAAGAAATTAGAGTCAGAGAGAAATGATGAGACTTGGGTGAGGACGAGATGTTCCTGGAGTTTGGCAAGTGTGGGGAGTGGGGAAAATGGGAGGGGGATGATGACAGCATGCTTCCATGGTGAGGGGACTGAGGCAGTGGAGAAGGAGAGGTTCAGGATTACGGAGAGAGGGAGAGTGATGGCTGGGGCCGAGAGGCAGAGAAGTTTGGGGTCAAGCTCATTGGGAGAACTGCCTTTTGATGGGTTGAGGGACTACAGGGCAGCGAGGGTGCCTGCAGGTGAAGTTGTTGAGAAGGAGAAAGGGTAGTGGTCTAGGACAGGGCTAGGATTGCAGGTAGTGCCAGTTGTGGGGGACACCAAATGTGAGCAGGCCGGAATGGAGGCTAGCAAGGCAGAAGTGAAGTAGGCATTGAATTCTTCGGCTGCTATAGCATGGTCTGCAGTGAGGGCATTGTTTATATTAAGGACTGGGGAAGTGGGGTGGGCAGGGGGGAAAGAGGGCATGGATGACTTTCCAGAATTTGGAAGGGGAATTTAAATTCAAGTGGAAGGTTGAAGAGAAATATTCAGACTTGGCTAGTCTACTTGCTCTCGTGCATGCATTGTAGAGTTTGAGGTTAATTATGAAATCACTTGGTAGGTTGGTTGACTTATGTTTCCTCCAGGCTTGGTCACGCACTTTGAAGCAGGCCAGGAGCTCCGGGGCGACCCAAGGGACATGGTTGCCACAGACTCAGGTACGCTTGTAAGGAGCATATAGGTTCCAGACAGAGAGGAACTTATCTTTAAATTAGAAAATGGGTAGGGAGAATTCTTGTTGCTGATTGGCTAATGGCACCAATGAGCCAGTCCGGTATCAGGCAACAGAGACTGGGAAATAATGAGTCCCAGTCCCTGGCTGCCTGATTACCCTCTAACATTACTGTGCACATAGACTTTTCAGTTTTAAAATGCCATCATTTTTTATATCTTGCTAAGCGAGCGAGTTGGCAGCTGCCCGTCCCATTCTGTTTCAGTTTTGTAATGCTCCCTAACCAAAAGAAAAATAACAAAAACAAAGAAAAAGCTGCCTGCTGTTTCAAAATAGTACAATCGCTCCAAGTACAGCAAATGTCATAGTTACTATAGACCCTCAATCTAACCCCGATGTACCGGAACTCCCTATGTAATTAACGCAGCCCTAGTTGTCTGATTGTACAGTGCACCCGATTCAGAAGCAGCACCATGACATCTTCTATAGCACACATCAGCACCTCACTATGGTCCTGGCTCCTGATTTCTAATACAAACAGACTAAGAAGTCAGTTACCTTCCATCAACACAGTTGGTCTGTGCTCCGGAAATGTGAACTGGCAACTCCCCCCTTCCCAAGTGATTACTGGCGAGAATACTCGGAGCCAGCCCAGCTCCCATTCACTGCATCCCCACTTACAGAAGTCACAGAAACAAGACAAGCAATTTCTGCTCTTTCTTTTTTTTTTTTTAAGAAAATTCATATCCTTAACCGATCAGACACAGTCCATCTGTGTCCTGCCACATGCAGTGAAGTCCGCTCAAATCTGTTCCCGTTTCTGTGTACAGGCACCCATTGAGCTGGTGCTGACATTCGGGGGTGGGGGGAATGACAGTTGAAAAATGGGTTCAATGCATAAATAAATAAAAAAGAAACAGCAAAACAAAACTGACTTAGCCTGTGTACCTTGTGTCTTAGTTTGATTTTACCAATGTAAAACAAAATAACAGAAAAAAACCCACTCTTCCTGTTTAAAAATACTATATGCACCTTTGACGTTGTTTGAATTAGCTTCCCGTCGTAACTCCATCTTGACCACTGACATCCCTGATGGCGATCCACCATGAAATAGGAAGCGCTAAAGTTACCACAAACTGATACCGTCGGTTGTGAAATTCTTACACCGCAAATAAAAAGTACAACAGCGCTGGTGTGTGGAACAAAGCAAAACAAACAAACAAAAAAAAAACACTTACAGTGCTCCATGCCACAACATACCTCTCAGTGTGCACTTCCTGCTTTTACATGGCAGGTCGCGCGTGTAACAACCACAACTCCCGAGTGGGGGTAAAAGAAGAGTCAAGCAGAAAGAGCTGAAAACTGAGTTTGTTACTAAACAACCATAACAAGAGACTGAGGCGGACAACAAATAAATCCATATCTTGTGCTTGAGCTGGTGGTCGTGGGGTAGGGGATAAGTTGAACAGAATGGTTTTAGGGGGACAAGGAACAGAGATGGAACAGCACAAAATGAAGGGACTGCTTTACAAGAAAAAGAGACATAAACCTCATTCTTACTCTAAATGTTTTATATGTTTTAAATTTTTTTTTTAAATCACATCTAAAAATGCCACCGTTTGTCATTTTCTAAGTGCAATAATACTCTCCAGGGTGGGCAGTATGGGCAAAATTGGACCTTCCAGGAGCTGTAAGTCTCTCCACCTGTGGCGTTGGGCCTCATTACGCCCCTGGGTGATCGGTATTGCCCAATACCGCCCACCCTGTTGGGTATTATTACTTACGTTAGCTAGGGCATCATCCACGTGAGGAGCAGTAGTTGACGGACACCAGTCAATGTTAGCAAGATCTTGGAGGATGGGATTAATGTTGAGGAATGTGTGTGAGTGTGTTAGTAGAATCTTATGAGGAGATTTAGGCCTATGGACCTTCCATACCGTGCTGTATAATGGTGAGTGTGGAAAAATCTGATCCAGCATTTCCACCAATATTCCCTCCAACCAGGAGAGGCCATTACCTTCCAACCTGATCTCCACAGCTGTGCCCATTCCTTCTCTGGGATATCCAACTGCACTTCCCTCTACCACGGGGCCTTAAGATGCTAAATATTTGGATGGTCTTTCTGCAGCAGAACCTTTTATGTTCTGGATACTGTTCCCCTTTGCCCTGCAATCATGGCAACCCAGTAGAGGAAGTCCTCCGGGTTATTAATGTCCTGTTCCACCTGAGGAACCAGGTTGCTTGAGGTGAGGTAATGCCTCACCTGGAGTTACCTAAAATGGTCTTGGTGCAGGAGGCCAGTTGCTCCTGAAGCTGTGTGAATGACACACAGGCAGTTCTCTGCACCGTTTGCGTGCATCTGATTAGGTCTGCCTGTTCCACCTCAGGAATCCTGGGTTTGTGTAAGGTGGCAGAAGTCTCCATCCCCAATTATAATCAAGAGGGGGGCCTATTTCATTGGGGGTGTCTGTAAGGGGTTTGGCCTTTAGCAGCATTCAGAGGGTATGCTTTGTCCACTGGTTTGGGATCTCTGTCCAAAAACGAAGATTGAGTTTATTAAGGGGGAAGGCAAAGAATGGCACTGGGAGCGGTTGACTTGCCTTTATCTCTAGCCAGCCCATATCGCCAAGTTGCTTGGTCCATGTGATTTCTGGTGCCAGCTGTGCCACTATACAGTACAGGTGAAAGTATGGCATCGCCAGGCCACCATATTCCCTGGGTAGGGAAAGGAATATCTTATCTGTGTCAATCTTCACCATTCATCACAGATGGGTACTGGCCGGAGATCAGGACCCCGTGGGAGCCTTTTTTTTTTTAAAAAAGGATAGGCGGAGTTGATGCAGCATCGGCACCGCCCTCGAGGCCGACATACTCTGATGGCGCTCGAGGATTGATTAGGGGTAAGAGCTGTGTGACTCACTGCCTACCAGTTCTTCGTTCTCCGCCATCGAGGTCACCTCGTGGAAAGCCACTGAAGAAGTTTTTGTCAGTTGTTAGGCCTTAGCCTTCGAATTTGTGCATTCGACAGTCCGTCGGTCTCCTGCTAGTTCTGGGTTCTGCCTCCACTCGACGTCGCCGTAAGATCTTTCCATTTATTTTAAAAGTCTAAGCGGCGTCGAGTCTATTTTGGTGTTTTTCCACACAGGTCGTATGTCGGTCGGAGGGCAAGAAACCTTTCTAAGTGGCGCCTCCCTGCGTCGGAAAGTTCCGTGGCAGGCCAGGCACCGTTACCCACCAGCATGACCGGTGTCTCACGTGTCTTGGCCCGCTTCATGACATGGATTAGATGCGGCGCCTGCTTCTCCATGGACTGCCACATCCGAACAGCGGCGCATTCAAAATGGGCGAGCTCCATGACTTTCCGGGGTAGGATTCGCTCTTCGCTAAGCGCCTCTCGGCCTTTCCTCCGGGTCCCGCCCGGTTATAGGACCGAGGAGGAGGGAGCCTCGGCTTCTTGCAGCCTAGCCTTGGCGAGGCTCCTCCCGTGGCGCAGGAGGCCCGTCCCTTCCTCCGGGAGGCGGGCAGGAGCGCCTGTATGGCAATCGCCCCGCCGGTGAAGGCTCCCGTGTCGCTCCCCGCAGTCTGGAAGGCCCGGTTGATGCGTCCTCGGCGCCGTCAAGTCGGCGCTGTCGGAAGCCTTCAGTGCCATTTGCGGTGCCGTGGGCCCTGTTGGCGCGCGGCGCGGCTCGTCTCGGCGCCACCGGCTGTCAGTGCCATTCCATGGTGCCGTGACCCTGGATTTGGCGTCGCCTTTTGCTATGTCTCACCTCGGCGCCGTCCTCAGCGCCCGAGGTTGATCACCGTGCCGTGGGGCTTCGGAACCGTCTGTCGCGCTGTCCTTGGCGCCGTTGGTGTCTCAGTGCCATTTGCGGTGCCGAGGAGCCGGCGGTGCCGTGTTCAGTGCTGAGTCCACTTTCGGGCTGTCAGTGCCGCTGGTCCTCGGTGCGATTAAGTGGCGCCGAGGGCCTGTGATGTCATTGGCCTTGAGGCCATTGCTGGGGCTGCTCGGCCCCGTCTCTGTTCCTGGTACGCCCCGGTGCCAGTGGACTTAATGATTACCCGCGGCTGGCCCTGGCTCAGGACCTTTGGCCCGAGCTGCCCTGCCGCTTCTGTCAGCCCGCTTGCGGGCTGTGGAGGCATGGGGTGCCGTCTCGGCCACTGCTTTGGCTTCTGGGCTTCTCGGTAAGGTCGCCTTTCTCGCCTCCTACCCGTTTGGCTTAGGGCCTCCAGACTCTACCTCTTCAGAGTCCGAGTCGGGCTCGAGTCAGACGAGCAGTCACCCTGCCGGGGTTGTCTGCAGAGGAGGCGAGCAGGTGTCTCGACGGCGAGTGCATGCCAGCCCTTCTGAGGGCGTCAGGTTCTCCCGAGGTTGGGGTCAGTGATTCTGACCAGCAGGCTATAGTGCGAGCCACCATTGCCATGCAACCTGGCCTTGGAGGGTTCCTTGACCCCTTGGCGGTGGTACCCCCTCCCGTAGTGTGTCTTGATCGCCCAGCTTTGGGGCCCATCGGGAAGTCTACAGGAGGGGAGGGGAAGGTGCTGCTCCCTGGGTCTCCCCTTCGGGGGCAGCCCAGAGCTGCCAGCTACCTAGGTTGACCCGCTCGAGGACCAGGACCCTCTTGGACTCTGAGGGGTCGAGGGGTGTGGGGTCGGTTCGCCGGCTTTCTCTAAGTCCACCCGGCCCTGGGCACCGTGAATCACGGACTTATGCCCTTCCCTTCCGGTTCCTTGAGGGGGTCCCATTGTTTGGAGGCAGGGGACCGTCCTTCTGGATCTATACAGCCCGGCCGCTCACTGGGGATTCTTCTGGGCACAGCCTAGGCAGTACCAGCGTGGTTGTGGCTGTCGGCTGCGAGTCTTCGGGACACCCTCCTCGGGTGTCCATGGTCTGCTCCTAGCCCTGGCAGAGGTCAGCCGACTTCTTCTCTCGGCTCTGCCCCTATCCCTCTGCTGCATTCTCCAGCGCTCCCAGGCATTCTTGGTCCTAGCGGCCCTCTCACCTGGGAGCAGTTCAGAGCGGTGGCTGCTCGGTTCCCTGCCTACGTTAGGGCCATGGACAGCCAGGTTTTTCAACCTCCCCCCAAGCAACCACCCTCGGAACGTATGGTGACCTCCAGCTCCTCATCCCCCCTCTTCTGGGGGAAAGGAACCATCTGTCCATAGCTCTCTTGCCTCTGATCTCTCCGAGTATCAGTGCTTCCTCGTGAGGATGATGGAGGACCTTCACCTTTCTCCCCTGTCGGTCAGCAGTCCTGAGCATGCGGCGCACGCCTTTCTAGGCGATTTCGGTGTGGCCACCCTTGTGGTGCCGCCCTGGCCTGCTCCCTTTTGGGAGGTGTCCATGCATTTCTGGCAGAGGCCCTTCTCCAGAGTTCCTGCCCCTAGGGACCTCAGCCAGAGGTATTGTGCTCCCCCGAAGTCTCCAGGTTCTATGCCTCATTCACAGTCCGGATTGACGCACCTGGACACTCCTGACGGGCTTCGCGCCCTCCACCGTGACTGGCCCCCAGATCAGGACTCTTCGGATTTTGATTTCTGGGGGAGGAGGACTTTCTACTCGGCATGGTTGCTTCTCTCCATCTCCGCTCATCAGGCCCACTATGCAGCCTACAACAGGTTCTTGTGGTCTCGCTGGTCAGATCCTAGCTGCTTTACCTGACTCGGAGCAAACCAGGCAAGCCGCCGCACTCTGCCGTGGCCTGGAGCTAGCAAGGCACACCAAGCAGGGCATCTTCGACACCAATGGGTAGCTACTAGGGTAGTAGGGACAGTGATCTGCACCAGGAGATTGGCGTGGCCGCCTTTCGGTTGTCACCCTTGGCCCGGCGTAGGGTGATTGCTCTGCTCACCAGGGAACCTATCTCTTTTCCATAAGGGAGGGCGACATTTGTCGGGCAAATTCCTTCCCCTCTGGGGGCCCGTCTCGCTCTCCCCACTCTCGGGCCTCCTCAGGCCCAGAAGGTTCCCCTTAGTATGTCACCACTGAGGGGCTAAGGCGCGCTGTCCCTTAGGGTGCAATTAATCAACCCCTTTCGGGGGGCTTGGTACTCACCCATCTGTGATGAATGGTGAAGATTGACACAGATAAGATATAAAAATTACGTACCTACCGTAATTATAATCTTTCTGTGTATCTTCACCATTCATCCTAATCCACTCCATCCATCCCCTGGGGCTCCAGTCTCTGGATCCTCCTCCCTCTTGCCTACCTCTCTTTTTGAGAAGGGGGTAAAGTTGGGACACACAGGGGGTAGTTTTCTTCCCTAAGGGCTACAGTTCGAGTGGCACTCCTTCTCTACTACATATCTTCACCCCTACGGGGTGAGAGCTGGTGGTTGCCCTCCTTCTGTTATCCATCTAATTTAAAAAAAAAAAAAAAGAACTCCCCTTTTTTTCACCAAATATCTTTACAGAGAGAGTACTGAGTCCCTGTACCCTGTCCTTCTCCAGAATAGCCGACTCTGCTTTTGGGGTATTGCCAGTTATTCTGTGCCTTGAATTCTGGCAAATGAGCTTTGCTACTCCTGCAGTTCCTATACAGTCTGGTGGCGGACAAGGGTCCTGGATCCTTGTTACCTCTCACTCTCTCCTAAATTCTCTCCCCCCTCACTTCTTCCTTTTCCAGAGACTGGAGCCCCTACCCAATCCTCTTAGTCTTACTTCCTCTATGCTGTCCTCTCAGTCGTTATTTCTCCTTTTAGTTCAGTTTTTCTCTTCCTTTTTCTGTCCCTTGGATTCTCTTGTCCCACCCTCCATCCCTTCCTCTTACCTCTCCGGCGACTCAGAACTGGTAGGCAGGCAGAGTCGACACAGCTCAACGGCTAACCCTCGAGCACCACGTAGTATGTCGGCCTTGAGGGTGGCGCCGATGCTGCATCGACTCCGCCTATCTTTAAAAAAAAAAAAAAAAGGCTCCCGCGGGGTCCTGATCTCCGGCCAGTACCCATTGTGATGAATGGTGAAGATACACAGAAAGATCATAATTACGGTAGGTACGTAATTTTTATTTCCTGCTTACCCTATGTGTGCCTGATGCCCGGACAAATGGCATTAAAGTTTTGTAGAGATGTCACCAATATTCCCCTGGAATTATTAGGTGCAGCTCATGAAAGAAGAAGAGGAAATAGGGAAGGGCATTCACTTTGAGGGATACTATGTGTAGCGCCCCCCCCTTCCCAAATGTCTAGGGGCCAGGTGTTCTGGGGAAGGGGGTCCCAGACTCTAGAATCCCGCCAAGCATTTCTCTGGACAATAACAACATGGCTTTTCTTACCCACTTTCCCATTTGCAAGTCATACATCTCTGCTACTTGAGGGCACTCTTACTGCGTCTCTTTCTGACCAGGTTAATTGCTGATTACTCACTACTTCAGTGCTGTCAGGCTGATCTAACAGTGCCATGCTGAGTTAAGTGCCTTAGGGATTGTAACACCCACATATCTAGTATCCCTCATAAATTTAAAGGTAATCCTGAAACCAAAGGTGCGGCTCCTACCACTGTGCTAATTTGGCAGCCTCCCTCACCTTAATCTCATCTCCCTTCCTAATCTTGTGTCTACTCTGATTTAACTACAAATAGTTTTCTCACTAGGTCTACCCCCCCTTCTAGGTGTAAACTGTCCACACCCCTGAGGCTAAAGCCAGTGTCGTCCATAGCATTTTATCTGTGGCAGTAGCTTTAGGCAACACGACCACTCAGTTATTCCTTCATAATGGGTCCACTCAGCGTCCGGCTCCTGTTAGTTCTGCTAAAAGTTATCCCATGACTCCTGGACACTGTATCCCACTCTCAGATGTCTGCCACTTTTGATTTGCTGTGTGACCTCATATTATGCCAAAAAATTACCTCCACCCCTGCCATCACTACTTTCAGCCCTACACTGTCCTTTACAATATGGCATTTGTCGTGGGGCTGCCCCCCCCCTTCCCCCTGCACCATTCAATGTCATAATCTCTAACAAAAGCAGGAAAGTTCGTCCCACAGTCTGAAACCATATGCAGATGCTAGAGCTCCTTAAATGGCATGCAATAAGGATGGCCTGGCTACTCCTGTTACTCTCGGGTAATATTCATCCCAACCCCGGCCCCTTGTCCCCTACACCAGCTCCCCTAAAGACATCTGGTGGATTGACAATAGCATCCATTAACTTCTTTTTTTTTTATCATTGAATGCTTTCTCTTCTCCCGTACGGCCCCCATCTGACTGGTTCCCCCAGTTCCATCCCCCCGGAATTACCAGGGCTTACCTTACGCCTGGTTCGACAGTGGTGCCTATGGAGAGTCGGTCGCCATCCTGCCGCTGGTTCCATTTTTCCATTTTTCTCCCCATATTCCCAAGGGCCCCAGGAGAAGGTAATATGCATGTGGAGGAACGCATGTGCCTTACAGCCCTAGTAGCGGCCCTCCTCCTCCTCCCGGCCCATTGGCCTATCACCTGGCACCCTGCTTACGCAGCCCCTCGGCCTCCACCAGGGGGCAGCCATTGGCGAGGGATGCCATCCCACTTCCCTGGAAAGGAGAGCTGCCTGTCGGCCGCTCCATCCAACTCTGCCCCCATGCCGACCTCCGGCGACTCAGGCTCGCTGCCAAACCAGGGTCGCCGGTGTGCCGCAAGGTGAGACATCCAGCGCCTCAGCCCTCTGTGCCACTGGGCCGGCCGTATACATTAACATCTGCAGTCTCATGGCCACATTTGACTCATTACAAGTCTGGGTATCTCAGCATAACCCCAACATGCTCTCCGTTGTAGAAATGTGGCTCTCACCAAGAATTCCAGATATGAGCATTCAGCTGGAGGGGTATACCTCCTTCATGCCCTGCCATGTGGAGTCTCGCAGGGTTCTGTACTGTTGCCCATGTTGTTTGCGGTGTATATGCTGCTATTAGGAGACATCATAAGGCAGTACAGGTTGAGTTTTCACTGCTATGCAGATGATACTCAGCTATACATGTCCTTTGTAACTGAACAAAATGTCGCCTTCAAGTTCGTTGTGATGACCTATAATGCCCTACATAGACAGGGACCATGTTACTTGCAAGACCTCCTGTGTCCCTACTGCCCCCTTCATCCACTCCGTTCCACTGATGAGGGATTGCTAGAGATTCCCAGGGTCCATTTGACTATGTCCGGAGCCAAATAGTTTGCTTTTGTAGAAATGACCCTGTGGAATTCTCTACCTCGTCGGATTAGAGAGTGCCCGTCCATCGAGGCCTTTAGATCTGCACTAAAGACTTAGCTCTTTAATCTTGCTTTTGATGTTGTTCATTCCTGCTGATTTTATATTGTATTTTGTTGTAAATATATGTTTTATTAAGATGATGGTTTTAAAGTTGTTTTATGTACAATGCCATGGTCTGTTGGAATGGTATTTTATAAATAAAAATTGCTTTGCTTTGCTTCAGGATGGATAGGATAAGGAAGCGGGATGAAACATAGAAATATAGAAGTTGACGGCAGATAAGGACCGCAAGGCCCATCCAGTCTGCCCATTTCTTTTTCTACCTTATGAATGTGCCATCGGCCTTTGCTCTGTCAATGGCTTATCTATTCATACTCATCTGTATTGCTCCCTTATGCCTATCCCATGCCTGTTTGAAGCCCTGCACTGTATTCATATTCACCACTTCCTGAGGTAGGCCGTTCCATGCATCCACCACCCTTTCTGTGAAAAAGAACTTCCTCACAATACCCCTTAATCTGCCTCCCTCTAATCTCATGCTGTGTCCTCTTGTCCTGCTGTTTTTCCTATATTGAAACATGTTAGATTCTTTCACCTTGTTAATGCCCTTAAGGTGTTTGAATGTTTCAATCATATCATCTCTCTCCCTCCTTTGCTCTAGGATATACATACTGAGCTCCGTTACTCTGTCCTCAAATGTTTTCTGATGCAGTCCCTGCACCATTTTGGTTGCCTTTCTCTGGACTGCCTCAACTTAGTTAATGTCCTTGTGAAGGTGTGGCCTCCAGTACTGCACGCAGTACTCCAGATGGGGCCTAACCAGTGTCTTGTAAAGAGGGATTATTACCTCCATCTTCTGACTTGTGATACCCCTACTAATACACCCCAACATCCCTCTAGTCTTACCTACTGCTTTAGTGGTCTGCTTGGATGATTTCAGGTCATTGGTGATGATGACGCCCAAGTCTCTTTCTTCTCTTGTGACTGCCAGCAGCTCCCCTCCCAGCCTCTAGGTGGCTGCAGGGTTTCTCTTCCCTATGTGGTGGGTGTGTCATTCATATCAAGGATCCATCCTAGGATGCTTCCTCCCATGCCCTTACACCAGCAGAAATGTACAAATGCTGGCAATTAAACTTGTGCTAGGCGCTGTTAGCGAAGGTCTAACAATTTTTAAGCGAAAAAGATATTCCAGGACTAGAGGGCATGGGATGAAGTTGGAGGGAGGACGATTCAGAGGAAACGTGAGGAAGAATTTCTTCACAGAACGGGTGGTGGACAAGTGGAACACCCTGCCAGAGGAAGTGGTGGGGGCTGAAACAATCACGGGATTTAAGAATGCATGGGATAGACATAAAAGAATTCTGGAGGTCAGGGGTAAGGGGCAACAGACTTCTAAGAAAACATAAACTGAACTTACAAGCTCAAATGGGCAGACTGGGTGGGCCATAGGCCTTTATCTGCCGACACTGTCTATGTATCTATGTAACTGTTAAAGTGTACATTTGCATCACCAGGCAAGGAAAAAGGTCCAGCTCCCCATACGATGCACAGGGGAAATGTCAGACCTCACCCAACAACTAACACACTGACCTCTGGCCAATGGAAAATCATGTACACAAATGCTCGCAGTCTGGGAAACAAGATCCCAGACCTGCCAGCAATAATGACAGAGGCTAAACTGGACATAGTAGCAATTAGCGAGACATGGTTTAGCAGTTACCACACTTGGGAGACTTCAGTACCTGGCTATGTACTGTTCAGAAGAGATCAAGGTGCAAAAAGTGGGGGGGGTGGAGTGGCCCTGTATGTCAATAAAAATATCAAAGCTACAGAAATTCCAAATACACATAAGGAGCCAGAAGAACTGTGGGTCACCCTGGAAAGAGGAAATGGGACAGCCATAAGAACTGGGGTTGTCTACAGGCCCCCAGACCAGGGGGAGGACATAGACACATTACTGTTAGAAGATATACGAAACATAACAGCTAAAGGGGAGGTTCTCATAATGGGAGACTTCAACATGCCAGATACAGATTGGTAAATACCAGTAGGAACATCTGCCAGAACTACACACATGGTGGATTGCCTGCAGGGAGAAGTCCTCAAACAACTGGTACAACAACCCACAAGAGACAGGGCTATCCTAGATCTAGTACTGACTAGCAGGGAAAGGATCACAGATCTCCAGGTAGAAGGTCACCTGGGGGCCAGTGACCATCACATGGTATGGTTCAGTTTGGCCACTACAACTAAATCATCCCATTCCAAGGCAAAAATATGGGACTTCAGAGGAGCTGACTTTGATAATATGGCCAACAGAGTTAAGCTAGCCCTGGCAAAAAGAAATACAGGTGAGGGGGTACAGGCAAAGTGGGCAAGCATTAAGGATGCAATACTTGAAGCAACATCCCATTGTGTTAGAGAGAAAAGGAAGTGCAAAAGAAGGAGGAAATCACTTTGGTTCTCAAAAACAGTAGCAGAAAAGGTCAGAGCCAAAAGGCTGGCCTTCAGGAAATATAAGGGAACACAGCGGGATGAAGACAGGGAGGCATACCAAACTTCCCTAAGGAAAGCAGGGAAGACAATAAGGCAGGCAAAGGCCCAAATCGAGGAAACACTAGCACAGACAGTAAAAGAAGGTGACAAGACTTTCTAAAGATACATTACTGAAAGGAGAAAGTCCAGAGGGGGGTATTGCTAAGATCAAAGGAGATAAGGGGGCATGTAAGGAGGAGGACCATGTAAAAGCATCTATCCTAAATAGATACTTCTGCTCAGTATTTACTGAAGAGAAGGTAGGGCAGGGCTCACAGCTCAGCACCATGGACACAGGGGGAGGGAGGTGAGCACTAGTCCCTTTACAAAAGAAAGGACCCTACAAGAGCTCGATAAGCTCAGGGTAGACAAGGTAATGGGACCTGATGGCATACATCCCAGGGTACTAAAGGAGCTAAGGGTGGAACTAGCAGAGCCGTTATCAGAACTGTTTAGTGAGTCTCTGAGCACAGGAGAGGTCCCAGAAGACTAGAGAACAGCTCATGTGATACCGCTCCACAAGAGTGGTAGCAGGGAGGAGGCAGGGGAACTACAGACCAGTCAGTCTTACCTCAGTAGTAGGCAAGATTATGAAGGCACTCCTTAGAAAGGATAGTGCAACACTTGGAATCCACAGGAGCACAGGATCCAAGACAACATGGGTTTACAAAAGGAAGGTCCTGTCAAACTAATCTCATAGATTTCTTTGACTGGGTAACCAGAGTGGTGGACCAAGGGGGAGCAGTTGATGTCGCCTACCTTGACTTCAGCAAAGCTTTTGATACTGTTCCATGTAGAAGATTGATTAATAAGCTAGGTAGGCTCAGGGTGGGTCAGAAGTTGGTCAACTGGGTGGCAAACTGGTTGATGGGCAGAAAACAGAGTGGTGGTAAACGGTATACAGTCAGAAGAGATGCAAGTCACAAGTGGGGTACCTCAGGGATCAGTCCTGGGGCCAGTCCTCTTCAATATCTTCATCAGTGACATTGCAGATGGACTGGAGGGTAAGGTTTGTCCGTTTGCAGATGACACCAAGATCTGCAACAGAGTAGATGATCCAGATGGGGTAGGCAGAATGAGAAGAGATCTGGATAAACTAGCAAAATGGTCGGAAGAATGGCAACTGGGGTTTAATGCAAAGAAGTGCAAGATCATGCACACATAGGGAAGAGAAACCCTGAAGCCACCTATAGGCTGGGAAGGGAGTTGCTGGCAGTCACAATGGAAGAAAGAGACTTGGGCATCATCATCATCATCACCACCGATGACCTGAAATCACCCAAGCAGACCACTAAAGCAGTAGGTAAGGCTAGGGGGATGTTAGGATGTATTAGTAGGGGTATCACAAGTCGGAAGAGGGAGGTAATAATCCCTCTTTACAAGACACTGGTTAGGCCCCATCTGGAGTACTGCGTGCAGTACTGGAGGCCACACCTTCACAAGGACATTAACCAAATTGAGACAGTCCAGAGAAGGGCAACCAAAATGGTGCAGGGACTGCATCAGAAAACATATGAGGACAGATTAACGGAACTCAATATGTATACCCTAGAGCAAAGGAGGGAGAGAGGTGATATGATCGAAACATTCAAACACCTTAAGGGCATTAATAAAGTGAAAGAGTTTAACATGTTTCAATATAAGAAAAATAGCAGGACAAGAGGACACAGCATGAGATTAGAGGGAGGCTGATAAAGGGGTAATGTGAGGAAGTTCTTTTTCACAGAAAGGGTGGTGGATGCATGGAACAGCCTACCTCAGGAAGTGGTGGATATGAATACAGTGCAGGGCTTCAGACAGGCATGGGATAGTCATAAGGGAGCAATACAGATAAGTATGACTAGATAGGCCATTGACAGAGCAAAGGCCGATGGCACATTTATAAGGTAGAAAAAGAAATAGGCAGACTGGATGGGCCTTGCGGTCCTTATCTGCCGTCAACTTCGGTGTTTCTATACCCCCAAAGAGCAATCAACAGGCTTCACTGAAATCCTCAACTACCTCTCCAACCTGGACCAGAACTCAAAGGTTCTTGTCTTAGGTGACTTCAACATCAACTGGCATTCGTCTGATGCAGCACCATACAAAGATGCTATCGCCTCCCTACACATGTCGCAGCAAGTAGACTCTCCCATGAGAGGAACTATCTAACTGGTTCCTGGTTACTGCTGGACTGGCTGATTACGAATCGGCCCGAGAGAGTTACCACACCCAGTTGTCCTCCCTGACTCTGTCAGTGATCATTCACCTATAATCTGTACCTGGTCGGATAAATCCCCCAGAATCCCTGGTAAAACACACACTTCCAGAGTACTGAAAAAAGGACAGCTGACCTCTTTCCGAGTGCACCTTTTGCAACTGGACTGGTCATATCTTTTCGCAACTAATGACGTTGATTCCGCACTTGATCACTTCATCCAGACCTTCAATATGATCTGTAATATTTATGCCCCTTCCGTCAAGTGCAAAACAAGTGCAGTGGTTTAAGGCTCTGAGCTGCAAATCCGGAGACCTGGGTTTGAATCCCACAGCCCCCACTTGCATACTGTGTGACCCTGAGCAAGTCACTTAACTTCCCTGTGCTCCCAGGTCACATGTGTAAACAAGCTTTCAGTTTAGTGTGCCACTTCTGGTTAAACAATTAAAAAAAAAAACAACAAAGGGTGTAATAAGTCTTGGATCACCTCGGCCCTCCTCGAGCAAATGAAACTTGGGGACAATCTCTGGCACAAAGCTAGAAATACTGGTTCCTCTATAGACACAAAACTGCTCAAAATAACTGCTCAAGGGCTATTCGCTTAGCAAAGAGTCGCTACTTTAAGAATGAGTTGTCTAGGAACTGGGGAGATAGTCGCAAATTCTGGGATAATTTGAAGACTCTCACTGGTAAACCCAACAAACTCCCCCCAACCCTACTAAATGGTATAATAACCCAGTACCCTGTAACTATAGCTAACACCTTTAATAGGGCTTTTGCAGACCTACAGTAACTAGCATACTCCTTCCAGATTTCTTTCTACCTCCAGACGTCTCCAGCTCTCTCAACCCAGTCTCCCCGGCTGGCCCCGCCCCACCTTTCCACTTTAAAATTATCTCCCAGGCCAAAGCAAAAAAATACCTCTCACAAGTCTGCGGGAAAACCAGAGTGGGCAGTGACGCGCTTGATCTCAAGCTCATTGCCTTAACCCTAGATGAGGTGCTATCACCCTATACCAGAATCCTGAACCTCTTGCTCATTAATGGCAAATTCCCTCAGGCATGGAAGAAGGCTGTGGTCACCCCCATCTTCAAAAGTGGGGATAGAGCAAGCCACATCAATTAACTTAGAAGCATAGACTTTGATGGCAGATAAGGACCGCTTGACCCACCCAGTCTGCCCATTTCCCTACCTATTGGATAAGCTACAGATCCTAGTTTTTTGCAGTTAAACTTTTTTATTAATTTTTCATAAGATATACAGACAAACCTCTTACAGTACAGTACAATGTGAGGATTTTTTTTTTTTGAAAGAAATTGAGGCAGCATATAATAAGAACATTGCTACAATAATACAAGGAGCTTTTGGTTTAAAATATAGGAAACAATACAGGTCATGTAATTAGCATATACTTGACATTTATAGTGAACTTAAAGTGGATAGTATGATTAGATACAGTTTATATTAAAATGTTACATAATTATATATGATGCTGCAAAAGGGAAAAAGTACATTCGTAAAAGGATTGTGGAATAATAAAGAACGATTGAGAACAGAGTATAGGAAAGAAAAGATATATAAGAAAGTTAAGAAGAAAGAGAGGGAAACTATAAAAAAAGGGGGAAAAAGCGAGACTACAATGATGTATCAGTAAAAGGAGAAAATCCATATATATTAAGTCCATACATTGGTGTTGGAAGATTTAGTTGATTCCAAAAAATTAAAAAAGTCCTGCCAACAATTGTTATATAACATGAGTCGGTCAGACAAGATATATGTCATACGGTCCAGAGAGGCATATTGCAATAGCTGGTTAACGATACTGGGAAGGGTAGGGATTATGTTGGATCTCCAATGCATGAGGATTGTGCGTTTAACTTGAAGAAAGAGTATATTTAACCATCTGCTCTGAATATGAAATTTTATAAGAACGGTGATTAAAATACCAAGAATGCAATGTTTAGGGTCTAGTGTAAAAGGTTGACCTACCACTTTCATTGCAAATCTGTGAGTATAGTGCCAAATCTTTTGTATGAGGGGACAGTGCCATAAGATATGCAATAAATCCCCATTGGGGAACTGCAGCGCCCAGCAATTGTTATTGTTCAATAAACCCATTTTTGCAATACAACAGGAGTTCTGTACCACAAATGAAGGATCTTGGTTTGAATGAGGGAACTGCGTTTATCATTAAAAGATTTGTGACAGGAGAGCCAACATCTGGACCATTGTGCATTGGTGATATTATATTGTAGCAAAGTACTCCATCTGTTTTTAGCATTGACAGAGTAGTCAGGAAGGATATCACAAATATCTTTGTAAACAATGCAATTTAAATTGGTTGTTGTTTTTATCCATTTAGAGATGTGCTTATCATACAGAAATTGATAGAGAAGGGTGTGAGGTAAGAGTTGCATATGCATTAAGCTGTAGATATTTCCAAAAATCCTGATGGGGAAGATTCCATATGCCTGTAGGTCGGTGTAAGATTTAACTTTAATGATTTGGGTTCAAGTATATCCTGCAAAAAGAGAATACCCTTATTTTCCAGGTACGACAAAAATGGGTGATTATCAAGAGATATATGGTGGTTACCCCAGATGGGGTGTAAGCTAAGGTTTTGGGGTTACATTTAATATGCTTGTAAATGATTTTCCAATAGAATATAAAGCAGCTATGGTAGGATGAGACTTTAAAAGAAGAGTAAGGGTGTTATAAAGGAAAGAAGTTGCCACATTACCAGGACATAAGATGTTTCAAATTGACCCATAAAGGAGACTGGATGTTGGGTTTGTTAAACCATTTAATTGTTTGAGATGTACAGAAAGCCCATAAGTAGGCTTGAACCAAGGAAGGCCAAAGCCACCTTTGACCAATGGGATCTAAGTTTATTACGACTAAATCTAGGTATTTTGCCTTCCCAAATGAAGCTGCCGATAATTTTGTCTATTTTGGTAAGAAAACTAGAGGAAAGTATCAAAGGGATATTGGAAAATAGGTATAATATTTTAGGAGTTATTGACATAATGAGAATTTTACCATTAAAAGAAAGTTTAAAGTAGCTTCCATCTATCAAGTGTTGTTTGGATACTGGTTAACAGAGGGAAGATTAGCATCCCATAATTTATTCAATGTCGGGTGATCCGAATGTAAAGATAAGATATACCTTGGGGCCCAACGAAAGCCTAATGAGTTGTTCATGAGGGACTACAAAGGGTATTCAGTGTGTAGCGTTCGGATTTGTTAAGGTTTAGAGCTAGTCCGGGTGGGAGGTGAAGTCATTCAGTAGTTTAACTAAAGGTTGCCCAGAACTTCGAGGTTTTCAAGTAAAATAAGGAGATCATCTGCATATGAGAGTGAAGTATAGTGAGAGTTACCAATAGTAATGTCTTTAATTGTACGGATTGATGTAGGGGCCATGAAAAGAGGTTCCATGGCAAGTATAAACAATGAAAGCGATAAGAGGCATCCTTGTCTGGTGCCTCTTGCTAAGTAAAAGGAGGGGACAAAATAGAGTTCGTGGAGAACTCTGAGCTGAAGGGAGGTATACACAATTGAATCCAAGCACAAAATTATTTAAAGCCAAAATGAGATAGCACCTGATATAGATATTCCCAACTGAGAGAGTCAAATGCTTTCTCAGTCAATGGCTATTGCAGCTGCAGGGGTTTTAAGAGTTTTTGCTTTGTGAATTAAATTGAATAATGAGCAAAGATGATTGGAACTGTTTCTATTTTTGATAAATCCTGATTGAGAAGTATGGATGAGTTTAGTCATTAAAGATTCTAAGCGGAGAGTTAATAATTTGGCAAAGATTTTTCCATCAGTATTAAGAAGTGAGATCGGTCTATAGTTTGAAGGAAGTAAAGGGTCTTTGTCTTTTTTTGGTAAGACTGTTATGATGGCTTCGGTCATTGTGCATGGGAGTTTCTTTATTAAGGTTGCTTCTTGGAATGCATTGACTAATACAGGACAAAGAGTGTCAGATAGGGTTTTATAAAAATCAATAGGGAACCCATCACTGCTAAGTAGAGAGCAGGTGCTTTACCGTTTTTTAATGATGATAAAGCAGTTTGGATTTCCTGTAAAGTGATTGGTTTATCAAGCCCAGCTTTGTTCTGAGGGGATAGGTGGGGTAGATTCAATTTTTCCAGAAAATGATGTATTAGGTTGGGATTTGTAGTATTAGGTTGCGAGTATAGTTGATGGTAAAAGGATTGCATAATACGATTGATTGAAAGGTTGTCTGTGTGTGTCTGACCTGATGGATCTTTTAGACCTGCTATATGTCTCTGCATCTGTTGAGTTTTTAGCTGGTAAGAGAGCAACTTTCCGCATTATCCCCTTGTTCCCAATAACCGTGTTTAATCCTAAAAGGGCAAGTTCAGCTTTTCTGGATATCAACTCGTTAATTTTAATTCTTAATTGTAGAATTTCAGATGAAGCTGTGAATTATGATTGGGTTTATTTAATTTATAATATTAGGTTTCTTTTTCTTTAAGGATTTTTCTAAATTAGCTAATTGTTGTTCTCTTAATTTCTTTCTATGCACTGCATAACTAATAATTTTACCTCTAATAGTGGCTTTTAATGCTTCCCAGATAGTACCTTGAGACATATCTGGAGTATTGTTAATAGAAAGAAAATCTTGAATCTGGGTTTAATCCAAGGAGTGAATCAGGGTCTCTGAGTAAAAGTGGGTCTAACAGCAAGATGGGGATTTAGAAGAAGGTGGACCCCAGAGTAAATGCAAACTGATAGGGAATGATCAGATATAACAATAGGGAGAATCGATGTATCAATAATTTTTTCAGTAATGAGGGGAGAAGAGAACCAATAATCAATCCTACTATATGATTTATGTAAAGAGGAATAAAAGGTGTAATCTCGTTGTCTGGGATGATGTAGTCTCCAAATGTCAGAGAGACCTAAATTCTTCATAAGCATTGATGGAGCATTAATACTACGGGGTGGGCATCATGTGATGAGTTACTTCTGTCTAAATATGCTTGTAGTGCTAAGTTAAAGTCACCACCAATAAGAATAGGTGAATTATTTTTATTATTAATCATAATTTGTTAGGATAGATTATGGAAGAAAATGGGTGAATCAAAGTTGGGTGCATATACATTCACAAACATAAGCGGACCTGCTGTGGTGTTTAATAGGGTTATAATCCACCTACCATCTGGGTCTAATGATTTTTATGGGGGCAATTAAGAGATTTATGTATTAAGATAGCAACCCCATGTTTTTTGGATGGAGAAGATGACGCATATACTTGACCGACCCAGTCCCTTTTAAGTCTGTCGACATCCTCTGATAAAAGTTTAGTTTCTTGTAAGAAAGCAATATGTGTTTTATGCTTTTTAAGATAGGTAAGTACTTGCTTACGTTTACAAAGCGAGTTGAGTCCCTTGACATTCCATGAATGTAAGATTAGATCACTCATGGTACTAGGATATAAGGTAATTAGTTACAAATAGGAATGAGGGACTCAATACCATTAATTTGGAGGATGTCACAGATTCAAAAGGTAAATATATATAATAAACAAATGTATGCAGGGCCCTTAACTTGTATGGGTTCGAGATGATTGAGTATTTGTATTCATTTTGTCTCGCAGAGGGAGAGTATAGAGATAGGAATATCAAGCAATTAAACATTACAACCAACAAACGTTAGTATAAACTCAGTAACAAGAATATTAATTTGAAACTTTTATGAAATGCAGAGCAATAAGAGTCGGTAAATATACCAGGACTCTCACTCTACACTACTAGGCGTGTAGAGTAATTAGTGAATCTCAAGATACGGTTTACCCTATAATCTTAAGATACTAAACTTTATATAACTGTATATTAAAGAAGTGTAATTGAGATTTGTGCTGAGGTAATTTAAGCGTTACCCTGGAAAAAAACAAAACATCATTCTACCAAATAAAAAAGGATAATTATGTAATAGTGTTAAATTCCAAACATAACGAATTAGCTTGGACCTAGCAATAAGTCCAATATTAAATAAAGTATATCAACATAATGGCAGATAATGCTGAAACAGTGTGAGCCAGATAAAAGGATGCCCGATGTGTATTAATCCACATAAGCTAGGTTAGGGAATGCAGTATATACTATAGGTTCATAGTGCATCAGTGTATTGTGGAATCGTTTTTATAAGTTCCAATGATTTGGAAGAAAATGGGATGAAGAATAATGTGAAAAGGTGGAAAAACTCAATGTATAGAAAAACAATTGAAGCATACTTTGGTGCAAAATCTGTGAGATATAATGGGAATGCACCTGATGCACTACATACCAGAAGTGATGCAAAATAAATATTAAATAAGTAAATGATTTTAGAGTATTTGTCTAATCATCCTCCACATTCCAAATGATAGGATTTATGTGGAAAATGCTATAATAGTAGGGTTAAGGGCACACTGATATGAAATACAGAACTCTATATATGTATGTATGCGCCTGACTCACATGGTGGCGCAAAGCTTATGAAAAATTAGAGTGTAAATAGCAATTATATATATTAATGTCTGGCACCACACAAGGATTAATTAGAAGAGATCTTACAAACATTGTAATATTTATTCTTTCTCTCATTTATTTTTTTTTTTCCATTGAATACATTGAGAGTAACTCCCACATGGATTAAATACCTCCAGTGTCAATTGGCTCACCTCCCACAGACAGATACAGGCTTCTCAGCAGCGATAGTGATTTACTGCATTTAAGTGCTCCAAACCTGTTGGGTGCGAGAGAGACTGCGCTTATGGTAAATGTACTGAAGGAATCGAGTGAGGTGGTGTGAAGAGGAGGGATTCTGAGAGAAACTGCTATATCACATCTAATTATGGGCCATAGTATTTATTACAAATTTTTTTTTTTTTTTCAGTGGAAAAAGCCTCAGTAGTGCTCTTCGATTTTCTTCTCCTTTTCTTTTGGGTGGTTCAGATGATTTAAAGGGAGACTGGACACAAGATCAGCCCAGGAAGAATCGGAAGAGTCATTACCGCTGACAGCTTCTTCTGGTCTTGAGTAAAGGGGTCGGATACAGTCTGTCTCAGATCCTCCAGATGAGTGCAGATCTGCTTGGAGCAGATCTTCTTGGAGTGGGGAGAATTTGTTAGACAAGGTAAGAGGAGTAGAAAACTGATGTGACGCTCCACATGGGAAGCTGGAAGGTGGAAATATTATTTAAACAGCAGGTATTATTATTTAGAGAAGAACCAGATGCTTTTTTTCTTGTATGCATGCAGAGCTTCTGGCAGGAGCTATAGTGGCAGATATGATGGCTGCAGATTTCTCAGGGACCTGGAAGGACAGTTTCAGCAGGAAGGGCAAGACATTGTAATCAAGTGCGTTGTGCTGGAGCAGGAACGAGCTGCATTAGCATCGCAAGGCAATGTAAGCGGGCTGTGTCCAATTCAAAATTCAGAGAGATTCTGGGTACTGAAATCTCTGGTAGAATCATTCAAAAAGACGCATTGTTGCAGGGTAACGAGTGCAAACTTAATTCCACGCTGATGAAGGATTGTTTTAATGGGGTTGTAAGCTTTTCGTTTGTTAGATAATTCTTTAGAATAGTCTCTGAAAATTAGGATTCTGTTTCTTGCCAAGTAAGTGCACCTAATTGCTTGCTTTTGAAGAATCAGTTCAGTATGTGCATGGTTTAGAAATCTGGCAATGATGGGCCTGGGTTTCTGGTCGGTCCAGGCCTCTGATTTAAGGTGCGTGTGAGATCTCTCTCATGATTAGGGTCTTGACGGCTGGTAATTTAAGCAAAGAAGGAAGTACATGAGTTAGAAGAGCACTGGTGTCTCCTAGTTCAACACCTTCAGAAATCCGAAATCTAAGGTTGTTACGTCTGTTTCTATTTTCAATATCATCTATTTTGTCCTGAAGGTTCCTAATAACTCTGTCCTGCTCCTGATGGTAGCCTGTAATGTGTTAATGGAATCTTAATTTTGAGATGCTTTAACATCAGTAGCGCTGATTTTTTGATCAAGTGCCTGCATATTATTGATATTTTGTTGAGATGCAATTTTTAATACATCGATTTCACTTATTAGTTGCTGAAACATTGCCTCCACTCTATTAAGAGAACTGTTATGTGGAGATTGGTCTGCCATTATTGTAGGCCATAATAGAGAAATTGAAAAGCTGTAGATAACTCGTCCAGTAATTATGAGGCAATAAAAATCCTGTACCAGAGCTGTTCTACGATGTACATATAGTAAGATCTCAGATGTTGGTGAAGGTAGGAAGTCAGGAATCTGTAGGATGGATGATGATAATATCTGGTGAATCCAGGGAGGTGAAGAATCAAGCAGCCATCTTCAGCACAGC
Organism: Neoceratodus forsteri; assembly: GCA_016271365.2. NCBI lineage: Eukaryota > Metazoa > Chordata > Ceratodontiformes > Ceratodontidae > Neoceratodus > Neoceratodus forsteri. The sequence goes on along the minus strand of CM057452.1, from coordinate 41,831,672 downwards.
GCCCTCTGGCTGTCCTACAGATCCTAGTTAACCAAAAGCCTACTTCTTCCTACATGCCCCCACCAGAATTGCCTTATGTCTGTCCCATGCATTCTTGAATTCCCCCACTGTTTTTGACCCCACAACCTACTCATTAAGGCTGTTCTATGTGTTCACCACCCTCTCCATGAAACAATATTTCCTCACGTTGCCCTTGAGCCATCACCCCTGTATCTTCAAATTGTGCCCCCTTGTTCTTCCACATCACTTTTTCTGAAAGATGCTACCCTCCTGGACTTTGTTAATTCCCTTGAGGTACTTGAAAGTTTCTATCATGTCCCCCCTCTCCCTCCTTTCCTCGAGGGTATACATATTAAACTCCTTTAGTCTCTCTTCATATGGCTTCTGGTGCAGACCCTGCACCATTTTAGTTGCCCTTCTCTGAACTGCCTCCATCCTGTCTATGTCCTTGAAGAGATGGAATCTCCAGAACTGCACGCAGTACTCCAGATGGGGTCTCACCAACTGTCTGTACAGAGGGATAACAACCTCCTGTTTTCTACTGGTGATGCCTCTTCCTGTACATCCCAGTATCCCCCCAGCCATCCCTACTGCCTTCTCGCATTGCTTGCTTACCTTTAGGTAATCTGATATGACTACCCCCAGGTCCCTTTCCATTTTTGTTGTTGTTAGTACTCCCCCCTCCATTGTGTACTCTTCCCCTGGGTTGTTGTTTCCCAGGTGCATTACTTTGCACTTCTTTACACTGAATCGAAGCTGCCATACATTTGACCATTCCCTACTCATCCTTTCTACCCCCACTTGTGTATCACCCTGATTGCAGATATGTGTGTCATCTGCAAAGAGACATACTTTTCCTTCCAGTCCCTCTGTAGTGTCACTTATAAAGACATTAAAGGGGACCAGTCCCAGTACTGAACCCTGTGGTACCCCGCTAGTAACCCCCCCTTTCTTCAGAGTGGACTCCATTTACTATTACCCTCTGTGTCCTATTCTTCAGCCAATTCTTTACCCAGACTATCATCTTGGGACCCACTCCAAGGCTGGCTAACTTGAATATTAATCTTTTGTGTGGGACTGTGTCAAATGCCTTGCTAAAGTCTAGGTAGACCATGTCCACAGCCCCCGCTACTACTTTGGTCACCCAGTCAAAGAAATCTATTAGATTCATCTGGCATGACCTTCCCGCTGTGAATCCATGCTGCGTTGGGTCCTGTGCCCCTCTGGCCTCTAGGTACTCAGCAGTTCTTTCCTTCAGAAGTGATTCCATCATTTTCCCTACCACTGAGGTCAAGCTAACAGGTCTGTAGTTTTCTGCCTCTGCTGTGCTCCCACTTTTGTGAAGGGGAATCACATCCACTCTCCTCCAGTCCTTAGGTACCACACCATCCTCCCATGATTTGTTAAAAAGGGTAGTTGGTGGTGTTACTAGTTCTCCCCTTAGTTCTTTTAGAATTCTGGGATGAATCCCATCAGGGACCATTGCTTTGTCCACCTTCAGTTTTAGAAGTTCTTTCAGAGCCTTATCTTCTGTGAAAGGACTGGGATTGACCCCCCTATCCAGAGTGCTTCTATTGATTGGATTAGGTACCTCCCCCTCCTTCTCTTTTGTGAATACTGAGCAGAAGTATTTGTTCAGTATCCCTGCTTTTTCACTGTCACCCTCTGCCCACCCCCCCTTTATTAAGCCTCAATATCCCTCCCTTGGTCTTTCTTCACTCCCTAATGTACCTATAAAAGGTTTTATCCCCCTTCTTAGCTGAGTTGGCTATCTTTTCCTCAGTTTGGGCCTTTGGTTTTCTGACTGTCTTCCATGCCTCCTTCTGCTTTAACTGGTACAGTTCTCTGCCCTGTCCCTTCTGTGTTTCCTTATACTTCCTGAATGCTACCTTTTTCTCACTAACCTTCCCCACCACCTTTTTTGAGAACCATAGAGTTTTTTTCCTTCGTTTTGAAGGACAGCTCTCCTCCCTCAAGGTGGGGGGGGGGAAGCCACACATCCTGCTAGACTGTTCACTAAAAATACCACCAACAGCTTAATCTGGTTCAGTTTCAGTTTCAATCTGTACATCCCCCTTCCCCCGGGATGAGGATGAAAATTGACAGAACTGCCAAGCCTTCCTTGCCAGGCAACAAAACCTAAATAAATGAATAAATAGGCAGTTGCCACTTAGTTGGGGTCAGGTGATAAGCATAGCAGGGAGTCTGAGAATGCTGGGATAGGGCTGGTCCGCCACCGCAGTGGTTGGATTTCCACTTGCGGCACCTATGACCTGGGTTTGGGAACAGACCTGTGGAGTCAGAGGGCCAGCTGGGGGTGAAGGATTGTCAAGCATCCCATGGACTGCTCTCCTTCTCCAGGGGAGGGAGGGAGGGGTAGAGTGTCCAGTGCTCAATGGATCCCCAGTGGAGACCAGGGGAACCACAGGCGACGGGCGTCTGCACGCTAGAGAGGCGGGGTGGACACTGGACGTAATTGCAGGTCCCTGCCACTGGGCAGACCAAAAATAGTTGGCCACTTAGGATGATGCCCGCCCGGCATTTGGCCTCTATGGCTCCTCGCTGCTCCACCGACCAATCACGGCTCCACGGCACCACTAGGCCCTGAATCCCGCCCTGTGGAGAAGCGAGGGAGGCAGTGTCAGTTGCTGCCAGCACCTTCTCCTGTCATCATAGACAGGCCTGACACAGTGCCATGGCCTCACCCTGGGGGGGGTAAGCCAAGGAGTATCTGTGGCAGTACAGCCACAGGGGAATGAGGCAGGGGCTTGGGGGGCTGGAGCTGAGCAGTACAGCAGCCGATGGCAAAAAAGTGTAATAAATAAAAAAAAAAAAAGAGAACGCTGGGATGCCTGAAATGCTTGGATGCTTGGTGGGCATGTGTGCAGAGGCACACACACAAGCACATGTGACACTACACTGCACTAGATGTCCTCAGGAGGGAGAAAACAGAGGACAGAAAATGAGCTGGTGCTGACAGGATGATGCCCAGCCTGCTGCGGGACCCATTCCACCACCCAGGTAAGGTCCATCTGGATGAAAACACTATAGGAAGGATGACCCCCCCCAACCTCCTAGGCCCACCATGGGGTTCAATCTGTGGCGGATACAAGGCCAGTAAATCCAGTGGAAGGTGGTTGCTGGATGGGCAGGTTGGGCTGAAGGGGGCATGCACCCAGGGGTTAAAAACCTTGATAAACAAACGGTGTAGTGTAGCATGGTGAAGCATAGTGCAGTGTCAACTACATGCAACTCCCTCAATGGCCACTTCATATGAGCAGAACCTCTCGACAAATAATGTATAGCAGCAATGCATGGCAGCAGGGAAAATTCTGACCCATACTTTTTTTTGTTCTGTTACACACTGGCCTTTATCTCCTGACTTGTATGATACCCCCTTCCCCATTCTGAGTCTGTTTTATCACTTTTTGAGTTTGCGCATGCACGTCAAACTCCTTGGGAGAGTAGACTTTGAGGGATGTGACACTGCCTGTCCAGTGCAGAGTGCTTAGCATGGGGCTCGACAGCATCACACCAATCCTCGGTCAGGCTGGTCCTGATGCTGTTTTGCCTTCAGTGGTCTGCACATAAAAAGAAAAAGCCACACCAATCAGGAGCCGGATTTTTCCTTTCATCTGCAGGGCACCACAGTGCAAACAGCTGTTTGGGTCATGATGAAGAATTCTCCCACCCATGCGGAGCAGGCCACAGCCTAAGCTCTGTACGGGCTGGGAGTATTGCGTGCGTGATCCAATCACGCTGGCTGGGAGGAGGCGCTTTCCTCACCTGCCTCCTCCATATCCCTGTCGCGCTGGTTGACCCCCCTCCCCCCGCCTGCCAAGATTGGGGTGCTCAATCCCCATGTGGCCTGTATCCCAAAACCCCTTATCCATTAATGTGGCACACTGGGAGCCCACCCCAGTGTGCCAAAACCCTGCTGTGGTGTTTTTCAGAAACAGAGACACCCACTCCCGGTGTCGGATACACCCTCTATACATAAACTCCGACCGTGGGATGCCCATTCCCCGGGTCGGCATTGATCCCCCCTTGCACCTCCGAGTATTCTGGCACACTGGGAGCCCACCCCTGTGTGCCAATATCCATAGAGTCCCTGTAAAAATAGAAAACAGACACACAAAGTCTTTGGATTTTTTTTTCAAACCTGAAAGACAGAAAACAGTCCCTCGTGGTTGACGCTGGCCCCCTTCCCCAACCCGCACCCTCCCTCTGTGCATCCCAGCTCCCTGCACCCCCCCTCACCCATATTTACCTGCGGAGGTCGGGAGCAGCGATCTTCATCCATTTTGGGTTTGGTCCCAATTTTCAACTTGTTCTTGGACCACCTCCGAACACTCGTCACTGTCATTTTGCTTTCGGTCCCGAAGGTGATTTTTCGGTCACTGTGTGGAATCACCTTTTGGGATCAGTATTAATGAAGCGACAGTGCCACTGTTCATGAGGTGGGTCAAATGCACTTGTTGCAAATTGCGTGAAAAAAACCTCTCGATCATGCGCATAAGCATCCGCCCGCAGTTTCTACACATGCTTGTAACATCATCAGTTTTTAAGATTTTCACTTCATATTTCCAACATTGCCATTTTTTCACATCCCCTTATGAACAGTACAGCTGTCATTTTTTGCATCCCTCCCAAAATATGTTTTCACACCTGTGGCGCCGACTGGCACACTCGCTGTGCGAAATCACCTTTTGGGATTGAGCAACAAAATGATACTGGCACTGTTCATGAAGTGATGTCCCAAAAAGCCCATGTAGAAAATTTGGAGCAAAAATATCAACAAACGCCCGGGGCACTAGGGTTTCCAACCATAATGCCCACCCTTAAAATGCAAGACATAGAAATATACAGAGAAACATATGGGAGGCATGTACAAGAGCAATACCAACAGCGAACTCTCGGCATTGACAAATGCTTGTTTAACAGTTGAAATAGTTAAAGGAGTGTTCCTTTTAATTTGGCTTGGACCAGGGTTTTTTATCGTATGCTTTATTGTTTTTGAATGCCCATTGTTGAAAATTTGGAGCAAAATACAAAAAAATGTCCGAGTTACATGTGCTCATTGACATTTTCCTATGCATACACATAACTTTGCAAATTTCTCATATTTTCACTGCCAATTTTCAATATAGCCATTTTTCACACCACCCCATGAACACTACAGCTTTCATTTCTTTCATTCTAGTTCAAGTTCAAGTTTATTGCAGGAAAACTCCATTGAGCAAGCTCATTCACAAGGAGGTCCTGTGACATAAACACTTAAAGTACAAATATAGATAGGTAATAACATGAAATGTTATATACATGAAATGCTCGTTACATGATACAGGCTGGATATACATACAAGGGTACCAAATAGGGTGACCGCAGGTGGTAAACATTAATATGAGACAGGGAAGCGACTTACAGGTTGCATATTGATAAATGAAACATGATGACTGGTGTGTGCAATACATATATTTTAGCAGCTAGAACAAACAACAGACTACAACTGATATGGGGAGGAGTGATTTGATAGAGTAGCAGTGGAGCGTAAGCATAGATAAAGCCAGGAGTAGAAGGGGAAGGGAAAGCAGTTAATATGACAAAGCAATTATACCTTACCAGCGGATAAATATGGCACACATGGGGAAGGAAGAGACTTAATGACAGTTACAGGTGTCTTTTATTTTGGCTGAACTTAGCGATTTGTAGAAGTTTATTGAAACTGTGCTAGTTAGTTTCAATACGGTTTTAATTGGTTCCAAATGGAGGGAAAGGCATATGCAATAGCACGTTTACCCAAAGGAGGTCTGCGTCCTTGGTATGTCAAGCATAATAAAGTCAGATTTTCTTAACGAGTATGCACTATGTGAGATACTGATAAGGGAAGAGAGATAGCTTGGCAATTTCTGCAGGAGCAGTTTGAGTCCATAGCCCAGCATGGAGCAGGCGTCTAGTAGTAAGGGAAGTCCAACCAATAGCTGCATATAAGTCACAGTGATCTGAACGGTAAGGGGAGTTGGTAATGAACCGTAACGCACGGTGATAAAGGATGTCCAGTTTACTTAGATTTGCAAGAGTGGTGGAGGAATAGATTACATCGCCATAGTCGAGTAGGGAGAGAAAAGTGGCCTGTACAAGCTTGTTTCGAGTGGCGTGGAATGGTGTTTTGCCACGGATTAAGAAATTTTCACCTATGGGGTTTATGAGCTAAGGTGAGACTATGTTGAACATTTGGGGTCAAAATGTGAAAAAAATTACAAAGTTATCATAGCAACATACAAGTGTCTGCTTGCTGTGCCTACATCCAGGGTTCGGAAACGGACTTGGGAGTTAGATGTCCGGCCGAGGCCAGTAGGATTAAGTATCCCAGGGACTGCTCTCCTTCTCTGGGGTAGGGGGAAGAGTGTCCAGCACATTGTTCACCTCTGGTGGAGGCTGGGGGTACCACCACTGCTGGCACCTCTTGCAAGGGGGGGCGAGGCAGATGCTGGCGTTATTGCATGACCCCGCCCCCAGGGTCTTCAAAAATTAGCATACAAGAAATTCTGGCCCCGTTCCTGGTACCCCCGCCTCCACTCCTACAGCAACTGATGAGAGGGAGAGACTACTGGGGGACAAAGAGTAATGTTATAGCCACAGAACTCACAAATAAAGTGTAATTTTTTTTTTTTTATTTTAGTCTTTGGTAACCGGGTAAGGTCCACTAGGCACAAGTGCCTGTTTTCAGGGGTGACCTGGGAGCACTGGGCGGTTAAGTGACTTGCTCAGAGTCATGCAGTATGCAAGTGGAGGTTGTGAGAATCAAACCCAGGTCTGGTCTGCTGGATGTATCAAGCTCATTCATACCTCATTCCTCTAACCACTAGGCTATACTGCCAGCCCATATTCTTTGCCCCAGTGTGGCTGTGTGTGTGCACAGGGCAAGAGCAGGCTGGCAAAATAAGTCTTTGACTTGTGCCACTATCCAGAGGAGTAAAAGAGAGAGAGACTATTGGGGGCCAAAGAGAAATGTTATAGTCACAGAACTCACAAATAAAGTTTGTTCTTGGCCCCAGTGTGGCTGTGTGTGTGCACAGGACAAGAGCAGGCTGGCAAACTAAATCACAAAGTTGCCAGCCCGGTGGTGCTGAGGGCTGAGGCGCTGGTCGCCTTACCTGACGCTACGCTGGTGACCTATGTTCGGGAACGAGCACAGGCCTCCGGGGGTTGACAGGGGAGGAGAGGGATTGAGCATCCGAGGACTGCTCTGCTTCTTCAGGGAGGGGGGACACCAGCTATTCAGTGCTCGACTGGCCTCTGGCGGAGGCTAAGGGTCTGGCACACCAAAAGCTACAACGTGGGGGTAGACCAGGCAGACGTTCGCAGGAGTGCATACGGGAGCGTGCGCTCTCGCTCCTTGGGCGACATTGCACGCCTTGTCTAGGGGATCCAAAACATAGGAGGAAATGGGTACTGGTGAGGCATAGTGATGGTTGGTCCCCATAGGTGCCGCCCCCGCGATGGGCAGTAATCCTTCCAGCACCGGATCCAGAGTTAGGCGGGTAGAGTGGTTCCCCGCCGCCCCACCACGGGGGGTAAGCCATGGGGCAGCTGGAAGGGTAGGCTGTGAGCGGGGGATGGGGCTGGGGGAATCCGACGAGATGTATAGCCGCCAGGGACCAGACAGATAAAGAAATTAACAGCAAAAAAAAAAAAAAATTCACAAAGTTAAGAGCCTGTGTTGAAATTTGCGAACGGAGGCTCATAACTTTAGCAATTTTCAATATTTTGACCCCAAATTTTCAACATAGCCATTTCTTCACAGCACCTCATGACTGTGACAGCTGTCATTTTTCAAATCCTGGCCAAAATGGTTTTTTTTTGTCTTTTTTGCATCCTGAAAGGTAATTTTGCATTTGATGCATGAAATCACCTTTCAGGCAGGTGTTGAAATTCTTCTCTGCACTTGTTCATGAAGTGGAGTCATAAGAAGGGTATGCTGAAAATTTGAGGCAAAAATATTCACAAACAATAAAGTTATGAGCCTGCATTAAAATCTGTGAACATAAGCTCGCACCTTCAGCAATTTTCAATATTTTGACCCCAGATTTTCAGCATAGCCATTTCTTCACAGCATGTCATGAATTTCACAGCTGCCATTTTTCAGATCCTGTCCAAAATGTTTGTTTTTTTTTTAATCCCGAAAGGTGATTTCACAGTCACAGCACAAAATCACCTTTCGAGCAGGAGTTGAAATCTTCAGAATTTGGGCTCAGAATTGCAAAAAAAAAAATGTTTAACAAGCAGCCAACGTTCAGCATTGACAAATGCTTGTTTTTTTGTAATCAGTATACTTAAGGACCCATTTATTTTGCTTAAATGTTACCACAAATAATTCCCACACTTACATGGCAGGTAATGAATGCATACTGATAATTTAAGTAGACTAAAAGAAAAAATTACTCACCTTAGTAATGTTGTTTCTTCTAATGGAGTCTTGCTATATTATAGACATTAGCAGTTTGATCCAGCTCTAGAACTGCCCCGGAGTGAAATGGTTAAAACCATTCCAAAATAGAATTTTGGCACAAGAGCAGCTCTATCTGTGTCATTTCAAACTTGAACTGTCAGATCTTTACGAGCCAAACTCACTAAGGTCTGTGTGGAAGCTGTAACCTACACTAGCCAAATGGCTACCTAAATAATAACAACCATTGATGGTCCCAACACCCAAGACTCAAGTCAGGGGACCAGAAATACTAACACCATTCTAATAATATGAAAATGCAACATAAGTATAATAAAACACACACATGCGTACACATACACACCCCCAAAGTCCCAAAGGGGACGAAATGCTAACAGGACATAAGTAGTGCCCACACTAAGTTGCCCGCACCCCACCAAGTAGAGGTTCTGAGAGGGGCAGGTTGGGGGGGTAGTCTATAATATAGCAAGACTCCATTAGAAGAAACAACATTACTAAGGTGAGTAATTTTTTCTTCAAATAACATGAAGTCTTGCTATATTATAGACATTAGCAGAATACACAGCAGTACCTCCATGGAGGAGGGGCAGAACCTACTTAGGGAATAGGCTCTGAAGAACAGCTGTGCCAAACCGAGCATCTCTCCTGGCCTGGACATCCAGGGAGTAATGCTTGGTAAAAGTGTGTACCGTTTTCCAAGTAGCAGCCTGGCAAATCTCTAATAAAGGGATATCTCTGGCAGCAGAGACGCAGCTGTACCCTGGTAGAATGAGCCCTCAAACCAGGGGGCTCTGCCCACTTTCTGATAACAAATTGGATACAAGAGACAATCCACCTGGCTATTGATCTCTTAGTGGCAGGTTTGCCTTTCCCAACTTCACCATAGGTAAGGAAAAGTTGGAGGTATTCAACCTGTGACCTTTAGTACGCTCTATATAATAACTAAGAGCCTCTTAACATCCAGGCTGTGCAACCTCCTCTCACCCGAAGAGGAGTGATCAGTGAAAAATACTGGAAGGAGATAGATTGATTAAGATGGAATCTGAAACCACCTTAGGCAAAAACTTCCTATTAGTCCTAAGGACTACCTTATCCCTGTGGAAAGAAATAAAGTCAGTCTCCACTGACAAGGCTTGCAATTCACTTATGGCCTGGCAGAAGTGATAGCCACTAGAAAACAGTTTTCCAAGTTAGGTACTTAAGCTCTGCAGAAGACAAAGGTTCAGTAAGGGTTGCATTAACTGGGCAATGCAAACATTAAGGTCCCAAGCAGGGCCGGTTCCTGAAAGGGAGGATTAGTATGGAGTAATCCCTCAAAAACTTGGAAAACACAGGGTGAGAGGAAAGAGGGATGACTTTCCTGCTGACACAAAAGCAGACACAGCTGCCAAATGAACTCTCAGGGTAGCTGGTCTGAGACCCAAGGAATTAAGATGTACCATGTAATCTAACAAAATGGGCAATTCAGCAGATTCTGGGAAATATTTTCCCAGCACACCAAATGGAAAACCTTTTCCATTTAGAACTATAAGTAGCTCCTAGTGGAAGGCTTTCTGGAGCCTTTAGGATCTCAAGAACACCCTGAGAGAGGTGTAAATCAGCAACTCTAACTCCTCAAGAGCCAGGCCTTGAGGTTGAAGGATTGAGGTCCGGATACCAAACCCTTCCCTGGGCACAAGTCAACAGATTGTGATTCCTGGGGAGGCACAGGGGAAGATGGACTGTCAGAGACAGAAGGAGTGGGTACCAGGGCTGCCTGGCCCAATCCGGGGCAATCAGAATCACCCTGCAAGGCTGAGATCTGATTTTGACTAGTACTTTGAATAGGAGAGGAAAGGGGGGGAAAGCATAGAGGAACTTCCCCTCCCAATCCAGAAGAAGGGCATCCAGGGGAACTGAGCTCAGCACTGGAGGCCTGCAACAGAACAGAGGAAGTTTGTGATTGTCTGGGGCTGCAAAAAGATCTATCTGAGGGATGCCCCACCTGGCAAAAACTATCCCCAGCACTTGAGGATCCAGGGACCATTCGTGATGGCCCTGGGAAATCCTGCTGAGGGCATCCGCTAGGACATTGTCCTTCCCTGGAAGATGAACTGCTATGAGGAAGTGTTCAGGGAATAGGGCAGAGACCACAACTTCATTGCCTCGGTGCACAAGGCGCAAGACCGAGTGCCCCCTGTTTGCTGATGTACCACATTGTTGTGGTGTTGTCTGTTCTGACTTGTATCACCTTGTCGTGGACAGATGCAGAAAAAGCTTGAAAGAGCTAAAAGACAGCTCTGAGTTCCATCAAATTGATGTGGAGCAGAGATTCCTGGGGAGACCAAACTCCCTAGTGGAAAGGTCGCCCATGTGGGCTCCCAACCCAGAAGGAAAGCATCTGTAGTGAGAGTCAAGTCGTGAGAAGGGGAAATGAAGGGGAACCCCGCTGTTAAATTGCTCTGATCCTGCCACCACTGGAGAGCTAGGATCAAGGTTCAAGTCACTGGGACCAACTTGGAAAGGGGGTCTCTTCTCTGAGACCAAAAGGTTCTCAAGTGAAACTGAATGTCTCTCATTTGAAATCTGGCTCCCTGCACAACAGCTGTGGATGCAGCCATGTGCCCCAGGAGCTGCAGAAAGGTCTTGCTGGTCGAGAGACCTGCAGAGTGAAGGAAGAGGCCAGAGCCACTAAATTCCTTACCCTTTCTGGGGGAAGAAAGGCTCTGGCTAGCTTTGTGTCCAATTCTGCCCCTATAAAGGTGAGTACCTGGACTGGTTCCAGAACCGACTTTGGTAGGTTTAGTAGAAAACCCAGGAGGTGAAGCTGCTGGATGACCTGCAGGTGAGATTTTACCTGTTCTGGGGACTGGCCTACAATGAGCCAGTCGTAGATAGGAAAAACAGCAATCCTCTGCCTCCTTAAGTGGGCCACTGCCACTGCTAGACACTTTGTGAATACCCTTGGAGCAGAGGGTAAGGCGAAGGGCATTGCTCTGAACTGGTAATGACCTGAGGGCAGTTCGAATCTGAGGTACTTTCGATGGGATCTTCTGATTAGGACATGGAAATAGGCATCCTTGAGGTCCAGGGAGGCTAGCCAGTCCCCTGGCCTTAGGGAAGGTAAAATCATTGCCAGAGTTACCATTTTGAACTTTGGTTTCAAAAGATGCTTGTTCAGATATCTGAGATCTAAAATGGGCCGCCACTCTCCTGTCTTTTTTGGGGTAAGGAAATATCTGGAATACAGACCCCTGCCCTGATGCAGGGGAGGAACCCTTTCTACTGCTCTGAGAGCTAACAGGGATGAGACCTCTGTTTCCAGAGCGAGGGTCTCTGAAGCACTTGCAGGTAGAAAAAGTCTGCTTCTCAACTTGGGAAACTTTTTGAAGCTGAGAACCAGACCCTGGCTTACTACTTCCAGAACCCACTTGTCTGAGGTTAAAGAAGCCCAATTCTGACTGAAGTAAGCCAGCCTGCCCCCCACTGGTACAGGAGAATCTGGCCTGGGCACCCCATCAGGGTGCCTGTTTCGCAGGAGTTTTAAGCTGGGGGGTGGGAGCAGGTCTGCCCACCCCTCGTCTGCCCCTGCCTCTGAAGAAGCCCCTCTGAGCATAGGCAGAGGAGGCCTGAGTCTGGTAGAAAGGCCTGTGAAAAGGCCTACCCCTACCCCTGGGGGCATGCCTTTGAGGAGTGGCTTGCCGCTCCTTAGCTTGGGCACTCTTGTAAGTAGTCCTATATTCATCCATCTTCTTCATGTAATTCTCTGTCTGCTCTCCAAACAGAGAATTTCCCACCACAGGAAAATCCATAGCCTTAGTCTGGGTATCCTGTGACAAACTAGTACACCTGAGCCTGGCCAACCTACGAAAAGCTACAGATGTGGCCATGACCCTAGAGGAAACATCATTAACATCCACAGCAGCATGAAACTGAACCTTAGAGGCTTCAATGCCATCAGCAGCCACCTGTTCTAGTTCACTAGCCAGCTGGCCATGGGCCTGCTTGGCCAATTGCATAACAGTATCCCATCTAGATTTCTGATACCTAGCTAAATAAGCCATATAATTGGCTTGCCTGAGTCCCAGAGAGGCTGCCATATACTGTTTTTTTGCCATGGCATCAATCTTTCTGGAATCCTTGTCAGGAGGATGTGAAGCCAAGGGAATATTAGCTTTATCACAGGCAGCAGCCTGAACTACTCAACATGACTGCATTGTTGAGAAAGGAATTCTGTATCAGGGCCTGACAATGTATACCTTCTGTCCATCTTTTATCTACAGGAGGCACAGAATTAGGAGCTTTTAAAATTTTAATTGTTTGTTTCCTAAAAGACTTATGTAAAGGAATAGACAATCTCCTAGACTCTGAATATCCATCATTTCTACAAAATCAGGCTCCTCTTGCTCATCCACAGCCTCTTCTAAAGGAAGCTGGAGGTTTCAGCAACTTTTTATAAAACATAAAATGAGATGGGGACTCAGACAGCATAGGGGAGATTCTAAAGGTCTGTCTGGGAGATGTCCGTTCAATGGGCACACCCAGACCTTCCCAGCCACATTCATTCTGTTCATAATCCTCCTCCCTCCTCTGGTTCATAAAATTCCTCAATATCATAATCCTGAACCACTGGGACCGGACGAACTGACCTTTACCAGATAGTGGTGGTTGGACGGACCCTGAACAATGACTGGACAATTTGTATGGCTTTTGTTATCTCTGCAGCAGTTGGAGAAGGAATTTTGGACTCCAGACCTGCTGATTTTCTTGTTTTCTTTACTGGAATTGGTTCCTCAGAACCAGCTTTTCTTTGCCCGAGGAAGTCTGGCCCTGGTCAGAGGCACTCCTCTGGTCTGGTTGGCACCAAACCGGCTGGCCATCTGGGTCAGCGGACTTTTGTTCTCTCGCCCTGAGCCTGCCCAATCTTTTTCCAGGGTGGCTGCAGGGAAATTCTTACATACCTGGCAGTCTGACTGGAGGTGGTCAAACCCCAGACAATAAACACATGTGGTGTGTGGGTCAGCCTTGGCAAAGACTTCCACACAAACATCACAGTATTGAAACCCAGTGGGCCCGGTTTTTCTTTTGGGTTTCTCAGACATAATGCCAGCCTAACCAAAAACTGCCCTTTTAACGGCAGTGCCAGGCAAGACACTCTTATTGGTTCCTAACGTGTCATGGTATTGGAAAAACGAATAAACTGTTTTAGAACCAACAAGAACTGGAACCACTCTAAAAATAGTAACTTTAGTTTTAAATGAGTTTTAACCCACTGATCGGTTCAAAACCGAATCGATAACTTACAAGTTCCACACAGACAAAACCTTCATTTACTTACAGTTTACCACAGATAGAGCTTGAACCGAATGGTTTTATGGTTAAAATAAAACTATTCTCGGTTAAATCCAACTAGAAAACACTTTTAAACCGAGAAATGAACGAGCAGAAGGAGAAATCTCGGAGCGACTGTTCACTGAGGCGAGTAAAGAATCTGACAGTTCAAGTTTGAAATGACACAGATAGAGCTGCTCGTGCTGTATTCTATTTTGAAATGGTTTTAACCATTTCACTCCGGGGCAGTTCTAGAGCTGGATCAAACTGCTAATGTCTATAATATAGCAAGACTTCATGTTGTTTGAAACACTTTTTTTTACAAATACAATACAAATCACAAAAATTAGCCTATACGATATGTATGCTAAACTGCATACAGAATGAGACAAGCTCCTTATAATGCCACAAGGTCTATATTATCAATCACACCTTTACTACAGCGGTTAGCAGGCACCCAGTGCACATATCAAATAGTTTTCTCTCTGCCCAGGTCGTCTCTCTGGGTCTCCCCCTCAGGGCCCAAGGTGACCCTCTCAATACCCAGAAAGGAAATATCACGTATCCCTGCTGGATTTGAAGTCAGGTGCTGGACAACTGTATAGCCACTTTCTCCCATTTGTACTGACTTTACATGCTTACCGTCACAAGTTTGAAATTCTCATGTGGCGCGACCCATGTAAAAAACCTCAAGAGGTGCACTCCACAGGTGCTGCATGTAATAAAGTCTCTTACATCTACCTGTGTTCCTGTTTTTGGATTCTAAAATTCATCTGCTTTTTATTTAGGGACAGTATTTACAGTGGCCACATTTATAGATTCCTGGCAGTTATGGTGGGAGCCAAGTGAACTGACGTCCCAAGTACAGCGTTTGATGGTTCCTAACCACCATATCCCTAACTGTGCTGGGTCGCCTATACGCCACCCATGGATATGTTGGAACCTTCCCTCTCAGATTTTCATCTGATAGCAAAATACCCCAGTTTCTAGTGACTATCACATTATTTTATCTGCATTATTATTGAAAGTCGTGATAAAATTACACTCCTCACTTCTGCTTCTAATATCGTTTCTCTGTCTTGGTACAAGGGTCTCTTCTCTGGGTATACACATGACTGCTTTACGAGCCCGTTGTATTACAACATCATTATACCCTTATTCCTTAAATCTCTGAATTTGTTCTCTTTCTTTCATTAAATAGTCATCATGACTCGTGCAGTTACACACAGTTCTAATAAGTTGCCCTTTCATTATATTATGCGTAACATGCGGTGGGTAGCAACTGCTAGCCAAAAGTAGACTATTTCTTTCTCTGGATTTTTTACCACTCCACCATTCTGTAATCTATAAATTTCCAGGTCTAAATACACTATACACTCTTTGTGAATTCTGCTTTTAAACTGTAACTGCTTGTTCTGGAGAAAGAGTTTAAATGCAAGAATCTGTTCTATTCTCCCCTTTTCTGTCTCTTCTCTGTCTGGTGCAACCAAATTTTCTCGTGAGACCTAGGACTTGATCATCTCGATGGTCTTGCAATTCTCTGCCTCTCGCTATCTCTCTACCTTCTCATGCTGTTCTGTCTTTTCTCCACCCTCCTGCATATCTGCTGGTATAAAAATATATGTGAATCATTATGTGGAAATGTAACTGATACTGGGATCCCTTTGTTTAGAAATGTATGTAGTTTTACTATTGAAATGTACAGTACCACAAACCATATAAACACTTCAAACAGGTATCTACCTGTACAGTATCTCCAAAATCAAACAAAGGGGCAGAAGACACCACAGGACACTGCAGCACAGGAGCTAGTGCAACAAAACTCGCCCAAAATAGGGACCAGAACAAAAAAAGCAAAAAGGAAATCCAAAACACTTCCGATCATAGGAGGCTCCATGATTCAGGGAGTTGATACCTACCTCCAGCCGAGGGTAATGGTCAGATGTCTCCCAGGTACATCAGTGTGGGGAGACACTGACTGCATTGCTAAAATCGTGCAGGAAGCAGGAAAAAACTTTGATGTCCTGGTACACATAGGGACTAACTATCTCACCAGGCGGTCTGTTGTAGAGACCAAGGAACACCTGACCAGGCTGGGTGACAAACTATCATCCATTTCATCCGGCATCTCCTTCTCTGAGATCCTGCCGGTCTGGGAGTGGGGGGGCAGATGGACGGAAGGTCAGAGAAGGGGAGAGAGGGGAGCTAAACATGTGGCTTAGGGCTGGTGCCAGGAAAAAGGGCATAGATTTGTAGGTAACTGGCAACAGTTTTGGGAGGGAAAGTTCTTTAAATTCAATGGACTGCATCTGACTAAAGAGGGAGTCAGTGCATTGGGGCAGAAGTTTGATGTCTTTGCAGAATATTTAAACTAGCAAATGGGGAGAGGGGTGCAGCACCTGACACATTAAATGGGAAGAACACCCCTCCCCCCTCAGCTAGTGATCAAACAGGAGTTCAGCATGTTTGTAGTTCATTTGCATCAACAGGTAAGGAAAAAGATCCGGCTCCCCATACGGTGCACAGGGGAAACGCCGGACCTTGCACAACAACTACCACACCGAAATCTAGCCAATGGAAAAACATGTGCACAAAGGCTCACAGTCTGGGAAACAAGATCCCAGACCTGCAGACAAAAATGACAGAGGCTAAACTGGACATAGTAGTCATTAGCAAGACATGGTTCACCAGTAACCACACTTGGGAGACTTCAGTACCTGGCTATGTACTGTTCAGAAGAGACTGAGGTGCAAAAAGGGGGGGGGGTGGAGTGGCCCTTTATGTCAATGAAAATATCAAAGCTACAGAAATTCACAATACACTTAAGGAGCCAGAAGAACTGTGGGTCACTCTGGAAACAGGAAATGGGACAGCGATACGAACTGAGGTTTTCTACAGACCTCCAGACCAGGGGGAGGACATAGACACATTACTGTTAGAAGATATACAAAACATGACAGCTAAAGGGGAGGTTCTGATAATGGGAGACTTCAACATGTCAGATACAGATTTGTCAATACCAGCAGGAACATCTGCCAAAACTAGACACATAGTGGATTCCCTGCAGGGGGAGGGCCTCAGACTACTGGTAGAACAACCCACAAGAGACATGGCTATCCTAGATCTAGTACTGACTAACAGGGAAAGAATCACAGATCTACAGGTAGAAGGTCACCTGGAGGCCAGTGACCATCACATAGTATGGTTCAATTTGGCCACTCGAACTAAAACATCCATTCCAAGGCAAAAATATGGGACTTCAGAGGAGCTGACTTTGATAAGATGGCCAACTTAGTTCATCTAGCCCTGGCAAGAAGAAATACAGGTGAACTTAAGTACAGGCAAAGTAGACAAGCATTAAGGATGCAATACTTGAAGCAACATCCCATTGTGTTAGAGAGAAAGGCAATACCACTTTGGTTCCCAAAAACAGTAGCAGAAACGGTCAGAGCCAAAAGGCTGGCCTGCAGGAAATATAAAGGAACGCAGCGGGATGAAGATTGGGATGAAAACCAAACATCCCAAAGGGATGCATGTAAGGCTGTAAGGCAGGCAAAGGCCCAAACCGAGGAAATACTAGCACGAGCAGTAAAAGAAAGGGACAAGACTTTCTCTAGATACAATAGTGAAAGGAGAAAGTCCAGAGGGGGTATTGCCAAGATCAAAGGTAATAAGGGGGAGTGTGTGGAGGAGGACCAAGGAAAAGCATCTATCCTAAATAGATACTTCTGCTCAGTATTCACTGAGGAGAAGGTAGAGCATTACCCACAGCTCAGCACCATGGATACAGGAGGGAGGGAGGTGTGCAGTGGTCCCTTCACAAAAGAAAGGGTCCTACAAGAGCTCGCTAAGCTCAAGGTGGACAAGGCAATGGGACCTGATAGCATACATCCCAGGGTACTAAAGGAGCTAAGGGTGGAACTAGCAGAGCCATTATCAGAACTGTTTAGTGAGTCTCTGAGCACAGGAGAGGTCCTAGAAGATTGGAGAAGGGCTCATGTGATCCTGCTCCACAAGAATGGTAGCAGGGAGGAGGCAGGGAACTACAGACCAGTCAGTCTTACCTCAGTAGTGGGCAAGATTATGGAGGCACTCCTTAAGGAAAGGATAGTGCAACACCTGGAATCCATTAGAGCACAGGATCCAAGACAGCATGGGTTTACAACAGGAAGGTCCTGTCAAACTAATCTCATACATTTCTTTGACTGGGTGACCAGAGTGCTGGACCAAGGGGGAGCAGTTGATGTTGCCTACCTTGACTTCAGCAAAGCTTTCGATACTGTTCCACATAGAAGATTGATTAATAAGCTGGGTAGGCTCAGGGTGGGTCAGAAGTTGGTCAACTGGGTGGCAAACTGGTTGGAGGGCAGAAAACAGAGAGTGTATGTATCTATGTAGGTAGGGAAATGGGCAGACTGGGTGGGCCAAGTGGTCCTTATCTGCCGTCAAAATCTATGTTTCTATGTTTTATGGTAAACGGTATACAATCAGAAAAGATGCAAATCACAAGTGGGGTACCTCAGGGATCAATCCTGGAGCCAGTCCTCTTCAATATCATCATCAGTGACATTGCAGATGGACTGAAGGGTAAGGTTTGTCTGTTTGCAGATGATACCAAGATCTGCAACAGAGTAGATGATCCAGATGGGGTGGGCAGAATGAGAAGAGATCTGGATAAACTGGCAAAATGGTCAGAAGAGTGGCAAATGGGGTTTAACGCAAAGAACTGCAAGATCATGCACATAGGGAAGAGAAACCCTGAAGCCACCTATAGGTTGGATGGGGTGTTGCTGGTAATCACGAGGGAAGAAAGAGACTTGGGCATCATCATCACAGATGACCTGAAATCATCCAAACAGATCACTAAAGCAGTTGGTAAGGCTAGAGGGATATTGGGGTGTATTAGTAGGGGTATCGCAAGTTGTAAGAGGGAGTTAATAATCCCTCTTTACAATACATTGGTCAGGCCCATTCTGGAGTACTGTGTGCAGTACTGAAGGCTGCACTTGCACAAGGACATTAACAAAATGGAGGCAGTCCAGAGAAAAGCAACCTAAATGGTGCAGGGACTGCATCAGAAAACATATGAGGACGGATTAATGGAGCTCAATATGTATACCCTAGAGCAAAGGAGGGAGAGAGGTGATATGATCGAAACATTCAAACATCTTAAGGGCATTAACAAGGTGAAAGAGTCTAACATGTTTCAATACAAGAAAAATAGCAGGACAAGAGGACACAGCATGAGATTAGAGGAAGGCTGATTAAGGGGTAATGTAAGGAAGTTCTTTTTCACAGAAAGGGTGGTGGATGCATGGAATGGCCTACCTCAGGAAGTGGTGGATACGAATACAGTGCAGGGCTTCAAACAGGCATGGGATAGGCATAAGGGAGCAATACAGATGAGCATGAATAGATAGGCCATTGACAGAGTACAGGCCTATGGCACATTCATAAGGTAGAAAAAATGGGCAGACTGGATGGGCCTTGCGGTCCTTATCTGCCATCAACTTCTATGTTTGTATGTATGTTTCTATATAGTTATACTGTTGAAATGACTGCAAAAAGCTGTTTGGAAATCAAGAGGTTAACCTGTTTGCAAACTTTCTGAGAAGCTGTAAGCAAGAGGTCAGTTCTGGGTCACAACGTTCTTTTTGCTGCACTTGTTGAAACTTACAAGAACACTGTGTGAGAAGCATGCTGTTTTCTTAACAAGTGGGGGTTGTAAAGCCTTATAAAAAAAAGAGCTGCAATTTCTTGCAAAACAGAAACACAGAGACTGAGATTTGAAATTGAGAAGAAACCCAGATGGACTTTCTCTGTTTATACTGCCTTTGTACATAGTTATACCGAACAATTTTTATTTTTATTTTACCATTATTAATAATAAATCACTTGTTGCGAATTTTACAACTGCTCCTGGTTTTCCTATGCTTCCTGACCTGTGCCTCGATGACAGATGGTGTGAGCTTAAGTGAGATTTGTGACAGGATGTCCCCTGTCCCCTGTTTACCCCCAACTCCATGGTTAAGAAAAAATATACTGAAGGCTGAGATGTATGCCCTACGAATGTCAGATGATTACAAAAAGAGCATAGGTGCTGGTAATATCTGCAACATGTCTAAAGTGCCAGATTTATATGCTGGCTGTATTCCTTACTGGGAAATAAAGTGGCATTTAGGCACTGGAGTAATGTTCCTTAGGGAGGTGCAATGGTGGAATGTACAAAATGTATGTGCTAAGAAAAGTGACGGGAAGAGTCCCTGCCATGATAGATGGACCACACCTTTCTCTAAAAACCTTACTGTTGCAACAGTTCTTTTCTTTGTTATGTACTGTCCTTTCTCCTACACTCTAGTCTGGAAGGTTGGCCACCTCCAGGCGAATCCCCCTTCCCCTCCTCTGTTCTATACCCCACTCATTTTCTTATTTTCTCTTTTCAACACAGGTCCAGTATAGAGAGGTCAGTGTACAGTGACCCCAAGTCATAGTAGCATGTTAGCCAAAAAGATATGTCAGAATAAAAAGAGAAAATGTGTAGAGGTCTAGAGAAGGAGAGAAAGAGGTTGTTTTAAATTAAGAGCACGCTCGCTCCTTCAGCTCTCTCTCTCTCTCTCTCTCTCTCTCACTGTTCTGTCAGCTGGGCAGAGGAGGCAGCTGTCAGGATGCTGATGAATTAGGTCAGTGCCCAAGGTAAAAGAAAATAATTATTGATCAGAGCGGGGTGGAATCCTGCTTCGATTCAGGATTCTCCCCAGAGTTCCAGTGCTAGAATGCGGTTGGCAGGCTGTCATTAGGCAAAGACAGCTGCCCGCTTTTAAAAATAAAAATAAAAGACCCAAAATAGAAGAGAGAAGAGAGAGAGCTGGTGTTAAAGTAAAATAGGAGCATGCATGCTCCTAGCGCTCTCTCTCAGCTGCCCCTGAGTGCCGAACAGTCCCGCTGCAAGCGCAGCTTAGTGCAGGATCCTTTGCTGCAGAATGCAGCTTCTTTTTAAATAAGCAGTGTCCCCTAGCCGCAAGGTATGACTTTAGAATTTAAAGCTTGATCGGAGCAAGATGCTCCAGCAGCAGTAACAGTGCTTCTAATGCAGAGCAGGAATTAAGAATTTTGTTTCGGAGTAAAAAGAACATGCTCCAAAGCGCTTCCAACTGCAGCGCAGGGCATCAAACAAATTAAAAGTATTTGCAGACTGAAGAGACACTATGGGCATGAGGCAATAAGCCTCGTAAGTGTCCCATAAATGAAGGAAATAAACTAAAAAATGACTGGCAGCCCAGAGATGTTGGGACTTGGTCTGTCAAATGAAACAAATGGGCAGTGAATGAAAAGGGCCAGAAATGGGCACAAATGAAATAAAACCCGACAGCTTGACATTTCAGCCATCGGGATAACAAAAGACAACTGGTGGTAATGGCAGGGGCCCATAAAAGAGATGAAGCACAGGGCCCCTGCTGGATTAAATTCAGGGTGCAAATGTATGCACTACAGGAAAACCTCTGAAAGGGGTTTTCTGGGTTTAGTTGGCTTATGGTGCCTTAAATAGACTGTTGGGAAAATAAATTCTCAGGTCTCCTGAGCTGTCAGGAGAAAGAAGATAGGGAGTGCGCCCCTATGCGTTCTTTCCCCTAGCCAAACTCAGTGATGCCTGTAGAATTTCAAGGAATAATTAAGGCGTCATAGCAGTAGTTGTAATAAGTTAAAAATCCTAGGCATAAACAGCCTAACCTGTTTGTAGGAAAACACCTTTGGTCTGGATGAGTGCCTATAGCAAAACAGCGGTACTTTGTGGCCTGTTTTATATTACAATGTAATGGGAGGGCACTGTATAGAGGAGGAGCTAACAGCAATTAAGCTCCTAAATAGATATAAAAGTGTGTACCCAGGCAGCAATAAATATTATTTGTATGCAGCCAGGACCCTTTAACAAAAGGTTTAGAAATAACCCTTTTATTCTGTATAGGCTGGGTTATGAGCCTCAGAGGGAGACCTGATAGTTAAGGGGATCGATGTGGGTGGATCCTGGTGATGTACTAACATAACATACTAACATACTATTTGCCAGCAGATTAGGCCTTACGGTCTATCGAGTCTGCTCGAACCTAGATCCTTAGTTGGGTGCCGAGACCCTCCCATCCCTTGTGCTCCAGAAACCCCAATCATCCATCCCCACCCCCCCGGGACAGGCCATCATCTGATACATCCACTTTCTGTGTCTGTCCCACCCTCTCTTGAAGACCTCCACTGTGGATCTCTGAACCAGCTCACCAGGCAGTGCATTCCAAGGGTCCACCACCCTCTCAGTGAAAACCTCCTCCTCTTTCCCTCACCCTTCCACTTTCCAACTTCAAACCATGCCCTCTGGTGATACCTCCTGCTTTAGTCCTAAGATCCCTCCATGTTTACCCTATTTATTCCTTGAGGTCACTTGAAGACCTCCAATCCATGTCCCCGTCTCTCCTCTCCTCCAATGAGAAACAGGCAGAGCTCCTCAAGTCTGTCCTCATCGTCAAATTCCTAGCCCTCAGATCATCTTTTGTTGCCCTCCTCTGTAGCCTCTCCAGGAGCTGTATGTCCCTCTTCAAGTGTGGTCTCCAGTACTGTACACAGTACTCAAGGTGTGGTCTAACCAGTCCATTGTACAGCGGCAGAATCACTCTTGCTCCTAGAGGTGATCCCCCACGATGCATCCCAACATCCTGTTTGCCTTGCTAGCTGCTCTCCTGCACTGCTCAGAGTTATACATACATGTATCCACCATGACCCCTAGGTCTTTTCCCTATTGAGGCCTCAGCGCCTCCCCTCCCAGGGTGTACCTGTGTTTGGGAGTTTCCCGACCAAGATGCAACACCTTGCCTTGGTGATATTGAAATTTAATTTCCATGTGTGAGCCCAGCTTTCCAGGGTGTCCAGGTCCCCTTGCAGGGCCAACCTCCCCTCTTCTCCCTCAACTACTGCTCCCATCTTGGAGTCATCCGCGAAGAGACTCATTTCACACCCTATACCCTCCCTGATGTCCGATATGTATGCATTAAACAGGATGTGATGTCATTCCTTCCACAATATAAAAAGCCTACCACTAGGAGTGTTAATTTAGATAGGGAGTCAGTCTTGAACTGATGGAGGTAGGAGAAAGACCCTCCACATGGTGTGAGCTCAGACTAGAGATTATTAGCTAGGCTGTGGAAGAAAAGACATGTGACTCTGCTGAGACAAAACAGTGGTTTTCTCTAAGTTTATTTACTTGTTATTTTTATTTGAATTTACTGACTTTATTTTTTTGATTTTTGTACATATTTCTTTCCTTATTTCTGATGAGGAAATAAAATGATAAATGCCTCTGGGCATTTTTTTATGCACTATATGCTGACTCTGCCTTGTTGTGTTACCTTGAAATCCCAAACCTGCAACAGGATTTATGCCGTGCATACTCTAAGCCAGGAGTTTAGTGCATGGGTACTAGACTTGGTACCAGGGAAGCATAGAACAAAGGTATGGATTCTACAGCAGCAAGCCCAGCAGTGGTTACCAGGAGAATGGCAGCCAAACTAGCAGAGACAGAAGTCCAAGCTGAGACTGTACAGTTAGCACCAGTATAGAAAAAGAACAGGCAGTGACAGAACCTGAAAGCCTGACTGCCTTTTTCAAATGGTGGGCTATACAACAAAAACAGATTGAGAAACAGAGACGAGATGGGATGAGATGCAGCAGAGAGAACAAAAAATTAAATGTTTAGAAGCACGGAGAAAAGAAGAAATGCAACAATTCAAACAGCAGAGAAAAGAAGAGATGCAGTTACAGGAGCAGCAATGGCTGGATGCCTTGCAAGTTCTCAAAGCTGGAGGATCTGGCACTGGTCCAGCAAAGCAACAAGACACAAACAACTTAAAATACCTTAAACTTATAAAGTTGTGTCCCTTGGATGATATCGAAGCATACCTGACAACTTCTGAAAGGGTTGCCGCAGCCTCCAATGGCCAAATCAGCAATGGACAATCAGACTGGTACCTTACCTGACAGGTAAAGTCCAACTTGCCTACAGCATATGGACACTGCACAGTCAGAAAACTATAACCTGGTAAAAAGCAAAATCCTGAAAAGGTATGACATCTCAGGAGAGACCTACAGGCAGAGATTTCGATCTCTGAAGTACAACTCAGTTGACAATCCTCGAGAAGCCTTCACCCGACTCTGAGAACTCCCGATAAAATAGCTCCAACCAGAGGGCAAAACAGTCCCACAGATCATCGACACATTTGCAATGGAGCAATTCATCAATATCCTGCCTACAGATGTGCAGCTTTGGGTAAAGGAACACTGACCAGAAAGTGGCTATTTCTTTGGCCAAAGACTACCAAAGGGCCAGACAAATTCCACAGCAGTGAGATAACAGCCAAGCACTGGTAAGACACTCTTTTTCCCCATTTAAATTCCAAGTCTGATAAGAACTCTGGTGGGGGTAAGAAATCTCTGCCCAAAGACGTTATTTGCTTTAACTGTAATAAGCCAAGTCATATTGCAAGAAATTGCCATAAGAAGAATGACACTGGAGCAGATTTGTCCTTAGCAAATTGGGGCAAGTACTTAACAGATGTGAAGGTGGGAGATAAGACTGTGAAGGAACTTATAGATTCTGGAAGCAAACAGACCCTAGTACATACTGAAGTGCTGGGAAAACAGTGTCCAAAAGGACCAGGTACTGGTGTCATCTGCATCCATGCGGACACTTGATACTATCCCACCAGTCAAGTGACTGACTATTAATGGGGTGTTACACCAAATGAAAGTCAGGGTAGTACCCAAGTTACCTGTACCAGTGATTATTGGAAATGACTTTCCAGTATTTACGGAGTTAATCAAAGAAGGAGTAAATCCTGATGTTTCAAGAGCTCGGGCAAAGAAAATCTCAGATGGTGGGAACTCTTCCTTTCACTGATTTTGATTCAGACTTGTTTGAGCACAGTTCCAAGATCCAGAAGTCCAGGAAAGAAAGAAGTCACCTGAAGAAACAGTGGCAACAAAAGAATGATGGACATAAGGGGTTAACATATGAAAATGCTGAAACTAAACTGATCACTGACTGTGATTTTCTTTCAGAACAAGCTAATGATGTTTCTCTCCAGGGTTATTTTAAGCAGCTGGGGATGAAATCAAGACAGGGTGAACCTATGTTTAAAAAATGTAATGGGCTACTGTACAGAGTTTGGATTAAACCTTAGACACAGGACCAGATAGAACAATTGGTTATACCACAAAATTATAGATCCGAGTTGTTAATGATAGCACACGATAGTCCTATGCCTGGTCACTCAGGGAAGGATCGCACCCTTGCCAGATTGCTATACAGATTTTACTGGCCTGGGATTCATGAAGATGTTGCTACCTATTGCAGTTCTTGTGCTGAGTGTCAGAAAGTAGCCTCAGTGACCAAAAAAGACAAAGTGCCCCTTGTGCCCCTACCCTTGATAGATGTGCCTTTTGAGAGACTTGCAGTGGACGTGGTTGGCCCCTTAGACAAAAGTAAAAAGGATAATCAATTAATTTTGGTAGTATGTGACTACGCTGCTCAATACCCAGAGGCAGTTCCAATGCGTACTGTCGCAGCCCCAAAAGTTGCAGCAAAGCTTGCCAACATTTTCAGCAGGGTAGGCATACGAAAAGAGATTATTACTGATCAGGGTAGTAATTTTGGTGCTGCATTACTGAAGAAGCTGTACCTACTACTAGGTATCACTGCCATAAGAACCTCCGCTCATCACCCTCAGACAGACGATCTTGTTGAGCATTTTAATCAAACCCTAAAAAGCATGTTAAAAAGATTTGTAAAAGGGGGAGGGAAAGACTGGGAACAATACTTGCCTTACCTGCTTTTTGTTTACAGAGAAGTGCCACAGGCATCAAGTTTTTCACCATTTGAAATGCTGTATGGTAGACAACCTAGAGGGCCACTAGATGTAATAAAAGAAACATGGGGAAGATATCTCGCATCAGAAACAATCTATTACAGACAGAGAACAGCAAGAGGAAGAAGCTGCTGTTTAACTATACTTCTCTACTTTTTTTTTGTTTTGTTTAACCAGGAGTAGCACACTAAGCTGAAAGCTTTTTTACAGGAGCGATCTGGGAGCACAGGGAAGTTAAGTGACTTGCTCAGGGTCACACAGTACGCAAGTGGAAGCTGTGGGATTCAAACCCAGGTGTAGTCTGCTGGATGTCACCAGATTTGCAGCTCAGAGCCTTAAACCACCGCGCTATACTGCCTCCCTAAAGAACTAAAGGCTAAAACTAGACTACTGGGACCTTCAATTTAGGGTAAAAACAAAACAAAAAAAGAGTTGGTGTGTTTGTCTGAGTTGGCTGAAATGAATTGTTATCTGTGCAATT
This sequence comes from Neoceratodus forsteri, assembly GCA_016271365.2. Lineage (NCBI taxonomy): Eukaryota > Metazoa > Chordata > Ceratodontiformes > Ceratodontidae > Neoceratodus > Neoceratodus forsteri. The sequence continues at coordinate 41,805,508 of CM057452.1, read as the reverse complement.
ATCTAGGTGTAGAAGGACCTGTAAAGTAGGGGGAGTGGCTTATCTAGAAGGAAGCCAGGTGTGTTGGATTTAAAAAAGTGACCTAGATAGCTTCTAGCAGAGAACAGGCAGAGAACAAGAGGAAGGAGCTGCTGTTATAACTATACTTCTCTACTGGGACTATATTGCCCTCCTTCCCTCCCATCCACCCCTGCATCCGTAGCTAGTTCTACTTTTATAGGCACAGGATTTGACTGATAACAGGAACTTCCTGTTTGGGAGCAGGAAGTGAGTGATCACAGAGCCGCAAAAGAGTCACTATCCTAGAAGGGCAAGAGTAGCTCTCCGTCCCCCCCAGCTACTGGAGGTCTGACTCTGAGCAAGTAAGGAGACTACTGAGAAATATAGGACCTTCTTGTCTCAGAACAGGATGATCAAGAGCTTAAAGGGCACGGAGGCAGTAAGTAAGTAGGGAGAAAAAATTTAATAAAAATAAACAGAGGAAAGAGTAAGTATTCAAAACAACTGTTAAGGGGCCAGAAATAAGACATGATGGGAGTGGTGCAGTGCAGTGGCTGTGGAGCAGCAATCTTTCGGGAGACATTCTGGAGGATGCAGTGTTGTCCCATCTGCAGGCACCTGTCTGGGCTGAGGGAGGAGGTTTCTCATCTCCAGGCTGAGTTGGTCAGGATTTGGGGGGCCTCCTCTCTCACCCAGGGACCACCAGGGCCACTGCTGTTGCCTCAGAGGTTGCCAAGAAAGAGGAGTGGTTGGACCACAGTGGACTCAGGGAGAGTGAGGGTGGTGGAACAGAGGCGCATCCCTCCAGTTGTATCTCACCACAATTCATATGCCATTCTGGCAAAGTGTGGTTCCTCTATGGAGGCACCCACAGTAGAGATCAAAGAGGATGCTGGGAACCTCCACAAAGGAGACCCACAGGAGAGTGGCATGGGACTCCACAGGGGAAGGAAACAACTCCTGGTTGGGGACTCCATTGTTAGGAGGGTAGAACTGGGGGAGGAAGGGGAGAGGGAGATAAGGTGCCTGCCTGGCGCCATGACTTGGAGAGACAGGGAGAGAATCCTCAGGATAGCAGGAGCAGCTGCATGGGGGAGGGAGTTGGATGTCATTGTCCACCTAGGAACAAATGACCTGGCTGGGAAAGGGATCAGAGCAGTGCAGAAAGAGTTTGTGGAGTTGGGGAAGGGCCTTAGACAAGTAGCATGCATGGTAACCTTCTCGGAGTTGCTGCCTGTCTATGGCATGGGTGAGACTACGGTGCTCCACACCATGGGATTCAATCAGTGGTTGAAAAACTGGTGCAGAGCTCAGGGGTTTGGCTTCATTGGGGACTGGGAGTCCACCTGGAATGATGTAGGCCTATACTGGCATGGTGGTCTGCAACTGTCCAGGAGGGAAACCAGGATCTGAGGTGATAGGTTTAAATGCTTCATTGGAAAGCATTTAAACTAGCCAAGGAGGGAGGCACTGGAAAGGAGCAAGGAATTCCTGCCCCCCTAAAAAAAAAATCAAGGTAGCTAGTGAAGTAAACACCAAGATAGAGACATCAATAGAGAGAAGGGCAAGGGTAAATGGAGAAAATGACAAAGGCAATAAGGACAGAGATGGGGCAAAAAGGAGTAAGGCCATCAAGAAATGGAGGGTAATGACTACCAACGCCCATAGTCTGGGCAACAAGATCCCTGAACTGGTGGCCTTGATGGAAGAGGGATGCCTGGGTATCGTGGCAGTCACAGAAACATACAACACAGAAAACCATGACTGGGATGTTAACATATCAGGGTTCACAACCTACAGGAGGGACAGGGAAGGTAGAAGAGGGGGAGGAGTAGCTCTCTATGTAAGGGAAGGGATAAAAGCAATGGAACAAAAGAGTAAACAGGCAGGAGAGGAGGCACTGTGGGTCACCTTAGACACTGGAAATGGCACCACAATTTGCACAGGGGTTGTATACAGACCCCCATCTCAGGGGGAAGGAATGGACAAGAATATGATAGAAGGCATCCTTAGGATAATAATAATAAATTTATTTGTATGGCGCCTTTCCATTGCCAAGGCGCCTAACAATATACAAACAAGTCATACAACATCGAATGACAAATTAATGCAATTAAAAAATCAGACGCCAATACATCAGTTGCTCATTTTAGTTAACTATAAAAGCTTTTTTCCATAGGTAGGTTTTTAAACCCTGCTTAAATTCTTCCACAGTTGCACACTCCCGTAACTGGCGAGGTAGAGAATTTCAAAGGGTGGGGGCTGCATTCGCAAAAGTTCTACAACCAGATGACTTCACAACTTGACTAGGATGGCAGAGAAAGGGGAGACACTGTTGATGGGGGACCTGAATATGCCAGATGTTAACTGGAGCACCTTTGCTGCAGCCACATCAAAGAGCAGGGCCATTCTCGATGCCCTACAGGGGGCATACCTCAGACAGCTAGTGTTGGAACCCACTCGGGAGGGAGCAATCTTAGATCTTGTACTCTCAAATGGGGAGAGTGAGAGGATCTCAGATCTAGAAGTGGGTAGCCATCTGGGAACAAGTGACCACCAAACAGTGTGGTTCACAATAAATTCAGCTACAGAGTCAAGTCATGCAAAGTGAGGTACTGAACTGGGAGGACTGACTTTGGCAAAATGGGAGAGTGCCTTAGAAAGCACTAGCAAAAGGCAAGAAGGAGGGTGGAGCAACAATGGGGAAACATCAAAACAGCCATCACAGAGGCAACAAGTCTTTGTGTAAAGCAAATAAACAAATCAAAACGAAAAAAAAGCCACTATGGTTCTCAAAAGTGGTGGCGGGGAAGGTTAGGGAGAAGAAGACAGCATTTAGGAAGTATAAGGAAACACAGAAGGAGCAGGACAGAGAACTGTACCAGTTAAAGCAGAAGAAAGCAGGAAAGGCAATCAGAATAGCAAAGGCCCAAACTGAGGGAAAGGTAGCCAATTCGGTTAAGAAGGGGAATAAAACCTTTTATAGGTACATTAGGGAGCATAGAAAGACAAAGGGAGGGATAGTGAGGCTGAATAGAATGGATGGTGGGTGGGCAGAGAGGGACAGTGAAAAAGCAGGGATACTGAATGAATACTTCTGCTCAGTATTCACAAAAGAGGAGGAGGAGGGGGAGGTGCCTAATCCAATTAACAGAAGCACTCTGGATAGGGGGTCGATCCAGTCCTTTCACAGAAGAAAGGGTTCTGAAAGAACTCCTAAAACTGAAGGTGGACAAAGCAATGGGACCTGATGAGATTCACCCCAGAATTCTAAAAGAATTAAGGGGAGAACTAGTGACACCACTGACTACCTTTTTAACAAATCATGGGAGGATGGTGTGGTACCTGAGGACTGGAGGAGGGTGGATGTAATTCCGCTTCACAAAAGTGGGAGCAAGACAGAGGCCTGTCTGTTTGACCTCTGTGGTAGGGAAAATGATGGAATCACTTCTGAAGAAAGAATTGTTGAGTACCTAGAAGCCAGTGGGGTACAGGACCCAAGGCAGCACAAATTCACAGCGGGAAGGTCATGTCAGATGAATCTAATCAATTTCTTTGACTGGGTGACCAAAGTAGTAGACCAAGGAGGGGCTGTGGACATGGCCTACCCAGACTTTAGCAAGGCATTTGACACAGTCCCACACAAAATATTAATAAACAAATTAGCCAGCCTGGGAGTGGGTCCCAGGGTGGTAGCCTGGGTAAAACATTGGCTGGACAACAGGACACAGGAGGTAATAGTAAACGGAGTCCACTCTGAAGAAAGGGGGGTTACTAGTGAGGTACCGCAGGGTTCAGTACTGGGTCCAGTCCTTTTTAATGTCTTTATAAGTGACATTGCAGATGGACTGGAAGGAAAAGTTTGCCTCTTTGCAGATGACACAAAGATCTGTAACAGGGTTGATACACAAGGGGGCGTGGAAAGGATGAGAAGGGACTTGACAAGGTTAGAGGAATGGTCAGAAGTATGGCAGCTTGGATTCAGTGCAAAGAAGTGAACAATAATGCACCTGGGAAACAAAAACCCAGGGGAAGAGTAGACAATGGGGGGAGGTAGTAACAACAACAAAAATGGAAAGGGACCTGGGGGTAATCATATCAGATGACCTTAAGGTTGGCAAGCAATGTGAGAAGGCAGTAGGGAGGGCTGGGGGATACTGGGATGTATAGGGAAAGGCATCACCAGCAGAAAACAGGAAGTTGTTATCCCTCTGTACAGACAGTTGGTGAGACTCCATCTGGAGTACTGCTTCCAGTTCTGGAGACCCCATCTCTGCAAGGTCATAGACAGGATGGAGACAGTCCAGAGGAGGGCAACTAAAATGGTGCAGGGTCTGCAAGAGAAGCCATATGAGGAGAGACTAAAGGAGCTTAATATGTATACCTTCGAGGAAAGGAGGGAGAGGGGGTACATGATAGAAACTTTCAAGTACCTCAAGGGAATCCGCAAAGTCTGAGAGGGTAGCATCTTTCAGAAAAAGATGTGCAAGAACAAGGGGACACAATTTGAAGATAGAGGGGGGACGGCTCAGGGGCAATGTGAGGAAGTATTCTTTTCACAGAGAGGGTGGTGGATGCATGGAACCACTTTCCTGAGAAGGTTGTGAGGTCTAAAACTGTGGGAGAATTTAAAAATGCATGGGACAGACATAAGGCAATTCTTGTGGGGGGTAAGAAGGAATAGGCTGTTGGTTAACTAGGATCTGCAGCTTATCCAGTAGGTAGGGAAATGGGCAGACTAGATGGACCAAGTGGTCCTTATCTGCTGTCAAAGTCTATGTTTCTATATTATATGTGTGCCCTGAGAAAGAATCTGGCCAAAGTTGTTGAAATCGCCCATAGTAATCAGGAAGAAGCCCCAAACCATCAGAAGGTGTATTATGACCATGGGGTAAAAGAAAAGGTTTTTGAGCCAGGTGAAAAGGTCTTGCTACTGTTACCCACTATAGAAAATAAACTGTTAATGAAGTGGCAAGGGCCTTATATGGTTCTTGGATGTACTGGCGCAGTTAACTATGAGATTGAGACCCCTGACACGAAAAATCCTACTAAGATATATCATGCTGACCTTCTCAAGAAATGGGCTGAAAAAAACACCAAAAGCTGTTTTGCTAGTTTTACCAAAAACTGGTAAAGAAGATATTGATGTAGCTTATGGTAGACTGGAACAAACTGTAACTGCTGATGCTGTCAAGGTGAATGTTTCCTTAACCTCTGAACAAACTGCAGAAATCTGTAACTTGCTAAAGACATTTAACAGTACTGTACTTTTACCACAGTACCAGGCCGAGCAAAAGGGGTCGAGCACATAATTGTGATAAGGAATGCTCGCCCTATTAGACAAAAAACATACAGATTACCAGAGCGGTTAAGAGCTGATGTAGTTAAGGAAATACAAACAATGAAAGAATTTGGTATCATAGAAGAGTCGAGAAGTGCTTGGTCATCACCAATGGTGATTGTAAACAAAAAAGAAGGGGGTGTAAAAATATGCCTTGATTTTCAGAAACTTAATCAAGGGTCAGAATTTGACAGTTATCCTATGCCCAGAATAGATGATTTGGTGGACAGACTTGGGAGTGGGAAGTATATCAGTACCCTCGATCTCACCAAGGGTTACTGGCAAATCCCCCTAGCTAAAGAATCCATAGACAAAACAGCAGTTGCCACTCCTATAGGATTCTATCAATTCACCACCATGCCATTTGGTTTACATGGCACACCCGCTACATTCCAGCGGTATATGGATATAATTTTATCCCCTCACACTGGTTACTGTGCTGTGTACCTGGATGATGCGGTGGTGTACAGTCCAGCCTGGAAAAGCTATCTGGAACACCTGCGAGCATCTATCCAGTCGATCAAAAAGGCAGGTCTGACAATTAATCCTACTAAGTGTGCATTGGGCATGCAAGAAACCAAATATTTGGGCTATGTTTTGGGAGATGGAGAAATCAAGCCAGAGGGTTCCAAGATAGAAGCTATCACTAACAGCCCTGTCCCCAAAACCAAGAAACATGTCAGGTCATTTTTAGGGCTGGCTGGTTATTACCGGAAATTTGTTCTCAACTTTGCAGAGTAAGCTACTCCCCCCACAGAACTCATGAAAAAAGGGTACCCGAATAATGTGAAATGGACCCCAGAGTGTGACAAAGCTTTTCAAGCCATTAAGGCTGCATTATGTTCAGCCCCTTTTAAGAAGCCCAGACTTTGAGAAACAATTTCTGTTACAGACTGATGCATCAGAGGTAGGCCTAGGTGCAGTCTTGAGTCAGCATATAGATGGAAAAGAACATCCTATTCTGTACATAAGTAGGAAGTTGCACGACAGAGAGAAGAGGTACTCCACCATTGAAAAGGAATGCCTTGCAGCAGTGTGGGCAATGGAGTCCCTTAAGTTTTACCTACTAGGAGCTGACTTTGTACTTGTAACAGATCACACTCCTTTCTGTTGGCTTAACCAAATAAAGGATAAAAATTCTAGAATCACATGGTGGTACTTGGCACTACAGCCATTTAAATTTAAAGTGATGCACAAATCTGGGAAAGAGAATGTCAATGTTGATTTTCTGTCTAGATATGGATCAGGAATTGAGAATTCCGATGGCTGAAAAAAACAAATGTGTGAGTTGAAACTTCTCTGTTTGATATGCTGCATGTGCACTGAACTATAAGGATTATAAGTTACTGTCATGTTAAAGGAGAATTTAAAAAAAGTTTTGGAAATCTGTTTTTGTAAAATGTTCTCGTGAGACCAAGGTCTTGATCACTCCAACGGTCTTGCAATGCTCTGCCTCTCGACATCTCTCTACCTTCTCTTGCTGTTCTGTCTCCCCCCATATCTACTGGTATAAAAATATATGTGAATCATTATGTGAAAATGTAACTGATACTGGGATCCCTTTGTTTAGAAATGTATATAGTTTTACTGTTGAAACGTATATAGTTATACTGTTGAAATGATTGCAAAAAGCTGTTTGGAACTCTAGGGATTAACCTGTTTGCAAACTCTCTGAGAAGCTGTAAGCAAGAGGTCAGTTCTGGGCCACAATGTTCTTTTTGCTGCACTTGTTGAAACTTACAAGAACACTGTGTGAGAAGCATGCTTTTTTTAATTCAATATACTTTATTGTCTTTTTCAGAAGAAAACACAAGCAGCATTTAATAAGAGGTACAACAATATAGCTACAGAGAGAGAAGCTGCAAATACAAAACAAGGAAACATACAAATATTAGAACAATACACATACACTACATACTACCCCACCACCACCCTCCACTCCCCCCATCTGCACAACATGAGCACTGGAATTGCATGTCAGGTAAGAGATCAAATTTGCCTACTGTCTCCATAGTGCCAACCGGGCCAACAAGGGTTCCTAGACCTTCTGGTATATTTGAAGCCTATGCCGCAGATTAGAGATGTGTTTCTCCAATTGTGTGGCCAAGAGGATCTCTCAATATCATTCCAGCGACGAAGGCAGGGAATCCTCTACCCAGTGTCTGAGCATGACCAGTTTAGCCACTGCTGCCACTAGGGCTAAGTGAGCTTTCCTGATTTGGGGCATTCCGGGGGGGAAAATGGACAGTAGACAGCACTCTGGCGTGAACAGAGATTCCAGCCCCAGAAATGGGTCTAAAGCCTGCTTAAAGCATGCTGTTTTCTTAACGATCGGGGGTTGCAAAGACTTATGAAAACAAAGCTGCAATTTCTTGCAACAGAGAAACACAGAGGCTAAGAGAAACTGATATTTGAAATTGAGAAGAAACCCAGATGGACTTTCTCTGTTTATACTGCCTTTGTAAATAGTTATACTGAACAATTATATTTTTTTTATTTTACTGTTATTACTAATAAATCACTTGTTGCAAATTTTACAACTGCTCCTGGTCTTCCTACGCTTCCTGACCTGTGCCTCGATGACACTGCTCATTGGTTGTTTCCAACCACAGAACTGAGATTTGGTATGGAAATGTGAACAATTCAAGTTTTTAGCGAAGTGCAAGGTGCAGTGAGTATGAGAACACACAGGCTGTTTTTACCATGGGTTAAATTAGCAATAAGGTTTTTTTATGTTGGTCACGCCACACAAGAATTTAAAACTCGTGGGCGAGCATGTAAGGGCAATACGAAAGGGAGGCAGTGGTTATGAAGTTGGCTGACACCTTTGAATTGAAACCTTTAATTTGAAATCCAAAAGGGTTACATATTTCCTTTCTTTGCACTGAGAGGATCACCTTGGGCCTTGGGGGGGGGGGACCTGGACAGGTGAATTCGGCAGAGAGAAAGCTGTTGGATATTTGCCCGGGGTGCCCTCTATGGTAACAGTCTGGATAATAATATAGCCCTTGCAGCATTTCTTGAAGGAGCTTGCATCATTATGTGTTCCGTTTAGCATACATATTATATAGGTTAATATTTGTGTTGTATTTGTAAAACATATTTTTAGTCTACTTAAATTATCAGTATTCATTCATTACCTGCCATGCAAGTGAGGAAATACATCAATTCCCCAAAACCAAGATATAGCATGAAATATGGAATTCTTGGTGATAGCACCTTTGGGTGGAAGGAAGGGGGCACAAAAGAAAGAGGGGGAATAACAAGCAGAGTGCAAACAAAATCTGGAACGCCATGTGTATGTATGCTAGAAGTCTAGGAAATAAAATTCCAGACCTAGAGGTCATCACAGCACAGGCCAACTTGGATATCGTGACCATTAGCGAATCATGGTGCACTGACATGCCCATACCAGGCAACACTCTGTTCAGGAAGGACAGAGTGGGTAGGAAAGGAGAGGGGTTGTAGTGCTTTATGTGAAGCAAAGCATAAAAGCAGTGGAGAAACAGGGAATTTCGGTGGGGGGGTGCAGAGGTATCATGGGCTACTCTGGAGTCCAGGAACAAAGCCACTGTTCACACTGGTGTGATCTGAAGACCTCCAGCACAGAGGGAGGAATTAGATAAGGTATGATTGGAAGCCAGTGGAAAGATGTCAGAAAAGGGGGAGGTGCTGCTGGTGGGGGACTTCAACCTGCCAGATGTAAATTGGGCCTCCCAGCTGCAGCTTCAGCTAGAAACGGGGACATCCTGGGCTCCCTGCAAGGGGCATTCCTCAGGCAACTATTCAGTGAGCCCACTCATTATGGGGCAGTACTGGATCTGGTACTCACTAACAGGGACAGTGTTAAAAAACTTCAGGTTAGGAGGCCACCTGGGGACCAGTCCTCACTGTACTGTGTATTTCTGTACCCTCCCTTCGGGTGGTGCTTACCTGTCAGTCCAGAGAGCCCGTCTTTGCTCCCACTCCCTCAGGTGCCCTCCACTGCCAGTCTGGATCCTGCTGCATCCTTGAGCCTCCGTCTGACTCAGTGTGTTGTTTAAGAAAGACTTAAAGGGAACGGGTGAGGCAAACAGAGCTGTGCATGTGCAGTAGCGCCGTCCCATTTTTTCATTGCTGCGATGGCTTCACAAATGCCTCCCTTGTGCTCTCGACCCTCTGAATAGGTTAATCAGGGGTCGGACACCTGGAGGGGGAGGCTGAGAAGTGGATGCATTATTTTATTTAGGAGCGCCAATAGCACTTACAAATCATCGCCAGCTCATGTATATTAATGACCTGTCCTGAATAGTAATGAGCCAGGTCGCTACTCGGGGAGGGGGGCTGATGAATTGGAGCTAGCAATTGGGTGAAGGAGGGCTCTGAAGTAATGATTATACAGTCACTTAACAGAGGGCAAGGGCAGCTACAGAACCATGGGGTAGATATGTGTACAGACTGCTTTGTTTTGCTGCATCAGAACACTAAAGTAGGGACTGCTATAAACTGTATGGAACTGTGTGTGTGGCAGCCATGTTGTAATACTTTGACCCCTGAGGCAAGGCAAGGTAAATTTATTTGTATGGCGCCCAATCCCGGAGGCTCTGGGTACCTCACAGTACAATAAAATAAGCATTAAAACATACCTCTGTACAGACAGTTGGTGAGACCCCATCTGGGGTACTGTGTGCAGTTCTGGAGACCCCATCTCTACAAAGACATAGGGTGGAGGCTGTCTAGAGGAGGGCAACCAAAATGGTGCAGGGTCTGCACCAGAAGACATACAAAGAGAGACTAAAGGAGCTTAGTATGTATACCCTCAAGGAAAGGAGGGAGAGGGGGTACATGATAGAAACTTTTAAGTACCTCAAGGGAATCAGCAAAGTCCAAGAGGTAGCATCTTTCAGAAAAGAGATGTGCAAGAACAAAGGCGGCACAATTTGAAGATAAGAGGAGGGACGGCTCAGAGGTAATGTGAGGAAGTATTTTTTCACAGAGCGGGTTGTGGATGCATGGAACAGCCTTCCTGAGGAGGTCGTGGAGTCAAAAACAGTGGGGGAATTCAAGAATGCATGGGACAGACATAAGGCAATTCTAGTGGAGGGGTAGGAGGAAGTAAGCTATTGGTTAACTAGAACCTGCAGCTTATCCATCAGGTAAGGAAATGGGCAGACTAGGTGGCCCAAGCGGTCCTTATCCGCCATCAAATTCTAGTGGGGGGTAGGAGGACGTTGGTTAACTAGGATCTGCAGTTTATCCAATAGGTAGGGAGATGGGCAGATTAGGTGGGCCAAGAAGTCCTTATCTGCCATCAAATTCTGTGTTATATATAAAATAGTATAAATACAGTTAACACATAAAACAAATAAAAACAAAACAAAAGGACAGCTAATTAGCTGATTAGGCACCCAAAAAGGCAGAGAAATGACTTATGGATGAGGTGTGAGCCAATTCTAGGAGCCAGAGGTTCTTTGCCAATCAATAATCGAAGGAGGTTAATGACTATTAATATTTTTGATGGGCAGCAAGAATCAACCAATCAGAAGCCGGGATTGTATCTTGCCCGTGGTCCATAGAGATCAGACGGCCTTTATCTCTGGAAGATATTTACAGGACAACATCAGAAGATTCCTTAATGTTATCTCGGCCCAAAAGAGCAACAAATCTTTTCAAATGGCCATAAATATGGACATGAAAAGACGTTTGACAGGATAAGACTGGTCTTTTTTTATCCCTAGTTCTACAGAAATTTGGCCTAGGAGACAAATTCACCAGAATAATAGAAGCCTTATACCCTACACCAGAAGCCCGAGTAAAAGTTAACTGATTTTTATCTAACAGGTTACCACTACACAGAGGCATACGGCAAGGCTGTCCCCTGTCTCCCCTGCTTTTTGCTGTCTTGCTAGAACCTTTGGCGGTGGCTGTCAGAGCAAACATGAATATTACCGGGGTGAAGGTGAAAGGACAGGAGCAGAAACTGGCTCTCTATGCAGATGACTCCCCTTTTCTTTTTGGCGGACCTGGAGGCATTGGTGCCCCCTCTCTTACAAGCCCTTTCAGATTATGGCTCTGTGGCGGGCTATAAACTTAACCTGCAGAAATCAGAGGCCATGATTTTAAGTGCAACCCGACACCAACATTTAAAGCATCACTTCTATTCTCATGGGTGCTTTTAAGTATTTAGGCATTAAAATCTCTACAGATATCTCCCCATTATTTAGAAATAACTATCGCTCACTCCTTCAGGAACTACAAGCCAACATGGCGAGATGGAACTTTTTTTAATTTTTATACTTATCTTTTATTTAGGTCAGAGAAAATGTTCTTTTCCACATGAACATTAGATTATATATCACAGCATTCAATCCTGTTCATTTTATACATCCATAATCTTATCCATTTGATACATTGTTTATCAAAGTATTTATGTTACACAGATGTTTGTTTCATATATATAAAATATTTTCTCTTGTCTGTTACTTTATACTCAATGATAAAAAAAAGAGCTGCTAAAGCTCTACTTCAACATATAATAAAGATTGGTCACCTCTAAAAAGTCATCTGTCTATTGTGCATATAACTTCTAAATATGATCTGTCTTCTCCTCTAATTCGATAATTCCCTTTTTAGGTCTTCTTCTCCCCCTTCTCCTTCCCCATACATCCTTCCACCTATCTGATCAGGTTGCTTCTATTTGAACTTCATATAACAACCACCTTGTCCACTGGTTTTGGAATTAGGGTGTTTGTCTTCTGAGTCCCATTGTGATTCTCTCCATTCTCTGGATTTCCTCAACTGTCTCTCTCCACTCTCCTACTGTCCGTGGTTCAGGTCTCAGCCATCTCCTTGCTACCGCTTTAAGGGCAGCAACAACTAAAATGCCCCAAAGTTGTCTTTCATGCTTCCCTTTCATTCCTACAGGGTGTATGCCCAGTACTAAGTGCTTCGGGTGGTGTAGGTGTCATAAACACCTTTGATATATGCCCACCCACCTGTCTCCAATACTCTTGTATTTCTGGACACAACCAGAAGATATGGTTCTGTGAGGCCTTGGCTTCCCCGCATCCCCGCCAACATGTGCTAGACCCATGTATAGCCTGTGCTGGGACCATAAAGTATCTTGTTCGAATTTTCCAGCCAAATTCTCTCCACACTGGAGAAGTCATAATGCGCCACGTGTTTGCCCAGACTATTTCCCATTGTTTGTTAGTTACTGACACCCCCAAATCTCTTTCCCATTTATCCTTTATGTATACTGATGTAGACTGAGTATCTGCTATGTAACTTGCATAGCGAGATGGAACTTATTACCACTCACACTATATGGCAGAATCCAAACCTTAAAAATGAATGCCTCACCACATTTTTTATTCTTATTTCAAACGTTGCCAATCCCAATACCAGGTTCCTTTTTTGGAACCAGCTGCAGAAAGAAACTCAGAGATTTATCTGGTCAGGAAGTCATCCCTGGCTTGCACGGCCTTTACTGCAGACCTGCCGGGGAGAAGGATTAGCTCTCCCAAATTTTCCCTGCTATTATTTGGTGGCCAGAGGAGCACAGCTGTGCACCTGGGACAAGTGCAGAGTAGACTCGGGATGGTACCTCCTAGAGGAGGAGGAGGAGACAGTGAAGGGCTGGGCACTATGGACACTACCTACTAACAGTATTCCCCCAACAATCTGGAAGCTACGGACAACCCCTGAGTAAAACAATCTCTCTGAGTGCTCCCTAAACTCTGCAAACCTACGAGCACCCCGGAGGGGCCGGGCACCCTATTCCTCATTAGATGCGAGGTTACCTTTGAACCTCTATGATTGGACCAAGGCTACCACTTGGTCAGCTAACAAGTTGTTGATCTTTTTACAATGTTTAAGTGTGATGGTTGCTTATCATTTGCACAAGTCAGAGCAAAGTATTCCCTCTGAAAGGAGGATCATTTCATGTTCTTACAGGTACGGCACTTCCTGCTGACTCCTGGGACCCAGTCCCAAATTCAAAGAGACCATACAAGCTTAGAATCATTCTTCTATTACACCATTACCCTTAGAGACAATACACATTGGGCTGGATATTCAGACTGCGCCGGGCAGGGGCGCAAGCCTGGGCGCAGCGCAACTGGGTTACGCCAGGGCAGGAACCAGGCGATATTCAATGGTGCTGCGCCATGGCTCAGCACCACTGAATATGGCACTGAGGGTGCACACACTGCACATGGCACAGTGGCACTGCACATGGTGCAGTGGCACTGCCCCAGTGCAAGTGGCAGAAGGGAGCAGGGGGATGCACCAGCGCAAGTGCGGTTGCGCTGGGCTCATCAACCATGATATTCAGCACTGGGCATGCAAATGAGGCCATCATGCATGCAAGGTGCAAATGGGGCCATTTGCATGTCATTATGGCCCCATTTGCATGCGGTGCGCCGATCCCCGGTGACTAGCACCTGGCGCCCTGCCAGGCTGCAGCCGTCGGGGAACGCCGCCCTGCAGATCCAAGGCAGTCCCACTACCGTCCATCTGATCATGGGCATGTGGAATGAACAGGTCCATGGTGGACCAGTGGTGTCCCCCTCCCTTCGCCCGATCGTGGGCATATGTGCCATGTAGGTCCCTGGTGGACCTGTGGAGCCCCCCTCTTTGCCCGATCACGGGAATAAGTACTAGGAAGGTCCCAGGTGGACCTGTGAATCCCCCCTTGCCCGAACGCAGGCATAAGTATTAAGAAGGTCCCTGGTGGACCTGTGAATTCCCCCCCCCCATTGCCCAATCACAGGCATATGTACAATGTAAATCCCTGGTGGTCCAATGGAAATGCCCCAACGCCCACGTTTGGGCAAGGGGGGCATTCACAGGTCCATCAGGGACCTTCTTAATACTTATGTCCTTGTTTGGGCAAGGGGGGGGATTCACAGCTCCACTAGGGACCTTCTTAATACTTATGCCTGTGATCGGGCGATGGGGTATCCAGTGGACCACCAGGGTTTTAAATGCACAGTTGCCTGCGATCGTTGACGGGGTGGGGCACAATGCTGCCTGGGCAGGGGGTTTGGGGTCCATGATCTGGGAGGGCAGGTGGTCACCCACAGTTGGCGGCTGCCATATTGCGCCCTGCAATACCACAGCTCACCTGTGGGTGGCCTGAACTTGTTCCTGGTTTTACCAGGCACATCTTTGCACCCCCCTGAGTGGCGCAAGGTGGGTTTGTGCCAGCATATGAGCCACACATCCCGGGCTAAATATCGGGATGTGCCGCGTATGCATGAGCACGCCCTCCGCACTTGCGCCGTATACATTACTGTTGCGCCCCAGCGCATCAGGAGTTGCGCATCGCAACCTGCCCCATTCAATATCACGCCAGGCGCATTGGTGGGTTGCGCATGGCGCATCCCTGTTGCGCCATGCACAATCCTTTTGAATATCCAGGCCATTATCTTTCACACCGTTTTTCTATATTGAACCAACAAGATATTCCACCCCTTCAAAAAGTGAAAGATAATGGGAGGCAGAACTTGGCACTCAGATAGACCCGGTTCAGTGGACCATATGACTTACAACAGGCTGGCAGGTAACTGCTTCACCCACCTGGAGGAAATATAACTGGAAGATAGAAAAAAAACGAGCCGCTACTCGGTATGTGGTACACAAAGTGCCAATTGAAAGCAAAAAACATAAACTCTTGCACACACTGACACCAAGACAAACACATTTATAAAAAAGCAGATAGTCTTTAATTTAAATTCAGCATACCCTCACAGTAAAAACCACGGAGCCAAAAAAAAAATAAACGTTTCACGCAAACACACCTGCGCTTTATCAAGAGAATAAAGTGCTATACAACCTTACATGTTTGTATAGTGCTACCATCAGGTGTTACTAATTTAAATAGCATAATAGCTTCCATTCATTAATTTCTGTGACACAGTTATACAATTAAATAACAATCTTTGCCTTAAAACAATACCATATTATAAACACATTCTTACATAACAGTATTACCAATATTTTATATTCTATACATAATATAAGGGAAAAGGAGTGGGGAGATAAGGAAAAAGGGAGGGGAAAAGTTTATTTATTTCATTCCACACCACTGAGTGCAACAACTTATTAAAACACAGTCAATACCCATGTAACATTTAATAAGACTGACACAATATCTTACAGTTAATTTTTAAACTGCATATACACCAGACTGAATTACATTGTGTTCTGTTCTGTTTTGTTTTTATTTTTATTTTATTTTACAGATGGTGCTGCAACTCTGTCTTATCATTTAATCCTGGCACATAAAGTGCCTGTAATTTAAAAATCCAATAGTTTTCTTTTTGTGCCGAAACATTATTTAAATCTCCCCCCTCGAGGTCCTAACTTAGCTCTATCGAGCCCCATAAACATCCAATTATGTTGTGCGGGCTCAGAACTACAATGAGAGTGCTGGGCAGTAGCATATTCCAAGTTCCTATTGGCAATCGCCCTGATATGCTCACTAACCCTTTCTTTTAATTTTCTCTTAGTCTGCCCCACATAGTATGCCCCACACTGGCAGGATGCTAAATAAATAACTGAACATGAGTCACAGTTAATAAAGGCATGAATATCAATTACACTTCCATCTACTGGATTGCTAAATTTTTTTCTAATCTGTATATATTTACAAAACTTACACCTATGACATTTATGACAACCTGGCGGCAAAACTGGTAACCAATTATTAGTATGTCTGGACCCTGTCAAACATCTTTGTCCTGCAGAACTCGGGGAAAGAGAGGAATTAGAGGGAGTGGAAGATGCATGCAATACATCTGATACCTTCAAATTACACTTAGGCTGATAACTACTTTTTTATTTTTTTTAATTGTTTAACCAGGAGTAGCACACTAAGCTGAAAGCTTTTTTACAGGAGCGACCTGGGAGCACATAGAAGTTAAGTGACTTGCTCAGGGTCACACAGTATGTAAGTGGAAGCTGTGGGATTCAAACCCAGGTCTGGTCTGCTGGATGTCACCAGATTTGCAGCTCAGAGCCTTAAACCACTGCGCTATACTGCTTTAAATCTATCTACTTGTTAATCTATTCCCCAAGTTGCACAGTCTTTTATAAACCATATGTGGAAAATCTTTCACATAGGGCAATATTTTTGGCTCATTCTGCAAAATATGCCAATTGTGCCTTAACACCGTCTCAATTTTTTTGGCCTGTGTAGAGTACGTTGTTACAAAATTAAGTCTCTCTTGATTATTCACCCTCCAAAGATGCATAGAGGGGCTATTTGTTGCCAATAACTGTTGTTTCTGCAACCCAGTAGCATGTTCCCTAGCCAGCAATACATCACTGGCTGCATAGCCCCGCTGCAAAAACCTTTCTCCATATCATCCGCCCAGTGTTCAAATCCCTCTCCCATGGAGCAGTTTTGTCTTGATAACTGGAAGATACTTGTGCATTTTTTTCTTAACCCCAGCTACCACTAAACACTATGAGGCTACTTCCTTTGACCTTTGTTGGAGGAACTGTGGAAACCGGGGGACACATTCACACATTTTTTGGGCCTGTCTGAAAATTCAGAGGTTCTGCAAAACAATACACACACAAATCCAGAACCTTACAAGAATCCATATCCCATACACAGGTGTTGATTTAGTACGGGTATTCCCCCCCCCTACTCATAGGAAATAAAAGAATGGGGTCCTGGGTCAGATGCTCAGACTAGTGGCACTGAAGTGCATAACCTCTAGATGGCTTTCCCATCTCCCACCTACTTTGCAAGAATGGCAATCTTGGGTAACAGAGTTGGAAAGGATGGAGAGCATCACAAGTAAACTCTGACTACAAATTTGGACATTGATCTGGAGGAGAAGTCATCCTCTTCCTAATGTCCCATGTTGTTCTGCTTTGTGTGATATCTTGTCCTGAACAGTCTATATTGGTTAATTGTTATTAGCTTATTTGTATATGTATGTTTATGTTGAACCTGCATACCAATTGTATCTATTGTACCCTCTCCCCCAGGATGCATCTGGAATCGAGCAGTACTTTGCTCAGCATGCCTTCCTGGTAAAACTCTTAAATAAATAAATTCTGGAGATATGGTGCCCATGGCACCAACTTCAAATTAACCTCACACCTCAACACAGTCAGGGCACTCTGACATCGATCTGGAGGAGGTTGACAGATAGAATTGCACTTAAAATAGTTTTTTGTTTATGTTTGTTAAATACGACTTAGAATGTTAGCTATTCTCAGGTATTCAAGATTCTTAAACATGTGACATCCTTGGACATTAAGACAAGTTACTATGAGATAAATATGAACTTTCATATATATGTTATGTACTAATGTATAACAGACAATCATAATAATTGTGATAAAGTTTCAAAGCATGATGTATTGTGAACTGATGAGATGATCAATAAAAGACCATAAAGTTAAAAAAACAAGCCGGGATTTTCGTGTGAAACCCCCAGGACCTTGGGCAGTTTGGGCAGTCTGATCTGGGCTCTGATGGAGTCAAGAAGGGCTCAGACTGTGGTGCTGAAAATGCAGGAGGCCTTCCCCAGGACTTCTCTGGTCAATTGATAAGTTGTCTTGAGTATCAGGAAAATGGAATTTCTCTGTTTGAAGGGACTGTGGTGTTGCAGCTGAATATTCAAAGCCCTTGGTAAAAGCTTTTGGTGGTTTTGGAGATCCAGAGTTTGCAGTGAGCCTGCAGCAGTGTGGAGAACCCTGAGCCTGCGAAAAAGGCTAATCAGAACAGTGAGTGCCAGAGCCTAAAAGCGGACACCCAGTCTGAAACGGAGGAAAATTGCTGAGAAAGTCTACAAGTACCCATAGCTTGGGAACTTGTTGGTTTTGGCTGGCATACAGCTGTGGGAAAGGTGAAAGTTCCACCCCTGAGAGGGTGCATTTATTTACTGTATTTATTTATTGAATTTTGGTAACTGGGTAGGCCCTCTGAGACAAGACTATCCCTTTTTCAGGGGCGACCTGGGAAGTGCAGTGCATTGATAGTGCATTCATTGACACAAGAAATTAGACAAGGAGCAGTAAAAGAGTACATCACATTCAGTTATGCAAAAATAAGCAATTTAAAGCACAGTCAACAACACCTTACATACATTCAGACATCATTTACATTTTTTTTTGAGTCAAGAAGGGCTCAGGCTGTGGTGCATGACTAGTTGAAAGCCACTAGCAAAGTGGGAGTTTGGAGAAATTGTTTGCTGCACCCTGGAGCTGCTCATTCCTGTTCAGAAAAGGTGATTCTGCAGTTCTTACAGCTGCAATTCAGAGCCAGGTGGGGAACCCGCAAACCCCTACCAAGTGAGGCAGACAGGGCTGCAGGGGGCCACAGGTATGCATCTGTGTTTTAGGGCACTCTGGACCCATTAGGGGAGCCAGACTGTGGGATCACTCTTGGGTCTAGGCTCCTTGTGGTCTGGTAGGCTTTGCGTGTGTGCTCTGTAAACTGGCCCACTGGGTGGGCTGAAGGTGACAAGCTGCAAGAATCTTCAAGCAAGTCAGAAGGTGACAAGCTGCAAGAATCTTCAAGCAAATCAGAAGGTGACAAGCTGCAAGAATCTTCAAGCAAGTCCCAGGTTGACCAGTTGTTAACCATTATTTCATTGTCCAGACCAGCATTTCGTTGCCCAGCTGCCTACTGCCTCTTAGCTCAGCTGATCCTGAACTGCCTGAACCAACTACACCAGTAGCCGGATTCCAGTGTGTCAGAACCGTGAGTAATCTGGGGCTCCCCTGAAAAATGTGGGAGTAACTTTAAAACAGCTAGCATCCTAGGAAGGATTACTTCAAGGGCCCCCAGTGCTGACCAACCCATGGCATCTAACAGGCCTGCATTAAGTGTGGGTACCTAGCTAGGACTGACAAGACACAGGAGGTTTGCACTGGTACCAGTGGGGGTGGGCATAGCGTTTGATCTGGCCTACGGGCCCTGTTAACCACATGAACTCATTTTCCTTTTTCTTCAACAGCAATCATGTTGCCGGTACCCCCCCTTCCCTAGCCCCCTCTCCCCCCAAAAATAAAGCCATGGTTCAGTTGTTGCAGTCCCTGTGTTGTGGGCATTTTAATGGCTTTAGCTGTAATGTATAAGTGTTTTACAGTATTGGTGGACCAAGTGGTATCCAGTGTGTGGGGTAACTAGAAGGGAGGTGGGTAGGTACAGCATCCCAAGGGTTGTACCAATCAGACGCCTGGCCTTTACTCTGGGTAGAGGAACCATGCTACTTTCTTTCCATTCTGGGACAGAACCCCCAAACACCATCGCAACAGAACCCAGGCCCCTTAACCTGTGTGGTAGTCAACAGGCAAGGGTAGTAGCCCACTGGTACACAGCGTTAGGGTTACATTTCAATATAAGGATGGCAGCAGACTCAAGACACACATGAGCAAGGGTCCTGGACTTCAGAAGGGCAGATTTTATAAGGATGGGTGAATGCCACAGGGATGAACTGGCAGGGAGGGACGACCTGGGGAGTAGAGGAACTGTGGGCCAAACTAAAAGGAGGCATAGTAAAGACAACAAATCTTTGCATCAAGCAAGTGAGCCAAAGTAAGAGGAAAAAGAGACCGCTATGGTTCTCGAAAGACATGGTGGAAAAAGTACAGATTAAAAGGGTTGTATTCAGAAGATACATGAAGATGCAGAGGGAGGAGGATAGGGAGATGTATCAGGGGAAGCAGAGGGAAGCAGTCGGGTGCAATAAGGCACAAACTGAAGAGAGAATAACCCGTATGGTATGAAAAGGTATGTAAGCAAAACAGGAAGACTAAGGGAGGGATTGTAAGGTTAACAAACATTTGTCAATGCCAAATGTTTGCTTGCTGGCATTAGCATTGGAAGTGCAGGAGTTAAACAGATGCAGAATAGGAATGGCAGTGAAGTATTGAACTGACGCCAACCCCAACCCCAACCCCACCCTGCAGAGATGGACAGGCATTGGGGCGTGCCTTTGGGTCGTCGCCTATAATGCTCACACCATTTCACCTCACCCTACCCTGCAGACAAGTGTCGAGGTGTGCCTTGGGGTGTTCGAGCTTTACATTCACCCCATTCCATAAGAAATATGCTGAAATGGGTGCAGTATAGGAGAATGGGGTGAACTTTGGGTCCGAAGAGTCCAAGGCACACCTTGATGCCTGTCACTGGCTGCAGGGTGGGGGGGGTGGAATGACGTGAGCATTACTGTCGACAATCACAAGTCACACCCTTGACGCCTGTCAGTCCCTACAGAGTAGGGCGTTATGGTCAGAAACCCTAATGCCCTGGGTGTTTCTTGGTATAAGTTTTCAACAAGGGCTTTTTGTGACGCACCGCGTGAACAGTGACATTATCAAGTTTGTTAGCTGAAAGGTGATTTTGCACAGTGACTACGCCATTTGGTGCCGCAGGTGTGAAAACACGTTTCAGACAGGATGTGAAAAATGACAGCTGTACTGTTCTTGAGGAGGTGTAAAAAAATGGTAATGTTGAAAATCTGGAGTGAAAATATAAAAAATTGATGAGCTTGCGTGGAAACTATAGCAGCGCACCCGTGTCTGAATGTATTTGGAATTTTTCACCAGATTTTCAACATAGGCATTTCGGACCTCTGCTCATGAACAGTGGCACTGTGATTTTCTTAATCTGTCCCGAACATTAATTTCGCACAGCGACCACGCCCATTGTGTTCCACAGGTGCGAAAACATGTTTCGGGCAGGATGTGAAAAATGACAGCTATACTGTTCATAAGGCGGTGTGCAAAAATGACAGTGTTGAAAATCTGGAGTACAACTATAAAAAATTGACGAAGTTACGAGCATGCATAGAAACTGTGCAACGCACGCTAGTAAGGCAGTTAGTTTTTGGAATTTGTTCACCAAATTTGCAACATGGGCTTTTTGGGACCTCTCTTAATGAACACTGTCACTGTGATTTTCTTAATCTGTCCCAAATGGTGATTTCACACAGCAACCACGCCATTGTGCGCCAGATATGTGCGAAAACACACATAGGGCAGGATGTGAAAAATGACAGCTGTACTGTTCATATAAGGAGGTGTGAAAAAATGGCAATGTTGAAAATCTGGAGTGAAAATATTAAAAATTCTTGAACTTACGAGTGTGCATGGGAACTGCGCAACGCACACTCGTAACACAGTCATTTTTTGGAATTTTTTCACAAAATTTGCAACATAGGCTTTTTGGGAGCCCACCTCATGAAAGGTGACACTGTCATTTCGTTACTCTGTCCCGGAAGGTGATTCTGCGCAGTGACCGTGAAATCACCTTTCGGGAATGAATAATGATATTACATTGACTGAGTTCATGAGGTGGGGTCCCAAGAACCCCAAGTTGAAAATTTGGTGCCAAAAGTTACAAAAATGGCCGAGATATCACCTAAGCTGAACACCCCCATTTACGCCATTATACAGCATTCAGTTGCGATCGACTCTGAAGACTGCAGGCGTGTTCTCGCTCCACTGAAGATCGGTGCCCGGGCTCCAGAGGTAAGTATGGAGTGAGGGGCTGGTGCGGGAGGTGGAGTTGTGCAGAGGTGGGTGGGGTTGGGAGAGGGGCACCGCAGACAACAAGGACCTTTTTCTGTTTACAGGTTAAAAAAAAACTTTGTGGGAAGGTTTTCTTTTACAGGTACATTTGGCACACTGGGGTGGGTTCAGGTGTGCCGCCTGGGTGTTTTGGGACTACTGGAGCCAACGGGATTGGGCACCCCATCGGCAAAGAAAACAGGCCTGTGTTTGGGGGGTATGATGCCGAGGGGGATTGGGCACCCCCACGGCATGCAAATTAAACTACAGGGACATCATGCCGATGGGGACTGGGCTCCCTGTCAGCAACTGAACTGGGGAAGGGGCATGCTGATGGGTATTGGGGACCCCCGATGTCGGCTTTCAGGTGGGACTGTGAGAGGCGGACGGCGACAGCTGCCGCCATGTTTATTGAAATGTTACATCAGGCTAGGCACGCCCTGCAATGATGGGTCGCTCCCTCATTGCAGCGGAGAAATTATTTCAAGTTGGTGGTATGCTTTTGAACTGCTGTTATAGACAGCGTGCTCAGTCATTAGTGCCACACAGACAAGCCCTAAAAAGCAGTGCCGGCATTGGCCACAACACAGCTGCACCTCCACAACCTACTACTCCGGCAAGCTGTAACAACGTGTTTTTTTGCACATCCACACAAGCAAACATAAAAAGGGAAGAGGAGGACCAAAAAAAGCAGACATCTTGAATAAATTATACTCAGTGTTCTCAGCGGAAGGGGAAAGGGAAGAGGAAGAACTGCAGAAAAGTAACAGGAGCTTAAAAGAGGGGAGGTGGACACTAGTCCTTTATCAGAGGTCAGTCCTGAAGGCACTTGCTAATCTGAAGGTGGAGAAAATTCTCTCAATAGTTGTGACTTCCCCCTGTAACAAATTGACCCCTCTGTGCCCTCTTGTAACCCTCATACTTGGCTGTTATTGTCCTAGACTTGAGCCTCTGCCCTGAACACTCTCTCCCCCTCCTTTTCCCTGACTTCAGCATGCACTCCCCTTCTACTCTATATTGACTACGTCACCTTAGACTGCATCAACCATACTCTCACTCCTTCCCCATCTTTCCCTCCAGTCCAGACCTTTCCTTTTCTTACACACCTCCCTCTTCTTTCCAACCCTACCCTACTCCCTCTTTTCCTATCTCCCCTCCCATTTCATCTCTACCTTACACCATAGCCCTGCTGCCTGCCCCAACCCTTTTACTTCTTGCTGTACCTCCCACATATCCTTGACTTCTGCCTTTATTTCTTTTCTCACACGCTCCTCTTTCCTCTATTACTTGTTCCGCAGATGTATTTATGCCTACTCGTATGTATTTATGCCTTTTATCTGTTTGTAAATACCCTATACATGTATATTCCTCATTATGAACTGTAAATAGTTGCTATAATTGTACTTTTAATGTATTGTTTAACTCATGTTATCTTCTATGTTCATCTATATTACTGTACCTGTTTCTGTATTTTACTCCCAATCTCTGTACTTGACACGGAACCTTTGCAGAAGAACCTCTGATTCAAAGGTATTATAATCCTTGTAATAAATAAATAAGCAAAGCAATGGGGCCAGGTGGGATGCATCCACTGGTGCTGAGGGAGCTCAGAGAGGTACTAGCTTCACCTTTGACGGTCCTGTTTAACAGATCACTTGAAGCTGGGGTGGTTCTGGAGGACTGGAGGAGGGCAGATGTGGTCCCACTTCACAAAAGTGGTAGCAGGGAGGAGGCTGGCAATTACAGGCCAGTCAGCCTGACATCAGTGGTGGGAAAGTTGATGGAAACTCTACTGAAGGAAATGATTGTGGAATATCTTCAGTCCAACCGGTTACAGGACCCAAGGCAACATGTATTCCTGGGGGGAGGTCATGTCAGACAAATCTGATAGATTTCTTTGACTGAGTAGCCAAGGACTTAGATCAGGAAGGAGCGGTGGACATGGCCTACCTGGATTTCAGTAAGGCTTTTGACACTGTTCCACACAGGAGACTAGTGAACAAGCTAAGTAACTTAGGGGTGGTAAACTGGGTAAGAAATCGTTAGAGGATATACAACAGAGGGTAGTGGTAAATGGAGTTTGCTCTGAGGAAGGGAGAGTGACCAGCAGGATACCTCCAAGATCAGTGCTGGGACGAGCCCTCTTAATGTTTTTATAAAAGACATTGCAGAGGAGCTGGAAGGGAAGGTCGGCCTCTTTGCAGATGAGACCAAGATCTGCAACAGGGCGGACACTCCTGGGGGGTGTGTGTGGAAAGGATAAGCAGAGACCTGAGAGAACTTGAGGAGTGGTCAAGGGTATGGTAGCTGGGTTTTAATGTGAAAAAGTGCAAAATAATGCAGTTGGGGCATAGAAATCCAGGAGTGGAGTGGTACTGATGACAACCAAGCAGGAAACAGACTTAGGGGTAATCATATCAGATGACCTAAAGGTAACAAGGCAGTGTGTGTGTGGGGGGGGGGAGGGGGCTAGTAGGATGCTGGGATGCAAGGGAAGGGCTAGCACCAGCAGAAAGAAGGAGGTGGTGTTGCCCTCCATTGATCACTGGTAAGACCCCACCTTGAGCACTGTGTCCAGTTCTGGTGACCACATCTCCAGAAATACACAGAGTGGAGGCGGTCCATAGGAGAGCAACTAAAATGCTGTAGGGTCTGCATCAAAAGCCCTACAAGGAGAGACTGAAGGACCTAAACGTGTGCATGCTGAAAGAGAGGAGGGAGAGGGAGGATATAATAGAAACTTTTAAATTCTTCACGGGGTAAAAGATTCAGAAAAAATAGATGATTTGATACCTTTTATTGGACCAACATAGATGTTACAAAATAAAAATAGGTGCTTGAGCTTTCGGATTATATAGAATCCTTCATCAGAAAAATGACAGTTGGTTTGGAAGACTACACTTTCTTAAAGTCCAGATCATACAAAAAAAATGCTAAAAATCCCATTGGCCTGCTGGCCTGGTGGTGCTCAGGGTTGAGATGCTGGATGCCTTACCTCGCATCACGTCGGCAACGCAGGTTTGGCAATGGACTTGGGTCGTCGGGGAGCCAGCATGGGGGCGAGAGCAGGATTGAGCAGCTGAAAGGCAGCTCTCCTCTCTCAGGTGGGTGTCATCCCACTGTAGTTCTGCTGCCATTGTGTGGAGGTCCGGCGGCTAGGGTAGGCGGGAGGGGGCAGCAAGTCATGGGAGGGCACCTCAAGCTGTAGCTTGTGCATGCCTCCACATGTGCACAAGCAGCCAAGGTAGGGGACGGGTGAAAAAATGGGCAAGAATACTTTAAAAAAAATATATATATATATATAAAATTCCATTGGCCTAAACTGCTTTTTTTAAAAAAAAACAGCACAGGACCTTATAAAGACAACAGAGTTTCATCAAAGGAAAGTTATGCATATAGATTTTTATGATTGGGTGACAAAGGAAGCGAATCAGGGAGGGGCGGTGGACATTGCCTACCTTGACTTTAGCAAGGCCTTCGACACTGTCCCACATAGATGGCTGGTAAACAAGATGAACAGTCTGTGCATGGGGCAAAAAGTGATTAACTGGGTTAGCAACTGACTGATGGACAGGAGGCAGAGGGTGGTAGTCAATGGGATCCAATCCTAGGAGAGGGGGGTGACCAGTGGGGTTCCTCAGGGATCAGTCCTTGGGCCAGTCCTATTCAATGTCTTCATTAGTGGCATTGCAGAAGGCTGGAAGGAAAGGTCTGTCTATTTGCAGATGACACCAAGATCTGCAACAGGGTAGATACTCCAGAAGGGGTGGAGAAAATGAGGAGAGGCCTGGATAAGCTTTTAAAATGGTCTGAGGTGTGGCAACTGAGGTTCAATGCAAAGAGGTGCAAAATAATGCACTTGGGGGAGACGGAACCCTGGAGAGAGCTACAGAATTGGGGAGAGGAGATGCTGATTATCACCAAGGAAGAAAGGGACCTGGAGGTTACCATTTCTGACGACCTCAAGGTGACAGAGCAGAGCACAAAGGCTACAGGGAAGGCCAGTGGCATGCTGGGGTGCATAAGCAAAAGTATCACTAGTAGAAGGTGGGAGGTGGTGATGCCATTGTATAAAACTCTAGTGAGGCTTCACATAGAGTACTGTGTGCAGTTTTGGATGTCACACCTGCACAAGGACACTGACAGGGTGGAGGCAGTCCAGAGAAGGGCGACCAAGACGGTACAGGGCTTGCACCACAAAACATATGAGGAAAGATTAAGGGACCTCAACATGTAATCACTGGAGGAAAGGAGGGAGTGGGGAGACATGATAGAAACCTTCAAATACCTCAGGGGCATAAACCAGGTGCTGAGGGGAGACATCTGCCAAAGTAGAAGGTATACAAGAACAAGGGGGCATGACATGAAAATGGAAGGGGACTGATTAAGAGGAAATGTGAGAACGTTTTTTTTCATGGAGAGGGTGGTGAACGCATGGAATGGTCTGCCACAGGAGGTGGTGGGAGCAACCACACTGGGGGGGGTTTAAACATGCCTGGGACAGGCCCAAGGGAACCTTGAGGTGGGGGGAGAGTGATGTAAAGCCACTGACTAGACACGGTCAGAGGAAGCGTACAAGAATAGGGCCTGTGGGCAGAGTGGATGGGCCTAGTGGTCCTTATCTTTCAACATTTTCTATGTTTCTGTGTTCTATGTTTCTAGGAGATATGGGACAATCTAAAATAGAACAAAAAAAGAAAGGGTCAAAATTTTCACCGCTGTCATGCAATGGTGCATTAGATCCTTCTGGCCTCGTCTGAGTTCTCTCACTGAGTAATACTGTACAATAACTTTTTCCAAAACAAATTGATGAGCAAAAGATCCAAATTTGCCAACCTCCTTCTAGAGCCTTTGTGGTAAAAGTAACAGTCTCGGCAAAACTGTAGGAAAATATAGTAAATAGAAAATCATTGCACCATGTTGCTTCTCCTGAAGCTAATTGTCAGATTTCAAGCCTTTGCTCACACGTACGTACCTAGGAAGGCCTACCTGATGATATTTGCTGAGGTTCACATGGAGTACATTCCTCGCATCTCTTTCCACCCTTTTCTTTACAATAATAGCCTGGTTTACAAACACACTGCCTGTTTGAGGTGACGGTACAAGGCACATTTTCAACTTTGTTATCTACATTTACAAATGGCAAAAAAAAAAAAGATTATATTTAGTAACAAAAAAAGTAGTTATTTAAAGACTTGCATGTTAAAATTACAAACAATTTGTATTTCTTTTGATGTTTAACTGTCTTTTTTTTTTTTTTGTGCACTTTATTTCCAACACCTCCACCTAGGGGAACTCTCTCCGGCTACTTTCTTGCCCGGTCTCTACCTCCTGCTGTGAAGCTTGCTCCTGAAGCTCCTCTCCCCGACCCTGGTGAAACCCCCGGATCTGAACCCTCGTGGGGAATGGCTGCCCTATCCTCCCAGGGTGCTCTATCTGCAGTGTAGAGTATCGGGTTGGGGAGCCACCGGTAGGAGCGAGGAGAGTGACCAGCATTGGGAGCAGGGGTTTAGCCAGGGATTTCAGATCTGCACACCAAGTAGACTCACTGCTACCCCCCAACCCCACATTGTTAGGGTGAGCTACCCATCCCCCCCCGGGTGTAGCCAGACAATATACAAATGTACACCAGGACCGTGTTTGTTGCCTCATTTGGCACAATAAATACAACTTTAGTATCTCATGACAGTAGTTGTTGCCATGCATGGATAAATACAAATGCCATGCATTGTTCCCTAAGACACCCACATACCACATACCCACATACCAGCCCAGTAAAGTTGTATTGTCCTTGGGATGCAAAGAGAGTATTAGTGACCAGTCCTTCTAGTTTCGACTCCTATGAATAAAATTACAGAAAGGGTCAGTATTTTCTTTGTTAGTTTTCATGGAAAAAGGAAGCAGTTCAGAGCCTAGTTGCTACCCCCCTTCAATAAAATTGCACACCACGGAGTGCTTGGAGTATGTCTGCCTACACCCATGGGGAGTGTGGTTTGGGAGGAAGCGCCATTGCTTATCCCCAAGCGGAGGGGATTTTCCTTGTTTGCCCCATGGAGTTCGGACATGCAATGACGGCTTGGCACAACATGCCGCCACCTGCCGAACTCCACACCCTTGCTATGCTGGCATCGCTTTGCATGCGCTATCCCGGCTGCTGCCAGGTGCCGCTATGGAGCAATGCATCCCTGGAGCCCTCCCCAGGGAAAAGAGAGCTGTCCTACGGATGCTCGATCTCTTCCCTCCCCTGCCGATCACTGCCAACCCCCAGCTTCCCGGGCTCGTTCCCGAATCTAGGTCACCGGCATGGCATCCAGCGCCTCAACCCTCAGCGCCACCGGGCCGGCATGTTTAACTGTTTTGCAAATATTTTATTAATGAGACTTGTAACTCATTGAACTTACCCTTTAAATGTTAACTTTAACAAGAAATAATAAATCAACTGTAATTCTAGTTCTCATGTTACTTTTATACACTATTTAAAACCTGTTGTACTGCAATGATTGTCCTATTACTAATGTCATATTTCTCCTGTCTTGTTCACATCCCCTTGTTTTATATTGTCAGGACCACCCCCAACCCCCACTTAGATAGAAAGCACGCAACAGCCAATCTGTCACATTATTTTAAAAACAGCAGTCAATTGATATAAATAGTGAAAAACCAATAAAGCAAGAAAATAAACTGACATCCTAACTTGCATAATTTCCCAAATGCCCTCCCTATACAGCATAAAATGGACTATAGAAATCCTGTGACCTCTCTGGTCAGAATTCATCACATGACCATGCACTGTTTTCTTATAACCACACACTTAACCTGAACTACATAACTTTTATTCATGTTCTTTCTCATATTCTCCCCTCCAGGTCGGCCCTCCTTCTGACGAGTGTCCCAGCCCTGCCACCCCAATATCTGCCAGGACTTACCTACCAGCAGTCTTCCCCTAGCAGTTGCCCCCCCCCCCCGCGGGGTTCCCCAAGCCCCACTGCAAAATGTATCTTGTTCTGGTCAGCATGCCCAGCTGGTTGAGTACAGGGCCTGAAGGTGATCGTCATCATCCTGCCGCTGGCTTTTCCTGTGTTTTTTTTTTACCCCCAGGAGACGTGACGTGCAATTACCTCATGGTGTATGCCCTGCTGTCCAGAACAACCCACCCCCTCCTCTGATCCCCACACCCACACTCCTGCCCAAGGACCTTCTCAATTTAGACCTAAATGCATGAATTTTCCGTGCTACAATTGACGCCCTTAAAGTTTGGATTACCCTATACCCACCAGATTCTCTGTGTAACAGAAAACTGGCTCTCTGACAGAATTCCTGACTCCTCTCTCTATCCCTGACTTTAGTCTCTTCCGGGCAGGATCACAGCAAGCGTGGTGGAGCTGTAGCCTTGTACACAAGACAGTCCCTCTCCTGTACCATCTCCTTTAAAGAATCCTGCCCCTCTGCCCACAAAATCAAAGTCGTCCTCATATCCCTCCCTTCCTCCACTCCACTTTACGTCGGCGCAGTCTATGCTCCACCCAAAGCTTCACCTGACTCTCTCCTCGCCACCATCTCCTCTATCACTTCGCACACAGCAACAGTGAATTCTTGCTCCTAAGTGACTTCAACGTGGACTGGCTCTCCTCCACCTCAAAGCCAACTCTTCTCAGGGTCAAGTCCCTTAATCTCACTCAGCTGATCCACAAACCCACCCAATTAAACCATCACTCCCAATACCACTCCCTGTTTGACTGGGTGCTCTCCTCACCCCCCCCCCACTGCATCGTAGCAGCAGGTGTCCTTCCAGATGCCCTAGGTGATCACAGTATCACATATTGCCTTAGAAAGATACACTTCCCCCATGCTGCCCCCTTCCCCATGCTGCTCCTAAGTACGTTTGGACTCATCCACTCCATACCATGGACACAGCAGCCCTCCTCCAGGATCTCACCCAGGCAGATTGGAAGCCTGTATTCTCATCCCATGATGTTAACTCTGCCCTGTCCCTCTTCTCTGACACACTTATCCACATCTGGAACTTCCATATCTTATTAAAGAAAGCCAGAGTCAAACGTCACCGTAACCCCTGGATAACTGCAGACTTTCTCTCCAAGTGCAGATCTATGGACAAAGCTTAGTTGAAGTACAAAGCATACTTATCTCAGGCAGACCTACAAGCTTATAGATCACTTAGAAATAACTGCACCAAAGCCATCTGCCTCAGCAAGGCAAATTACTTCAAGTCCCATCTACAATCTGTTCATAATGCTCTTGCATCCTTTTGGAAAGTTATGCATTCGCTCCTAGATTCTGCAGCTCACAGGCCTCTCCTGTCCTCAGAACTGATAGTTCTCCAGTCACTGATCCCTCAACCATAGCTGATATATTCAACAGCTTTTTCGCCACATGTGCGCTCCCCGACCATCCCTTCCCCATCCCACCAGACTCTATCCCACCCCCTATATCTTTCGTTATTCCCCCAGTCTCCCCCCAGGAAGTTTATGCTGTTCTCTCTGCTCTAAACCCAACCAAAACCAGCCCTGATGGGCTGCACCCTAGGATCCTTCTTATCTCAGCCCTTCCTATAGCCACCCCTCTAGACAACATCCTAAACTTCTCCCTCTCAACCTCCACTGCCCCTAAAACTTGGAAATTCACCAAGGTGTTACCTCTTCACAAAGGGGCAACCCTTCTACCCCCAGGAACTACAGGACCATATCACGTCTCCCTTCCCTTGCCAAACTCATGGAGTCACTCATACACACAAGGCTTTCTGAATACCTGTCCTCTAACAATACTCTCTTACCAGTGCAGTCTGGGTTTAGAAAACAGCACTCGACCAGCTCTTCCCTAATGCAAGTCACAGACTCCATTTTCTTTGCTATGGATCAGAGTCATATTACTGCCGCTATCTTCATAGACCTGGCCAAGGCCTTTGATTCAGTCTCCCAACCCCTACTGCTTTACAAACTTAAATATGCTGGCCTGCAGCTCCAACTGTCAACTGGTTTAGCTCCTATCTATATGATAGGCAGCAATCTGTCGAACTAGGTGACGTAATCTCCTCCCTTCTTCCTATCCTTACAAGGGACCCCAAGGCTCCATCTTAGGCCCCATCCTCTTCTCCCTCTTTTATAAATGACCTCCCCTCCATCTGCAACTCCTCCCACATGCACATGTATGCTGATGATACCGTCATCTTCACCTCTGGCCCCTCTTCCCTCGCCATGAATTCCCCTCTCCAGCAAGATTTCAACAGAGTCCAGGTGTGGTTTCAGTCAAATGAAATAAAACTCAACACAAAAAAAACTGTTACCATGACTTTTGGCACCAGACACAAATT
Source organism: Neoceratodus forsteri (assembly GCA_016271365.2). Classification (NCBI taxonomy): domain Eukaryota; kingdom Metazoa; phylum Chordata; order Ceratodontiformes; family Ceratodontidae; genus Neoceratodus; species Neoceratodus forsteri. The sequence continues at coordinate 41,774,318 of CM057452.1, read as the reverse complement.
GACTACTCTCCTGTCCTCCCCCTGCTTTCTCCACACTGGATGGCTACCCCCCTAGCAAATGTCCCGGCTTTTAAATATCTAAGGGTATGGTTAGATAACCACTCAGACTTCGCCACCCACATAGACACAATCTGCTCCAAACTCTGTCCTAAGCTTGCAGTCCTCTCCCGGCACAGAGAAAGTCTCTCTCTCTCTCTCTCTCTCTCCCCCCAGCCGATGAAAGCTTGTAACAAAAACTGATTCTACCTGTCATTGATTACACCGATGTGGTCTATGGTGCAGCCCACACCACATCTCTCTCCATGCTCGACATTATCATTAATTTGTTCAACCACTTTGCCACCTCTGCCCCTTCCCTCACTCATCACTATCTTCTCTATTCTACGCTCTCCCTATCACCTGTTTCCCACAGGCGGTTGGTTCACTGTACCTCCCTCATTGCAAAGGTTTGGTTTGAGACTCTTCCCCCTACCTTTCATCTCTGCTCTCACAATCAAACCCTTCTGCATACTCTCTTCATCACAGGGAGCCACGCACCTTTTCTCTTCCTCACTCCCACTCTTCTGCTGGTCAGTCAACTTTCTCCTACTGTCTTCCCCTTCTCTGGATCAAACTCCTCTCTGATCTTTGCCTGTCCCCCTCTGTCTCCACCTTCAATAGACTTCTCAGACTTCTCCCTTCCCCTCAGTGTTCTCACTTCTTTTCTTTCCTATGACGAGTTTAAGCCTTAACACTCCGCTTTCTCTGCGTCTTCTCCAGAGGTTTCCCTTGATTTACACTCATTTTTCTATGTTTTTTTCCCCAAGCTTTGTGGTGGGTTTGTGTGCATGTATCGTGGTTCTCGAAGTATTTTTGGCTACGTAATTTTCAATTGTTCTTAACCAATATCTGCTGTCTTTGTATTGATATTTGTATATAGTCTATAATACTGCCATTTTGTTGTATGCACATTGTCTTTTTTTGCAATATTTTGTTTATGCTCCCACCCACTCCCACTGGCCTATCTCTTCTTCAGGTCTCTCAAGGACTGTGCTCGGCCTGGGCTACTCCCACCCACCCACCCACCACCACCCACATCACAGCCTGCCCCCAGGGTAACCCTATGTATCCCTTGCATCGGGCGGGTCCCCTCCCTGCAGATGGAATTAGCCTTACCGGCCTGCTTCGTTGGCCCTGGGTGCTGCTGGAGTGGCCATCAGTGGTCTGGGAGCTCTAGTGGCAAGGGTCCAGGCAGCTGTCATCTGGCAAGCCGGTGCGCCATTTTTCCTCCTGCAGGAGTATAATGTGCCAGAGTTCAAGGCATACGCCGATGTCCGTCACACCCCCTAGGAAACTGGGCCCGATGCATTGCTTTTCTCCTGGCCTCCACCAGGAGTCAGCAAGTGCTGGGCCTCAACCCCTCCCTCCCCCGGGGAGAAGGTGAGCGGTCGTTGGATGCTCAAGCCTTCTCCCCCCGGCTGGCCCTCCAACGCCTGAGTCCGTTCCCAAACCTGGGTCGCTGGTGCCGTAGCGGTGAATCTTTCCTGCTGGCGTGGTACATTGTCATTTTATTTTAGCTGCATTGTTTCAAACGACATGAAGTCTTGCTATATTATAGACATTAGCAGTTTGATCCAGCTCTAGAACTGCCCCGGAGTGAAATGGTTAAAACCATTCCAAAATAGAATTTTGGCACGAGAGCAGCTCTATCTGTGTCATTTCAAACTTGAACTGTCAGATTCTTTACTCCGCCTCAGTGAACAGTCGCTCGAATTTCTCCTTCTGCTCAGTTCATTTCTCGGTTAAAAAGTTTTCTCGGTTGGATTTAACGAGAATAGTTTTATTTAACATAAAACCGTCAGTTCCAAGCTCTATCTGTGGTAACCGTAAGTAAATGAAGTTTTTGTCTGTGTGGAACTTGTGGAGTTATCAGTTCGGTTTTGAACCGATCAGTGGGTTTAAAACTCATTTAAAACTAAAAGTTACTATTTTAGAGTGCGGTTCCCGGTTCTTATTGGTTCTAAAAAAACTGGATTTATTATGTTTTTTTCCAATACCCGTGACACGGTTAGGAACCGATAAGGGTGTCTTGCCTGGCACTGCCGTTAAAAGGGCAAGTATTTGGTTAGGCTGGCATTATGTCTGAGAAACCCAAAAGAAAAACCGGGCCCACTGGGTTTCAACACTGTGATGTTTGTGGGGAAGTCTTTGCCAAGGCTGACCCACACACCACATGTGTTTATTGTCTGGGGTTTGACCACCTCCAGTCAGACTGCCAGGTATGTAAATTTCCTGCAGCCACCCTGGAAAAGATTGGGCAGGCTCAGGGGCGAGAGACCAAAAAGTCCGCTGACCGGATGGCCAGCCCGGTTGGGTGCCAACCAGACCAGAGGAGTGCCCTCTGACCAGGGCCAGACTTCCTCAGGCAAAGAAAAGCTGGTTCTGAGGAACCAATTCCAGTAAAGAAAACAAGAAAATCAGCAGGTCTGAGTCCAAAATTCCTTCTCCAACTGCTGCAGAGATAGCAAAAGCCATACAAATTGTCCAGTCACTGTCTCAGGGTCCGTCCGAACCACCACTATCTGGTAAAAGGTCGGTTCGTCCGGTCCCAGTGGTTCAGGATTATGATATTGAGGAATTTTATGAACCAGAGGAGGGGGAGGAGGATTATGAACAGTATGAATGTGGCTGGGAAGGTCTGGGTGTGCCCATTGAACCGGACATCTCCCCAGACAGACCTTTAGAATCTCTCCCTATGCTGTCTGAGTCCCCATCTCATTTTATGTTTTATAAAAAAGTTGCTGAAACCGTCCAGCTTCCCTTAGAAGAGGCTGTGGATGAGCAAGAGGAGCCTGATTTTGTAGAAATGATGGATATTCCAGAGTCTAGGAGATTGTCTATTCCTTTACATAAGTCTTTTAGAAACAAACAATTACAATTTTAAAAGCTCTAATTCTGTGCCTCCTGTAGATAAAAGATGGACAGAAGGTATACATTGTCAGGCCCTGATACAGAATTCCTTTCTCAGCAATGCAGTCATGTTGGGGTAGTTCAGGCTGCTGCCTGTGATAAAGCTAATATTCCCTTGGCTTCACATCCTCCTGACAAGGATTCCAGGAAGATTGATGCCATGGCAAAAAACAGTATATGGCAGCCTCTCTGGGACTCAGGCAAGCAAATTATATGGCTTATGTAGCTAGGTATCAGAAATCTAGATGGGATACTGTTATGCAATTGGCCAAGCAGGCCCATGGCCAGCTGGCTAGTGAACTAGAACAGGTGGCTGCTGATAGCATTGAAGCCTCTAAGGTTCAGTTTCATGCTGCTGTGGATGTTAATGATGTTTCCTCTAGGGTCATGGCCACATCTGTAGCTTTTCGTAGGTTGGCCTGGCTCAGGTGTACTAGTTTGTCTGCGGATACCCAGACTAAGGCTATGGATTTTCCTGTGGTGGGAAATTCTCTGTTTGGAGAGCAGACAGAAAATTACATGAAGAAGATGGATGAATATAGGACTACTTACAAGAGTGCCCAGGCTGGAGGCGGCAAGCCACTCCTCAAGGCATGCCCCAGGGGTGAGGGGTAGAGCCTTTCACAGGCCTTTCTACCAGACTCAGGCCTCCTCTGCCTATGCTCAGGGAGGCTTCTTGAGAGGCAGGGGCAGGCGAGGGGTGAGCAGACCTGCTCCCACCCCAGCCTAAAACTCTCATGAAACAGGCACCCTGATGGGTGCCCAGGGCCAGTCTCCTGTACCAGTGGGGGCAGGCTGGCTTACTTCAGTCAGAATTGGGCTTCTTCAACCTCAGACAAGTGGGTTCTGGAAGTAGTAAGCCAGGGTCTGGTTCTCAGCTTCAAAGTTTCCCAGTTGAGAAGCAGACTTTTCTACCTGCAAGTGCTGAGACCCTCGCTCTGGAAACAGAGGTCTCATCCTGTTAGCTCTCAGAGCAGTAGAAGGGTTCCTCCCTGCATCAGGGCAGGAGTCTGTATTCAGATACTTCCTTACCCCAAAAAGACAGGAGAATGGCAGCCCATTTTAGATCTCAGATATCTGAACAAGCATCTTTTGAAACCAAAGTTCAAAATGGTAACTCTGGCAATGATTTTACCTTCCCTAAGGCCAGGGACTGGCTAGCCTCCCTGGACCTCAAGGATGCCTATTTCCATGTCCTAATCAGAAGATCCCATCGAAAGTACCTCAGATTCGAACTGCCCTCAGGTCATTACCAGTTCAGAGCAATGCCCTTGACCTTACCTCTGCTCCAAGGGTATTCACAAAGTGTCTAGCAGTGGCAGTGGCTCACTTAAGGAGGCAGAGGATTGCTGTTTTCCCTATCTAGATGACTGGCTCATTGTAGGCCAGTCCCCAGAACAGGTAAATCTCACCTGCAGGTCACCCAGCAGCTTCTCACCTCCTGGGTTTCTGCTAAACCTACCAAAGTTGGTTCTGGAACCAGTCCAGGTACTCACCTTTAGGGGCAGGATGGACACAAAGCTAGCCAGAGCCTTTCTTCCCCAGAAAGGGTAAGGAATTTAGTGGCTCTGGCCTCTTCCTTCACTCTGCAGGTCTCTCGACCAGCAAGACACTTTCTGCAGCTCCTGGGGCACATGGCTGCATCCACAGCTGTTGTGCAGGGCCAGATTTCAGATGAGACATTCAGTTTCACTTGAGAACCTTTTGGTCTCAGAGAAGAGACCCCTTCCAAGTTGGTCCCAGTGGCTCTAACCTTGATCCTAGCTCTCCAGTGGTGACAGGATCAGAGCAATTTAAGAGCCGGGGTCCCCTTCATTTCCCCTTCTCACGACTTGACTCTCGCTACAGATGCTTCCCTTCTGGGTTGGGGAGCCCACATGGGCGACCTTTCCACTCGGAGTTTGGTCCCCCCAGGAATCACTGCTCCACATCAATTTGCTGGAACTCAGAGCTGTCTTTTTAGCTCTTCAAGCTTTTTCTGCATCTGTCCATGACAAGGTGATACAAGTCAGAACAGACAACACCACAACAATGTGGTACATCAGCAAACAGGGGCACTCGGTCTTGACCTTGTGCACCGAGGCAATGAAGTTGTGGTCTCTGGCCTATTCCTGAACACTTCCCTCATAGCAGTTCATCTTCAGGGAAGGACAATGTCCTAGCGGATGCCCTCAGCAGGATTTCCCAGGGCCATCACGAATGGTCCTGGATCCTCAAGTGCTGGGGATAGTTTTTGCCAGGTGGGGCATCCTCAGATAGATCTTTTGCAGCCCCAGACAATCACAGACTTCCTCTGTTCTGTTGCAGACCTCCAGTGCTGGACTCAGTTCCCTGGATGCCCTTCTTCTGGATTGGGAGGAAGTTCCTCTATGCTTTCCCTTTCCTCTCCTATTCAAAGTACTAGTCAAAATCAGATCTCAGCCTTGCAGGGTGATTCTGATTGCCCCGGATTGGGCCAGGCAGCCCTGGTACCCACTCCTTCTGTCTCTGACAGTCCATCTTCCCTGTGCCTCCCCAGGAATCACAATCTGTTGACTTGTGCCCAGGGAAGGGTTTGGTATCCGGACCTCAAATCCCTCAACCTCAAGGCCTGGCTCTTGAGGAGTTAGAGTTTGCTGATTTACACCTCTCTCAGGGTGTTCTTGAGATCCAAAGGCTTCCAGAAAGCCTTCCACTAGAGCTACTTATAGTTCTAAATGGAAAAGGTTTTCCATTTGGTGTGCTGGGAAAATATTTCCCAGAATCTGCTGAATTGCCCATTTTGTTAGATTACATGGTACATCTTAATTCCTTGGGTCTCAGACCAGCTACCTTGAGAGTTCATTTGGCAGCTGTGTCTGCTTTTGTGTCAGCAGGAAAGTCATCCCCTTTCCTCTCATCCTGTGTTTTCCAAGTTTTTAAGGATTACTCCATACTAATCCTCCTTTCGGAACCGCCCTGCTTGGGACCTTAATGTTTGCATTGCCCAGTTAATGCAACCCTTTTGAACCTCTGTCTTCTGCAGAGCTTAGCACCTAACTTGTAAAACTGTTTTCTAGTGGCTATCACTTCTGCCAGACGCATAAGTGAATTGCAAGCCTTGTCAGTGGAGACTGACTTTATTTCTTTCCACAGGGATAAGGTAGTCCTTAGGACTAATAGGAAGTTTTTGCCTAAGGTGGTTTCAGATTTCCATCTTAATCAATCTATCTCCTTCCAGTATTTTCACTGATCACTCCTCTCGGTGAGAGGAGGTTGCACAGCCTGGATGTTAAGAGAGCTCTTAGTTATTATATAGAGCGTACCAAAGGTCACAGGTTCGAATCCCTCCAACTTTTCCTTACCTATGGTGAAGTTGGGAAAGGCAAACCTGCCACTAAGAGATCAATAGTCAGGTGGATTGTCTCTTGTATCCAATTTTGTTATCAGAAAGTGGGCAGAGCCCCCCCCCCCCGGTTTGAGGGCTCATTCTACCAGGGGTACAGCTGCGTCTCTAGCTGCTGCCAGAGATATCCTTTATTAGAGATTTGCCAGGCTGCTACTTGGAAAGCGGTACACACTTTACCAAGCATTACTCCTGGATGTCCAGGCCAGGAGAGATGCTCGGTTTGCACAGCTGTTCTTCAAAACCTATTCCTCTAAGTAGGTTCTGCCTCCTCCATGGAGGTACTGCTGTGTATTCTGCTAATGTCTATAATATAGCAAGACTTCATATTGTTTGAAGAAAAATTACTCACCTTAGTAATGTTGTTTCTTCTAATGGAGTCTTGCTGTATTATAGACCTCCCCAACCTGCCCTCTCAGAACCTCTACTGGTTGGTGGGCAACTTAGTGTGGGCACTACTTATGTCCTGTTAGCATTTTTGTTCCTTTGGGACTTTGGGGGTGTGTATGTGTACGCTGGTGTGTGTTTTATTATACTTATGTTCCATTTTCATATTATTAGAATGGTGTTAGTATTTCTGGTCCCCTGACTTGAGTCTTGGGTGTTGGGACCATCAACGGTTGTTATTATTTAGGTAGCCATTTGGCTAGTGTAGGTTACAGCTTCCACACAGACCTTAGTGAGTTTGGCTCGTAAAGATCTGACAGTTCAAGTTTGAAATGACACAGATAGAGCTGCTCTCGTGCCAAAATTCTATTTTGGAATGGTTTTAACCATTTCACTCCGGGGCAGTTCTAGAGCTGGAACAAACTGCTAATGTCTATAATATAGCAAGACTCCATTAGAAGAAACAACATTACTAAGGTGAGTAATTTTTTCTTACTGTGTACACTTCACTTGATTGTATAACTGCACTGCCGTGTTTCCCCCCACCCCCCGGGTCGCACCTGGAAATGAGCTCTGGCTCAGTGTTCCTTTCCCAGTTTATCAACATGTTAAGTCAATAAATAGATAAATAAATAAATGTGATCCTGTGCAATGTTCACCAGTGTCTACCATGCCTCCCAAACTTCCTGGTCCGGGCTGCTTTTCCCCCAGCTACTGCCAGGGACAAGGCAAACTTTCGGCTCTGCCCACCCTCCCCCACCCCTCAGAGGAGGAGGAGGAGAAAGAGAGCAATCCTACGGATGTGTGATCCTCCTCCCCTGGCCAGCCCTCCGGGTCATCAGCATTGCAAGCGTTAGTGCTGTGCTATTGGGCCCGCATACTTTTATTCCTGTTTAATTATTTTAGTGCCCATTTTATAAGCAGAACAGCACTGTGGGGGGGGGGCATAAGGAATATGTGCACTTGCAAGGTGGTTAAAGGCACTTCATAAAGCCTTGTGTCTAGCAATAATCTGAAGCAAGTAAATATTCCTTTAAGACTTCACACCCCATTGTATGTTATCCCTTACATTTGGTTCTTTTTATAGAATTCATTGGGTAGGGAGTTTACTGTGAAAAGCCACTGCAGGAGATTTTCTACGTTGTAATGTCATCTACAGCTTACAGTTTGTTTCCTTTGCATGACAGGTATAACAATGTAGTTACCAGTCCGGCCCAGTTTTAGCTGGGCAGATTTCTTCACATCCCTGTTTTTCCAGAAAAACCTGTTGGTTTCTGCTACGCTTGTAAGGGTAGGAAAATGTATGTTAATACCGTAGCAGAGACCACTCTCACAGTTGTAATACTGGTCTCAAGTGTTTTCTTAGGCTATGAGGAGCAATTCTGATACCTAAAGGATTTTTCCATGACGGAAGCATTAACTTATTATAGACCCATCAGTTTAACCTCAGTGGTGGGAAAACCCATGTAGAGTATACAAAAGGAATGATTGGGGGTGTACTTGGAGGAGTTGGGAGGTTTGGATAGTCGGCAACATGGGTTTGTGCCACGTAGAGCATGTCAAACCAATCTTGTGGAGTTCTACGAATGGGTAACATCAGAACTGGACAGGAGAAAGCCTGTGGATGTATTATTCTTGGACTTCAGCAAGGCATTTGACTCTGTTCCCCACAATGGTCTGGTGGAGAAACTGATGGGGTTGGGAGTAAGCCCTTTGATGGTCAGGTGGATTGAAAACTGGCTTGCTGGATGCACTCAGAGAGTAGTGGTCGGTGGGGAGCTCTCGAACTCTAGAGAGGTCGGTAGTGGGGTACCGCAGGGCTCGGTCCTGGGTCCAATCCTGTTTAATGCATACATATCAGACATCGGGGAGGGTATAGGGTGTGAAATTAGTCTCTTCGCTGATGACTCCAAGATGAGAGCAGTAGTTGAGGGGGAAGAGGGGAGGCTGGCCCTGCAAGGGGACCTGGACACCCTGGAAAGCTGGGCTCACACATGGAAATTAAATTTCAATATCACCAAGTGCAAGGTGTTACATCTTGGGTGGGGAAACTGTAAACACAGGTACACCCTGGGAGGAGAGGTGCTGGAGGCCTCAATAGGGGAAAAAGACCTAGGGGTCATGGTGGATGCATGTATTAATAACTCTGAGCAGTGCAGGAGAGCGGCTAGCAAGGCAAACAGGATGTTGGGATGCATCGTAAGGGGGATCACCTCTAGGAGCAGGGAAGTGATTCTGCTGCTGTACAATGAAACATAGAAACATAGAAGTTGACGGCCGATAAGGACCGCAAGACCCATCCAGTCTGCCCATTTCTTTTTCTACCTTATAAATGTGCCATCGGCCTTTGCTCTGTCAGTGGCCTATCTATTCATAGTCATTTGTATTGCTCCCTTATGCCTATCCCATGCCTGTTTGAAGCCCTGCACTGTATTCATAGCCACCACTTCTTGTGGTAAGCCATTCCATGCATCCACCACCCTTTCTGTGAAAAAGAATTTCTTCACATTCCCCCTTAATCAGCCCCCCTCTAATCTCATGCTGTGTCCTCTTGTCCTGCTATTTTTCTTATATTTAAACATGTTAGACTCTTTCACCTTGTTAATGCCCTTAAGGTGTTTGAATGCCTCGATCATATCACCTCTCTCCCTCCTTTGCTCAAGGGTATACATATTGAGCTCTGTTAATCTGTCCTCATATGTCTTCTGTTGCAGTCCCTGCACCATTTTGGTTGCCCTTCTCTGGACTGCCTCAATTTGGTAATGTCCTTGTGAAGGTGTGGCCTCCAATACTGCACACAGTACTCCAGATGGGGCCTAACCAGTGTCTTGTAAAGAGGGATTATTACCTCCCTCTTACGACTTGTGATACCCCTACTAATACACCCTAACACCCCCTAGCCTTACCTACTGCTTTAGAGGTCTGCTTGGATGATTTCAGGTCATCAGTGATGATGATGCCCAAGTCTCTTTCTTCCTTTGTGACTGCTAGCAACTCCTCCCAGGCTATAGGTGGCTTCAGGGTTTCTCTTCCCTATGTGCATGATTTTGCACTTCTTTGCATTAAATCCCAGTTGCCACTCTTCTGACCATTTTGCTAGTTTATCCAGATCTCTTCTCATTCTGCTCACCCCATCTGGATCATCTACTCTATTGCAGATCTTGGTGTCATCTGCAAACAGAATGGACTGGTTAGACCACACCTTAAGTACTGTGTACAGTACTGGAGACCACACTTGAAGAGGGACATACAGCTCTTGGAGAGGGTACAGAGGAGGGCAGCTAAGATGATATGAGGACTAGGGGATTTGACGTGTGAGGGCAGACTTGAGGAACTCTGCCTGTTTTCATTGGAGGAGAGGAGAGACGGGGGGACATGATTGAGGTCTTCCAGTACCTCTAGGAAATAAATACAGTAAACATGGAGGGGATCTTTAGACTAAAGCAGGGAGGTATCACCAGAGGGCATGGTTTGAAGTTGGAAGGTGGAAGAGTGAGGGGGAAAAGAGTAGGAGGTTTTTCACTGAGAGGGTGGTGGACCCTTGGAATGCACTATCTGGTGAGCTGGTTCAGAGATCCACAGTGGAGGGCTTCGAGAGAGGGTGGGACAGACACAGAAAGTGGATATGTCAGATGATGGCCTGGCCCAGGGGGTTCTGGAACACAAGGGGGGGAGGGTCTCGGCACCCAACTAGGGATCTGAGGTTCGAACAGACTCAATAGACTGTAAGGCCTAATCTGCTGGCAATTAGTATGCTAGTATTATTGATCAAGGTCGATCAACAATATTTTAAGAATTTAAAAACCCTCCTCAGAACACGCGCCCCTGCACCTGAGACCCTCTTTACTGAATCAGCATCTCTCACACTGGTAAAAGGAGTGTTCCCATAGTCAGAAGTGCTCCATCCACCTATAATATTCACAATCATGTCTAGGTATTGGCTAATGAATATTACCTACTGCTGTTGAATATTCATCCTCTAAATGCCAATGATGAATTCAGATTGGATGCTTGTTGCCCCCATATTTCGACACCCAAAAAATGGTACTAATTTTGGACACAGCCTTTTGCTTATGTCCATTTCAGGGTTTTGCAAATCTTGCCCAAAGGATTCGACTTTGACACCCAAGACCTTAAATGGGTTTGTCTCTGCTCTGTCTTTCTAAGTTCCTGTCCTAAGGTTATATCTTGGCTTCCACTCTCAGGTCCTCCTTGGAATAGCTATTGCCAGTGCCGAGAAAGGATGGGGCCTGATAAACAGTAACAGTCGGGGGGGTGCACAAAAAGCTGGTGCTGTTTGCAGGGGGTGCGTCCCCCCACCCCCCGCAGTAGTGTTGCACAGCCTATTCTAGATGTTGGTGGTTGCACAGAATGTGTGCCCACTAACATTGTGGAATACACCAGTTGAAGGCATTGGTCAGTATCAGGCACACAATGCCATGCCATGGACACTGTTCTGGGCTACCAGTGAAACAAAAGTTGCCTTCTTCAAAGGTATGGCTATCTCGATTTCTCTTGTCACACAGTGGTCCTGCACAATAGTCTTGCGGCCATGAACAGTCTCACGTGTTTTTTCCTTTCCTGGTATTCAGTGAAACCCAGCTATCCCAGTCCCATCCCTGTCATTCATGTTGGGCCCAATGCACGAATCGCACAAAGTGGCTACACACATGCACAGCTGGGGTGCGCAACCACTCCATGCCCTATGCACCCTCCATGTGGAATGCACGGGGGGGGCATGCAGCACAGACACACCCGATCCCCGGGCTGAACTCAGCAGCAATGCACCGGGCAGGTGAGGCTACGCACCATGCAGCAGAATGGTGTGGTTCTGGCATGGGTGCATAGAAGGTGGTGGGTACGCCAAGAAGCCCCAGTCATAAATCCCTTATGCACCCCATGCACATGTCACAGGAGTGGGCATGCTGCCTGCAGTAGGCACCAGGGACATGGGACAGGGATGCCAGAAGTCACCCACCCACCCCAGCACACAGTAGTGCATATGGTGACCTCCCCAACCCCACCGCACACTTAGCCCATGCAGAGGCAGGGGAACGGGCACAGGACTGTGCCCCCCCCAGCTGCACCCATCGGTATTCCCCCTACCAGTGGTGCTGGTCACCCTGACCCCCCTCTGCCTGGCGGTTTGCCCCCTCACCTGTCCCACTGCACCAATCGGTGCTGACGGTGGGCCGCCGGCACTGCCCTCCCTCACTTGCCGCAAGCTGTCAGGTTTCCATGGGGCATGCAGCCAATGTGTGCCCTGCCGCGCAAGGGATCCAGTGAGGATCTCGGTCTGGGCATCCAATAGGATGCCTGGCTGGACCCTTGACCCCAGCCACCCTGTAGAGTCCTGTGTGCTGGGGGGATAGGGCCATGGACAGGTGGCAAACAGTCGTGAATGCCACCGGCGTGCACCTGTCCGTGGGTGCGCAGCTATGTGGGCAGGGGGTATGCACGGATTCTGTGTACCTCTGCCCCTTCATGCATAGGGCCCGTTGTTTGGAAGCACACACCCTACTCTGTGCTAGGACACTGATTCTGGTTCGCAAGGCAATGGTCCCTTGAAGAACTGCTTTTTAAGCAATAAAGCATGACCAGTGGTTAGACTAGCAGTCTGTTAATCACCTCCAAGGGGCTTAATGTGGCATGAGGTGCAGCTAAGTGCCATATTGTGATTGACTGTTAATCCTCCTCCTGAGAATGCCTTATTGCTATTACAAAAACTGATTTCAAAATAAAAGTGTTAGAAGGCTACCTTTTGAATGTTTTCCTCATTTGGAGGTCGATTTTTAATATACTAGTTCATCTACCAGCTGTTTAAGAATGCTGGTTCAGAATCAGAATGAATCATTCCAATCGTTCATCAGTGCTAGAGAATGGAATGCTGACAGGGAAAATTAATGCACCATGGTAATCAGGCTATACAAGACAGTGTAGCAGAGATTACTGTAAGACTTTCAGAATGCCAACAGCCAATCAGAATGGAACATTTCTGAGACCTTTTTAAGGCTGTGGGCAGAGCCTACAGCCCTTCTATCATCTATAGCTATAAAAATGGCTTTTCCTAGAACTTCCTTTTTAGACGTGTGTGTATTCCTCCACAGCTGCAAAGTAGTGCATTCCCCCTCTGATTTTTGCTATCTGTTGCTCTATGTTAAAGGCATCTGAAGGGGGGAAGGGAATGCTACTGTATCATACCTCAGAACTTCTCAGGATATTAACAAAAAAAAACTTTTTAAACTGCTGTTTCTATCATCTGTTCAGCTCAGTATAACAGATGTGTTCTATTTCTTTTAGCAACCTAGGGGTTAACTCATTTCCTCTAGGTTTTTGTGAAAATGAAAGTTAGACTCGGTGTCAGATTACAGACAGCGGCATTGCAGTTTATTAGCTGACATTCCTTTCCACAGGAAAGTTGGAGGCAAGCACAGGAAACAGAAGACTGTTTTTTTCTCATTTTATAATATCATGTACTGAGTGTGTATTTAGTTGCAGGGTCATGGCCTTGAAGAAAATAATAACATTTATGCAACTTACTCAAGATTCCATCAGGTGGTCAGAAAAAAGTCTGAGAGAATTTGTGTAAAAACTAACAAATGAAAGATACAGAAAATAGCATGCACACTGGCCTCTGAGACTGGAAGGTCAGAAGGCTGCCGGTTCTATCCCCACACTAGGCATGTGGGTTAAAGAGCTTGTGTACTGTCTAAAACTAATATGAGATTTTAAACACAGTAACCACTACCTTTTATATTTGAGGTATTTTATCTTTTCCCTTTGTTTAATTAGAAGATTGTTTACCTGATGTTAATATGTGTGATATGTGGAACAGCACTCTGTGTGGCAGCTGACATAGCTAGCTGTACTGCCCCCACTACATCATCAGCATTGTGACCTCACTGATTGTGACATCACTGCTACTCAGGGACAGCAATTCAGTGACTGCCAGGTCATTCACATGTGATTTCACTCTCACCTTGACATATAATTTTAATACCTAACAGCAAATGAGAGCCCTTTTCCTGATAAAAGGCTGCCAACATATTACATTTAAATAAACAACAAAGTCACAGATAAGGAACTAGTGGCTTATGGAAAAATCTACAGGGATTTATAGAGGGATTTGATGCTACCTCTATGGGGAAAAGACAGGAAAAATGAGGACTTGTTACAGGAAAATGGTTATTTGGATTATGGGAGCACTGTGATGATTGTGACTAAGTAGCACTATATGGCACCAACAAGAAAATGACTTTGGTCATTGTAGCTCTTCGCAGCCCTAACGGCTCTGGCCAGAGTTTGTTTATAATAGTAGTTCTTCTGTCTACTGGATAGCTGTGCTTTGCGACCGGGGGGTGTGGATGCCAAAGAGCAGCTGGGCACAGCACTGTGGCTCCGTGCATACTGGCACCTTCGTGAACAGGGCTTCCTCTGCCCCTTTCCCTGTGTTGTTGCACTGACCTGTGTGACGGCACAGGGAAAGACTTGCAAACATTTTGTGTATTGCACAAAGGGATGCAAATTAGCTATGTGCCACAAAGTGCTCATTGCAACCACTTTGAGGTGCATAATTGTGACTGTATATGGGATGGGAAGTCTGCAGGAGACTCTGCCTTTGCAAATGTGGCTTTGCAAGACTGGAATGCTCTCCGGGAGGAGATTTTTATAGCTTGTCATGCATTAAGTTGAAGAAACATTTGGTGGAAAATGGGTGACCCTTGGGTATAATCTCAAAATTTGTTTGCATGAAACTTCTGAAAACAACTCTTTAAACAGACTTTTTTGATTTAATTGTTGGCTGAAACATGCAGGAAATGTTGGGTAATATGCAGCCTAAATGTGTGCATCATTCTGAGCCTTCTGGGAAGGTTGTATTAGAAACAAATAGAACCATACCAAATGGCCTAATCTGAAGCTCGGAGATGGGTAGCAAACCTATACAAACACTAAAATCCATGCGTGATGTGCAATCACATGGAAACGTCGGTTTGCAGACTATCCTGCTGAACTGAACTGTCACGTGAAGCTTTCTTTGCAAAACTAGGCCCCAATGAAGGAAATTACAAAGCAGCATCATTTTTGTGCAGGGCATTCACATCATGCGATATTGGCTGGTACTGCAATAACCTTTGAGCTCAGACTAGGCACGTACTTTGAAGAAAATGGGGTTACAGGGTATACCCACTGAGCTAGTGGGAGGGAGGAGCTCTACTGGCCAAAAGTTTTCTTTCCTCTCTAAAGCATATATATATATATATATATATATATATATATATATATATATATATATAGTGTCCATGAGCCAATCAGAGCACAATATATGAGACTATTAATTTATTATAAGCTATCCATGATATATATATATATATATATATATATATATATATATATATAGTCCATTGACAGACTAAAGGCCTATGGCACATTCATAAGGTAGAAGAAAATTGGCAGACTGGATGGGCCTTACAGTCCTTATGTGCCATCAACTTCTATGTTTCTGTTTCATTAGCCAATCAGAGCACAGGATATGAGACTCTTAACTTATTATAAGCTAGCCATGCCATAACCACATTATAAGGAAAGGGAAAGGGAACATTGTTTAACCAGGTATAGCACACAGAGCCAAAGTTTGTTTCCAGGTGTGACCTGGGAGCACAAGAAAGTTAAGTGACTTGCTTAGGATCACACAGTATGCACCTAGGCGGCTGTGGGATTCAAACCCAGGTCTCCAGATCTGCACCTCAGAACCTTAACCCACTGCGCTATACTGCCTCCCAATATAAGACATTTCTGACAGCAGTGGAATGATTTCCACAAAATATATTGCATCTTTGAAAGGATGGGCTTCAAAGCTTACCTTTGCACAGAGCATTGCACCTGCGACACTTGGGAAGGCAGTTGTCAGATTCTGTGTAGGTTCCTTCAGGACAGCTTTCACACCGGTTTTCATTGCTTAAAAAAAGTCCTTTTAGAACAGAATAACAATCAAAGAATACTGTAAATATGCAAGTTCATACACAAGAATGCATTCTATAATCAAGCTTATTCCCTTCTTAGAGCTGCTTGCTGCTGTGACTGTGAGGCAGTCATTATCCCTTACTCCAAGGCTACCTCCTAATCACACTACCCACTCACAGGGCTGGCCCCGACAGTGCCTAAGAGCACCCTCATGGGCACAGTTAACTTACCCTGGAAACATTTTATTTTTTTTATTTATTTTATTTAAACAGCAGTTTGGAAAACCTTTGAGCCATAGGCTCATTTACAAAGGTACCTTGTCACAGTAAGACAAACGAAAATACACAGTATAACAGTACAACACATAAGCATAACAGTAAATTAAGACATAGATACAAACAAGCTGGTACAGGTAGGATTGATGCAAACAATACCAGAGTTATGTTGTCCTTAGCAGCTTAGTAATAAGCTTTGTCATAAGTATTGAGTACGGCTTTGACTAGTGGCAATTACAGCATCGGGTGTTAATAAGGTGGTTACGTAAGGAAGTTTTGAAGCACGATATAGTTGGAGCCTCAGAGATGGAGGGGGGCAGTGTGTTGAACCAGGAGGGGCCCTAAAGCTGAAGGCTCTTTGGCCGTGAGAGGTCCTAGCTCTAGGGATAACAAGAGAGGTTTTCCCAGAGGTCCGAGTATGAACTAGTGGGACAGAGCGGCAGATGGTGGTGGTCAATCCTGGTGGGGATAGCCCAAGGAGGGTCTTTTTGTAAGGGTACAGGTCAGATATTTGAGGCGCCCACAAGATCAAGTACCAGCTTTTAGCGACAGTAGACAGGTGTGTGTCAGCCTAGGTGCTCCAGTAATTAACCTGCAGGCCTTATTCAGAGTAGTGCGTAATTTTATGGAGTGCGGTCTGATCAGCAGCACCATACACCGGCAGTCCATAGTCCACTAGGGACAGGATAGAGGAGGTGACTGCGAGTCGAAGAGCCTCCGGGGGGAGGCAGTGTTTATACCGATGTAAGATGCCCAATCGGATATTAGTGGCAGTGGCTAGGGCAGCGGTGTGTCCATGGAAGGAGAGGGAGGGTCAAAATGGATCCCTAGGTATTTATAGGAGCAAACTTGTTCGAGTGGGAAAGAGGACCCAGAGTGAATGAGGAGTTTGAAGTTGCAGGACTTGTTTTGGGGATGAGTGAAGAACATGGTTTTTGTTTTTTTAAGATTTATCACCAATCTATGTTCCTTGAACCAGCCCTCGGCTTCAGTGAAGGACTTCTGCAGCGAGTCCTGGAGGGCAATAGGGTTACGACTTGAGGCAAAGATGACTGCATCATCAGCGTACAATAGAATGTTCCCCGAGCAAGAGCGTGGAAGGGTGTTAAGGTAAAGGGAGAATAGTAAGGGGCCCAGAATGGAGCCCTGGGGAACCCCAGAAAAGATGGGACAGATGTCTAAGTAGGTCCCATTAATTTTTACACGCTGTGAGCGGTCAGACAGATAACTGGTGCACCAGGAGATAGGCCCAGCAGCAAACCAGAGAGACTAAGGCATCAAGAAGGAGGGTGGGAGACAGTGTCAAAGCTTTCGAGAGGTCAATGAAAACAGCACCAGCCAGAGAACCAGTGTCTAAGGAGGAGTGGAGAAAGTTGGAGAACTCTAGGAGGCTGTGTTGGTACTGTGGCCCGCTCGGAAGCCATGCTGCTCAGGACAAAGGACATTGTAGGTGGAGAGGTAGTCAGAGATTTGAGAGGCCACCACTTTTTCCAAGGCCTTGGAGAGAGGAGAGAGAATGGAGATCGGTCGATAGTTTCCAGCCACAGTCCTATCACCACCTTTAAAGATAGGGGTGACAGTGGCAACTTTCCAGGCAGTTGGAACCTTCCCCAGGCAAAGAGAGTGGTTGATGAGGCATGTGATCGGGGTAAGGACTGTGTCTAAGACCAGCCGTAGGATACACGGATCCAGGGTGTCACTGCCTGTACTATTACTCTTGAGGGCAGTGACAAGGTGCGGCCTAAGTTCTTGGGCAGAAACACAGGAGGAGAAAATAAGGGCAAGAAAGATTTGAGCAGGTGCTGGGGAGGAGGTCAAAAATTTGTAGGGAGGATAGGGGCTAGGGTCAGTGAATGAAGTGTTGAGGTGGTTGGCTATGAGGGCTGGGTCTGAGGAGATCACACCATTAATGTTGATCTGGGTGGGTGGGGAGGAGTGTGCACTCCCATTTAACTGTTTAATGTTATCCCAGAAGGTTCTGGGGTTCCCCCATGAGGCAGTGAGTGAGGACCGATAGTGCTCAGACTTGGCCTTATTGATGGCCCGAGTGCACTTGTTTCGGGCGGCAGCATATAACCGCCTGTCATTGGCCAGCCAGTCTCAATGGCATGGTGCCACAGGTTGTCCCTATGTTTGAGCTGGTGGATCAAAGCTGGGGTTACCCAAGGGGCATTCTTCCTTTTAGAACGGTGGGTCAACATTGGGGCAAAGATATCACAGGCATTATTAAAAGTTTGGGTAAAGAAGGAGAGAGCTGTGTCGATGTCAGGAGTTGCCTGTATAGGAGACCAGTCAATTTGGGACAGAAGTTCCTTAAGTTTTATTAGTCCACCAGGTATTAGACGCTGCGGCATGTGGACTTGTGCTATGGGTTTGGGGACTGAGGATGACCAGTGGAATAGAATGGGGAGTGATCGCTGAGAGAGTCTGGGAGGACTTATACATTGGGGATCCGATTGAGACGGTTGGTGAGTACCACATCAAGCAGGGTACTGGAGCCTCTCTTGGGGTTAGTCCTGGTAGGGTGGGTAACTAGTTGCGTTAGGTCTATTGCTGAAAAGGAGTCTCGGGTAGAGGAGGAGGAGGAGGGGCTGAGCCAGTTGACATTTAAGTCACCCACCAGAATTTGATCAGCGGAAGGAGGTAGAGAGGTAAGGTATTCTGTAAGAGAGGCAATGGCTTGCGTTTGGTCCCTGGGGGGCACGTATGCAGTAGTCAGATAAAGGGTCCCTTTAAAGGGTCAGGGTTGGTTTCAGCGTGGCGCCTGGGCCCTGGGTCAAGGATGGGGAGTGGGCAGGGCTGAGTGGAGAGATTCCTTGACATAAATAGCGCAGCCGCCGCCCCGTCTCCCAACACGGTCGGACCGGAAAAGGGTGAAACCAGGAAGGGAGACTAGGGAGTCAGGGGAGGATTTCGACAGCCAAGTCTCAACCAGGGTGATGACATCAGGGTTAACATAGAAACTGATGGCAGATAGGGACCGTTAGACCCACCAAGTCTGCCCTGCTGCAAACAACACAGACCCTACTTGATCTCCGTCTTTGTTCCCTTTCTTATTGCTTGGGTTCCCCTATGACTATCCCATGCATTTTTGAGACATCGGGCATTGATGTGGATAGTACTGAAATCCCTTGCCAGCCTCAAGAAGGGTCTCTGGGAACTAAATGGGAAGTAATAGTGCTTCAAAAGGTGCTCCAGCTAATACCAGCTCCTGCAATCGAGTATTAAGTAATTGATTCGGTATTGCACTTTAGAACTCGGCCACAGTGGTGGCTAGGGAGGAAAGTAGAGAGGGTTTCACTGTTCACCATGTCTGGGGGAGGAGTGGTGACTGCAGTGCTACAGGGACAGCCCCCAGTCAGGGGGTGCAGAGTGGTTGTTATGAAAGGAGAACAAAGGGGAAGGATGCAGACAAGATAGTCAAAATTGTCAGGGAACAGGCAAGTGAGGAGTACTGGGTGTAATTGTCCACCTTGGGTGAATGATCTGGTAGACAGTACCATAACATGGGGACATGATAGGAATGTTTAAGTACCTCAGTGAAATCAACAAAGTCCAAAAGGGTAGCATCTTTCAGAAAAAGAGACATGCAAGAACAAGGGACACAATTTAAAGATGGGGGGGTTCAGGGCAATGTAAGGAAGTACTATTTCACAGAGAGGGTAGTGGATGCATGGAACAGCCTTCCTGAGGAGGTTGTGGGGTCTAAAACTGTGGCAGAATTCAAGAATGCATGGGACAGACATAAGGCAATTCTTGTGGGGGGGTAGGAAGAAATAGGCTGTTGGTTAACTAGGATCTGCAGCTTATCCTGTAGGTAGGGAAATGGGCAGACTAGATGGGCCAAGCGGTCCTTATCTGCCGTCAAAGTCTATGTTTCTATAAGGGAGGGCAAGGACAGAATTAGAAAGGTGGACAGTAGTTTCAAACAGGTGATTACTTCAGTCACAGTGTTAAAAGGTAAGTCTGCACTTCAGCATGTATGTTCATAAATATGGTGTTTCAACTTTTGTAGTTACTAGAGAATACTTTATTCATTTTCAATGTTCCTTTCAAAGGTTTAACACACATCTTGGTAGCATATCCAAAATGTCTGTATAAAAAGCATTTGCCTCTTCCCAGTTAACCTCACAGTGCTTTTGCTGATGTCATAAATGACAATTGTGAGGTCAGCAGGAGCAATTCAGATACATTTTGAAACACTCAATGAAATAAGTACTGCAATATCTGCAACATTTAGTAGGCCAACAACAAGGATAATTAAAAAAAACAGAAACAAAACTAGAAAGCACTAAAGTTAAATCATAATTGGTGTAAATCTAGTAGTTTTGGCCTACCTAGTAGTGGGGAGTAGTGGCCTACCTAGATTTTAGAAAGGCATTTGACACAGTCCCACACAAAAGATTAATGTACAAGTTAGCCAGCCTTGGAGTGGATCCCAAGGTGGTAGCCTGGATAAAAACTTGGCTGGACAACAGGACGCAAAGGGTAATAGTAAACGGAGTCCACAGTGAAGAAAGGAGGGTAACTAGTGGGGTACCGCAGGGTTCAGTACTGGGACCAGTCCTCTTTAATGTCTTTATAAGAGACATTGGAGAGCATCTGGAAGGAAAAGTACGTCTCTTTGCAGATGACACAAAGATCTGCAACAGGGTTGATACACATGTAGGGGGGGGTGAAAAGGATGAAAAGGGACATGGCAAGGTTGGAGGAATGGTCAAATGTACAGCAGCTCAGAGTCAATGCAAAGAAGTGCAAGGTAATGCACCTGGGAAACAAAAACCCAGGGGAGAGTACACACTGGGGGGTGAGATACTAACAACAACAAAAATTGAAAGGGACCTGGGAGTAATGATATCAGATGACCTTAAGGTAGGCAAGCAATGTGAGAAGGCAGTAAGGAGGGCTGGGGGGATACTGGGACGCATAGGGAGAGGCATCAACAGTAGAAAACAGGAAGTTGTTATCCCTCTGTACAGACAGTTGGTTAGAGCATATCTGGAGTACTGTGTGCAGTTCTGGAAACCCCATCTCCGCAAAGACATAGACAGAGTGGAGGCCGTCCAGAGGAGGGCAACCAAAATGGTTCAGGGTCTGCAGCAAACCATATGAAGAGAGACTAAAGCAGCTTAATATGTATACCCTTGAGGAAAGGAGGGAGAGGGGGGACATGATAGAAACTTTTAAGTACCTCAAGGGAATTAACAAAGTCCAAAAGGTAGCATCTTTCAGAAAAAGAGATGTGCAAGAACAAGGGGGCACAATTTAAAGATAGAGGGGGGACGGCTCAGAGGTAATGTGAGGAAGTATTTTTTCACAGAGAGGGTTGTGGATGCATGGAACAGCCTTCCTGAGGAGGTTGTGGAGTCAAGAACAGTGGGAGAATTCAAGAATGCATGGGACAAACATAAAGCAATTCTAGTGGGGGGTAGGAGGAAGTAGGCTGCTGGTTAACTAGAATCTGCAGCTTATTCATCAGGTAGGGAAATGGGCAGACTAGGTGGGCCAAGCGGTCCTTATCTTCTGTCAAATTCTATGTTTCTATGTTTTTTTTTTTTTTTGGATATTCTGTTTATTAAAAGTTTTCTATCACAAAGACATATACATACAACATATGACAAAAGACAGCTACTAACACAGACACACTAATATCCCAGTTGTATTATCAATATCTATCAGATTCTTTTAACAAAGATGCAGTCGAGTGTGCATTACAATCCATATTCTCAGATAAATTCAGGTATTCCTAGTTAATTATACCATACTAAGTATAGAGAGCAATCAGGCAATCACCCACCATTCATGTTATACAGGCAGAGTGGGGCACATGCACCCGACACCAACGCAGACCACTAATACTAGATATTTCCCTCAACAAGAGGGGCAAACCCCTCAGATCCAACCGCCCATCTGGGACTTATATGTCCAGCCCTGTACGGAGCATTAGGTTTTCAGAGATGCTCAGAGATGCCATGAAAGGAGCCCAGTCCCTCAAGAACACCTCCTCCCTATCTTTTACGACCCATGTGAGCCTCTCCAAAGCCAAAGAGTGTATAACCAGTCTTCTCCACTCAGCCAGCATAGGCCCATTTCCAGTGACCCAGGTGTTCTGAATGCAATGCCTGGCCAGCACAAACAAAACCCTTACCCACCTAGGTAAAGGTTGCCACTCCTCTTCTCCTTCAATTATTTCCACCCCAAATAGGCAACCCAGAGGGTCATGGGACAGTCGACCCCCCAACCCCTTATTCACCTCCTGGACTATACCTACCCAAAACTTGACCAAGACCAGGCAAGCCCAGAAGCAATGGAAGAAGGTACCCAACCCTCTACTACATCTTCTGCAATTCGGTGAGACTGCAGTGTGAACCCGATGCACTGCCACTGGTGGCCAATATATTCTATGCAACAATTTGTAAAAGGCCTCCTTAAATTTATTGCATACCATAATTCCCTCCGGCATACCTAGCACTAACTTCCAGTTCTTTTCTAAAATTTGCAGCGCTAAATCCCTCTCCCAAAGAGCCTTTGTGGGGCCTGTTAGGTCTGGAAGGTTTTGCTTGTCCTGTTTGGCTACTTTCCCAATAAATCCTTTTGGGTCTCTCCTGGCCTGACATACCATCCGCTCTATCCGATTTGGGTGCAACCCATCCCTGCCCCCCAGACCCAATCTTCCTAGATACGCTTTCACTTGCAGGTACCGAAATAGATGTGACGTTCCCAACCTCATCTCTCGCCTGATCTTATTAAACTCACTCAACTCCCCTTTCTCCAGTAACATCCCTAAATATTTCACCCCTCCTCTTTCCCATTCCAAAAAAACCCTATCTTCCATCCCAGGGACAAAAAAGAGATTCTTCACAATCGGGAGTAAAACTGTCTCCCTCTGGGCCAATCCTTTCCGTCACCACAGACGATCCCAGGCCTCCAGCATTTCCCGAACTAACGGGTTACTACTTCCCAATTCTCTGTAAGCCTGCAGTCCCCTACTATGAAGGTAGGCCGTAAGCCTTCCTGGAGTCCATTCTTGCTCTAGCCCTATCCAACTAGCCACTTCTGGTCTATGCACCCAATCCGCCACAACTCTAAGTTGCACTGCCCTGTAATACGTGCCCAAATCCGGGAAATTAAGCCCTCTCCTATTTCTATCCACCTTAAGCCTTGTTAGGCTTATTCTAGGCTTTTTCCCCTGCCAGATGAAGTCCTTGACCCCTTTCTCTAACTGTTTCACATCTCCTTGAGTTAGCTTCAACTGCAGCATTTGCATGGGGTATAGGATGCAGGGGATAATATTCATTTTAATAAGATTAATCCTCCCAATCCAAGAAACAGGGAGTTGTATCCATCTCTTAAGGTCTGCCAACACCACTTTGATCAGGGGATGATAGTTCAGCTTATACAGCTCTTCCCACCTCCGCCCTATACGCACCCCCAGATATTTGAAGTCTGTCAGGACAATCCTGAATCCCCTCTGCCGTACCTCCGGACCAAAGTCCGGGAACCCCATAGCTTCAGATTTGCAGACATTAATCTTATACACAGAAAAACCTGCGAACTTATCAATAACATCCATCAGGTGACTCATAGAATTACATATATCCTCTAAAAATAACAGCATAACTTAAGCATAAAGTGCCACCTTATGCTCTCTCCCTTCCACATCACGGACTCCCACCACTCCCTCATGCTGGCGTATCGCTGACACCAGGGGTTCGATTGCCAAGGCAAACAGCAGAGGGGATAGAGGGCACCCCTGCCTCGTTCCCCTCCCCAACCCGAATTTTCCAGAGAGGCAACCATTCACCATCACCCGCGCACTTGGCTTGAGGTACATAGTCCTGACCCATCCTATAAACGGATCCCCCAGACCAAACCGGGCCATCACCTCAAAGAGGTACTCCCATTCCACCCTGTCAAATGCTTTTTCAGCGTCCAAGGAGATCACACCCATCTTACCCCTAGCCTGGCCAGCCTGCCATATGACGTTTACCAATCTACGTACATTATGGTAGGACTGTCGCCCCTTGATGAACCCGGTCTGGCCCAGGTGGATCACCTCTGGCAGGATATCCTCCAGCTGGGCGGCAAGTACCTTGGCTAAGATTTTCATATCAACATTAAGGAGGGAGATCGTTCGATAAACTGAACACTCGAGCTCGTCCTGTCCCCCCTTACGTAATAGGCAAATAATAGCCTCATAACATGAGTCAGGTAATTCCTGGATCTGCCCCATCTCTCTTCTCTCGAACACCTTCCTCAGTGCTTCAGCCATCCCCCCCCCCAACCAGGATCCTATAATACTCAACCGAAAACCCGTCCAGACCGCAGGCTCTACCCTCCTATAACTTCTGTATGGCATTTAAAATTTCCCATCTTGAGATAGGCTGACCCAACACTGCCTTCTGCTCATCTGTGATCCTCTGCAAGGGTACCCCATCCAGGAACTCCCAGATACACTCCTTCTTCCCAACATGTTCTGCCCTATACAGCTTTTCATAAAAACTCCCGAAGCAGTCTGCTATGGCCTTGGAGCCTGTAATAATTTGCCCCCCTGCCCCCTTAATCCTCAGTATCCTAGTTGGGCACCTGCCCCCCTTCATCAGTCTCACCAATATGGGTCCGGGCTTATTCCCCCATTCAAACATTCTCCTTGACAAAAGAACCATGCTTTCCCTGCTTACTCTCTTAATAGGGAATTAAGGGCTTCCCTCGCCGTAACCAATAACTTGGAGACCTCTCCCCTTTCTCCTCCCCCTACACATTTCTCCAGCTCTTTCATTTGTCTTTCTAGTTCTTCCCATTTACCCCTCCTCTGTTTTCTAATCTTGGCTACATAAGCAATTATAGCCCCCACATAAAGGCCTTACCTGCCTCCCAAAAAGTGGTACTAGAAACCTCACCCGTGGCATTCGTCTCCTCATAAAGCTTCCATTGCTCCACCAAGTACTGCCTAAATGGGCGATCCCTGGCCAGATATGTAGGAAATCTCCAGACTGCGGGTCTACTCTCACCCCCCCCTGCAATCCTCAGCACCACCATAGCATGATCCGAGATGAAGATGGGACTGTGACTTATCTCCTTAATCCTTCCCACCCAGCTTCTAGGCAAAAAAATATAATCCAAACGGGACCAGGTCTTATGGGGGGTTAGAATAGAACGTGTACTCCTGCCCGGTGAGATTAACTGCTCTCCAGCTATCTACCATATCCAAGTCTGCTATCCCAATTTGCCACTGGCACGTAGCCTCCGTCACCCCCCCCCTTGCCTGCCGAGTGGTCCGCGTTTGCGTCCATAGTCCAATTAAAGTCCCCTCCCATAATGAGCCCAGGAAATTGCTCTCTAACCAGCAGGCCCAGTAAAGAGGAATAGAAGTGCGGGTCGTACACCGCCGGTGCATACACACAACCGAATGTGAGTGCCTCTCCTCACCATACCCCAGTAACAAAAATATATCTGCCCTCCTTAGGATCTCTCACAACTCTTTTCACCTCAAAGAGTAGGTTCTATGCAGGAGTATCGCTATCCCCCCTTTTGTGAGAGGAATAAGAGGCAGCTAGGCACTTCCCCACCCAATTCCGCACTAGTTTGGTATGCTCCAGATCTGTCAGGTGCATCTCCTGCAACAGTCCAACCTGCGCCCCCTTCCTTCTAAGCACAGTTAAAAGTGCGGTCCTCTTCACTGGGCTCGCTATACCTTTTACATCCCAAGATATGACGCTGAGATTTGCCAGATCATCCATCCCACCCTATGAAGCTTTCCCTTTTCCAAACCATTCCTGCTTGACATCGCACTGCACTTATCCAAGATTTCATAATGCTTTCTGGAACACTCATACCCTGCCAATGATTCTTGTACAGTCGACTGCATCCATAAAGATATAACCAGATAACTACAATAATAATACAAACAATAACAAATCTATCTATCATAACATTTATATCAATACAACCCCCACCCCATCCCCCCTCTTCCTCCACCCCCAACTCCTTACACCTTCTACTCTTCCACTCCTCCTCCTCCACTACACTAATTGCTAACATAACACAAGTGTACATTTACAGACAAGAAAAAAAGAAAAAAAAAGGTAAACGTTTAACAACTCTCCTCCACAACCGAGATCACGATCCCACCGCCCCGCCAGCGAGTACCTCTTACGGAAAAATCCCAACCCTGGAGCCCTCACGGAATCAGTCTGAGGCCGAGCAGTATCAGATTATCTTATCTTTGCGGCCCAAAGTCCCCCGTGCGCCCCTCCCTCCACCCACACTCTGCTGCCTATCAATCCATCTCTCTCCCCCTTCCCTAGCCACTCTAGCATATCATCATTACAACTCCCCCCTCCTCCTACATTTGCTTTCTTTAAATCTTAATCATAACACCCCTCCACCGGTCATAACCCCCTCTCGCCTAAATTATCTATTTGTTTGGCACACAGTCCACCTGCTATGTGCGGGTTCGCCTCCCCCACACCCCTGTCCCCCCCTAGAGCAGAATCAACAACCCATCACCACAGCTTTCATCCTCCTCTCCAAACCAACCTGCCCACAGCTGACTCCCCTCAAAGGGATTAGGACCTGCTCACTCCTTTCCCGCTTCCCCATCTCAAACCAAAGCAGCAGACTCGGGGGCCGCCCCACACCAACCAGGGACCCAGGAGGGTCAATATCGCAACCTGCTACCACATCGCCCTTATTCTGTCCTACTATCCTCTCAATCGAGGCCATATTACTCTCGTCCCTTCCCCTATAATGAACCCTGCCTCGGCTCCTCAGTCCAGGCCCCCCGGTCTCGCTCCCCCAAAGTGCCCTGATGATGCGTTTACCAGCACGACCCAAGGTGGAAGCCTGCAATCTCCCCACCCCTCACTGCCTGAGCCTGGCCTATAGAGCCTTCCCTCCCAGCCAAACTGTCCCGCCTGAACTCGAGTGCCCTCCCGAGCCCCCCAGCAACGCCCTTCCTCGCCCCAATCCTGGCAGGCAGTCAGTCTCCCCAGCCCTCCCACTCATTATCTCCCCATCCCCCAGGCCCAGATTAATAGCAGCAGATGTAGTTATTAAAGATCAGACGGTATTGTAGGACAGTATTTAGGCACGGGGCTAGGCTACCATCAGAAAACACGCCAGGCCCGCCCCCGCTCCTACCTTACAGATATCCCCAAAACAGTTCTATGCCCGCTCCCTTCCAGTTCACGGCCTTCAAATGTGCTCCCAAAGTCCACAAGTCCCAAAAAAGCCTCCATTTATGGCAGAGGGGGCCACACCAGAGTCCAATCTCCAGACTGCTCCAGCTCCATCAGTCCAGGAATCATCCATGTCGACTAGGCCAACATCCAACCCCTTCACAGAACAGACACCTTATATAACTGGGGTGCAACGGCGCCAACAGGGACACTCCAAACATCATTTGGTCCATAAACAATGCAAATAGAAACGGTGCACATCAACGGGAAAAGGAAACACAGGCTCCTCTCTACCAGCCCTCTAGCTCTTCATGACTTTCTTACAGCCATTCAGCTCACTCTCCTCTTAAGGGCCTTAACAAACTCCTCCGCTTTCTCGAGCTCCCAAAAAGAGTAGGTCGCCCCTTCGTGCTTGATTCTAAGTGTAGCAGGATACACCAGGAAGTGTTCCACTTTTAGGCTCCTCAGCTGAGCCATCAGCCTATTAAAAGCCTTTCGCTTCTTCAGCAAATGAGCCGAATAGTCCTGTGACAAGAACAGTCTATGGCCTTCGAAACTCAGGGAGCCCTGGGACGTATAAGCCTTCAGTAACATCTCCCGATCCTGGAAGTTGTGGAAACGCATGATAATCTGATGGGGAGGTTGATCCGACGGCAGCCGTGGCATTACTGCTCGATGAACTCTCTCCAACTTGACCTTGCCATTTTTTATGTTAAGGCCCAGCAATTCAGGTAGCATCCTGCTGCAGAAATCCAGGGCATCATTCCCCTCTAGCCCCTCTGGGAGCCCCCTGAGATGCAGGTTTAGCCGCCTGTGGTAGTTTTCTTGGTAATCAAACGCCTCCTTGAACTCCTCCAACTCCCTCTGGAGAGCTTGAACTTGCCCTGGCACCATTAACACCTCATCCTCCAGTCTGGAGATCCTTTCCTCAGCTTCAGTTAATCTGGTGCTGTGCTGCACCTGCTGCTCCAGAACCTCCTGTAATCTGCCATCTAGCTTATCCTCCAGCTTCACAAGACGTGGCTCCAGGGCCGCAATCACTTGCCTTGTGAGCACCTTCCCTAAGGCCGCAACCTCAGCAGTTGAGAGCGAAACTAGGCCTGCATTCTCCCCTCCAGGGCCTGACATTCCCTTCTTGCCAGTTTTCCCGATCGCCCACTGACTTTTGGAGGGCATGGGGGTCAGAAATTCTTCCATCACTCCGTCCGCCATCCAACAATACTGTTTTACTCGCTCCGGGGTAGGAAATTCCTAACTTTATTCTTTATTTACTGGCTGACTCGACAGAGCTAGTGGGAAACGCGACCGCTCAGTTAGCTGCTCATTAGCGCCCCCCGTTTCTATGTTTTAATGTAGCCCAGGCGCCATGTGCCAATGGGCTACTACCCCACCTGCTGGCCTTCTTACAGGTTAAGTGGTCTGGGTCCTGCTACAGTGGCAATTGGGGGTTCTTTCCCAAAGTTATGAATAATAGCATGGTGCCTCCACCCAGAATAAGTTGTAAGTGGGTCAGGTGACTGAATGGTACAGCCCCCTTGGATACTGCACTTACTCACCTCCCCGACCAACCATCCAGCACACTGGATCCCTAACGACCCTTTTCCACTAAATTCCATAAACCTACTAGATGGCAAAATGCAATAGACCTCTCTCAACACAGCAATTTCAACAATCAACTCACAGCTTTATTGGGAGTGAGGGCTAGGAGAGGGGTACCTGGATGAGGGATAGCTGTGGAATAAGACAAAAGGTTAGTGGCAAAATAGCAAACAATAGCCATAAAGGCCCATAGGCCAGTCCACCCTTGGCTGCCCACTCCCCCTGGTACCAATGTTACACCCTGAGAGTTCCCTGGGGTACCTACTGGTTGCAGGCCTGGATGTTGCCATGGGTTTGCTGGCTGTTGGGGCCCTGAAAAGCTTGGGAGAAATGTCTGAAGTAGATTCACACTCCCTTGTTTGATTTTTAGGAACCAGATCCTGGGTACTCAGTTTGCAAGACATAGCTGTGTCTGAAGATATAATTGCCATGTGTCCGGGAGTGTGGAGTTCTGCTCAACAAGTGCAGCAAGGGGCAGAAGGGTGGATGTCTCAGTTTCCTTAGCAGGTTTAATCTTGCTTGAATATCTTGCAGCTTGTCCCCTTGATTGAAGATCTGTCCGTTTATCACCTTCAGCCACTTCTGACCTGTTGCAGAGCTCGATGGCAGGTTCACACCAGCCCCAGAAGGCCCAGACCCGAGAGTGGCTCCACAGTCCGGCTATCCACAAGGGTTGTAGGTGCCCTAGCACCCCAGCAAGCACTGGTGACCTCCTGAGACAGTGGGTCCCACTTGGAAGGGGTTAGCTGGTTCCCTTCCTGGCTCTGGGGGGGGGGGCTCCTTAGCAGTGGAGCTCCCTGCAGTCCCCGCACTGAATCCACGAGTCAATGGGTAGCCAAGCATTTTCCCTCACATCAACAGCAGTGCCAGTTTGCCACAGATTTTAGCTTTCAAGCAACAGCTTCAGTTTGCACTTAGACCACAGCAAACAACAGGGGGTCTGAGCCAGGAAAGCCCCTGCTCTCATTCTGTGCTTTCAGGCTCTAAATGTCCAGAACAACTTCAGTTCAGCTTCAGCTGAGACACAGCTCTCAGCCAATGTGGTCCAGTCCACACAGCAAATTCACCAAACCTGGCTAGCTCCCCCTCCAGAGACGCTTTGCCTCTCCAAATAATTGTCAGAGCCCCAATCTTCAGAGCAGGTCCTCTGCCGCAGCAGTCTAACTCCAAAATGAAACAGCACAGTTTTAGCAGCACAGCTCGATATCCCAGTGCAGGGTCTGTGAAGCAACTATTTTCTCATATCGAAACAGCACAGTTCACAATACCTGGAGAGTTCCCAGATCAGTCCAACCTCTCACTCTCTTGTTTTGATCAAAGTCCCTTTCCATGGTAGCAATCTCCAATTAAGAACTGGGCAAGGTCTCAGATAGTCCATCCCCTCTCACATAGAATCCTCCTGATTCGAGAAGAGCCCAGGAAAGACTGACTCAAACCCAGAAGGTCCTTGGGTTTTCACTCAAGAAGCCAGTCTCCTGGTTGGTTGTTCAAGCCTATTTAGTTATTTATTATGGTCTTGGATTAACACCCTTGAGAACAAGTTCGTTACATAGGTTCCACGTCAGAGAATTAACTAACAGTGATTAAAGCAACAAAGAGACAGAACTGTAAGTGCAGGCAAGTGACACATAGGACTCAGAAATATAGAACAGAATTATAAGCAAAATGCCACAGACAAAGGAATAGAGACACGCTAATAATCATACTACGGGTAGCAAGGAGGGAAATAGGAAATTCAGGAGGACAGATCAACACAAGCAGGAGGGAGTTGGGAGGGAGAAGTAAGGAGCAGTAGAAGAAGTGTTAGCAGGAGGAATGGGATTGAGTGGGATTATAGAGGCTTGGGGGAGCCACACCTGAGCCATATTAAAGAAACATCTGCCAAGAAGGCATTGTCGAAAAATTAGGGGTTGGGGCTGAGAGTTGGTGGGGGGGGGAGTTGAAGGAGGAGAGAATAGGGTCTGGGTTGCAGGAGAGCACAGAACAGGAGAGAAACACCAAGTGCAGGGTACAGGGCCAAGTGGCAACAGGGGATTGATGCCTAGGTATGAGATTAAACAGCAATTGAGGGGTTAAGGGAAGCAGTCACAGCTGGCTTTGGCAGTGAGATGTTTTTGAAGTTCATGAATCAATCATCAATAACCACTGAGATCAATATTTCCTGATCTCTCATTGGGGCATGTGTTAGGTGCCTGAATTAATGAAACTCCCTCTCCCTCTCCCAGAATCCCTTGGGTCCAATTTCAGGCACCTAAGAAGTGGACTGGCCGCTTCTCTTGAGGTCAAAGCATCAACAATATGTCGGCCCCCATTCAGTCGCATGCAGTGTCATAACAGTGTTAACTGTAATGTTAACCACAACCAAAGTATTTATATCTAGCTTACAGTTCCCAAATATATAGTGGGGACTCCTGTCCCCCAGCAAACAACTGCAGAATTACTTCTAGGGGACCTTCCTGGAGCCCGTCACTTGCTCCATTCTCTACCACCCGTGTCAGCAGTTGGCTCATTAATATTCATGAGCTTGCATTAATAGTCATACAAAAAATCCTGCTCCTTGGCACTGTCCAATGCTGTTTTTCTTTTTATTTGTACTTTTTCCTCCAGAGCTCTGGTAGGCGGTTACGGCCGTCCGATTGAAGGGACTCTCTCCGGTCCCGCCGCCCCATGCTAGACGGCCCTCAGTAGTTTCCCTGCAGATTGCCCCCCATAGTGGAGCCAGGAGGAGGTCACTGGCTTCTCCCTCCTCTCAGAGACCCAAAACAGAATCTGGGGCACAGCTCCTGGGAGCAGCTTACCATCATCGAGCCTGCCAGGCTCGGTTTTCCTGTTTTCCCCTGGCCCCCCTTCCTGCCAATGCAAGGACATCAGCTTCAAGCCTCCCAACCCATACTGACCTCCGGCCACCGCCACAGGGTAGTCAGCGAGTCATACGACTAGTCCCCCTTCCCCAAGAGAGGAGAGCAGTCCTCCAGATGCTCAATCTTCTCTGCCCCTGCCGACCCCTGGTGGCCCAGGCTCGTTCCCGAACCTGGATCGTTGGTGTGGCGTGAGGTGTGGTGTGAAGCGCTGGCCCCTTCAGTGCTGTTTCAAAATATGAAAGCCCCTTTTTGCCCATCTCCCCCAGTGTCTGACCCCCATTTAAGCAGGCCAGGGGTCGGTAGCACTGGGACATGGAACAGCAGCCACGTGTAACCAAACGCCAACTAATAGCTGGGTCGCGACGCCATTGTGCATGCATGGCCAGGAAGTTTCCAGCACAGACATGAGGTCACAGGTCCCACGGGATGGATCCCCCAAAGCCCATTTTAGGTGAAAACACAGTCGGGGAGCCCATCAAACTCAGGTAAGCCCCAGAGGGGTTACATTAAGCTTTGTATTATAGTAGAGAGTTGCTCTTGAAAATGCTGTATTAGGGCAAAGGGGAAGCTAGGATTCTGCTGATTACACAGAAATTTGCCAGCAGAAGGAGACCACATAGCCCATCCAGTCTGCCTTTATACTGATAGACCAGTTCAATTCCTGGTTACAGGAGTGTTGCAAGAGGAGGGATATGGCCTAGTTGGTAATTAGGGTCACTGTCTGAATTACAGGAGGTTATATAAAGGAGAAGTGCTGCATTCTACGGGGGAGGGGGGCTGGAACCAAGGCATGGGCCTAAAAATGCAATGCCTTCATAATGAGGCATTTAAACAGACTGAGAGGGAGGTTGCAACCAGGGACATCATGGACAATGAGCCAGTTAAAGGAAGCCAAGGTTACTGTCCCCCAGCATCCACCAAATGGGGCTATTAGGTAAGAACTGTGGGGGGGACAAGGGAAGGTATTGAGGTAAGGGTAGAAAATTAAGAGGTAATGAACAGGGAGGGAAGGAAGCTGATAGGACATACTGGCATATGACTAGCTTGAACACTAGAAG
Organism: Neoceratodus forsteri; assembly: GCA_016271365.2. Taxonomy (NCBI): domain Eukaryota; kingdom Metazoa; phylum Chordata; order Ceratodontiformes; family Ceratodontidae; genus Neoceratodus; species Neoceratodus forsteri. The sequence goes on along the minus strand of CM057452.1, from coordinate 41,741,684 downwards.
TCTGAATAAAAAAAGGGTAAAAGCAATTGTGGGCTGGCCCGGTGGTACTGAGGGTTGAGGTGCTGGATGCCACACCTCACGCCACGTCGATGACCCGGGGTCGCTAGTGACCTTGGGTGTCAGTGGGTCTGCCTATGGACTGCTGTCCTCCTCCGGGGAGGGTGGGAAGGGACGAACGCTGAGCTACTGGCTCCTGGTTGTGGCCAGGGGTCGTGCAAACTCAAGGGGTCACACGGTGGGTCACTGCGGGCCAACATCAGATGTGCAGTGCACGGAAGCATGCGCGGCAGGGCCCCTGATGTCACTGCACACCCGCACCATGGGGGGGGTCACAGGAAAAGACACAATCCGCTGGCATGCATGTGAAGGCTGGTCTCAGCGGTGCCGCAGTTCCCCCTGAGCCCAGCATCCAGGTCTTCCGCAGTGAGAGCAGGGTGGCACCCACTGTGAAGTGGTTTGGGAGTGGGGCCGCAAGGGGCCGAGGAGACCGTGGTTGGATTGGGAATCATAGGTAGTGGAGGGGTTGTGGGATAACAGATGGACCAGACACCAAACTTCAAGTTCAACCCATAATCTCTGTGACATTCATTCAAAATACAGGAAATAAGCTTCTGCAATGCCATATTCCTTCTTTAGTACATCAGTTTGCAGCAAGAGACTACATATGTCCGTCCTTTCTCTGCACTTAGCACCTACTGATCTCTGATCTAAACATTTTTAGTGAAAACCCTTCATCCCTATGTGGGCCTTGTTTGGGTAGTGGGGGCTCAAAAAGAAGAAAAGAAAAAAAACAAGATATAGGCAAAGAACCTCAATGCAGAACCACTGAAAAAAGGGTTACCCCAAAGGGCACTGGCAACAAATCAAGTTTCAAAGAAATACAATATCATACATACTTCCATAATGCAAAGCATCATGGGATATAGGAAAATCACTATGAAACTTCAGAATTGTTCAGTTTACAGCAATTTACATGCATTTTAAATAGCACAACTAACTTGATTTCTGTAACAGTCACCTAGTACTTTTTACTGTTATCAAAAACACCTAATGCCATGGTATTTTCAACATTTATAGGTTTCATAAACATAAGGTATATACATCAAGGCATTTTATGACATAGTGCTATTTCATGCTAAATCCAACAACGATAAACACAACCTGTTTTACATATGCTCAGAGGTCACCACAATAACCTCCCTGTACAAGGACCTGAGAGGGAAAAGGAAAATTAAAGAGGACACTATAGCATAGTCAAGAAAGGGAAGGGGGGGTGCCCATAGGTGGACAACCTTATGGACTAGAAATTGCAAAGGATAGAATAGACTAAGAAATCGAAGAACTGTTGCAACAGATTTAAGAAAAGGTTGGTCCTCAAGAGTGGCAGGAGCTCCCTGTCACAAGGTACCCCCCCCCAGCTGAAGAGGTAGCATTAATAGATAAGCTAAATAAAAACTGCAATTGTGGAGGAGGGACAAATAAATACCATTTGGTAATGGAAACATGGGCAACACATAACCACGACTGGGACCTCACCGTCCCTGGTTTTACCATTTCCAGTAGGGATTGTACTGCAGGCTGGGGTGGGGGGTGGCTCTGTACATCAGGGAAGGGAGGGGAGGGGAAGGGATTAAGGTAGTGGAGGACAAAGTAGAAACAGTATGGGTGCAGCTGACTGTGGATGAGGGAATGAATATTAAAACAGGTGTACTGTATAAACTCCTCAAGCAGTCAGAGGACAGGGATAAAGCCCTTGGGATGGAACTCAGGAAGTTTGCTGCTCAAGGCAACCAAAATGATTTGGGGCTTGGGGGACAGGACCTATGAGGAGAGGCTCGAAGAGCTAAATATGTACACATTGGAAGAGAGAAGGGACCGTGGGGACATGATAGAGGTCTTCAGGTACATGAAGAGGGTAAATAGGGGAGAAACAGTCAGGGTGCTTCGAAGGAAGGAGGAAGGGGCCACTAGAGGGCATGGGTGGAAGCTGGAGGGGGGAAGATTCAGGGGAGAAGAGGAGGTGCTACTCACTGAGAGGGTGGTAGAGCTATGGAATGCACTGCCTAGGGGGCTGGTGGAGGCAGAGACAGTGGAGGGGTTCAAGATGGGGTGGGACAGGTACAGGGAAGGGTTCTGGAAGCAAAATCCAATGCAGCAAGAATATCCGGAACTGGGAAGGGAGAAGCCAGAGAAGGCGAGGGGGACAGCAAGGTCAGCACCCAGTGTGGGGGCTGACCAAACGAGCAGACACGAAAGACCGTTAGGCCTATTCTGCTGGCATTTTAGTATGTTAGTAAGGTAATATTATAGTCAAGGACCTGAATTTCCATAATGTGGTTTGGAACATCTTAGGGCATGGAAAACTAGGAATCATTGGTTGACAGCCTCCAAGACTTCTTCCTCCAATAGTATGTCAGGGAGCCAATCAGGGAGAGAGTCATACTGGACCTGGTGCTTTCAAAACAGGACCTTGTGGAGGAAGTAAATGTAACCTCCCCTTGGGATAAGCAGTCACAGCGCTGTGTGGTTTAGGACCCCTCTTGGGCATGGGCATGAGGACTCCAGGACAAGGGTTTAAGACTTCCGAAGAGCTGATTCGTGAAAATGGGGGAAATTCTGGGGACCAAGCTGAAGCAGATAGGAAAAGTCATAAAAAAAAGAAGGGAATCCAGGGAAGTCAGTGAGGGACATTTAAGGGTAGTTAGAAAGAATGGGAAAAGAAAGAGACCCGTGTGGTTCTCAGGGGATGTAAGGGACGCAGTAACAGAGAAAAGGGCAGCCTGCAAGAAGTACAAAATGAACCAGACAGCTAACTGTAGCCTAGGGTAAATTACTTGGCAAAGCTCAAAACAGCATGTTTAGAAGTTGAAAAGGCTAAGGTAGAAACTGAGCTCAGGATTGAGAAGGGAGTTTAGACAAGCAAGTAAGCCTTTATCAGGTATATAAGTGAAAAGAGAAAGAAAAGAATAAAAAGACTGGTAGATTGATAGGAGAGAGTGGCGGACAAGGGGAAGGTGAATGTGTTAACAACTTCTTCTGTTCTGTTTTCATGAAGAAGGATGGTTCACTGCCAGACTGTGGAGTGGTAAAACCAATGGGACATTCAAATGTTAAAGGTGGGACATATGACGACCGAGAGAACGTAGAAAGCCCTGATAGCCCTGAAGGTAAATAAATCACAGGGGCCTCGAGGAACTCAGTGGACAACTGGCTGCACCCTTGGTGGATGTATTTAATAGCTCACTGGCTTCAGATATAGTCCCAATGGACTGTACAGAAGCACACGTAGTGCCCCTATACAATGAAGGAGGGGCCCAGGAAACTATAGCCAGTAACCTGACCTCCACTGTAGGCAAACTGCTCAAGGCCATCTTGATACTTTACAAAATAAGAGCGTCTGATGTGTAGGGTGAAGAAGTGCTCCCTCGAACCATAACATTATATAAATATTATTGGAGTGTGATAGATTGCACTGGTCTGGTTAGGCTTTGACAGAAAAAATACATTAAAACCCATTTTTACGCATGCTGATAGTAATTTTTAGAAGTAGGGGACTGAAACTTTCAGGGTTTGCTCTTGGTCACGATATCTCCTAATATTGCTCATTTGGAAAAATAAAACATGGTTGAATAGTTTGTGAGAGTTTAAAATTCGAAAATAGCTGCATCTTGGTTGAGGATTTCTCCTCCATTGGACCACAGTTTTGGAACTGTAAGCCGTTGATATCAGGACCTATCAAGAACTTTTGCTAGCAGGGGGTCACCCACGATGACATGCAACGTCAGCACCTTAAAAACATGGGCAGCCCCTTTTTCCTCAGTTCTTTCTTTCACCGTTGACTGCTATTCGCTTAAAAAAGCAACATACCACATTAATATTTAACTTAAGGAGGGCCTTATAAAGGGTAATTTAACCATCCCACCAGAGAACAAAGGACAATACATGTTAAGAGACATAGCATAGAAACATAGGATTTAACGGCAGATAAGGACCGCTTGGCCCGTCCAGTCTGCCCATTTCCCTACCTAATGGCTAAGTTGCAGATCCTAGCTTACCAACAGCCTACTTCTTCCAACCTCTACCCCCGAGAATTGCCTTATGTCTGTCCCATGCATTCTTGAATTCCACCACTGTTTTTGATTCCACAACCTCCTCAGGAAGGTAGTTCCATGCACCCACAACCCTCTCCATGAAAAAATACTTCCTCACATTACCTCTGAGCTGTCCCCCTTCTAGCTTCAGATTGTGCCCCCCTTGTTCTTGCACACCTCTTTTTCTGAAAGATGCTACCCTCTTGGACTTTGCTGATTCCCTTCAGGTATTTGAAAGTTTCCATCGTGTCCCCCTTCTCCCTCCTCTCCGCAAGGCTATACATATTAGGATCCTTAAGTCTCTCTTGATATGTCTTCTGGTGGAGACCCTGCACCATTTTAGTTGCCCTCCTCTGGACTGCCTCCATCCTGTCTATGTCTTTGAGGAGACTGGGTCTCCAGAACTGCACACAGTACTCCAGATAGGGTCTCATCAGCTGTCTGTACAGAGGGATAATAACTTCCTGTTTTCTATTGGTGATGCCTCTCCCACGCATCCCAGTATCCCCCCAGCCCTCCTTACTGCCCTCTCACATTGCTTGCCCACCTTTAGGTCATCTGATATGACTACCCCCAGGTCCCTTTCCATTTTGTTGTTGTTGTATCTCACCCCCCCATTGTGTACTCTTCCCCTGGGTTTTTGTTTCCCAGGTGCATTACTTTGCACTTCTTAGCATTGAATTCAAGCTGCCATACATTTGACCATTCCTCCAACCTTGCCAAGTCCCTTCTCATCCTTTCCACCCCACCTTGTATATCAACTCTGTTGCAGATCTTTGTGTCATCTGCAAAGAGACATACTTTTCCTTCCAGTCCCTCTGCAATGTCACTTATAAAGACATTAAAGAGGACCAGTCCTAGTGCTGAACCCTGCAGTACCCCACTAGTAACCCCCCTTTCTTCAGAGTGGACTCCATTTACTATCACCCTCTGTGTCCTGTTCTCCAGCCAATTATTTACCCAGGCTACCATCTTGGAACCCACTCCCAAGCTGGCCAACTTCTATATTAATCTTTTGAGTGGGACTGTGTCAAATGTCTTGCTAAAGTCTAGGTAGGGCATGTCTACAGCCCCTTCCTGATCTACTACTTCGGTCACCCAGTCAAAGAAATCTATTAGATTCGTCTGACATGACCTTCCCACTGTCGTTGTTGAAATATTTCCAAAATATGAACAAGGTTTGGACAAATGACCTTTCAATATTCAATTGCAGTATTGTGGAACCAAATACCTCCACCAATCAGGAACCAACATAGGCTATCTGCTTTTACTGTAAGTCAGCCATTGACACTTTTTACCAACGAGAATGTGTTTGCTTCTGAGATAATCTTACATGTCAGCATTATTTATTGTATTTTGATAATAGCTGTTTGTAATGTATGTATGACTTCTATTGTTAATCGTTTGTAGTTTGTGCACACAGGACAATTTTGCAGATAGATCCTTCTGGACCTAAAGTTCTATTATGTCAAAAAATACAATTTTTAACTAACTAACTAACTAACTAAATAACTAACTAGCACTGGACCTGCATAGAAATAACACCATCGCTTTTATAAGTATTTTTTATTTCTTACTGATCAACGTTGTCCCTATATGCTGCCTTCGAAATAACCTTTATTTAGGTTTTGTACCTGTGGTTAAAAGAATTAAAAGGACAACCCTCACACCATGTGTGTTTGCTGTTTATGCTTGTCCCACCGCATGAGGACCTGCAGGATCTGCCAAGTATTTAATCTGGCCACAGGGAGACGCCAAACGAAAGCACTGGAAACCTCCATCACTATCACGGCCATGGAAACCCAAGCCAAGGTCACAGGCTCCAAGCCGACTTCTCCCATACGCCTGACCACCACCAGGAAAGAACCATCCCTGGACATCAGCGACTCAATCACTGCCAAGGTCAGTAAGGACAATGGAGAAATCGAAAGAAAAGAAAGATCATAGCCAAGACCCTCCTCCAGCTACCATAACCAGAGGGAAAAATGTGCTTCACTGGTGAGGTCCAGATCTCCACTGAAGAAAGGTAAGTCCACATCGCCGTTGGTCCTGGCAGCATCAACTATGCCTCCCACTTCCTGACTATCATTGAGACAACAAGGTTGGGGCTGGACTTTGCTGCTGCAGTACCCCATACCTACTATGGGCAGCATGCAGCCTGCATCGTTGGGTTCTGTCCCGGAGGTGACTGCAGTAACAAACCCTCAAACAGGCATTGTCAACTCCCTGACTATGTTGGCATAATTTTAAGAAATACTGCTTCTCCTAATCCCACCACTGTGTGTCAGTGCCAGTAGTTCTGTCAACAGGGCCTTCCCTGCTGATATTGTTGTCATCAATGGGACTTAAAAGGACGCCTGTATTTCCTCTATCACAGCCGCCACCTCCATCGACAGTTCCGTCAGCTGCCCCGTCATGTTTCAGAATGATGACAACAAGGTAGAATACAATCCTGATCTCCTAAAAATAGAGGAGGGCCTACAGTTTATTTTAAGTTTTGGTTTCAATGTAACTAATTATTAATTACACACAATAGGATAATTACCCTGTTTTTACATGTTTGCTGCATGCAACTACATTGCAGTTGCAGTGCCGTTAGAGTGTAGTTACACTGTAATTACACTATAGTTAACTGACACTTACGTGTAACCACAAGAGGATTTGGAGGATGATGAAGGGGAGGACAATCCCTATGAAGGGGGATTCCCTTCTAGCTTTATCTTCTCCTCTTGCAGTGAGGACTCTTGTGGTTTATAACCCCAGGACTCCTCCTGAAGATCCCTCTTTTTTGGCTTAGCTTAAGGAAATCTAAGATGTCATGGGGTTTGAGGGTGACGAGTAAGACTCCAATAAAAGGAATTTAATGGAGTTCTTAGAAATTACAGCTCCACCTGCTGTTGTAGTACCTCCTGTATACCCTGCATTACAGGATGCTACCTTTGATGCCTGATATAAACCTAGCACCTTGCCACCAGTTCCTAGAAAGGCTGACAAGTAGTACCCTGCTCCATCTGTTAAGTTCTGTTATGCTGCACAGCCAGAAACTGATTCAGTGGTAATCATGCTGCTCACAATTGCTCTAGAGCCCTTGCAGTGATAAGCACTCTGCCTCCTGACAAGGAATCCAAGAGGTTGTATGTTATGGGCAAAAGAACGTTTGCCTCTGTGACCTTAGGTCTACGGATTGCAATTTATCAGGCTTACATGATCATGTATCAAAATAACCTGTGGAAATCTGCCACAACTGCTATTCAGGCCTGTCCTGATAGTCCTGCAAAGGCTGAACTCCTTAAAGCTACTTCAGCTGATCTTGATACTGGTAAGCATCTGTTGTGCTCTGCATATAATGCCTCAGATGCCTCTGCTAGGGCGGCTGCCTCTGGCATTTGCCTCAGGAGATATTCCTGGCTCAGGGTGACTGGTTTTGTTATTGATGTACAATAAGCCATACTGAATACCCCTTTCCGGGGCTCTAAGTTATTTGAGACAGATGTTGATAATGCACTCAAGGAACTTCAGACATCCAAAATGACTTTGAGGTCTGTCAACTACTTGACCTCTGCATAATACAAGAGGGCATGGTAGAGGTGCATTTTGTAGACTAACAGGCCATGGTTCCAGCAACAATCACATGGAAGAGGAGGCGGTCCTCTTTCATGTCCCCCTGTCACTGGTGGCCATTCCAAGATGGCCAAAGGTGTCGGTTCAGACTGCCCTGCTGCTGGCACCTTCTGATGTCCCACTTCCTTCCCCTCCACTGTTTCCTCTGGGGTGCAAGTAGAGGCAAGGATCTCCTGTCATCTGTTAAAATGGAGGGAGACCACTGGAGATAACAGCAAAAGGACATATTTTGGAGCTATTGTCCAGTACTGCAGTTCATCCTCCTACTCCGTCTCATTTTTCTCCAGGTCAATTATTCTTCCTACAAGATGAAATACAGGCATGGATTCAAAAGAATGCAATGAAACCCAACCCTTCCACGGAAAGGAATACAGAGTTCATATCCCAGTTACTTCACCTGTGTTCTGTACAGGACCTCAGAGACCTGAACAAGTTCATTGAATACAAGTTTAGGGGGACTGGTTCTGCACTCTGGATATGCAGGTTGCATATTTTCATGTAAAAATCAGAAAACAACACAAACAGTACTTTCGCTTTATGCTGGAGGGCAACAGTTATCAGTTCCGAGTCTTCCCCTCTGGCTTATCCTTGGCACTGTGAGTATTTACTAAATGCTTTGCTATTGTGGCAGCAGCCCTCCAGATAGAAGGGCTTTATGTCTTCCCTGTCTGGATGACTGGCTACTGAAGGGCTCATCACCAGGGAAGGACTTCAGCAAACCTTATCCGGAACACAGCTGTTCAGGAACCTGGGTGTTATCATCAATGTACCAAAATCTATACTCATTCCCTGCCAATGCCTGCAATACATTGGTGTGGTGCTGGATACAGCACTGGGCAATGCATTTCTGCTTACAGACAGAGCCAATGCACTGTTGGCCCAGTCCAGCTGGTAACACAGGAGCTATTATGTGTCAGTCCGGACCATTCACCTCCTCCTGGGACATATGGCAGCTGCCACTGTGACAGCCTCCTTGGCCTATCTCCATATGGGAATTCCACAATAGATACTTTGGAAAAGTGGGATCAATTGATGGATGAGCTTCTTTTAAATGCAAAAAAGACAAAGGCAATGCTGTTCTCACCCTATAGCCATGTGACAAACCCTACCAGCTCTGGGACACTGTCTCTGATCTCCACAATTCTAGTAGAGAAATTGGAATTTATCCCAAAGTTTAAATACTAAGGAGTGTGGTTAGACCAGAACCTCTCATTTTCTGAGCATGTTGAAGACCCGGAAAAGAAGTTAAGGCAGAGGTTGGGTCTATTCTATAGAATTAGCCAGTTCCGCACTCGTGATGCCAAACTGCGACTAGTCCAATCTTCTTTTCTCTCCCTAATCGGCTATGGAGATTTTTTTATATAGTTTCTGTCCTAAAGCCTCACTTATCCAGTTGAACACGCTTTATCATAGGGCCATCAGGTTCATTACTGGTCTTCCCATCTCTACTCATCACTGCTTATAGTACAAAGCTGTAGGATGGTCCTTGCTTAAATTCAGGCGTGAAAGAAATGCAGTCCATTGGACCTACAGAGCTATCTCAAAAAGGCTCCCACATTATATTTCTGAATGTCTTCCCCTAAGTGAGCTGGGACTGTACGGCCTAAGAAGTACCCCCTATATCTTCCTATGCATCCCTAAAGCTACCACCCACTATGGCAGAAAGGCCTTTAGCGTCACGCTGCCATCCTTGTGGAACAAAATGCAAAAACTACCGAAACTAATCTACTTCTGAAGTATTAATGTTTTCAAGTCATTGTATGCTCAAGGCGTGTGTGAACTCTGCAACTGTTTCCCCGGCTCCTAATCACTAACCGCTGCTAGCTTGTTCCCCCGAGACTGGCCTTAGTCATGAATGGCCTTACCCCAGGTTAATTTGTGCATGTTTTTAATAGTCCTTATGAATTTACTACTTTCCGGTCCCTGTACCCCTCTTGCTAGACATAGGCAAGTCTTACAGGGGCATCTGCACCTAAAGTGCAAAATCTCTAGCTCCTGTGTGGCTGCACCCTCACAAGCTGCCATCTGAAACCAACTGCCTGGATTCTTCTCTAGCAAAGCACCACTAAAGCCGCCAACCAATCGGATTGCAAGTGCCTTCTGGCCCTTGCTTCCGATTGGCTTCTGCAGTTCACTACACCCAATTGAAAAAGAAACACTGCCTGTACTCTGCTAAAATAGCTGTAACCGCTTCCTTTCCTGACTGATGTGATCCTCTTCCCTATGGCTTAAAGTGTAATTCTTGGGAGTATGAGTGATTATGCTCCTCTTTGAATCTTTCCCGAGACTGGCCCTACGTGCCCTAGCGTACTCATACCTTCCCTGCCTTGCACCCTTCCCATGGCCCGACGGTCCGTTGGAAATGGTCAGCCAGCGCTAGCACCTAGTTTTGGAAAATATGTGCGGTAAGTGCTGTCCCATCCGTTGCCTCAGTATCTCGCTCACAGAAAGCAGTGGTACAGCCACCTCCCAGTCCCAATGTAAGCGCTCCCTGGGGCTGCCGTGATAGTGCCGGGCAGGCTGTCTGCTCCCTTTCAGACCTAACTATACCTGTTTTATTCCTTTGTGAACTGTGTCAAAAGAAAAGCTGTTATCACTTATTTTGTCTGACTGTCATGATAGCGATACCTATGTCTCGATTGTGTTTTTTTTAAGAAAATTACTGTAACAATATCCATCTCTGTATCTCTGTGGACTTGCCTGTTCCCACTATTTTATAGTGTTCACCGTGTCTTACTGATGATCCTGAACTAACTGTTATGCTATGTATGTCTGTGTATCCTGATTTGCACTGCTACTATGTTTTAGTCACACTGTAAATTTAGCTGTTTGTAATATAATCTGGACTTAACCAGGTCCATCTTGTAAATGAGCTTGCTCAATGATGTTCACCTGGATAAATAAAGATTTGATTGATTGATTGATTGACTGATTGATTGATCTGCAACAAATGGTTCTTGTCATGTCTCCTCTTTGCAATCTCTGCTTTGATGGATGGAACCCCAGCACTTGTAAGGTGACCCATTCTTTTCCCCAACTCCAGGCCAGAACTTAACTACAGATACCTCCAGATCAGGACGGGATGCCCACCTCAGACCCTTTCAAACCCGAGAGTGTGGCCCGACCTGGATTTGAATCTCCACATCAATATTTTGGCAATGAGTACTGTTCGGCTTGGTCTCCAAGTCTTCACAGATCACCTTAATCTAAGTCATTTGTTAATAAGGACAGACAATGTCAGCGTAAACAAGCAATGGTGCACTCACCTGTACCCCCTATCCAGGGAAGCAACGGTGAGAGTCTGGCACCGGGCAATGTCTCACAGCCTGCAACAATCAGCTGTGCTTTTCCCAAGTGTCCAAAACATCTTAGCAGACAAGCTAAGTCAGTCCCAGTCACAAGTACATGATTGGGAGCAGCTGAATTCAGTGGTAAATGACCTGATCGCAAGATGTGATTGTCCAGAGTTAGACCTTTTTTGCATTCCCACATAATGAAAAACTGCTGCATTTCTGCTCACTGGCTCCAGGGCCTGGAGTTTTTTTTTTTGTGAGACACACTGACCCTCTCCTGGAAAGGGGGGTTTCTTTATACATTCCCTCAGATCCTTGTCAATCACAGGGTTCTTACTCAAACTACAGGCAGAGCGGGCTATCCTTATACTAGTTGCTCCCTTCTGGCCTCATCAGGCATGGTTTCCTCTGCTAAAGAATCTAGCACTGAAACCTCCTGTTCGACTACCCCTGGGTCAGAGTCTACTATGACCAAGGAATCCCTGTTCCCTCCAGCTCTGAGGTCCCTACATCTATACACATCTAGCTACGATCAGGTGGCAAGACCAATATCTTGCCAAATCTGCTGATGCCGCCATCTCTGTCCTAAATGATAACCTCACCACCCTAATTAACAAGCATGCTCCTCTTATTAAAATGAGGGTGTGGAAAATCTCGCATCCGTGGTTCACCCAAGAGCTCAGATCTGCACTTACCAATAGAGACAAGCTATGGGCTAGGGCCAGGCACACAAAGAACCTGGCAGACTGGCAGGCATTTAGAACTGCCAGAAGTGCCTGTGTTAAAAGTGCACGTGCTACTAAAGCAAACTTCTACATCTCCACTTTGGAGCAGGCCAAAGGGAACTCCCAAAAAATCTGGAAGACACTGAGATCCATTGAAGGCCATCCTGCTGCTTCCTTCCTTCCCAACAAGATTCTGGCCAAGGACGGGATAGTTGGAAATTAACTGCAAATCCTCGAAGAACTTAACCTTCACTTTGCCACTGCCGGGTTGGCATTCGACTCCTCCCCATACGCTAGCCGAGTGAATAGCAAAACTAGCCCAGATTCTACACATGCTACTCCACCTCATCCCTTCCAGTTGTGCCTGTTTAGCTACCAAGAAGTCGAGACATAATTCTGCTTTGACACCAAGAAAGTGCAGGGGACGATGGCCTTGAATAATTTGTTTTGCAGTTAGGCTATGCCCAGCTCACAGCCCCCATCCTTCACATCTTCAACCTCTCTATTACCACAGTCACTGTTCCATCCTGCTGGAAATTTGACCATGTTCTTCCTCTCTTCAAATCAGGAGATCCTTGTGACTTAAACAACTACTGTCCTATCTCTATCTTGCCCATTCTCTCCAAAGTGCTGGAAAAACTTATATACAACCAACTAAAAAATCACCTTGACGCGCACTCACTCCTAAACCCAGCCCAATCTAGCTTCAGGTCGAAGCACAGTACCATCTCAGCCTTGGCTAAAGTCTCTAATGACTGGATCCATTCTATGGACACCAAGAAGGTTACTGGTGAAGTCTTTCTAGACCTCAATAAGGCCTTCGACACTGTAGACCATCACCTCCCAATCACCTGTCTTGCCTACATAGGTGCCACTCCACTTACCTTACAGTGGTTTAACAGTTATCTCACGGGAAGGATATAGAAAGTCAAAGCTGATGGCCTACTATCTGCCCCCCTTCCAACTGCCAGAGGAGTCCCTCAAGGCTCCATCATAGGACCAATCCATTTTTCCCTGTACATCAACAACCTTGACTCCCACATAAAGAACTCTAACATACATTTCTTTGCGGATGATATGGTTTTGTACGCATCAGGCTCGTCCTTAACTGACGTCAGGGAAGCACTCCAAGATGACTTTATCCAGTTAGAAAGCAACCTTATCAATGCCAAGCTTCTCTTAAATGCCTAAAAAACAAGACAATGATTTTTTCGAGACTTGCCTTGTCTGGTGCCCTACCTACCCCACCTAAAAACTTCCTAGTTACCTCCCTAGGTGAACCCTTGGAAGTCGTACCTAAATCGAAATATCTAGGTATGTGGATAGACAACAAGCTTTCCTTCAATGACCACATTGAGGATCTATCAAAGAGGCTTAAAGCACGCTTGGGTTTCTTCTTTAGAAATAGGACCCTCTTTTCTCTTGCGACCCGCAAAAGACTTGTCCGAGCAACATTCCTTCCCTTGCTTGACTACGGAGACATTATCTTTATCTCCTCCCCAACCTTGAGCCTATCTAAACTGGACATACTTATCACTGTGCTCTTCGCTCATTACTAACTCTGCGTACAGGACCCACCACTGTGATCTTTATGGTAGTTGGTGGACCTCTCTCTACCAAGATGCCTCCTGCATGCTGGCATTGGACCCTCAAATTACTACTTCACAAACTGCCTGTCTATTTAACGCCTCATACACATCTCGCATAGCGCCTACTCCCTAAGGAAATCCAACCTTATCCTACTAGATGTTCCCAGGACACGTACCACAGCTGGCCAAAGAACTGTCTCATATGCCCTCCCAAACATTTGGAACCAACTACAAGCCATGCTGAAGCTAACCAGCATCGTAACAATTAACTCTGACAAAACACTAGCTATCTCTAAATTAAAAGACATATGTAGGTGCTACTAGGCCCCCAACGCCAAGTCAATTTCCTAGGTACCAACTGGCCCTCTACTTATTAAGCTGAAATGTGTTGCATAATTTAGGGTAAGGTTAAAGCTGGAATGTACTGCATATATAGCATAAGGACTTCTACTGTGTATATCTCTTGTATTATATATTTTTTCTTTGCTGTTCTACATTTTATATCTCCTGTCTATGTAATTGTGAACTGAATGTGTATGTGCCTCAGGACCTCCTTGTGAATGAGCTTGCTCAATGGAGTCTTTCCTGCAATAAACTTGAAACTTGAACTTGAACACACATGGCTCCTGAGGAGATAGCCACTGCCCATTTTGGGATTTCTTCTCAGGTGGCAGATGTTTTGCTGGTGGCTGGAAAGCCTTCCACTAGATACACCTATTCATTACAATAGAGCTGTTTTTCCATATGGTGTGCTACCCATTATGAGTGCCCATTTACATGTCCTGTCAATACGGTACTGGCCTAGCTGCTGTCTCTATCTGACCCTGGTTTCCAGTACTCCTCCATTAAGGTGTACTTCACTGCTGTTTCGGCTTGCCATGCCCCTGTTTATGGGCACACAGTGGCAGAGCTAAATGTGTCATGTTATGTTCTTTAAGGGTATTTTGCACATGCGTCCCCTGGTTTGTAAACTGGTTCTGGCTTGGGACCTTAATTTCATCCTTGAAAAATTAACTGTGACTCCATTTGAGCCTGCTGCAAGTTGTAAAATGCTCTTCCTTTCATGGAAAGATCCATATTTGGTTGGTATCACTTCTGCTTAGAGGATTTCCGAGCTTCAGGCTCTCATGCATGAGCCTCCCTGCCTGATTTTCCACAAGGATACAGTATCCTTGTGTAGCAATCCATGCCTTATACCCAAGGTGCTCTCTGACGTCACATCAAATCAAACTATACACCTTCCCATGTTTTATCCTGAGCATGCTAACAAGGAAAAGGCATTACTCCATACACTTGATGTACACAGAATGCTACATTTCTCTCAATTGCACTAAGGACTGCAGAACATCCTCTCAGCTTATTGTCTCATTTGCTCCTGGGGAGAGAGGGTATCCCTGTGATTAAACAGTGCCTGTCTCACTGTATTGAGTTCTATTATCAAAAGTATGGTAAAGAACTCCCTGGAACTGTGCATGGCCATTCTAACCGTGGTATGGCCACTTCCATTGTCATTGTTCAGAATGGTTTGGTAGCTGACATACGTGCTGCTGCCACGCGGAGCACCAAACATGGTTTCACTAAGCTCTACAGTCTAGCCATCCTCTCAAGTACACATACTGGATTTGGTTTTGCTGTTCTGCAAGGCCTTCTGCTCTGAGTACATTATCGGACTTTGCCATCCTCCTCGGGTACTTTGTAGTGCTTGCGAATCATTCCATTGGTGTATCCCAATGGAGCAGAGATCCTTTGAAGATGACAAAACAGTTGCCATAACAGTAGGTCTTCTAGAGAATCTCCTCCATTGGGTCACGGAGTACCCACCATCCTTCCCCCCTTTCTGAGGTATAATCTGGCGGGTTTGTCCACTGCCTTCTTTGGAGGGTCCATAAATGCCTTATGTACACTGTATTTCCAGTCCCATGCCTCTTCTTGTGTGCCTGGTACTGGATTGATCTCCTGGTTCCTTGTGGTAAGAAGCCCTCCAAGCTTGTCTCCAACAGGGAATTGAGGAGCAATGGAGTCGCCCACAGTTTATAGGCACCGATGATGCATGTCATTGTGGGCGGCCCCAGGTAGCAAATGTTTCCGTGTGGTCCTGACACCAATCCCTCACAGTTCCAAAGGCATGGCCCAATGGCGGAGATTCTCTCGAAGATCTGCTGTTATGGAGAGTCAGTGGTTTTTTTTTTCCTCTTTTGGAGCATTACAACAATTGACTAAAGTTTTCTTAATAAGAATAGTACAAAGAATTTGAAATTTGGGAGTTTATTAAGGTTTGGTCTAAATTAGGTAGCTTTTTAAAATGAATTTTTCAAATTCTAAATACATTATTAGTGTTTAAAGTCGACGCATGCTCAGTAGCACAGAACTTGCCCAAAACATTTAATGTGATGAGAACACAAGCACACTAGGAGGTTTGTTTATTGGTGCCTGACAAATTAATTGTCATGTAAACTGGGTCTGATTCTGGCAGTTGATTATTTAAAAAATAGGAGGGACTGAATTTTCATATAAGTATACTTTGAACTTTTAACAGGTAAGGAAGAGATCTTTGGTGTCTGTTTAGTTTCCATGTACAGGTATTTCATTTTTATAAATTACCATACTGACAGATACGTAGCAGAAAACATTTGAAATTGAAAATGGTTGGAGTTTTCTGAAAATGTAGCTGTCGCACCACCAAACATATTGGAAGTTGACATTTCTGATTGTGATACTTTAGCAGTTGGCTTTTAGTAGTTTTCCTACCAGTACTTTATATAAGTTTTAATAAATATTTGTGGGTGTTACTGACAAATACTTGTTAAACCTTATATATTGGACTGATGGAACTAATAAGTTGTCAAAATGACTACTAAATTCTCACAGTCATAGACAATGTCGTCTGTGCTGCTGACAACTAGATTGCCAGAAAAAGCTGATGATTTTTTGTTGGCTGTGTTTTTGGTAATATTGTTGTAACGAGAGCATTTTTTTTTGTGCTGGCATCCCCTAGCCCCACGCGAGCAGGCTTGCCAGGCTCCAGCAGCCTTTCCCCCTCATACTCGGGGCTTGCCCCCCATGAGTGGGGCTGCCAACAGTGGACTTAGATGGCCAGAGGGGATGGCACCAGAGCCGGCTCGTTAGTGGGGGCTGGCATTTTTTGTGGAGTGATTTCCTTGGGGTGGGGACGTACAGTGACGGCCCATGTCCACCCCGTACATGCTGGTACTGACTGTGTGGTGCCCCAGCCTCTGCTAAGGGTCCATCATGCATCGGACACTCAACTCCACCTCCCCCCAGAGTAGGAGAGCAGTCCAGCAGATGCTCTATTCTATTCCCCATGGTTGGTCCTCCGACACCCGGATCTGTTTCTGAACCCGGGTCGTTGGCATTGCAGATGGCAGCCATGCCTCTGCGCCAGTGAACTGGCCATGTCACTAGAGGAGTTTAACATAACTTTTAAAAGGAAATACATTTAAGCTCAACAAACAGACCCCAAAGGTTTCTTCTCTTCCTTACCTGTTAAATTCAAAACTAGAAATGGGGATAGCCATGATTTGGAATGGGGTCCACCAAAGAAATCCTATTATTTAGTCCTGATGTACACAAAATGCTTTGTGAAAACATAACGGAAGCAATATGATAGGGGGTTACTAGACACCCAGGAAACGATCTCCGGTTATGGCTCAGTGAACACTCAGTGCTGGCTGTTTACTGGTGCCACATGCCATTAAACAGCGACACATTTTACATTTGACTTCCACAGTAAGAAGGAAATTATATTTAAAAACAATGTTAAAGTATAGCTAGAGTTCATGGATAAAGTCCAAAAGTAAGCAAAGTTCTGGTTCAACGGCCTGTGACCTACGTTCACACCACTGATAGTGAATCCAGTTCCACCTGTTACAGCATACCCATGAGTTTGTTTTGTAATAGATTGAGAGAAGTTGTTATATAGATTGTTTTCATATAACTGCATCGTATCACCTATGACAGACTGAAGTTCAACACATAAAATGTATTTTTACTGGCGACCCCCTTTGTCATACTGATGATCAGTGTAATGAAATGCCGTAATAAAAAGGGATGTCTTCATGTCCAGTTTTTATGCCATTTCTGGTGATTGTGGAGTGTGTCAGACCTGTCGTGGTGCTGTGCTTAATGCGTAACTGACAATGCGCAATCATTAATCAATGAATAATTAGAGGTGGGGGTACAGCCCCCCGATGAAAGGTAAAATAAATGGATTATGTCTACTAGTTTGTTTTCTTTTTCACTTTTCATATTAGTTTTTATTGCCCATTGATGGTAGTTGTGTGATGTGACAAAGAAGGGGTTGTGGGGGGGCATAGCCCCAATAACAGTCAGTTGCCATGTGTTTTAGGTCACTGTTACTTCACTTGCCCGAGTAGCATTACGCTACACTTACCGCTATATGGCGCGGCGATTCATGTAGCTTTTGCGCTACGCAACATCGGGTGGTCTGACTCTCTCCACAATTGCCCATTTCTTTACTGAAGCTCTCCCTGCTCTGCTTTCAGAACAATGCTGTAGAGCAAAACTCATATCATGTGTCATCTTGCACAGCGCATCCACTCACACAGCTGTGTTTCTACTAATCTTTGTTGGCAAAACATATTTCTTCACAGGATATCAATCAATCAATCAAATCTTTATTTATCCAGGCAGACATCATTGAGCAAGCTCATTTACAAGGTGGACCTGCGTTACACATGGTCATAAAGAAAACAGATAACATAATTGGCAGGGATACAGAAATAAGACACAGTACAAACATTGATGTAAAAAAACGGTAATAAATGTGTTCAGTGGAACAAGCAAATTAGATATCTATTCTAACTCTGAGGATTAATCAGTACATCGAACCCAGATTGGAGGTATAATCCATATAGGGACTCAGAGAGGGAAGAATTAGGGATGGCTAGCTATGGCACCAGGAGGCACCGGCAGCCAAGCTCACAGCAAGAGGGTTCGAGGCTTGTAGAGGTGGGGTGAGTAACGAAGAGTATGTTATGGCACAGAGAGATATGGTAGGGGAAGCGAGGACAGCTACCAGGAACCCAAAAAAAAACACCCCCAAAGCTGGGGTCATTCGCGAGCAGCTAGCACCCTGCCTGCCTGTAGTTTCATTTAAATTCACAGAGTTTGCAATTCTGAGCCATGAGTCCCCTTCCCAGTTTAGGGACTGTGAATGCCGAAAAGATCCTTGCAAGTAGGGAATAAGTCAAAAATCACAATTTTCAATTAAGTTCCCAGAACCATCGATGCAGGAAGAGACAGGACGCCTGGTGGCCAAGCAGAGGTATGTAAAACACCACAGCAGTTATTATAAAAAAATAAAACATTAAGGTGTGTACCTATGAGGTTTTTTTTACATATCTTCTGTGTGTGATCTCATAAACCTCTCAGACTTTGCTCTCGCAGTTTGTGGATTATCACCCACCTTGGGTGTGCATAAAACTTCATAACACCCACTTGCGTATACATTATTCTCTAAATAATATTATCAATAAAATAATTAAAATATATGTTAGGATTTATTTTAGAACACCAACCATTACTAAACATTATCAGACCACAAACACAGCTCAGTGCTGCAGGGCATGTGGCCAGGAAGACATCCACTGGCATATTTTCTGGGGTTGTAAAAATGAAAATCTTTCTGGAAATAGGTGAAAGACGCAAGCCAGCAAATTTTAGGAGAGCAGATCCCTCTTGTATTCGCAGAATGGGTGTTGGGATTCCCAAAGGTGACTAAACTGAAGGGGGATAAGTGGAAAATCTTGCTGATATTAATAGTCATAGCTCTAAAATGTAGCGCAGCATACTGACTGCAACCAGAAGCACCGAGGCAGGCAGAATGATGTAAACAAATGGAGAAGGTGCAAGAAATGGAGTTACTGACAGCCAAAGTTGGGGAGAAATATGTAGAGAGAAGGAGGGTATGGACACAGTGGCACACTGATAAAAAGGATGGAAAGGAAAGGGGAAAGTTAGTTTTGTTTAACCAGGAAAGGCACACTATGCCAAAGCTTGTTTCTAGGTGCAACCTGGGAGCACAAGGAAGTTAAGTGACTTGCTTAGGGTCACACAGTATGCAAGTGGGGGCTGTGGGATTCAAACACCAGTCTCCAGGTTTGTAGCTCAGAGCCAGCTCAGGATGAAGTGGGAGAGGTGGCAGCAGCTGACCTCTAATGATTTCTAGATAGGGATAGGTTGGGGTACCTAATACGGTCCAACAGAAGCAAATACCATAGGCAAACACCAAACAATCTGGGCAAAGGGAGGTGCCTGAAAAATGAAGGGTACTGATCTACACACAGGGAGTGCATAGATTCACCATACATTTGTCCAAGGCCTAGAGAGACAATTGGAGAAAGCATTACGTATGAACTAGAAATGTGAAAAGTGCACACGTAACCGCAGTTTTTTTTTAACTTTATTTTTATTATTTTGCATACTAATATACATAGTACAAAAGCCCATATCTTGACAATACCATGACAGCATACAGCAATGTGGATTTTAGCCAGTTAATCAAAGGAAGGGTGCATCAAGATATTTTGATACCGCACAGGGGTAATTACAAATTAAATAGATAAACTGCTAAAGAGTTAAAGAATTTGCTGTAGAATTAAGCCCAAGAGCAGTATGACTTATATTCGGGTTTACTAAAGTCCAAAAAGCACAAAAGTCCGGCATTTGCACACCTCAGTGGGCTTGTGGCATCTTACTATATAACCATAAAGTGTTATAATTTTCATAACTTTAGGTAACAAGCTAAACATTCTGATTATCAACTAAGAGTACAGCTCTAGGGTAGGACATTAACCAAAACAGAGGTATCACCCTAAAACATTTCCAGAGAATATAATAAGTAAAACTGAGGCTTTCAGTGATTTTAAAAAGCCCTACGACGGAAAGCGAGCAACTGAAACTTCCAGCTAGGAATTAGGAGAGGTCATGGAAGTCTCACAATTAGAGTCAGTCCCCTTCATCTTCCTCAGATGAGTGGCCGTCCATGGAACCCTTAACCCGATGGTGTGCCGACAAATGTGAGGCCCACTTCCCTGCCTCCGATGGGCCTGAAAAGATCCATACTTTGTCCTTGTAGACAATCCGCAATCGCGCTGGGTAAATCATGGCATGGGAGGCAGCTCTCAACTTTTTAATGGATGCCATCAAATTTCTTCCGGCACATGTGGGTTGAGTAACTGATGTCGGGGAAAAGAAATATATTGTTCTCATCTTGTGTAAGCGATCCCACCCTGCAAGCCAACCGAAGAATTCTGTCCTGGGTCCCCACACCATTCGTAACAAGTAATAAAGTCTGGGGGTTATCAGAGGCCTCCTGGTAGCCCCGTGGAGTGATCCTGTAAGCTTTATGCAGAACAAATGGGATCGGTGACTCCTCCGGGCAGAGCTTTTCCTGTAGCCACTTTTGTAGAAACATTAAGGGGTGATCCCCTTCAGTTCCTTCAGGGAGCACCAAAATGCACACATGCGACGAACGAGTCTAGTTTTCTAAAGACTTAAGCCTAGCTCGGAAATGTATATTCTCTTTAATCAAGTTTGCAGTGGCTGCAGCTGTGGTTTCCACTTGCCTCTTAGCATCCCCACACTCCATGTTAACCTGTTTAACTGCCGTTCCCACTAGGGTAAGTCGGGTGCCAAATGAATCCATCTTAGTGCTCAAATCAGTCACTACTGAGATCAGGCACTGAAGTTTAGATCCAATTGAGGCCATGATTTCCTCAGTTTCTCTGATCGTCATGGCCCATGCTGAGTTCTCCGTGTTTCTGGGCTGAGAAGTCCCTGCAGTTTTTCCTCCCATTCCTCCACCTTTTTCTTTGCGAGGGTTACCCATTTTATGTTTACAAGGATGCTCTTTACGTTTCTAATGAGAAACCTTTGAAATGTCCGATGTAAATAGGTGATATTTTAGCTTTTTCAAGGTTTAAGTATAGAGTTGATTAAGTTTGTTGCCTCACAGCTTGGGCTCAACAGTGCCCCCCCCCCCCGCAGTTTGTTTTAAAAGGTTATTTTTTGTACTGGATAAAATGTTAATGTTATAAGTGAGTTATGCAAGATCTGCTACTCACAGCGGATGTACATGCTAATAGGAGAGACACAATGTTTTATTATTATCGGATTTTGATAGCGAAGAACAAATTGACCAACATCCAGGGGTGTTTCGCTTCTAAGGGGGGGGGGTTGTTTTAACATTTCCCCTCAGAGCCAATTATGTACTTGCAGAAATGTGTATAAATAACAGTCATGGAGAGTAGCAGTAATGACCTGCAAGATATACATAGAAAGAACCATCCTCCTACAGTGATACACAGATTATAACAACTGGATGTAACAGATGTGTTTTATTGTATGTTGTGATAACTTGTGTGGTTGTGCTTTGATATACGCACGCCTTCGTGTGTGTTGCTACACAGGAGGCCACAGGCTGAGTGTGTCAACCACCCAAGGCATGTGTATATCAGAGCGTGACTGCACATCGAAGAGTGGGTTATCTAACTTATAAAATGGCAAAATTGTTTTGGGGGGGGTAAAAGTGCAGGTGTGCGGGTGCACTGTGATATACGCACGATCATGTGATGTGTTTCTAACAATCAGAACACTGGATTTGTATTTGATTCCATTTTATAAATATATATATATATATATATATATATATTTATATATATATATATATATATATATATAGGATATGCAGTGGAAGCAGTGTAATAAATGATTTATCTGCACAAGAGCAGTTTGACCTTGGGTAACCTCACAAGTGGCGTAAACCACGAGTGAGGTGTCCGAGATCAAACTGCTTGAGTGCTGATAAATCATTTATTACACAAGTTTTACATTGCATATTCCATTCATGCAATTCTTTTGTTTTTGCTTTTTGTAGGGGGCATTTGTTAGTCAAAAAAGTGAATAAAAATAGAATTTTCTGCCATTTTTTGCTGATTATAGAAAATCTAAAAGGAATCTAGAAATGAAACACCTCTCATTTTGTAGATATTTGTATGCTGAACAACTATTTTGCTCAAAGTACCATACTATCATTTTGTGTTTTTAAGTTATTTGCACTTGTTTGATGAAAATGTGCACAAAAATGGAATTTTCTGCTGTTTTTCGCTAATTCTGAAAAAACTAAAAAGTATCTATAAATGAAACACCACTCATTTTGTGGATATTTCTGTGCTGAATAAACTTTGGGCTCACAGTACCATGCTATCATTTTTCATTTTAAAGTTATTTACATTTGTTTGTGGACAAAATGAAAACAAATATGACTTTTCTGATGTGTCTTAGCTAATTATCAAAAAATCTAAAAGGTATCAATAAATAAAACACCACTCATTTTGTAGATATTTCCATGCTGAACAACTTTCATGCTCACAGTACAATATCATTTTTCGTTTTAAAGTTATTCGCATTGGAATATGGTTAATACTGCTACTGAGGCTGAACATTCTAAATGACATAAGCACTATATAGATAAATGGCTGCTGACATAAACACTGTGTGGATAAATGGCTGATGACATAAGCACTGCATAATTAAATAAGGGATATGCAGCAGTTCAGTGTAGTATAGATTATCTTGTACAGAGTCGGTGACTAAGTATCCCTCACGAAATAAGGCACGTTAGTGAGAGTTACTTAGAGGTCACTGGAAACTGTACAAGATAAATGCATTATCATTGACCTGAACTGCTGCATATTCCATTTATGCAACAGGTTTAGATCTTGTGTGAACATTTTGATTTTGGTAGGTGTAAATAATTTGTCAAAAAGGGGAAAAGAAAATTGAATTTTATGCTGTTTTTTGCTAATTATAAAAAAACAAAATGGTATCTATAAATGAAACACCACTCATTTTGTAGATATTTTTGAGCTGAACATTTTTTGTGCTCACAGTACTATGCTATCATTTTTTGTTTTAAAGTTATTCATATTTGTTTGTCAAAAAAGTGAACAAAAAATTATGTTTTCTGTTTTCTTGCTAATCATATACAATATACAGGGTTTATATAAATGAAACATTATTCATTTTGTAGATAATTTTGTGCTGAACAATTTTCGTGCTCACAGTACCATGTTATCTTTTTTCGTTTTTAAGTTATTGACATTTAAATATGGTTAGTACTGCTTCTGAGGCCGAACATTCTAAATGAATTCTGAAGAGAACTGTGTAGATAAATGAGCTACTGATGTAGTTACTGTGTGAATAAATGGGCGATGATGTAGTTACTATGTGGATAAATACATTTATTACCATAGTAGAGAGGATAAATGGTTTTATTCTACAGTTTTTATCCTGACCCCTGTTGCATAAATGATATTTATGTACACAGTTACTCAGATAAACAGATTTATCACACAGTCACACTCTGTTTATCTCCACCACTATTGCATAAATATATATATAGCACCCCAGTGGTGAACAAATTGAGTAAATAAATCATGTTATTCTGGGATAAATATTTATTTTCACTTAGAACACAATTTTTATAACTTAGAACAACATATAATAACTGGTCAGCAATTTCTCTCAATGTACTGACCAGGTTGATATTTCCCATAACAACCGATTGGTTGTTATGACATTCATGAGCTATGCCAGTCAAACTATGCTGCTGCCTCATTGGCCAACATTCTGTATGTGGGCGGGGCCAAACAGTCTCACAAACTGCTGGAGAAAAATTGCAGGTCTGTTATTATAAAAAATAAAAGATGGGTAGGTTATATGAGAATTTACATGCACACCTCGCGTTGTGGGATGTTTTGATAAACCTCGCTTATGTAGCATCCCACAACTCGGGTGTACATTAAATTCTCATATCAAACCCTTCCCCATCCACTATTCTCTATTTATATAACTTAGAACACCATTTATACAACTTGGAACATGTTATTTCCACTTAGAATCTGGAAATGGAACACAGAGAACAATGGGCCAGATAGGGAAATTACAATGGAAAGAAAGGCAGTTTTAAGCTAAAATAAAGTAAAACACCAGGAAAAACACTTTGTCACTCATGAGTTATGGGTCTTACCACTCACTAGTGGAGATAAATGTGTTATTTCACTGCAGTACATTATGTATTCCATATATTATGGTAGCACGGTAGTGCTACCATAGTTAGGGTTGAGGAGCCATTTCTATGTTAAACCCCAAAACTTTGCACCTTAATAACTTTGCAACTGTTTGATGGATTTGCCTGAAATTTGGAATTTATGATCAAGAACCATAGGCCTTGGGATCTGCCAAGTTTTGTACTGGTCGGATATACGGCTGCAGAGTTATTAAGTATGATCTGTGCATGCGTTTACGCTTTTCTGGAATTCTGTGGTGGCGCCTACAGGTCGTGACGGTTTATGACCAGCCCAAAATCTTCAGAGAACATGCAGCTGGGGTCCCTGATGTGCCTTTCGAAGATTTCATGAAAAAATATTAAACGGTTCAAAAGTTATTCAAAAAACAGTTTCCCATTATAAGTCAATGGGAAAAGTTAACAAAAAGTTCAACACTTTCGCAAATGCATTTTTACTTTCGCAAATGGGCCTGTTACTTTCACAAATTGGCCATTTTGTTTTCAGTTGGTGATCAGAAAATGGTTGGCATTTAAATTTGGGACCCTCTAGCAACCTAATTTTTTTTTATTCACCTAGTCGGGCCCTGAAGATGCTTGCCATGTCTTTATTTTGTGAGAAACATCCCAGAAATATGTTTTTAAATTTCTGGAAAAAGTACTTTCACAAATTACTTTGTCTCACGAAAAGTGTCGTGAAATTTTGGTAAAGTTTTCGCAAATTAAGCATAGTACTTTTCCAGTCTGTGGGAAAATGACAGCAATTCTTTGGCACTGCACTGCAAAATAACTCCTGGGGAGTTTGGGCTGAAATTTGGAGGGAATGCAGCTGACATCTGTTGGTGATGTGCCTTTCAGTGTTGTATTGAAAAAATATTACACGACGGCAAAGTTATGGCACTCCAAAGTTGACAGTTTTTCCCATAGGATAACATTACGGCGCCCGAAGCATTACAGGAATCCTTTGGCACCCTGCTGCAAAATAACGGTTTGGTCTTTTTTCCTGAAATTTGGAGGGAAGACAGCCAACAGCCCACAGATGTGCTTTCAGTAGTTTGGTGAAAAAACATTACAGGGAGGCAAAGTTATGGCACTCCGAACTTTTCTTTTCCTTAGGATAACATTACCCAGGCGTGCTTGCTTTTCAGGGGCCCGTGATTCGAAACGCAAAGAGATACGGACTTTTCGTTGGAAAATTTCTTAGCCCCCCAATGGGGCTAAGATTCAACTTAGCCAGGACAGTTGTAAATAATATGACTTTTAAATTTTTTTCTACGTCGTACGGTTCCTGAGATATAATGTATTTAGTATTCCAAGATCTCATTTTCTGCGCCAATACTCATTATTTTGCATACATTATTTGTACTCACTGTCTTTCTCAATGCAGGTTTTGGGGAAAACCAGCCTGTGCGCTTACATTACTGTTACTGTTGCCCTTTCCGCTTGCGGATCCGTACCCGTTTCACTTACCATTGACGTCTGCGCCACCATGTGCGTTATCCTTTGCGTTTTCATTTGCGCTGTGCGTTTCTGTTATTTTTTGCCATTTCTGTCTACAGTACTGTTTATCTTACTGTTTCACTTTACATCACCATGCCCATTGACATTTCTGTTTGCAGGCACCATGTTACTATGTGACAACACATCACGTGGCAGACCATTCCCGCTCTACGCTACCATGTGCGTACCCTTTCTGTTCTCATTCCTGCTTGTGTTACCATGTGTGCCACTGTTAGCATTTCTGTTTTGCGTTGCTGTCCTGTTAGTATGCCACAACATCATGTGGCGGGCCTGGAGAGCCCGTAACGCATTACATTCACTATTTCTCGTTATCGTTCTCAAAAGGGAAATTAGAGGCAAAAACTCAGTTTAATGCATTAGTTAGGGTTGTTCCACAGTGACAAAAGTGAGAAGTCGGCTGTTGGGTTGAAAACCCCCTTGGACCCCAACCACCCCAACCGGCATTGGGGTGCGCATTGGGATCGTGGTCTAACTCTCACCATTCTCTATACTTCTGCTGCTTTACATGTCCTTGGGGTGAGGTTGGGGCTGACGATCCCAATGCGCACCCCAATGCCAGTTGGGGGTGGGCTGGGGTCTGGGTTTTCAACCCTAACAGCGAATTTCCTCACTTTTGTCGCTGTGGAACAACCCAACTAATGCATTAAACTGAGTTTTTTGCCTATGATATATATATATATATATATAATATGTATAGATATATACCTGAGGTGTAACACGCCGATATACACATCGCCTTGCAGCGTTGCACGCACGAGGCCGCAGGCCGAGTGTGTCAACCGCCCAAGGCGCATATACCAGAGCCGCCACCGCACACCTCAGAGTGGTTTATCTATCTTATAAAATGTCAAAATTGTTTTGGAAGGGGTAAAATTGCAGGTGTGCGGTCACGCTCTGATATACTCATGGTCATGTGGTGGTGCTCATCCAATAAAAGAACAACAATTTCCCTACCCATTTTATATATATTTATTTATTTATTAAGATAATGTGTGGAGTTGGGTTCAAAAGCAATAGTGTGATTGTGAGTCACAAGTCTTTGAATCCTAACTTTGATTTCCTTTGTTTTTTTACTATGTTTTTCAACCCTAATAAGATTAAAATTCCTAAACTCAACCAATGACATGTAGGCACCAGAAAGGCTAACTGCCCTGAGAATGAATAACTCCAGTTGCAGAACTGACAAATCGTGTACAGCCTGCACCAGAAACTGAAGAAACACTTAACTCACCCACTCCACAGCAGCTCTCTGAGAGTTCCATCCCTTCTGCCCTCTATACCCTTAACACGCATCCTGGGCCTTTGTAAGCAAAATTGAAGCCATACCATAAACACACCATACCATAAACAAATGCGAATACCTCATAAACTGTAAATGCTACACACAAAGTACGAGTGGCAACGTTTTTCAGCACAAAATTACCTTTCCAACGGTGGTATGCAATCAATTCTAAGCAGTTTGTTTTTTTATTTTTTTTTATACTAGCTGAAATACCCCCCAAAATTATTTTTTTTTAATTAAAAAAACAATATTAAACCCTTTTTTTGTGGAAAACGTAACATATCAACACCAAATTACGTATCCATACATGATAAACAGGCAGTGAAGTACTCTTTGAAATACCTAAATAAGCCCAAAGTTGAAAAAGAGGAAAGCCCCCACCAAAGTAATCGTATGGTGCTATTTAATTTAAATCAATAATGAGACCTCCTGGAAAATTTTAAAAATTACAGCATTACACATAATTCATATGATCTTTAATATATTTGTTTCTCTACGTTCCTATTCTTTATTACTGAGGATATTTACCTGAAAATGGGATCTTTGGCCTTTGGAGTTCATCTACTACCACTGCTTTTTGTTCTTATCCTCCAAACGATTACTTTTGCTTGGTATTCTCAGTAGAGAGGTTGTTAGACCACTGGTGTGGGGTCACAGTCTTTTGAGACACCTTGTGGAAACTGAGGTGCTGCCCCATTTTCACTCACCTACCTGGGTTGAGGGTAGAGGTTGCTGGACTCCATGTTGAAGTGGTAGGGGTGCAGAGAATCTTCTGCCCCACCCAGGGGCCACCAAGTCTGCCACCACTCCCCCAGAGGATGCCTAGGCAGCAACAGCAGATGGACATTTGTGGACTCTAGGAGGGTGGGGTGGCAAGAAGTGTGTACGCTCCTCAGCCTATACCACTACAGAATTTCTTTGCTGTACTGGAACGGTGGGGCAGCCGAGAGGAGGCACCCAAGCAGTGTGAAGGGAATAAGTTGGGGTCCTCAGAAGGGGAGGCCCCAAGGAGGGAGGGAGAAAGAGGCCCCTAGCTGAGGAGGAAGCAGCTGCTAGAGGAGGATGCTACTGTTAAGGGGACAGACTTGGGAGCGGGGGGAGGAAGGGAGAGAGAGAGGCAAAGTGCCTGAGAGGTGCTTTGGCTTGGAGGGATGGAGAGCGTATCCAGAGGATTGCTAGGGCAGCAGGAGATGGGAAGGAGCTAGAGGTTTTTGTCCATCTGGGGGCAAATAACCTGGCAAGAGACAGAGTAGTGGTAGTACAAGGAAGTTTTTAAGGAGCTGGGGCTGGGCCTCAAGCAGGTGGCACAAAATGGTGGCTTTTGCTGAGGTGTTGACTATATATGGCTGGGGACAGGAAAGGGTACTCTGCACCAGGGCATTTTACAATTGGTTGAAGGCATGGTGCATGAAGGAGGGCTTTGGCTACATTGGGGACTGAGGGCCAACTTTGGAGAATATGGGCCTCTATAGGACAGACTGCCTGCATCCTTCCAGAAAGGAATCCACAGAACTTAGTAGGGGGTTTAAATGCTACCTGGATGAGCATTTAAATTAGCCGTGGGAGACTGTAAAACCAAGGCAGGTAACAATCCCCCCCCCCCGATGATGAAGCAGCAGGGAAGGACAACCCATGGGGAGTAAGCTCCCCCATGGCTGGGGAGAGGAAAGGGTATTCCGTACCAGGCATTTAATAGTTGGGGACTGGGGCCAACCTGGGAGGATATGGGCCTCTATAGGGGAGATAGACTGCATCCTTCCAGGAAGAGGACCACAGTCCTTAGTGGGTGGTTTAAATGCTACTTGGATAAGCATTTAAAGTAGCCAAGGGGGAGGCTGCAAAACCAAGGGAGGCAACACCTCCCCCCCTTCAGATGATGGAGCATTAGGGAGGGAAGGCCCAAGGGGAGTAAACTTCCCTAGAGCAGGGGCACAAAAAGACAGGAGTGGGGACAAGGCAGAGGGAAAGGGTATATAGATCAGGCAAGGCTGCAGGAAAGCTAAGCGCCACCACCATCATAAAACTGAACAGTACCATAAAGCAATTATGTGTAAACAAAAAGGCTTTATTTGACTTACAGGTTGCAGGTACTTATTGTGATAGCCCCTTACAGAGAGTACACTAGCAGAGAACCGGAAAACATTCTGACTGGTTTTGCATACTCAGTGCATCATCTGGGAATGTCGGCCAATGTCTGCTGCTGGCTTAAGTACAGATTCCTTAAAGAAATGGCACAGTTACAAAAAGTGCATTCTGCAAAATCTGATAAATACCAGCACCCCATGTACCTACAGTGCAGACAGAAAAAAACAAACATTCGAAAATTTATTATTCATTGGATCCATTTCGGAATCTGTAAACTGCCTTCACATGTGAGCTAATTGCCTGTGGTTCCTTTATCACCTGTCTCTTGGAAGATATGATGTTTAAAAATTGTGGGCACTGTCCATCATGGAACATACAGTATTCTTAATGTCAAGGAGATGTGTCCTCTCAAAGACCATGACTGTAATGAATATGGAGATATACATGCTGAGGCAGTCTTTAGGGGAGTACAATATAAATCGGGCTGAAGTAGTTCAACAGAGCCAGACTTCGTATTCCATGGATCATTCTCCACTGGCTGAGAAAATATTGCATTTGTTTTGTTTTTATCCAATTTAATTTTCAAATTTAACTTTCTTTAAAGTGTTAACAAATTTGTACTAGTCTCCAGTCTGTCTCTGGCTTAACTCCCTCCCCCCATCCTCCATTTCTATTCCTGTTTTATTCCCATTCTATATTCTTACTCTCTCTTCCTTTTCTTTCTCTCTCTCCCCCCATCTCTTACCTTATTTCTTTCTTACTAGAGTCATATTGATATCAGTCTCTTCTAATAGCTCACATGTGACAATTGTTTACGGATTCCCAATCGAATGCACTGGATAACAAAACATTTTTTAACATTTGTTCTGTCTGCATTGTATGTAAATAGAAGCATAAAAACATAGAATTTGAGCTGGCCCGGTGGCGCTGAGGGTTGAGGTGCTGGATGCCACACCTCGCTCCATGCCGGCAACCCGGGTTCGGGAGCGGATTCGGGTCACTGGTGTGTCGGCCGGGGGGAGATAGGCTTAAGTGTCTGATGTCAGCTTACCTTCTCTGGGAGGGTTGCGACCACAGCCCACACACTTGCCTGACTGAGCAGAGGCTCGGAGTACTGCAAGCCCCAATCACAGGGGACGGGCGGCCGCCTGACTGTGTGGACGTCGGCGCTTGGCGCCATGACATCAGGGGTTGCACACTGCAGGGGAGGGAGGAAAAGAGGAAAAACACACCTGCTGGCTCCGGAAAGACGGGTTTCCCAGAGCATGCCTCCGATCTGCCCCACTCACCAGGACCACCACTTTGACCTGACGAGATGAAGGATTACGAGATGAATGCCCCCCCACCTCGTCCCCGCTCGGGGGGGGACCAAAGCTCCATGGAGGATCGAGGGGTGAGTCCAGGTGGGCGTGTGGCAGGAGGATGACTTCTTGGATGCCCTGAAGGGTTGAGGCCAGCAGGTAGTAGGGAGGGACAAACAGAAGGGGGGGAAACATAGAATTTGATGGCAGATAAGGACAGTTTGGCCCACCTAGTCTGCCCATTTTCCCTACCTACTGTAACACCACAAATCCTAGATGATCTCCGGCTCCCCCCCCTTTCCTTACCACTAAGGTTCCCTTATGCCCTAAATGGGATGTTGTTAGTTATCAGATTTTACATAATGCTTTGCAGTATTGTTCGGTATCATGACGGTGGTGCTCAGCTTTCCTGCAGCCTTGTCACTATTTTTGCATGAGCAGACCAAGCAATGGGGCAACTTCCCTGTCCAGTGCATAAATCAGGGAAGCAAGAATAAAGGAGACAAGGATACAGGGATTCACAAGGTAAAACGGGAAGAGGTGGGTCAGGTGGAGCTTCAGGAGACAGCACAGGCAGGAAGGGAGGGAAGCAGGGAGGGAGGTATGGAGAACCAAGTGCAACAATGCAAGGAGTCTGGGAAATAAAATTCCAGAGCTGGAGGCCATCATGGCAGAGGCTAGCCTGGATTTGATGTCCATAATGGAGTCATTGTGCACTTAGCACCACGACTGGTACATGGCCTTACACGGTTGCACTCTGTTCAGGAGAGGTAGGGCAGGGAGGAGGGACTTAAGGCCATGGAGGTGCAGGGTCACCCAGAAGAAAAGGCAGGGTTGAAGGTGCTGTTGGTCCTCCTGGAGACAAACTCTCAGGCTACTATCTATACTGAGGTAGGGCACAGACCTCCAGCCCAGGGAGAGCAGTTGGATAAGGCACTTAGGGAGGCCATCACCAGAATGGCAAGAAAGGGGGAGGTGATACTAGTTGGTTACTTCAGTCTGCCAGATGTAGAGTAGAGCCTTCCAACGGTGGCTTCGGCAAGGAGCAGAGCCATTCTTTTATTTTATTTTTTATTTAAACTTTTGTTAACCAGGTAAGCAACATGAGCCAAGGCCCTTTATCAAATGCGACCTGGAACCATACAAAAACAGTCGAGATGTTACAAAAATAAACAAACAACACATAAAATACAATACAGTACACAAAATACAATAAAAGTAGGACAGCAGGATTATTAACATTCACATCTCAGAGAATTGGCATAATGCTGTCTAAATAAAAGTTTACAACTATCATGACTGGAGATTTGGTGTAAACTCACTGGCAATTTATTCCAGTGAGTTGGAGCAAAGTTTGAGAAGGCTTGCATGCCCATCTTAGTTTTTACCTTGGAAACAGTAAGATTAAGTGGGCTATTATATCATATGGCCCTGTTTGAGTTCCTTATGTTCAACATATGTGAAAGGGAGCTCCTGCCACTCTTGAAGACCGCCCTTTTCTTAAATCTGTTGCAACAGTTCTTCTATTTCTTAGCCTAATCTATCCTTTACTATTTCTACTCCATAAGGTTGGCCACCTATGGGCACCCCCCTCCCTTTTCTACACTATGCTATAGTGTCCTCTTTGATTTTTCTTTTCCCTCTTAGGTCATCGTACAGGGAGGGTATTGTGGTGACCTCCAGATGTATATAAAACAGGTTGTGTTAATTGTTGTTGGATTTAATATGTAATAGCACTATGTCATAATATACCTTATGTTTTTGAAACCTGTAATGTTGAAAATACCATGGCACTAGGTGTTTTTGATAATGGTAAAAAGTACTAGGTGACTATTATAGAAACAAAGCTAGTTGTGTTATTTAAAATACATGTATATTGTTGTAAACTTAAGTAAGGAATGTCATGATGATTTGCATATATCCCATGATGCATTGCATTATGGAAGTACATATGATGTTGTATTTCTTTGAAACTTGATTTGTTGCCAATGTGTATAGCATGTTTTGTTTTTTTTCTTTTTGGGCCCCCACTACCCAAGCAAATGGGGCCTGCATAGGGGTGGTGGCTACATCTCAACTAGTGATTGGGATCAGAGATCAGTGTCAGAAGGTGCTGGCTAAGTGCAGAGAAAGGACATTCATAGTCTGTTGCTGCAAACTAATGTACTGAAAAAGAAATATGCCATTGCAGAAGGTTATTTCTTGTATTTTGAATTAACATCACACAGAGATTGTGTGTTGAACCTGAAGTTCTGTATCTGGTTCATCTGTTATCCCACAACCCCTCCACAGACTTGGTGTCAGAAGTCGGATAACTTGCTGGAAGTGTCTGGTCTGGCTGAAGAGGGATGTTTTCTGATGGATATCACCCAGGTATCCCAGGTGGACCGATGCACCAGGAGTTGCCAGAGGAGAACCCGGAGTAGAAGGTCCGTGGAGTTCTGACCAGAACCATGGCTGACAGACTGGGAGAGAAGCTGCTGCCTGGACTGGACCTGGGAGCTCGGAGGAAGGCCAAGTCTGAAGACAACGAAGAAATGCAGGTTGAGGCAGACTGGAGGTGTGAGAGACAACGCCCAGGAGGTGGATACCCTGATGAGGATGGTCCACTGGATGAGTGGGCAACAGCTGGAGGCAGACCAACTATGCAGAGAGGCAGAATACTGGTGCCAGGTGCTCGAGAGGTTCCTGCTAGAGAGCTTGGACAAAGAGTTGGAGGAGGATTTTCATGGGCTTAGTTTGAGAAGGACCCCCTGACTGAGCAGGATATTCCTTTGCTTCCTGTGTTTCCAGGATGTTACCTGTTGGAGGTCAGAGATGCAAGTATGGAACTTGAATGCGAGACCCCAGGTAAGACTGTGCCTAGTGATATTGTGCTGGGGTTGAAGACTCCAAGCAAGCAAGAAGAAGCCTATGAGGCTGAAGGGACTTTTCTTGTATTGATGCAGCTAAATCTATTAATAGTATTGACTGGGGTATACTGCAGGCTAAAAATACTAATATTGTCAAACTGTTACAGTATGTTAAAGTTAAGGAGGATAGAGGTCATTTAAAAAAATGTCACCCTTGGAAAAAGGGAAACTCTCATGTACGTCAAGGTACTAGATGGTAACAGATGGCTGAAAATAGCACAATGATCAAAATGAGGTTTATTAAGACACCCCGCATTAAAAGGTTTAGGAACCTGCTGTTTTACCATTGCAGGGTGTTCAGCATGGGAGGTTCCTCACTTTCCTATAGGTTTCTGTAGAGACCTGCCTGGGGATAAGATGACCAAGGATTTGGGGTCATGAGTTATAAAAGGTTGAAACAGGAGAGTAGAAGAAAAAATGACTCACCTTAGTAATGTTGTTTCTTCTAATGGAGTCTTGCTGTATTCTGACTATTGCAGTGATTGCCAACCTTTGAACTGCCCCAGAGAACAAAGAGTTAACTTTCCTTGCAGGGCATGGAACGCTGAGCTCGAGCTCGGTTGAAGCCTCTGTCTGCTGTTGTTTAAACTCCAACCGTCAGATCTTTACGAGCAATACTCACTAGAAGTTCTGTGTGGGAACTGTAAGACTCACACTAGCCAACCGGCAACTAAATTTATTAAAAAAGGGTTTTTTGGTTTCAAAGCAAAGACTCAAGTCAGGAAACCCAAAAAACAAAACAGAACACACCCAAAATAAAGGAGGGAGAAGGGCACCTCTAGGTGCAACACTGCTCCTGCCCACCCACATCCCAAAACCAGGTTCTGAGAGGAGGAGGTCAGAATACAGCAAGACTCCATTAGAAGAAACAACATTACTAAGGTGAGTAATTTTTCTTCAAACAACATAAAGTCTTGCTGTATTCTGACTATTGCAGACTACTAGGCAGCACTCTCCATGGAGGAGGGACAGAACCTACTTTGGGAATAGGCTCTGAAGTACTGTTGTGCTAAACCGAGCATCACTCCTAGCCTGGATATCCAGAGAGTAATGCTTGGTGAATGTATGGACTGTTTTCCAGGTGGTTGCTTGACAAATTTCTAAGATAGGAATATCCCTGGCAACAGCCAGGGAAGCAGCTGTACCTCTAGTAGAGTGATCCCTCAGGACTGAGGGTGGGGTCCTACCCAGTTTTTCATAGCAGAATTGTATACAAGAGACAATCCACCTGTCAATAGATCTTTTAGTGGAAGATTTGCCCTTACCGACCTCTCCATAAGTGAGGAACAACTGGAGGCACTCAAACCTGTGACCCTTGGTACATAGATACATAGATACATAGATTCTGATGGCAGATAAGGACCGCTTGGCCCACCCAGTCTGCCCATTTCCCTACCTAATGGATAAGCTGCAGATCCTAGTTAACCAGCAGCCTACTTCTTCCTACCCCAACCCCCTAGAATTGCCTTATGACTGTCCCATGCATGCTTGAATTCCACCACTGTTTTTGACTCCACAACCCTCCGGAAGGCCGCTCCATGCATCCACAACCTCTCTGTGAAAAATACTTCCTTAAATTACCTCTGAGCCGCTCTCTTCTATCTTCAAATTGTGCTCTTGTTCTTGCACACCTCTTTTTGAAAGATGCTACCCTCTTGGACTTTGTTGATTCCCTTGAGGTACTTGAAAGTTTCTATCATGTCCCCCCCTCCCTCCTTTCCTCGAAGCTATACATATTTAGCTCCTTAAGTCTCTCTTCATATGTCTTCCGGTGCAGACCCTGCACCATTTTAGTTGCCCTCCTCTGGACAGCCCCATCCTGTCTATGTTTTTGTGGAGATTTGGTCTCCAGAACTGCACGCAGTACTCCAGATGGGGTCTCACCAACTGTCTGTACAGAGGGATAATAACTTCCTGTTTTCTACTGGTGATACCTCTCCCTATGCATCCCAGTATCTCCCCAGCCCTCCTTGCAGCCCTCTCACATTGCTTGCCCACCTTTAGGTCCTCTGATATGACTACCCCCAGGTCCCTTTCCATTTTTGTTGTTGTTAGTATCTCACCCCCCATTGTGTACTCTTCCCCTGGGTTTTTGTTTCCCAGGTGCATTACATAGCACTTCTTAGCATTGAATCTAAGCTGCCATACATTTGACCATTCCTCCTACCTTGCCAAGTCCCTTCTCATCCTTTCCACCCCACCTTGTGCATCAACTCTGTTGCAGATCTTTGTGTCATCTGCAAAGAGACATACTTTTTCTTCCAGTCCCTCTGCAATGTCGCTTATAAAGACATTGAAGAGGACCGTCCTAATACTGAACCCTAGCGGTACCTCACTAGTAACCCCCTTTCTTCAGAGTGGACTCCATTTACAATTACCTCTGTGTCCTATTGTTCAGCCAATGTTTCACCTGAAGCTGTCACCCTGGGACCCACTCCCAGGCTGGTTAACTTGTACTATTAATCTTTGTGTGGGACTGTGTCAAATGCCTTGCTAAAGTCTAGGTAGGCCATGTCCACAGCCCTCCCTGATCTACTACTTTAGTCACCCAGTCAAAGAAATCTATCAGATTTGTCTGGCATGACCTTCCCACTGTGAATCCATGCTGCCTTGGGTCCTGTGCCCCTCTGGCCTCTAGATACTCAACAATTCTTTCCTTCAGAAGTGATTCCATCATTTTCCCTACCACTGAGGTTAAACTAACAGGTCTGTAGTTTTCTGCTTCTGCCTTGCTCCCACTTTTGTGAAGGGGAATCACATCTGCCCTTCTCCAGTCCTCGGGTACCACCCCATCCTCCCATGATTTGTTAAAGAGGGTAGTCAGTGGTGTCACTAGTTCTACCCTTAGTTCTTTTAGAATTCTGGGATGAATCCCATCAGGCCCCATTGCTTTGTCCACCTTCAGTTTTAAGAGTTCTTTCAGAACCCTTTCTTCTGTAAATGGGCTGGTATCGACTTCTGTATCCAGAGTGTTTCTACTGTTTGTTTTAGGTACCTCCCCCACTTCCTTTGTAAATACTGAGCAAAAATATTTGTTTAGTATCTCTGCCTTTTCACAGTCACCCTCTGCCCACCCTCCTCCTCTTTATTAAGCCTCACTAACCCTTGTGCTCTATGTAGTAGCTAAGGCCCTTTTACATCCAGGCTGTGCAACTTCTCTCCAGAGGAGGAATGGTCAGTGAGAAAACATGGAGACATAGACTGATTAAGGTGGAAATCTGAAACCACCTTAGGCAAAAACTTCCTGTTAGTTCTTAGAACCACTTTATCTCTATGGAAAGAGATGAAATCAGGCTCCACTGACAGGGCTTGCAATTCACTGATACGCCTGGCAGAAGTAATGGCTACCAAAAACACAGTTTTCCAAGTCAAGTACTTAAGCTCTGCAGAGGACAAAGGCTCAAAGGGTGGTTGCATAAGCTGAGCAATGCAAACATTAAGGTCCCAAGCAGGAGCATGGTCCCTAAAGTGGGGATTGGTGTGCAGCAATCCCTTGAAGAACTTACAAAACACAGGATGGGCTGACAGAGGAGAGGGCTTGTCTACTGACAAGAAGGCAGAAACAGCTGCCAGATGCACTTTTAAGTGTAGCTGGTCTAAGTCCCAAGCCATTAAGATAAACCATATAGTCCAGGACTGTAGGCAACCCAGCAGATTCTGGAGAAATATGCTTATTAGAGCACCAAATAGTGAACCTTTTCCATTTGGAGTTGTAAGTCTTTCTGGTGGAAGGCTTTTTGAGAAGCCTTAAGGATATCCAGAACCCCTTGAGAGAGGTGCAGATCAGCACTCTAACTCTTCAAGAGCCAGGCCTTGAGATTGAGAGATTTGAGGCTCAGATACCAAATCCTTCCCTGAGAGGATGTCAACAGGTTGTAATTCCTGGGAAGAGACAGGGGGAAGGTGGACTGCTAAGGACAGCAACAGTGGGTACCAGGGCTGTCTGGCCCAGTCTGGAGCAATCAGAATCTCTTTGCATGGTTGAGACCTGATCTTGACTAGCACTTTGAACAGGAGAGGGAAGGGGGAAAGCATACAGGAACTTCCCTTCCCAATCCAGAGTCAAAGCATCCGGGGGACTGAGCCCAAGATTGGGGGTCTGCAACAAAAGAGAGGAAGTTGGTGATTGTCTGGGGCTACAAAAAGATCTATCTGTGGAGTGCCCCATCTGGAGAAAATCACTTCCAAAACTATGGGATCTAGGGTCTATTCGTGATGACCCTGAGATATCCTGCTGAGAGCATCTGCCAGGACATTGTCCTTCCCCTGGGAGGTGAACTGCTATCAGAGTGGTTTGCAGGGAATAGGCCAGAGACCACAACTTCATTGCTTCTATGCACAAGGCCATAGACCAAGTGCCTCCTTGCTTGTTGATGTACCACATTGTGGTGGTATTGTCTGTTCTGATCTGGACCACCTTGTTCTGTACAGATTTGGAAAAGGCTTGCAGTGCCAGCAACACTGCTCTGTGTTCCAAGAGATTGATGTGAAGCAGAGATTCTTGAGGTGACCACAGCCGTTGGGTGGTAAGATCGCAAAGGTGGGCTCCCCAGCCCAGCAGGGAGGCATCTGTGGTGAGTATTACTGAATGAGACTGAGTGACAAAAGGAACTCCCTGTCTTAAATTGTCCTGATCCCACCACCATTGCAAAGCCTGGATCAGGGTTCAAGTCATTGGGACTAGTTTGGTAAGGGAATCCTTTCTTTGGGACCAGAAGGCTCTTAAATGGAACTGAATGTCCCTCATCTGGAATCTTGCCCCCTGGACCACTGCTGTAGAGGCTGCCATGTGGCCCAGGAGCTGCAAGAAGTGCCTTGCTGGTCGAGACACCTGAAGGGTGAATGAAGAGGCCAGTTCTATAAGGGTCCTTGCCCTGACCAGGGGAAAGAAGGCTTTTGGTCTTATTGTATCCAGCTCTGCCCTTATAAAAGTGAGGAGCTGTACTGGCTTGAGAACTGACTTTGGAAAGTTGAGGAGGAATCCTAAGGAAGTGAGCACTTGCTGAGTTATTTGAAGATGTGACTTGACTTGGTCTGGAGACTGACCCACTATGAGCCAGTCATCCAAGTATGGAAAGATGGAGATCTTTTTTCTCCTTAGGAAAGCAACCACTACTGCCAGACACTTCGTGAATACCCTTGGGGCTGATGTTAGGCCAAAGGGCATTGCTCTGAATTGATAGTGGCCTGAGGGCAACTCGAACCTGAGGTACTTTTTGTGGGAGCACCTGATGGGAATGTGAAAATAGGCATCTTTGAGGTCCAGGGAGGCTAGCCAGTCCCCTGGCCTTAGAGAGGGAAGAATTATTCCCAGAGTCACCATTTTGAATTTTGGTTTTAAAAGGTGCTTGTTCAGACATCTTAGATCCAGGATGAGCTGCCATTCTCCTGTCTTTTTGGGGGTTAGGAAGTACCTGGAGTACAATCATTTGCCCCTGTGTAGGGTAGGAACCCTTTCTATAACTCTGAAAGCCAGAAGGGAAGAAACCTCTGCCTCTAGGGCAAGGGTCTCCAATGGATTTGCAGGTGGAAAGGATCTGGTTCTCATCTTGGAAAATTTTTTGAAGCTGAGAACCAGTCCCTGGCTTACTACTTCCAGGACCCACTTGTCTGATGTTAAAGACTTCCAGTCCTGGACAAAGTAAGCCAGCCTGCCCCCTACAAGTGTTGGAGAATCGGCCTGGGCAGACCCATCAGGGTGTCTGCTTGGCAGGGGCTTTAGGCTGAGGGGTGGAAGCAGGCCTGCTCATTCCCCATCTGCCTCTCCCTCTGAAGAACCCCCTCTGAGCATAAGCAGAAGAGGAGGCCTAGGCTTGGTAAAAGGGCCTTTGAAAGGGCCTGCCCCTGCCCCTGGGATGCCGTCTCTGAGGAGTGGCTTGCCCTTCTTTGGCCTGAGCACTCCTGTAGGTGGTCCTGTACTCGTCCATCTTCTTCATGCAGTTCTCTGTCTGCTCCCCAAACAGAGAATTACCAATCACAGGGAAATCCATGGCCTTAGTCTGGGTATCCTGTGATAAGCTAGTACATCTGAGCCAAGCCATCCTCCGAAGGGCCACAGATGTAGCCATGACTCTAGAAGAAACCTCATTGGAGTCCACAGCAGCATGAAATTGCACCTTGGATGCCTCAATCCCATCTGCAGCCACCTGCTCCAGCTCCTTGGCAAGCTGGTCAGGGGCCTGTTTAGCCAGAGCCAGCACAGTGTCCCACCTGGACTTCTGGTATCTAGCTGTGTAGGCCATATAGTTAGCCTGCCTGAGTCCCAAAGATGCTGCCATGTACTGCTTCTTTGCCATGGCATCAGTCCTCCTGGAGTCCTTATCTGGGGGGTGTGAAGCCAAGGGAATATTTGCCTTATCACAGGCAGCAGCCTGCACTACCCCAACATGCTGCATTGCTGGGAAAGGAACTCCGTGTCCGAGCCTGAAAGGGTATACCTCTTGTCCATTCTTCTGTCCACAGGAAGTATGGAATTAGGAGTTTTTAAAATTTTAAATGTATGTTTCCCAAAAGATTTATGGAGGGGAATAGACAATCTCCTAGACTCTGGGATGTCCATCATCTCTACAAAATCAGGCTCCTCCTGATCCTCTACTGCTTCTTCCATCGGAAGCCGGAGGGTTTTAGCCACTTTCTTGTAAAACATAAAGTGGGAAGGGGACTCAGAAAGCCTAGGAGGAGAAACACCTGAAGGTCTGACTGGGGAGATGTCCGGGTCAATAGGCATATCCAGACTTTCATAATCACCATCATCATCATTATCCTCATACTCTCCCTCCTCCTCCTCTGGTTCATAAAATGCTTCTAAAATATAATCCGGAACCAGGGGAACTGACTGAACTGAGCCCCTGACAGATGGTGCCGGTTCAGCCGGAACTGAAGTTAGCGATTGAACTATCCTTATCGCTTTGGCTATTTCATCAGCGGTCGGAGAAAGAACTTGTGGATCTGAACCGGATGATTTTTCCCTTCTCTTTCTTTTAACCGGAAATGACTACTCAGAATCAGTTCTCCTTTTGCCCGAAGAAGTTTCGCCTTGGTCAGAGGGCACTCCTTCTGGTTCGGTCAGAACCGAACCGGGCTGGCCATCCGAGTCATGGACTTCTGGCCTCCCTTTCCTCAGTCTACCTACTCTCTTATCCAGGGTAG
Organism: Neoceratodus forsteri; assembly: GCA_016271365.2. Classification (NCBI taxonomy): domain Eukaryota; kingdom Metazoa; phylum Chordata; order Ceratodontiformes; family Ceratodontidae; genus Neoceratodus; species Neoceratodus forsteri. The sequence goes on along the minus strand of CM057452.1, from coordinate 41,701,008 downwards.
CTTTGGGAAAACTTTTACAAATTTGAAGTCTGAATTGAGGTGGTCAAACCCCAGACACAACACAGGTGGTGATCCAGTCCTCAAAGGCTTCCACACACTACAGTGTTGAAACCCAGGCCCATTTTTTCTTGGGTTTCTCAGACATGGCCAATCCTATCCACAACTTACCCTTTTTTCGGCAATCTGCCAGGCAAGACACCCCTATCGGTTCCTGACCGTGTTACGAGTCTTGGAAAAAAACGTAATTAAATCCGTTATTTTTGAACCGATATGGACCAGTTACCACACTCTAATAAATTCAGAAGTTTTTTAAAACCAAACTGATCGGTTCAAGCCAAACCGATCCAATGTTTACAAGTTCCACACAGAAACTAAATGCAAAACCTATCTAGTACTCATGGTACCACAGACAGAGGCTTAAACCGACAGGATCAGTAGCAGAAATTCGGTAGAAACCGAGCGAAAAAACGACACTTTAACCGACTTTTTTGAACCAAGCAAAGGAGAAATCTCCGGAGCGACTGTTCAGTGAGGCGGAGTAAAGAATCTGACAGTTGGAGTCTAAACAACAGCAGACAGAGGCTTCAACCGAGCTCGAGCTCAGCGTTCCATGCCCTGCATGGAAAGTTAACTCTTTGTTCTCCAGGGGAAGTTCAAAGGTTGGCAATCACTGCAATAGTCAGAATACAGCAAGACTTCATGTTGTTTGAAACTACTATTGCTCCTTCCATATTCCCACAGGCACTTTGTGTAAGACAGAGGGGTCAAGTTAGTTGCAGGCAAGGCCTGAGGTGGCTCTGCAATGGTTCCTTTCTGTAGGCAAAAGTGTATACCCTCAGGTATCTACTGTATATCTGTAAAAAGTGAAATTAATCAAGAGACATAGTGGGTTTATGTAGTGGGGTTGAACCTAGGACTAGGCCGCTGCTTAAAACTGACATGTCTGGTGGGGTTGGAGCAGGTAATTACTCACCCCAGAGAAAGTCTTTCTATGGTACTGGACTTTACAGTCCAGATTAATATGACCGAATTTCCCTTAAAGGAGATGGGAAAGTACTGTTAGTCTCTGTTGAGAAATGTGTTAATGCCCCAGGGTAAAGAATGATAATATCCACTGTGTTTATGATAGAATGTATATCATTAATAGGAACCCTGAGATGTAGCTTCTGAAGATGGATGGGTGAAAGCTCCATCCCTTCCTGAGACAGGAAGGTGGTAAGCAGTCTGCAATAACTGCTTTCCTCTTAAGGCTGGGGATATGTGACAGGGAGCTCCTGCCACACTTGAGGATCAACCTTTTCTTAAATCTGTTGCAACAGTTCTTCTATTTCTAAGCCTAATTTATCCTTTACTATTTCTACTCCATAAGGTCGGCCACCTATGGGCATCCCCCTCCCTTTTCTTGACTATGCTATAGTGTCCTCTTTGATTTTCCTTTTCCCTCTTAGGTCCTCTTACAGGTAGGGTATTGTGGTGACCTCCAGATGTATATAAAACAGGTTATGTTAATCAGTGTTGGATTTAGTATGTAATAGCACTATGTCATAATATACCTTATGTTTATGAAACCTGTAATGTTAAAAATTCCATGGCACTAGGTGTTTTTGATAATGGTAAAAAGTACTAGGTGACTATCATAGAAACTAAGCTAGTTGTGTTATTTAAAATGCATGTATATTGTTGTAAACTTAAGAAAGAAATGTCATGATGATTTGCATATATCCCATGGTGCATTGCATTATGGAAGTATGTATGATGTTGTATTTCTTTGAAACTTGATTTGTTGCCAGTGCCCTTTGGGGTAGACCTTCTTTCAGTGATTCTGCATTGAGATTCTTTGTCTATAACTTTTTTTTTCTTTTTGGGCCCCCACTACCCAAGCAAATGGGGCCTGCCTAGGGGTGGTGGCTACATCTCAACTAGTGCTTGGGATCAGAGATCAGTGTCAGTAGGTGCTGGCTAAGTACAGAGAAAGGACATTCATAGTCTGTTGCTGCAAACTGATGTACTGAAGAAGAAATATGCCATTGTAGAAGGTTATTTCTTGTATTTTGAATAAACATAACACAGAGATTGTGTGTTGAACCTGAAGTTCTGTGTCTGGTCCATCTGTTATCCCACAACCCCTCCACAACATAGAGTACAAAGGGGAGTGGGAACCTAACTCTAAGGTATTATGAATCAGACAGTTTAAACTATAAAGACAAAATAAACGAGGATGCAACCAACCCGAGAGCTGATACAGGACACAATGGTGTGTCCGAAAAGTGAGTTTCAAAGCAAACCTACAAATGGTGTGAAAAGGGGTAGTGAGTAAAGACAGGTCAGACTTTTTCTAAACCTTGAAATAGAAAAGTGTTGTAGTTCATAATTGACAGCAACACATTATTAGCGACAGCTATTCTAGTCTGATCTGTTTAAGGAATTCTGCAGTTTAAACAATACACCCAACCTTTTGTTAATATTTCTACAGGTAAGATAAATAAGGATCTAATAGGATCCACAAGTACTTGAACTGAAACGCTGGTTCCAGCTCAACCCCTATTTGATTTTGAACCACAAGAGGCTTACATCTAGCCAGTCTCTGTTTTGAGCCAAAGAGCATGTGCTTTCCTTTTTTTTGCTATTTAATAGCAAACGTTGGTTATTTAGCCAAGTATCCAGGACTTTTTATTTATTTATTTATTGAGAACTAGGATTAAACACCTTTGAGCTGGGAGCTTGTTTACAAAGGTTCTGCATCAGTGGGAGGGAAGACAGTATTACAAAGGATTATGCAACAGAGAGTATAAAACATGGACAATAATTACAGCAGTTTATACGAACAGGTTTATACATACAAAACATAACATTAAAAAGTAAGATACCCTCGGTTTACGTATATAGTAAGTTGGTGGAGAGAATAGTTGGAAGTAGGCAAAAAGGAGTTAGAGAGGGGCTAAGGTGGCAGTGGGTAGGGGAAGGTGGTGACAGTGAAGTGAGAAAGAGAGTGGCAGCAGTCATAGGCGTTGTCAAAGTGAGAGGTGTGGGGTGGGAGAGGCGGTGGCCATGCCAGTGCAGCGAGCCGTTAGTGGCAGGCGGTAGGGGAGGAGGGAGTGAGGGGGGAGGGTAGAGGTGGCAAGGGACCATGCCAATGTAGGGAGCTGCTAAGAGGCAGGGCAGAGACTACTGGCAATGGGAACTAGTGGTAGCAGTCACAGGTGCTGGATGTGGAAAGATGTTGACATAGCATTCTTTTAAAAGTACCCATAGTATGTTGGTTGGAGATGTCCTGGCTGAGGGCATTAAACCAGAGGGGTGCTCTGTAGGTAAAGGAGCATTGACCCTGCGTCATTCGAAGACGAGGAACATGGAAGAGGTGAGTGCTGGTGCTTCTTGTCCGTTGAGAGTTGCTGCTGTGAGGTTGAAGTAGACTTGAAAGTCACAGTTCAAATTAGAACTTATTATGTCCACTAAGGGGGAGCTACTGTACAGAATAATATCATCTGCATACATTAAAATGTTTGTTTGGGTTAACGTAGATGGCAAGTTATCAACAAATAGTGAAAAGAGGAGGGGTCCCAGGATAGAACCTGGGGCACCCCTACCTCCATCATTCTACTCCCCGATGTCACACCTTGATAGCACACCCTAAGTGGGCATCTGGTTAGATAGCTACCGATCCATTCCAGAGGTGAGTCCCCGACTCCAAGGTCTCCCAACCTCCCAAGCAGCAGGCGATGATCAAGCCAGGTCAAAGGCCTTGGACAGGTCCACGGACACAGCACTAGTGAGTTCTCCGCATCCATTGCCCCGCCAAAGTGGTCCGTGAACCTGGCCAAGGCCGTCCCTGTACCATGATGTTTACGAAATCCATGCCGCCTGGGAAACTGAAGGCCTCTGAAGTTGATGAACTCCACCAGTTGTTCATTTACAATTTTCTCTAACAATTTATCTAGTACTGGTAATAAGGATATGGGTCTGTAGCTATCCAGGTCAGCCGTTAAGCCCCCTTAAATATTGGTCTTATCATGGTGTCTTTCCATTGGCTAGGGAATTGACCTGTTATAAGAAATAAGTTAAACACTTTGGTTAAAGGAATATAAATGCGAAAAGCTCTTCATTTCAAAAACCTAGGCTCAAGATTATCGCCCCCAGAGCTTTTATTGGGAGCCAACTATTTCAATAACTTCAGGACTTGCTTTGGTTTAATTAGCCAAAAGTAAAAAGAAGGGAATTGTTTCTCTTCATTAACTGATTGTGTAGTAACTATACTATCAAGGGAAGAAAACATATCAGTAAAGTGAGTTAGATCAGCAAATTTAACCAAAAATGCCTCAGATACTTCAGCTAAGTTAGTAGTTGCACCACCATTTAAGTTAAAGGACTCCGGTAATGTATTATTATTTGGAGAAGTAATTGTTTTAGTAGCAGACCAAAATTTCCTAGGGTCTTTTAAATCACTATGCTGTTTCTTTAAATGATACTCAGATTTGCTTAACCGTAACTTTAAGTTCCGTAGTCTACAATAGTTGTTAAAATCATATTCACTTAATTTTTTTTTATAAAGATTCCAAGCCACATCCCTTTCTTTCATGAGTTTAGATAAATCAGAGGTGATCCATTTATTAGAACCACCTCTAAGCCTTCTAGTTTTTTAGGGAAAAACTTATCCTGAAGTTTCACCAAAATGTTGGTAAAGTAATCTGCAGCCAAGCCGATCTCGGAGATGGTATCAAGATATGGCCAATCAATAAGGTTTAGCTCCCTCAAAAGACTGTCCTGTAATGTAGACATGTAATGCCCCAATGTTAGGGCCCTAATGTTAGGGGTCCCCAGTGTCCCTAGGTAGTCACCAGTCTCCTCGGGTCCCAAGTGCCCAGGTGCCCTGTAGAGCTGGAGTGGCAAGTGTGAGGGGTGCTTGGTGCAGGAGCCCTACAAAAGTAAACTGCAGCTTGCATGTTTTAAATTGTTTTCCCCTGCTTCCCTGCAGCCTGCCCAGCTCTTAGCGCAAGGTCGTGCCATCCTCGCGCTGAGCAGCTGCTTGCATCCCTGGTTGCTAGGGACTCTGCATCTAGAATGCCAGGGATGGCTCGTGTGTGACCAGTAATGGCCATTTTTGAATCGTGGTGTGGCCAGGACGGTCAGGAGAGTGCTCTCAGGCACCACGACAAATTAAAAAAATAATGTTTTCAGCAAAAGGGAAAGAGAGGGGAAGCAGGGAGGTAAACTTTGAGAGTAGTTCATGCCTGCAGTCCTCCTCCTCTTGTCCCTGTGTGTCAGTCCGGCAGCTCCAGTGTTAGCAGTGGCGGCAGTCATCCAACGTTCTGGTGGGTCCCCGTGATCGGCAGCAGTCAGCCGCATTGTGGGCTCAGTATAGCCCCATTTTTATTTTATTAAAATAAAAAAAGTTAAATTCTGTGCCTCATCGTCGGCGCGCACAAGCGGGGCTGCATCTGCGGAGAGAAGCATCGGGCCGAACAGCAAGGCCCCATAGTCGTCCATCCTACCTCCTGCCCACTCCAGTGCCATCACCAGCAGCAGTACCTCCTCTTTCTTCCACCTCCTCCTTTCTCCAGCAGCTTCTCCTGGGTCAGGGTGGTGAGTTGGCAGCAGCACCATCTGGCAGGTGCTGACCACCAGTATATTAAATAAAATAGTTAAAAAGTTTATTCCATGCCGGAGGGCACAAGGAATGGCAGCCTAGTGGGGCAAGGCAAGGCCCCCCTAAGAAGGGACCACCCCAGGGTGGGATTATTTCAAATGATTTAAATTAGCTCCAGCTTGGAGCAATAGGCAGGGGCGGAGCCAAGGCGGGCGGCCTGCTTGAGTGATGGAGAGGCCCCTGCCAGGCCTTATAGATTTACAGGGGCAAAGTTAGGCCCAGGTATTCAAAGGGGCAATGTTAGGCCCAGCTATTAAAAGGGGCAACACAGGCTCAAGTAAGTTAAAGGGGCCAGCAAGGGGTAGACAAAGCCCCCAGTATTATAGGCCAGTTAGCCAGGTGGGCTACCAGACAGGGCTAGTTAGCCCAAAAGCTACAGTTATTGTGTTAACTAGTAAAAGAGCCAATCAGGGCAAAGAGGATTCCAAATAATGTAGTAGCCACATTAGCCAGATGGGCCAGTGGGTTAAGGGCCAGGTAGCCCAGTGTTGTTTCCTTAGTGTTTTTCCATGTTCTATTCAGTTTATCCAGTTCTGGGTGGGCCAGTTAGGGGATGCCAGCCCTAGATAAGGAACAGTGCCCCAGAGTGGAGTAAGATGGCCAGTAGCCAAGTGGCCACCAGTAGCCAAGCTAAGCAAATATTTAAAGAGTGCTATCCTGTTGTTTAGAAGTACACTCTGTTCTTAGCTGTAGCCAGCAGCAAGGGAAGGGGAGTGGGCCAGGCAGTTAGCCACCCCAGCAGCATAATAGCCACAGTCTGAGCCAAGGGCTAGTAACCCCTGTAACTTCCCTGTAGACCCTAGTTCGGGGAGGCATCCAGAGTTTCCCTGGGGTTCAGTTTCAGCCCAGGAGTCTTCAATCAGTTGTCTGCATCTAGAGTTTTCCTGGGGTACAGCTTCAGCCCAGGAGTCTTCAATCAGTTGTCTGCATCCAGAGTTTCCCTGGGGTCCAGCTTCGGCCCAGGAGTCTTCAATCAGTTGTCTGCATCCAGAGTTTCCCTGGGGTCCAGCTTCAGCCCAGGAGTCTTCAATCAGTTGTCTGCATCCAGAGTTTCCCTGGGGTCCAGCTTCCGCCCAGGAGTCTTCAATCGGTTGTCTGCATCTGTGTCTCATTTCCCTGGGGTTCTTCACTGGCCAGGAGGCCCTACATCTGCCTTGCATTGTAGGCTTCAGTTTCTGTTTCTTGTTTATTTTAGTTCTTCGCCCTTCAGTTCCTTCAATTCAACCAAAGCCAGCCAACAAAGGTACTGGTAGCCACCACTCTCGATCTGTGAAAGACTCTATGCTCTTTTGGTCTCTGCTTGACATGCTGTACTAATGTGATGAAATAACCTAATGATAGAGTAATAAGGCAATCGTAGAGTATACGAACAGAGTAAAGGATTATTATGGAGTAATAAGACAGTCTTAGGGTATAGGAATAGAGCATCAGAATTACTATAGCGGTATAGCATACCGAGTTACAGAATATCCTGTTTGGGTGGGGGGGGTTATGCTTATTCCCTTTCCATATACAAAAGACTGCTAAGTGGTCACAAACCGCATCAGGAAGTGTTCCTTTGGCCAGAACTCTTACAGGATTGTTTGTTAGAACCCAGTCTAAAGTTGTATGCTTTTTACTTGTTAGATTCATTCTTGTATATGAAGTAATGAGTTGGACTAGGCTTGCACAGGCCACCAAAGATTCTATTTCAGGACTGACATCAGGTGACCAAATAATATTAAAGTCTCCCGGTACTATTAGATCTCCTAGGCTTACATTCCATACTTAAAAATTCTAAACATTCCTTAAGTAGGCAATAACCCACGACAGGCTGTGCGGCTACTGGGGATTAATCAACACCCTGGGTGATTTGAGAGGCACGAGGTGAAGCCGAGTGTCCTCACAGCACCCAGGGTGTTGATTAATCCCCATCATACCACAGGTATCTGTTCTCAACCAATCACAGAACAGAATACCTGTCAGTTATTCCCTCACAAACTACAAACCAACCCCACCCCAGAATAATTTATTTATTCAAATTCCGCCCACAGTCGTTTAATGAAACAATAACCCCACCCACAGTCATTTAATGAACACTAACCACGCCTACAGTAGTTTAATCGGACGCATGCCAACCCACACTCAGTACACTGTCAGAATTCACAACAATTCAAGGTCTGTTGAATACAAATTATTATTTTAAAATGCAAATAATGTCTTAGCTGTATCCTGAAGTGCTTTTGTTCCCCCATATCAATTGCTCACACATTGTGAATGGACCATCGCAAAGCTCAGTCACCTCTCTTCACTCACTCCTGCAGCGCAGAGCCGACTGAACACTTGTTCGAAAATAAGTTGCTCATTTTTGATAAAAATACAAGTAAATCATACTTTTCTTACAAATAACACCGTAGAATAGCAGAAATTTATTCGAATCCTTGAAGCAAATGTTGTAAACTTAACTACTGTCTGTCCAAAAACTGAAGCGGAATTCTGGGCATGCACATTAACACATCCGCTAATATGCATGCCTGAAATCCTCTTTCCGTTTTTACGTGCAAACTATGTAACTTTATAACGCTCGTTTCAAGCTATCAGTAAATTTCTCCTATTCTCCGCTGCCAGACATGTCAAAGCCTATGTTTTACTTCTTTTTTATCAAACATGTAACTGTTCTGAAACGAGTGTTCCTAAACTCACGTTGCTGCACTGAGTAAGCGTGCAACCTGAGCTTCCGTCCTCGAACCCAAAATATCTTTCTACTTCTATTTTACAAAAGTATACATGAATCCAAGTCGTATAATAGCAAAAACATTCAGTCACTTGGAGTATTCTTGCAATAACTCGGCTTCGCCTCGGCGTTTAATCATCCACAGAAGCCGGTTATTGCTTTGTATACTCCAAGTGACTGAACGTTATCACTTAAGTAACCACACAGCCTGCAGTGGGTTATTGTGCTTATAACATGGCCTTAACAAATAGTTTGAAAGTGTATGTAAAATGTATAAAAACTTTTAAAAATAGATGAATTTGAAATATGTCCTTCCTCCTAATAAAGTAGTGCATTGTTGAACACTGTGTTTAAGTTTTTATTTCAGTATCATTACACAACAGTTTTTAGCTGTTACCTGTTGTATTTCAATATTTTTAATGAAACATATTCATGCTTTTGTATTAAACAACATTTTATCAGTAAGAAATTCTCATAAGTGCTATATACTATTGCTGCATTATGTTTGCAAGTACATTTACAGGAATTCATACTTGTAGCAGAATTCTAAAACATTACACTTAGATATTGTAACTAGCTCTGGAAAAGTAATAATTTCTTGGACAAATCGGTAAAAAACAGTGAGAAATAATTACAGAATAATATGCTAATTACCTGAAATGGCTACAGACCTCTTTAATGTGCTCACAGGTGCCACACAGTTATAGGCTGATAGGAAACAATAGTCAAAAGAACGTTCCACTGCTGTGCGATATGCAACAAGTGACTCTTCACACACACACACACACACACACACACATATATATATATATAAACATAGAAACATAGAATCTGATGGCAGATAAGGACCACTTGGCCCACCCAGTCTGCCCATTTCCCTACCTAATGGATAAGCTGCAGATCCTAGTTAACCAGCAGCCTACTTCTTTCTACCCCCACCCCCTAGAATTGCCTTATGGCTGTCCCATGCATGCTTGAATTCAACCTCTGTTTTTGACTCCACAACCTCCTCCGGAAGGCCGTTCCATGCATCCACAACCCTCTCTGTGAAAAAATACTTCCTTACAATACCTCTGAGCTGCCCCCTCTCTATCTTCAAATTGTGCCCCCTTGTTCTTGCACACCTCTTTTTTTGAAAGATGCTACCCTCTTGGACTTTGTTGATTCCCTTGAGGTACTTGAAAGTTTCTATCATGTCCCCCCTCTCCCTCCTTAACTTGAGGCTATACATATTAAGCTCCTTTAGTCTCTCTTCATATGTCTTCCGGTGCAGACCCTGCACCATTTTAGTTGCCCTCCTCTGGACAGCTTCCATCTTGTCTATGTCCTTGCAGAGTTTGGGTCTCCAGAACTGCACACAGTACTCCAGATGGGGTCTCACCAGCTGTCTGTACAGAGGGATAACAACTTCCTGTTTTCTACTGGTGATGCCTCCCTATGCATCCCAGTATCCCCAGCCCTCCTTACTGCCCTTTCACATTGCTTGCTACCTTTAAGTCATCTGATATGACTACCCTCAGGTCCCTTTCCATTTTTGTTGTTGTTAGTATCTCACCCCCCATTGTGCACTCTTCGCCTGGGTTTTTGTCTCCCAGGTGCATTATCTTGCACTTTTTAGCATTAAATCTAAGCTGCCATACATTTGATCATTCCTCTAACCTTGCGAAGTCCCTTCTCATCCTTTCCACCCCACCTTGTGCATCAACTCTGTTGCAGATCTTTGTGTCATCTGCAAAGAGACATACTTTTCCTTCCTCTGTAATGTCACTTACAAAGACATTGAAGAGGACCGGTTCTAATACTGAACCCTGCGGCACCCCACTAGTAACCCCTTTCTTCAGAGTGGACTCCATTTACTATTACCCTCTGTGTCCTATTCTCCAGCCAGTTCTTTACCCAGGCTATCATCTTGGGACCCACCCAGGCTGGCTAACTTGCATATTAATCTTTTGTGTGGAACTGAGTCAAATGCCTTGCTAAAGTCTAGGTAGGCCATGTCCACAGCCCTCCCTGATCTACTACTTTGGTCACCCAGTCAAAGAAATCTGTCAGATCTGTCTGGCATGACCTTCCCGCTGTGAATCCATGCTGCCTTGGGTCCTGTGTCCCTCTGGCCTCTAGGTACTCGATAGTTCTTTCCTTCAGAAGTGATTCCATCATTTTCCCTATCACTGAGGTTAAAGTAACAGGTCTGTAGTTTCCTGCTTCTGCCCTGCTCCCACTTTTGTGAAGGGAAATCACATCTGCCCTCCTCTAGTCCTCAGGTATCACCCCATCCTCCCATGATTTGTTAAAGAGGGTAGTCAGTGGTGTCACTAGTTCTACCCTTAGTTCTTTTAGAATTCTGGGATGAATCCCATCAGGCCCCATTGCTTTGTCCACCTTCAGTTTTAAGAGTTCTTTCAGAACCCTTTCTTCTGTAAATGGGCTGGTATCGACTTCTGTATCCAGAGTGTTTCTATTGTTTGTTTTAGGTACCTCCCCCTCTTCGTTTGTAAATACTGAGCAAAAATATTTAGATAGATAGATATAGATATACAATTGGGGTGGGAGCTTCTAGAGTGTGACAAATGATGACGACATCACTACTGTGATAATAAATGCCGTTTATACGTACTGTGCTGATGTCACCACTCACTCACTAACTACAGCCGGTATTCTAAATTGAACTGCTTCACAAATCTGTTCCTCACTGCTGCTTGCAAGTAACTCAATTAACATTGTAAAGGACACTCAGCTATTTCCCATAGTGTTTGTACAACTCCCAGCCCATTGCTATGCTAATTTCGTTTTCAAAAAAGCCTGCATTCTAAATGGCAGTACTTCACCACACAATTTCTGTTTCTCACTGCTAGCTGCAACTAACTTAGTTAGCATTGCAAAACATACACCTGTTTCCCATAGAGTTTCAAAATCTCCCAACCCATCACTATGTTACTTTCATTTTCAAGGAAGCCTGCATTCTAAATGACAGTACTTCACCACACAGTTTCTGTTTGTCACTGCTAGCTGCAACTAACTCAATTAGCATTGCAAAACACACTCACCTGTTTCTCATGGAGTTTCTAACACTCCCAGTCCATTCAGAAACACACACACTCAGACCACATACAAACAGTGCTGTCAGTACAGCCTAGAGGTTAGAGTGACAAACTGTGAACAAGCTTGGTATATCCAGCAGACCAGACCTGAGTTTGATTCTCACAACTTCGCTTACATACTGTGTGTCTCTAAACAAGTCACTAAACTGCCCAATGTACCTAGGTCACCCCTGAAAACTTACCTGGTTACCAAAGACTAAAATAAAAAAAACAGAGCACACAGCAAAACACAACACTACTTCTGAAGCTCCTACCCCCATTGCATAAATAGCACCTATGATGTCCAGATTGTGTGCCAAGGAAAAATATTCTCACTCCGGCAGAGGGTCTCTGGATACTGTCACTCATGGATATCCAGAACTCACTCTGCAGGAGTGAGAATATTTTTCATATCACACTCCTGCCCATCATGAATCCCATACATATATATATATATATATATATATATTGTTCACTTGGGAGCTTAAGCAGCAGGCAGGTAGGAAAGAGGGCTGGAGTTATATTCTGTTTTAACTAAAATATTTGAATAGTTTGTAAGTGAAATTAGTTTTATGTGTTAAAAATTATTACCTTGAATTAGAACTGTTACATTGTAACTTTGGTGGCTTGGGGATAGTTGTTTGGCAGGGATAATTTAGAGGGAAATTTAAATGTGTTGTTTGCCTGCTGTTAGGGGGAAGGGACATTAGCTGCAATTACCTTGTCTTTAAACAGGAATTACCTTGGCTTTCATTGTTCACTTGGGAGCTTAAGCAGCAGGCAGGTAGGAAAGAGGGCTGGAGTTATATTCTGTTTTAACTGAAATATTTGAATAGTTTGTAAGTGAAATTAGTTTTATGTGTTAAAAATTATTACCTTGAATTAGAACTGTTACATTGTAACTTTGGTGGCTTGGGGATAGTTGTTTGGCAGGGATAATTTAGAGGGAAATTTAAATGTGTTGTTTGCCAGCTGTTAGGGGGAAGGGACATTAGCTTCAATTACCTTGTCTTTAAACAGGAATTACCTTGGCTTTCATTGTTCACTTGGGAGCTTAAGCAGCAGGCAGGTAGGAAAGAGGGACGGAGTTATATTCTGTTTTAACTGAAATATTTGAATAGTTTGTAAGTGAAATTAGTTTTATGTGTTAAAAATTATTACCTTGAATTAGAACTGTTACATTGTAACTTTGGTGGCTTGGGGATAGTTGTTTGGCAGGGATAATTTAGAGGGAAATTTAAATTTGTTGTTTGCCTGGTGTTAGGGGGAAGGGACATTAGCTGCAATTACCTTGTCTTTAAACAGGAATTACCTTGGCTTTCATTGTTCACTTGGAAGCTTAAGCAGCAGGCAGGTAGGAAAGAGGGCTGGAGTTATATTCTGTTTTAACTGAAATATTTGAATAGTTTGTAAGTGAAATTAGTTTTATGTGTTAAAAGTATTACCTTGAATTAGAACTGTTACATTGTAACTTTGGTGGCTTGGGGATAGTTGTTTGGCAGGGATAATTTAGAGGGAAATTTAAATGTGTTGTTTGCCTGGTGTTAGGGGGAAGGGACATTAGCTGCAATTACCTTGTCTTTAAACAGGAATTACCTTGGCTTTCATTGTTCACTTGGGAGCTTAAGCAGCAGGCAGGTATGAAAGAGGGCTGGAGTTATATTCTGTTTTAACTGAAATATTTGAATAGTTTGTAAGTGAAATTAGTTTTATGTGTTAAAAATTATTACCTTGAATTAGAACTGTTACATTGTAACTTTGGTGGCTTGGGGATAGTTGTTTGGCAGGGATAATTTAGAGGGAAATTTAAATGTGTTGTTTGCCTGGTGTTAGGGGGAGGGGACATTAGCTGCAATTACCTTGTCTTTAAAAGGAATTACCATGGCTTTCATTGTTCACTTGGGAGCTTAAGCAGCAGGCAGGTAGGAAAGAGGGCTGGAGTTATATTCTGTTTTAACTGAAATATTTGAATAGTTTGTAAGTGAAATTAGTTTTATGTGTTAAAAATTATTACCTTGAATTAGAACTGCTACATTGTAACATTGGTGGCTTGGGGATCGTTGTTTGGCAGGGATAATTTAGAGGGAAATTTAAATGTGTTGGTTGCCTGGTGTTATGGGGAAGGGACATTAGCTGCAATTACCTTGTCTATAAACAGGAATTACCTTGGCTTTCATTGTTCACTTGGGGGCTTAAGCAACAGGCAGGTAGGAAAGAGGGCCGGAGTTATATTCTGTTTTAACTGAAATATTTGAATAGTTTGTAAGTGAAATTAGTTTTATGTGTTAAAAATTATTACCTTGAATTAGAACTGTTACATTGTAACTTTGGTGGCTTGGGGATAGTTGTTTGGCATGGATAATTTAGAGGGAAATTTAAATGTGTTGATTGCCTGGTGTCAGGGGGAAGGGAAATTAGCTGCAATTACCTTGTCATTAAACAGGAATTACCTTGGCTTTCATTGTTCACTTGGGAGCTTAAGCAGCAGGCAGGTAGGAAAGAGGGCTGGAGTTATATTCTGTTTTAACTGAAATATTTGAATAGTTTGTAAGTGAAATTAGTTTTATGTGTTAAAAATTATTACCTTGAATTAGAACTGTTACATTGTAACTTTGGTGGCTTGGGGATAGTTGTTTGGCAGGGATAATTTAGAGGGAAATTTAAATGTGTTGTTTGCCTGGTGTTAGGGGGAAGGGACATTAGCTGCAATTACCTTGTCTTTAAACAGGAATTACCTTGGCTTTCATTGTTCACTTGGAAGCTTAAGCAGCAGGCAGGTAGGAAAGAGGGCTGGAGTTATATTATGTTTTAACTGAAATATTTGAATAGTTTGTAAGTGAAATTAGTTTTATGTGTTAAAAAGTATTACCTTGAATTAGAACTGTTACATTGCAACTTTGGTGGCTTGGGGATAGTTGTTTGGCAGGGATAATTTAGAGGGAAATTTAAATGTGTTGTTTGCCTGGTGTTAGGGGGAAGGGACATTAGCTGCAATTACCTTGTCTTTAAACAGGAATTACCTTGGCTTTCATTGTTCACTTGGGAGCTTAAGCAGCAGGCAGGTATGAAAGAGGGCTGGAGTTATATTCTGTTTTAACTGAAATATTTGAATAGTTTGTAAGTGAAATTAGATTTATGTGTTAAAAATTATTACCTTGAATTAGAACTGTTACATTGTAACTTTGGTGGCTTGGGGATAGTTGTTTGGCAGGGATAATTTAGAGGGAAATTTAAATGTGTTGTTTGCCTGGTGTTAGGGGGAAGGGACATTAGCTGCAATTACCTTGTCTTTAAAAAGGAATTACCATGGCTTTCATTGTTCACTTGGGAGCTTAAGCAGCAGGCAGGTAGGAAAGAGGGCTGGAGTTATATTCTGTTTTAACTGAAATATTTGAATAGTTTGTAAGTGAAATTAGTTTTATGTGTTAAAAATTATTACCTTGAATTAGAACTGCTACATTGTAACATTGGTGGCTTGGGGATCGTTGTTTGGCAGGGATAATTTAGAGGGAAATTTAAATGTGTTGTTTGCCTGGTGTTATGGGGAGGGGACATTAGCTGCAATTACCTTGTCTATAAACAGGAATTACCTTGGCTTTCATTGTTCACTTGGGGGCTTAAGCAGCAGGCAGGTAGGAAAGAGGGCGGAGTTATATTCTGTTTTAACTGAAATATTTGAATAGTTTGTAAGTGAAATTAGTTTTATGTGTTAAAAATTATTACCTTGAATTAGAACTGTTACATTGTAACTTTGGTGGCTTGGGGATAGTTGTTTGGCAGGGATAATTTAGAGGGAAATTTAAATGTGTTGTTTGCCTGCTGTTAGGGGGAGGGGACATTAGCTGCAATTACCTTGTCTTTAAACAGGAATTACCTTGGCTTTCATTGCTCACTTGGAAGCTTAAGCAGCAGGCAGGTAGGAAAGAGGACTGGAGTAGTATTCTGTTTTAACTGAAATATTTGAATAGTTTGTAAGTGAAATTAGTTTTATGTGTTAAAAAGTATTACCTTGAATTAGAACTGTTACATTGTAACTTTGGTGGCTTGGGGATAGTTGTTTGGCAGGGATAATTTAGAGGGAAATTTAAATGTGTTGTTTGCCTGGTGTTAGGGGGAGGGGACATTAGCTGCAATTACCTTGTCTTTAAACAGGAATTACCTTGGCTTTCATTGTTCACTTGGGGCTTAAGTAGCAGGCAGGCAGTATGAGAGGGCTGGAGTTATATTCGCTTAACTGAAATATTTGAATAGTTTGTAAGGAAATTAGTTTTATGTGTTAAAATTATTACCTTGAATTAGAACTGTTACATTGTAACTTTGGTGGCTTGGGACAGTTGTTTGGCAGGAGCAATTTAGAGGAAATTTAAATGTGTTGTTTGCCTGGTGTTAGGGAGGGACATTAGCTGCAATTACCTTGTCTTTAAACAGGAATTACCATGGCTTTCATTGTTCACTTGGGAGCTTAAGCAGCAGGCAGGTAGGAAAGAGGGCTGGAGTTATATTCTGTTTTAACTGAAATATTTGAATAGTTTGTAAGTGAAATTAGTTTTGTGTGTTAAAAAGTATTACCTTGAATTAGAACTGTTACATTGTAACTTTGGTGGCTTGGGGATAGTTGTTTGGCAGGGATAATTTAAAGGGAAATTTAAATGTGTTGTTTGCCTGGTGTTAGGGGGAAGGGACATTAGATGCAATTACCTTGTCTTTAAACAGGAATTACCTTGGCTTTCATTGTTCACTTGAGAGCTTAAACAGCAGGCAGGTATGAAAGAGGGCTGGAGTTATATTCTGTTTTAACTGAAATATTTGAATAGTTTGTAAGTGAAATTAGTTTTATGTGTTAAAAATTATTACCTTGAATTAGAACTGTTACATTGTAACTATGGTGGCTTGGGGATAGTTGTTTGGCAGGGATAATTTAGATGGAAATTTAAATGTGTTGTTTGCCTGGTGTTAGGGGGAAGGGACATTAGCTGCAATTACCTTGTCTTTAAACAGGAATTACCTTGGCTTTCATTGTTCACTTGGGAGCTTAAGCAGCAGGCAGGTAGGAAAGAGGGCTGGAGTTATATTCTGTTTTAACTGAAATATTTGAATAGTTTGTAAGTGAAATTAGTTTTATGTGTTAAAAATTATTACCTTGAATTAGAACTGTTACATTGTAACTTTGGTGGTTTGGGGATAGTTGTTTGGCAGGGATAATTTAGAGGGAAATTTAAATGTGTTGTTTGCCTGGTGTTAGGGGGAGGGGACATTAGCTGCAATTACCTTGTCTTTAAACAGGAATTACCTTGGCTTTCATTGCTCACTTGGGAGCTTACAGCAGGCAGGCATGAAAGAGGGCTGGAGTTATATTCTGTTTTAACTGAAATATTTGAATAGCTTGTAAGTGAAATTAGTTTTATGTGTTAAAAGTATTACCTTGAATTAGAACTGTTACATTGTAACTTTGGTGGCTTGGGGATAGTTGTTTGCAGGATAATTTAGGAGGGAAATTTAAATGTGTTGTTTGCCTGTGTTAGGGGAGGGGACATTAGCTGCAATTACCTTGTCTTTGAAAGAGAATTACTATGGCTTTCATTGTTCACTTGGGAGCTTAAGCAGGCAGGTATGAAAGAGGCTGGAGTATATTCTGTTTTAACTGAAATATTTGAATAGTTGTAAGTGAAATTAGTTTTATGTGTTAAAAATTATTACCTTGAATTAGAACGTTACATTGTAACTTTGGTGGCTTGGGGATAGTTGTTTGGCAGGGATAATTTAGAGGGAAAATTTAAATGTGTTGTTTGCCTGGTGTTAGGGGAGGGACATTAGCTGCAATTACCTTGTCTTTAAACAGAATTACCATGGCTTTCATTGTTCACTTGGAGCGAGCAGGCAGGTAGGAAAGAGGCTGAGTTATATTCTGTTTTAACTGAAATATTTGAATAGTTTGTAAGTGAAATTAGATTTTGATGTTAAAAATTATTACCTTGAATTAGAACTGTTACATTGTAACTTTGGTGGCTTGGGGATAGTTGTTTGGCAGGGATAATTTAGAGGAAATTTAAATGTGTTGTTTGCCTTGGTGTTAGGAGGGACATTAGCTGCAATTACCTTTGTCTTTAAAACAGGAATTACCTTGGCTTTCATTGTTCACTTGGGAGCTTAAGCAGCAGGCAGGTATGAAAGAGCGCTGGAGTTATAGTCTGTTTTAACTGAAATATTTGAATAGTTTGTAAGTGAAATTAGTTTTATGTGTTAAAAATTATTACCTTGAATTAGAACTGTTACATTGTAACTTTGGTGGCTTTGGGATAGTTGTTTGCAGGATAATTTAGAGGAAATTTAAATGTTGTTTCCTGCTGTTAGGGGAGAGGGACATTAGCTGCAATTACTTGTCTTTAAACAGGAATTACCTTGGCTTTCAGTGTTCACTTGGGAGCTTAAGCAGCAGGCAGGTATGAAAGAGCGCTGGAGTTATAGTCTGTTTTAACTGAAATATTTGAATACTTTGTAGTGAAATTAGTTTAAGTGTTAAAATTATTACCTTGAATTAGAACTGTTACATTATAACATTGGTGGCTTGGGATAGTTGTTTGGCAGGATAATTTAGAGGAAATTTAACTGTGTTGTTTGTCTTGGTGTTAGGGGAGGGGACATTAGCTTCAATTACCTTGTCTTTAAACAGGAATTACCATGGCTTTCATTGTTCACTTGGGAGCTTAAGCGCAGGCAGGTAAAGAGGGATGGAGTTATATTCTGTTTTAACTGAAAAATTTGAATAGTTTGTAAGTGAAATTAGTTTTAAGTGTTAAAATTATTACCTTGAATTAGAACTGTTACATTGCAAACATGGTGGCTTGGGGATAGTTGTTGGTAGGATAATCAGAGGGAAATTAAACTGTGTTGTTTGGTCAGAAGTTAGGGGAGGGGACATTAGCTGCAATTAGCTTGTCTTTAAAAAGGAATTACCTTGGCTTTCATTGTTCACTTGGGAGCTTAAGCAGCAGGCAGGTAGGAAAGAGGGCTGGAGTTATATTCTGTTTTAACTGAAATATTTGAATAGTTTGTAAGTGAAATTAGTTTTATGTGTTAAAAATTATTACCTTGAATTAGAACTGTTACATTGTAACTTTGGTCGCTTGGGGATAGTTGTATGGAAGGGATAATTTAGAGGGAAATTTAAATGTGTTGTTTGCCTGGTGTTAGGGGGAAGGGACATTAGCTTCAATTACCTTGTCTTTAAACAGGAATTACCTTGGCTTTCATTGTTCACTTGGGAGCTTAAGCAGCAGGCAGGTAGGAAAGAGGGCTGGAGTTATATTCTGTTTTAACTGAAATATTTGAATAGTTTGTAAGTGAAATTAGTTTTATGTGTTAAAAATTATTACCTTGAATTAGAACTGTTACATTGTAACTTTGGTCGCTTGGGGATAGTTGTTTGCAGGGATAATTTAGAGGGAAATTTAAATGTGTTGTTTGCCTGGTGCTAGGGGGAGGGGAAATTAGCTGCAATTACCTTGTCTTTAAACAGGAATTACCTTGGCTTTCATTGTAAACTTGGGAGCTTAAGCAGCAGGCAGGTAGGAAAGAGGGCTGGAGTTATATTCTGTTTTAACTGAAATATTTGAATAGTTTGTACGTGAAATTAGTTTTATGTGTTAAAATTATTACCTTGAATTAGAACTGTTACATTGTAACTTTGGTGCTTGGGATAGTTGTTTCACAGGGATAATTTAGAGGAAATTTAAATGTGTTGTTTGCCTGGTGTTAGGGGAGGGGAAATTAGCTGCAATTACCTTGTCTTTAAACAGGAATTACTCTTGGCTTTCATTGTTAAACTTGGGAGCTTAAGCAGCAGGTAGGAAAGAGGGCTGAGTTATATTCTGTTTTAACTGAAATATTTGAATAGTTGTAAGTGAAATTAGTTTATGTGTTAAAATTATTACCTTGAATTAGAACTGTTGATTGTAACTTTGGTGGCTTGGGGATAGTTGTTTACAGGGATAATTGAGGGAAAATTCTAAATGTTGTTTGCCTGGTGTTAGGGGAGGGACATTAGCTGCAATTACCTAGTCTTTAAACCGGAATTACCATGGCTTTCATTGTTCACTTTGGAGTTTAAGCAGCAGGCAGGTATTGAAAGAGGGCTGGAGTTATATTCTGTTTTAACTGAAATATTTGAATAGTTTGTAAGTGAAATTAGTTTTATGTGTTAAAAATTATTACCTTGAATTAGAACTGTTACATTGTAACTTTGGTGGCTTGGGGATAGTTGTTTGGCAGGGATAATTTAGAGGGAAATTTAAATGTGTTGTTTGCCTGGTGTTAGGGGGAGGGGACATTAGCTTCAATTACCTTGTCTTTAAACAGGAATTACCATGGCTTTCATTGTTCACTTGGGAGCTTAAGCAGCAGGAAGGTAGGAAAGAGGGCTGGAGTTATATTCTGTTTTAACTGAAATATTTGAATAGTTTGTAAGTGAAATTAGTTTTATGTGTTAAAAATTATTACCTTGAATTCGAACTGTTACATTGTAACTTTGGTGGCTTGGGGATAGTTGTTTGGCAGGGATAATTTAGAGGGAAATTTAAATGTGTTGTTTGCCTGGTGTTAGGGAGGGACATTAGCTTCAATTACCTTGTCTTTAAACAGGAATTACATTGCTTTCATTGTTCACTTGGGAGCTTAAGCAGCAGGCAGGTAGGAAAGAGGGCTGGAGTTATATTCTGTTTTAACTGAAATATTTGAATAGTTTGTAAGTGAAATTAGTTTTATGTGTTAAAAATTATTACCTTGAATTAGAACTGTTACATTGTAACTTTGGTGGCTTGGGGATAGTTGTTTGCAGGGACAATTTAGAGGAAATTCTAATGGTTGATTGCTTGGTGTTAGGGAGGGAAA
Source organism: Neoceratodus forsteri (assembly GCA_016271365.2). Taxonomy (NCBI): domain Eukaryota; kingdom Metazoa; phylum Chordata; order Ceratodontiformes; family Ceratodontidae; genus Neoceratodus; species Neoceratodus forsteri. Next base: position 41,680,685 of record CM057452.1, on the reverse strand, counting down.
TTAGCTGCAATTACTCTTGTCTTTAAACAGGAATTACCTTGGCTTTCATTGTTCACTTGGGAGCTTAAGCGGCAGTAGGAAAGAGGGCTGGAGTTATATTCTGTTTTAACTGAAATATTTGAATAGTTTGTAAGTGAAATTAGTTTTATGTGTTAAAATTATTACCTTGAATTTGAACTGTTACATTGTAACTTTGGTGGCTTGGGGATAGTTGTTTGGCAGGATAATTTAGAGGAAATTTAAATGTGTTGATTGCTTGTGTTAGGGGAGGGGACATTAGCTTAATTACCTTGGTTCTTTAAACAGAATTACCTTGGCTTTCATTGTTCACTTGGGGAGCTAAGCAGCAGGCAGTAGGAAAGAGGGCTGAGTTATATTCTGTTTTAACTGAAATATTTGAATAGTTTGTAAGTGAAATTAGTTTTATGTGTTAAAAATTATTACCTTGAATTAGAACTGTTACATTGTAACTTTGGTGGCTTGGGGATAGTTGTTTGGCAGGGATAATTTAGAGGGAAATTTAAATGTGTTGTTTGCCTGCTGTTAGGGGGAGGGGACATTAGCTGCAATTACCTTGTCTTTAACCAGGAATTACCTTGGCTTTCATTGTTCACTTGGGGGCTTAAGCAGCAGGCAGGTAGGAAAGAGGGCTGGAGTTATATTCTGTTTTAACTGAAATATTTGCATAGTTTGTAAGTGAAATTAGTTTTATGTGTTAAAAATTATTACCTTGAATTAGAACTGTTACATTGTAACTTTGGTGGCTTGGGGATAGCTGTTTGACAGGGATAATTTAGAGGGAAATTTAAATGTGTTGTTTGCCTGGTGTTAGGGGGAGGGGACATTAGCTGCAATTACCTTGTCTTTAAACAGGAATTACCTTGGCTTTCATTGTTCACTTGGAAGTTTAAGCAGCAGGCAGGTAGGAAAGAGGGCTGGATTTATATTCTGTTTTAACTGAAATATTTGAATAGTTTGTAAGTGAAATTAGTTTTGTGTGTTAAAAATTATTACCTTGAATTAGAACTGTTACATTGTAACTTTGGTGGCTTGGGGATAGTTGTTTGGCAGGGATAATTTAGAGGGAAATTTAAATGTGTTGATTGCCTGGTGTTAGGGGGAGGGGACATTAGCTGCAATTACCTTGTCTTTAAACAGGAATTACCCTTTGGCTTTCATTGTTCACTTGGAAGCTTGGTAGTTAGCAGGTAGGAGAGAGAGGGATGGAGTTATATTCTGTTTTAACTGAAATATTGAATAGTTTGTAGGAAATTAGTTTTACGTAGTTAAAAAGTATTACCTTGAATTAGAAACTGTTACATTGTAACTTTGGTGGCTTGGGACAGTTGTTTGTGGGATAATTTAGAGGGAAATTTAAATGTGTTGTTTGCCTGGTGTTAGGGGGACGGGACATTAGCTGCAATTACCTTGTCTTTAAACAGGAATTACCATGGCTTTCATTGCTCACTTGGGAGCTTAAGCAGCAGGCAGGTAGGAAAGAGGGCTGGAGTTATATTCTGTTTTAACTGAAATATTTGAATAGGGGTTTGTAAGGAAATTAGTTTTAGTGTTAAAAATTATTACCTTGAATTAGAACTGTTACATTGTAACTTTGGTGGCTTTGGGGATAGTTGTTTGGCAGGGATAATTTAGAGGAAATTTGAAATGTGTTGTTTGCCTGGTGTTAGGGAGGGGACACAGGCTGCAATTACTTTGTCTTTAAACAGGAATTACCATTGCTTCATTGTTCACTTGGGAGCTTAAGCAGCAGGCAGGTAGGAAAGAGGGCTGGAGTTATATTCTGTTTTAACTGAAATATTTGAATAGTTTGTAAGTGAAATTAGTTTTATGTGTTAAAAATTATTACCTTGAATTAGAACTGTTACATTGTAACTTTGGTGGCTTGGGGATAGTTGTTTGGCAGGGATAATTTAGAGGGAAATTTAAATGTGTTGTTTGCCTGGTGTTAGGGGGAGGGGACATTAGCTGCAATTACCTTGTCTTTAAACAGGAATTACCTTTGCTTTCATTGTTCACTTGGGAGCTTAAGCAGCAGGCAGGTAGGAAAGAGGGCTGGAGTTATATGCTGTTTTAACTGAAATATTTGAATAGTTTGTAAGTGAAATTAGTTTTATGTGTTAAAATTATTACCTTGAATTAGAACTGTTACATTGTAACTTTGGTGGCTTGGGGATAGTTGCTTGGCAGGGATAATTTAGAGGGAAATTTAAATGTGTTGTTTGTCTGGTGTTAGGGGGAGAGGACATTAGCTGCAATTACCTTGTCTTTAAACAGGAATTACCTTGGCTTTCATTGTTCATTTGGGGGCTTAAGCAGCAGGCAGGCAGGAAAGAGGGCTGGAGTTATATTCTGTTTTAACTGAAATATTTGAATAGTTTGTAAGTGAAATTAGTTTGATGTGTTAAAAATTATTACCTTGAATTAGAACTGTTACATTGTAACTTTGGTGGCTTGGGGATAGTTGTTTGGCAGGGTTAATTTAGAGGGAAATTTAAATGTGTTGGTTGCCTGATGTTAGGGGGAGGGGACATTAGCTTCAATTTCCTAGTCTTTACACAGGAATTACCTTGGCTTTCATTGTTCACTTGGGAGCTTAAGCAACAGGCAGGTAAGAAAGAGGGCTGGAGTTATATTCTGTTTTAACTGAAATATTTGAATAGTTTGTAAGTGAAATTAGTTTGATGTGTTAAAAATTATTACCTTGAATTAGAACTGTTACATTGTAACTTTGGTGGCTGGGATAGTTGTTTGGCAGGGATAATTTGGAGGGAAATTTAAATGTGTTGTTTGCCTGCTGTTAGGGGGAGGGGACATTAGCTGCAATTTCCTTGTCTTTAAACAGGAATTACCTTGGCTTTCATTGCTCACTTGGGAGCTTAAGCAGCAGGCAGGTAGGAAAGAGGGCTGGAGTTATATTCTGTTTTAACTGAAATATTTGAATAGTTTGTAAGTGAAATTAGTTTTATGTGTTAAAAATTATTACCTTGAATTAGAACTGTTACTTTGTAACTTTGGTGGCTTGGGGATAGTTGTTTGGCAGGGATAATTTAGAGGGAAATTTAAATGTGTTGTTTGCCTGGTGTTACGGGGAGGGGACATTAGCTGCAATTACCTTGTCTTTAAACAGAGGAATTACCTTGGCTTTCATTATTCACTTGGGAGCTGAAGCAGCAGGCAGGTAGGAAAGAGGGCTGGAGTTATATTCTGTTTTATGTCAAATATCTGAATAGTTTGTAAGTGAAATTAGTTTAATGTGTTAAAAATTATTACCTTGAATTAGAACTGTTACATTGTAACTTTGGAGGCTTTAGATAGTTGTTTGCAGGGATAATTTAGAGGAAATTTAAATGTGTTGTTTGCCTGTTGTTAGGGGAGGAGACATTAGCTGCAATTACCTTGTCTTTAAACAGGGAATTACCTTGGCTTTCATTGTTCACTTGGGAGCTAAGCAGCAGGCAGGGTAGGAAAGAGGGATGGAGTTATATTCTGTTTTAACTGAAATATTTGAATAGTTTGTAAGTGAAATTAGTTTTATGTGTTAAAAATTATTACCTTGAATTAGAACTGTTACATTGTAACTTTTGGTGCTTTTGGGGATAGTTGTTTTCAGGGATAATTGAGGAAATTTAAATGTGTTGTTAGCCTGGTGTTAGGGGAGGGACATTAGCTGCAATTACCTTGTCTTAACAGAATTCACTTGGTTTTCATTGTTCACTCTAAGCTTAAGCAGCAGGCAGGTAGGAAAGAGGTGGCTGAGTTATATTCTGTTTTAACTGAAATATTTGAATAGTTTGTAAGTGAAATTAGTTTTATGTGTTAAAATTATTACCTGAATTAGAACTGTTACATTGTAACTTTGGTGGCTTGGGGATAGTTGTTTGAGGGATAATTTAGAGGAAATTTAAATGTGTTGTTTGCCTGGGTGTTAGGAGGAGGGACATTAGCTGCAACTACCTTGTCTTTAAAGAGTGAATTACCTTGGCTTTTATTGTTCACTTGGGAGCTTGCTAAGCAGGCAGGTGTGAAAGAGGGCTTGGAGTTATATTCTGTTTTAACTGAAATATTTGAATAGTTTGTAAGTGAAATTAGATTTATGTGTTAAAATTATTACCTTGAATTAGATTCTGTTACATTGTAACTTTGGTGGCTTGGGATAGTTGTTTGGCAGGGATAATTTAGAGGAAATTTAAATGTGTTGTTTGCCTGGTGTTAGGGGAGGGGTCATTAGCTGCAATTACCTTGTCTTTGAAACAGGAATTACCATGGCTTTCATTGTTCACTTGGGAGCTAAGCACAGGCAGGAAGGAAAGAGGGCTGGAGTTAAATTCTGTTTTAACTGAAATATTTGAATAGTTTGTAGGGTGAAATTGTTTTTATGTGTGTTAAAAATTATTACCTTGAATTAGGAAATGTTACATTGTGACATTGGTGGCTTGGGGATAGTTGTTTGGCAGGGATAAGTTAGAGGGAAATTTAAATGTGTTGTTTGCCTGGTGTTAGGGGGAGGGGACATTAGCTGCAATTACCTTTTGTCTATAAACAGGAATTACCTTGGCTTTCATTGTTCACTTGGGGGCTTAAGCAGCAGGCAGGTAGGAAAGAGGGCTGGAGTTATATTCTGTTTTAACTGAAATATTTGAATAGTTTGTAAGTGAAATTAGTTTTATGTGTTAAAAATTATTACCTTTGAATTAGAACTCCAAGTATCATTGTAACTTTGGTGGTTGGGGATAGTTGCTCATGTGGACAATTTAGAGGGAAATCTAAATGTGTTGTTTGCCTGGTGTTAGGGAGGACATTAGCTGCCATTACCTTGTCTTAAACAGGAATTACCTTGGCTTACTGCTCACTTGGAAGCTTGTTGTTATAAGCAGGTAGGAAAAGAGGACTGGAGTTATATTCTGTTTTAATTTGAAATTATTGAATAGTTTGTAAGTGAAATTAGTTTTATGCAAGAAAAAGTATTACTCTTGAATTAGAACTGTTGCATTGTAACTTTGGTGGCTTGGGGACAGTTGTTTCATAGGATAATTTAGAAATTTAAATGTGTTGTTTACCTGTTGTTAGGGGGGGACATTAGCTGCAATTACCTTGTTTTCAAACAGAAATCACCTTGGCTTTCACGTTGACTCTGGGAGCTTAAGCAGCAAGGGCATGAAAGAGGGCTGGAGTTATATTCTGTTTGAACTGAAATATTTGAAAGTTTGTGGTGAAATTAGTTTTATGTGTTAAAATTATTACTTGAATTAGACTGTTACATTGTAACTTTGGGGCTTTGGGATAGTTGTTTGTAGGGATTTAGAGGAAATTAAATGTGTTGTTTGCCTGGTGTTAGGGAGGGACATTAGCTGTTACCTTGTCTTTAAGCAGGATTACCTTGTTTCATTGTTCACTTGGGAGCCACAGCAGGCAGGTATGAAAGAGGCTGGAGTTATATCTGTTTTAACTGAAATATTTTGAATAGTTTGTAAGTGAAATTAGTTTTATGTGTTAAAAATTATTACCTTGAATTAGAACTGTTACATTGTAATTTATTGGCTTGGGGATAGTTGTTGGTAGGGATAATTTGAAATTTAAATGTTTGTTGTTTGCCTGGTGTTAGGGGGAGGTTAGTCGCAATCTTTCTTTTCATAAATAGGAATTACCTTGGCTCATTGTTCACTTGAGCTACAGCAGGCAGGTAGGAAAGAGTGCTGGGTTATATTCTTTTAACTGAAATTTTTGAATAGTTTGTAAGTGAAATTAGTTTATGTGTTAAAATTATTACCTTTTGAATTGAACTGTTATATTGTAACTTTGGTGGCTGGGTATTATTTTGTAGTGTAAATTTAGAAATTTAAATGTGTTGTTTGCCTGGTGGGGGAAGGACATTAGCTGCGATTACCTTGTTTTTAAACGAATTACCTTGGCTTTCATTGTTCCTTGGGGCTACAGCAGGTAGGTGGGAAAGAGGGCTGGAGTTATATTCTGTTTTAACTGAATATTTGAATAGTTTGTAAGAAATTGGTTTTGTGTTTAAAATTATTACCTTGAATTAGAACTGTTACTTGTAACTTGGTGGCTTTGGGATAGTTGTTTGTAAGGATAATTTAGAGAATTTAAATGTGTTGTTTGCCTGGTGTTAGGGGAGGGGATTAGTCTGTTCCTTGTCTTTAAACAGGAATCCTTGGCTTCATTGTTCATTGGAGCTAAGCAGCAGGCAGGTGGAAGAGGCTGGAGTTATATTCTGTTTTAACTTTAAATATTTGAATAGTTTGTAAGTGAAATTAGTTTTATGTGTTAAAATATTACCTTGAATTAGAACTGTTACATTGTAACTTGGTGGCTTGGGGATAGTTGTTTGGTAGGATAATTTAGAGAATTTAAATGTGTTGTTTGCCTGGTGTTGGGGGGGACATTAGCTGTAATTACCTTGTCTTTAAGCAGAATTGCCTTGGCTTATTGTTCCTTGGGAGCTAAGTTGTTATCAGGTAGGAAGGGCTGGGTTATATTCTGTTTTAACTGAAATATTTAATAGTTTTATCGAAATTGGTTTTATGTGTTAAAATTATTACCTTGAATTAGAACTGTTACATTGTAACTGGTGGTTTGGGGATAGTTGTTTGCAGGGATAATTTGAAATTTAAATGTGTTGTTTGCCTGGTGTTGGGGGAGGGGACATTAGCTGCAGTACCTTGTGTTTAAACAGGAATTACCTTGGCTTCATTGTTCGCTTGGCTTAAGCAGCAGCAGGTGTGAAAGAGGGCTGAGTTATATTCTGTTTTAACTGAAATATTTGAATAGTTTTGGGTAATTAGTTTTATGTGTTAAAAGTTTATTACCTGAATTCGAACTGTTTGTTGTAACTTTGGTGGCTTGGGATAGTTGTTTTGTAGGATAATTTAGAAATTTAAATGTTGATCCTTTCCTTTACCCTAGTTGATATTGTTTTTGCATATGTCCAAATGTGAGTTCCTTTGACAGACTCAAGTATTTTGCATCCGACCTTGTACCGCAATCTGCTGATGTTACAATCTTTGTATTACTATGTCTATGTATTTGTACTGTTCCTTGTCCAGGACCACTTTGAAAATGAGCTTGCTCAATGGTGTGGATGCCTAGTTAAATGAAGTTTGATCTGATTTGACCTCTCCTGTTCATTCACCACAATTCACACTGGCCTTTTCTGTTCATTCCCTGCAATGCACATGGACCTCATGCTCAAACACAGCACACAGTGACCTTGTGTTCATTCACCACAATGCACACTGACCTTACACGTTCATTAACTACAATGCACACTAACCTCTAATGCTTATTCACAAGGGACACTGAGCTCTCCTGTTAATTCTTCTTCAATTGTAAAATAATGCTGTTTTTTTATTTATTTCAACCTTGTACAGTATATACTTTTTCTTCCTTGTATATTATTGCTTTTTGTATAGCTGCTTCTGTACTGTACTTTGATGTATTCATGACCAGGTCCACCTTGCAAATAAGCCTTGCTCAATGGTGCCCGCCTGGATAAATAAAGATTTTGATTGATTGATTGATTCACCACAATGCACACTGAGCTCTCCTGTCCATTCACCACAATGCACACTGACCTCTCCTGTCCATTCACCACAATGCACACTGAGCTCTCCTGTTCATTCACCACAATGCACACTGAGCTCTCCTGTCCATTCACCACAATGCACACTGAGCTCTCCTGTCCATTCACCACAATGCACACTGACCTCTCCTGTCCATTCACCACAATGCACACTGAGCTCTCCTGTCCATTCACCACAATGCACACTGAGCTCTCCTGTTCATTCACCACAATGCACACTAATCTCTCCTGTTCATTCACCACAATGCACGCTGAGCTCTCCTGTTCATTCACCACAATGCACGCTGAGCTCTCCTGTTCATTCACCACAATGCACGCTGAGCTCTCCTGTTCATTCACCACAATGCACACTGATCTCTCCTGTTCATTCACCACAATGCACACTGATTTCTAGTGTTTATCCCCACAGTGCACACCAACCTCATGCTTATTCACCACAATTCACACTTACCTCTCCATTCTGATAGCTTCTGTTTTCCGTAATTTCTCCTCCCAGGTCTCATTCAGTTCAGCAATAATCTTCTCTGATTCCTGTGGAAATATATGTAAGAAATCTGATTAGCTATACACAGAGGGTTCAAAAAACAACACAGTATACTTTTTTCATGCCCATTTCCTACAGGAACAAGAGCAAAAATGGCCATGTAAAGTGTTGCTGAAGATAGCCCTTTAGTAAGTAATAAGCCATGATAGGGTATACATTATAGGGTTTCATGCAGCACCAGGGGTGTGTAGAACCTGAGGCTGAAGGCCCCACATGTCATACGCCCTAGGAAGTGCATTAAAATCCTATGATGCGACCCTTGAGGGCTTATTACACTTGTAAAAACAGCTCTATGTAGGTTTGTGTGGAGGAAAATGAAATTTGAGACATGACCATGCATTTAGCAATTTAATGCACAATCAGGTGAGAACGTTCAGCCAATTAAGTTGGGAGGGGAGTTGCTGGCAATCACAAGGGAAGAAAGAGACTTGGGCATCATCATCACTGATGACCTGAAATTATCCAAGCAGACCACTAAGGCAGTAGGTAAAGCTAGAGGGATGTTGGGTGTATTAATAGAGGTATCACAAGGTTGTAAGAGGGAGGTAATAATCCTTCTTTACAAGACACTGGTTAGGCCCCATCTGGAGTACTGCATGCAGTACTGGAGGCCTCACCTGCATAAGGACATTAACAAAATAGAGGCAGTCCAGAAAAGGGCTGCCAAAATGGTGCATGGACTGCATCAGAAAACATATGAGGACAGATTAACGGAGCTCAATATGTATACCCTAGAGCAAAGGAGGGAGAGAGGAGATATGATGGAAACATTCAAATATCTTAAGGGCATTAACAAGGTGAAAGAGTCTAACATGTTTAAATATAAGAAAAATAGCAGGACAAGAGGACACAGCATGAGATTAGAGGGAGGCCGATTAAGGGGTAATGTGAGGAAGTTCTTTTTCACAGAAAGGGTGGTGGATACATGGAACAGCCTACCTCAGTAAGTGGTGGATATGATTACAGTGCACGGCTTCAAACAGGCACGGGATAGGCATAAGGGAGCAATACAGATGAGTATGAATAGATAGGCCATTGACAGAGTAAAGGCCTATGGCACATTCATAAGGTAGAAAAAATGAGCAGCCTGGATGGGCCTTGTGGTCCTTATCTGCCGTCAACTTCGATGGGCCTTGGGGTTCTTATCTGCCGTCAACTTCTATGTTTCCATTGTTCTATGAAATTTCTAGATTTTTTCTTGCCATTTTAGTCGTAATTTAGAGTTCCTCTGTAAAATAACTACAATGTAAAACACTTCCACCTCAAAAGCAAACCTCTGGTTTTACTGCCAAGGGATTCAGCAGTCATCCATCAAGACAAGAAACTGTTATTTTGTCAGGCTCTAAACCTTGCTGATACATACCACGTTGCATGGGTACACAGAAATATTTTTTGAACAATTTATTTACTTAGGATAGCCCAGCTGAGATGCAACATATTTTTTCAGTCGAGGTTCTGCTTCTATCCATTTCCGCAGCTGGGTGGACCGAAGCACAGGGAGGTTAAGTGACCTGCTAAAGGTCGCAAAGTGAGGCTGGGACATGGTGGGGTTTGAACATGTGATCTTCTGGTCCCCAACGCCACTAGATCACAGCCTCCAATGAGATGCAATCACCTGTTACAGACAAACACCTATACATTTTTTGACGTGCAAGGTGATGTTCTGAACAGTATACTCTGTATATGTACAGTGGGGTGACCATTTTAAATATTCATTTCTGATGACATGTCGATGCATCAGTAACGATGTCACTTGCAGCACCAGCGACACGGGTTCGGAAGTGAGCCTGAGTCATCGAAGAAGGCTGTCCGGGGAAGGAGAAAGGCTAAGCATCCCTGAAGATGCTCTCCCCCTCCTCCTCCTCCTCCTCCATGTACGGAGATCCTTGAGCTCTTCTGCCCTACCACCACCAGTGTGACCCCAGCTGTCGGTACAAGCTAGAGCTGCGCTGGCGAGGGCAGCCACCTTCTGACTGAGACATGAAACCACCAGGCTAAACTACCTTCAGGCCTTGGGGAACCCAGAGGGGCTCTGCCACAGGGGAAAACCCATGGGCACTGCAAGGCAGCTAAAGTAAGTCCCAGAGATAGTAGGTGACTAGGCTGGGGGACACCGGCAGCCAGACGGGGACAGACAGAGCACAGAATCATTTGTTACTCACCATGTTGCTGTTTATTAGAGAGTTGTTATTTTGGGGCTGCTGATAGTCCAGCACACTGCTGTCCTACATTAGGGACTGGGCTTGGACTAGGGTTGCTCAGATATCCATTTTAAATAACGGATAGTTCAGATAAACAGGTTACTCACATGTAACAGTAGTTCTAGGAGTGGTAGATGTTTTTCATCCAGTCTTTCGCATGTACCCTTCCACTTTAAGATCAACCGGAAGTCTTCAAGCTGGATCCTCCCACCCACCCAGGTGGTATATACCTCAGCTCCGCCCCACGACGCCAGATCTTAGCACCCTGGAAGCCAGGTGTTGTGTGTCCGCAGCCGGGGAGGTCGGGTGGGTCTGTGTGGATGAACAACATGTACCACTCCTAGAACTACTGTTACAGGTGAGTAACCTGATTTTCTAGGAGCGTGGATATGTTGTTCATCCACACTCTTTGGCAGACTCCTAGCAGTTCTCTGGGAGGAGGGAGGCAAGGCACACACCCCTACTTAGGAAACAGAGATTGGAGAACTGAGGCCCCAAAACCAGCATCCCGGCGTGACTCAAGGTCAATGTGGTAGTGGGTAATGAAGGTGTTTGCTGGCTTCCAGGTAGCAGCCCGACAGATTTCCTGGATAGGGATGTCCCTGGAAGCAGCCACCAATGCAGCGGTATGGCAGGTAGAATTAGCTCTTATCCCTCTGGGAGGCTCCTTGCCCCCAACTCATAGCATAGACTAATGCATGATGTAATTCATCTTGCAATCATCTGCTTTGCTGCAGGTCTGCCAGAAGCGGCTTAAGCGCAGATGACAAACGGGTGGTGAACCTCTCCTTATAACAGAAGAGAGCTCGTCTTGGGTCCAAAGTATGGAGCCTATACTTGGCCTCCAAGGTGTAATTAGGGTAGTATATTGGCAGAGTTAACACCTGGTTGAGGTGAAACTCTGACATCACCTTCGGAAGGAATTTCGGGTAGGGCCGTAGGACAACCTTGTCCCTGTGGAAGACCAGATAATGGGAGTCCACCATTTGAAGGTGTAACATTTTCTGGTCAATTCCTTTCTGGATGCCTCCATCACGGTGTAGACATCTTCGGAAAGACCCAAAGCCTGGAACTCTAGCCGCTCTGGTACCAGGCTGTGAGGTGCATAGATTGAAGGTCCGGATGGAATATCTTCCCCTGACTGAGCGAGATTAGGTCCGGATGTGCTGGAAGCTGCTCCAGGGGCCTGCAGTGGAGGCTGAGGAGATCTGGATACCATACCAGAACTGGCATGGCCAGTCTGGGGCTACCAGAATCACCTTCGCCTTGTCCCTTCTCACCTTGAGGAGCACCTTGAGGATCAAGGGAAATGGAGGGAAGGTGTAGAGGAAGCCTGGGATCCATGGCCTCGAGAAGGCATCCCCCTGCAGCGAACCCTGCTGAGGGGGGGCAGGCATGGAACAGCCTCAGCGTGGTGTTGTCCCTGGAGGCAAACAGGTCCACCAGCGGTTTGACCCAGTGGGAGAACAGGCTGAAAGCTACCTCTGGGTAGAGAGACCAGTTGTGGGATGTCTGGCCTAAGCAGCTGAGAGCATCTGGCATATGGTTTGAGGCTCCTGCCACATGGATGGCTAGGAGATCTGCCTCCAAATGGCTCATGAGGGTCCAGATGCGAAGCGCCTCTCTGCACAGCAGATGGGAGTGCGTGCCGCCCTGTTTGTTGAGGTAGTACACGCTCATGGTATTGTCTGTCTGGACTTGAACCACTTGACCCCAGAGCCGAGGAGCGAAAGCCGACAGTGCCAGTCTGACTGCTCTGAGCTCCAACAGGTTGATGTGGCATTGGGACTCCTCGGGGGTACAGAGCCTGTGGGCCCTTTTGTCCCCATGTGGGCTCCCCAGCCCATGAGAGAGGCATTGGTTGTGAGGATGACCGTCGGCTCAAGGCGGACAAATGGGATCCCTTCCTGCAATTGGTCTGGGGTGGTCCCACCACTGGAGAGCATCCCACATCTTCTGGGTTACAGTTATCAGCTGGTCGAATCGACTGTGGCGCTGAGACCACTGGGCAGCCAGCTCCCATTGGAGGGGACGTATGTGCAACCGGGCAACAGACCACTGAGGTGCACGCCGCCATGTAATCCAGAAGGCGCAGAATGTCCCGGGCAAGGCACAATTGCCCAGCCAGGAATGAGTGGGCAAAGGAGGAAAGAACATCCACCCTGTCTGCTGGAAGCCAAGCTCTGGCTTGACAAGAGTCGAGCTCTGTCCCGATGAAGCCCATCACCTGAGAAGGCACAAGTTCTGACTTGGCCCCGTTGATCAGGAGGCTGAGTTGAGAGCAGGCCTGGAGGGCCAGGTCCCTGGACCTCTCCACCTCCTGTTGGGTGGAACCTGCTTGGAGCTAATCGTCAAAGTAAGGATAAATCCTGACCCCCCGATGCCTGAGATGGGCCACCGCCACTGCAATGCATTTGGTGAAGACCCATGGGGCTGATGACAGGCCGAATGGCATGGCTCAGAACTCTTACAGCGTCCCTTTGACCCTGAAGTAGAGGAACCGCTGGTGGGATGGATGGATTGGGACATGACAGAATGCATCCTGCGGATCCAGTGAACAGAACCACATGCTCCAAGGATGGTATGATCTGGGACAGAGTGACCATCTGAAAGGTGCGAGACCCGAGATATTGATTCAGGTCGTGCAGATCTAGAATGGTGAGTCAGCTCCCCATCCGCCTGGGCACCAGGAAGTACCTGGAGACAAAGCCTGGGTTTGCCGGAGGATCTGCCACTGGAGCTACTGCCTCCTTGAGGAGGAGCTGAGCAATGTGGTCTCGGAGAGCCGACTGAGTCTGAGCGGATACTCTTTCCTCCCGAGGGGCTTGGATAGGAGGGTACTGCTCAAATTCCAGAGGCAGTCCCTGACCGACCACTTTGAGAACCCACCCGTCTGAAGCGACAGCGGACCAGGCGGAAAGGAAGTGGCAGAGCCGGCCCCCCACGGGAGGACCCAGAGCTGAGGTGACGGGAGAGGGGTTGACAGTCCCCGCCCCGTCACTGAGCAGGCTTGGAGGAGGAGGCTCCAGGACCTGAACCTCAGCTTCCTTTATTGGCCTGGGAGGGCCCAGGCTTGGGCCGGGGGTGCCAAGCTTGAGCCTGCTGCTATCCACCTTGAAAGGAGGACTGCTGAGCCACAAGGGAAGAATGCCGAAAAGGCTTCTTTTTCTACTGCTGGTTCTGGCCCGAAGAACCCTTGGCAGAAGTAGTGTGCAAGGTGGCACTGGACTGCTCAATGTGCTGAAGGTGACCAGCCACTCCTGGGCTGAACAGGTCGGTCCCTAGGAAGGGCATATCAGCTAGTTTGTGCTGGGTATCCGCCGGGAAGGAGGAGAGCCTCAGCCAAGCCCAGCAACGAGAGACAACTGCGGCAGCCATCGAATGGGCACAAGAATCCCCAGCATCCAGGGCCATCTGAAGCTGCTGTCTGGCAACAGCTCGGCCCTGATCCCGGACCTCTTTGACAGTGGTCTGCATGTCCGTGGGGAGATGTGGGAGGACTTCATCCATAGACCGTAGAAGGGCGTGAGAGAAGTGTGCCATGATGACAGCTGAACTTGCCTGACGAAGGCCCAAGGAGGAAGCTGCACAGACCTTCCTGGCTGAATAGTCCAAAAGCTTCGACTCTTTATCAGGAGGTCGGTCAGTATCGGCAGAACTGCCAGTATGTCTGAACACAGAGACAGTCACCAGGCTCTCGGCCGAAGGGTGCTCTGTGAACCCTGCAAGGGACCCCATGGGAACTGCATACTTGCAGGCCATGCGGGCAGACGGAGCTGGACAAGAGGCAGGGAGCTGCCAAAGTTCTAAGGCCGGGCCAACAATAGCTCGGCCACAGGAAAGGCCTCTGTTGGGGTATCCTCTCTCTTAAGGATGTCCGTAAGAGGGTACTCCGCCTTTTTCTGGATTGGCTCCAGGTACATCCCTGTGGACTCAGAGGTGAGGTGAAGAATGCCCTGAAAAGACGAGGGACCTTCCTCCGTCTCTAAGCCAACAGCTGATTCGTCATCCCCAGGATGAGAATGCAGGCCAGTGATATCCGAATCCAAGGAACTGGATATAACGACCGACCACCAGTCACCTTCCACGCTGAGGGCGGTCCAGCGGACCATGACCAACAACGCCGAAGCCCGTGTTCGGCCCATCTTCCTGGAAGGAGCCCCTCACACAGGCTGCTTGGGCGGTGGTTCAGCACGATTGGTGGAGAGACCGCTTTAGGCCGAACTTGAGATTTTACCAGCTCACGGGCTGGGGAACTGACTTAATCAGCTCCGGAGGAGTCTGCTTCAGCCTAGGAGGCAAAAGCCAGGTAATGGCTGGTGTGGAAGCCGGAGTTGGCTTGTGCCCGGTCAAAATCAGCTGTTGCCACGAGGTCCTCGTAGCACCGGAGTTTCCGCTGGAGCCTCTCCTCATCTGAGGAGGACGAGGATGACCGATGGCGTCGCCTCTTTTTAGAGCATTTATGGCTCTTCCTCGGCCTTTCGGTCAAGGGGGTCAGAGACCTCGATCAAGAATGGACAGGCCAACTCGGATGCTCAGGAGACACTGGCAGGACCGGTGATTTCCCGGGTCGGGGACCACTTCCTCGATGGGAGTCCCAGCAGGCTGGGTCTCATCATCTGGGAAGACCAAATTAGGAGTTCAATCGAGGGAACTGTCGATAAAGGATTGATCTGGTCAATGACGATCTCTACATCGTCGATAGAGGATTCGGTCAACTGACCAGACGGCAAAGCCGAAAAGGCAGCGACCGAAGAAGCAATCTCGACCGAAGTTCAGACTGCATTTTCCTGGGACAGAGATGTTTCCTGCTCCCAAGAACGTCTCCGTCAAGACGAAGATGAGCCCAGATCCTTCTCCCGCTTACAGGATTGAGTGGAGTGCGTGGCCGCAGGTGCCTCTCCCTTGGTTGGAAGAGACTGGCACAACTCTCGGAAGGAACCTGAGAAGGTGGAGCCCAGGTTGAACGGAACGAAGAAGCTCCAAGTGGTCTCTGCAGCGTGAGCCGCTTCCTCCTCGAACGCTTGCATGCATTCCAACTGCTCGGTGGATCCCACAGCCACGGAAACCACCCACCGAGCTACCCTGGATTTCACTGGAGGGTTCCGTTTCTCCAGCCTCCCCAGCTTCAGGCATGCGAGACGGCAGTCGAGGATGTTAGGATGAAAGGCAATACACATATCTCATTTCGAGGTGTGATGGTCGACACCGAGGCAATAAACTCACACGGTGTGAGGATCGGTGCGCAACATTTTCTGACCACAAGGGCACTGACGGGATCTGGGGGAAGATTGGTCTTATATAAATCGAAGAGTTAAACCCATAGTCGCTAACACAAATGAAACAAATTTTCAGAATAACAGAAGGATTTAGAGCCAGGTCCTACAAAATATGTGAGCACAAGGGAGGCAACCTGAATCTTCCAGTGGAAAGGAAGATCTGGCATCATGGGGCAGAGCCAAGGTATATACCACCCGGATGGGTGGGAGTAACCAGCTTGAAGACTTCCGGTTGATCTCAAAGTGGAATGGGGCATGCCAAAAAGTGTGGATGAACAACATATCCATGTTCCTAGAAATTAGGGTTACTCACCTGTAACTGTAACCATATACCACTCCAAGAAAAAACAACTATGTACTTACCATAACAGTAGATCTTCAAAAGGATCACTCATCAGGCCACACCTATGGAACAATAAGCCACCAGGTGCTAGGACCACAAAGAAACTTTGCAAACAGTCCATCAGGGGCTGCCTATGAAGAAGTCAGATGTCAGTTCTCATATAAACATGAGCGGCCCCTCCTCTTCTCAGTTCCCTGCCAGGGATCATACTCAGAAGATCTCTCTGTAGGGAAGCAAGGAGAGAACCCAGTACTCTGTGAGGAACCCAAGTGAGACAGGTGGATAAGGGTAGACTAGAATGGAGACAGGAGCAACACAGACTAGAGTTTTAGGCTAAAAAGGGGGAAGGAGGTTGGGACGGCATGACCTGATGAGAGTCTCTCTCGAACATATACGGTTATGATAAGTATGTAATTGTTCTGTCTTCTTCGAGGATTTCATCAGGCCACACCTACGGAATGAGTACCAAGCAGTACTGACAGTGAACACAGTCTGGGCGGCTGTGACGGTACTCCAGATAGCAGCTGCACAGATGTCAGCAGCAGATACATTTTTAAAACAAGCAACAGAGATGGCCATGCCTCTTCTGGAATGACCATGAACCACCCCAGGAAGTTCCTTACTGTACTACATATACATGTAGATTACGGGGGAGGCCGAGTTCCCGCCATTGATGGCGATGTACCAGCCGTAGTAGGCCTGGTAGTGCCCATGCCAAGCCGCAATCTTTGTGTCATGTCGACAGCTGGGGTGGCAAACAGCGTCACCATCGGAGCAGACGACACCGAGGAGGTCATACCTGCTGTGCTGAGGGGTGAAGTGGAATGCATTGGAGAGGCTCTCTCCTTATCCTTGTCCTGGTGCTTGTGTTTGCAACTCCATGATGCTGTGTCCTAGGATTTGGAGGACCTGGACTTGGCAGACTGGCCCGGCGACACAGCGGTGTTCTTCTGCTGGAGCTCCTTCTCCATTCTAGTCACCTTCTGCTTAAGGAGATGTTTTTCTAAAGCCTCTCAATGGCGCTGTCTGGTTACAGAATTAAAACCCCAGCAAATTCCACAATCTTTCATGTTGTGGTCCAAGCCTAGGCAGAGACAGACACTGTGGAGTCGCCAGTGTAGATCCTCTCTCCCCCCACGCACAATACCGGAATAGTTTTGACGGTTCCTTCAGTGACATATAGGTTGTTGAAAATTCACTCTAAAAGTGATTACTTTTCTGATAAAAAAAAAAAAAAAGCAGGCTGGCCCGGTGACACTGAGGGATAAGGTGCTGGACGCCACACCTTGCGCCACGCTGGCGACCCAGGTTCGGGAACGGACTTGGGTCGCTGGGGGTTGGCAGGGGAGAGGAAGGACTGAGAGTCCCACAACTGCTCTCCTTCTTCTGGGGAGGGCACAGGGTGTGCATCGCTATGCAGTGGCAACTGGTGGAGGCCAAGGGCACTGCAAATAGCGAGCACAACTTGAGGGTGCAGCACGGCAGGTGACAGCACGTCAGTGAATGACCGGCTCCAAGGGGAAAAAAAGATGGCAGAAAATTGCAGGGCGATCGTGGTGGCTGATGGCCATGCCCTTCGCCCCCCGACTCAAGAGGTGTGACCCCCGGGTGTCTGGACCCATGTCCCCGGAGGGGAGGAGGACTCTTGAATGTGCCGACCTGTTGTGGGAGAGCATGTCACTGGCCAGAACTGGTCCGCAGGTGCCAGTGGCTGGGCGACTAGTCACCCGCTCTGCAGCGGGGAGGATAAAGTGCGACATGATAAAAAAAAAAAAACGCAGCTATTGCAGCGGCATTTCCTTCAGCGGTCCGAGTATGGTCGACAGCGGGAAAAGAACAGAGGAGAGGAGGGGCCGTCCACGTTTCTATGAGAGCCGACATCCTGATGTCATTGTGGGCATCTCCTGGTCCCTTGGCTAACTACCTGCAGAGTTTCTGTGCAGTCCTAGCACTGGAGGCTTACAGTTCCATATGTGTGGCATGATGAAAGAGAGACTTGAAGATCTGCAGTTACACGTGAGTAACCCTCATTTGTAGGGATGTGGATATGGTTCACTTATCCACACTTCTGGCCGACTCCTAGCAGTTCTCCAGGAGGAGAGGGCAAGGTGCATAACCCTATTTGGTGACAAAGACTAGAAGACTAAGGCCCCAAAAGCAGCATCCCAGTGTGACTCAAGGTCAATGCTGTAACAGGAGACAAAGGTGTGTGCCGACTTCCAGGTAGCTGTCCTACAGATGTCCTGTATGGGGATGTCGCTGAAAACAGCCACTGAGGCAGCAGTATGTCTGGTGGAATGAGCCCTAGGCCCTATGGGACGTTCCCTACCAGCCAACCTATAGCAGAGGTCGATGTAGGAAACAATCCCCCTCCCAATCGCCTTCTTCCTGACGCTTCCAGAAGAAAGGAAGATCTGACATTATGGAGCGGAGCCAAGGGATATTTATTTGCTTTTACCACCTTGGTGGTGGGAGGAGCTTCTCTTAAAGATGTCCAGCAAACCAGCTCTTAAAGGGAGACTGTCAGAAGTGTGGAT
The DNA here is from genome assembly GCA_016271365.2 of Neoceratodus forsteri. Taxonomy (NCBI): domain Eukaryota; kingdom Metazoa; phylum Chordata; order Ceratodontiformes; family Ceratodontidae; genus Neoceratodus; species Neoceratodus forsteri. The sequence goes on along the minus strand of CM057452.1, from coordinate 41,662,166 downwards.
AAGTGAACCATATCCACGTCCTTAGAAAACAGGTATTTTCTGGGATACTGGTTCTCAAAATCCGATAGTGTAATAACCTAGCATATTGACTCTGAGTTTAGGGTATCCTAAAATCCTAAAGCTGAATATCCTAATATATCCTAAAATCCTTTAGGATTTTTGGATAATCCAACGTTATCCGACGGTCGGATTGGAAATCGATTGGATACAGATATTCCTACTAGTCCTAGTCAGATCAGACTTTGAGATAGCCAAGCATCCCTACTTGGAAGCTGGCTGGGGAACTACTCAGTGATCCCTGTGGTGGGTCAGGGAGCTTGCTACTTCCACACGAGGCCTGCCAGAACCACATCCAGCACCATGCAGGTGGGATCGAAGGATTAAAATAGAAGAAAACCAATGTACTGCAAGCCAGCAAAATAATGGTTGCTGGCACTTGTTGGGGCCTCCACTGTGTGGATCCCTGATGGTCAAGACAGTTAGGTAGGGGGCAGAAAAGGCTGGGATGTTGCCGGCAAACCTCCCAACAGCAAGAGAAGGGTGACAGTTTGAGGGCAAACAGGTGCATGAAAAAACAAAGGACTTCCGTATTTAAAGTTATCATTTTTGGCCAAGAAAGGAAAAGGTACAATGAGCTATGACCGGTAATTTCAAGGTGCAGGCTGGCCTGCCAGTGCAGCAGTTGAATTTCCACTTGCGACGCCGGCAACCCGGGTTCAGGAATGGACCCAGGTCACTGGAGAGCTGGCCAGGGGAGTTGGATTGAGTGTCCTACGACTGCTCTTCTCTGGGGGTCGCTCGACGGACCCTCATGGAAGCTGAGGGTTTGCACAGCCACCAAGCCAACATCTGAGGGGCAGGGCAGATGCTAGATGTCACTGCACATCCCCACCCCTGACAAAGCAGGAAAACTCGCGGCTGGTCGCACTTAGAAGCTCTGCCCCTGGCTTCCACTAGCCTCCGGACCCCGCTCTCCCCAGGCAGTTACTAGTCAGGCGGCACTTGGGTGCCACATCCCACCCTCTGGGGGTGTTGGGGTACTGGGAGGCAAGAGCACAAGGAGTGCTCGGAGATGGAAGCCTGTGGCGCGTGACCAGGCTGATGTACGGCAACTGGTCATGGGGACAAAAAAAGAGGAAAAATAAAAAAGTAATATATTTCAAGGTACACAGGAGAGAGGGTGGAGTGCACACAAAACCCCCAAAGATGAAGTTGGCTGAACAGTCTGGAACAAAAAAAAAACCACCCACTGAGGAGGGGGACCTAGGGGTCATCATCAGTGAATCCCTCAAGCAAACCAGCCAATGGAACAAAGCATACAGCAAGGAATCGAGGACACGGGGGTGTACTGGGAGGGGTTTTGACAGCAGAAAAGGTGAAGTGATACACCAACACAGACTGCTGGTGAGGCCTCACCTGGAATACTGCACCCAGTTTTGGAGCACTCACACGAGAAAGGACACTGACAGGCTGGAGTCAGTACAGAGAACAGTCACCAAGATGATCTGGGGCAAGCAGGGTAGATATGAGGAACGGGTGGTGTCTCCGGTCAGTACAGAGAAGGGTCACCAAGATGATCCCGGGCAAGCAGGGAAGATATTATGAGGAACGGGTGCTGTCCCCGAATATGCACTTGCTTAAGGCCTGATGTGGAGTGGGGGAGAGGGATGATAGCAACGTAAGTTTCTGCAGGGTATAAACAGGGTACATACTGAAGGCCTGACACAAGAAAGGGGACATGATAGCCGCATATAATTTTATGTACTTTATTTATTTAAAAGATGTTTCACCAGGAGTGATCATTGAGCCAAAGCTCATTTCCAGGTGCAACATGGGCGAAGGGGGAAAATACAGCACAGTTATACATACAAGTAAAACACTCAACAGTGCAGCATAACTGTGTGAGGGGTATAAACAGTGAAGGCTTGACGCAGATATACGTTTCAGAGGGGAATAAACAGGGTAAACAGTGAGGACCTGTTTGTTAAAAATAGGAAGGCAATGACAAGAGGGCACAATTAGAGGTTCATAGGGGGTACATTCAGGTAGGATGTGAGGAAGTTCTACTTCACTGAGAGGGTGATGAAGCCATGGAACAGATTACTGGCAGAAGTGGTGGGGGCACTTTCCTAAATGGGTTTAAACACAGTTGGGACAAGGTAAGAGGACTCAGAGTCCCTAGGCTGAGTACCAATGGGGTGATGGTTGAGGAAGGAGAGGCAGAAGTGGCCAACCCACCATGGCACTAGGTCAGTGGGTGAGGTAGTATAACATAGGCAGACTCGAGAACCATGGGTCTCTTTAGATTCTACGTTTCTAGTCTTTATTACTGATGGCAGATATCTTTATCCCACAGACCATATCTTCTTCCTTCCTCCTCCCCACCACCAAGTCATAGTCTTCTGTTTGTGGCACCACAATCTCCTGATGTGGAAATTCTCATGTCGCAAACATGACTTCGGGAGGGGGGAGATGAGGAGATGAGGTCTGAGACACAAAGATCCTGTTTCCATATAAATGCTCCAGTAATAAAGAAAGAGATGAGACAGATACAGAGAAATTCAGGAAACATAAGCTTGTTTAAATATAATATTTTAAAAACACGTTCCTGGATACTGAAAAAAATCACTTTAAAGCAGCAGTATTTGTTAGCAGAAAAAAAATGTCATCATGTAGGTTTTTTCTTTTTTTTTGCCATCAGACCAACGGGGATTTACATGGGGTGGGACCCAGAAGCACTGGCGCCATCACACGTGGTGGCTGGACTGCATGCAGTTGTCTCCCCTTTTCTTCCTCTGGATTCCCCCTGGGGTTGAGCTGTGTACAATAACATGTGTGCTAATGCCCATGTATGTTATGGGTATCTGATTTAGGGCCCCTTCTCACAGCATTCATCCGTGGCCCCACCCAGTCACTGCTAGGTGGAGTCAGTGCAGTGAGACACACTGCTTCCCCAGAAAAACAGCTGTCCAAGGGATGCTCAGTACTCCTTCCCAGACTGACCACCGAGCGACCCAGGTCTGTCCCTGAACCCAGATCACTGGCATGGCAGCAGGTGAGGTGCCAGCCTTCTATGCCACTGGACCACCCTCAGTAATGATGCATTTCTGGCAAATATCAATATATTCATTTTTATTTTCATTTTATTTCATTGCTGGACTGAGATATGGGGTTTTGAAGTTTTGAAACATCCCTGCTCTCTTGCCAAGCTCACCATGAACAAATTAAACTTCTAGGTGTAATGCTGTGCAGTTTAACATCGGAAACATGTGCCGGCACTGGCCCAGTAGCGTGGAGCGTTGAGACGCGCTGGATGCCACACCTCTGACCACGGTGGCAGCCTGGGTTTGGGAGTGGACCCAGGCTACTGGAGGTCAGCCAGGCAGGAGAGGATTAAGCATCCGAACTGCTCTCCTTTCCCCGGGAAGTGGGAACCTACCACACCCCTGCAATGCTGCCCCCACATGGAGAAGTGGCAGTAGGGCAGCTGATGTGCCAGCAATGCAGGATGGCAAGCGGCATGATGCAGGGGTGTGTCATTACACATGGCTAGCCGAAGGGGAGGAAAAACAGAAAAACTGAGCTGGCGGATGACTGACTGACTCATTCCCTGCCCGCATCACCACCCTCTGCTACCAAACGAACTGCATTATTACCTGGAAGGGGGAGGACAGTCCTCCTTCCCTCTCCCGGCCCCACCATGGGGGCAAGCCGTGGGGGAAAATGGCCAAGTGAGTACCAGGGAAGGCTGGCCACCGGTTGGGGGCGGGCTGAAGCAGAGGATGACCAGGCTTGGGGCACGAAAAATCACTAAAGAAAAAAAAAAAAAAGAAACCTGTGCTGACCCCATCCTAATTCTGTCTCTGTTTAAATCTAGCTTGTACTGGCAAACACTAACTTCACGGCAAGATTTTTTAGAAATGGATAGTGGCGGATATCTTTATTGACCCGAGTTATAAATCACAATGGTAATAAAAACTTAAAAACACGAGAGGAAATTAAAAATATACTGATGAAGAACCCACAGATGCTATACTTTGCAGCTAACCCCCCAAAAAAAAACTATAAGATGCCATTTTTTGCCATCTAACAAAAACTGCTGCTTTAGGTAACTACAAACACTGAATGAAGAATTACTTTTTGAGACCGGAGCTGCACTTGAATGCCTGTGTTAGTATGTGCCCTCCTGAGTGGGGCTTGAGAACGCTGGAGTAAGGTAGCCCCATCTGTGTCCTTTGTTACTGTTTACTCTTAAGACTTGCATCTCCTTGCGCTGGTTACTATGAAGTGGTCGAGAGAACATTTTTATACCGTTACCTTTTATTGGTCTTATCTAGTACATATGTAGGTTTATGTAGGGTTATTTTTTTTTCATCTGTTCGCCTATGGTTAAATCGACATGCTTAAGAATACGCTCCATCAGGTCAGGGAGTCGAGTCTGGATCAATATTCTCAATAAATCCACTTACTTAATAAGACAAATGGTAAGCCAAATAGAGTTTCATTTACATTCCATATTCAACAGCCCAGACACTGTGCTTTTTGTGCAAGTGAAAAATATTACGTGCTTTTTAACATCCCCACTAAGCTGATGTAACATTAAGGCAGCATTTACTGCTGAATCTTTGCCCAAAGGAATTTGCTTCATTCAGACTAAAAGCTGCTAAGAAGCTTACGCATCAATGAGCGGGGCTGTATATCTGAAAAGATGAATATAGAATTACATGGATTTCCTCCCAGCTGAATAAAACCTGTTCCATGAAAATCCAGCATTTCATAGCATTGCAAGTGGGGAGGTCTCTTAAGATGGACTCGGATCAAGGGACATGGAGCAGTCGCCATACCTATTGTACTAGTTACGTTACTGGAGTTAATGGCTTGGGACAAAACAATATATAGCGCCCTTTATGGTAACGCAGAATGCAATAACAAGGGAAGGGGGTCTCAGATACCAGTCTCACCAGGGCCAAAGCTGAGCTTCCCTACAAAGTTGCTTTTTTTTTTTTTTAAACTTTCTGCTTCTGACCCCCTCCCCAAATCCTGCCCTCAAGCAGCCTCTCATCTCTTCGGACTCACCTTTTCTCCCCTCTTAGATTTGTCCCCTTCCACAGTGGGGTCTTACAGGGTGGGCCCCCCGCTCCCCGTTTTTTACTTATTTAATTATTTATTTAAGTCTTTGACAACCAGGTAGGTGTACTGATCCAGGGGGCAGTTTTCATACACGACCCGGGCCACAGCAGGTGGCAATACAGAGGGAGAAGATGTATAATACAATGAGTCCAGAACAGGCTGCATATACATACAAAGTAATGCACAATAGGAGAAATTTATTTTTATTTATTTAAAATTGGTGACCGCGAAAGGCATTCTGAGTCAAGGCTCGTTTCCAGATGCAACCCAGGTGTAAGGTACACACAGGAGTAAACAAAATTTCAGTACAACTGCTATATACAAGTTACAAGAGATAAGAATGGTTTAAGTACAATGTATACAAGGTATGACACTATATATATCTATACAAGGCAGGATACAATGCATGACAAACAGTACACATTGCAATGAAATACTGTAACTAGCTGAGGCTCCTAGTTAGGGACCTGGAGTAGGCAGTGGTTTAGCTTGAGATTAGGAGGGTGGTCAACTCCGGTCGACAAGACCTGTGGACACAGAGTGGGAGGCTTGTGTAGGAAAACAGTGAGGCGATAGATGGGGAGTTAGGAGCACTGGGGGCAGACGAGAGGGGAGGAGTTAGAGAAGTCATTTGAAGGACAAGAGAGGACAGCCAAGGTGAAGGTCGGAAGGTAGGTTATTCCAGGGTAGAGGGAGCCGGTACAGGAAGGCAGACTGGCCAGCAGCGGGGTGGGGACAGGAAATGGAGAAGGTCCGCGAATCCCTGTGGCACAAAGAGTAGATTGTGGACTTGGCTGGTGCAAGGCGGGATGAGAGATAGGAGGGGAGGGAGCCAGACCAGTATTTAGCAACAACAGAGGCATAGTGGATTGATCTCCTGTGGGAGAGTGGCACAAGGGAGAGAGGAGCATATAGGAGACAGTGATGGGTGGGAGGAGGGGGAGGCAACTGCAAAGCAGCAGAAGGAATTGAGTAGGGTATCAAGTTTGGAGAGGGAAGAGGCAGGGGCAGTGCTATAGACTACAGAAAAGCAAATAGCGGTTGTACAAAAATGTATCTGACAAACAACTCATCAGGATAGATTAATAAAGAAAAAAAAAAACTTTCTACTTCTAACCCCCTCCCCAAACCCTGCCCTCAGGTTGCCTGTATCTGTGAGGTGCCTGTTTCACTGTATCCGATACAGAAATGTTATTGGTAGCCAGAATTTCTTTTTATTTTAAAATACACACATACAGTAATTATTTGGGGAGGGGTCAACCCTCTTGTTTGCATGCATATTTGATTTAACTGCCAAATAGCAAGTCTACCCCCCCCCACCGCATATTTAATTTCCTGCAGGAAAGCTGTGTCCTCCTGATCGCTTTGCATTTACTAGAAATTTTATCAAGAAGGGGGAAAAAAACAACTCTGGTGACCACACGTTTGCAGCACTGCCTGCAAAACTAGACACCAAGTAATATTTAAAACTAAAAGACTGAAGGCTGCTAATACACAAGTTGAGTTTGATTTACATTTTCAAAATGTGTTCTAATTGCAGAATTGGACCTGCCAGCACAGACATGCATCATTCAGAAGATATTTCCAACCAGCTTATTTAAACGCATGGTAGCTACAGCTAGTCCCCAAGGTAATACTAATAAATGAAAAGGCTTTCCTTTGACATGTTCTTCTCTGTTACCTGAAAGCTCTTTCATCTTTCGGCATGTGCTGACGTCACTGGCTAACCGACAGTGTGTCAGGGGACTGCAGAGATGGTACCAATGTCTCCATGGTAACTGCAGTTTTTAAAGGATGGAGGATGTGCTCTGTTTGATACGGTACAGACCTCTCAGCAGTAACAGGCTGAAAACCATTATTATTTGCACAGCCCCAGGGACTATGCACTATAACAGAGAACACATTCAGAGTAGAACACTGAACTTAGACGCTGTCACTTCTGTATCTATTTATGATGGATTTCAACTGACGCTTGGATGAAAACAGTCTATTTTCTATTACTTACATTTAAAGGGAAACATTCCGGTACAGAGGTTTACATAGTTTGGAAACCCAGGAAAAGCTCTTTCAAATTAGGTATTCGGCTCACGTGTGACCAGAGCTATAGATGACTAAGTGTGTTTAATATTAATACCATACTACACTGCAGCCTTTTGTAGAACATTGTGACGTCACCAAGGAATGAGCTGTGCTTGACTCAATGAAGTTAGGCACAAGCTTGTTCCTAAGACATCACACAGAAACATAAAACAAAGAATTTGACAGCATATAAAGACCGCTTGGCCCATCCAGTTGGCCTGTTTCTCCCTGCGCTATTACTGAAGACCATGCCGATCTACAGCTCTTTCTCACTCCCGGTTCCTTACCACTGTGATTCTCTTGTGCTTATCCCATGCATTATTGAATCCCACCACAGTTTTCGCCCCCACCACCTCGACTGTAAGGCTGTTCCAGAGATCCACCACTTCTTCTGTGAAGAAGTACTCACATCTCTCCTGAATCTACCCCCCCAGCATCACAGCACGGCCCCTTGTTCTTGAGCACCCTATCTTCTGAAAGATACTTCCCTCCTGTAACTTTTTTACCCTTGTGAGGCATTTAAAGCTATCATATCTCCCCTTCCCCCCGTTCCACTGAGTACATATCAAGGTCTTTTAGTCTCTCCTCATAGGCTTTTTGATGCAGACCCTGCCCGTTTTAGTTGCCCTCCTCTGGACCACCTCCACTCTGTGTCCTGCCAGAGATGTGATCTCCAGAACTGGACATAGTACTCTAGGTGGGGTCTTACCAGCGATCTATAGAGACAACACCAACTCCCTCGTTCTGTTGGTGATACCCCTCCCTACGCACCTCAGCATCCCACGAGCCCCCACCTACTGCCTTGTCACTCTGTCGGGCCACCTTCAGGTCATCCAATAGGATTACCCGAAGGTCTCTTTCCTGCTGGGTGATCATCAATACCACTCCACCCATTCTGTACTCCGCCCCTGGGTTTATGTGCCCTAACTGCATTATTCTATACTTTTTCACGTTGAAACCCAGCTGCTATACTCTTGACCGCTTCTCTAGTTTCCTCAGGTCTCTGCTCATCCTTCTACCACCCTCCCCCAGAGCGCCCCCTCCCACAGATTTTGGTGTCATCCGCAAACAGGTAGATCTTCCCTTCCAGCTCCTCTGCAATGTCACTTATATAAAGACATTAAAGGGGGGCCAGTCCCAGCACCAATCTACGTGTTCTAACAACATTCAAACAGCATTCTAAACAAGGCTGCAATGCAGTATTAATGTTGACCCACCCAAGCTGTCTATTTCTCTGCAGTGATACCAGCTACAGAGAGCCCTATATGTCACTTGAAAGAGATTTTCATTACCTTGCACCACACTGGTGACTGGGTTCGGGAATAGACTCAGGTCATCGGGGAGCTGGCGCAGGCGGGGGAGGAGGAGAGCAGGACTGAGCATCCAGAAGGCAGTTCTCCTCTCCTGGGGTGGCTGCCACTCCCCCCATAGTCCGCTGCCACGGTGGAGGTCCGTGGTTAAGCGTGGGCAGAGGAGCTGACACATAGTGGAAGGGCACCTCAAGTCGGGCGTAACTGTGCCTCCACATGCGGACATGCGTCTGAGGTATGGGGACAGGTTTCAGGGAGAAAATGGGAAAAATGCTACAAAATATATATATGTAAACATTTTATATGTGTGTGTGTGTGTGTAGATATATATATATATATATATATATAGACACACACACACACACACACACACACACATTATATATAAAGAGCTTTTCATGGGCTTTCTAACTTTGATGGCCACGGGCATGAACGTGTCCTTTAAATCTGCTGACAGCAGTTCGGGTATAAGCATCAGACTCTGCTTAAAAGTGAAACTCTGCACAACACTAGCTTCAGAAAAATTAGGTTACTCACCTGTAACTGTAGTTCTAGGAGTGGTATATGGTTCACAATCCACACACTGTCAGTTCTTCATTGAGGAGCGGATTCACTGGAACATCTTTCATGACATCAGATCTTGCACACGAAACAGGAATCGTGTGCCACTTGGCAGGAGAGGTTGGGTGGGTGGTGTGGATGTGAACCCGTATATCACACCCTAGAACTATGGTTACAGATGAGTAACCTAATTTTCTAGAGAAGTGGATATGGTTCACTTATCAAATGCTGGCCGACTTCCAGTGGTTTTCTGAGTGGAAGGGCAAGGCTAGTTGGCACACCCCTATTCGGCAAACAATAACTGGAGAACAGAGATCCCAAATGCAGCATCCTGACGAGAATTTAGGTCGATGCTGTAGTGGGAAAGGAAGGCGTGTGCCGACTTCCAGGTGGCTGCCCTGCAGATCTCCTGAATACGGATGTCCCGGAAAGCAGTCCTGAGGCAGTAGTATGTCTGATGAAATGAGCCTTGAGCCCAACAGGAGGCCTCCTACCAGCTAACCTGCAGCAGAGGTTGATGCAGGATGTAATCCACCTGCCAACTGTCTTCTTAGCTGCTGGTCTGCCAGGTGCAGCATCAGCATATATCACAAACAGCTGGCGAGCCTCACCTCTAACTCTAGCCGTGCACTCCACATAACAGGGCAGTGTCCACCGCTAACGCCTACCACATATGCAAAGTATGGAGCCTGCAGTTGGCACCCGAAGATGGATTCATGAAGAATACAAGAAGGTTCATCACCTGATTAAGGTGGAACTTCAAGACAGTCTTCAAGAGGTACTTCGGTGGGGGGGGGGTGAAGGACTACCTTGTCCCTATGCAAGACCAGGTATGGACGCTCCATTGACAGCACTTGAAGCTCACTAATCCTTCTGGCTAACACAACAGCCACCAGGAAGGTCTTCTACAACAGGTGAGACATTTCACAGTCGTGCAGAGGCTCAGAAGGCTTGCCCATGAGCACTGCAGAACCAGCAACAAGTCCCAAGGTGGTGGAGGTTCACGTGCTGGCAGGGACAAGTGGTCAAGGCCCTTAAAGCACTCAACCACCTTATCATGTGCCATCATTGGCATATCATTATGCACCAGTGTCGCTGAGGCACAGGTTAGGAAACATAGGAAACACCAGGAGCAGTTGTAGAATTTGTAAAAAGTTTTATTAGTGCTAGCAGTAACATAAAAAATTAAATTGTTCAGAATAATTATTTACAAAGGCAGAATAAACAGAGGCCCAGCTATTTCAAAGGGTTCGCCATGCACCAGCCCACTGATGCGATCCCGGTCGGTATTTAAAAAGGGAAAAGTCGCCGCACTGGAAATCGATCTTGAGCGCGGCATCAATGTCTTACAGGCACAGGTGGGCGTGCCCATATCAACCTGCACAGCCCGATATTCAGCCGGGCTGTGCAGAGTTATCATGTGCAACCTACCTGCGCCTGCACACAAGTATGCTCCCAAAAAGGAACAAGTGATTGCCACCCACAGGTGAGCTGCCGATTGCAGGGTGCAACACAGCAGCTGCCACCTGTGGGTGGCCATCACTTGTTCCTGCCGCACCTGGCGGTGTTCCCCCATGCCCCGATCATGGCATCACTGTAACCCCCCAAGTCCAATATCCCTGGTGATCCAGTGAACCGCACGGAGCCCAATCGCTGGCAGCATTCATCCCTCCCCGGTCCGATATCCCTGGTGGTCCAGTGGCCCGCGATGAGCCCGATCGCGGGCATCTGTATCTCCCAAGTCCAATATCCCTGGTGGTCAGTGGACCGCATAGAGCCGATCGCGGGCAGCATTCATCACCCCAAGTCTGACATCCCTGGTGATCTAGTGGACCACCCCACCCCACCGCTGGGCCCCACCACCCCTCCCCGTCAGCCAGCAGGTGGCAGCCCCTACCCTGCTGCCAGACAGCTCAGTAGGGCTGCCGCCCATTGGTTCAGAGCATGAGCCAATGGGCGTGCATACAATACTAGTCCGGTCAGATATGTGAATGAATTCATTCACATATCTGGACTAACTAGCTCTGGTATAGACTGCACACCCATTGGCTCATGCTCTGAACCAATGGGCGTGCAGCCTACCGAGCTGTCAGCGGGTCGGGTGGGTGCTGCCGCCCGCTGGCTGATGGGGGGAGCGGGTGGTGGGGCTCAGTGGGCGGGTGGTGGGGGTCCACTAGATCACCAGGATACTGACTTGGGGCTGATGAATGCTGCTCGATCGGGCTCCGCCCATCGCCAGAGGGACAGATGGACTGGGATGCGGAAGAACGCATACTGGAGATCCAGGGAACAGAACCACATGCCCTGCTCCAGAGATGGTATGATCTGGTTCAGCATGACCATCCAGAACTTGTGCTTTCTCAGAAACTGATTTAGATCATGTAGCTCGGTATGGGGCACCAGCCCCACCATCCATTCAGGACCAGGAAATACCTGAACATGCAGGAGGCAGCATAGCGCAGTGTTTTAAGGCTCTGAGCAACACACCTGGAGACCTGGGTTTGAATCCCACAGCCCCTACTGCATACTGTGTGACCCTGAGCAAGTCACTTAACTTCCTTGTGCTCCCAGGTCGCACCTGTAAACAAGCTTTCAGCTTAGTGATTCTATCCAGGTTAAAAAAAAAAATATATATATATATATATATTATATATAGAAATATAATATATATATATCTATATATATGTAGATATATATAGATAGACATAAAAATGTATGCACCTGTGACTTGCCAGGGTGTCTGGGACATGGGCTGTTGCTCCTTTGGCAAGGAGCCAAGCAAAGTCCTCCCTAAGGGTAAGGTGGGAGAGCCTTGAAGACAAAAGGCAACCCTCTGCCAACCACCTCAAGAACCAGCTTTTCCTTTTTTTTCCCCATTATTCTTTTTCTCACCGAAGCCTGGCAGGCAGCTATGGCCCTCCCTTGAGGACTCATCCTTCAGCCCCTCGCATCCCCCACTCAGCCAACCCCGGCAGTTCCTCCGTGGTGGGGCCAGAGGGAAAGCACCTGCCCCTCCCCCAAGCACAAATCCAGAACTGGGTGGCACAGGGACATGGCCATCGTGAGCCCGCCAGCTCCCTTTTCCTCTTTTCTCCCATTCCCTCCCTACCAACGTAAGGACATTGGCACGTGTCCCCTCCCGCCGACCCATACTACCCTCAGGGGCAGCCAACGAACGGGATGACAGCCCCCCGAGAGAGGAGGCAGTCCCAGACACTCGATCCTCTTGCTCCTGCCAACCCCCAGCGGCCCAGGCTCATTTTTCCAAACCCGGGTCGCTGGCATGTAGCGACCAGCACCTCAACCTCCAGTGCCACTGGGCTGGCAAGAACCAGCTTTTCCACGGTAATGACTGATCAGTGAAACCAGAAGGGAGCTGGGTCAGGGACAGGAGGGAGGTGGACAGCCCCAGACCAGTCAGTGGGCAGCTTTGCAGGGGCACCAGCTGCTGCTGCAGGATGGGTACCACTTCCCCTAACCCTGCCTCTTTTGGGCCCCTGACTGGAGAACTCTGCCTTGGGGTGCCAGGCTTGAAAACTGCCCCTGCTAGGGCTGTTGCTGCCGAGACTGCTGTGACTGAAAGGGCAGAAACAAACAGGTCTTCTTTTGCTTCTGACCTTTCAGGTCCTTCTGGGATGAAGGCACAGAATCTAGGGTACCATTAGACTTCTCAATCCCAGGGAGATGCCCATCCACCCCTGCGCAAAAGAGGTTGGTGCCCAGGAAAGGGACATCTGCCAACCTGTGCACAGTGTCCACTATGAAGGTGGAGGATCCTCAGCCAGGCCCTGTGATGCATCATGATGGCCACAGGTGCAGGAATCGCCAATGCCCAAGGCCATCTGGAGCTGGTCATTAGCCAGCGCTTTACCTTGGTCCCTGACGACTCTTAAAGGGAGCTGCTTATCAGCGGACACGCAAGGAAGGACAGAATCAACCACTCCCAGCAGGGAGTGAACAAACTGCGCCATCATGGTGGCATAACCTGCAGGTGGGGAGGGGCAGTTCAGGGGTAACATTAGGAAATACTATTTCACACAGAGAGTGGTGGAAAAGTGGAACAGACTCCCAGAGGCAGTCGTTGGAGAGGAAACAGTGGAGGGATTCAAAAGGGCATGGGACAACCACAGGGGAGTGTTATTTGGGGAAGAGACAGGTCCAAGCAGATAGTTGGACAAATGGGCAGACTTGGTGGGCCTTGTTCAGTCGTTTTCTGCCGTCACATTTGTATGACTCTATGAAAAACCTGCCTCACAGAGACCAAGAAAGGACACAAATACAGGTTACTCACCTATAACAGGAGTTCTAGGAGTGGTATATGTTGTTCATCAACACTTTATGGCAGGTTCCTTGCCGCTTTAAATCTTGCGGAAGGTCTTCAAGCTGGCTCCCCACCCACCGGTGGTAAAACCTCGGCTCCACCCCATGATGCCAGATCTAGCCCACTGGAAGCCAGGTGGCACGTCAAAGCCAGGGAGGTCAGGTGGGTCGTGTGGATGAGCAATATATACCACTCCTAGAAATACTGTTACAGGTGAGTAACCTGTATTTCTAGGACGGGATATGCTGTTCAATCCACATTTTGTGGCAGACTCCTAGCAGTTCTCTGGGAGGAGGAAGGTAAGGTGCGCACCTCCTACTTGGGGAATAAGGACTGGAGAATCGAGGTCTCAAAACCAGCATCCCGTCATGACTCTAGTTCAATGTGGTAATGGGAAATGAAGATGTGTGCTGACTTCCAGGCAGCAGCCCTGCAGATTTCCTGGATAGGGACATCCCTAGAAGAAGCCACCGAAGCAGCAGTATGGCGGGTAGAATGAGCTCTTATCCCTTTGGGAGGCTCCATGCCCACCAACCTATAGCAGAGATCTATGCAGGAGGTGACCCACCTGCCTATCGTCCACTTGGCTGCAGGTCTGCCAGGTGCAGCTTCAGGGTAGGTGACAAACAGCTGGCGAACCTCTCCCCCGAACTTTAGCCGTTCGCTCCTTATAATAAGAGAGCGCTTTTCAAGGGTCCAAAGTATGGAGCCTATATTCGGCCTCCGAGGTGTGATTGGGGTAGAACACCAGCAGAGTCAACACCTGGTTAAAGGTGAAATTCCGACATCACCGTCGGAAGAAATTTCGGATGAAGACGAATGACAACCTTGACTCTGTGGAAGACCAGATAAGGAGACTCAATGGAAAGTGCCTGGAGCTCTCCCATCCTTCTGGCTGACGTGATGCCACCAAGAAGGCGGTCTTCCACGACAGGTGAGAGCTGTCACACCTGTGCATCGGTTCGAATGGCTTGCCCATGAGCTTAGCCAATACCAGCAGCAGATCCCACGGAGGTGGAGATTCTCGCACCGGAGGGGATATGTGATCAAGGCCTTTGAAAAAGCACCCGACCACCTTCTTCTGTGCCACTGACTGCTTGCCGACCCACGCCCAGTAAGCAGAGATGGCTGCCAGGTGCACCTTAAGGGTTGTCGACCGAAACTCTAGCCGAGAAAGGGACCACAGGTAGTCCAGAATGCTAGCCAAGGAACAGGAAGAAGGGTCCAACCCCTTGTCCTGACACCAAATGGAGAATCTCTTCCATTTGAAGGCATAGCATTTTCTGGTCGACTCCTTACAGGACGCCTCAATGACATTGAGGACCTCGTCAGAAAGACCCAAGGCCTGAAACTCTAGCCACTCAGGAACCAGGCCGTCAGGTGCAGGGACTGAAGGTCCGGGTAGAGAACCTTCCCCTTGTCAACTGAGAGCAGGTCTGGGCAGGCTGGAAGCCACCTCGGGAGCCTGGAGCTGAGGCTGAGGAGATCTGGGTACCAGAACTGGCGGGGTCAGTCTGGGGCTACCAGAATCACCTGCACCTTGTCCCTCTTCACCTTGAGAAGCACCTTGTGGATCAAGGGAAATGGATGGAAGGCGTAGAAGAGGCCCGGGGTCCACGGTCTCAAGAAGGCATCCCCCTGTAGCGAGCCCTGCTGAGGAGGGCGGGCGTGAAACAGCCTCAGCTTTGCATTCTCCCTGGAGGCAAACAGGTCCACCTGAGGGTAGCCCCAATGGGAGAACAGATCTTGTACTACCTCCGGCAGGAGAGACCACCCATGAGATGCAGCGCCTATCCGGCTGAGGGCATAGGCCAGACTGTTGGAGGCGCCTGCCACATGGATGGCTAGGAGATCTGCCTCCAGGATGATCTCAAGAGACCAAATGCGGACAGCCTCCTTGCACAGAGGCAAGAAGTGCGTCCCGCCCTGACGGTTGAGGTAGTACAAGGTCATGGTGTTGTCCGTCTGGACCTGAACCACTTGACTCTGTACAAATGGAGCGAAGGCGGTGAGGGCTAGTCGAACCACTCAAAGCTCCAGCAGGTTGATGTGGCATCGAGACTCCTGAGGGGACCAGAGGCCGTGAGCTCTGAGCTCCCCCTGATGGGCACCCGAAACCCATCAGAGGCGTCGGTCATTAGAGTGACGGTCGGCTCAAGGCGGACAAATGGGGTACCCTCCTCCAGATAAGCTGGAATGAGCCTCCACTGCAGGCCATCCCACATCTCCTGGGTCACTGTCACTGGCTGGTCCAGAGGACCGGAGCGCTGTGACCACTGGCTGGCTAGCCCCCATTGCAGGGGCCGCATATGCCAGCAGGCCCAACGGACCATGCTGGTGCAGGCCGCCATGAGGCCCAGGAAGTCCCGGGCAGGGAAGTAACTGCCCAACCAGAAATGACTGGGCAAAGGAGAAAGGATCTCGGCCCTGTCTGCCGGGAGCCAGGCTCTGGCTCGAAGACAGTCAATCTCTGCCCGATGAACTGAATCATCTGCGATGTCATGAGTTCCGATTTGGCCTCGTTGATGAGGAGGCCAATCTGAGAGCAGACCTGAAGGGCCAGATCCCTGGACCACTCCACCACCAACCTGGAGGGGGCTGCAATCAGCCAGTCATCCAGGTAAGGGAACACCCGGAACACTCGGCGCCGCAGGAATGCTGTCACCACTGCCATGCATTTGGTGAAGACCCTGGGAGCTGGAGAGAGGCCAAAGAGCATGGCTCGGAACTCGTAAAGAGATCCCTCTGCTCTGAAGTGGAGGAATGGCTGATGAGACGGACGGATTGGGACATGAAAGAACACGTCCTGAAGGTCCAGAGAAGAGAACCACATGCCTGGTTCCAAGGATGGAATGATCTAAGCCAGAGTGACTATCCTGAAGGTTCGAGACCTTAAGAACTTGTTCAGGTCGTGCAGATCGAGAATGGGGTGCCAGCCCCCCCATCTGTTTTGGGAACAGGAAGTACCTGGACACAAACCCTGGGTCTGGAGGGGGGTCAGCTACCTCGCTGATCACCTCCTTCTGGAGGAGCAAGGCAATGTCGGCTCGATGAGCCAACAGAGTGGCTGCGGAACCTGCAGCCCCCCATTGGGCGACGGCTCAATAGGGAGGGGGGGAACTGCTCGAATTCCAGAGGCAGACCCCTGCCAACCACTTCTAGCACCCAGTGGTCCGTGGTGATAGCGGACCAGGTGGAAAAGTGGCAGAGCCGTCCCTCCACGGGGGGAACCCGGGGAGGAGCGACGAGGCTGGGGGCGACACCCCTCAACTTGTCACTGGGCAGGCTTGGAGGAAGGGCCCGCTGAGGGACCTCCTGGACCCTTGCCTCCAGGCTTCCTACTAGAGGAAGTGGCAGACTTGGCCTTAGGGAGCCAAGTGTGAGCCCGCTGGTCCTGATGCTGGTGTTACTGGGCTGGACGTGCCGCAGGAGCGAAAGGGCTTACGCTGCTGCTGGTGGCCTTTTTCCTTCTAGGTAGACGTGACCCGAGTCCAAGGTGGCGCTGGACTCTTGATCCTCTGTAGATGGCCTTCCACTCTGGGCCCAAACAAGTCAGTGCCCAGGAAGGGAACATCTGCCAGCTTGTGCTGGGTGTCCGCCATGAAGGTGGAGATCCGCAGCCAAGTTCTGCGGCCGCTACTGATCGGGCACAAGAGTCACCAATGTCCAAAGAAGTTTGAAGCTGTTTAGCCACCGCCTTTCCCTGATCCCGCACCTGCTTGACCGTCGTCTGAAGGTCAGCCGGGAGATGAGGAATCATCTCATCCAGGGAGCCCATAAGGGCGTGTGAGAGCTAGCCTGATGAAAGCCTAGGGAGGAAGCAGCGTAAACATTCCGCCCCGAGTAATCCAACTGTTTGGATTCCTTACCGGGTGGTTTGTCCACATCCTGAGTGTTCCTGGAATGCCGGAAAACGCTATCGGTCACTAACCCCTCCGCAGAGGGCTGCTCCGAAAACCGGAGAGTGAACCGGTGGGGACCGCATACTTGCGAGCCATCCTGGCCAAAGGCGCGGGACAAGATGCTGGTTGCTGCCACAACTCCAGGGCCGGGCCAACAATGGCTCCGGCCACCGGAAAGGCCTCCGTACGGAAATCCCCTCGGTCCAGTATCTCCATAAGGGGATACTTGGCCCGTTTTTGAACGGGTTCGAGCTGCATCCCAGTAGACTCTGAGATGAGTCGAAGCATACCCAAAAACGAGGATGGGCCCTCGTCCACCGACTGGCCCCCTGCAGACTCCAGGTTAAGTGGCCTGGAGAACAGGGAGGAGTCGTCGTCAGACTCAGAGGAGTCTGTGAACAGCTGCCGAGTGCCTGAGCCACCCTCCACCTGCCGAGGTCAATCGGGAGTGAGGGTGACCAACAACCTATGGGGCAAGCCCTGACCCGACCGAGAATCCTTGGTCGGGCCCCAGTCTTCGGCTGTGGAGGCGGAGGTTCCACCACAATGGGTGGAGCAGCCGGTTTCAACCGAACAACCGGCACCGGGGTCCGCTCCTCGACTACCAGGAGGGGTTGTTTCGGCCACTCCAGTGACAGCCACTTAATGGCCGGAAAAGGAGACAGAGTTGGCTCATTACCGGTCAGTAAAAGTTGCTGCCACATCAAGTCTTCGTGGCACCGACGCAAGTTGCGCCAGAGCCTATCCTCCGAAGAGGACGAGTGGCAATGTCGCTTTCCATGGTGCCGAGACCGAGACCGACAGCAGGACCTGGAAGAGGACTGAGACTGAGACCAAGACCTTCTGGGATTCCAAGGGTGGGTCAGAGACGGAATGGGGGAAACCCGCCCCTCCCTCGGTGCAGGGACCTTAACCGGGGACTTCGGCACAGGAGGCACAGGCAAGTCCTCGGTAACCACCGTGGGAACCGGTGAAGAAGGGTTGTCTGCTTCTCCAGTCGACAAACCGTCCGATGGGTCGAGAAAAATCTCAACCGCGATGACAGAGGTCTCTGCCAGCTGACCTGACGGGAACACCATGAAGCCAGCGGCCGCAACCTCGACCGAAGTCGACGGTCCGGTGAAGGGGATCTCTCCCGCTCCACAAACATTGACGGTGGGACTTACCTTTAGAATCCTTCTTCCTGGACCAACTGGTATGTCCTGATGGCCCTTCTCCCTTAGTGGAGAGGGACTGACAAAGCTCCTTAAAAGAAGCAGTGTAGGAGGAGCCCAAGGAGAGCGGGATAAATGCCGCGGCCGAGGAGGAAGAAGAAGCGGCTTGGGCCGCCTCCTCCTTGAGGGCGATCATCTGCTGCCGCCGGACACTGCTCAACGGGCCTCCTTAGACTTGACCGACGGGTACAGTTTTTCAGGGCGCCCAAGAAGTAGTCTGGCAGCATGGTCCTCCAAGACTGAAGCCGAGAAAGACTTGCACAATTCGCAGGCCTGCGAATCGTGGCTAAGCTCCAGGCAGTAGACGCATGTGGAGTGCGGATCAGTCTGGGACATCTTCTGCCCACAAGGGCACCGACAGAAGCCGGGAGTCGATTTGTCCATCGCAGCCGCGAGGGAAGACGAAGACCTTAGTCTTGTAAATTTTAAAATTAGTTTTGGGGAATCCGAAGAGTGAGGATCCAGGCCTAAAAACGCAGAGCGCTAAGGAGAGAACCTGAGCTTCCAAGCGGTAAAGAAGATCTAGCGTCATGGGACAGAGCCGAGGGTTTTACCACCCGGGTGGGTGGGAGGAGCCAGCATGAAGACCTTCCTGCAAGATTTAAAGTGGCAAGGAACCTGCCACAAAGTGTGGATTGAACAACATATCCACGTACCTAGAACATAAACCTTCTTAGCCGCGTGGTCAAGCTTTTTCAATTCCCACATTCCCAGTATTTCCAGAAGACT
Source organism: Neoceratodus forsteri (assembly GCA_016271365.2). Classification (NCBI taxonomy): domain Eukaryota; kingdom Metazoa; phylum Chordata; order Ceratodontiformes; family Ceratodontidae; genus Neoceratodus; species Neoceratodus forsteri. The sequence goes on along the minus strand of CM057452.1, from coordinate 41,642,920 downwards.
GAGTGAGAGATCAGATCCTCTGTCTGAGTTGATCAGAGAACCCAGACAGAGAGCTGGCAGGGACGACATATTTGCAGACCATACAGGCAGAGGGTGCCGAACAGGAAGCTAGATGCTGCCAAAGCTCCACAGCCACTCTAATAAAGGCCTCAGCCATGGAAAAGGCAAGCCCCAGGGATTTGTCCATAACCAGGATGTCAGTAAAAGGGTATTTAGCCCTTTTTTGAACTGGCTCCCAAGGAACATTCATAGACTCTAATATGAATTGGAGAACAGCACCACGAAGACACCAGCCTGTGGTCGGTGGTCAGTTTCTCAAACAATTCCTGGTCGAAGTATGTGCCTCGACAACTGTATAGAGGACCCATCTGAGTCATCCAAGGACTCAAGACAGCCCTCAGGCCTACCGCTTACCACCCTGGAGTCATCCAAGTGGGTGATTTCCACAGATAACTGGCCTGGCAAGCCAGACACATTATGGAAATTCTTAGAAGGTGCTCCCCAAAAGGTCTACTGTGGAGGCAGTTCCACCTGCAAGGGCAGAGACACAGGTATTGGCGACAACTGTCTCAGAAGGACCAGTCAAGGACCACTGCTGCCAGACAAACTCCTCGTAGTGTCGTCACATACACCGGTAGAGCCTCTCATCATCCAAGGATAAGAAGGATCAGAAGCGACACTTTCCAGTCAAGCATGATTGAGAACTTATGGAGCACTTCAACTGTGACCTCAACTGTCGACTTGGGGGCCAATGCAGAGAAGCAGCCGGAGGTGCCGTGGAAATGAGGAGCACCGATTTCGACTGCACAACCTCCAGTGGAGGTTGATCCCCAGCGGTAATGACCGGGGACACCAACCATTCTACATCCTCCTGGGTGCGGACCAACAGAACCAGGGTCTTGGAGATGGACCCATCATCGACCCTTTCTGACAACTGAGCGATGGGCTTGAGAAAAATCTAGATCACCTGATCGACCAGTGTCAAGCCCAATGGGGGTATTGTGGAGCCAACAATGGCTCGCTCTGAAGCCAGGCACTCGATAAGCTTTGAGCAGTTGAGGGAGTAGGCGGAGTGTGATGTCTTCTGGTCCCATGACTGATGGCAGCATTTCTTATGTTTCTTACTGTGATGGGCAGGGCTCTCCATGAAGGTCTGGAGGTCCAATACATTTCCTTAAACTCCTCTGGAAAGGACGTTCTGACACTGGCCCCAGCTGGGAGCAGCACTGAGGCCAACAACGTGCCCACTGTGGTCTTCTTCACTGTCCCTTTCAGAGCTGTGAGATGAGCTGCAGATCCTACCGCAGCAGCCACCCCTGTGCCCACCCTTAGGCTGCAACTTTGGGTCTCGGTTGACTTGCCATCCAGCCATTAAGACAAGCCTTATGGTCATCAAGAGAAGATGGCAGCGTCATCTGACAGAGGCCACAACATCGTCTGCCATCCCTAGGCAGAAAAACCATGACACATGTGGGACCATCTGCAACATCTCTGCCAGCAAGTGATGCACTGTTTGAAGCCGGCTTCCCTTCCTTGTGGTCCATCGTCCAATTACCCGTTGAGAGAAAGTGCTGAGGAATATAGAGAAATCGAAGAATTTAAGAAAATAAATCAAGTTTACCAATGGCACACTTATTAGGCCCTACAATGTGTGGAGCTGCGAAGGAGGAGACCAAACTCTTCCAGCGGAAAGGAAGATCTGACATCATGGGGCAGTGCTGAGGGGTAAACCACCTGGGTGGAGGAAAAAGCTTTACTTAAAGACGTTCCAGTGAATCAGCTCTTAAGGAAGAACTGCCAACGTTTGGATAAGTGAACCATTCCATGCCCCTAGAAACCTTTTTGCAACTCTTGTCCTAGCAGCGGTTACAACAGCTATCACCATAGGGTTTGCCTGCATAGTGAACTCAAGAAAGACCACCTGGTCAAAATTTGTGACCCACCTCCCCCAAACTAATGAAAAAGTCTTACAAATGGCACAAAGCATTACACAAGCTACATACCTTCAAGCGCTCAATAGCCTCTTCAGCCACCAGGGGTCGACATGATTCTCTCCTGTATGCTGGTCACAGAAGGCATTCCCATCTGACTAAGAGAGCAGGAGGATGGAGAGGCTGTCAAGGAGCCCAAGGATGCTGTGGAGAAATTGCCAGGCCGTTGATTCTCTGTGGCTAGCAAGTACCTATGTTTATTGTTCTGTATATCTTTGAGATCTAAGTGAGGAAGGGGAGACAAAGGAAGAAGAGGGCGAGGAAAGAGAAAAAGGAGAGGAAAGACTAACGTAAGACGGACAGGACAGTGTTAAGGAACAAACTGAAAGACAACGTAAAGACCACATGGCAGTTCTAAAACGGAGTTTCAACTTTGCCTAATAATTTAATAGAATGAATTTAGAGACCCGAAGGCCTCAGGAAGGTTATCACTGTATTTCTGTAGCATTCATGACCCCAAAATGTTTTATCCAAAATACACATGAACATTGTGGGTCAAACATCTGGGCAAATAAATAAGTTTATGACTTGGGGGAATAAATAAGGCTTCGTAAAGTGCGAATGGAATCAGAGTCATTGGATTCCAACCTGATTTTGGAATTGCAGTCTGGGAATTAAAATGGAATCCTACAACCTATTTTACACAGGATTTGGGGTTCAAATCCAATTCCAATTTTGAGGTCCTTTAAGATTTAAATCGAAATCGGATTAGTATTGGAAGTTCCTAAATACTGGAATCAGCCAATTCAGAGTCTCCCTAAGACCAGTATCTCTCAACACTATAACACTACGTGGTCTACAAGATGTTCCATTACAAAGAACTTGTTACTCTAAAGAAAATATGTAAATTGTAAGAAATACAATGTCTTATAGTTTAAAAGGTTGTTTCTTATGATAATTGTTACATAAATTGTTGTAGACAAACTGTAAGCTGAGCATTTAGTTATTTATCCTGAATAGATTATACAACTGTTAGTAGGTCAATGGTAGGGGGGGGGGTCTCGTACATATTACAGAACCTGGAAGCCCAACCAGTGTTGGCAACATGAGTTAATCAGACTGGCCAATATCTACTATACTTGAACCCACTACAGCTTGATTCTGAAGCATAGTACAGCTGTACATTGATAATTATACATTTAACACAAGGGTAGCTATCTTGCATCTTACAAAATGTTTTTACTGCAACATACTGAGGGTCAATTTGAAAACTGCCATCAGTCTATAGAGACACAAGAGGGAGATTGAGGATGTGCTACAACCATGAGCAGGAGCCGAGACAGAGGCTGATGCATGCACTGAAATAAAGCGGGAATCTTTAGCTGGCAAGGAGGCGTACATAATCACTTGGCCTACTTACCTTAGCAATCATTTCAGTACAGATCCTGAACCCAGCATGCAACTCTTCAAATGTGTATGAGCCAACTTTTGTTTCGAGACATACTGGTTCAGTGCTCCACCAGGATGAAGTCTACAGCATCTAAAGCAATGGCGCTGCCAGCCCTACTCTCAATGCCAGTATTATTGACCTCGGAAATCTCAGACAGACTGACCTGCTATGATGTAATTTTAAAGATGCTCCAAGACAGAGGCCAGGTTACATTCAGTAGATAATGCTGGTTCCATTTAAAGCAGCAGTAGCAAGCGGGGCAAACAACTTTACCCTACATTTTTCACCTGTAAAGATTCCAGGCATCTTCAGTTTTATTTGGTGGAAAATTTTCTAGTTCTCAAAATTGAAATATTCTATACATTTTTTTCTTCATTATTTATTTTCCCCTTCTATGTGCTACACGACCTGCCACTCCTGCAGGCCGCCATGGTCCCCAACATACCTCCTACTTCCCCTCGAGCCTCCTTGCTTCATATCACAGCCTTCCGAGGTAACCAGGCATAACCCTTTGCCAGGTTGGTCCTCTCTTCTGACGAGGAAGGCACCGTGGGGACAGCCAGCACACTTTTCTCTTGCCGCAGGGCGCTGCTGAGCGGACATGGCTCCTTCAGGGGTTTCAGAAGCACCGGTGCACGGCAGCCGTCATCCAGCCAATCCTGAAACGGTTTCTATTTTCTGGTGTTCCCTTGTTGCGTCGCTCATGCAGTGCTCGGTCTTCACCGGGGCCCATGAAAGATGCAGCCTGCTACCCACCTCAGGAGGGGAGAGCAGTCCTACGGATGCTCAATCTTCTCCGACCCCTGCCGAACCCCAGCAGCGAGTCAGTTCCGAACCGGGTTGAGGCGTGGTGCGAGTAAGGCACCAGAGCCACAGCCTCTGCACCGCGGACTGGATATACAGGTTTTAGTTTAATTCTTTTTAAAGAAAAGATAGTTACCACAGTTGGCTTAAAATCCCACTGAAAATCTGGCAAAAGTTAGGACTGAGAAAATAAAAAATTAAACTCCTGATGGTGTGCAGCACAGGAGATACCTAGTGAAGTAGATTTGAAAAATATGCTAACATTTTTATTAATTAAGTAGCTGAAAATAGCTTTTGGAAAATTCACTGCACTGTGCTTTAAGGCAGAACCAGGTCAACTACAGTTACAAGTTCTGCATCTAACAACTGACAGTGTAGGGTGGTTCTGAGCTCTGTCAGTCCAGAATCGCTCTTGGGGTCAGGAAATGTATTCATCCTAAACACACCAACATCTAGACACTTGGTAACATTGCCATGTTATGGCCTTTGTTAAGAGATGTTTTTAATAAAGTTCCTGTATTTCTCATTTACAAAAGGTCATTACGGTTAAACATATTAAAGATATAAATATAGTTGGTTGTGATGAAGATTTTTTGTAGAAATGTCTGTCTGTGATTCCCCATTTGGGAAAGGCACAGTTCTGGCATGCAAAGCTTGGTCTAAAGCTGAGCCACCCAAGGCAGGTTAGTGAGTTGGAGAGTTAGAAAATACCGGCACACATATACACACATTTAGTTCCACTTCCAGGGTAATCCTCTCCCAGCGTATCAACTGAAGGGAAGCAGGAGGAAAACACGAGAAGGGTCAAAAGTCACAGTTCAGCCTCAGAGGTTCCACAGAGTGAGAAGGGAATGGTGCTTTTCAGGTTATAAACACTGCTGCATTTATTCAAAGTTACAAAAAAATCAAGAGCAACCCATTCTGTCACTTACAGGGTATACAGAGTGAAATAAAACTAGCATTCCATCCAGACAGTCCACATTACCAAAAAAATACTTTCAATTTGTATGTAAACCTGGCTGAGCAAACATAAGAAAAGTATTGCAGTCTCTCACATATATTCAATAAACACAAATGCAAATTTAAAAAATGAACTGTGCCTATCCAGTGCGTAAAAGAACTGGTAGATCCTGATTCAGAAGTATATTTGGGGTCAGGGGACCAAGATCAGACAAGGCTGAGCACATTACAGAAGTCCAAGCTCAGCCTCCAAGGAGATGGGGGTCACTAGCCATTGGGGCTAGACTGTCAAAATAATTCCAATTTACAGGCAAGAGGTTTGCAAATGTAGACTTTTTCATACAGCTGAATATGCCATTTTCAAACTAACATTTCTGCCATTCCTTTTTTTTTTTTTTTTTTTTTTTTAATTATTATTTTTACCTACCAGCCAAGGGTCTGGTCCCCGTTCCGCTCGCTGCCCCCAAACCCCAGACTTATCCCCTGGGCAGGGGCCACGGGTGCCCCTCCACAGGAAACATGGTCACAAGTCCTGACTTGCCCCCCCCCCCCAAGGGCAGGGTCATGGGAGAAGAACCCCCCTTCCCGGCGGACCTTTGTCAGCAGCAGGAGTGGAGGCGGGTGCCATCATTAGCGGCTGGCATTAAATTTTTACTGAATTTTGTTCCTGGAGGTGGGGACGTGCAATGACGCCAGCATCCGCCCCCGTAACGTGTGGCGCCAGCCACGGCGGCTCCCTGGCCTCTGCCAGAGCTCCCCATAGCGCCAGACACTCCCCAGAGGAGGAGTGCAGTCCCTGGGCGCTCAATCCCCTTCTCGGCCCGGCCTCTGACTCCCGAGTTCATTCTCCGAACCTGGGATGTTAGCGCCTGAGCGGATGCTGCCGCTCGCCAGCAGGCTCGGCCCTCATTTTGTCATTCCTATAAAATGACTGATTTTCTTTGAATGATACTTTTCTGACATGTAATACAAATCTGGGCCTCAAATATGGCTGCAAGGTGGAGGTCAAATTTTGCAACTTTATCAATAAATACAAATGCTTTCTCATCCCCATTCCAGGTCTGACAGAACTACAACATTCCTCTTATGGGGAAAGGGAGACTGGCTGCTTTCACAGCAGACACCACCACCATTCTCTGGGCGACCAGCGGGGGCATAAACACCAGGCAGCCTAAATCATCCCTCCCTGGGAGTCCAGTGTCTCATCATTACAATGTGGATGGCCCCTCCATGGGATTCTGAACTTCACATGAGAACTGGTCTCCAAGGCACAAGCACAGTGCGCTGCTGGAAACGCAAACCAAAAAAGTTCTTGTCCCTCAACATATGGTATCGCGAGTGTTAGAATTTAAAATATTTGGTTTAAAAAAAAAACTTTGCAAATCATTCACCACACGCACACACACACACACACACACACACACACACCTCTGCATTGATACCATCTACCAGCCTGCCAAGAGAACAGGTTCCGTGGCAAAAGCAGGCTGTTCATCGTCCCATCAGCTGGAAAGCGGTAACAGTAAGGTGGCTACCAGTGGGAAGGAGGGACACAGACAGGGATAAAATATTTGAAAAAAAAAAAAAATTGACTAAGAAAAATGAAAATAATTACAACTGCAACTGTATGCGGCTGGAACTTTGAGTACTGATGTTAAAAGTATTCGAGTTACGTATTAAAAGTCATAGCAAAACCAGGCTGGTTTGGCTGCAGCATCTTACAATCACTTATCTACTGTAGCAAGACATATGCCTGAAAATGAATAGAAAGCGTTCAAGTGCTTAAAATTAATCCACTTACTGTCGATGATATCTCCCAGTCCCTGTGCACGCAGCAGGTCTTTCAATCTGGATACCTCCTCCTTCAGCTCCCGCACGAGCTTGGCATTGGGATCCTCATTAATAACAGCGTTGCATTTGATCTGCTTCTACGGTTCTACGTACCTGTGGCATGAGACATACAGCTCCGTGATATTTAGGTAGGCAACCATGTCTAAACAAAACTTTTCTTTCATTTACAAAACACAGCATTTGTTTATAATTGTTGCCCGCTTGTTTCATCTGGCATGAAACCCACCTCTATAGGAGAGACACAGTAAATACAGCTGTTGCGTTGGAAACCAGTGGCCAAAAAGTGCAGACAAACTACAAACTGAATAATAAATGCTTTCCTACAGGATCCAAATGATTCTAAACTATTTTTAGGCTTTGGTTTCCCCTTTCTACTTGGATACCTCCCTGCCCCATGCTCATCTTCTGTGTTGCTTGTCCATCCTCCAGTCCTTAAGGGTTCTTCCCCACCTCACCCACCCTCATGGCGAGGGCTTTGGCATCAGGTTAATCTGACAGTGAAAGGTGGTCAGCGGTGTGGCCCAAGAGTGACAGCATCATTCCGGTTACCAAAATTCAAATAAATAAATAAAATCCTGCTCTACCCAGGGCTTTTCACCCTTCGGTTGCCTCCAACCCTCTGGGACACCAGCAGCAAGGGCTCCAAGTGTACATGTGGCAGCACAGGTCCCACCTGTTCATGCAGAGATGTGGGCCTCACCTGTGCATCGGTGTACAGGGCCTCACCTCTCGCATGCGAGGGCCCATGTGCGCATGTAGCTGCAAGAGCTCCACATGTGCATGCAGTGGCGGGGCCCCATGTGCATATGCAGTGGCAAAGGCACCACATGAACATGCAGCAGCGAGGCACCACATGCACACAGAGTGGTGAGGGTGCCACATGTGCATGCAGCAGCGAGGACTGCACGTGCACATGCAGTGGCGAGGGGTGCAAGTGCACATGCAGCAGCCAGGGCTTCACATGCGCATACAAGTGAGTACCTGTGGACAGAGCCAGATGGCGTCCCACATCTTCAGAGGTACACCAGCTGCACGGTCACCTGTGGTCGCACAGGTGGCAGAACAGAGTCAGAATCTGGTACCCTACCTCCACAGAGGAAAACCGCGTCCGCTGGGACGTTCAATCCCTCTCCTCCCCCAGGCCAGACCCTGGGCTCCTTCTCAAATACAGGTCCCACCGCTGCACCAACGGGCCAGGATTGCACTGTATTTTGGTAAGTCACATGTACTCACTTAGTATTCTAATTAGGGTGGGCTATTCATTGGCTACAAAAAGAAAGCAAAAAACAACGACAAAACAATTGGTTAAAAATTTTAATAGCTTCTTCCAAAATAACAAGTTACAGGCAGTTCATTAAGTATGGAGGTATACCCTGTTTCTGTGTCTTTGCACTTGTCTAACCTTACTACTGGAAGTAGTTTGCCCCCCCAACCCCCCACATTTTAGTAGCGTGTACAGTTCCTTAACATATATCTTTTTATTTTGGATTTATACCCTCTTATCACCGCTGGCCCTCGTCAGCCTCTCTAGACCATACAGCCCCATCACCCACCATCCACTGGGTTACCTAGTTCATGTGGCCCCCACAGATTGCTCCCAGTGGTGGGGCCAGGAGGAGATCCATCCTCCTACCCTCAGTGCCACAATGCAAACTGGGAACCATATGGTGTGCATGTACTATGTGAAGATGCAGTATGCCGTCAAACACCTGCCACTGGTCAAGTAGATCGATGACCACTGCTGCACCACTCAGTCTCTGTGAAGGTGACAGCTGAGCAGCAGAACACACTCTCCACCATCTTCAAGGAGAGTCGTCTATGGACACTCAATCCTGCTTCGCTCAGCTGCCCCTCATCCGTTCCTGAACCCAGGTCGCAAGTGTGGGAGGCAATAAGGATCCAGCACCTCAGCCGCCATGTTAGTGGGCTGGCAAAACATACAATATCTTAACATAATTATAAAACTGCCAGTTCTAAGTCAGGCTAGTGTGTGTGTGTGTGTATATATTTGTAAAATGGGTAGGAAATTGCAGCAATATTATTGGCTGAACAGCATCACATGACCGTGCATATATCAGAAGCGACCGCACACCTGCACTTTTACCCTCCCTCTAAAACAATTTTGACATTTATAAGATAGATAAACCACTCTGAGATGTGAGGCGCGCCTGATGTATGCACACCTTGGTGGTTGATGCACTGGCCCGCGGCCTCGCATGATAATGCAGACACCAAGGCAGCGATATCAGAGCACAACCGCACACCTCAGAGTGGTTTATCTATTACATGTAATATATATATATACACACACACACATATACATATATATACACACACATATATATACACATACACACATATACATATATATATACACCATACATAAAATGTACTATGCCCTTCTACGCCACTACCTAGACCTCCGCTGGGTGACCCAGATCGTCCAGCCTCTGCAGCAACCAACCCCTACAACTGCCATACCTCCATACTACAGCAGCTATCCCACCACCACCCCCCAAGTCAGGAAGAGGGCAGGGTCCCCTCTAACACAATATGCTTTGGCAGGCACATCAGTTGGGAAATGTAGGTTCAGTCTCATCTGTTTCACCAGGGTCCATTGTCTGTCAGGTAGTGGTTGTTCCTTGGTTTTTCGCCCAATCCCCAAGAACACAAGCATGCAAGGGAGGTCCAAGATGTGTGTGGACACAAGCGTGCTACTGCACGAACCCCGGCCTGTATCTACCCTCCCACTGCATCATTGACTGCACTACCACCTGCTGTCACCCAGGTGGCAGTATTGCAGCAAGAGCAACAACCCACCCTCCCAGAGAACGCCACCTGCAACGCTCTTTCTCCATCCCCCAACCCCACAGCCAGTCCCTCAATCAAAGATTTCCTTCCTGAACTTGAGTTGCCAGCATCACGAGAGGTGACACTACCTGCTCTGACGGGCCAGCATAGGCACTTGTATATCCGATATACACAACAGGAGTTTACTAGTTATACCTTTGAAATCTATTTCTTTCAAGATTTAACTGTTTTTCTTTGTTTTCAACAGCTTGCTCCAGTGCTAAAATATGCTTTTTCCTTTTTTTCTATTTTAATTTGCTTTGCTTTTCTGAACCAGCTCCGATCGGCCCTGCCTCGCGCACAGCCCAGTTATCCACCGACCCAGGACTTACCCACCTGGTTAACAGCCCTGGATTGCTCCCCAGAGCAGGGCCTTCGTGAGGGGGGGGCCCTTTCTCCCAGATGAAGGTATGCAGTCCCCAGGGATACCACGGGGCAGTGGGGCAGAACCTGCAAGCACAAGGTGGGCCGCATTCAGCTCAGCCCGAGTTTACAGTGTCCTCCCCGGGAGGCGGGATGTGTAATGATGTTGGGGCGCACGCGCTGCCTGCCCCGCTTCTACTAACTACTTGCGCCAGCTATTGGACCCCTGGTCTCCACATGGGGTCAGCGAGCACTGGGAGGCCCCCACCCAGGGAGAAGAGCAGTCCATGTAACGCTCAATCCTCCTCCCCTCAGCAGCGCCTCCAACGTCCAGGCTCGCTTCCGAACCTGGGTTTGCATTGCGAGCGGTAGCGCTACCACTGCACCGACAGGCCGGACCCTACAACTGGCATTTATGATGTCATCGGCATTGTCATAATGGAAATTTTGAAAGTTACCATCATCACAGTGGAATACTAAAGCAATCAGACAACAGCTTTCCCAATGCTGATGACTTCATGATTGCCTAGTATAGCACTGAAGTCAGCTGCTGAAACAAAGAGGAACAGTTCCATCTTCAAACTGCAGATTACAAAACAAAGCTATAGCTAGTAAACTACTGTTGTGTATATGAAACACACAGCGGCCTGACTCAAAATCGGCAGTTTATCATTTCCTGTGAGAGAACGAGACTCAGAACTCACTCGTGGCTCTGCCACTCACGAGTTACGGAATGGTCTTGCCCCCTCACACCTGAAGATATACAGTACTGCACAGTTTGAGGCATACCATTACATACCGCCAAACAGATATAGCTACAGATGGACAGACACTGCCAGTTGGAGAATCAGTGTTTAGGAAACCATTATATAGAGGGTATGGTACCTCAATGTGCTGAGAGTTTCATCGTAGTTGATATCTGCCGGACTTAGAGCAGCAACCATAGCAGTCCTGGAGTTTCCACCTAAAGTTGTAACAGACAGCCAGAGATAAACATTAAAACATTAAGACTGTACCTGGAATCCAGGTGAAGCAGAAAACAATTCCCCAACTCCATTTTTGACTGTTTGGTCTTTATGAAACATTTGAAGGATCTTCCTGTTTTTGTGCATCACTAGAACTGCACAAAATAACCAGTTTTCGCAAGGGAGAAAAAAAATCACTGTGTGAAAATGCCTTTTGTCCAACAATAAAACAATGGTTTGTTGGGGGAGGGGCATTTTGCACACCATTTCACTGGAGAAATTTTCTGCAGAGTAGTGTGCAAAACTGAGTTTTCCACTAAACTGAGAAAATCTTTGCAAAAATTACACGTCAATCTAACCGAGCCTAACCTAGATACAACACATTAATCTGCTGCTGGTGCTGCTAACAAGCGATGCCTGAAAATGTCAAATGCACCAGTGGGCCTCTGTCAATAGTTTTAAATAAATAAATATATCTTTCTAACTAAGTGTTGTTGCTAAAAATACAGCAATCGCTGACTCGCTACTTGTTCCAACTGGCCTTCAGTCCTGAACTCCCAGAAGTATGGAACAACCTGGCCTTGGGAAATAGACCACACACCAGCACTGCCTCAGCCAAGCACCATCTCAAAAATGTAACTGTCATCTGATCGCTGTTCTCTCTCGCTATCTGTGCACGGTACATGATTTAACAATTATGGTTTGAGAGATGTCTGCAACTGCATACACCAGAAGGCAGATGGCTTTTTCTTTGTGTTTTTAACACAACAAAAGTACTGCATGTCAGATACGGTTAACGTACCGCTGTATCGTTTTTGAAATACCCACATGTGTACTGCAACAGAAAAATCAATAAAATATATTTTAAAACATTTAACTGTCTCTAACTGTAACTGTACTAGATACTGACCTACACTTCTCAGTGCATCTACCTGCTCTAAATTGTCCTGCTCATCTCACTGTGTACACCGTATAAATTATCTGCAAACTGCGTATAGGTTACTGCATGTATATACTGTCTGCTCTTTATATTTTCTGTCCTTGAACCCCCCCTTTCCACAGGTTGCGTCTGTAAACAAGATTATCCTGTATCTCTGAGGACCAAGAAAAAGCAGACATCCTGAACAGGTACTTCTGCTCACTCTCATAGTGAAGTGGGAGGGGGACGGACCACTGGTGATCAGCAGGAACAGTGTGTTTGTGTGGTGGGGGACCCAACTCAAGTCCATTTTCAGAAGAAAGACTCCTGAAGGGTCTTGCACATCTGAAAGTGGACAAGGCTACAGGACCACAAAGGATACACCCACGGGGTACTGAAAGAACTCAGGGAGGTGCTGGCTGCCCCACTGATGGCCCTATTCAACAGCTCACTGGAATAAGGTGTGGTTCCACAGGACTGGAGGAGAGTCGATGTGGTCCCTCTATCTAAGGGCGGCAACCGGGAAGAGGCGTGGAACTGATGGCGAATGAGCCTCACCTTAGTGATGGAGAAAATTTATGGAAACACTGTTACTGGAAGAGTAGCTTGGATCCAGTGCGCTGCAGGACCAAAGGCAGCATGGATTCACCGGGGGCATGTCAGACAAATCCGAGAATCTAATTGAGTTCTTTGGGTGACCAGGAAATAGATCAGGAGGCAGTGGGCATGATCTATCTGGATTTTAGCAAGCAATGCTGTGATGCACAGTAGACTTGAAGAAACTGAACAGTCTAGGGGTGGGATCCAAAGTGGTGAACACTGGGTTAGAAACTGGTTAACAGATAAGCAGCAAAGGGTGGTGGTGGATAATGGCATTCACTCTAATGATGGAAGAGTGACCACTAGGGTGCCACAGGGCTCAGTGCTGGAACCGGTGCTCTTCAGTGTCTTCATAAGTGACACTGTAGATGAACTGGAAGGGAAGGTATTCCGTTTTGCAGGTGATACCAAAATCTGTTATAAGGGGGACAATAAGGAAGGGGTGTGTAGGGCTCATGGGTAACTCCAGGAGAGGTCAAGAGCATGGCAGTTGGGGTTCAATGCAAAAAAGTGCAAAATCGTGCATCTAGGGCACAGGAACCCAAGAAATGAGTATAGGATGGCCCCTTACCCCCTACTTGACTGATGAGTGCCTTAACTCCTGCCACTCTCTGAGTTTCAGTTCCTCGGCTGTTGCCCATGTTACTTTCCTCCTCCTTGTCTATATACTGTTTGCTCCAACCACGATGATTTCCACCTGCTTTTCGCTGCTACTACACACTATTTTACCTGAGTAATTGCTTGCTGAACCTTGCAAACGGTGCACCTATTTTTCTTCTGTTTTATACCTGCACAATGTATTGCTGAACTGTTGTGTACGATATTCTCAAGTAGTGTGTGTCTGTATTGCTCAAAGTATTGCTGGACCTTCAAGTACAGTATTTGTGCATTTCATTCTCAAGCACTGTATGTCAGTATTGCACAAATTATGTTGCTCCTCTTGTTGTACCGTATGCAACATCTTTATTTATTTAAAAGTTTTATCAGGAAGGCATACTGAGCGGAATAACGCTCGATTCCAGATGCGTCCTGGGGAAGGGGTAGTGGAGAAGTATACAAACAGAGATTTATACAGAACACATACAGGTACAGCAGCTATGCACAGCCATCAGAGGAATTTACTACATATTAAACAACTGAGGGTAGAGGACAGTGAATGCTTGGAGTGGAGCCAGTGTGCAACTTAACTGGTGGTCAGGATTTTGCAGAAATGCGAGATGTATAGCCCTCAGTGGTGCTAGGTGCGAGTGCAGGTCGTGGAGAAATGCACCTTGAGGAGAGAGTGGAGGTGCTGGGTACTGGCGGTGTCTCGAATGTCTGCTGGCAAGGAGTTCCATAGTTTAGGCATGCGGTATTTGAAGGCAGCCTGGCCTGAAGTGGAGGACATATGTGGGACATAGAGGAGCCAAGAGTCGGTGTTCCTGAGTGAGTACGCAGGTGGGGGTTGAGTTGTTAGGGCTGTTGCGAGGTAAGGGGGAAGGGACTGGGCCCAGAATTTTGCTGTCGTCCTAGCACAGTGGGCCGCCTCCTGTCATGAAGCAATGGGAGGTCCATTACCTGTACAGGATGCAGTGATGGGTTGGGGGGGCAGTCCAGGGCGAACTGGCAGAAAGAGTGGAAGAGAGGACCCAGTCTGGCTAAGGAGGACTTAGGAGCAGCGCTGTAGACGGCATCCCCCATAATCGAATATTGGGAGGATCATTTTCTGTACAATTGCCTTGCGAGTTGGCAGAGGGATGCAGTCATTGTTTTGATATAGGATTCCCAGCTTGGGGTGCAGTTTCTTGCGGATCGCATCTATATGTGCAGAAGAATCAAGGTGCTGGTCGAGCCAGACCCCAAGGTACCTGAATGAGGTACAAGCCTCCAGGGGAATCCCATCAATGGTGTGGAAAGAGGGGATGGCGGGGAGACTAAAGAGTCTCTGCCTCGTGCCAAAGGTTAGGGAGACTGTTTTCTTGGGATTAAGAAAAAGTTGATTTGACCTAAACCAGAGCTGGACATTACTGAAGTCCTGCTGTAGTCTGGTAGTCACTTCAGAGGAGTTGGGACCTGATGCGTACAGTACTGTGTCGTCTGCGTACATGTGAATGGATGTGTGTGGACAGGCCGAGGGCAGATCGTTTAGGAAGATGGAAAACAGAATCGGACCAAGGACCGAGCCTTGGGGAACCCCTGTTGTGACTTGGAGGGGGACCAAAGTGTGAGAGTCAATTCTTACTGATTGTGACCTACCCACCAGGTAGGAGTGGAACCAGCTGTTGGCAGCTCCTGAGAGTCCAGCGAGGGAGAGCTTGGATAGTAGGAGGGCATGTGGGACAGTGTCAAAGGCTTTTGCAAGGTTGACAAAGATGGCTGAAGTGGTGTGCCCACTATCCATACCTGTGAGGATGGCGTCAGCGAGTCAAGAAGGGAGGTGATGGTGGGCGTGATTTCCTAAATCCATGGCCCAGGTCATACCTGAAAACGGTCCCTAAGCCAGTGTACCTTCCTGGTTACCAAACAAATAATAAGAAATGGGGGGTTACTGTCAATCATTAAGCAGGAAGACCTTAGGGTTATAGCTGATGACCTTAAAGTGGCAGGGCAGTGTGACAAAGCAGTGGGAAGGCCACTGGGATGCACAGGGAGAGGTATCTCCTGCATGAGGAGGAAGGTGATGTTGCCACTATATCACTGCTGGTGAGACTCCACCTGAGTATTGTGTCCAGTTCTGAAGGCTGCCCTCAGAAAGGACAGAGACAGGGTGGAGACTAAGGGATCTCAACAGGTACACCCTGGAAGACAGGAGAGAGACCTACAAGTACCCAAGAGCACCAGAACCAGAAGGCATGCAATGAGGCTGGGCAGGGAGGAATTTAGGAGGGATGTGAGGAAGCACTACTTCACTGGAAGAGTGGTGGACACCTGGAATAGACTGCCAGTGGTAGTGCATGAGGCAAAACAGTATGGGACTTCATGTCGTGGGATAGACAAAGGGAACATTTGGAAATGGGCAGGGAGGAGGGAGGGTCATTAGGGACTGTGGAGACAGACTAGCCAGGGACCATCTGGGCAGAATGGGTGGGCTCAGCAGTCCTTATTTGCTGACAAATTCAATGTTTCTATGTTTACCTGGTGAAACGATTTCAAATAAATGATTTTAGACTGCTATACTTCAGTCACTAATTATTCAGAATAATCGCCTACCGTACAACGTGTCACTGTCGCTCCCTCAGCTGCTCAGCTTCCCAGGATACCCTTCACATTGAGGGTTTAATGTGCATATCAGACTGGGAAAACAACCGTTAACGACTGACAGAAAACAGGACTTGTATTAGTCCCACAATTTTGTTTGGTTTATCTCCGTTACACCTGCTCACACAATGCTGTCCCATTCCTTGGATTAATACTGTCCATTTTATACAGCTGTAAACAAATTTTAATCAAACCTGTAGGGCCACAGAGATGCTGGGATGCACAGTGTGGGTATCTCCGGCAGGAGGAGGAAGGTGGTGTTACCACTATATCACCTCAGGCTTCCTTGGGTCAGCTATAGCTGCTGGCATTGCTCACCCGTCACCACCAGTCTCCCACGCATTCTTAACCACACTCGTTGTTAATCTGGAGGTACCCTGCAAAAGGGCGGGGGAGACTCCTGGGTTGCATCCAGGACAAGTAGCTCTGTTCATCAGTAGACAGCGCCAAGGACAGGTGAAGCCAGTGAGCAAGATGGCCTGAATTGGGAGGCAGTATAGTGCAGTGGTTAACAGCACTGAACTGCAAACCTGGAGAACTGGGTTTGAATCCCACAACTACCACTTGCATACTGTGTGGCCTTGAGCATGTCACTTAAACTCCCTGTGCTCCCAAGACCCATCTGGAAACAAGCCTCGTCCGCTTGTCTTCCTGGCCAAAATTACTTAAAAAAAATAAATAAATAATAACAGAACATGTGGGAGAAGCCCTGTGGGCCATCATCTGACATGCAACTGGGACCTTTCCTCTCTTCTACCCTCCCACCTCCCTATCATATGCCCGCTGCAATGTCTGGGAGAGGAGCTCTTGGCAACACATGGCCACCTGTGCCACCAATGAAGTCGCCACCATGCCCTCTCCAGGAGTCGCTGCAGTGTGATGCAGTGCAGCCTTCCCTCCCAGGAGGAGAGCATCTCTAAGTCCTCCCGTCAGCCTCTGCTACTGATGTCCTGGCTGGAAGCACGAACCCAGGTCACCAGGGTGTCAGAGCAGTCCCCACCATCCGGCATCAAGGAGCCAGCGCTAACCAGTTTTGATTAAAATTTTACTAACAGCTGTATAAAATGGACAATATTAATCTGACGAGAAGGGAATCACAGGCAGTGGAATTAAGCAGTGCTTTCACTAAACCATCAGCAGGAACAGAAACACAGATGTACCAACAGCTGGTGGTCAGATTTATCATGTTTTACATATATTTATCTGGGATCTACATCTGTTATGCTTTAGAGAGCACAATTTG
The DNA here is from genome assembly GCA_016271365.2 of Neoceratodus forsteri. Lineage (NCBI taxonomy): Eukaryota > Metazoa > Chordata > Ceratodontiformes > Ceratodontidae > Neoceratodus > Neoceratodus forsteri. The sequence goes on along the minus strand of CM057452.1, from coordinate 41,625,747 downwards.
GTGCTGTCCAACACGAAACCTCCTGCATATCCAGAGAGCAGATCCAGTCCCCTTGATGTAGCAGAGGCAGAAAGCACTGAAGGGTAACCATCCTGTACTCTATGAATAGGTTCAGCTGACAAGTCTAGGATGGGACGAAGATCTCCCATCCACTTGGGAAACAGAAGAAGTGGGAGTAGAACCCCTTGCCCTACTGATGTAGTGGGACTGGTTCTATGGCCTTTTTGTGAAGCAAGGCCTGAACTTCCACCTTGATGAGGGGAACATGACCTGGAGGATACCAGGACTGGCTCAGAGAGTTTTTCTGGAGGCCACTCTATGAATTCTAGCACGTGGCCGTGCTTGATGAACTTCAGTACCCAGTTGTCTGTGGTGATGTCCCTCCACCTGTCCAGGTGAGGGAAGAAATGACCCCTTACAAACGCCTCCTGAAGTTCCACTGGAGGAAGGGGGTCTGGCAAGGAGTTAGGAAGTTGGAGCAGTGGCCGGTGAGGCTGCTGCTGCCCCTCGGGCATGAGTGGTGGCAGGAGAGGGGTTGGGTAGCACCCCCCCCAATCTTGTGCTCGCCCTGAACCTTTGGAGGGATGGGCCTGTCTGCGGTAACAGCAACAAAGGAGCCCGTTTTCAGACTGAGTCTGGATATGATACATAGAGTGGATAAACCTGAGGGCCCACTCTGAGTCTTGCAGTCTAGAGGTGAGATCCTGAACATGGTTTGAGACCCCTGAAAGGGCATCCCTGATGCTGGATTGGACATCCAGGACAAAGCACGGACCCATAACCAGGACTGATGCCAGAGACAGACATCGTGGCCACTGCCCAGCCGAGGCATCAACCGCATCACAGGCAGCCCTCAGGAAATGGGTACGATGTCCGAGCCCATTTTAAGAAGCTGGAGGGTCTGCTGCTTGGAAGGTCACCAGCATAGCTAGGATAACCTCCGAGCCTGGTCCCAGACGATTCTGAAACTGCACCATATGGGCCAAATAACTGATGGCCGAATGGCCAGAGTGGCAGACACAAAGGTATGCTTGCCCATCTGATCAAGCTGGCGAGACTCCTGTCTGGGGGGAGGGAGCTAAAGTGTTTGAGCATCTTGGTCCAGTCATGCGCAGTGTTGATAACCAAATCGGCTCTGGGCTGTTCCCCAAAATACGGATTACCAGCTGGGACGTGGTAGAGCCTATCCGCCTTCTTGGAAACTGCTGGAACTGTGTGAGGGCAGTTCTAGGCAGCCCGGGTGACATCCTCATAGGAGTCAATGATAGGAGGGACCTCTAAAGGGAGGGCTTTAACTGGGCTGTCTCAGGTACACTTCTCACCTGCAGCTCTCTAGCCCCTCCTCAGTCTCCTATCCCACAGTAGCCTGAATGTGCCCCATGATGGTCATAAATGTAGGGTCATCAGGGGAGACTTGGGAACACTAGCAGGGCCTCCTCCCCATCCGAGGAGTTGGGGGAGAAAGGCGACTCACTACTAATGCTTTCCCCGTCCTCTTTACTGTCCTCAGGCAGACTACTGGAGCAGCCAGAGGACCCAGCATTAGGCCTCCTCGGAAGTGTGAGGATCGCTAGGGCTCACCTTAACTGGAGTCTGAAGAGGGTCCTTGAGGAGGGGCCGGAGTCTGTGCCCTTGGGTTGGGGGCCTGCATCTGCATGAACAACCAAAAAGCAGAGATCAGGCCATGGTAATCTACTGGGGCTAGTGCCGGTCCCCCTGGTATCGAGTAGGAGTAGATCAGCGCAGGTGCCGGAAGTGTCAGGTATTGGTAACAAGGAGCAAGGTAGGAATAGGCGGGCACCGGACCCCCAGGAACTGGCACAGGGTACCCTGGTTGCAGATCAACTGGCGTAGATTGCAGTAGACCAGCTGCCAGTCCCACAGGATTAGGTGGTGACAGGACAGACAAGCCCAAATGAGTGGCTGTGGGGCTGGCGCAGGCCCAGTAGGTGCAGGCTGCAGTATACCTGGCACAGGACAGGCCTGCTTAGGACCTATGGGCTGCAGTAAGGCAAGGGCAGGTGCAGGCCCAGCAGGTGTCAGCCATGTGGAGAAGGATCCACAGGTGCTGGCTGCAGAGAGACAGCCCCCCCCCCCGGGCAAAGGCTGAAGAGACACTGGGCTTTGGGATGTACCAGTGTCCTGCAGCGTCTACCCCCGAGAACGAGGAGCAGAACTGGTGGTAGTCCCAGAGGATGAGACCGTTGCCAGGGGCCCAGGTGTATGAGGGATGGCTGCTGGTAGACTGGCGACTGGCACACCCGCACCGGCCAGAGAAACTTCGTCCGAGCCACCTGACTGTGTGCTCACAGAGAACAAGGGCTGAAACAGCAGGGGCTGTGGAGCAGGATCCGAAGTACCCCGCCCCGAGGAGCTGGCACCTGCGAGGGAGACCCAGGCGGGCAGCGGGGCCATTAGTAACCCCGTGGAAGTTAGGGCATGCAGGGCCAAAGAGGTCAACCCCGGGCGGGGGAGACCCAGGCACAGTTGAAGACTTCTTGTAAGGTGGGTGAGAGACAGACCAGGGTCAGTCCCAGTCTTTGTACTGGTGCTTGTGCTTTCGGAGGCCTTATTCCAGGACTTCAAGATGAAGACCTAGAGGACTGAGTTGGGAAGCACAGGAGCTCTCCTGGCCTGCAGCTCCCGTTCCACTGAGGCAACCTTCTGCTTAAGACGACGATTCTCCAGGATCTTCTGGAGACATCCACAGGTGGCCAGGTTGAACTACTGGGAGTCGCAGGCTTGGGTATTGTGATCTGGGCCTAGGCACAAGAAGCAGTCAGAATGGTTATCCTTGTTCGGGATCTGTTTGCCGCAGGCTCACTTCATGAAGCAGTCAGAAGATGAAGAAGGTTGAGAAAACAAACTAGTAGGTGAGAACACCAAAATTTCAATGTTAAAACAAAAGAAATTGGTAAAATAATAAAGTGCAGTAAACGTGGGAAAATGACGGTCGACTGTAGTCGTGGTTCCAGCAGTCTGACAGGCAGTGGTGGACAGCAGGAAAGAACCGGGGAGGGTATGGGGGCCGTCCGCCTTTATAGGATTGGCCAACTTCAGCGGCTGACATCGGAGGTGGGCAGCCCCCTCTGGCAGACTGCTAAGCTAGAAGTTTCCATATGGTCCTAGTGCCCAACAGCTATAGTCCTAATGGTGATGGCCTGCTGCAAGAGATACCTGGAAAGTAAGATCGTAGTTTTTCCTGAGAGGGCAGCCCTGTGATCCCGTCCACTTCTTGATCACTGACTCGACTCCATCCCACCCCACGTTCCGATGTTTTGCGATGCAAGCATAAGGAGAGCAAAGGGGTGCATTCCATGCAAATCTATGGAGCATCATGTTGAAACACTTTTTTCGGCCATTTAACCAGACATTTGGTAAACCTGGAGCCAGGATTCAACTACCAAGAGCCTCTTAACTGCCTCAGCTCATCATAGTACCATGGCAAGCTGCAGCAGGAGGTCAAGGGATGGACAGGAAGGTGCATGGTAACCAGGGCAATCATAAGGGCCACATACACTAGCTCTCCACGGCTTTCTCAGCTCCCTAGAACAAGCTGTCACCATTCTGGAGACATCCATTATTGCCAATGTTTGCTAGGCTCCAGATTACATTTAGGATGTTAAAGGACCATCTCCACAGAGGGGGAATTTAAACAAGGGAGCCCACTTAGGGGCCACAAAACATGATGATCCAAACAAAGGACCAGATGAACTTTTTTTTTTTTTTTTTAATTACTTGTGTATGCCCCTTCTCTGACACCACCACTCACTCTCCCTCCATATCCCCAAGATCCCCTTCCTGACTCCAAAATGTCGGACATCTCAAGGACAAAGGTCCTTTGCCTATCTGGCACCGTTGTGGTTCAGCTCCTCCATGAGAGCATTATTAGTTGCCCACTCTGTGGACCTTCAAAAAGAACCTAAGAACCATTTAATACAGGAATCTCAATGTGTCTGCCATCGCTAGCAACTAGCAAAGGCATCTCCTACCATCTGCCCTTCTGCCAAACAGATCTCTCTCTCTCGGACACCCTGCACTTGGGGCTCAATCCCCCACCCAGTCTCTCCAGCACTTCTATGTGCTAACCCCCTCGTGTTGCTGACAACTAACATGCTCCCTGTTGGGCACAGTTATTTAGTCTGTTCCTATATGTATCTGACTGTTTACTTATTCCAGCTTTAGTTTGCGCATTTTTGCATTCCTTATTTAAAGACCAAATGTACCTAAATGTTCTAATTCTATTACCTTGTTTGTCTCAGTCCTCTGTATAATCACCTACTTGTTCTAAATGTACGAACGTGGAACCTATGTAAAGAGCTCTGAGCTCAAATGGTTAATCTGAGATCAGAAATAAATAAATAAATAAATAAATAAATAAGTCCCCAAAGTACATACTCCCTCCACTGGACCTAGATGCAGCCAGCTGCCATCCTCTGTGCTTGCCTCAGATTGCCCTTCGGGCAGCTACGGGGTGGAGTGGATTTACCCCTGGGCTACGCTGCTTCATTAGGAGGCGGGACCAGATCAAGCCCTCTGGCGCAAATGTCAACACCCAACAAGAAGACCAGGTCGAGGTGTTGCCCAGCTGGGGGTCCCAGACGCAACTCCTGTGCAGGCCCAGTGATGTCATCAACTGAAGAAACTCTTGACCAAAGGAGGTTCTCATCGCCAACCCAGGCACTGAAATCCCCCAGCAGCAGATGTCTGGGGAATCCAATACTGGGTCGACCATGAAGTGCACCAGTTCCTGCCCAGCAGATGGCACACCAGCATAATCTTGAAAACTGCACCTGACCCACCTTTATAGCCAGCAGACATTCAAATGACTGGCCCCTCTCGAGGGTTGCGTTATGCAGTCCCAAGGCTGAGCTAAGAAAGATAGTCGCCCTCTCTCGTGCTCCCCCCACAGGCAATGGACCACTGAGTACCCAGCTGGAACAGACTGCTGCACCACAGAGCCGGAGTCATCCACCAACCAGGTCTCAATAACATATACCAAGTCAGCTAAGAAGTCTGCTATGAAACCCTCCATCACTGTGGTTTTACTCCTCTGTGACCTGGCAATGCATGGAACTGCTCTCTGGTCAACTGACTGCTAAAATTAGGCAGAGCCCTTGGTACTAGAACCAGATAAGGAACACCCCCTGGTCTTCGTTCCAGGTCTTCATCTCCTTGACTTTATACCACTATCTGGCCCTCTACTGCATTCACCCAGACTGGACTAACGCCTATGGCCATTTCTTCTTAGGATTCTAGTCTTCTAAAACAGAGAACCGCACTGATGGGGCAGAAAGGAACCCTTTGAAAGGCCGCAGCTGCAAAGCTAGTTGAGGTTTAGATGCGCCTGATATAAAGCCCCATAAAGCCCATACCGCTATAGTGAAAAAAGAAAAAAAAAAAACGTAAAAGGGAAGAGGAGGCATTACAAATAGCAGTGGGGAGTGCTCCAAAGTTTGGAGAAGTGGAAGGAGAAAGCATCCTGACCAGCAGAGGAGTTTTGGGGTTGGGGGTTGGGGGATGAGAGCAAGTATCAGACCTGCAAAGTAAGTCAGATGTGGAAGGAGGAGAGGAGGGAGGAAAAGTGTGGGATGGGGGACACCCAGAAATCAGAGACAAAACTGGCACAAATGTTCTTGGTGCCTGGCTGACAGTGAGGAGGACCTTATCGGGTCTACAACTGTATTTCTAAGCCAAATGTGGCAGCCATATTTTTTCTGGAGAAAAACTACATTACTGCATTTATACAATACTCAAAATGTTGGTGTAACTGGAAAAGTTCACCGAATAATACTGGAAGGTACTGAGAATCTTTATTGTGAAAGAAGAGGTCAAATCTGTTGCCAATTTCTGCACTGCTGCTTTAAGGAGGCTAATTAGGACAGCAGTTCACAGTAAGGTGACACTTTTGTGCCTATTCCTTTTAATTCTAGGTTAAAGTTCCTCTTTCTCAAATTGTTTGCTTAATTTTGTTGCACTGATGTTCTCTGGTCAACAGATCGCTGAATTAGCTAGACCCCTTGGGACTGGAAGAGATTTGTAAAACTAATTACAAATGGTTTGCACCATCAGTTTCTAAAACTCCACATTTCATCTGCATTAAACCCAAGTGAAAATGTTTTATTATTAAACACTTCTGAGGAAAGCCCACATCAAAGAATTCAACATAAATCAAACTTAACGTGACTACCCCCAATATTTAAAGTGACGTACAAAGAACTCTCCCCAATTGTTTAACCAGGTGAGACACACTAAGCTGAAAGTTTGTTTACAAGTGTGACCTGGGAGCACAGGGAAGTTAAGTGACTTGCTCAAGGTCACACAGTATGCAAGTGGGTGTTGTGGGATTCAAAGACAGGACTCCAGATTTGCAGCTCAGAGCCTTAAACCACTGCGCTATACTGCCTCTCGAATGGTAGTGCCAGGGTTGGCCAGGTAAATTATTCCCCAGGCTGTTTAATGAGCTAAAACAAACCATGTGATGCGAATAGAAATTTTGTTGTTGTTGTTGTTAGTTGTTTAACCAGGACTAACACACTAAGCTGAAAGCTTTATTACAAGTGCGACCTGGGAACACAGGGAAGTTAAGTGACTTGCTCAGGGTCACACAGTCTGCAAGTGGAATCTGTGGGATTCAAACCCAGGTCTGGTCTGCTGGATGTCACCAGATTTGCACTTCAGAGCCTTAAACCACTGCACTAAACTGCCTCCCTAATTTTATTCCATCATCACCACATGAACCAATTAGTGATAAACTGTACTTCAATGGTTTTATTTAGCTTACCTAGGTTTTCCCGAAGCAACCAGGTCAGTACAGAGTCTCTGTAAGGGATGAAGTCATTCTTCTTTTTTTTCTTACTCTGCATAAAGAAAAAATAAAGAGATAGATTTTTAGTTAAGACATGTAAACCTGGGCAGCCCCTATGGCCCACTTAGTATTGGCAAAACGAGTTTGGAAGCAAACTCAGTAAGCCTCAACAGGAGGCAGGCAGGCAAGGCTCCAGCAGCTATTGTTTAGCAATGCGACTCAGCCGGGAAGGACTAGCAGTAGGGCTCTGGTACCACAGCCGCCCCCCCCCCCCGCTCTCCATACAGGGGCACACTGGGCATGTGCAAGGCCGACAGGGTAGGTTCGAGAAGAATACTGGGGGAAAATGCCACGGGGGTGATGGCTGGTGAAAATCTTATCCCATGCCCCAAGGGCTCCCCACCAATGTGAGCGGTGCAGCTAGCAGTGGTAAGGGATCGGGTTACCACCACTTGGGTAAGCCTCCAAAAACTGGATGATTGGGTGGGCGACATATCTGAGGAGGTAAAGCTATATCGGAGAGGAAAAAACAAAAAAGACATGTAAAATATATAACACATGCAGATTTTTTTTCCAACCAAGAGAATACAATAAAATGACAAGACATTCTTCACCAGTATTTTCTCTGCCATAGGTTTCGACATTCCGTGTTTGTTGCTGCATGCTTCTCTGTGTTTTAGCTGTACAGTCTCTCTGAACCAAGTTTAAGATTGACATGCTGGAAAATACTGCATGGCAAAACAATAAAACGATCGCTCATAAATCCTGTGAGCAACACAGCCGTTGACAAGATCACAAGGCAAATGATGTATGGGTTGGAAACAAAAAGTTAATCAGGAGGGCCGACATAGTGAGGTTGAAACTGCCAATATTTTCTCAAGAAAAAGCTCTTATTCCCGTAACTGCGTTAGGACAGTGGCTAGCTTCATTACCCTTCAGAGCAGGAGCAGAGTATATTCTGCCTATGAAAATACAGAATGCAACAGACAGCTGTGCAGTAGAAGTCAGGAAGGAAGGAGTTAAAATCAGCTATGACTCTTCATGGCCGATGCTTGATCTCTGTTCTGGCATCCTTCACAACTGTCCCATATTAGGATAGCCAGTCCTTCATCTTACCCCTCAGGGCCTTCCTGCCGCATGTAGGGGTGTAGTCCCATATTCTACACCAAGATTTTAAAGCAAATCATTATGATTGTTTGTACTCCTCGCTAAAAAAATGCTTTTGAAATGAAAGCAATCTGACTGGTCAGTAGAATCCCAAAGCTGGGTAACTACCCTGGTACAGACACACATAGTAACGAAAAAAACAACCCACTGCTTCAAACACGCTGTGCCATGGCTTGCTGTAGACAACCGGAAGCCAAACATTTCAGTGCAAAAAAATGCAATATAACAGTGCAAGTACATTAAAGTGTTAAATAATTATTGCACTTAAATTATGTGGCAGGACATAAAACTACCACCCTGGGGTGTCTACAAACACACACCATGACTAGTGCAAACACACAGACACACACACACACACACACACACACACACACACACACACACACACACTGACCTAGTTCAAACACACACACCCGTGACCTAGTGCAGCTACACACACACACCTGTGACCTAGTGCAGCAAAACACACACACACACACCATGACCTAGTGCAGCAACACACACACAGACTTGCACCCCGTGACCTAGTGCAGAGACACACATACACACTTACACCCCCGTGTCCTAGTGCAGCTACACACACCCACCTAGTGACCTAGTGCAGCACACACACTCACTTCGTGACCTAGTGCAGCTACATACACACACACGTGAATTAGTGCAGCTACAAACACACCTATCCACCCCCAGTGACCTAATGTAGCCAGACACACACACGTAACCTAGTGTAGCCACAGACACACACACACACACACACGTAACCTAGTGTAGCCACAGACATACACACACACACACGTAACCTAGTGTAGCCACAGACACACACAAGTAACCTAGTGCAGCCACACACACACACACACACACACACACACACACGCATGCCCTAGTGCAGCTGCGCACACACAGCCCGTGACCTAGTGCAGCTGCACACACAAAGCCCGTGACCTAGTGCAACCACACGCACACCCCAACCTAAGACCTAGTACACACACACACACACACACACACACACACACACACATGACCTAGTGCAGCTACACGAGTGTAACCTAGTGTGCTACACACCGTGTAACCTAGTGTGACTACACACCGTGTTTTGTTTGAATTTTGATAAACGGTAGGCCCACAGACAAAAACTGTCCCTTTTTCAGGGGCAACCTGGGGAATACAAGCTTTCCATACATGGTCAATAAATACATAGTATTACAGAGGTAGCGCTTATCACAGTAAAACAGACAATTACAATAATACAGACAAATTCACAGAGTTTTATAATAAGGTATAGTCTGATATGTATCAAAACAGAGGTGCATACATGACATTGTTGATATTTGATAGCAGAGGACGAAAAGGAGATTATTTACAGGTACAGGTAGGGTGAAAGAATATTTCTTTGTAGAGCATTTTAAATTGGGGAGGAGACGTGCAGGAGAGTAAGTCCATTGGGAGGCTGTTCCATTTATGTGGGGCTGTGAAGGAAAAGGATCTCTGGCCAGTAGTTAAGCAAGTCTTTGGAAGATTTATCACTGGATATGGGGAGGAACGGCATGATCTGGTGAAAAGTCTCAGTGTGATTATGTTAGAAAGGCTCGCGGTGAGGGAAGGTGGAAGAGTTTAAATGTGGTGCAGAGTAAGGGGAATTCCAATTTGGCATCAAAGGACGGCCAACCTAGAGTGTTAAGCACATCAGTGATGGGTTCATGCTTGGGTGGCTGCTGCAAATCAGGCTATCCTGTGATATGCTTGCCTAAGTTTTTTAGGACTGGGGCCTTTGCTCCGTTAATTAATGGAACGCCGTGTAGGAGACCTGGAAGTGGCGCAGTAGATGCAAGAGTTCTCTTGGACTGCGGTGTCAGGTAGGGAGCGGTATGATACAGTAGGCCTAGCTTCGGAGTAGCTTTTATTTATTTTATTCAGTTTTTGTTGACCGGGTAGGTACACTAGACATTGGGAATACCTATTTTCAGGTACGATCCAGGAAGATTATAAGACAGGCAACAAGTGGATACAAAGTACAGTAGTGACAAAACAGTTGTACCATAAGAGAGCTAAATACAGTAGTTCAGCAGGCAGTACAGAGTAAGGCAAGTGCAAGTAGCACCAGAGAGCCTTCAAGTACATAACTAGAACAAGCATGATCAGGCAATGAGGGAAGTACACAGGTGAGGTAAGCTACGCTTCCAGTAATACAAGTGAGGCAGTGGGGAAAGTTAGCAGCAGAGTCACACTCATTTCAGGAGATACAGCCGGTACAAATACAGGAACCAGGGCAGAATGGTGGCAGAGGGCAACCAAGTTGTGAGCAGAGATTGTAAAAGGAGGAGGAAGAGATGGAGAGGCAGTAGGGGGGAAGGGAGAAAGGACGAGAACTGAGGACAGGCAAGAAGCAAGTAGGAACAAGGGAGAGTAGGCTAAGGGGAGGGGACCGAAAGTGTGACAACTGGGTAGAAACAAAGGAATTGGCATAAAGGGTGTAGATAGTCAAGCTAAGGTGGAGATTATGCACTGGCACTGGCACAGGTTAAGAATGTCGTAAGTTCACTTTGAGGGAGGGCTTTATCAGCATGTGTTTCAAAAGTTATGTGTTCACCTAGGGTTACACCAAGGTAATTGAAGGATTTCACACCTTCAAGCACTTCGCCAGTTGAGGTCTTAATTATCAGTCAAGGTTGGGTGCAGAGTTCATAAGATGTATGGCAGAATAACACTTTTTTTTTTTTTTTTTTTTTTGTTATGTTAAGCACTAGCAGGTTGTTTTGAACCAATTCTCCAACAACTGAAAGTCCGCTTCCAGGTTGAGATTGATGGAGGAGATATTCTTTGCTGATCTGTACAGGATGGCATTGTCAGCACAGAGCTACACTGAGGCTCCTCCACAGTCCGAGGGCAGTTCATTTATAAAGACTGAGAATAGCAGGGGTCAGAGTATGGAACCCCGGGGGACCCCATCAGTGATGGAAGATAGGGATGACGTAGTACCAGACCATTTCACGCATCGTCACCTATTGGTCAGGTAACTGACAAACCACGAGTGGGAGAGGTTGTCGAGCCCTAGGTTACGGAGTTTGGCTAGTACAAGCAGGTGACTGACGAGGTCAAAGGCTTCTGTTAGATCCATGAAAGTTGCCCCAGTTGCCTCACCCTAATCCACTGCCTGAAAGATGTCGGTAGTGACCCGAAGGAAAGCAAATTCATTTCTGTGCAGTTTCCGAAAGCCGTGTTAATGGTTAGGGCATTAGATTTCTCTAGGAATGTATAGACCTAATTATAAAGGATTCTTGCCTGTATTTTAGCTAGGGGACACAGGATTGAAATAGGCCTATAGTTCTCTACTAGGTTAGTAGGACCACTTTTATGCATGGGGACGACTATCGCAGTTTCCATTTGTTTTGTATAGCCCGAGTTAGAAAGGGTTTGTTGATAAGTAGCGCTACAGGATAAGCTATTACGAGGGCTGCTATTTTGAGGAATTTTGGATGGAGGGTGTCAAAACCTGGAGAACTGTCAGGGTTGAGGCCCCTTAAGAGTTTGAGTACCTCAAGACGTGAGGTGAGTTTAAGATGGAAGGGGGGGATGGGAGGCCCCACTGTTCACATTCTGATGTGGACAGTTAGTGGCAATCAAGTTAGATTTGTATTTCTCCAGGTCAGTGAAGAAGTGGTTTCTGCTGGCTGCTATTTCTGAGTTGTTTGATGGTGTCTTGCCATTAGAGATCATGGCTCGTGGGATGGTGTGTTCCGTCCCCTTGAGTAAGGGGTTTAACTGTTCCCACAAGTTTTTAGGGTTATTTAAATGTTTTAGCTGACTAGTCTGGAGATATTCTTGCTTTGCTCTATTTGTTTTTGTTTTACACGTATTCTGCAGTTGCAGATATAACTGCCAGTCAGAAGACAGCCCAATTTTTTTGAATGCTTTCCAGGCTCGATTGCAAGAGTGCCTTCCTTAGGGGTCTGATTTCCTGAGATAACCAGGGGGAGTGGTTTCCCTTGGGTCCCCTCAGTTTGAGAGGAGCATATGAGTCCAGGACAGAAGAGAAAGTGTTGACAAAATATTCTAATGCTTTATTAATGTCAGGGAGGGATGTGATTGGGGACCAGTCAACAGAGTTGAGACTGTTGTTGAAAGCTTCAGAATTGAAATTAGTTAGGGCATGTGCTTTTATGACTTTGGGGGGTGGTTTGTGGAAATTATTTCTCCAGACACAAAAAGTGAGGGAGTAATCGCCTAGGGCACCCAGTGCGGCTACACACAGTGTAACCTAGTGCAGCTGCACACCCAGTGTCCTAGTGCGGCTACAGTAACCGTAACCTAGTACAGCTACGGCACCGTAACCTAGAACAGCTACGCCACCGTAACCTAGAACAGCTACGCCACCGTAACCTAGTACAGCTACGCCACCGTAACCTAGTACAGCTACACACACACACACACACACACACACACACACACACACACACACACACAATATCTTTGTACTGACACTGAATGAGTAGATACACCATATCCCAGTACTGTTATCTACATAGTATCTTACGCCATATACACACACACACACACACACACACACACACACAATCCTAGTACAGTCATACTGCATCCTAGTACAGAAATACACCACATCCTAGTACAGACTCGCACCTCAGCCCATGACTGAATCACTATATATTTTTTTTCATTTTTTTGTAAATCAACTAATGTTTCAAAACCATTTTATAAGCACAATCAAGCATCTCAGGGTGAATGTTCACAGGGATTTACACACTTCTTGGTGGCTGAAGGCACTCAGCTCTTCCTCATGCCTCAGTACTCCTGAGGTATCTGTATATCCCAGTATGATGGTACACCATTCTCTTATTGCTTACACTAGCAGCAACCTCTGAATATGAAAGCACACATTTCTGGTGTTCCAAGTTAGCATTATTGAATTGTTTACAAATCCATTAGAAAGGAGTCTGAACACGGTTCCACATTTTATAAACAGTTAAGAGGCGGATTATTAGTTTCTAATCATTTTAATAAGCAAGAGGATTATATTGCATTAATATAAACGCAGTAGGACTTGCTAGTCGGCCAAACATTTCATTATATAGTTTTCTGGCAAAATGTATTTCTGACATCCTTAGAGTCGTACTGTTTATTTTTAGTTATCTCAGATATTGTTAAAATAGTTTTTCAGCTAATTTTGGAATTAATGACCAACATCATTAAGGACAGCCGCCACATACAATTTTTACAAATCTCTTCCACAGAGGCCATCTGTTGAGTGTACAGGTTAGAGTCATAATGTGAGTTTATAAGTAGGGTGTGACCACATGTTTCTGATGGTAAACTGTACAGCACTGTACCAAGATATTTAATTGTTTTCGTGGCGCACCTGGCGCAGAAGCGGAAACTTTAAAAAAATTCAAAAGCCCATATCTGGGTTCAGAAATAAAAACAAAAAGAAGATGGGATATTGAGATGTTTTGCCAGACAAACATTACTGCTGAAAAAGCTATATGGGTCACTAACAAATCCCGCTGCTTTACTTCCTATAGAAATTAAAGTTGCCTATGCTATCGTTACAGCAGTGTTTCCCCTGAAGCATTAATAAATGTTGTGGCCCCATACTTCTGTTTTGAGCCATGACTCTTTTGCAACCCCTATGTTTTAAAGCAGAGCCCTGGTTCCAGATACTGCTACAGATACAGCATTTGTAATACCAGAGAGAGGAATATTTTATTTATTTAATTTTTAACTGGGACAAGAGGACTAGGCAATTCTGCCTACTTTCAGCCTTGTGCCAGGGGTGGAGGAGATACAGTTGCAAACTGACATACTAAGCCAGAATAAGCCACTGGTGATACTTTAGCGAATGGGGAAATTTGGCCAGGTCACCGGGGAAATTCTCAAGAAATGTCATGGGATCTTTAACATCCACCTGAATAACCACCAGAACAGGCAGACAGGACCTCGGTTTAACGTCTCATCTGAAAGACGGCACCTCTGTAGTGCAGCACCCTCCCCCCATGCTGCACTAAAGAGTCAGTGTTGGGATTTATTCCAAATTCCCAGTGTGGGTGCAGGACCCACAACGTTCCAATCTTCCAGCCTCAGAGGTGAGTGTGCCACTTGCTAAGTCACTGATACTACAGGAAAGGAGACACAAGCCGCTCCCATTACCCAACAGCAGCACGCTGCACTGCTGGGCTGATGACCCCGGTTTGGAAGCGAGCCCAGGCAGTCACGTCAGGAGGCAGACCAAGGCCAAGACAGCTGTCACTTAGCAGTGCGTCTCAGCCAGGGAGGACCGGCCGCAGGTCCCACCACTACAGCGCCCCCTACGGCTGGACAGGGGAGCTTGTTCCTGTCGCAGGGCAGACTGCGGTTGTTCAAGGCCGCTAGAGACACTGCCCCTGCCAGAGCAGGAGGGAGGGAGGGAAGACAGCATAGGGATTAAAATCCAGCAGCCATCTGCAGGAGGGTCAGGCTTGTCCTGACCAAGGTATATCCCTGTGAACAGCGTATATCCCTGGGGATGTGAAGCTGACCAGGGCAGAAACCACTGGATAAAAGGAAAGGAGACACCATGAGAAAAATGAAACCTGACGGGAGAACAGGGACGGGGTCAGTAAGCATCATTCCGATGTTGCTCAACAAACGTCACCATCCCTTCAATGTTTTTTTTTCCTGGGGGGAAACGTTGCTATAGGCAATACAGTTGTACAGGAATACTGAAATGAATACCTTGCTGGTGCAGTTATCCTGAAAATGACAGCATGAACAGACAGCAAAAAGGAAAAGTTAAAATTACTTCCATGTATCACTGAAATCACATGCAAAAGGATGTGGTACTAGGAAACAAATGGTTAATTACAGCAAGAAAACACAAAAAGAAAAGCATCAGTATTGCAAAGTACTCACCACTTCTGCAAGTGCTGAAATAACTTTCCCTAATGTTGTGAGGACTTGTTGATATTTGCGCCTTCCTGAAAGGACAGAGAAATAACCTGTAACTAGCATGTTCCTTTCGCTCAGCAGTACGTCCAATAAAGTTCGCCAGTTGTATTATAACAAATTAACCTTTTCAACAAAACAATCCTCTCTACAGAGCAGGGCCTCGTCTCATGTTCTCCCATATCTCCCAGATGAATTTCAAAAGAACCAATTTTGATTTTTTAAAATGAAAACAGAATTGAGCCGAACCTCCCTGTAGGGCACCAGGAGAAGGAAACCGTCTTATGTCCAGCATTAAGGGACAGGATAGAATTTGGGATCAGCTGGGACTGCAGCCCTCATTTCTTCCACTTATCTATTCAACAGCCACAACACCACACTTAGGACATTCTGTGGTATCTCAGCTGGCTGCGTGCGGAAGAGATTGCCACAGAAGTAAATGTTGGTACTTTTTAAAAGTGTCTTTTTTTTGGTTAATTGTGTTCACTGATCATCAAAGCCACCTCTCAACCAACAAGACCCTTGTTACTTCGAGCAGTGGCTTGATTTCTGAACAAACATACAGTAACTCTAAAATATTAAAAAAAAAAAAAAAAAGTTACAAAGGGCCTTTGTTTACTGCCATGGAACGTACTCACACTCTCCCAATTGAGATGTCCACAGAATCTACCAACGTGGGGTGTGGCCATTTAATGGTTAAGTGGAAGAGACTGGGGAACAGGCTCCACTGAGCCAGAAAAAGATTCCTTCCCTTAATGCAGGACATAAAAATTGTTTCGTGTTGATGCATTACAGGTAGGTAGGGCTACAGTTTTTTTGCCCCTTTTTTTTTTCTCTGTTCAGTCTCGTGCCCCTCTTCTTCAGGCCCTTCAAGTGCCCCTTCTCTACTGCCAGACTCAACCCCTGCTGCTGTCACACACCTGCAGGCTCCCCAAAATCCTCATTCACCCCTCAGTTTTCAGTTTAATCCTGCTTGGGGAGAGGCTCCCTGCTGCCACCAGGAAGTACCTTGGGATGTCGGGGAGACTGAGGAAAAGGGGGAGAGACAGTGCACTGAGCAGTTGGGAAGCCTAGGGATGACACAGAGGGCCATCATCAGGTGCAGTGGAAATGGGCATTTTCTTGTTGTCTCCATACCTCCACCCACTTCTTACAGAGCAGCCACATGTGGCATCCTTGGGTGGCACACAGCAGCATGTGGTCACCCATGCCATCAAGTGTGCCTCAACTGACCCACCCCCAGGAGCAACTCGAGGAGCAGCACATGCCATTCCCTCCCACCCATGAAGGACCACTCCTCGCCAGTCTCTGCTCCGGTCATCATGAGTGTGGGGCAAGAACCCATGTTGCTAGCATGCGACGCAGGAGCTTCCCCGCTCGGCACCACAGAGCTGGCATATTTTGCTCCTTTAACATTTTCTTTAAATTCTAGGGAGATTTTCCAGCATCTTCCTTAAATCACATGATCTCTTCTGGGCCCTGAACTGCTCTGTTGCTCTGTATACCCAGTACAAGCCTGTGGGTGAGAACTTTCCTGTACACATCTCCACTTGCCTGTATAATATAGGAATCCCTGCAGATCTGTGAGCCCTCGTATAGGTATACAAACTATTTGCAACTGGTGGTGCAGGAAATGGCAGGAAATTAGAGTCTGATGAAGCCGGCTGGATGTGCAATGTATGTATGCACACATATATGCACTGGAGCACATATTTACAGAAAATAACCTAATCCCCCTGAGATTAATCTTCAGTTTTATTTATTTTTATTTTTTCAGTGGCAAAGATATCTTCTTGAATGGGCTCTCAGACCAAAACAAAGGCTGTATGCCACCACACACCATCCATGCCAATGCCAAAGGATATTCAGCACTGTGAAGACAGCCAATGCCAAGGGGGTACATCACAGGTGCCACCATCCATGGTGACTCATGATACAGAGTGCCAATGAGCAGTGGCCATTTTCCCTGACCCGCCATCTTGAGTGCAATTTCCCAAATATGCCCCCCACCTCAATGTGGTCACCTCCAGCTAAAGTCTATTCTCACAAACATCCCAACGTCCATTACAAGATGTTCATATGCTGGATGGTTATACAGCTACACATGGAAACACGGTGTAAAATCTGTCAAGTTGGCAGACTCCCACATTGGGTAACCTGCCATTAACCAGGTACTATCACAGCTTTACAAAATGAGAATTGTTGAAAAGCAAGAAGCAACACCACGAATATGCAATACAAATTTTTGCAAAAGAGTCTGCGACCTCCACCACTTTCCCAGAGATTAAGACAGCTGCTCTACAAAAAGTCAGAACAACGTTTTAAAGGTTGCTAGAGGGATGCCATCTTGGCAAGAAGTTTCACATGGGCGCTCCTGTAACTTTTAGATTTTCAAATAAGCTGCATAAACTACATTATCTTGGTACCATTCAATAGCACCAGCATCTGGGTGTTAGCAGTCGAAATTTGAAGCAAGCTGCATCACAGAAGCCCCAGTCTCCAGCAGACAGATGGCCTGGAAGTAGCGGGACCCAGCTACTTACAGAGAGTACCGCTGATCCACCTCTCTGCAAGCCATACTGAGGACAGTGAGGCTACGGACCAGAAGGTGGAGTTGAATTTTCTCCAACTCCCAAACACATTCAACCAGAATAGATGTGATTCAGGAGGAGGCAGAGGGGGCTGATGACCACGTCTTACAAGCCCTTTCCCTTGATGTTTGAGCTGGTGTCCTCCAAAAATCCACAAGGAAACACCCTGAAGCTTAGAGGCCATAAATTCAGGGGTAATGTTAGGAAGCACTTATCCCAGAGGGTCATGAACCTACGGAACAGTCTATGAGTGGAGACAGTGGACACGGTGACACTACAGGCATTTACGGTAAGCCTGGACAAAGGTCTGCTTACCAAGGGAATAACTAGATACCATGGATAGTAGAGTGGGTACAGAACCCTTCAAATTAGTACACAGCATACCTTTCCATACCTGCTTATCAAGTGTGTGGGAGAGGGAAAAAAGGACCACAGTCCTTTCTGACCTTAAATTACAATGTTCAGGTAGCATGGCACGGTCCCCAGCAACACTAAGTTAGCTAGGTGTTCTGAAGATTAGTTGTTTTTTAATTTGAAAAAATATTCTCTTATTGTTTCATAATAATGAGGTATGCTGGGAGGTGGGTTACATTTTGACCCCCAAGTGCCACAAGGCAAATGCAACAGAGTGTGATTACTGACGCGCTCGCTCACACACACACACACACACACACACACACACACACACACACACACACACACACACACTTACTTTGCATAGTACACATATAGCAAAAGAGCATACTTTTGTACTAGTAGTTAAAAATTGTATGGTTACTGATTCTACACAAGTAAAGAGAAAATGGGGATCAGAAGCAAGGCAGAATTCTGGGAGGAAAAGCAGCCTGCAGATCTCCGTGCCTTACTTTTTAATCTTGTTCCTTTAGCTCCAGTCAGTCGGCTCTTGCTGCCAGCCAGATCTACCAAGCTGATTTTGCTCACCTAAACAATGAAACAGAAAACACATGCTGTAGGTACTGCTGCCACACTGCATGAGACGTATTTTTTAAACTACCAGCAACTTATCCAAAGGGGCATAATTACTACTATACTTCCAAATGGAGAGGTGCGTTCATTGCTGTATGGTACATCTGTCTTGGCAGTTAAAAGAAAAATGTGTGAAGGGTAATATCTGAGCAGTAAGGAATGACAGGGTGTGTGTTAGTGTGGGATAACTGCCCACCTCGGGAAGAGAGGCATGAGGCAACACTGAGTGCCTTATACACCCCAGAAGTGCCATTATCCCTCAGTTACGCATACCCTGGAATGCCTTATTACAACTATAACATGGCTCCACTAGGTCTTCATTTTAAATCTGAGTAATGAGGTTCAGAAAGTTAAGGATTTCTGACCCATGCTGTTGTGCTGGAATCATGCACAGCCATGTGATGGCACTGGACCAATCAGAGCTCTGGCTTTCTTACCCATGTTATACTTATGTAATAACAGTGACCGTGGTATATCACAGAATATCATCACACCGCAGGTGTGTCGAGGCATGAGGCAAAGCCAAGTGCTTTCAACCACCTGGGATGTGACAATATGCCATGCTACACCACACCTTGAAGTGTACTACTGCGACTAAAGAATGGCACAAAAGTGGGGAGATATGACTGACGTCTGTAATTAGTTCCAACACCTGATGATATACAGAGATTATATCCCAGGTTACACACTGCTTTAGCCAATCAGCTTTCAGGATTTAACCAACCCATTTTATTATACAGAGATGGTGAAGGACAGAAAAATAAAACCGTAGACAGAGTCTTCTCTGCTGTTTCTATGTAGTTACTCCGCTCTTAACGAGCTTTTCCTGCCTGCTACCTCCCTTTTGTTTCTAATTATCCCCAGAAACTACCCCATTTGGTTTTGAACTCTGGGAGATCCCTAGCCTTAATTACTTTGCTTCATAGATTATTCTACATATTCCCTGCCCTCTCGATAATGTTGATAAGCGTTTCTCTACAAACAGATTCTTCTGCAAATTCTCAACAGTTCACTGGCCTCTTCACTGGGCGAATGCAGATTTATAAATGATCAGCTTTGCCCCCAAACAAGTCAATAGTACAGGCAGTGGGCTACGTTGTTTGTTTGTTTTTTTTAATCTCTCTTCCCTCAGTCACCTATTACAATATCAGAACTGTCAAAAGGAGTTGGCACCCATGTGTGTTTCAATAGTTCAGAATAAAAAAAACAAGATGCTGTGTCAGCATGTGAGCCGGAAACAGAAAAGTAATATTAAATGCACACTGAAAATGAAAAATAGAGCTAGAATTGACATTTCGACCACAGGTCTTCTTCAGGAATTATCTGAAGAGAAAAGCCAAAGCTAGTGATTAACTTTGCTATTTTCTCTTTATAGATAATTCCTGAAGACCACCTATGGTCAAAACGTCGATTCTAACTATTTTGTGTGCATTTAATACTACCTTTCTGTAACAATTCAGAATGTTACTTTGACAGTGAAACAGGGCACAATCATCAGACTTAACAAGTATAACAGCTCACAGAAAATTCTTAGTGCCAAGCTCTGATGCATCTATTCAACAAAGTAACATTCCTCAGTAAAAAGAAATAAGTTACACATATGCAACCCGGAGTTGAAGTTTAACGGGAATGACATTATTCAAGTAAAATACTACATTAACAGCTTTTGTTCAAGGCTCCAGTGGTTGTAATGGGGCACACTATATAACATAGTGGGACAGAGTCCATTAGAAATCGAATGGAGGAAGGTTTCCTCTGGTTGAAGGATGAGACTCCCATTCTCCTACCTTTTCTGTGAAGAGATTTGTTTCTGCATCGTGTTTCTTCTGGGTGAAAACTATCGTAAACACTGCGTGGGATCTACTGCTGGTCTCATTCATGTTGGTCGCTGCCACCGTCCTGCAATACAGCAATAAACTCAGTTACCTCCTTATAATCATCTATTCATTTCTGGCAAAATACAAAACTAATAAACTGGGCCAGCCCGAGCCGGCCTAGGGGCGCAAAGGATTGAGGCGTTGGATGCCACACCGCATGCCACGCCGGCAACCCGGGTTCGAGAATAAGCCTGGGTCATTGGAGGTCAGCAAGGGGGGAAGGGAGAGGATGCGAGTGGTTGCCGGCTGGCGGCCCTCTGCCTCAGACGGAAGAACTTGGGTCTCCTCAGAGCTTGGCCTCCCCCTGGTGGAGGCTGGGTGGCTGCATTGTTCTGAGGACTGTCAGTGTTAGGCCGAGGAGGGCAGAAGAGGCTGGTACTGGAGTTGCAGTGCATGGCCTCCACATGCATCGTCACCGCTTCGAGGTCTCAGGAATAGGACTGAAAGGGAGAAAACAGAGGAAGCGTCGGGGACACCCAGAATGAAGCCTCTAGGGACGGTTCTGGGGTTCTGTTGGAGGCACGCATGGCACCACAAGTCCCAAAGCGACCCAGAGTCTGGTAGCTCGGCAGACCACTGGGTGGCCTGTCAAGGAGGATAAAGAAGGTTGGGAAAAATTGGGCCAGTCCAGTGTTGTGGCAGACTGAGGACAGCAGCTCAGGTTCAGAAACTGACCAGGGTTGCTGGGGGAGAAGGACTGAACGTTTATTGACTGCACTCCTCCTTTGGGGAGGGAACAGCATGTCATGTGGAGGCCGAATGGCTCAGAAACGGCTGCCTATCTGGCTAGCTGGGTGCAGGCGCTGAGGCATACTACATCTTCATGCAGTGTGCAAGCACTGGCATGTATGCCAGCCAGATGGGAAGAAACAGGGCAGAAAAGCACCTCTGATGGCAGGCTCTGCCCACCTTCCAAAGCACCCACTCTGCCATGGGGCACATGTAGATGGAGGCAAGACCCAGGTAAAGTGGATGATGGGGCTGGGGTCGCCACTAGAAGGGGCCGCTGGGGAGGAACTCTAGAACATAAAAGATGAAAAAACTTGCAATAAAAGAAATCTAGAAAGGACAAGCTGCAATCGGCTGAATGGAGTTTATAAAAGTATCTAAATTGGAGGCAGTACAGCGCAGTGGTTTAAGGCTCTGAGCTGCAAATCTGGAGACCTGGGTTTGAATCCCACAACCCCCACTTGCATACTGTGTGACCCTGAGCAAGTCACTTAAAGCAGCAGTACAATGTAAAACAAATCTGCGCTTTTTCGACTGGTTATTCCCTGTGCTCTGCTGAGCATACCCCTGGTACTCTTTCCCGCCGGCAATGTATTATCACCCTATAATGTGCTCAGCTATCCTTTGTTTATGTTTACATTTCTGTCACCCACTCCACTAACTAGATAGCAGTCACCATAGTTTCTGTGGTGCTACAACGGCTGTAACGGCTCACTTCCTGGTTGGGTAAGTACTGCTGCATTAACTTCCCTGTGCTCCCAGGTCACAGCCGTAAACAAGCTTTCAGCTCAGTGTACCACTCCTGGTTAAAAAAAAAAAAAAAATATCTAACTCCTGTTGCGTAGCATATTGAAACATTTTATGTGTTGTAAAATGGAATTTGCTAAGACCAATATTGGAAACAGCAGTTTAGGAGGCATTAATTAGTTGCACATTTGCACACACTGCAGACCTGGAGTCCGTGCTAACGACAGACGGAGTCATGAATACAAATCACAACGGTATACTGGTAACGCGCCAGTGAACACACTAACTGCTGTCTGCACTCAAAGTTTAGTATGAAAACCAATTAAGCAATAATCCACGACAAGGTGTGGGTTCTAGTGGGATTTACCCATGCCTGGTGTGGTGTGTCGCAAGGCTGCAGGCTGACTGATGGAAACCACACCAGAAGTGGGGGGAAAACCCCACAACAAGCAACCCACACCCTGGAGTGAATTACTGTGATTGTGTGATGGGATGTAAAACTATAAAAATAAAAACTACGTTGCTAATGTGTTAAATTTATTGTTTTTCAAATGTTTTATAATGGTTTAATTCGAATATCCCTCCGCCGTAGGTAAAACAGCCCCACCCCCAGAAGGCGGGTGTAGAGGATATGGGATGCTGTTTTATTCTGCAGACATTCTATTTGTTTTACTGCAGGAAGTGTGCAAATCTAAAACTGTGAGCAAGATTTGAGAGCGGGCCAGGAAAGAAAAAGGGCTCCTTTGTGAGCAAGCGACGGTTAAAGAAAGCAAGAGTCAAAGCAGAGACAGCGCTAGCGGGTGAAGGTTTTTTTTTTGTTTGTTTAATGCAAGTATGAGAGACTGAAGTAGTCGTTAGGCAGGTGGCTCATACGTGCAGTGAGGCTCAGGAGATAAATTGGTAACAGCCATGGCTTTGGAAGCACCAGCTTGGGAGCAGGGACTGTGGCAGTTTCCTGGAGCAGTCGGATGTTGCTACGTTTTACTTTTCTGACTTGGGAAGTTTTAATTTTAAGCATTTTCATGCTGGAGAGCAGCTGAGAATTGGTTTGAAAGTTTAGTGGGCTGCAGTACAAATTTTAACTTCAGCAGTAGAGAAAAAATGGTGGTGGTGAAGTGTCCAGCAGTTATGGGAGGAAACAGCGGCAGCTGGGGCATGCACAGAGCAAGGGATACCTGATGCACATTTGCCATTATAAACACTCCATTACAGCAGCAAATTACAAACCGGGGTTCCCTTAGGGACAAAAAAACCTCACCAGTTATTATAATCCTTTCATGCACTTATCACACTCACAAAATGGTTTGTTTGACAGTCTGTACTATAATTATAATAAAAAAGTACAAAAAATTGCTGTGCACTGTTTATTTAAGGCGTGTGCTCGTACTGGTTTTAGACATTTAAAATTGTTAGTTGTAATTAAACAGTGCCACGGTTTGTGCCTTTAGGCAGCAGGTGGCGCTGTTCACAGCAGTGAGTGAATCTCCAAACTAAATGCAGGGCAATGCCTTCTGTTTCTAACTTGAAGTTTGCTGTTTTTGCCTCAAGAGTGCCCCAAACTGTATTGGGGTACTAAGTGGGAGGTGTTTATTTAGTCGCTCTCCTAGCCTCCCAAAAGTTGGCATTTGCATTTGGAGCCAGACGAGGACTTGCTGCCCCACAGCTGTCTGATCGCTCCCTCATGCTCCCCTCCGCACAGTTTTGTGCCCCCCCCCGCCGTCCAGAGCCGCAGGATGATTCCCTCTCACACCCCAGTCTCTCCCAGAGTTCAGTGGTCAGCCTGACGTTTCTGCTCATTACCTTTAAACAGGTCTGTGGTTTGAATTAGTGAGTTGTGCTTTCCGAAGCCTGCTGCAGCAGCTGTTTACTGCACTACGTTAGGTTTACCTTGGAGACAGCTCCACTCTTGATGTCTGTTCCTGTCTCCCCCCACTGCACAGAAATGCCTGCCTTGGAGACAGAGACACTCTAGATGGCTCTCCTGACCTATCCCTCACCCCCTACTGCTGCCATCGTCATCATCTCTGCTCCCACTGTAAGCAGGATCGGGGACAAAAGCGTGCTATGAATGACTCTCCCGAACCCAACAAAGTCTGCGGATGGGGCTGGGGGAGCTGGATTAAGACCAGCAGCTGTGTTTCCACAAGGTCAGAGCCCCATGTACAGTCAGCCATCTGCGGTCACTCACCCTCCTTAGCAGCCAGTCACCCACCCACCCACCTACAGGACCAAACTATGGAGGACCCGAAGAGGCAAGTACACAGACGCGAAGTGAGATGTCAGTTAAAAACCAGGTGATAAAAACAGAAAATTCTATGTAATCCATGTGAAGTATTATAATTAATTAATGGCAGTTTCAATTCAAATTCAGTGGGGAAAAAGATCATTGGTCCAAAGTGCTTGAAGGAGTAGTACACCCAGAATTTGAAAAAACCAAAAACATATGTTGTGCAGAATGTTCTGATTTATGTGTGAAGTCCTAGTGTGTCCTTCCCTCCGTCTGCTATTAGGAGTTTTTCCTGCTAACTTTATGGTAGTTTTACGACCCCTGGGCATACCTCTCAACTGTACCACATTACGAGGAACATTCCTCATTTTACTTCAAAAAAGCTCCCTGTTCCACATTGTGAGGACTTGTTCCACATTCAAAGTCAACATTTTAAAGCAAAAATCCATAGTAAATGATAGAAAAAATAAATTATTCAATTAATAACAGACTTTCTGAACATAAATGCAACATTTTAACAGTGTTTTGAGATTCTTAGGTAAAGATTTGATTAAGTGTTCCACATTTTGCCCATTTGTTCCACATTTTGACAGGCAATGTTCCACATTTGGGGGACAAAAGGTTGAGAGGTATGCCCCTGGGGATCTCCATCTCAACCAGTTTTATTGCTTTTCTTGTACCTACAATGTATCCTGTCTCATGTGACAAGTGATGTAGCGGAGACCATAGATTCAGCAGCCAGAATGGCTTTACAATCAGTTTATAACAGCAGAGCTGTGTAACTTTTCTTATCCAGTGAGCATAAATGGCTACACTTACAGTTTACCAGATACCTGACAGCTAACTGAATGGGTTTTCTGTAAGAAAACGGCTAATAGGACTTCCGGTTGTGAGCACCTCGGAATGGCAGCTTAACTTATAAGCTCCAGAGATGACCTAACACAATCTACTCATATCACACCTTTTGAGCACCAATCCTGTCTTCCAAAAAGAATATAACTGATTACCTGATGGCACTGAAGCAGCGCTATAAAGAAAATTCGCAGTCGAGCGGAGGCAAACTGATGAAAAATGCACCTGAAGGCAAACACACACTGCTGGCCTCTGGGCCTCAGGAGACGCCCACAGAAACGACAGTTCGCGATACCCAGATGGAGGAACCTGACTGCACTATAACATCTCGCCAGCTCTGCCGTACCCTTCAGCAGATGTCCGAGACACTGCAACATCTAGAAACTAAAGTTTCAGTATAAAGGAAAGAAATTGAAACATTAGAACAGCGTACTGGCGCTACTGAGACCTCCTTAACAGACTACACCAAAACTACAGACGTGCACAATTCAGCTCTGTTGGAACTCAATCAACATACTGCTAACTTGGAACAGCGGCTTGAAGAGATGGAAAACCGCAACCAGAGAAATAACATCCGTATACATGGGAGTACCGGAGGGTACAGAATCTGGAAATATGTTAAGCTTTATGGATTCCTTTCTTCATGAAATTTTAAACCCACCATCAGAAAAAGCCCTAGACATCATTCGAGCACACCGCTCGTTGGTCCCCAGACCCCGTGACCCAAAAGCAAGACCAGGATCCATAGTTATGGCATTCCTTGATTACGGAGTTAAAGAGGAGATCCTTGCATTAGCCTGGTCCAAAAAGAGTGTCTTATTCGGAGACACAAGGTTGTTCTTTGACCACGGTTTCACATCACAATTACTAGGAGACAAAGACAGTTTAGCTGTTGAAAACTTCTAGAACAAAAAGAAATCCGAGCATTTGTGGAGTATCCTGCATGGCTGAAAGTCCTTACCCACAAAGGCCCAATCCGCTTTCAGGAGCTGAAGGAGGCATCGGAGTTTCTAGCCCAACAGGAATCTCTCCTGGACTCAATGGAAGCCAAAGTTTACAGCAGCAGGTACACAAGAAGACGTGGCTGGCAGTGGGACCAAAAAGACGGGGGGGGGGGGGAAGCTGCATCAGCTGGTTCCGGTGGACAGTGCACGGTCAGAAGCAATCCAAACAGAGCGCTGATGCACAACCCCAGAGTGAAATGGCTTGCCCCAGAGAATCAGAAGAGTTAGCAGATGAGGAGTTATCACAAACTTGACTGCAAAGAACATAACAGCAAGTACAAACTGTCTGTGGGATTAATATCATTTTTTTTCTAAACCATGTGTGAAGGAAGCAGTTTGGGGCTGCTGTTCTAGGTCAGATGACTATACACTAAGAGGGCAAAGAACAACAGAAACTGGTGCTTTTATCGGTTTTACAAGCAGATGTAGTCCCCTTATACAAAAGTGGGAACAAAGAGGAAGCAGGGAACTACAGACCAGTCAGCCCCACCTTGGAAGTGGGGAAGATCATGGAAGCACTACTGAAGGAGAGATTGGTGGAACATCTCGTTGTCAATGGACTACAGGACCCAAGGCAGCATGGTTTCACCAGGGGGAGGCCATGTCAGACCAACCTCGTTGAATTTTTTGACTGGGTGACTAAGGAGGTGGATCAGGGGAGGGCAGTGGACATGGCCTATCTGGACTTCAGCAAGGCCTTTGACACTGTGCCACATAGAACTATTACACAAACTGGGGAATATGGGTGTGGGCAGGACAGTAGTGTGGTGGGTAGGTAACTGGCTGGGTGGCAGGACACAGAGGGTGGTGGTAAATGGCTGTCACTCCACAGAGGGAAGAGTGACCAGTGGGGTACCACAGGGATCAGTGCTGGGACCGGTCCTATTCAACACCTTCATCAGTGACATTGCGCAGGACCTAGAAGGCAGAATTTCACTGTTCGCTGATGACACAAAGCTCTGTAACAGAGTAGACACACCAGAGGGTGTAGACAGAATGAGAAGGACCTGCAGAAACCTGAAGAATGGTCAGGGGTTTGGCAGTTGAAATTCAATGCAAAAGTGCAAGATAATGCATATGGGGCACAAAAACCCTGGCACAATATATCAGTTGGGGGTGAGAATATAGCATGCACCAAGCAGGAAGGGATCTTGGGGTTATCATCTCTGATGAAGAAGAAGAAGAAGAATCAGCATTTATATAGTGCTTTCATACATCCAAAGCGCTTTACAAGCATAGACTGGTAATGAAGTGACAGTGTGTGGTGACAGCCATATCGCACATCATCACACACACACAGCCTGGATAATTGCAGGAACGGTTTATGGGAAGGGAATGTTGGCCAGGACACCGGAATGTTCCCTACTTTATGAAGAGTGCCCTGGGTTCTTTTACTTCCACCTGGACACCCACCAGGACAACACCAGGATGGGCAGAAGGGACCTCGGTTTAACGTCTCATCCGAAGGACGGCACACCTCACCAGTACAGCACCCCCCAATACTGCACTCTGATGCAAGCGATTTTTAGGTGCAAGTCCAATCCCGGTGTGGGACGAGAACCCACAACCTTCTGGTCCAGAGGCAGATGTGCTACCAACTGAGCCACGCTGACACTGACCTCAAGGTAGGGAAACAGTGTGACAAGACAGCAGGTAAAGCAAATAGGATGCTGGGATGCATAGGCAGGGGCATCACCAGCAGGAAAAGGAAGTCATAATTCCACTATACAAGACACTAGTGAGGCCCCACCTGGAGTACAGTGTACAGTTCCGGAGACCTTACCTACATAAGGACATAAACAGGGTAGAGAAGGTTCAGAGGAGGGCAACAAAGATGGTGCATGGATTGCATCACAAGTCCTATGAGGACAGGCTGAAGGAACTGAACATGTACTCCCTGGAGGAGAGAAGGGAGAGAGGTGATATGATAGAGACATATAAGTATCTTACAGGGAGGAACAGGGTGCAGGAATACACTATTTTTAAGCGAAAAAGATGTTCCAGGACTAGAGGGCATGGGATGAAGTTGGAGGAGGACGATTCAGAGGAAACATGAGGAAGAATTTCTTCGACAACGGGTGGTGGACAAGTGGAACACCTACCAGAGGAAGTGGTGGGGCTGAAACAATCACGGGATTTAAGAATGCATGGAATAGACATAAAGGAATTCTGGAGGTCAGGGGTAAGGGGCAACAGACTTCTAGGAAAACATAAACTGAACTTACAAGCTCAAATGGGCAGACTGGGTGGGCCATAGGCCCTTATCTGCCGACACTGTGTCTATGTATCTATGTTTTAGTTGCCAAATTGTTTAAATAAAAGTTGAGTAGATAAGGAGTCAGGTAGTGGGAGAGTGGACTGAGTGGATGACTGGGGGAGTGCAGTCCCGCTCCTGAAGGTGCAGGCGCTTTGCGATCAGGGGGGACCCTGGGAGGCCAGCCTGAACTCAAAAAGGGATTTTTGGGGGGACCCGAACAAACTGTTTGAGAGGCTATCCTTGGGAGCAGATATGACCCCACACGAGAGACAGAAGATAAGTAAGCCTAAGAGGGGGAAGCGATGGACTGCTGCTCGGCTCCTGGGTGATCTTTAACAGACTGCCTGGGGGGGTAGAGAACCTCATATGCACCCTAATGAAAAGTGGTAGTCAGCTCTAGAGGCGACTTGGGCACGATGGATACCTGTCTGGTGGTTCTCCCCCTCCTGCACTCTCTCCCTTTTCATAGAACAAATGGGATCTAATATGATTAGAGATTACAGAAGCGGCTGTTTCTTCTCCGTTTGGGTCCCAACTACCTTCTCTTACCTGAGTGCAAGGACCTGTTCACTCAGATGGGGGGGTGATTGGCTCCCAATGCAGACTCCTGGTTCACACCCTGCACAACCCACTACTAAGCTACATTAACTACTGCAATGGTCGAATGAGTTTCAGTTTAACTGTCTGACAGTATTGCCGACTGAGCCATTGCTGACTCAGGGGCCGTGGTGCACATGACTAAAGCCTGTCGGGGTTAGATGTTACCTAACCTTGGACCAGGGCATAGAGCTAATTTGTACCTAGATACCTACATACAGCTCCTGAAGTGGGTCCCACTTTGAGGAGACGTAACAGTAGGCAAGATAAGAGACCCCTGAATTTGGGTCTCCACACTTGGAAGCAATTGTGAAAGGTTTAAAAGTTATAAGGTCATGTTTTTTTTTCCCCAATTGTTTAACCAGGAGTAGAACACTAAGCTGAAAGCTTGTTTACAGGTGCGACCCGGGAGCACAGGAAACTTAAGTGACTTGCTCAGGGTCACACAGTATGCAAGTGGGGGCTGTGGGATTCAAACCCAGGTCTCCAGATTTGCAGTTCAGAGCCTTAGACCACTGCACTATAAGGAATGGGGGACACATCAGCACGGGATGTCGAGTTCGTAGATGTTTTCTAAAATATTTTGATATTCTTGTTATTTGTATTCTAGATGTTTTTGACCAGGATCGTATTACTAAACGAAATTTACTCCTAGATGATGTACACTATAAAGAAGGTTCTCTGAGGGAGGGAGTGCTAGAAGTAGAACCAGCACTGAGTAAAAATGGCATTAAATATGGCTAAAAAGGGTACACTGATATGTTCATACAATGTGAAAGGCTTAACTAACCCAATAAAACGGAGCAAAATTATAAGTCAGGCTAAAAAGCCGGTGGACTTCTTGCTCCTTCAAGAAACACACCTCTCAACACAAGAGCATAGTAAGTTTTTAAAGCTGGGATTCAAGGAGCTTGCAGCCTCGTTATACGAGAAAGGTAGAAGGCGGGGAGCTATGGTCCTGGTTCCCATGAGGACACAATTTAAGAAAATAGACTCGAAAGTTGACAAAGGGGGAAGATGTGCCATGATGAAAGGGGAATTCACCGGTAATATTATTACCCCAGCCTCGGTCTATTTTCCCCCCAGGAACTCTATTCCAAGAGTATCGTACCTACATTACTAGACTGGGGGGAGGGTCAACTGATTTGTGGAGGTGACCTGAACCTGACACTTAACCCTTACTTAGACTCTTCCACTCTAAACCCTAAGAGACCACATCAGACAGCATCAAAGGTCGCTAAACTGGTAGCAGAGCTAGGCTTTTTTTTTTTTTAAACTTTCTTTTTATTGTTTTCACAATAGACAGTATCATATTGTACAATCATCTGTCAGGTATCATTATTGAGTTACCAAATACATCCAATGTAAAATTAGGATATTTACAGCCCAGACAGTTTGGATTCAGGATGAGGGAGTAGAACTAAATAAGGTATTTATACAAATATGGTAACTAAAATAAGTTACAGGAAACTAAGACCTTTGGGGGCAAGTGCATAATGTTCAAAGTCCATAAATGTTAACTCAACATCCCGTGCTGATGTGCCCCCCATTCCTTAAATGAGGTGCTCCTAAAATGAAGAGCACTGTTAGTACAAGGCTCCAGCAATATTTCAATAAACGTTTTGAGCTACAGGAAAAACATATGAATAATGCTTTACAACTCAGACAAAACAGTAACAGAAACTCAAGTTCTGATATAGTGGGAATCAAGTTCCAAAATTTGTAATAATTAGTCAAGTCCCAGCATCTGAGTCTAAGTCACTGATAATTTGATCTTCGGATGATTTAAACTCCCGAACCATTAATTCCACTTTTTTACCTGCTTCCAGCAGATCAGTGTATTGATGGGTCTTACCACCGTAATAGATGCGTAGTCGGGCCGGCATCAGGAGGGAATGTGAAACTTCTAGGCCTTGGAGTCGAGCTCGCACTGCATCGAATTTCTTCCTCCGGCTGCACGTTGCAAAGGAAAGGTCTGGGAAGAGATGGACTGTAGACCCATTATAATCCAGTCCACCCGAGGATCTCACCGCTTGCCAAGAGACGATCCCTGACAAGGAAACTAGCTGTAACCAGCAGAACCACTCTCGGTGCCTCGCCACGTGGCCCTACAGCACAGGTTGTAATCCGGAAGGCTTTAAAGAACTGCCCCTCTAGGGTATCCTGTGGAATGCGAAGCACTGCAAGTAACCAGGCTTGTAGGAAAGAAATGAGATCCTCCTCTTCACTGCCCTCTGGAAGCCCAATTATTCAAACATGCGATGCCCTGTTTGAGTTCTCCAACGCCTCTAACCTATAGCGAAGTTGGGCATTTTCTTGTACAAGTTTGGAAGTTGTTGTTAGGGATAGAGCAGCTGTTTTTTCTGCAGTCTCAGCTGTTTTATTGACTGCCTCTAGTTTTGCATCTTGCTCTGCAAAGCGCTGGATGATCGACTCTATCTTAGAGTCGATCGCTTGCATAGAGGCCTGTAACGCTCTCCAAGGGGGCTCTCCACCGGCGATAGTCGTTAGGGAGTTTGCGGCTTGTTCAACTGCTGCTGCTGCATATTTAGATCCACCTCCTGTGGCTTTCTGGTTACGACCCATGATCGCTTTTGGTATCCCACGACTCCAGTTAACTCAAGCTGTCCATTGCTGCAATCGGATTCAGTATAAACCCACAGCAAATTATGATTTTTAGCAAATAAAGCTTAGTAATATGCAGAACTGCACTTAAGTGCGTCTTCCCAGTTTGTTTCTCCACAGCGCCCCCAGCAGAGCTAGGCTTAATAGATGTATGGAGACATCACCATGGAAAACAAAGAGGTCTCACGTTCCATTCCACTGCTCACAGTATGTACTCCAGACAAGACTACTTTTGCTGCCTAGAGATGAGGTCAAATAGAGTCTTGGATACATGGATAGGAGTGTTTACTCTCAGATCATGCACCAATATATGTCTTTGGATTTGGGAAGTGAAACATACCACTTTTGGAGACTAAGCGTCTCCTTGCTCAGAAACGAAGAGGTTAGGGACGCAATAACAGAAACATATAACAACTTTATGGCAGAGAACACTGACCAGGGCACCTCGCAGTCCATTATTTGGGATGCAGCAAAAGCAGTGTTAAGGGGAAAGCTAATTCAGATAGACGCATGGAAAAAAAAGATTAGGGAGGCACGGAGAACAGAATTATTACAACGGATACAAGAATTAGAGGGACAACAAAAACGGAACATAAACAGAGATAGAACTAAACAGATTTTAATTTACAAAAGAGAACTCTCAGGTATTTTAGATTATCAGGTTGAGCAGAAGCCCCTCTTTCTGCACTAAAAGTATTACGATGGGGACGCAGCTCATTAAAATTATTAGCCAGCTGTCTGCGAGTGCAGAGAGCTAGGCTACAATCGCTAAGATGTGGCACCCAAGAGAAAGGCTATGGTGCTAGGAGTAAGGGAGATCTCAGATGCCTTTAGGAGTACTATACAACACTATACTCGGAAGAGCAGGCCATGGGGAGTGCAGGGCAACAGGCCTTCTTAAATAAATTAAAACTACCAGTACTAACCTCTGAACAGGGGCAATCGTTGCTAGCTCCTATTACAAACCTAGAAGTACAGGCCGAGATTGGAAGGTTAAAAGTAGGAAGAGTCCGGGATCGGATGGTTTCCCATCAGAATTTTATAAAGTGATGGGGAAGCTGATACAGCCTCAATTAGTGAGAGTACATGCAGAGGTAATGAAAGGTGAGATGGCTCCCCAACCGTCTTGGTCTAGGGCCATTATTTCAGTGGTGCCCAAGCCGGGAAAGGACCCAGCCAGGTGCTCTTCTTATCGCCCCATCTCATTACTGAATACAGACTATAAGATCCTGATGTCAATTATTGTGAGGCGCTTACAAGTTTATCTCCCATCTTTAATTGGTTTGGACCAAACTGGTTTTATACCGGTCAGACAAGCCCAGGACAATTTAAAATGAACAGTACACGTAACTGATCACATACATAGCCAGGAAATTCCCGCTTTAGTAGTAAGCTTGGATGCTGAAAAAGCCTTTGACCGAGTCTCCTGGCCTTTCCTGGGCGCGGTCCTTTCCCGGTTTGGTTTCCCCCAACAGTTCAGTAGTACTTTATTTAGATTATATGAATCCCCGAAAGCACATGTGAGAGCAAATGGCCATATATCCGAGAGCTGGACCTAAAGCGGGTACTGGCAGGGATGCCCTTTCCCCCTTCTATTTGCTCTCTACATAGAGCCATTAGCCCAAATGATTAGACAGCACACTGAAGTAACAGGGATTGAATTAGGAGGAATCACTCATAAAACAGCATTGTATGCTGATGACATCCTCCTGTACCTGACCAAACCGGAGAGCTCCCTTCCTACAGTGTTTGATTTAATTCAGGAGTTCTCAATAATGGCAGGCTACAAACTTAACAGAAAGAAGACTGAAATCCTTAGTTTCAACTATGTGCCAGGGGAGGTTATGCAAAGAAAATACTCCATGGGTTGGGATCTGAACTCCATAAAATACCTGGGGGTTAGAATCAGCACAAACAATGCACAATTGGCGGAACTCAACTACCCCCCTGTAATAAAACAATTGAAAGCTGACTTTAGAAGATGGTCACTCCTACCTTTGTCCCTAAATGCCAGGGTTCAAGCGCTCATGATGAACGCACTACCATGCCTTCTATAGCTCTTCCAATGTGTGCCTTGTGTGGTTACGCAAAAAGAAACAGATTAATGGCAGAGACTTTTCCTAGAATTCCTCTGGGGACATAAAAGACCCAGGATATGAAAAACAACTTTATATCTACCTAAGCAAGAAGGGGCTTGGCCTTCCCTAACTAGCGGGTTACAGGGTAGCATCCCAAATGAGGATTGCCCTTCTTTGGGGCAATGCAGATTATGAAGCACATTGGAAGAGCACAGACTTGGCAGATCAGAGTCAAACCCCCCTCCAGGCAGACCTTTTTTCCAGAGGAGGACCAGATCAAGTGCAGAGGTATACAGGCACACAGGCGGTACTGGCTGGGTGGAAAAGGGGAATCAAAAGAGGTGAGACAACGACAGCTCTGGCTTTACAGATGGTGGGCCTATGATCCCCAGTTTACCCCAGCTAAACTGGATACATGGTATCTGCAGCAAGCTAAAAGGGGCTTTCATTCACTATACCAAGTGATGTCTGGTTCCACCAGTCTGTCCTTCGCGGCGCTCCAACAACAATATGGTTTCACCCCTACAGATAGGTTCCGTTATTACCAGCTGAGGGATGTAATAAAGAGTTCCAGAACATAGTAAAAGAGGGGGGAACCCCCACAAAGACCCTAATATTTCATAGAATTTGGGGGCAAGGGGAAGAGAAAAAAGCCATAACTTGGCTCTATAGGAATTATATAGAGGATCTGGGAATTACCTCACAACAAATAAAAATTAAGTGGGAACAAGAACTCCAGATTTCTCTCACAGGGCAACAGTGGCAGTTACTCTGGAGGAGTACATGGTCTACATCTAGCTCACTGTTCTGGCGAGATTTTTGCTGGAAAATAAGGGTTAGATATTTTATAGTGCCTGCTCAGGCAGCCCACTATGCAGAGGGAACACCACCTGATTGCTGGCAGAAATGTGGGGAGAAGTGTGCCACACAGGCCCATGTTTTTTTGGACTTGCCCAATAATACAAATATTCTGGAAGGAAATTATAAAACACTTGTCTCAACTATTCATGCTGCAGACCGAAATAGGTCTGGAGCATAGTGATGGGTCTTATACCAAGCTGAACTGAAGAGTAAAGACGAGAGATATTTATGGGCCTTATTAGTAGCGGCTGCACTGAAATCAGTAACTAAGAGATGGCTCCAGACCTTGACCCCAGAAATTTCAGAGTGGGTTGAGGTTTTGGAATCAATACATCAGATGGAAAGAATCACTCTGGCTATGAGACAGCAACTACAGTGTTAT
Source organism: Neoceratodus forsteri (assembly GCA_016271365.2). NCBI lineage: Eukaryota > Metazoa > Chordata > Ceratodontiformes > Ceratodontidae > Neoceratodus > Neoceratodus forsteri. The sequence goes on along the minus strand of CM057452.1, from coordinate 41,591,025 downwards.
CAGAACAGGTGGTCTAGATGGATCTTATATGATAGAATATGATGTATGACACATTCCTTACATAGACGAGGGAAGGGAATAGCGGACGACCACTGGAAGGTCTATGGGAGTATTCAGGCAGAATACCCCCCCTTGATGTAAATAAGTAGCAAACTGACCCAGTAATACAGCCATTGTAATTACTCAGATAATGATTTGTCTGTAACATGTTTTATAAATTCTCCAGGTGACTGAAGCATGCCTTGGTTCACATGAAATATGAATATACTAAAGAGGAGGGATTTTTTGTTACAAGACCTAATCCTAGTTATAGATTAAGTATGAGTTTATGTTAATTTAAGTAAAATGTTCTATGTCTTTTTTTTTATCTCTCTTCAGTTGATTAGAGGGAAATAGAAGTGTTTTAATAAGAAATGTTATAAATATAGAGATATTAGATGTAAGATATTAAATGTATAAGCTTTTGGAAATAAATAAAACAAGTATAAAAAAAAAAAAAAAAAGCGGCTAATAAATTAATGGTCTCCCTTTTTCCCCCATAGGGAAACCGTGGCATAATTTGCCATAATAAAGGAGTGTTTATTACGACAAACATGCATGGTTTCCCGCACTCTGCGCATACCTTGCTTCCCGAATGCTGTCTCTTCCTCGCTGACCTGTTAAGCAACACACCAAACCGCCACTTGGACTCGGCAGTAAGTTTTTAAAATAAAACCTGGTACCAGAGCAACTTTTTCAGCGGCCCACAAGAAAAAACACAAAAACATTTAAATAAGAAACGAGATTTTGGACGGAGCACTGTAACCTAACCAGACAGTGTGGCACAGCAAAAGTTTTTATTTTATGTAATTGCTGAGGCGAAAAAAGGGAAGCCCAGCTGTTACATATAATATGGGGTGCTGTGTATAAACTCAAAGTATACACACACCCTTGGGGTTAGATGCTTTTCATAAACCCCTCTAGCTTCGCTCTTGGGGTTTATGTAGCATCTAACCCCTCTGGTGTGTGTAAAATAAGATACAGCATGGGTCGGGGTGTGTAATCGAGATTTATACCTCGCTAGGATGCTACATAAACCCCGAGGGCGAAGCCCGAGGGGTTTGTGAAAAGCATCCCACAACGAGGGTGTGTGTAAAAATCGAGTTTGACACCCCCGACCCATTTTTTATTTTATATAATTGCCGGGTTTGCTTTTTTTGCCTCAGCAATTATATAAAATAAAGAGGTCTGTGTCTCCTGCCAGTGTATGCCACGGTCGGTCCTTTTACTGCGGTGCCAAGATTTTTATATTTTAAATTGTTCCCCGATTTCTTCACGTCTTTCTGTGCAGGGTATAAGGGGAGAAAGAAAGGACTTACGCCGAGTTGTTCTGGCGGTTTGGTAGCCTCTGAGCGAGGAGTGCTGATGGCTGGTGGCTGCTGCTGAGCATCGCAGAGGAAAGAAATCGTCGCGTGTTTGCCGTTATAAACGCCCTTTATAACGGCAATTACGCCACGTGTTTCCATGGTGCTAAAAGGCAGAGCCTGTAATTATCTTCTCTACACACACCACCCTAATTTATTCTATATTTAATGCATGGTAGGTGACATTTCTTAGCCACTGTAATTTCTAGATTTCTTCTTGCCATTTTATAAAGAGGATGTGGCGCACATAACAGAAAGCACCCAAAGTTGCAGTTTTGTTGCCTCAGACTCCAAGTAGATTTTATTTATTTATTTTGTTATTTCTTTTAGGTGCCTTACCTCCTTGGCAAGGGTGGTCCTATGGATCCCCTTCAGGTCTGTCTCTGGTGGCTCCTACACTGGGTGCCCTGCCCGAGCTTCAAACCTCCTCGCCCTTCAACCTCTCTTAGGCCGTGTCGCACACCCACAGCACAGAAGACCGAGGGGTCAGGACCAGAGGAGCACCTGGGAGCATCCAGTGCAGTGCCAGCGGGGCAGACCTTCACAAGCACTAGAGGACTGGGCTATCCACCCCCACCCCCGAGTCCCCACATGGCACAGGCATGCAAGGATGTGAATGACGCTGAGGTTTGCGCACGTGCACCGCACAGACATTTACCAGCGCCGACCTCCATTGCTCCGCGGCTTGCACTAACCCTAGCCACCGCCAGATGCTAGCACATTAGCAGGTGCCCCCAGCCTCTCCGGAGAACAGTCCCTGGGATGCTCAATCCTCCTCCCCCCAGCCGACCCTTCGACACCCGAGGTTGCTCCCGACCCCGGGTCGTCAGCATGGCGTAAGGTGTGTCGTCCAGCACCTCAACCCTCAGCGCTACCGGGCTGGCTAGACTCCAAGTATATTTAAAACAGCATACAGTGTTTAACAGGCTTCTGTTATACCCAGCCAGAAGTAAAAATATAGAATAAAATAAAATTAAAAAAAGACAACCTAAGATAATAATGAAAAGGCAGCAGCTCTGTAATGTATTTAATCTCTGTAAACCTTCAGTATTCTTTAGATTCAGAGATTCTGTCGGCGAGACAAGGACCACCAGGCCCATCCAGTCTGCCACGTTCGTAGCTATTCTAGCAATCAATAAACTTGGTTAAACTCAAGTTTAGCTTTGATTACATCTGAATGATAAAGAGCTAAGGTGATTATCTGCCCTCAGAGTACACATGCTTATTACTCAGTGGTTGTCATAACATTAGCAGCAATGTCCAATGCAGTTCTACCACATGACCTGCCAACAGCTTGTCTGACTCATCCTCCAAAGAGATCTAACCTCGCTTTGTTTCCGGCATCCATGAGGTCTGCGATGTCTGTGTACGAGGTCACTGCCAGCTTGGACAAATCTTCTACATATGGTCCAAGTAGCGGGTGCTCTCTGACACGAAGATTTCCTTTGTTCTTTGGATTCAACAAGTCCCGAACCCTCTCACAGTAAATCTCCATATAACTCACCTGCAAAGAGATTTAAAAACATCCAATTTTTATACCAATCAAATGTTATGGCATTTCTTTTATTACAATTGAGACAGTGGTGAAGGAATCAAAATTGTAAGCAAGTCCAGTTCTGCATCACAAAACATAGAAAAACGAAGGACAGAAAAGAACTGAACAGTCCAACTCATCTACCTAAAAACTCCATAATCTTTTTTTTTTTTTCTTTGTTCCCCTATCATATGTATCTCCTCCTACCCCTCCTGACAGACTCCCTTGCGACGGTGACCCCAGCCCAGTCACCCACTGTCCCAGGACTAACTCCACCTACTAAATGACCACCACATGTGAGTGGGTGCCATGGGCACTGTGGGGGGTCACCATCCTCATCCTGCTGGTTGAAGACCCCTCCCCCCGAGGTGGGCACGGGTGGCATGACATGGACGTATAGTGTGACGACACCCTGCGCACTCCGGGAGGCAACTACTGCTGCGCCACAAAATATCCACTAGGTGGCAGCCAAGCAACAGTAAGCACTGTTCCCCTTCCCTAAGGAGGCGAGCCATCTGTGTAGACTCATCCCCAAAAAAAAAAAAAAATCGGCCCCTGTGTGACACTGGTCCATCCCTAAACCCAGGCTGCTGCTGTGGCAAGCTACTCAGAATTTAACTATTTCCTCATACTCCCCTCTCCTTTCTACACTATCCTGAGAAATCCCTTAAATGCAATCCAAGTTTTCTTGAACCCTGACACTATCTTTGCCTCCAAAGCACTGTCTGGAAATGTGTTCCAGCCATCCACATCCCTTTCTGTGGAATGGTACTTTTTATTGTCTTTTTTGAGCCTCCCCTTCTTGCTTAAGCGCATGATCCCAATGGATGCACTGCTTTTTTCAGTCTAAATAAACTTGTTGCTTCCACTCTACCGAATCCTTTCATGAACACAAAAGTCTCTACTATGTCCCCCCCTTTTGTCCTACAGTGAGTACATATTAACTCTATTGTCTTTGATCATACATTTTGCCTTGTTGTCCCGTGGATCATCTCTGCTGCTCTTCTCTGTGCTGTCTTTAATCTAGCCTTATCTTCCTTGGATAAGGACCCCAGAACTACACACAGTACTCCATGTGCAGCGTGCAAGGAGCAGCAGCGTAGGGTGGCACGCCAGCAGCGGCATCCCAGGTGCAGCCTGATCAAGTGATCTATACATAAAAGATGCCCTGTATCAGGTTTATTAAACATGGCAGATTCAAAAGCTATTTTACCAGGCTGCAATCCCAAGGACACAAAAGAATCAATGGTTAAACCCAAGTTTAGGAGGACCTAGGGGTACCTGTGTACACAGTAAGTGGAAGCTAGGCAGGCAATGGGCTGCTGTAGTCATGAGAAGCCAAAAATACAACTGGGTATGTGTAATCCCAGCACTGCTTTTCCTAATGATCTTCTTCAACGATACCACGTAAACGTGCTAAACAATGGAGTAAGAGAACCATGAACTTGGGTATGCCACGATCTCACTGCCCCAGGGCCCACAGGAGAGGGCTGTGAGATTTCGGATGAGTGTGGTTTGGAGGCAAAGCAATTTTATTTACACTGTGCCCAATCCTACAGGTCTGGGCACCCCAAAATATTCACAGCAGAGTCAATAAACTTATTTAAAATCAATAAACAGCACTGAATATAAAATCTCAAAAAGATAACACAGCAGTGCCAGGCCCAAAACTCAGTGCAAAAAGAGGAGTTTTCAAATACTTTTTAAAAATGGCCAGTGAAAAGAGCACCTCTCACTTCCCGGGGAAGGGCATTCCAGAGAATCGAGGCTGCCATTCTGAATGCCCCATCACCCGAGGACTTCAGGAGGTCAACCCCTTTATGGGGCGAGGGAAGAGAGACCTGTGAAGCAGACAGGCAGGCTGAGTACCTAGGGAAAGATCAGGGCAAGGCTGAAGTAACTGAATATAATCAGGCAGGAAGCAAAAAAAAAAAATTAATAAAAATGTTATTAAAAATCAATGGAGGAAAAATCCAAACCAACGGGGATCCCACACTGACCCACAGCCTTTAATGAGAAATACTCGATCACAGCAGCAATCCCGGAGCTACGACCTGAACCGTTTTAAACAGACTGCTATCAGACCTTTAAGAAAACAAAGGCCGTTAATCAGAACCCCATGGACCACTATGTCAAATGTTGCTGACAGCTCTTATAAGGACTAGCAGTGACGGACAACCTCTGTGCATTTCTTACAAGGAATCATTCATGGCCCGTAACAAGGATTCCTTGATTGGGACTATAGGATACCATCAAGGCTGTAACAGTTCCGTAAACTAACTAAAAAGATGAAAATTAAACCTGGAAACTAATCATCATTCCGAGAGGCACTAATGCAATCCCACTCTGCTTTTGCATCTGCTAAATTTCAAAGCTAATAAACCGCATTCACACTGCCCGGACAACATCAGCAGTCGCAGATTATCACCCTGGAAGATGACTCATGAAACTTAGCGATATAAATCTTCATAGAGTCTGCTGTGGTCTCCAACCCTGGCTCATTTCATGAAACATTTTGTAAGACCTTGACGAGAACAACAGTGATGTCCACCTCCCACTTCCACCCTCACTTATACACCAGATCAACCCAGTTAAAGTCAGTGCTCACCTCCACGGAATAGGATAGGTCCACGTTACTGTTATCATTGATTTTATCAAACAGATCTTCACAGAGCTGCAGAGAGAACACACAGAGGTTAGAACTATTTTGCCAATGAGGAGTAATCCCAGCATTTTTGTGCACAATGGTGCCTAACTGACCGCCACAAAGTTAATTTCTTCATGTTTGTAACTGGCAGAGGCCCTGGCAGTACATCCTGCCTGCATGCATATTCCAAATAAATAAGGCCAGAAGTTACATAAAACAGAGTTTTACTTAAGTAACATATAAAGCGTGCTTAAGGGACACTAACCCCTTAGGCCTCGGCGTGTACTAAGTTTAAAAAAACACATTACGATGGCGCACATTTTGTCGAGACTACTGATGTCGCTTGTTGATTCTTTTTTTCTTTTAATAAGTGAAAAACAGACAGCCCGCCATACTGGTGTTACCACACTTCATCATGTTTGTTTACAGTCCTTGATCAGTTCCCACTGCATCTTTCCTGGACTTAGGAACACTCACAACACAGTTTAGCCACTTAGTATGTAGTAGGAGTAGAGAAAGCTATTGCATCACAAGTGGCTGCACTGTTTGAGGCACTTCTAATGTTCCAGAAGTATGCAATAAGAGTAGATCCGCAGATTTGAAACAAAACAAGGTTGGTTGTAACTATACATCTACATGCATTTCAGTTATACTAAGCAAGGAGGCAGATGAAACAACCAGCAACATCAATGAATTTTAGAGAACGTTAGCTATTAAAAACAAAAATGAGTTTAACTAGAAATAATATGACGCAAAAAAAAAAAAAAAAAAGGCTGACAGTGTGCCTTTAATTAGCAAGTAATTATGAATATAATTACAACTCGTTTACCATTAGTGGAGATTTTTTTTTAGAATTTTTTTTTTTGTTTACTTTCTTCTGTTTTCAGGCTTGTAAATATACTTCAGGTGATGTAGCATCTATTTCACTGGATCGGACTATACACAATGGACCCCACAACTGGGTTTCTGACTGCAGATCCTTTTCTCATGATGTTCTAAGCAAAGGCGTTACACCTTGGTGTGTGGCTAGACAGCAAACGTGACTCCTCTGCCCACACCAACGCCATCCATGCTAAACTCACCATCGCTTGGTGCCTTGTAGTGCAATAAAGAGCGCCAGTCTCCGCAGATTCACGACTGCTCATGCTATTCCTCCTTACCCATCCTTCCGCTAGCCTCACAATCGCCAGAACCGCTGTATCTCATTCATATCCAGGTACTGGTTTGGGTCCTTTCCATCTTACCTCTCCCTACTCCTCTCCTTCCATTCCCTCGGCCTCCTGCTCCCTCTGCTCCTTCGCCATTCATCATCCCCGTCCCTCTGCTCCAGGTATCCTTGCGCCTTCACCATTCCTCATCTCTGCGCCACTGCTGGGCAACAAGCAGTCTTTCCCTATCATCTCATCACTCCAGAACCAACTCCTCTTCCTCCACTTCATGGTCTCCCCTGGCTCACACAGCTACCAGCTGAAACTCCCTCCCCTTCCTGTTTTCCCCTACCCAACTGGTCCACTTGCATCTGCCTCCTACCCCAGTGTGGTGTGGCATGCCAGATTTTGTTGCTTGCACATTCTGCACTTATTCCTGCTTTAAACTGTGTTCTCTGACTGCACTTAACTGTAACTGTGAACTGTGTCAGAGCTATACTTTGCATCATGTTCCCTTCTCCCTCGCCGTGTGCACCGGAAATGAGCCTTGACCCAGTGTGCCTTTCCTGGTCACCAATTTTCAAATAAAGTGTCAACTGGGGACAATCAAGTGCTTTTTATGCTCTTGTTTATAAGCTTCTAAAATCTGTTCCAAACTTTGTAAAGTAGAACTGAGCATTTTATGGTTGTAATCCTGTACCATCTGTCTATATGCTGTTAAACTACTTCCTGACGTATGTATCCTGTTGTATTACTTATTGTTCCCACTCCCCTTCCCCCAGGATGTACCATGAGACGAGCTTTTGTAGCTCAGTGTAACCTTCCTGGTGAAACATTTCAATAAATAAATAAACTTCTGTTCTGTATTCACGAAAGAGAAGGGCAGGCACCTACCTCAGGGGATGGGGAAGTTGGGAAAGGGGGGAGAAGGGGGTGACAGATGATGTAATTACAAAGAGCAGGGTGCTGGAGGGTCTGAAGGCTCCGAGGGTGGATAAGGCACCAGGACCAGATGGCATTCACCCTAGGGTGCTGAAAGAACTGGTGGAGATGCTGGCCTCTGGCAGACCTGTTCAATACCCCCTGGACACAGGATGTGTACCACAGGACTGGAGGATGGCTCACGTGGTGCCCCTCCACAAAACTGGCCCAAAGGATGAACCAGGCAATTACTGACCAGTAAGTCTCACATCTTTCGTAAGGAAACTAATGGAGACAATCCTGAAAGAGAGGCCGGTGACCTTTTGGAAAGACAAAAGACTCCAGGACAGTCAGCAACATGGGTTCATCTCAGGGAGATCCTGCCAGACCAACCTAGCTGAGTATTATAACTGGGTGACGAGAGAAACTGGACAAGGGCCATGCAATGGATGTCCTGTATTTGGACTTCAGCAAGGCCTTTGATTTGGTGTCTCATGGGCAGTTGGAGGGGAAAAGTTGGAGTATGTGGGGGCGGCGACAAAGATGGTGAACTGGACTGTGAACTGGCTGAAGGGGAGGCAACAAAGGGTGGTGGTGGTGGGGGAAACTCTCATCCCCAAGGGCTGTGACGACCGGGGTTCCACAGGGCTCAGTACGGGGCTTGGTGCTGTTTGGGATTTTCATATCGGATATCTCACATGGCATCAGGAATAAGATCAGTCTGTTCGCTGATACCAAGATGGGGGCAGTGGTGGATGACACAGTAGTGGGGCAAGGGCTACAGTATGACCTAACTAAACTGGAGAAGTGGCCAGAAACGTGGCAGTTGGGGTTCAGTGCTAAGAAGTGCAAGGTACTGCACTTTGGAGCAAGGAACCCTGGAAGGAGCTACCAGTTGGGAGGGGTTCAGTTAGGTACTACCGAGGAAGAAAAGGATCTAGGAGTGGTTATAACGGGGAATATGAACAACTCAGCTCAGTGCAGGAAGGCAGCAGCTAAATCCAACAGGATGCTGGGGTGTATTGCAAGAGGAATCTCTTCCAGAAGGAGGAAGGAGATCCTGCCTCTGTACAGGTCACTGGTCAGGCCACACCTGGAGTACCGCGTGCAGTACTGGCACCCATTTCTGAAGAAGGATGCCAGATTACTGGAGGGGCTACAGCGCAGGGGAGGACAGGCTGAGGGAGTTGAATATGTACTCACTGGAGGAGAGAAGGGACCGGGGATATGACTGATCCTTAAATACATGATGGGGATAAACATAACAGGTACACAAGGGGTATTTAAGTTGAGAAGGGGAGGGACACAAGACAGCATGGCCTCAGACTGGGGAGGGACAGATACAGGAGAGAGATGAGTCATTTTTTCACAAAGAGGGTGGTGGCTGAGTGGAACACTCTGCCAGAGGAGGTGGTATCCTGTAGGGCGATGGGCAGTTTTAAAGGGGATGGGACAGGGTGGGGTGGGGGTAAACATGAGGAGGGAGGGGCAGCTGCAATGTAGGGGCTAGCTGCACATTCGAACAGACTTGACAGACCACGAGGCTGGTTTCTGCTGGCAGATTTGTATGTTCATGGAATAGAGATAAACGACAAACATGACGGTAAACAAATTGTTCATATCTGTGGCTAAAACTGAACATTTGCTAGACTTTAATGACATGCTTTTAACAGTGGCATTCAGAGGAATACAGTACATCTGACAAAAACTAAGAAAGAAACACAAACACACACACACTTTCTAGTGCACAACCAGAAACCAAATCTATGGACCCACAATTCACATCACTACTGGCAGAAACAAAATTATTTTTCCTGATTTTAAGACAATGTCTGTGATCGTCAGTCCCTGGAAAGTTGTATTTGTTCAAATATGTGTTGCCTTTTATTGGACAATGGATTGCCCCATTTCTATGGGTAGATATTTCTCTGTATGTTGACCCAGCGATATGTGCTACTGTTAAGTGTCAGTGGCTCAAGCAGTTATACGCTCACCTTGGAGACTGGAAGATTGGAAGGTTGTGGGTTCTAGACCCACCCCGGAACCTGGGGTAAAATCCCAATACTGACACTGCAGTGCAGCACGAAGGGGGTGCTGCACTCCTGCGGTGCCAGTTTTTCAGAAGAAACATTACCCCAAGGTCCATCCACCTGTTCTGGTGGTTATTCAGGTGGATATTAAAGTTCTCGTGGCATTTCTTGAAAACAGCAGAGGAATTTCCCCAGTATCCAGGCAAGATTTCGTCTGTTCACTAAAAATGCAACCAGCAGCTTCATCTGGTTACCATCTGTATCTCTTCCCCTTCCCAGGACGAGACTGAAAATAGGTAGAACGTCTAGCCCTTCTTGCTTGGCAAAAACAAACAAGAAACTATACATTACTCTAGGGTATTCATTAAATATCAGAGTAGCAGCAGAACACATTTCAGTAACATATTTTCACCTGTGGATGATTCCAACTTGGTGTTCCTCCTGTTTGCCCATCATTGTATAGGACTTCCCAGCCCCAGTCTGTCCGTGCTAAAATGCATACATTGTAGCCTTCAAAGGCATGCTGCAACATCTCTACCAATGTCATTGTAGACTCTGGTCTGAGACGCAAGCAAGGATCTTCCATCTGCAAACAGAAGCATAAACCAGGTGATATAAACATAACAGCATACACAGTGTATGTATTACACATCTTTGCTAATTGAAAAGGAAACTGTATTCATGATCATTTTATTTCTACTGACTTGTAGCACATAAAACAAAGTTTAGAAGACACGCCATATATTTTAAATCAATTACAAAGCTCTGCAATAATCTGTGGAAAATAAAACATTTGTCAGTGACTCAAGCAGCACTTTCTTAGTTTAGTTCATGGGTTGCATTTCAAGTTTTCCCAATCCCTCCCCAGCTCTGTTGGCGGTTTGGAACTGGGCACAACGCTGAAATGCAGCTCTCTGCTTCAAGGAAGGGCAAGGGCTGCCCAACACACATTCGCCCTCTGCAACCGACCAAAGAGCAGTACTGAGGTGGGTGGTGAAGACTGCCGTCAACTCCCCCTTCTGCCTGGAGGAAGAATGCAGCCATGGCAAAGTTAAACCCTGAGGTGGGGGGGGGGGGCACAGTGAAAAAGTATTAATGTTAACACAAAAAATTTCCCCAACCAGGTTAGCCTTACCACAAGATGTATAGCATTGTGTTTACATGGAAATCCTGCAACACAGCAGCAGATATTGCACAACGTAGACCCACTACTTTGACATGTGTTACATTTGTAACAACCAATTTAAACACTCATTGTACAAAATAAACTGGGTACTGAACAAATCTGAAAAATAAGATTACAGCATAAGCATATAAAACCAGATTTACCTAGCCAACCTATCACCACAGTGAATGAGCTACCATTCACAACGCTAGCAACCCGTTTTGAGAACAAGCCACGGTTATCAGGTGCTAGCTAGAGGTGGGACTACATTCCAGAGGACTCTCCTTCTCTGGGATGGAGGATCATCTCCTGTGCAGTACTGCCACCTGGGGACCTCCAGTGCAAATGCAGCAGGGACACTGTTTGGGGCCGGAACATCAGCATGGCTCGCGAACAGCATATCAACGCGCACACTCAGGGGCTGGGAGAAAAAGAAATGAAATAGCCCCAGTGGCATCAAATGACTGTTCCTGGTACATCTTGACCCAACGTCACCTCTTGCCAAGCTGCCTGATGCAACACGTGTTGCCCCTCCGTATCTGCCTAGTGGGTAGAGCCACAGCTATATGGAGGTGGCAATTGTGGTCAGAGGTGGTGGGGTCCGTAGCCACTGGATATCACAAAGGAAGGTTGCACTAGAGGAAAAAGGGCATAAACGAAAGTAGGGAATCAAAACCAGATTTACTAGCATTTGCAAGACTCAGATATGCTTTACAATTGTATAACTTTGGTGCAGGTTTGTGGTGCTCAGGTTTACAAAGCCAAGCTGAAACTGGGACCTTCCATGATATGCTGTCGGGTAACAGAAAAATGCAGCGGCGCTTGAGGACCGGCTAAGAATGCTCCACACAAGCATGCCAGATACTGTCCATGGGGTGTACTACCTATAGTTTCATCAGGCTGTAAGGGTAGGCAGAATCAGCCTTGCACAACCTCAGTCTCAGCAGGTGCTGGGGCCTCCCCTCAAAGCATGTGAATCATTAAAAAAAAAAAAAATTAAGTCAAGTCTGAACGACTAATGCTTGCACTGCATTCGCCAGCCCCCATGTCTCACTGGACATGGTGAAACAGTATCAGGCCCCTCGTCTCACTGAGCACGGTAAAACAGCGTTGGGCCACTATGTCTCACTGTGCATGGTGAAACAGTGTCAGGTCCCTATGTCTCACTGGGCATGGTAAGATAGCATTGGGCCCCTCACGTCTCCTTTGGCATGGTGAAAAGCACTCGGCATCACTGGGCTGGGCAGAGACTTTAAAATGGCATCACGGCATGAGGTGCCACATGCCCCTCACAGCTAACTATGCTGCCCCCACCCAAAAAAGTCATACGGCTGCCTCTAAAGGAGGTGGTACTCCCATTTATCTGGAGCTCGTAGTGATCCCAATTTTATGGAATGCCCTTCCCCCAGAGGTGAAAGGAGCTTCTTCACTGGACCTTTTTAAATCCTGTTTAAAAACTCGTTTGTTTTCTTTGAGTTTAGGGTCAGGTACTGCCTTATAACTTATCCATCTATACTTTCTGTTTAATTTTAATATCTGTAATCTATTTTTATAGGGATTGCATCTTGTCTGATGTGAGGTGCCCAGAGTCCCTGGGATTCAGAGCCATGTAAATATAATTGTCTTGCCCTCCCAAGTTCTAACATACTAACATACTAAAATGCCAGCAGAATAGGCCTAACGGTCTTTCATGTCTGCTCGTTTGGTCAGCCCACACCCTGAGTGCTGACCTTGCTGCCCCCCTCGCCTTCTCTGGCTTCTCCCTTCCCAGTTCCGGATATTCTTGCTGCATTGGATTTTGCTTCCAGAACCCTTCCCCTGTACCTGTCCCACCCCCTCTTGAACCCCTCCACCGTCTCTGCCTCCACCAGCCCCTAGGTAGTGCATTCCATGGCTCCACCACCTCTCAGTGAAGTAGCACCTCCTCCTTTCTCCCTGAATCTTCCCCTCCCAGCTTCCACCCATGCCCTGTTCTGATCTGCTACAATAATGCAGCGCACTTTGGAAAAGTGTTGGGGGAATCTCAAGAAACAGAGAACCAATTGGTAAAAATGGACTGAATGTAGTTATTACAAATCCTGAGGACAAGGCAGACTGACTAGCATCTATCTGAGCATACAGATGTAGCTAGAAATGGTAAAAACAGACCAACCCTAGCCAGCTCAGTGGCATGGAGGCTGAGGTATTCAATGCCTTCCCTCCTGTCACGCCGGTGACCCATGTTTGGGAACGAGCACAGGTTGCTGGGGACGGTAGGGAGGGAGAGGAGCATCCAACAGACTACTTTCCTCTCCTGGGGTGGGGGGGGGGGGATCTGCCATCTTGCTCCATGGCTGCCATCTGGTGGGGAAGGGGTGACAGTACCACAGTTGAGCAGCGCAGCGTAGGGGTCACAGTTATATAGTGCATGCATGCCTCCATGTGCACGCACTTACAGCCGCCGTGGCAGGAAAAATATGGAGGAAAATAGTGGTGCGGGCTTCAGCCAGCCCTGACTGCCCTCGCCCCGCCTGATGCCAGTCCGCTGGCCCCTCCCCCAATATGGACGTGGGATCACCGGGTTGGGGAGACTCTCCCTCCCTTACTGGTCCTGCCACGGGAGCAATCCATGGAGGAGTGGGGCTCAGCGAGACCAGAGGACAGCAAACAGATGAGGATGTAGGGAAAGGGCTGAGCAGGCACACGCGCGTACAAGCGGGGAAAAATCTATATATTAAAAAAAAAAAAACACAGACCAACCTACTGATGCAACATCAAGGCTTCTACCTGTGACATAGGTAACAACGCTTCAGAAACAATCTGTGCTGGCAGAGGGTTATGGTGAGTTGGGGGATTCAACAACCCAGAGGATGCTCATCTCCTCTGGGAAGAGAAGACGCCAGCTGAAGGACTACAGCCAGACGTGCAGACTGGAGTGGCTAGAGAGGTCAAGACACTGGCTGGCTCCAGGCAGCACTGTGAAACTGTGTGTAAGTGCACACACTGGGGCCCCTGCAACCATCCTGGGGTGGGTCAGAAACCAGGGGAAAAGTCCGTGTACTGCACAGATGACACACAGGGCACTCAGGCTCACAGAGCCTCATGTACCCTCTACTCATTAGTGCTCCAGAGGAAGCCCTACCCCAGGCAGGAGGCAGTATAGCGCAGTGGGTTAAGGCTCTGAGCTGCAGATCTGGAGACCTGGGTTTGAATCCCACAGCCGCCTAGGTGCATACTGTGTGATCCTGAGCAAGTCACTTAACTTCCTTGTGCTCCCAGGTCGCATCCGGAAACAAGCTTCGGCTTAGTGTGCTACTCCTGGTTAAACAGTGTTCCCTTTCCCTTCTTTGGCCCCACCTCTGAGGGAACCTGGTCCCATCTTGGGGGAAGGAAGCTGGGAGACTGGAAGGAGGTGCTACAGGAATGGGTATGACGGAGCGGAGCAGTCGCTCGGGTCAGATAAAGAGCACAGCAAAGATGGAAACAGTACAGCTAAAACAAGGCTGTAGTAAAATTGTCTTAGCATTGCATCTCATGCGATACCATATGTTTTCCTGCACAAGGCAGGGCTGAGCACAAAAGCAATTTCAAAGGAAATACAATGTCACAAGGTCAGTTACTAACCAGCGCAAGTATTAACCATTTATTCTGTAGGATGGAATCCTGCAAGGTAATCTGGTAAAAGAACAGGTATTTCTTGACAGAACAGCATTTGGTGTGTCACTGTGCTGTTTTGTTTTGGACAGCTAGTCTGCTGTATGTTTTGTGTTGAGCAGAAACCATACTGCAACTGCAGTAATGAACACAGCTGGCTAAATGAGCAATTTCTGCATGGTAATTAGACACTGCTGCCTGCAGGCAATTTCTGAGTGACGCAACTTTAGCAAATCAAAGGCAAAACAGCTGGTGAAGTCAGCAAGGCCCAGTGTGCAGCTCTTGTGGGAGGAGTTGACATTTGCTTTCGAAGTAGTAGTGGGGGAGGGGCATCAAACTTGATGAGCCAGCAACAGCACTGTCCAGGCTTTTCCTGGGGAGTAAATAGTCCGGCACAGTCTTCCTGCATGGTGATGAGTACCTGTCACTGTCTACCATCAAAGAGAACAGGTCCTTACCGAGGTATGTGACCAGTAGGAATAATCAAAGCTGAAGGATTTGGGTGGTTCCTTTGGGTTCTTGGGGTTGATAATACCTGAAAAATAAAAAATAAAATAGTTTTTAAAGCAGTACTTTTAAAGGAGTGATGCACTGTCTATTCGTAAGCTAGAAATATTTTGCATTTAGACTGCTGGGTGTGCTGCGTAATAGAAAGTGTGATCTTCAATAAGCGTAGGTGTGCAACACGTTTATGACACATTAGGTTGGAGAAACATGCAACATGCCATCAGAACATGGCATGATTTTAAGATGTCAGCCTGGAGTTCCCCCTTCCCCATTCTTCCCCTCCTCACTTTCCTCCCCGGACAGTGGAACACAAGTCCTACTCCATTTTCATTTTATTTTATTTTATGTCTTTGGTAACTGGGTAGGTGAGCTGATCCAAGGGACCATTTTCAGTCACGACTCGGGCCACAAAAAATGTTTTAAATAAGCAACAGAACAGAAATAATACAATACAAAGTAAAACAACAACCGAGCAGACCTCGACATGAGGGCACGGAACGGTAATAACAAAAGTTTGAATATGTACATAAGGCTCCATTCTCTGCCTCCTTACCCTGCTTCTCCCCCTTGCTGACGATGTGAAACTCAACCTCTGTCCCCTTCCCAACTCCCCCTCCTCTGTTCCTAGAGGCCCTGGTATTTTCTACCTCAGTACTAGAATCCTGCCCCCCGAATGACCTCAGCGTATGGGCTTCTCAACACTTGAGACCTACTCTGTATTGTGGAATCCTGGCTTTCTTCCAGGATTCCAGCTTAGTCATCCTTGACTACCACCTCTTCAGGTAGGACAGGGGTAAACAAGAGGGTGGCACTGCCCTACACGTGTCCGTCGGAGCCCCTCCTGCACAATAACAATCAGGGAGGCTCACAAGTTTCTTCTCACCAAATTTTCATTTCCCCTCTGCGTTACCCATTTTTATTGGCATTTTCCATGCCTCTCTGGTGGACTTACTCTCTACCCTAACCTCTCACTCCTCTGCTGGTGAGCTCATCCTCCTGGGGCACTTTAACTGGCTTTCCTGCCTTCACACCAATCTCCCACAGGATTGTCTCTTAACCTCTCACAACTCATTGAACCTACCCATCTCAATCCTTGCCTTCAGCGACTACTGCATAACATTCTGTGTCAGAAATCCATCTCCTTCCCTCCTCCCCAAGTACATCTGGTCCAGGTCCTCCGGTCGCTGAACAAAGACGCCTCTGAGCGACCTGGCAGCAAATGCCTTCCGCCCCAGACAATGATATGGCCTCTCTCTTCCACTCTGCTTTCATCTCTGTCTGGGACAAGCATGCCCCATCAGGAAATTCAGGGTTTAATTCTCTCACCACCCTTAGATCTCCTATGATCTCACAGATGTGTGCAAGTCAGCTGATCATACCTGGGCCAGGTATAAATTATCCCACCCTGTCGAGCTCCTCTCTTACAGGGTGCTTAGGAAGTCTTGCAGAAAGCCATTCATACTGCCAAGTCCTCTATTTTAAGGCCAGCCTCCACAATAAATTTAACTCCCAACCTAAATTCTGGAAGGTGATTCACTCTTTTGACCCCCCAAAACCCAGCCCGCTGCCCCAGTCCTCATGGTTAACGGCTCACCAGTATCTTACCTTCCTCTGCTGCTGCTCACTTCAATGAGTTTTCACCACTTGTGCTCTCCTCCTCCCCCACCCCATCTCCTCATTTCCTCCCTACCTCATTCGCCCAATGTGTTTGATTTTTCCACCTGTCATTCCCCAGGAAACCTTGCCTGCCCTTTCCTCACTCAACCCATTCAGGCTCCAGATGGGTTGGACCCCACATTTCTCCATCTGTTAGCTCTGGTCAGTGCCTCCCCCCCCTTACCTCCAAAACTTCTCCTTCACCCTTTGCGTTGTACCTCATAGATACATAGACAGTGTCGGCAGATAAGGGCCTATGGCCCACCCAGTCTGCCCATTTGAGCTTGTAAGTTCAGTTTGTTTTCCTAGAAGTCTGTTGCCCCTTACCCCTGACCTCCAGAATTCCTTTATGTCTATCCCATGCATTCTTAAATCCCGTGATTGTTTCAGCCCCCACCACTTCCTCTGGCAGGGTGTTCCACTTGTCCACCACCTGTTCTGTGAAGAAATTCTTTCTCATGTTTCCTCTGAATCGTCCTCCTCCAACTTCATCCCATGCCTCTAATCCTGGGACATCTTTTCAGCTAAAATAGTGTTTTCCTGCACCCTGTTCCTCCCTGTAAGATACTTGTATGTCTCTATCATATCCCTCTCTCCTCCTCTCCTCCAGGGAGTACATGTTCAGTTCCTTCAACCTGTCTTCATAGGACTTGTGATGCAATCCATGCACCATCTTTGTTGCCCTCCTCTGAACCTTCTCTACCCTGTCTATGTCCTTACGTAGGTATGGTCTCCAGAACTGTACACTGTACTCCAGGTGGGGCCTCACTAGTGTCTTGTATAGCGGAATTATGACCTCCCTTTTCCTGCTGGTGATGCCCTGCCCTATACATCCCAGCATCCTATTTGCTTTACCTGCTGCCTTGTCACACTGTTTCCCTACCTTGAGGTCATCAGAGATGATAGCCCCAAGATCCCTTTCCTGCTTGGTGCATGCTATATCCTCACCCCCAACTGATATATTGTGCCAGGGTTTTTGTGCCCCATATGCATTATCTTGCACTTCTTTGCATTGAATTTCAACTGCCAAACCCCTGACCATTCTTCAAGTTTCTGCAGGTCGCTCATTCTGTCTACACCCTCTGGTGTGTCTACTCTGTTACAGAGCTTTGTGTCATCAGCGAACAGTGAAATTCTGCCTTCTAGGTCCTACGAATGTCACTGATGAAGATGTGGAATAGGACCGGTCCCAGCACTGACCCCTGTGGTACCCCACTGGTCACTCTTCCCTCTGTGGAGTGACAGCCATTTACAACCACCCTCTGTGTCCTGCCACCCAGCCAGTTACCTACCCACCACACTACTGTCCTGCCCACACCCATATTCCCCAGTTTGTGTAATAGTCTTCTATGTGGCACAGTGTCAAAGGCCTTGCTGAAGTCCAGATAGGCCATGTCAACTGCCCTCCCCTGATCCACCTCCCTAGTCACCCCGTCAGAAAATTCAACGAGGTTGGTCTGACATGACCTCCCCCTGGTGAAACCATGCTGCCTTGGGTCCTGTAGTCCATTGACAACCAGATGTTCCACCAATCTCTCCTTCAGTAGTGCATCCACGATCTTCCCCACTACCAAGGTGAGGCTGACTGGTCTGCAGTTCCCTGCTTCTCACTCTCGGAAAATTGCCAAGTTCTCCCCCTCCACAAAGAGGGTGATCCCTCCACCACTGGCAACTTCTGTCCTAGCCCTTCCCTGCAAAGCTGCAAGAGAAACCGGTCTGCTCACAGCTTGCAGACTTCCTACACTCTTCTTCCTCTCCCCTTTCCAGTCTTGTTTCAGGAAGTAACACTCCACCATTGCAGTGTCAGTGGCTCAGCAGGTTGCACACTCGCCTCTGAGGCCAGAAGATCAGAAGGCTGTGGGTTCTATCCCCACACCAGACACTTGGGTTAAAATCCCAGTACTAACACTGTGGTGCAGTATGAGGTGGGCGCAGCACTCCTGAGGTGGCGTCTTTCAGATGAGACGTTAAACCCAGGTCCCATCTGCCTGTTCTGGTGGTAGTTCAGGTGGATGTTAAAGATCTCATGGCACTTCTCGAAAAGAGTGGGGGAATGTCCCCGCTGTCCTGGCCAAATTTCCCCATTTCACAGAAAGAAAAAAAAAATACACCACTAACAGTTTACAGTTGGCATCCATTTGCATCCCCTTCCCCCTGGACGAGGCTGAAAACAGGCAAACTTGTAGTCCTCCTTTCCTGGTCAACAAAAACTAAATAAAAAAAATATCTTCCCTGCTTTGGGTCACTGACTCCATCCTCTCTGGGATGGTTCAGAAGCTCATCACAGTGGCCATTTTCAGTGATGTGGCCAAAGCCTTTGACCGTGTCCAGTCACACCTCCTGTAAACACGAGCTCTGCTGGCCTCAAGTCCCTGCTGCCAACTGGATCCATTCCTATTTCTCATGCTGTCAACAGTTGGTACAACTAGGAAGTGGCCTGTCCCCGACACTACCCATCTAGGCCGGGGTCCCACAGGGCTCCACTCTGGGTCCAATCCTATTTTCCATCTGTAACGACCACCACTCTGCATGTACCAACTCATACCCTTCACATATATGCAGATGAGACACAGTTCTCTACACTTCCGGACCCTCAATTGCATCTGTGGAAGTCTCGCTCCAGCAAGATTTTCACAATGTTCTGCACTGGTTCCAGTCCAACTTCAGGTCAATTCTAAAAAAGAGCACCGTCAATGACCTTTGGTACCAGCCAGAAGCTGGCCAGGTTTTCACCTCTCCCAGTTTTCTCTATGATGGATGGCATCCCCACCCCCACCCCAGTGAAGAAGTACCTCAGTGTGTGGTAGACATCAGGCTTTACTACTCTGTCCATGTGGACACCATTCACGCCAAAACATGGTGCCCTGTACATAATAAGAACTGCCTTTCTCTCCAGGTCTGCTAGGAGCTGGTCACCATAATAGTTCTCATTTTCGACTATGCGGATGTGGTCTATGGCACCGCCCTCTCCCTTGCCAGACTTGACACCCTCTGCAATGCCTTCTGCCGCTTTGCGACCAACTCACCATCTCATACCCATCACTGTTCCTTATACTCTTCATAGCCATCCTCCCTCTCCTCAAGTCACCAGTCCCACAGTGCTTCTTTCATCTCTAAAGACTGGGAGAGGAGATAGGTATGAGGAGAGACTCAAACCAGAGTCCTCCCTCCTCATACTCATCCTCTCTCTTCTCTTCCATCCCACTTCTTTCTACTCCCTATGCTCTAGGGATCCTCATACCTTCTACCTCCCACAAGCTCACTTAGATGGAAATCTGCATTCTCTTACCTCCCTCCCTCTGGAACCAGCTACCTTCCTCCATTTGTCTCTCCACATCCCTTCCCTCAGTCAGGTGCCAGCTAAAACTTCTTCCTTTCCCTTGCTGCTTTCTGCCAATCCTGTAACTGAACCCTTTCTCTGCAATTCTGCCTCCCTCCCTTCTCCACCCTCCCTTACTCTCCCCCCAAACTACATGGTTTTGGCTATTTTGTGTGTAGTTTAATCAGCCTGTTTCCTCGCCCCTCAAGACCAGCTCAGACTCCACTAATTCAAGCGCTAAGCATTTTTTGATCGTGTCCAACTGCACAGCTGATCTGTATGCCAATTTATTTGTCCTCTGTTACAGAATATGCAATGATCTTGCTTTCTTGTTCTGTACTCTACTATTGCACTTTGGCACTGTAACTGCGTCATGACTTGCTGTAATCTTTGTAATTGTGTTCGCATCTTTCCCCCTCCCCCAGGTCCCAGCTGGAAATGAGCATCTGCTCAGTGTGCCTTTCCCAGAAACCAATTTTTAAATCAATAGACAAAGCAAAGAACTGCCGTTCAACATTAAAACTGCAACCAACTGAAAGGAAATCGCAAGGTACAATTCACAGCGGTCTCACCGCACTTGAATGAGCTACACTTATTAATATGATCTACACGAGGCTGAACTTTGGAACCTAAGCCATTACTGATTTTTTATATTCCAACATATGACTGCTATTCCCTCAGGCATATACTTCACTCACTGATGTCCCAGTCACTGAGCAACGAGACAGCGACAGAAAGTCAAACAGAGGGCTAGACAAAGGATGCAATACTGCACATACCTCATCTTTCTGTACATAATGTGATAAATAAAAAGGTTCTATTTTGGAGCACTTTCTGTGGGAAGACATGCTGCTCTGCAGTAAGCACTTTCCAAGAAACGCTGCGCTACCAGGCGAGAACAAAGACAGCACTGTGGGGAGCATGGCCCGAATACTGGTGACATAAATCCTATGGGAAACCGTGCATGATGTGAAATTCCCATTTCCAAAACAGGCATTTACGAAGTAATGTTAATTTATAAACCAGATCATAAAGCATGCTCTGTCAGTGGCAATTCCACTCCGTGTTTCAACCACAATACGATACACAGTTGTCACTGCAAATTTCTAACAATGACCCTTACGCCTCAGAGAGGCCAACTGTGCAGAAAGAAACTAGGCAGATGCTAGCACAGCCACTGGTACTCCTCTTTAGAGGATCAGTAGCAACACGTGTCGTGTCGGGGGGGGAGGGGGGCCAATGTGGTCCCCCTGCACAAAGAAGGTGATAAGGAAAATACAGGAAACTAAGGCAAGTGAACCGGACACCGAGAGTGGGGAAACTTCTGGAGACTTTATAGATAAATGTATGGGCAACCATACACAAGGCTCTGTTTCCATCAAGGAGTTGAGATGACATCACAGACCCTGAGAGCTAAACTTTAGATGCCGCTGATGTTATCTCAACCCCAAGCTGGAAACACATGCCGAGCGGTGTTTTGGTTGCCTATATATATATTTTTAACACAACACTGTTTACTCCTGCCAGCTGACCCAATTCAGCACGACCACACCCTTCCCCCCAAAGCCCCGACAACTGGAATTGCCGGGACTTATCTTATGCCCAGCCAGGAGCGGTGCCTGCAGGGGTCGGCATCATCCTGCCACCAGATTTGATTTTCCCTCCATTTTTTATCCCAGGGGCCCAGGAGTAGGCCATGCATGGCGCATGCGTACTACACGCCCAGTGACATCCCTTCTGCCCACCTGTAGGCTGGCATGTGCATTCTTCTGGCCTGTACTGCACCCTGGCCTCCACCACGGGCAGACAAGAGCAGAGGGATGCCACCTCTCCCCGGAGAGGACAGCTACCTTTCGGTGGCTCCATCCAGCTGCACACCCTCCCCCCGGCCGACCTCTGACAGCGCATACTCATTCCTGAACCCGGGTCGTCGGCATGGCACGAGGTAAGGCATCCAGCGCCTAGCCCTCAGCGCCACTGGGTCAGCGATGGTTGCTCATATATTAATGTATTTATTTATTTATTTTTACAGTACATGGCTTTTATAGTATATTAGTAAATAAAACAGAACTGGCTGTAGTACTAGTAAAAACAAGGAAGATAATTAAGATCAAAAATGCAAAATATGATCAGTAGATCTGTACTTCGGGTGAGAGTGGGGGGGCCTGAGAGCACCAAGAAAAGAGACCGTTGGGACAAACTTAAAGAGGCCTACCAAGTTAAATGAAACCATCCCTGCACCGGTTATATAGGTGCTGTACCTCGTGGGACTGCTTCTAATGTACACGTTGCTTAAAATAATCGGGTTAGTAAAAATGACAACACTCATAAAATGAGAAATACTGGGTCCCAAGATTTCGGTTTCTAGTGCTGCCATGCTCCGCCCAGTTTGCAAATTTATGACGCAATGCTACGGAGAGGTGGCAATGCGCTCCATTATACTGTAGGGTGGCACCTTTTCGATCATTTTTATATATTATAATGGCAATTTGGTGATAAAACATGGGCACTGGCGACTAACGAGGCCCTTGTTAGTCGCACAGTGCCCGTGTTTTATCACCAAATGGCCATTATAATACAAAAAAATCTAAAAGGTGCTGCCCACAGATAATGGAGCACGTCCTGCGTTTTCCCTAGCATCGCATCATAATTTGCAGAGCTGGGCGGAGTATGGCAGCACCAGAAACTGGGAAGTGCTTGGGATCCGGTATTTCTAATTTTACGAGCACTGTAATTTTTTACTAACCCGATTATTTTAAGCAACTTGTACATTAGAAGCAGCCCCACAAGGTACAGTACCTATATATCAGGCGCAGGGGCCAAGGCTGGTAAGTCTCTAAGTGAAAAGCTGCTGCAGTAGAGTAGTGATGTCACTACTATACCACAACTTTTCACGGCTATTGAACTGTGGTACAACAACTTCTGGTGACCTTTGAACAGTCATACAACAAGAAAATATTGTGTGCCTGCCAGCCAGCACAGCGATAGTGCTACCGCTTGTGAGGCCAGCGACACGGGTTCAGGAACGAGCCAGGGGTGATGGAGGGCCAGCCGGGGGAGGATGGCTGAGCGTCCCATGTATGCCCACCTCCTCGGGGGGGGGGGAGAGGGCTCCTGGCCTCTACCGTAATACTGCCACCTGGGTCACCACAGGTGACAGTACAAACCAGTGCCAGCATCAGGTAGGGAGGCGTCATCGCTCTGACGCCAGAGTCACCTGCATGTCCTTAATGATACACGTTGCCGGGGAAAGTGGAAAAAATCCAGACAGCGTAGGATGCCATCCGCCACCCTAACGCAGGCACCGCACCACCAACCATGGCTCTCGCGCCCCCACTGAGGTGCAACTCTGTCTCGGGGAAAGGGGTGGTCCCCGTGCTAGCCCTTCTTAAAGGGGGGGGGTCATCCATGGGGGAAAAAGGAGTGCGGTAAGTCTCCGGGAAGGGGCATAATGGGTCTGGGCGGGGCAGAGGACAGAAGGGGGGCTGGTCAAGAACACGGAGAAGGAGGAAGAATATTAAAAGAAAGGAAACTGTGTCTAGAAATCTATGTACAATAGGGCCTAACCACATTCTAAAGGAGAAAAAGTCACACGGCTAGAGGAAAAAGGGCTTAATGTATTTATTTATTTAGTTTTTGTTGACCGGGTAAGTGCACTAGACAAATCCTGCCTATTTTCAGGCACAACCTGGGGGAGTGGGATACAGATGAATGCCAACTGACCTTGAACCAGATTAAGCTGTTGGTGGTATTTTTAGTGAATGAAGGAAATTTGGCCAGGACACCAGGAAATTCCCTACTCTGCTGGCACTCTGTGCCAGTAGAGGCTGAGACGCCACTTGCACTATGGCAGTAGCTCTGCACTCCTGCAGGAGATGGACGCTAGTGAGGACACTCCGCTAGCCATGTATCTGAGTGTATGCTCGAAAATGCGATTACATGGCCTCAAAATAAATACAGACCTGGAGAAAGCGTCGGATGCACGGAGATGATCGGTTTGCTACCGATTGAAGTCCACTTTTGAGGCATCTACCTTTTCTGTTTTGTCTGGATTCTAAACAATCAGTTCTGCATTCCCTTTTCCTAGGGCCGGACGATTTTCGGCAGAATGCGCTTCCGGTTGCCGGGCGGAAGGTCCCACAGAGCAGGAGCCCGACGCTTACCTAAGACAGTCTCTACCACATCGCAAGTCTTGAAACAACAATTTAAACTAAAACACAGGATTCTACAGAAATTAAAGATTGGTCTGAGGAAGATTCTTTTGAATGCTGGTTGGACACAAAATTCTTCAGGAACTTGGGTGCCTGACCCTACTTGGAAACGGTTTCATATTTTCACCTAAGCATGCCACCACCCTGAACTCAGGTATTGACATTTTATCCACTGCTACTACTGATATTATAGGTGCACAGTACTAGAGGATGCTGAGGCTACTTGTAGCCCCAGTACATCTTTGGAGGGGAGAGAAACGTAAAAGTTTTACTGCAGTAGGTAATGATTTTAAACCTTGCAAGGATTCTGAAAACCTTCCTCGCCCCTATGGCAGACCTGTTCAAACACAAACTGGAACAGGCTCCCAGGAGGAACGCTGTTCGTTTAAAATATAAAGGGGGTTTAAATACTCATCCAGATAGATATTATATTGCCAACACCTTGCTTCGGGGATCTATGTCTTTTTTGCCTTCAGATTTATTTGCACTTATCCATGTTTCAGGGGAGGACTCATTTGATATAAGTTTCAGAATTAACCATAACTTGGAAAGATTTTGGGAAAAATATTCTGTGCTGAAAACCATCCCTTTATGGCTCCCCTTTATAGCTATTCCTCTGACTAGGCCACAAATACGATATATTACTATTATGTTTAGAAACGAAGGAGTAAGTGTCAGTGACATTTACCATTGGTTGCAGAAGTGCTGTGATATTCTTGGGCCTCCTGAGGCTTTATTAGATTTAGAGGGTATCTGGACAGGGGGTTGGGAGTTTAAAGTTAAGCTTTTCCAAGTAAATTCTGATATAATTCATATCCCAAACAGTTTTTTTTTAGGAAAGGACAGGGGGGTATGTTTTTATAGCGGTCAGCCCCGAGCCTGTTATAAATGTGGATCCCTAGACGCATATTAGTAGTTCCTGTGAAGTAATGAAATGTTCTCTTTGTGGGGGTATGGACACTCGATGGATTTATGTCAGAATATTTTCCAATGTAACTTATGTGATGAAAAAGGGCATGCTTTTCATCAATGCCCCTGGGCAAAAAGAAATAGAGCCGAGGGAAGGGATCATGATGATTTAGTGCTACAAGCTCAAGATAAATTGCATGTCCCTGATCCACCAGCATCAACTACACCAAAACCTGTATCTTTAGTGGATACTTCACATCCTGCGTCCACTATTCCCCAGACCTCTGAGTTAGACTGTGTATCTGACAGGCCTATAATGCCCCCCACTTTCGAGACTGTTAAAAACCGAAGAGTTACAAGGTCTTCTTTAAAACCACCAACCCCGTGCCCTGTTCCAACTTATAATATTTTTCTACCCTTACAAGAAGACTTAAGGGATTCAGACTTAGAGTCTGACACATCCCATAGGTCTGAGCAGGTTACAGAAGATGAAGAGAGCAAATCTACAGAATTGATGAAAGACAAGAAAGGAAAAAAGGAAAAAAGGAAAGCAAGTAATAGTTTAAAAGGGGATTTAGCTGAAAATAATACCCTATGGCCTCTTTACGACTGCTATCCTTTAATGTCTGCAGCCTGAAAACATATAGGAAACAAATTTCTATATTTGCTTTTCTTGCAACCCTTCCTGTGGATATTATTTTTATTCAGGAAAGTCGCCTTTCTTCATTAACTGAGGTAGATAATATTAAAAAACGATGGCACTGGGGTCCTTCATTTTGGTCCTTTGGACTGGAACCTGCAGATGGAATTGGCATTCTTTTTAAATCCACCAATATCCACATTTTTCGATTAATAGATGTATGCCCTGGTAGGGCCTTAATTTTGGACGGTTCCATAGGAGACTTTTCTTTCCGTCTCATTAACCTTTATGCCCCACAAACAAAATCTGCCAGGATTGCATTATTTGAGGATATTAAACCATTTCTTTTCACTAGAATGCATGTGATTTGGGGAGGGGACTTTAATTGTACTTTAGATGCCCCTTTATGGGACTACCCAAAAAGAAAATATATTGTGATACTAATGCCTTAAAACAAATTCTTGTAGATTCTAGTATGCAGGATGCTTTCCTGTATTGCACCCTAAGGGGCCTGGTGCCACGATCATCGGTTTATTTATGCCACAAGGATTGATATGTTTTTTTTTTCCAAACACTTGCATCCTATTTTTTGTAAATCTGAACCTTCAGAATTCTCCGGCCATAACATACTTTTTTGTTCGTTCAGTTTACATTCCCTCCCACCTAAAATATTTTCCAAATACAATAGATGGAGATTGAATATGTCCCTTTTTGATATTCCCTCTTTATATTCTCAGACAGACCTTCTTTTTGCATACAGGGAATCTGTTTTCTGTGCTTACCCAGATTTTTTGGATTGGTGGATGGATACAAAACAGGAATTAAAACAGCTTTTTATTTCCTTTGGTAAAACTAGAGCCAATTCTAAATATATACAGTATTTGCTTGCTCGTAATCAGTTATACAAATTGATGTCTTCTTCTTCTGAATATGCCCGTGATTTGCTTCCCCAAATTAAAGCTTTAAAAGAGCAGATGAAAAACTATCAATATGATAGAGCAAAATCTTTAGAACTAGAATTTAAATATGGTACTAAAAATACACCAGCTTCTGACCCCTTTATGGCTTGTAAACAAAGGTTAGAGAGTACCATTACGACAACTAGTTTCACCTACTGGCCTTTTGCTCACCAAAGAGATGGACAAGTTGACTTTAGTTCAAGAACATATTGCAGCTTCCTTTCAGGATAGATATCCCCGTACTCATCTGATCTTTCCAGTTTCACTGCTCCTTTGCTACAATTATCTACTTCAAGGGATTTCATTAATACAACCTATTTCTCCCAGAAGTAGAACAAGCTATAACCCAATTAAGTAAGGGTACTTCACCAGGATGGACGTTATCCCTAACTAATTTTACAAACTTTTTGTCACATAGATTTATTTTCACCAAAGGTATTTAATTCCTTATTATTTTCATCAAAGGCATTCTCTGATTTTAATACCTCACTACTTTTCTTTCTATATAAATCAGGGATAAAACCATATTATTTGAAGGCCTTTGAGTTTGCTAAACAGTGATTATAAAATTCTGACTAAAATTCTTAATAATAGATTATTATCAGTAGCTGAATCTCTTATTCACCCTGCCCAAACATGTGCCATCCTCATCGAGCATTCAGCATAATTTATATCTTTAAGAGATATTTGAACTCAGTAATAAAAGGCAAATGTCTGGATATGTTGTTGTTAGACCAGGCTAAAGCATTTGACAGGGTTAGACATGATTATTTATTTTCTGTACTTTTGAGATATGGTATTCCTAATCCATTTATTAACTGGATATCCACTTTATGTAAAAATGCTTGTTGTATTCCTATGGTTAATGGATATTTTGGTACAGAGATACCTATATCAATTGGGGTACGACAGGGATGTCCTTTGAGCCCACTTTTATATGCTTTTGTTTTGGATCCTGTTATTAGGCAGATTATCTGGGACACGAATATTATTGGATTATCACCTTCCTCTACTCTACCAACTGAAAAGATAACTGCTTATGCAGATGACATCACTTTATTACTTAAAGATATTCCATCCCTATTTAATGCATTACATATTTTTTCCATTTTTGAGGCACTATCTGGAGCTCAGATTAATATGCATAAGAGTTTTATCTTTATATTACAATCTGAACTAAACCCTCCTGAAATTGCAGGTATTCCAGTGGCTTCCTCTCTCATAAGATTCTGGGTATGGTTTGGAGCAGGAAATCTGGCCACCTATAATTGGGAGAAACAATTATACATTGGAGAATTTAAAATACACCGATGGAAAGGGTGGAAATTTTGAAAAAAAAAAAGGGTTGCAATTATAAAAAAATTTTGTTACCGTTTTTTTTTTATATCTAAGTTATGTGTTTCCGCCCCCACCTTCATCTGGAAACGAGATTATTAAGTATTTTTTTTCAGATGTTATGGGGCAATAGACTGAACCCAGTGAGCAGAAATATTACTTATCTCCCCATTAATAAAGGTGGACTAAACATGATCAATCCCATTGTGTTTTATCACTCTTTGTTTTTGTTTAATTCTTTTCTTATATTTGGTCTTCTACTACCATGTCTTGGCAATTTTGGTCTACATCTTTATGGTCCACATATTTGAATAAATGGACACTACTACCCCTAAATTATTATTATCAGATTCTGTGCCCTCTTATGGTATAGTTATTTTAAAAGTTGCAGCAGTGGAAAAATCGTTTCACATTTGCTTACCCTTTCTAGGAAAACCTTTTATAAATTCATTGTATTTGAGGTACAGAAATGTGTTCCTCAATTCCCAGAATGTATACCTTCTAAACAGGTTTTTTCTTAGGAAATTGACAGACTTTAGGATTCCCACATATCTGGGATATTGTATGGCTTTCAATACAGGGTAGGTTAGGGTCCGAGGCAATTTGAAATATAAACCCACTACGGAAAGATTTTGTTTAAGGCCGACCTGTATCAATTATGAAGAAACTATGGTCCATTTTCTTGTCACATGTCCTTTTAGTCAAACATTTTGGCAGGACGCTGTCACATTGGAACCTCCTTTTTAGTTAATATTACTTATCAGACCATAGTTTTGAGTAATTATACTGGGATATGGCAAATACCATAGAAGTACTCTTAATGTGTTTTTGCTTTAATCAATATTATCTTTGGCAGCTCGCTGCCAATTTATTTTTCAGCAACAAACAGTTTTGTCTCGCACTATGTTTGTACAAATTGAAAATGGTTTAACCTCTGTTAAAGCTAGAGATTTGGATAAATTCTCCACTTCTAAAGTTGACCTTTTTGGAAAAATTTATAACAGTATAAAAAGTTGTTCTAATGTGTTTTTTTTTGTATGTCCTTTTTTTTCTTTTTAAATGCTTAAATGTGATTGTTCTCATTCTATGATATCATGCCTGTATTTGTGATTTTTTGTGATGTTATGTTTTCTTCAATAAAACTACCCCTACACTTTTCGATAAGTGCCATGGGATCTTTAACATCCACCTGAACTACTACCAATCCAGGCAGATGGGACCTCGGTTTAACATCTCATCCGAAAGACGGCACCTCAGAAGTGCAGCACCCCTCTCATGTTGCACTACAGTGTCAGTACTGGGATATTAACCCAAGTGCCAGATGTGGGAACTGAACCCACAGCCCTCTGATCTCCCGGCCTCAGAGGCGAGTGTGCTACCTACTGAGCCACTGACACGGACACATGTATGGGGAACCAGCACAGATTCACCAAAAGCTGGTTATGCCAGACTAACTTAATTGACTTAATATAGTAACATGAATGGCA
This sequence comes from Neoceratodus forsteri, assembly GCA_016271365.2. Taxonomy (NCBI): domain Eukaryota; kingdom Metazoa; phylum Chordata; order Ceratodontiformes; family Ceratodontidae; genus Neoceratodus; species Neoceratodus forsteri. Next base: position 41,561,521 of record CM057452.1, on the reverse strand, counting down.
GACACACTATACGTGGATTTTTAGCAAAGCCTCTGTCTTTCTGCCACAGAGACTGGTTAAGAATGTAAACGGATGAAATACCTAGATGGGTCAAAAACTGACCAAGTGATAGACCCCACTGTGACAGGGTGGTCTTAAATGCTCAATTCTCTGAGAAAAGGCAGTGACTAGTGGGGTCCTGTAGGGGCAGTGCTGAGACCATTCCTGTTTATTACATGCATCTGTGACATATAAGAGGATCTGGCGATGGCACGGTGTGTGACTAGATTGTACCACAACGAGTGGACAGTGACCTCAGCTCACGAGTGGCGTGGCAGAGCCACGAGTGAGGTTTCAGAGGTCACTGTCAACGAGTTGCGATACATAGGTACCATACAATGGGACATCATGTGTCCGTTTTATACAATAGGGCTCCTGTTTTTGTTAGTTTTCTTTTTTGGGGTTTAGCGGCATAAGGAGGGGGTGGGGGAAGTGACGTGTACACTGTGTTGATAACCGGCGATGATGATGTGTACACTGTGGTTTATATCTTCACGGTGTACACGTCACAATCTGGTTATCACACTGTGGTTGTGATAGGGATTTTTATGTGATACCCTATCACTTACTAACATTCTAACATACTTAAATGCCAGCAGAATAGGCTTAGCGGTCTTTCGTGTCTGCTCGTTTGGTCAGCTCCGGTCCTGGAAGCGGACCTTGCTGCCCCCGGGCTTCTAGAACCCTTCCCAGTCAAGAAATGGTATCCAGGGCAAGATTAACCTGTTGGCAGTGATACCAAGCTCTGTGAGAGAGTGAAGAAGGGATGAGCATTATGAGACAGAATATGAGGCAAGAGGATTAGTGGTAGAGTATTTTGCAGTTGAAATTGAATGCTAAAACATGCAATGTGATGCACACAAGACGGAAAAATCCAGGAACAGGTTACTATATTGCTGGAATGCCAGCTGGGAACACACGGAAGGAGGAGGAGCAGGACCATGGTGTGGTAATCAGCAACAATCTAAAGTAGGCTGCTCAGAGCAACAGAATGTACAGGAGGAGGGTTAACAGAATACTGGCGTGCACATGGAGAGGGATTACCAGCAGAAGAAGGGCGATACTGCTGTCATACAGATCACTGGTGAGACCGTGTCCAGAGTACTGTGGTTCAGTTCTAGGGCCACACCTAGGGCTAGGAAAATGATCCATGGCCAACAGTGCAACGCGTGTGATGAGAGATCAAAACTTCTCAATATGAATAGAGGACGGCGGGGGAGGGACGCATGATAGAGACTTTCAAGTTCATGGAAGAGTCCAGAGTGGACACAGCAAGTCTGTTCAAATTAAGAAAGTGCCTCCACCAGGAGGCATGTGCTCAACATGGTGGGTGGGTGGGGGTTAAAAAAAAAAAAAAAAAAAAAGGTATTAGGAAGCACTGCCTCACAGAAAGGGTGGTGGATGAATGGGTGGAACAAACCTTCTGACAGGCTGTTGAGGCAGGTGATAGGAAGGATTCCAGAAAAGTGGGGCACACATGACAGTGTTCTCATATATGAAAAGGTGTGGGGGGGTGTGACTGGGGGGGAGGAGGACAGAGACTAGAGCATCTTCAAGTAGGGAATCTTGGGGCAGACTAGACAGGCTGTTCAGGTCTTTGTCTGTCCGTCACAAGTCTCAACTTCCATGAATTTATTTATTTGACAACTGGCTATCGGGAGAGGCACACCAAACCAAGGCTCGTGTCCAGGTACAACCCGGGGGAGGTGAACAGCGGAAGAAACAGCGGCACAATTCATAATAGCTTAACAGTCGAAAGAATATTTGAAAAAAGTTTATACAAATTTAGGCAAAATACAAAAATTGTATGGGCAGAGAATAAACTGCAGCAAAGCTCAATAAGAACACCTGAAAAGTGCATACGCAGGAGTAGCAACACACAATGAAGACACATACGCAGGAGCAGCAACAACACACATACGCAGGAGCAGCAACAACACACAGTGAACACAGGTACGCAGGAGTAGCAACAACACACAATGAACACACGTACGCAGGAGTAGCAACAACACGCAGTGAACACACATACGCAAGAGTAGCAACAACACACAGAGAACACACATACACAGGAGCAGCAACAACACACAGTGAACACACATACGCAGAAGTAGCAACAACACACAGTGAATACACGTACGCAGAAGTAGCAACACACAATGAACACACATACGCAGGAGCAGCAACACCACACAGTGAACACACGTATGCAGGAGTAGCAACACACAATGAACACACATACGCAGGAGTAGCAACACACACAATGAACACACATACGCAGGAGTAGCAACAACACACAGTGAACACACACATACGCAGGAGTAGCAACAACACACAATGAACACATACGCAGGAGTAGCAACAACACACAATGAACACACATACGCAGGAGTAGCAACAACACACAGTGAACACACGTACGCAGGAGTAGCAACACCACACAGTGAACACACGTACGCAGGAGTAGCAACACCACACAGTGAACACACGTACGCAGGAGTAGCAACACCACACAGTGAACACACGTACGCAAGAGTAGCAACACCACACAGTGAACACACGTACGCAGGAGTAGCAGCAACACACAATGAACACACGCACGCAGGAGTAGCAGCAACACACAATGAACACACATACGCAGGAGTAGCAGCACACACAATGAACACATACGCAGGAGTAGCAGCAACACACATACGCAGGAATAGCAACAACACACAATGAACACACATACGCAGGAGTAGCAACAACACACAATGAACACACATACGCAGGAGTAGCAACAACACACAATGAACACACATACGCAGGAGTAGCAACAACACACAATGAACACACATACGCAGGAGTAGCAACAACACACAATGAACACACATACGCAGGAGTAGCAACAACACACAATGAAAATACATACGCAGGAGTAGCAACACCACACAATGAACACACGTACGTAGGAGTAGCAACACCACACAGTGAACACACGTACGCAGGAGTAGCAACACCACAGAGTGAACACACGTACGCAGGAGTAACACCACACAGTGAACACACGTACACAGGAGTAGCAACAGCACACAGTGAACACACATACACAGGAGCAGCAACAACACACAGTGAACATACATACGCAGGAGTAGCAACAACACACAGTGAACACACATACGTAGGAGTAGCAGCAACACACTTACGCAGGAGTAGCAGCAACACACAATGAACACACATACGCAGGAGTAGCAACAACACACAATGAACACACATACGCAGGAGTAGCAACAACACACAATGAACACACATACGCAGGAAACATAGAAACATAGAAACAGACACATAGAATTTGACGGCAGATAAGGACCGCTTGGCCCACCCAGTCTGCCTATTTCCTCACCTACTGGATAAGCTGCAGATCCTAGTTAACCAGCAGCCTATTTCTTCCTACCATCACCCCCAGAACTGCCTTATGACTATCCCATGCATGCTTGAATTCCACCACTGATTTTGACTTCACAACCTCCTGAAGGCGCTCCATGCATCCACAACCTCTCTGTAAAAATACTTCCTTAAATTACCTCTGAGCCGCCTCTCTATTTTCAAATTGTGCCCTCTTGTTCTTGCACACTCTTTTTGAAAGATGCTACCTCTTTGGACTTTGTTGATTCCTTGAGGTACTTGAACGCTTTATCATGTCCCCCTCTCCTTCTTTCCTCGAGGCTATACATATTAAGCTCCTTAAATCTCTCTTCATATGTCTTCCGGTGCAACAACACACAATGAACACACATACGCAGGAGTAACAACAACACACAATGAACACACATACGCAGGAGTAGCAACAGCACACAATGAACACACATACGCAGGAGTAGCAACAGCACACAATGAACACACATACGCAGGAGTAGCAACAACACACAATGAACACACATACGCAGGAGTAGCAACAACACACAATGAACACATATACGCAGGAACAGCAACACCACACAGTGAACAAGAACAATTCTGACAACAGTTGGTTGACCAGTTGGGCAAGTTACTGCCTGACCTCGTGCTGGAGGCAGAAAACTATAGTAGTTGAAGTGAAACCAAGGCAGACCTATGAAATGGCCTATGTTATTCAGAACACCACCACAGAAGCTATTTCAGTTTTATAAACTGGTCAGTTTGAATCGAAAAGGGATACTTAACTGGTCAAGTATTTCTGAGATGGAAAATAAACACTTCCCTCAAGGCCACACCCTACCCTACACCATGTGTTCAATCTGGCTGCACTGAACAGCTGACCACAGCAGTTCCTTCTGTCAAGCTCGCTCTTGCTTGCTAATGACCTCTGACCCCATCAGCTGCTGTGAGAGGAGACGACACGAGCATTTTCCAGCAGTGACTTGAAACTCCCTTTGTTCATTACAGACTGTGCATGCTGTCTCCACAGCACCAGATCAGAAACACTCCTGACAGGACCCATAATCCCCTAGCAACTAAACAAAGTGAAGTGGTAAAGTATTATTTAACTCAGATGGTTATTCACAACATGCAGCAAAGGGTTTTGTATGCACGTATTTATTCATTCATTCATTTATTTATTGTTAACCAGGTAAGGCCTACTAGGCACAAGTGCCTGTTTTCAGAGGTGACCTGGGAGCACTGGGGAAGTTAAGTGACTTGCTCAGTGTCGCACATTTGCAAGTGGAGGCTGTGGGAATCAAACCCAGGTCTGCTGGATGTAACGGCTCATTATTCTAACCTCTAGGCTATACTGCCTAGTTTTACCAGTAAAGTTTTACCAGGAAAGACATACTGAGCTGTAACAGCTCGCCCAGATACATCCTGTCCAAGGAGAATTGTAACAGAACATTGGGGGTACAATTACACAAAAATAAAGAATATAGGTAATATACTGTAGGTCCCACTTTGTGGACCTTCAAAAGAACCTAAAGAACCATTTAATACAGGAATCTCAATGTGTCTGCCATCGCTAGCAACTAGCAAAGGCATCTCTACCATCTGCCCTTCTGCCAAACAGACCTCTCTCTCTCGGACACCCTGCACTTGGGGCTCAACCCCCCCCACCCAGTCTCTCCAGCACTTCTGTGCGCTAACCCCCTCATGTTGCTGACAACTAACATGCTCCCTGTTGGGCACAGTTATTTAGTCTGTTCCTATATGTATCTGACTGTTTACTTATTCCAGCTTTAGTTTTCGCTGTATTTTTTGCATTCCTTATTTAAAGACCAAATGCACCTAAATGTTCTAATTCTATTACCTTGTTTGTCTCAGTCCTCTGTATAATCACCTACTTGTTCTAAATGTACGAACGTGGAACCTATGTAAAGAGCTCTGAGCTCAAATGGTTAATCTGAGATCAGAAATAAATAAAAAAAATAAGCATACAAATTAACAGTTGTGTAAAGGCAATAATACACTACAACGTAATAAAGTACTCAAAGAGAACATAGAAGTTATGAGGATGTAAGTAACGGGGGGGGGTCAAAAAGGGCATTAGGAAATATTACTTCATGGAAAGGGTGGTGGCTGGGAGAACAAAATTCCCGACAAGGTTGTAGAGGCAAAGAAAACAGTGGGATTCAAGAAGAAATGGGATGCATATAAATGAGTTTTCACATGGGATGTGGTTGGGAGACGGGCACTGGGAAGGGGGATGGAGACCAAAGTATCTCCAAGTAGGGAATCTTCAGTATCGAAAGGAAAAGCCAAGGGCAATTAACTTTAAGCAAGGGCCCTTGGAAATGGCAGAATATAAATGAGTGGCAGTGGTTATTATAAGTCATGACATCATTTTTAGCCAATCAGGACTGTTTATTTCTAAACAGTCGAGGTGCCCCTGCGACCATCCTAGCTTTGATTTGCTGATCTCATGACAACAAAGTTGAGAAGGCACTCCTTTCCTCAGGAGATGCAGTAATTGAATGCTGGAACAGGAAAACAAAAGAAATTCCACCCTTGATTTTCTGAATTACAAAATGACTTCCTCCTATATTTTTAGGTGGTTTATGGAACATTTTGCTCCATACACACACACATGTAGGAGTCGAGCGCCTTACTGAGCAGGACACTACACATCTCATTAGTTGTAGATTTTCCATAAACATTTTGGTTGAGTGTTGAAGTTACTGTTACTACAGGATGTCAAAATACAAATGAATTTAATACAATTATTGCTTCAGAGCAATTAGAAACTGGTATTCAGATCGCTGCCACTCTCCAGCCCAATCAGTAGGCCATTACCCAGTATGCAGAAATACCTTCACAGTGTAAACAACTACATAATTACTGGCTTATCATTTTTTTTTTTTTGCATCATCTTTTATTTTCATTATTCCAGAAATATTACATTTACACTGCAATCACAACTTAAACGATTCATTCTATACCTATAAAATACAATTTAGTAGATCAGAGACCTGTAGGAGGACAGCGCAAAAGCAAATAGGATGCTGGGATGCACTGCTAGGGGATTACTCCAGAAAGGCGGAAGTGATCCTTCCTCTGTATAACTGCTTGGTTAGGCCCACACCTTGAAGTGTGTGTGCAGTTTTAGAGACTACATTAAGAGGACTTTGCACTCTTGGAGCAGGTCCAAAGGAGGGCAACCAAAATGATCTGGGGCCTGGGGAGAGGACCTACAAGGAGAGGCTCAAGGAGCTTAACATGTACACCCTGGAGGACAGGAGGGACAGAAGGACATGACAGAGGTCTTCAAGTACATAAAAGGGATTAATAAGGGGGACCCAGTCAGGATGCTCCAAAAGAAGGAGGTGGGGTCAGCGAGAGGACATGAGTGTATGTTGGAAGGGGGCAGACTCGTTGGGGGGGGAGGTGTTATTTCACTGAGAGGGTGGTGGAACCATGGAATGCGCTGCCCAGGGGGCTGGTGGAGGCAGAGACTGTGGAGGGGTTGGGACAGGTACAGGGGGAGGGTAAAACTGATGAGGTCCAATACAGGGGCAACATCTGGGACTGGGGACAGTGTAACCTAAGTGGGGGGGAGACAGTGAAATCGGCCCCCAGTGTGGGTGCTCACTGTGACGTAGACAGCCAGTTCTGAGTGCTGTATTATATATTTTTTTTTTAATAAAAATGTATTACTGTCTCTGCTGAAAATTCAAATGCTCCAGGAATGACCTTTCTCATCCCCCAGATTTTAGCTGACAGATGCAGGCCAAGAGAACTGCTGACAGCATTGTATCACACTCAGTCTTTTTAGAGACACTGTGTTACTGGAAGACTTTTATTAAGGATCCTGTTTCTCTGAGCTAATTACAGAATTTTACAGAAGTTAATTTTGTTAAGAGAGAAATCATAAACTAGGTTTATGACGTTAAAATAAGGGAAGCTAGGATGTTACATAGAGGTGTAAGGTTGCAAATGACCCTATGAAGCCTCTGTGAAGAGGGTACAGCATAAGATCAAAAGAGGTGTCACTGAAACTGGAGTTATGCGAAGGTTGCAGAATTAATACATCCCGTATAGCTGTATAGATTAATAAAATTACATCCTGTGGTTGTATAAAAATATAAATATAAAAATATATTTTTACTAGATATTTGACCAGAGGAGGGGCTGGATGACTTCACCAAAAAGGGGTTGGCCAATACTGCTTGAAAAGATTATTCTCTTTCACTATAGAGATGCATTTGTATCTGACACTGACTAAGGAAACATCTGAGCACAGAAAACAGGTATTTAGAAAGCTAGACAAAATCTAAATATAGTTGTAGGAATTGCACTGTTCTAAATCTTGTTTTGTTTAAAGATATGTATGTCTTGTGTTATAAGAGTTCTGTATTGTATGTCTGACATATTATTATATATTTTAGTAAAACTCTGATTTTAGAGCAAACCTGGCCTTGTCTTGAATTGCTTCTTTTGCTAAGAAATATTTATGGTTCAGCAGACATAAGCTTGTATGGTGGTACCAAACTGGAAACAGAAGCATTTTAAATCTGAGGTCTTTGTTAAGTTTTAAGGGTTCATCTCATCCTGGTTAGGTGCCTCAGAGCAAAGATATCTGGCCCTCCAAGACAGATATATCTGAGCCTGTGCATTGGGTATGCTAGCAAGAGGTTACAGTTTGAATCCCTCCAGAACTGAGACCAAAGGTCGGTCTGAACTCACAAAACATATAACAGGGTTACTTTGTCTGTTACACTGTTCACAAGACTGCACTCAGAGGTTGGCACTTTGGGAGTAGAGGCCTGACCTGCTGAGTGAATCTGTGACACTGACAATCGAAGCAGACTCGAAAGACCACAAGGCCTCCTCTGCTGGCATTTTAGTATGTTAGATAATAAGCCAAGGTAGTGTCCAAGAGCATACCATTGGGCTTTGTTAGAAGAAGCAGTCAGTTATAAGCATAACAATTTATATAGCAGAGTTCCTTAGTTCTTCAGACTAGAAGGGTGTGTAGTCTGTAGATCCTTGCCAAGATCCAATCTTAGACTTCTAGCCTAATACATCATCAGGCCCAATTTGATTAAAGAATAATTACAATCCTTAGCTAAAAGAAAACACATTTAAATGTCTGTCAAACTCTAACCCCCGTTAGTAACATATATTTAACTAAGTAAATCTCATAATAAGATACAATCATAGTAACAATAAATTTGTTCATTATGCTACAATTTATGTGGTTTACTCCAACTTTATCATCAACCTTATCTCAAGTCATTAAACATTTTCTATTCCCATTTCCCATTACTCTCCTTTATCGCCTCCCCATGCCTCTTTTCCAGCCTTTTACCATTATATTTTCCCAAGGCCATTTTAATCTGCTTTGTTGTCCTCTCATTTCACAGAGTTATATAACTATCTTATCCCAGCTCCATTGCTGTTTTCTGCCCCACTGCTCCTTCCCTCAGTAAGAGCCTCACTGATTGTCAGGGCATTCAAAAAGCAGCTCCAAGCATCTAAAAACTTTTCTTCCCCATCTTTCAAAATATAAGTCAGCCTGTCAACTGCTAAGACCTGAATAGCACACCTTTTCCATTGTTCATAGGTAGGAGTTGAACTGGTCACCCACAAGTTCTGAATACCCTGGCGTGCCACCACCAACAGTACTCTAATTCATCTGGGGTATAACGTCCATTCTTCCGCCTCTGCATCCTCCACTCCAAAAAGCAAAGCGAGTGGGGATATGTGAATTTGTATGCCTCCCACAGTAGATAACTCTGAATATTCTTAGCCAGTATGATTCCAAGCCTGGGGCATTCAAAAATATGGAAACAATTGCACCTTGTATTGCTCCACATCGCCACAATTTGGAGGTATAGCCAACGAGAATTTATGCACTTCATTAGGACATACATAGCCTATGGAGGAATTAATTTATATTGCATCTCTTTATACCGGTTACATACTAAGAGGCCCATGTGCAGCTTTAGAAGGTGTATCCCAATTAGCAACAGAGATACGAGACCCAAGGTCCTTTTCCCAGCAAGCCTAAACCTTCGTAGTATTATTATTAGGGAAGCATGTTCTATCTAATTTTACACCCCGCCCTCTTAGGCTCTCTCTCATTCTTCCCTGCATTTAATATCCCTCTTTCAACCTCTTACTGGTGATCATTTCTAATATCTGGATAACCAGATCTTAAAATCGTATTACAACCGCCTAGTTGTTATTTTGCATTACAACCAGGTGGTTGTAATCATCAGCTGTCAATCACTCGCACTCACACAGATGCGAGCGCTACCAAAACAACAGTCTTTCATTTCCTTAAACATGTGAACCCACACTGATTAAAAATGATCACCAGTAATTATAAAAAAAAAAAATAATATATGGGTGAGTATGTGTAGAACCAGATTTTTACACACACCCTCGGTGTAGGATGCTTTTATAAACCCCTTGAACTTTGCTCTCGGGATTTACGTAGCATCCCATGCCTCGGGTATGTGTAAAATTCTGGTTACACACACCCACCCATGTATTTATTTTTTTTATATATACATATATATACACATATATACACACATATATATATATATATAAAAAACTCAGCTACTGTAGATAACACCATGATGAAAACTCCATCTCAGATATCGAAGGCTACTATAAAACACAAACAGTTACTCTAGCAGGGGTCGGCGTTGGCACTGGCCCACTAGTCAAATGCTGGTAGACTTTGTAACAGGCTATTATAGAGTGAGGGAGCACTCTCAGCCACTTGGGATTGCTCCTTTCCTCTGCACAAGACACTCTTATTTTGTGAAGAGTGTCTCACGTACAAGTTGCCCTGAAAACGGGCATGTTTGGGTAACTTTTAATTTAGTATTATTGATGGCACTTTCGATCAATAATATATTAATATAAGCACTGGGACCTCATTACGGCTGTAAGGGTGGTCTCACATTCTTAGGGGCATCAGAACTGCTCCCCTTGGTTTGCGGGTCTCATATCCTAAGAATGCATGAAAGACCACACCACAGCCATAAAAGTGGTTTCTGAGCAGTATTAACATACAGTAACATTGTTCTTTATGAGCTCTGCTGGCTTGTATTGGGGAAGATAATATTTCAAGTAAGTACAATAAAATGAGCCAATAGAAATGTCCGTGGGCCCTGTATATTGTCAACTTTTGGTGGCTGTCCTGGGTAACCTTTTCATGTAGTTCTTCTCCTGACAACATCTACGTAGCAGGCGCAAGTGCTGACGAAGTTCCACTATACGCAGTTTCTGCCACAAACTAACATTTTTTTTTCTCCCATTATCTGTCTTCCTTCCATCCCCGCCAATCCACATTTTGCCAGCTGCCCTGTTACCCCAACTTCTCCCTGAATTACCACACATTTGTTCCCTCAGGGCATACCGTCCAGAAGGGGGTAAAAGTCGTAAGTTGGTCCTCACATCCAGCAAAGCACGGATCTGGTCAGTGGTGGTGCAGCCTAGATGGGGGAGCCTGTGAGTGACCAGAAACATTCTGTCAGCCAGAGATACTTCCACCTAGTTTTCTCTCATTCCCAGAGGTTGGCTCACATACAGTGGTGTGGGCATGTGTTGTAAAAATGCCTCATGCATTCGAACCCCTGTGCCTGGTCTGAGAGGTGGCCATGTTGCACCACCTCACTTCCACAAGGTGTCAGCCAAGCAGCAGTATGCACTGTCACCCTGTCCCAAAGGGTAGAGAAACATAAAACGTAGAAATTGATGGCAAATAAGGACCACTAGGCCCATCCAGTCTGCCCATTTTCTCTCTCCTACAGAAACTGCAGACCCTACTTGATCTCTGGCTTTACCGCCTCTTTCCCATTGCTAGGGTTCACCTATGCCTGTCCCATGCATGCTTGAATTCCCCATTTGTGTATCTCATCACCTCTGCTGGGAGTCTATTCCATGGATCCACCACCCTTTCCATGAAGAAATACTTCTCATGCTACCCTTAGTCTACCCCTTCCAACCTCATGTCATGCCTCCTCATTCCTGGACATCTCCTTTTCTAAAAGATGCTACCCTCAGTACCCCATTTATGCCTTTTAGATATTTGTAGGTTTCTGTCATATCTCCCCTGTCTCTCCTTTCCTCCAGAGTATACATACTGAGGTCTCCAGTCCCTCCTCGTGATGACTTTAGGTGCAGGCCTCTGCACCATCTTTGTTGTCCTTCCTTGAACTGCCTCACTGTCTACATCCTTACAGAGATGCGGCCAAAACTGGACACCATATTCCAAATGAGGCCTCACTAATGATCTGTACAGTGGCATTACCACCCTCCTTCCTTCTGGTGATACCTCCCTATGCACCCCAGCATTCCACTGACTCTCCCCACAGCCTTGATACATTGTTTGGCCACCTTCAGGTCATCAAATATTATTACCCCAAATCCCTTTCCTGTTTGGTGACCACTAATTCGTTCCCCCATCATATAATCTTCCCTGGGTTCTTTCTAAAATGCATGATTTTGCACTTATTCGCATTGAATCTCAGCTGCCACACTCTAGACCATTCCTCCAGTTTACCCAAGTCCCTCCTTATTTTTTCCACCCCCGCAAGAGTGTCCACCCTGTTGCATATCTTGGTGTCATCCACAAAGAGGCACACCTTCCCCTCCAGCCCCTCTGCAATGTCACTTATGAAGACATTACACAGGACTGGCCCCAGGACTTTTCCCTGTGGCACCCCGCTGGTCACCCTCCTTTCCTCAGATCGAGCACCATTTACCACGACCCTCTGTCTTCTATCACTCAACCAGTTCCTAACTCCCTAAACCATGGAGCGAGATGGTCAGGATAATGTGCTGGACTTCAACTGGCTGATTGAGCTGTACCATGCTAGTCGCAGTACACGTGCAGTTATAGATCACGTGATGTTGCTTCCATCGCAGGATCATGGGAATGATCTGTATTCGGAATTTCAGACCTGTACACAGAATGTGATGGCCTGAAGTCAATCACCTACGTCTTTTACGTGTCTTAACACTTTATCTTATGAGGCCATTTTGGGTTGGGTCAGGCAATGGATAGTTCCGATGCCATATGGCGCTACCAGTAAGAATGGGAGAGCTGTCTGTGGACACCCAATCATCTGTCCCCCTCCCATTCCAGAACCTGGGTCACTGGCGCGGTAGGTGGTGTGGCACCAATACCACAGCCCACCACACCACTAGGCTGAACTTTTGTTTGTTTTTTAACATGCCACCCCATTCACTGTGCAACCGTGTCATGCTACCTGCTACTATCCAACCTTTACAAATGATTTCCAACCAGCTCCATGGTGCAGAGCAATGGGTGTTCGCTCAGCACACTGGTAATCTGGGTTGCGCCTGAACCGGTCAACAGGAGCAGAGTCCAGAAGGAGGGAGTTTAAAGCATCCTGTGGATGCTTCCCTCCCAGGGGAGGGTGTCGGTCTCAGGTTGCTGTTAGGCGGCTCTGGTGTGCGGTTTGTAGTGGCGTTCTTGGCGGTGTGCAGCCTCGACATACCGCTGAATGCCCCGCCTCCAGGATGCTGCCACAGCCAGACTACTATGTAGGAGCTGGGTGGGTTGGGAAGAAAGCGGAAAATAATGACCGCTTGGTTGAATGGATGATGGTGGTCGGTCCCTCCCCACTCGCCACACAGCCCAGAAGTGTCTGAGCCGATCCCCCATTGTGTACACGCACCTGATGTCGAAGGAATGCCCTACGGGCAAAATTCTCTCCTGGGGAGGGGGCCCTCCCAAAAGGGATACATCAGGTCAACCAGGGCCACAGCACAGGGACGGCAAGAATGGAGATGGGGTCAAAGGTGGGTTGGGAAGTCACAGGCGGCTCAAGGAGTGGCTGCCCAGGGACGGGGAGCATAAAGAAATAAAGTAAAAACATATATATATATATATTTATACAATAGAGTGAGCTATATTTTTCACTGATAAAAGCATGTATTACTACCACAGTGAGATAAATGCAAGCCCAGGCTAACACGGTGATGATAAATGCTGTTTATACATACTGTGCTTACCTCACCAACATTTATTCTCACTGTGGTGATGTCACAGACAAGCCCATTAACTCTCCCTCAGTGCTGCAACTTGTTTCAGTGCATTAAAACACATGAAATTCACCTGTCTTTCAAGTACCTGAAGCCCCAACAACAGGTTTACTGCATTCAGTCTCTCAAGCCCTGTCCACACTACACCGCCCTGGCCCGGTAACTGATGCAATCCATTACAGCTGGGGAGCGGTGCAGTGTGTCCACATTGCGGCGGTGTCCGTTATGGGACCGGTACCGCCCGGTCCACACTAGAGAGTGCCGGGCGGCGTTATGGCACCTGTTCCCAGGATGCAGCTTCGCGCTGCACTCACAGGCCATGCAGGGGACCGTTACCCGCGCGTCACACTTTTGCCCGGTAGCGTTACCGGCGTAGCAGTTTCATAACCGTTGTTGAAACCACCTCATATGTGGTTTCAACAACGGTTATGAAAACGCCTTCTGTAACGTTACAGGTGTAAACGCAAACCGTTGCGGTAACGGTTTGGGCACTCTAATGTTACAGAGGCGTAGTGTGGACAGTGTCTCAGACACTCACATGCTGAGAAGATCTCTAAAGTTCTACTGAAGAAAAAAAAAAAAAAGAAAGAGCACTGACTGCTACACATCAAACCACGCAGATTCAAAGCAGCAAACATACTTTGATACAGCTAAACTAAAACTGGAAAATAAATAAATTCTCCTTACAGAAGAAAACAAAACCAATGACTGTGGAAGAAGTTTTTCTATCTTGCACACAGTTTGAAAGCAACACAGAACCACTTTAGAAAAGCCTATTGTATAAATCGCACACATGATGTGCAGATTGTATGATATGTGAAATATCTTCACTTGTGAACAGTGACCTCTGGATACTCTCACTCGTGTCCTTGGTACTTGTGAGTATCCAAAGGTCACTGTTCACTCATGAAGATATTTCAAATATCACACTCCTGCTCATCATGTATCATATATATATGGGATACATGATGGGCACAAGTGGAATATGGAAAATATTTTTCACTCCTGCAGAGTGAGCCTGGATATTTCACGAGTGCCGAAGGCACGAGTGGAATACACAGTGCTCATGAGGCATGAGTGAAAATATTGTTCATATTCCACGATGTGCACATCATGTGTCCTATTTATACAATGGGGCCTCACTGTTGCAAAATGTACAATTTGCGCGGCTTGTGCGGGGTTAGCACGGGTTAGTGCTATTGTATATTTGTCAATATTCTCACAGTGGTAATGTCATCACTGTGGTTATTCAACAGCAGTGAGAATAACACATTATGTCACTCAGTTATCCCTCACCCCTATTGTATAAATATAGATATATATTTAATATACACACACACACATATATATTATACATATATATATATATATATATATATATATATATATACATACACACATATATATATATATATATATATATTATATATAATAAACTATGGGAAAGTGTGTGATATGAGAATTTAATGCATCTGACGGTGGGATGCCACGTGAACTCGAGACACAGCCGAGAGGGTTTATCAAACTATTGGAGACTGTGATTTGGAGCCCAGTTTTGAGTGCTGCAGGTGGTGCCGTCATGCCGCATGTCGCCAAGGCGTGAACAGCGGATAAACCAGATGTTTTTTTGTGTGATTTTTTTTTTTAAATAAAGAATGTCAAGGCAGGATTGACCCGATGGAGAATCAGACAATGTGGGGCTCCTCGTTAGCGGAGAAACAGAGCCACCATGATTTAGAAACTGTTTAGCTCACCCACATGAGGAGCAGAGCCAATGGCGAAGCACTCCAGCTTGAGTGACAGAGACGTGTTTGCTGTAATAACCTCATGGTTATTACAGCGTGATATCAACTAGCTGAGCACATTAAAAATTGCTCACAAGTTATTATAATAATAATTTCTACCCACCCTGCCACCTTCTGAACCCCTCTCTCTTCTCCCCAGTCCCAGTAAAATTTTTATAAGAGAAGTAGCAAATAGTATAATAAATCCTTCCTCCCCACCCAGGCCAAGTCAGTAACCACCCCCAAGACACCTGACCCCCGAAATCAAGTGTCAGCCTCTTTAGTACGCCTCCGCCAGCGGCGGTCGGCAACCGCCCAGCCACCTCCAGGGACCAGAAAACCAGGAGGGACAGCCAGGAAGGTACGGAAAGTCAAGAAATCAATCGGAAGTGAGCCCCGCGGCCTCACAGCCGATTGGTCCCCTTGCTCCATTCACTTGCATTGCTTGATTTTCACTGCAAAAGCTGTTTTTTGGGTTATGATCAATTTGTTAAATTCTGCTAAAAAGAGCTGTATTCATGAAATAGTGAAATCCTTGGGGCTTTGTAAAGTGTAACTGTGGTTAAGTGATTACAGCCTCTTGTTGTTACCTTAAAGTGGGCCAGGCGCTACGGCGCCCCAGCCATCCCACAGCCTTTTGTGGTGTTAATTTAGTCCTGGCTCCAGCAGAAACGCTTGTTCCTGCTAAAATATTTACTTCTGTGCCATCCTCCATTTCTCCCCAGTCGAGCTCCCTGTTGGAAGCCCTTGTTTGAGAGTCGGGCTGCCCGCCATGGCAATCGGCAACCGCTTAGCCGCCCAGGGACCAGAAACTGAGGGGATAGCCAGGAAGGTACAGGAAAGTCCGCAAAATTTATGCCCACCTGCCCTTCCCCTCCTTGATGTTATTTTTATAGGCATCTTCCTGCCAAATTACAATTCTACTCTCAGCCAGGCTATCCAGTAATCTGTCTCCATTGCCACTGCTGTATTGCCAAATCAGCATCCCTTCCTTACTGTTCTCTCTATAACTACACTGTCGATTCTTAGCTCGATTTAATCATCAACCTTGCTTTCATGATGGGGGATCCCTTTGGATACTCCTGGCTCTGTTTTTCATGGTGTTCAGGAGAAAGATATCCTCCTTGTCACTGTCATATTGAAAAGTGCTACCACTTTCCTAGTCTCTATTTCACCATTATTAAGAAGGATCGATCCTCATCTATGCCCTACCTATGCCACAACACAACCAGTGGGGCAACCTCCATGTAGGGACGCAAATTGTTCTATCAACATATCGCTCGGTGCTCCATTATTGGTATACAGTTCCCCGTTCCTGACCACCAGATTGCTATTTAGTGAGTTAGCACAAACCCATAACCCTGACTGGCATATTCTCAAAACAGAGGCCCTGAATAGAAAAAGGAGGACCAAAGATAGTCTCCTCATTTTATCTCTTGAAGCCCTTATGAAACTCTTAATTTTTTTCTTGATCTCGTTGGAAATGTGAAATTAACCCAGGACTTCAGAGCGCATTACCTCACCAGCAGATTTAGCCTCGACCAAAGGACTAAGCTTTCTACATATCAATGCCTGCAGCCTGCTAAAAAAGCTCATGATGATACAATCCTGGGTTGCCCATACTTTGCCAGACTTTCTTGTGGTGTCGGAGACATGGCTCAGACCCGCCACAGCAGACAGAGACATAATCTTACCAAATTATCAAATATTCAGAGTGGATCGCCAGACAAGGGGCGGGGGAGTTGCTATATATGTAAAATCCAATATATCTGTAACTTGCTTAGATGCAACATCTATGCCCAAAGAATTCGAATGTCTATCCCTCAAAGTGGCTCCCTCCAACACTGCAGCATTTCAGCTAGTTGGCTGCTACAGGCCCCCTTCAGCGGATCATAAGCTTCTAACCCACCTGGGGAATCTAATCAAGATGGGTACTGAAGAGACCATAATCCTAGGTGATCTAAACCTAAATTGGCTATCCAAGGCTGCAGCACCTTTAGTATCATTCTATGATACATATGGGTGTTTTCACAACTTATAAATGAACCAACTAGGAACAACAAAAAGAATCTGAGCAACAGCACATTACTTGACATCATGCTGGTGAATAAACCCAACCTCTTCATGCACGCTGGAGTGCATTTCAGTGATATAAGTGACCACTGCCTTATTGCTGGAATAAGATAATCCGGCAAACTAACACCCCCAGCTAAATTCCTACTGAGGAGATCCAAGAAAAAATTTCAATACTGAGGCATATCTTCATGATCTAAATCACTCTACAAGATGGCAAGAGTTCTACCTAGCAGACTCTGTGGAAAAAGCACATCAGGTGTTAAATAGCATAATACTAGGTGCCCTTAACACTCATGCATCAATTACTAGAGTTCGAATTAAAAACAAAACTTGTAGTTGGTTTTCATCTGACCTTAAATCAGCCCTGCTTGAGAGAGATAAGTTTTGGAAAAAGGCAAGGAAGACTAAGAACCCAAATGACTGGATGATATTTAAGAAAGCCAGAAACAGCTGTACCAGGAAAGTACGGGATGCAAAGGCTGCCTACTACATGGCTGAACTAGACTCCTCGTACTAACAATCCTGCCAGGTTCTGGAGCACCATTAAGGCATAACAGGACAAGATCCTAGCACTACACTACCAGCTCAAATGCACCACAACAAGGTAACAATTTCAGACAGAATGGAAATACTGGATGCATTCAATAATCATTTACAACTGCTGGCCTTGCATTTGATACCTCTCCAGCCAATCTGCTACGTGCTCAGTTAAGCTCCCAGTACACAGGAACTAGGTTAACTGAATCCTCCTCCTCCTTCAAACCGATTTTGTTGAAACAAGTGGAGGATCTAATCTCGCAGATGGATATCAAAAAGTGCAGTGCAGACTCCCTTGACCCCTACTTTCTAAAGATTGCAATGCATGCACTCGCAGTTCCTTTAACACACCTTTTAACCTGCCTTTAATATCTGGTTCTATTCCTGCAACTTGAAAACAGCCCAAGTTTTCCCTCTACTGAAATCAGGGGACCCCATGGACCTTAACAACTATAGGCCAATCTCTGTCCTTCCAGTGCTATCTAAGCTGCTAGAAAAACTAGTGAGCATCCAATTAAGAGAATATCTTGAAGAATCTAATCTCTTAAATCCAGCAAAATCTGGGTTTAGATCTAAGCATAGTACTATTTCTGCACTGGCTAAAGTTACAAACGATTGGCAAACCGAACTGGATAAAAAGAATAGTGTTTGTGCTGTATTCCTTGATCTAAGCAAGGCGTTTGATACGGTGGACCATGAACTGCTACTCTCTTCCTTGCATTCCATAGGTCTGGATCCATCCTCCCTTACATGGTTCAGGTGTTACCTCACGGGAAGGACACAGCAAGTGAAAGCTGAAGGAGACCTATCTCCACTAAAACCACTTCTAAGAGGAGTTCCACAAGGATCTATTCTGGACCCTATCCTTTTTGCCATTTATATTAATAATATTGATTCAAATCTTACCAAAGCCACTGTACACTTGTTTGCAGATGACACTGTTTTATATGTCAGCAACCCATCGCCTGCTACAGCTTGTGAAGTTCTACAAGCCGAATTCTTTATACTACAACATCAACTATTGGAAAAAAAGCTTCTTTTAAATGCAAAGAAAACAAAAGCAATGTTTTCTCCACCCAAAGCCATACAAGTCCCTCATCACTAAGCGATCTCCCCAGCTATCCACTATCCTTGGTGAAAGCCTTGATTATGTAGAAAATTCAAGTAGTTAGGGGTGTGGATAGATAGCAGACTTGACTACTCAGTTCACATTGAAGAACTTCTAAAAAAGCTTCGCCAGAGGCTTGGTCTATTTTCAGAATAAGGCACTTTCTAAACAGAGACTCCAAGAAGAGGTTGGTCCAGGCCACATTTCTCTCAGTAATTGACTATGCAGATTTCCTTTATAGTCACTGCCCTATCTCCTACCTAAGCAAATTGATACACTATACAAAGAGCTCTGAGATCCATAACAGATCTACCATTTAACACTCACCATTGCTCTCTATGCTGCAGTCGGATGGACATCTCTACATCTCAGAAGAAACAGAAATGCTGCAGTATGGACATACAGAGTTTTGACTAAGATGCTTCCAAACTATATATTAGGCTGCTTCGCACAGGCCACAGCTAGTACCTATGCCCTAAGAAGCCACAACTTCATCATGCTCAAAGTGCCTAAAGTCAACACCCGGCATGGGAGATCTGCTATCAGCTATACTCTAGCTATATCATGGAATACGATACAGAAGACCCTGAAGCTGATCAATCTTGTATCATTAGCATCCTTGAAGCATCTATATCTAAGTCTCTTCCCAGAAAAATGCAATTGCTTCCACAAGTTCTAGTTTATTCGTAGTCCTATCCTTCCCCCTCTCAGGCAGCCATCATTTATTTATTTAGCTTTTGTTGACCGGGTAAGTGCACTAGACAAATCCTGCCTATTTTCAGGCACGACCCGGGGAAGGGGAATACAGATGAATGCCAACTGACCTTGAACCAGATTAAGCTGTTGGTGGTATTTTTAGTGAATGAGGGAAATTTGGCCAGGACACCGAGGAAATTCCCCTACTCTTTTCGATAAGTGCCATGGGATCTTTAACATCCACCTGAACTACCACCAATCCAGGCAGATGGGACCTCGGTTTAACGTCTCATCTGAAAGATGGCACCTCAGAAATGCAGCACCCCTCTCATGCTGCATTACAGTGTCAGTACTGGGATATTAACCCAAGTGCCAGATGTGGGAACTGAACCCACAGCCCTCTGATCTCCCGGCCTCAGAGGAGAGTGTGCTACCTACTGAGCCACTGACATTGCCAACATAACATGGCAATTCACTTCCCTATAACTTATCTCCACAGATATCTCACCCCCTGGCTATAATCTTCTCCCATTAATTCCAGGCCCCTACCTTAGCCCGTATCAATGCCATACACCTCCTAGTACTAGCCCCAGCCCCTGTTCTAGTCACTGCATCTTTCCTACCATGTCACTTATCACAGTCTATGACCACCATCTTTCAGTCATCCAATCACTGTTTCTCTTTGTCCACCTGACTTCCCTTGGATCACTGGAATTTGGGTGCCTCATGTTGAATGGATGTCATGTTTACTGCCAATGTTGATATGTATATACTGGATTACCTAGTGTGCATTTCATATGTTCCTACCATATCCTGTTATGTTTTAAACAACTTCTGTCCTTGATTACTGTATATAAGTGTTTTAAATATACCTGTACATGTACCAGTTATTGAACCTTGACCTTATCAGGTCCATCTTGCAAATGAGCTGTGCTCAATGATGTTCGCCTGAATAAATAAAGATTTGATTGATTGAGTACCCCCACACCCCCAAGCTTCCCAATATTTAAGGATATCAACGCCTAGAGCTACAAATACAGAAAACTGTCCCTCGGACGAGCGACTGTGCGCACTCCAGTGCCCTGAAATACATGACGTCTCCTATAGCAACATCTGATTCGTTGCTTGTCAGCGTTCAGGGAATTCTCCAGGGAGGAAGGGTTATGCTTCCTGCTACAATACCACCGCCTGGTGGAACATAAGTGGCAGTACAGCTGGGAGAACACAACACATAAGGGTAGAGAGAGCACATGGATGATAGCTGGTCACCCAATGGTGTTATGTGGCACTCTAGGGAGGGTTTAAAAGAAGGAAAATAAATGTGGCTGGGAGAAAGATGTTCTGCGTGTCTCCACCCATGTTGATAGATTCCACCCAGTCACTCCTAGAGGTGCCCGTGAGTGCTCCCTCAGGCAACTGGATGTAGTGGAAGATGAAGAATTTCATTTATTAGGGAAATACCAATTAATTTACAACGGCAGGATAGTCTAGAGGTCAGACTAACAAGTTGTGATTGAGCTTGGTATGTCCAGCAGACCTGGGTTTGATTCCCACAACCTCCACTTGCATATTGTGCGACTCTGGGCAACCACAACCTCACCAGTGCTCCCGGGTCGCTCCCGAAAACAGATACTTGTGCCTGGTGGGCCTGTGGTCCTTACCAGATTAGCAAAAAATAACAAAAACAATGGTGACTCTTAACATGTAGGTATGAGGTACCCTATACCCCAGGAGTCTGCCATAATGTGGGTGTCTGGATCTGGTGGCAAAGTGATGGTGGTGGCTGCCAGGGATGAGGGCATCTGAGGGAGATGGCTCACATGGTGAAGAGAGGTGCCTTGGGGTCCCATGAGTTTTGGTAGAGCAAATTTCAGTGAACGGACTGTGGTAACCAGCAGTAGTGGACTTAAATATCAGTTATTGGGCCCTGGGAAGTTTGGGGAAAAAAAAAAAAAAAAAAACCTCCCAGCAGTGAACCAAGAAATGGTTGAGGATGAATACATCAAAGATTAAGTTTAGAACCTGTAAGCCTGAATTAACAGAACAGAGTATGCATGAACATCTGTCTCTCTTGCACACCGATCACACTGCTTGCCAGTCAGAATAACAGTACTGAAGCTGTACCACTTAACACAGGGCTAAGCCCCCTAGACAAACCCCAGTGTGGATGCCAAACCTACAGCAGTTAAGTTTTTTTTCTGATCAGTGCTTTATCCCTTTATTGCCCCCGATCTGCCCCCATCGGAACTGTCCCCACAGCACCATCACCCAGCTTCCTGAGATTTGCCTCATGTTCTGCTGTCCTCCGCCACAGGATCTGGGGTGCCTAGTTGCTGGTGGGGGCTCTATGGGGACTGGTCTGGGGACAGTCTCCATCAATTTCCTCCCTGGGCCAACAGCACTGACACACTGTATGAGCTCCACCTCCCGCTGTCAAGTGGCCAGGATCCTTTCCCTTGTGGCCCCTGCTGCCACCCCGATTTCTGCAGGTGGCAGCTGCGGAGCAAGAACACATTTACCTGCTCTCAAGGGAGGAGAGCTGTCCCTGGATGCTACGGAAGATGATTTTCAGTCTTCAGCCAGAAACACAAAAGAACAGAACTTGCCATTTCTTTGCACCACTTTATCATGCACACACAAATGAAACACTTATGGGGCAAACCACTCCATTCCGAGACAAATCTTTGGCAAACACCTGTGTCTTGTGACAATATTTTGTTAAAAACATGATGATCTGTCTTCAACTGTGAGGGGGGGGGGATAAAAAAAAAAATTTAACGCTAATATTCTGCCAAAAAGAACTGGCCATTTTTGAAAATGGAAATTCACAGTCTCTAGTCGGACATTCATTCTTCCCTCCCTGGCCATCCCCCGAGCGACCCTGGTTCGTTCTTGAACCCAGGTCGTCCATGTGGTAGGTGGTGTGGGGCTCAGTGCCTCCACACACCGGCCACTGGAGCCAAATACAACTAAATATTTTTAAGAAAAATCAGACTACTGTCAAAACTGATTAAAATACTTACACACTGGTTCGATTCTAGGTGCAGGCTATACTGGGCACTATTCCGTAACAGGTAGTGACAGTCCATGAATACGTTTCAACCATCCAGCTTCACCACCCAGACAGGTCTTAAGATAGACATTTAAAGAGCTACTGACACCTCAAAGAAAACTTTAAAAAACATAAGGTACAATTCTGCCTACATTACATTTATATTTTGTATATTTCAAACAACATAAAGTCTTGCTGTATTCTGACAATGCAGTATGACCGACGTTCAGCTGCCCCAGAGAAGAAAGAAAGAGTTACTCTATGCAAATTCATAGAACGTTGAGCTCGAGCTCGGTTTTCAAACCACTGTCCTCGGTACATTCCAGTAACTGATGAGATTCTTTACTCTCCCACTAGTGAAGATGCCTCGGAGATTTCTCCTCTGCCTTTTGGTTGAGATAGAGTTTCGTCGGTATTTCTACCACCGTTTCTTATTTTCTTACTAAGGTATTCAAACCTCTGTCTTCGGTCTGTCTGTGTTTCTAGGTTGGGTAAGGGTATGGTTTTCCTAGCAGTTCCGCCAACCGTGAGGAAACCGGACTTTGTTTTTCCCTACTAGTCTCCATTTAGTTTGTATTGGGGATCCAGTTCGAAGCCGTGACTAAACCGAGAATATTTTCTCGTTTTTTTCACCGGCTAGCACTAAACCATTAAGTCAGTCAGGACTTCGATCTCTTTCTTACCCGGCCTAACTAAGCCTTCAGGGGTAAGCTTTAGTCTTTTTATCTGAGCCTAACTAAGCCAATTTCATATAAAACACAAATCAGCTTTTTGCTTGAATGGCCTAACTAAGCCATTCGGTCAAGCAGTTTAAAATTTATGGTATGTCACAGAAACCCAAGAGAAAACTGGTCCCAATGGTTTTCAGCGCTGTACCGGTGCAGGGAGCAATTTGCAAAGCTGATCCCACTTGGTTTGTCTGTACTGCTTGGGTTTCACCACTTGCAATCAGACTGTGCTATTTATGAAAATTTCCTCAGTTTACCATCAATAGATGGCTTAGTAAACTGAAGGAAAGAATGGAGAAAACTTCCACAGAGGGTGGCCCGGTTCAACCACCTTGTCCTGGCTGCCGATCTCTCCAGCCAAGGTGAACAGTAGACGTTAGCGACGCCAGATTCTTCTGAACCTGTACTGTCCAAGAAGGCCAAATGGTCCGTTCGAACTGGCAGAACAACCTGTTGCGTTCCAACTGCTGGAAGAAATTGCCACAAAGCTATATCGACAGTAGTCTTGCTATTTGTTTTGGTGAACCGTCTGGCCAGTCAACGGTTCAAGATGCCGGTTTAGTACCTTCAGGACTCCCTGATCCTGAGGAGTACTACATGTCTGACTGTGAATAGAAGGAGGAGGAGGAGGAGGAGGAGGAGGAGGAGGAGGAGGAAGGGGAGCCCATGGATCCTGAGGTGTCCCCTGATCATCCTCAGTATGAATCTCCTCCTAGGCCTGTCACAGAGACCACCTCTCATTTTGCATTCATAAGACAGGTGGCTGAGACCTTACAGCTTTTGGTGCAGGAAGCCAGAGAAGAAGAGAATGAGGAAGAGGACTACAAGGAGATGATGGATCTCCCTGTATCCCAGGGACTTTCAATCCCCATCCACAAGTCTTTAAAGAGACAGACTTTAAAAATCTTACAGACCCCTAGTTCTGTCCCTCCCTTGGGCAGAAAGATGGACAGAAAATATTTTCTGGCTGCAAGTGGCACTGAATTTTTATCTGGCCATTGTAGCCATGTAGGGGTAGTGCAGGCTGCAGCCTGTGAAAAGGCTGGCATTCCTCTAGCTTCACATCCCCCCCTGACAAGGAGTCCAGAAAAGTGGATTCCCTTGCCAAAAAGGCATACCTGGTGTCCTCCCTGGGCATTAGGCAAGCCTCCTATATGGCTTATGCCTCCAGGTATCAGAATTCCCTCTGGGAGTCAGTGGAACAGTTAGCTAAACAGTCTCCTCCTGAGCTGACTTTGGATCTTCAGGAGTTAGTCACTAAGGGGGTACAGGCATCAAAGTCCCAGTTCCATATGGCTGTGGACGCCAATCATTCAATCAATCAAAATCTTTATTTATCCAGGCGAACATCGTTGAGCAGAGCTCTTTTGCAAGATGGACCTGGTTAGGATAGACGGATACATATGTATTTATATGACCAGACAAACTTTAACTTATGGTATACAATTTACAAAGCAACATACAGCAAACATTAATAGGCATACAACTTACATTATTTACAGATATAACATATATACAAAATGATGTTGCGGTGAAAACAGCTTAAGGAACAGGCGGACAAAATTTGAGTTCAGAAGGTCAGAAGGTATGGGAAGTGACTATGTGGGTCTTGGGGTACAGGGCCAGACAGAAGGGGAAAGAACACCAGCTAAACAAGACCAGTAAGTTCGATCCCAGAGATAGTGCTAGATAAAGGTGATAACAGTTGTGCAGATGAATGAACAGGAGTGGATAAGTAGTACAAAAATGCAGAAGGCAGTAGAGGGGTGGTAATAATTGGATAATAGAGCAGGTTAGAAGATAGAGACTACATGGAGATACTATGGGAGTTGATTCCAACTAGAGGCACTGATAGCATTTGCATGGTTCCTTCAGGAGACGCGAGTAGAGGGTCTTGAATGAAGAAATGCTGATAATTGAGCTCAATTTTTAAATTTTCTGCAGATTGTTCCACATTGTTGGCAGTGTAAAGCTAATGGATGCTCTGCCCAGGCGAAGAGTGGACTTTGGGAATTTTCAATAAGATATAGGAGTAATTTCTCAGGGCATAGGTGCCTAATAGGTTTAGTGGGAGGCAATCCAAAATATACTGTGGAAGTTTTTTTGAAATAGCTCTGTAGGTCCATAATGCGGCATTTTTCTCGCCTAAACTGGAGGGAGGTCCATCCTACAGCTGCATATAGTGAACAATGGTGCATAGTGAAGGAAAGATCAGTGATAAATCTCAATGCTCTGTGGTACAGCATTTCCAGTTTAGTGAGGTGGCAGGTAGGACACCAACTATTAAGGAAGTCCGCATAGTCTATTATTGAAAGGAATGTTGTTTGTACCAACCTCTTTTTGGTATCACTTGTAAGAAGGTAGCTAATCCTAAAACAGACTCCGAGTTTCTGACGCAGTCTTTTTAGCAAGTCCTCTAAGTACTCAATGAAAGAGAGTTTATGATCTAGCCAAACTCCCAGGTATTTGAACTTTGTGATGAATTCCAGGTTTTCCCCTAGGACTGTAGAAATCTGTGGTACAGATCCTGGACTGACCAGGTTAGTCGCGTGTATAAACAGAGAGAAGCATCGCTTTGGTTTTTAGCGTAATAATAGCTTTTGTGTAGAAGCTGGTTTTGTAGTATGTTGAATTGGTTTGAAGGTCGCTGCATGCCACTTCTGGGGATGGATGGCTCAGATACAGCACCGTGTCACCCGCAAATAGATGGACATTAGCTTGGCTATTCTGTCATCAATGTTATTGATGTATACTACGAACAGTATGGGACCGAGAATAGATTCCTGTGGCACTCCCCCAAGTAGGGGTTTTATAGGTGAGAGCTCACCTTCAGCCTCGACCTGCTGTAAATCGGTCAGTAAGACATTTGGTGAACCACCGAAGGGAGAGCGAGTATAGCCCTATTGACTGAAGAGATGAAAGGAGCAGGCTATGGTCAACAGTGTCGAAAGCCTTACTTAAGTCCAAGAATACAGCGCAGATAACGTTTTTTTTGTCCAGGTCTTTCTGCCAATCGTCGGTCATTTTAAAGGGTTGTGATTGTGCTGTGTTTAGCTCTGAATCCACATTGGGCAGGATTTAGAAGATTCGTTGATTCTAAGTATGATCTCAGTTGTGCACTTTCAATTTTTTCCAATAGTTTTGACAGGACAGGAGAAGGAAATTGGCCTATAGTTACTGAGATCATAGGATTCTGATTTGAACAGGGGAATCACATGCACCGTTCCCAGATGGATGGAAGGGTTTCTTGGGTCAATGATGGGTTGAATAGGTGCGTTATAGGTGCAGCTAGTATGTGGTATGCGATCTTTAGAAAGTATGGGTCAATGGAGTCTGCACCAGCGCTTTTCTTAGTGTCCAGCTGACATAGGAGATCTTCAACCTGTTTCAGGGTGGTAGGTTGCAGAGAAAATGTGTTATCTGTGATTCGGGCTTCAGTATAATGAGTGTCCAGCTGGAAGCGTAGTAGGTTCGCAGGAGAATTATCAAAGGCTAACCCCGCAGTTGTAAAATAGTTGTTAAAGGAGTCCAGAATTTCCCCTTTGTCAACAATGATGTTATTGCCAGATAAGATCGTAGGTGAAAGAGAGTTACCCGGTGTGTGACCAGAGAGGTCCTTCATGGTGTTCCAAAATTTGGCTGGGTGCTTAGTAGCAGAGTCTAGTTCAGTACAGTAATAGATGACTTTTGTGTCTCTCGTCATCCTGGTACAGAGGTTTCTAGCTCTCCTAAATGCAAGCCAGTCCGATGGGGTCTTATATCTTCGTGTTTTTTTTCCAAAGTTTATCCCTCTCTAAGAGGGCAGATTTTAGTTTGGATGAGAACCATCGGCATGTTTTGTTCTTTACACAGGACTTTTACTAAGGGGGCACATTAATTTAAAGCCCCTAAGATTATATCACTTAGGAAGTCATAGG
Organism: Neoceratodus forsteri; assembly: GCA_016271365.2. NCBI lineage: Eukaryota > Metazoa > Chordata > Ceratodontiformes > Ceratodontidae > Neoceratodus > Neoceratodus forsteri. Next base: position 41,534,111 of record CM057452.1, on the reverse strand, counting down.
CAGGCGGTACTGTCCTTGCTAGGTAAAAATCCTGCCATAGCATGGAATATTTTAGTGCATCCATATAGACACCTGGGTCAAAATTCGCTTGATCTTTTAACAGAGAATTTCGATGCAGCCTCAAGAGCCATGGTATTTGCCATCTCTCCAGCCGTTTTTCTGGCTAAGATGCACCAAATCTATCCCAGAATATGCAGAATAATGCCTTGGACGCTCCTTACACAGAATTCTTTGTCTGGGGAACAGACTGACACATATATGAAACAGATGAATGAATACAGGGTTGTTTAACCAGGTATAGCACACTAAGCTGAAAGCTTTTTTACAGGAGCAACCTGGGAGCACAAGGAGGTTAAGTGACTTGCTCAGGGTCACACAGTATGCAAGTGGAAGCTGTGGGATTCAAACCCAGGTCTGGTCTGCTGGATGTCACCAGATTTGCAGCTCAGAGCCTTAGACCACTGCGCTATACTGCCTCCAGGTGGCTTACAGAAGTGCCTCAGCTAAGGAGAAGGCTGCCACCTCAAACAACAGGTCAGGGCAGACCTTGCCCCAGACCTTTCCACCAGGCTCAAGCTTTTCCTCTTATCAGCAACCCAGGGCTTCTTTAGAGGGAGAGGCAGAAGGGGTGCGGCAGGGCTGCTTCCATCTCCCAGTCTGCTACCCCAACTAAACAGACACCCTGAGGACTTGTCCGACCACCTCCCTCCTCCTGTAGGGGCAGGCTGACCTATTATCTCCAGGAGTGGCAATCCATTACTTCAGACAAGTGGGTCCTGGAGATAGTAGGTCAGGGTCTTGCTCTTAGCTTCAAGCGGTTTCAAAACTGGCTCCAAAGGCATTCTTACCTGCCAACCCTGCAGAAACAACTTTGTTGGAAGCAAGAGGTTTCAATCTTCTGCTTTCAAGGGCAGTGGAGCCTGTGCCCCTTCAGCACATGGGGAAAAGGACTGTACTCTAGGTACTTCCTAGCATTAAAGAAAAATGGGGAGTAGCAGCCCATTCTGGATCTCGAGATTCCTCAACAGGCATCTTACAAAGCCATAGTTCAAAATGACAACCCAGGCTACCATTTTACCTACTCTAAGGCAAGGGGAGTGGCTAGCATCCTTAGATTTAAATGATGCCTACTTCCACATCCTCATCAGGCAGTCCCACAGAAAATATCTCAGATTTTGGCTACCTTCAGGCCACTACTAGTTCAGGGCTATGCCCTTCGGACTAACCTCTGCCCCAAGGGTATTTACAAAGTTTCTGGCACTGGTACTGGCGTACCTCAGAAGGCAAGGGATTTCAGTTTACCCCTACCTGGATGACTGGCTGCTGGTGGGTCAGTCCTCCCAGCAGGTAAGAGAGGCACTAATCCTCACTCAGAACTGTCTTCAGTCCCTGGGTTTCCTAGTGAATCTAAAGACGTCAGTCTTGACCCCAGTACAGGTGCTAGACTTTATAGGGGCAGAACTGAACACCATTTAGGCAAGGGCCTTTCTGCCCCATGCAAGGGCACAGGCTTCATCAATCTAGCAAAATCCTTCCACCTTCGGGTCCCTCAACCAGCAAGGTATTTCCTACAGCTCCTAGGTCACACGGCCTCCACCACAACTGTGGTCCCAGGGGCCAGGTTCCAGATGAGGGATATTCAGTTCCATCGGAGATCCTTCTGGTCCCAGAAGAAGGATACTCTCTTCAAGCTGATTCCAGTTTCTCCAACACTTCTCTTAGCTCTTCAGTGGTTGGCAGGACATGGACAATCTCAGAGTAGGGGTTCCCTTTCTCCCTCAGGTACCCTCTCTGGTTTTGACAAGAGATGCTTCTCTACTAGGCTGGGATGTCCACCTAGGGGGACCATACAGCCCACGGCAATTGGCTTTCTCAGGAGTCTCTATTACACATCAACCTTCTGGAACTCAGGGCAGTGTTCCTGGCTAACCATGAGTTTGCCAGTTTTTTACAGGGCAAGGTGGTGCAGGTCAGGACAGACAATACCACCACCATGTACTACATCAACAAGCAGGGGGGAACAAGGTCCTCACTGCTCTGCACAGAGTCCATGAAGATTTGGACTCTGGCCTATTCTCTGAACATATCCCTGTCAGCTGTACACCTGCCAGGGAAGGACAATGTGCTGGCAGATGCTCTCAGCAGGATCAGCCAGGGCCATCACAAATGGACCCTGAACAGGCAGGTCCTTCTATCAATATTCAGGAGATGGGGTGCCAGAGATAGATCTCTCTGCAGCCCCAGTCAATCATCAGTTGCCACTGTATTGCTACAGGCGTGCACTTCAAGGCTCAATTTCACTGGAGGCTCTCCTTCTGGATTGGTTAAACAGGTTCCTTTATGCCTTTCCTCCTTCCCCCTGATATTCAGAGTCCTAGTCAAGCTGCGGTCTCAGCCTGCCACCATGATTCTCATAGCCCCAGACTGGGCCAGACAACCATGTTACCCAATGTTACTGTCCCTATTGGTGACCAGTCACATTTATCTTCCCAGGAGGTACAACCTGCTGACATCCTCTCAGGGGAGACTCCTCTACCCTAATCTTCAGTCCCTTCGCCTAAGGGCTTAGAGCTCTAGAAGACTTAAGAGTATGCAGATTTGCATCTTTCCGAATCGGTCCTGGACATATTGAGTGTCCAGGAAACCTGAAACTAAGAAAACCTATTCCTCTAAGCGGAAAAGATTTTCCATCTAGTGCTCCCAGAAAGGCCTGGCTCCTCAACAGGCTAGCCTTCCAACACTTCTGGATTACCTGGTGCATTTTCAGTCACTGCATCTGCAACCATCTACCCTAAGGGTGCACCTGGCAGCTGTCTCTGCATATTTCTCAGCAGGGAGGGGCCCCTCCCTAGCTGCACATCCAATTTTCAAAAGGTTTTTCAAAGTTTTGCTACACCTTCATCCTCCACACAGGGAGCCTACCCCAGCATGGGATCTGAATATCTGCATATGTCAGCTTATGCAACCACCTTTCGAACCCATGTTTTCTTCGGAGCTCAAATACTTTACTTGGAAGACTGTGTTCTTGGTAGCCATCACTTCTGCCAGGAGGATCAGTGAGCTCTAGACCCCTGTCAGTGAAGCCCAACTACACTGCACCCCACTGAGATAAAATTGTCCTTCGAACTAATAGGAAATTCCTCCCTAAGGTGGTTTCTGATTTCCACCTTAATCACTCCATCACTCTGCCTGTATTCTTCTCTGAGCATTCTAGCTCAGGTGAACGCAGGCTCCACAGTCTGGATGTAAAAAGAGCCATTAGCTACTACATGAACAAGACAAAGGAGCTAAGGAAGGAAAATTCTGTTATTCCTTACCTATGGTGAGGTAGGTAAGGGCAGGCCAGCTGCATAAAGGACCATAGCCAGATGGATTGTGGGTTGTATTCAGTTTTGCTACAACAAGCTGGGAAAAGACCCACCAGTAGACTTTAGGGCTCATTCCACTAGGGGGACTGCTGCCTCTGTGGCATCTGCCAGGGAAGTCTCCTTGCTGGAGATCTGCAAGGCTGCCACCTGGAAGACTGTCCATACAATCACTAAACACTACTGCCTGGACACCCAGGCTAGGAGGGATGCCAGGTTTGGCACAGCAGTGCTGCAGAGCCCATTTCTCAAACAGGTTATGTGCTCACCTCCAAGGGGCACTGCTTGGTAGTTGCATTTGTCAGAATACCCAAGACTTCATGTTTGAAGAAACAAATTACTTACCATAGTAATCTTGTTTCTTCTAAAGGAGTCTTGCTGTATTCTGACCTCCCACCTGCCTCCTCCAGAACCAGGGAAAGGTAGCCTCTCGTCACAGTTTTGATTTACCCATCAGTGGGTATCTGCTTTTTCTTGGGCATCAGTGACATGAGTCTTCTTTATGCCCCTTTCTGACTGTAGTGTTACCCTTGGGGGTGTTTAGGTCTGGTTAAGACTTTTTTCCTTTATTAGCTTCGTAAGAATCTTAAGAAAGGAGGCAGTATAGCGCAGTGGTCTAAGGCTCTGAGCTGCAAATTTGATGACATCCAGCAGACCAGACCTGGGTTTGAATCCCACAGCTTCTACTTGCATACTGTGTGACCCTGAGCAAGTCACTTAACCTCCTTGTGCTCCCAGGTTGCTCCTGTAAAAAAGCTTTCAGCTTAGTGTGCTATACCTGGTTAAACAACTAAATAAATAAAAAAAAAAAAAATCTAATCAGTTACTGGAACATACAGAGGACAGTGGTTTAAAACCGAGCTTGAGCTCAACATTCTATGCATTTGCATAGAGTTTATCTCTTTCTTCTCTGGGGCAGTTGAACCGATCGGTCATACTGCATTTGTCAGAATACAGGAAGACTCCATTAGAAGAAACAAGATTACTATGGTGGCATTTTTTCTCCTCCACAATATTTATTACTAAGGAAATGTGCATGAATATATGATCTTTATCCCTTAGAGTTCCTTTAGAGTCCATCTACCTCACAGCTTACTCCCTACTTCAAGTCAATCTTCTGTTGCGACATCACAATCTATTGCCATGGGAGTAACTGATGTCGCAAGCACTGCTCTGTGACTTCAGGTAAGGAGAAAGATGCAGCAATAGATGAAGTCTTCAGGATCAAAGATCCTATTTTCATACAAATTACCTCAGTAATACATAACGGGGAGGAGGAATACAGCACTATTGGAAAATACAAGCTAGGCTGTGTCTAAGTATTAGGTTTTGTTAAAGTTCTTCTGAACGTGTCACCGGCTCTTTAAATATGTACAACCTATCTTACTCAGCTAAAGTATATTTCACTGAGTTTTTTTTTTTTTTTTTTTTTACACTATGATTTACGTCAGCATTCCAAAGAGGTTTTATCATGTAAACACTACTTTACAAGACATGCTAATCTCAGTTTACAATCACATTAACAGCAGAACATATGCCAAGTATTCACAGTAACATGCACCCTATCCATACCCAACAGCCACAGTGGGGATCCGATGGATGGAAAGGAACCAACAGTCCCCAAGGAGTAGCTTGATCGGATTACCAGGAACAGAGTAAGTTATTCAAAATTATTTCTTTGGGAATAAATTATTTGCAGCAAGGAACAACGTATTCATGTTCCTTGGCGATGTGCTAAAATTTCAATTCTCCACAGACTATTTTTAGTACAGAATATCTTTCTGCAGGAATCAGCAAGCACAGGCAATGCACAGATGTGAAGAGTGGCGTACTTCAAGCAACATACTGCGTCACAGTTTTGATTTACCCATCAGTGGGTAAATTGTACAATTTATTTATCTGGGACAACCCAGCGAGATGCAACACCTTAGGCCCAGCACACACTAGGGCTTTAAAACTGTTTTAACTCATGCCAGCCTGCGAGGTGGCGTCCGCTCGCAATGCAGACAACCTGGGTTCAGGAACGGACCCAGGAGTCAGAGGGCTGGGTGGTGCGGAGAAGGACTGAGTGCCCGCTGGCGACTCTCCTTCTCCGGAAGGGGGGTGAGCTTTTGGTGCATCAGCAGCCCTGGCGGAGGCCAGGGTGACAAAGTAGTAAAGCCACGCATCATGGAGACAGAGACTGATGTCGGGGCGTGCCCATTGATGTCACTGCACATCCCGCCTCCAGGGGATAACTGCAGCATCCATAAAAAAATCCAGCCCCCATGAGTGGCACTCCCACCTCTGCCCCATTGAGATAATGGTTTGCCAGGGGTCCCACTCCCATGGCCCCATCCAGGGGGTAAGCCAGGGCTTGAGACCATATGTCCTAGGGAGAGGGTGCCCACCTGGGTGGGGGCGGGCAAGTAAGCCCAGGCTGGGGGGGGGGGCGTGCTGGCGATGGGGGCTGAAGAGCCTCCACCCATTGGGCGTATGGTGTTGGGGGTCCAGGCAAAAACAAAACAAAACTTTTTAACTCTGTTAAAACAGTTTAAAGTTTTGCGTACACACTGCAGCATGGTTAAAACTGTGCTACAATCCATGTTCTAAAACCATGCTAAAACCCTGCTAGGGAGGTAGTCTTTAGCAGTTCCAGACAAACACAGTTGCCTTAACCTGTATTAAAAATAATAATAATAATAACATTTATTTAATTACGCCTTTCAAAATTCCAAGGCACTGTACAATATTAGTACAGATAAAACATATACAAATACAGGTAATATAAAATCACAATAAAACTGGAAATGCCTTTCCCACAAAAAAAGTATAGTGCCTGTTTAAAACTCCCCACCGTCCCTGCACCCCGGAGCTGACGGGGCAGAGAATTAAACAGTAGTATAGACACGATCCATGCTGTAACATGGACTAAGGTAACCTGTCATAAAGCAACACAATTTTTTTTTTTTTTAAACATTCAGGAATCAAACAGAAATTACTGGTATATTACTGAGCTTGCACTGTGCTCCTGATTAGAACAGTGACCTTTTTGGCGCGATCCACACAGATGCCCACTCGCCAATATTCCAGGATGCACTACGGCACTTGCAGTGTTTTGCACTGGTGTCACAATCCTGCCAGGAAACTCACTCGAGCAAACACAATGTCAGAATGCAGCATGGACGCTACAGCAACCACGCTAGGAACCGGATTATAAAACGTATTTAAAAATATTTCTGAATGTCTGCCTAGTGTGAACAGTGTCCATCACTGGGAGTCCTGTTTCTACACTATTCTACTGCTGAGTCAACGTTCAAGGATCTACTCGCAGGTCATACCGTGAGTCATTCACTGGTTGTGGCAGGATTCAAACCTCCGACTCCCAGTTTCACAACTGCTGCCTTCCTAATCTATTCCATCATCACACACTGAAAAGTCTAAAAAAATTTACATCAGACAATCTAGGCCCATGCGTATCTCTTAAACGGTCAGCATTAAAATGCGTAGCACTGATCTTTAAAATGTTGAGCAAATGGGCGGAATATGTGGCATTTTCCTATTCTGAAGAAGTTTAAAAATACTCTGCCCAATATATGTAGTGCTAAAGATTGTTTCTTATTAAGTTAGCTTACTTTTTTTTTTTTTTTTTAATGATTTCTGTGTCCAGAAATAGCTACTATGATTTGTTTATTCATGTCGGTATTTTTTTTAACCAGGTAGGTGTGCCAGACAAGAAATGGAGATTACAAAGGCAATTGAAATTACAAAGGCAGCAATGCAACAGCATAACAAAAGTGCAGAACAACACAGAGACACAAATATGTGCCCTACACACAAACAGAGGCACAATGAACAGGATGGGATCAAACCAAGCACAGAGGAAAGAAACAGAATGACTGCACTGCAAAAAGCAACAGAACTGCCCACACACAGTTAAACAATAAGGTCAAAATAAATAAATACATCAGTAAGTCTTCGGGACAAGAACAAATCTAAAAATAAAATGCATAGTTATACAAAATGCATAGCAGTTGAGAGGAATGTATAGGCCAACATTTATTGATGGGTTCAAAGCTGTCCCTTATCTTCTGCATCAAAGGAAAGCATCACCTTTCCAGTTTTAGCACAGGCAGTGATGGACTAATGATTTCTTTTATGACTCAACGTTAGGTAGTTACTAACATTTCTCGATTTTTCTAAGGTCATATTTAGGGATTCAGTATGGGAGGGGGGAAGCAATGCTGCTACAGGAACTCAGGCTTCCAAAATATGTGGTGGTAGAATGCAGCATAGGGTCTTTAACTAGCTTCTAATGCAACGGATGTCAAGCCTAATTCTCTGGACATCTGGACCACAAGCAAGCCACTCCACAAATAGAGGCAGCTGTCACTGGAGCTGCTGGAATAACGCCATGCCAGTCCCTGTACACCACCCACCCAAAAAGGAATCTGGCCCAATAACTACTGACAAATACCCACTGCTGCTGGATTAACATGTCTAAGTAAAAAGGTATCGAGTGACCCAAGTGCACAGTAGGCTTTCTGGCTTAGCAACAACAAAAACACATCAATAACACAAGGAACGGCAACACTCTCTCTGCCCATCAGAAATTAGACTTTTCAGTTCATAATTACACTTTCGATAAACTGTCTGTTGTTACCACACATATCCAACTTAACTGAAGCCCACGGCAGTTCTGCAACCAAGAGGAATGTTGGGGGGGGGGGAGAGAAGAGGACTGCAGTAAAGTCCTAGTGAATAACTAGGCAAAATGCACAGATAGGGTGGGTCAGGCGGTCCTTTTCTGCCATCATAACATTCCTATGTTCCTATCCAAACAGGTGACATTTTACTTATTAAAATGCAGCTAATGTCTCCAGAATAAACATTTAAATTATTTGGACACCATTCCATTTGTAATTCACATCCGTTCTGTAGGTCCTCCCGTGACAGAATTTATTACAGGGTCCCATGCATTAAATATAGAATAACAGATGGGGAAGTAGGGAGAATTTAATGGCTACTGAGGTAATGCTACATAAACCCCAAGAGCAAAGCCTGAGGGGTTTATGGAAGCATCCCGCATAGAGGGTGTACATTAAATTCTCATATGCACATGTCCTCATTTTTTATTTTATATAATTTGCTGGTGAGCAATTTTTGTTCCAATGAGTGCTGTGACACACACACACACACCCTCCCTCCTAGTCATCCCCCCACACACACACACACACACACACACACACACACACAAGAGTCTACTTTTTGGGGGCATATTTCAGCAGCCCTCACACAACTCCAAATGCAGCATGTAGTTTCAGCTACCCAGCTCCCACTTCAGATTCCACAGCAGTCGCCACCTAGTCCTGTCCTCCCTTTTGCCCCTTAGCTGAAGACAGCACAGCAGCCTCCAGCTCCCTCAGGTCCCACAAATTCTTTTTTTGTTTAAATGAAAGCTGATATTTGGATCGCACTTGCACTTACCTCTTGGTGTGGGCAAGCAGCAACGGACCGCTCTCGCTGGCAGCATGTGGCTCGTGAAGCTGGCAAACGAAGAAACAGCCAGATTCTTTTTTTTTTACAATTAACAGTAGGTTGAATAGTAGGATTAACCAGATAATTAAAAAGATTACGGAATGACAAGGGTTTGTTGTGGTGGCTTCTCCGTAATAAAGATCACAGGAAGTTAAACGGAACCACCACGTTTCTTGAAATTGTTTCACTACTATACACAGAAAGCGCCAGTGAGGACGCCACTTTTTGACAGACGAAGACGGAATGCCGTGAATAACAGATTGGTTATTACGGCAAATATCAACATGGAGTCCATTCAAATAATTGCTCACCAGTAATTATAACAGGATCTCTGTTCTGAGAGTCCACCAGCTCCTATTGCTTAGCCCCCACCTGATGTCATAATACTCTGCTTGCTACATCACAGTCATTCCCATGGCAACAGGGTGATGTCACAGCAGAGTATTTATTATTTATTGAAGATTGGTAACTGGGGAAAGGTGCAGAGCCAAGACTCACTTCTAGGTGTGACCGGGCTGGGGGATGAGACAGTGATACCCAAGCAACAGGCATATGACCCTGAGACTTCAGTAGCTTTAATAACATTTTCGTGCATCTTATTTCATTACACTAAATATTTAAAGGAACCAACTATTGCTGGCCTTTGGGAGAGTGGATTAAGGCAAGAGTACAAATCACAATATGGGCCCTTTACTTTGGGCATAATAGCATAAAACCTAGAAACAGTAACATCTGTTAACAGTTCAATAATTTCCATTTTAGCTATCCCTTGATGGGCAACATTATTTGCTTGCATTATGACTTCAAGTGAGGAATAAGCTGAGAGGCAGATTGATTCTAAGGAGCAAGGGGCCTGTTTTGAGTTAACCCCCTCAGCAATAAATGATGGGAATAAAATGTATAGAAGATATAGGAAATACAAGCGGATGATGTGATGAGACATGTCAGCAGCTCTTTACAGGCAGCACGATCTCTTCCACACCTCCTCCACCTTAACTGTGGTTTTGTAGTACTCGCTGAACTGCCAAATATTCAAGATTACAGTTATTATTGATTCTAAATGGAGATTTAGGGACTGCTCAAGAACCCAGCGCACACATGTCAGCTCAGGAGGCTGGCTATTGGGTAGTCAGCTGGCTGGGGGCATGATGCTGCTGGCAGCCTGGGAAGGTCTGCACCACCATCTGGCACCGCAGAGACCCTGTTGAGAGGGACGAGGAGATTGCTCTGCCACTGGACTCAAGCTGTGCATGTCAAACCACCACACGGCAGCAGGAAGGGCAAGGGCCATCGGTCACTGGGAGAAAAATGAAAAAATAAATAAAAAGGGGGCAGCCGGCTAAATGACAGCTCTGGGAACTTTCAACCCCCAAGGCTGCATTGCCATTCCCCTTGCCAGACTGTCACTGACCCGGGGGGGGGCCTCCCTGAAGTTTCCCCTCAATGTGGGAAAGCTGTAGGGGGGCCCTGGAGTGGGAAAGTATTAGGTGACAGAGTTGATGGGTCTGCTGAGGAGTAAGCAGAGTATGTGGCACCTGTCCAAGAACAGGGATTTTAACTCCAAAATTGATTAGCGTTTTGCTCATAAAGTGCTAAAACATTGTGAAAATGCATAGCTCTTGCCTCACTGTGTTTAACAAACATAACACTTATAGAAAACCTATATAAAAACATTCTGTACAGTCAGCATTGTCCCAAGAAAAAAACTGCTAATCAATTATTTAAAACCCTGAAGAAGGACAAAAATCAATACGGGTAAACTAAATCAATACATGGGAGATTTCAGAGTGTCGGACACAAGAAAATGGAGAGATGGGCCCACTCAACAGTACAAAGGTTTTAGAAAATTTTCATTGTGACAGAGTAATCAGAATCTGAAAACTTACATTTTGTGGACAAAACTCCCCTTTATCAATCCGTGACTAAAAACAAAATATCCATTTTTAATATAAAAACTATATTTCAGAGCTAGCAATTCATGGTATCATGTCCTGTTTTGCATACCAGACCTCATGGCAGAATACCATTTTCCTCATGCTGGTATTCCAGCTGGAACAGCACTCCCCCATGTCTCTGCTCTGCTGTTTAATGTATAGCACGCTCTGTTGAATAGGTAAGATACCAGACTTTGAAAGGGAATACCTAATTTGGGATTCTGGTATTCCACCTCCCACACCAGATTATTTTGCTAATTTCTACCCCTGCATTTACAGTATATGTGTATAACACAGTATTCGTAAATTCAGCTTGCAACTGGTTTGCAAAATCCAATAAACTTTTAAACAAAAAAAAAAAAAAAAATTCCTATACCGCTAGAAAAACATTTTTTTCATATTATAGCTTTAAATTAATTATATAAATATACAACCATTTCCACATGACGCAAACAGTTTCTGAAATCTTGTCATTTGTGGCATACTTCTTCCCCCCCAGTTTGCTTGCTTAGTTAATACTTTGAAGAAGTGGATTTCCTGCTATGAAATGTCCACTTTCAGATTGTGGTTACTCTGTCACAATAAAGATTTTCTAGAATCTTGACACTGGTGAGTGGGTCATCTCTCCACGTTCTTGTGTCTGGGTTCCTAGGGCCACGGAGCAGACAGGTTCACTGTAGAGGACAGCAGGCCTTTGCCTGAAAGCGGCACAAAGGCTGCTGCAAGAGGGATCCCAGAAATGGGGCAGGTGCGTTTATGGGAGAAAAGTCAGAACAGGGCTAGCTGCCCTGAAAGTAGACAAGCCTCCAGGGCCAGATGGGTGGGAACTGGCATCGGGACAGGCCAAACCCCTGCTAGGGCTTTTCAATGGCTCCCTACAGTCAGGGGGTGGTTCCAAAAGATTGAAGAGTAGCAGATGTAGGTCCCCTCCGAAAGGGAGGAAGCAAAGAGTAACCAGGAAACTACAGACCTGTTACTCTTACCTCCACAGCAGGTAAACTAATGGAGACATGAGTCAAAGAGGACCTAGTGGACTAGCTGGAGAGAAATGGTCTCCAAGGTAGTTAAGCAGCAGGGGTTCGTGGTAGGGAGGTCTTTTCAGACCAACCTGATAGCATTCTTTGACGGGCAACTAGGACAGTGGATAAGGCTCATGCAGTGGATTCACTCGACTTTGACTTCAGCAAGGAATTCAACTCCGTGCCATATAAAAGGCTGCTGAAGAAGTTAGAGGATCTGGGAACAGCAAAGGAGCCAATTACTGGGCGGGAAGCTGACACGGGAGGGGGTGAGATAGCAGAGGGTGGTCATGAGTGGGGTGCAACAGGGTTCAGTCCAGGGGCCGGTCCTTTTCAATATGTTGATCAGTGATACAGGAGAAGGGATATAAGGTGCGATGTGGCTTTTCGCAGATGACACTAGGCTCTGGGGCAAGGCAGACAGCGAGGAAGTGTTAGGGAGCTGCAGAGGAGCCTGCAAAGGTTAGGGAGGTGATCCACAGTTTGGCAGTTGAAAGTTAATGCCAAAAAGTGCAAGGTGATGCACAAAGGGAAAAAGAACACCAGGAAGGAACACTGGATAGAAAGGGTTAAGTTGAACACTACCACTGAGGAAAGGAACTTTGGAGTTATCATCAGAGACTCCCTAAAACAGTCTAGCCAATGTAACAGGGCCTACAGCAAGGCGACCAAGATGCTGAGGTGTACTGGGAGGGGGGCTGACCGCAGGAGGAAGGAGGGGATACCGCCTCTCTACAGGTCATGGGTAAGACCACATCTGGAATACTGTGCCCAGTTCTGGAGCCCCACCTAAATAAGACAAACAGGCTAGAGATGGTACAGCGTGGGGTAACCAAAATGTTACAGGGTAAGCAGGGCAAATTCTAGGAGGATCAGCAAGGTCATGAACACGTACTGGTTGGAGACCAGAAAAGAGAGGGTGATATGACAGAGATCTTCAAGTTCCTGAAAGGAATGAACAAGGTAGATTGTGGGGAAATATATATTCAGTAGGACTAAGGAATCAAGAACGAGGGGGGGGGGCATGAGTGGAAGCTGGCAGGGGAAGACTCAGGAGGGACTTGAGAAAATGTTATTTGACAGAGGGAGTGGTTGAGCCATGGAACAGCCTACCAGCAGAGGTGGGTGGGTGCAAGAACCAATAATGCATTCCAACATAGTTGGGACGGGGTAAAAGACAATAGTTACACAGGGGGAAAACAGTAAGCAAGGGGAATGGGGGAGGGAGGTGAGGGCAATAACCCTGACTAGACATTAGGTCTTAGGGTAGGACTGGGTGAAACTGGACAGACTGGAGGGACCAATGGTCTTCTCCTGCTGACATTTTCTGTGGCTCCTCCCACTTCTATTTTTCACGATAGGAGGGCCACACTAGTTGTCTGTTCTGTATTTCAGAGATGGCCACTATAGCAAGAGAAAGCTATACGGAGTACTCCAACTCCCCTTCACATAGCACTGTGCTGTTATTCGACCCTTTGGTAAGAACAGACTAATTACACTTCTCCCGGCCTAAAGGTCATGGGACTATACAGCACCTGCTTTGAATGGATTGTAGATTTAAAATAATGTGATTCCTTCAAGAGAAGCGCGAAAGACACACTACAATGTCAGCAAATTTGAAAGATTCTGAAACTGATAGGAAAACAGGAAGAGCCTATTTTAATTTTACTGCAAATGGACGTTGACTGTTCTGGAGATCAAATATCAATGACATTCGGGCTCTGAAATAGAGTGCCACATGTGCCGATATTCCATGTATTCTTCAGTCTGCTTCCTGCACACCCTAGTAAGGAACCTTCAGCAACTTTCCCCAGCATCAAGAAGCTGATTATTATACAGATCCTTAATAAAGAGATGGGAAATAAACAGACACAGGCATCGTTAAATGGAGAGAACAGCACATTATCTAAACAAGCTTTAAGAGTCATAAAATAAGGAATAATGGATAGGTGAGTGTGCAGTATGGATTTTTTTTTTTTTTTTTTTTTTTTTTTTTACAGATCAGAGATGTGTGATGACCCATAAACCGCAAGAGGTTTATGTGGTCATCACATACAGAGGATGTGTAAAAATCCATGAACAAACACTCACCCATCTTATTTTTTACAATTGCTGGTTCACATTACAGCATGGGCGGAGGCGAGTGACTTCAATTTCCCGAATAGATAGGCGTGACAGAGCAGTGTTCAGTCTCGTATACACTATGCTCAAAAATGGCTGAAAACAGTAATCCTACCTCTCAAATATGCTAACGGCATTTCTTAATGTTACTTTCTTCTTTTGTTTAAAGGAGCAGTCCAAGTTTTACTGTGGCAGTGAGTGACTTGACAGCTTCAGAAGACTGCACCAACATCCGCTGCTTGACGCTTGCATACAGTCTTCTGAAGACATCGAGTCACTCACTCGCAAGCTAACACCTGGGCAGCCTTTTGAACAGAGAAGGAAAAGTAACATTGAGAAATGCTAGCATATTTTTACAGGTAGAGATTAATGTTTTTCAAGAAATTTTCTGGAATGGTATGTACAGACCCAACACCGCTGTCACACTACCTATTCAGGGAAAGTGAAAGCTATTGTAGAGTGCCATAATAACTGGATTTTGGGTTATTATGGCATCAAATCTCATAATAAGTCAGTCCGGTGGCGCTGAGGTGAGGCGCTGGGCGCCCACCTCACGCCACACTGGCGGCCGGGTTCAGGAACAAGCCCAGGCTGCCAGGGGGAGAGAGAGGATTCAGCGTCTGAGGACTGCTCTCCTCTCTCTCTCTCTCTGGAGAGGGATCCAGGCACTGCCTGGTGCAACAGCAACCCTCGGTGGAGCCGGAGGACATGTACATATCAGGCACCACACTTAGAGGGAGGGAGCTGCAGGGGCGTCTCAAGACTTCACTGCACATCCGAGCTCTGGGGTGTGCAAGAAAACATGAGAAAATCCCCTGACTCTGGGGAGGCGACGGAACCACCAGAGGCCTGGGTCCACACGTCCAGAGCTGGCCGCACTGCCCGACACAAATTTGGGGACTCTGGAATCTCCCCTAGAGGGTCCAGAGAGACTGGAGTCCTCACCCAGACATAGTAGCTCAGGTAGCAGCGGTTCAGGCGGGGGCGGTTAGGATCCCAGAGCTGAGTGTGGATTCCCGAGAGATGCCCCGAAGTCAGGTGTAAACAGAATCCACACAAAAAAAAAAAAGCCATAATAACCGGATTTCTGGTTATTACAGCGTTTGAGAGCAACTATAATCAGGTTGATAAATGTGGTCACCAGTAATTATTATAGAATAAAGTATGGGGTGGTGTGTGTAACAAGAAATTTACACACACCCGAGGGGTTAGATGCTACATGAACCCACAGGGTAAAGCTCAAGGAGTTTATGAAAGCATCTAACCCCAGTAATGTAAATTTAGAGTTTAACACCACCCCATGTTTTATTTTATATAACTGCTGGGTTTCCTTTTCGGCTCAGCAATTATATAAAATAAAAGGAAGTTGCTGTGCAGCATGAGTCTGCTTAGATTGCATCGCAGATCGCCTTTCTTCATTTATTTCAAAGTTTCTTTTTGGGGGCAGCTGAAAATTAATTTTAGTGCTTGTGGTACAAAACTTTTTAATTACTTACCGCCAACTCCGAGTGGCGGTTCCGTATCCACTAGCCAGCAGTTCGGCAAGAAAGCATGCCGAGAGCGGTCGGGAAGCGAGGAACTACATCGGGCACATGTGCAGAGTGAGGGAAACGGAGCATGTGTTTGCCGTAATAAACACTCCTTTATTACAGCAAGTAAGGCCACGGTCTCCCTACCGGAAAAAAGGGAAACCAGTTATTACTATTTTATGCACAGTGAGTTCATAATGATATCAATCCACTTTTCTACATACAGTCCTGTAACACAGGGCGAGCTCGCAAAGAAACCCATATGTTAGTGCATTCTGAAATATGAAGAGACATTTCAGGTATATTGACAAGTAATTTTCCTTTTTTCTCTGAAGGAGTTAAAAGGCTTGGAATATTAGAATTTATTCTTTGCTTCTTAGCTATCCAAGTATATAATTTTTCAAGGTCTGTTGAATTTACTTTTTTACTTCGTTTCTTCCCTGCCATGTAGCCGCCCTCCTTTCTTTCCAGCCACCCACCCCACCAGGTACTTACCTGGGGAGAGGTCCCCCACCGATATCCCCCCCACCTGTGGCAGGGTCAGAAGCAAGAGAGCCGTCCTCCCCACCTCCAAAAGCACAATCTAGATGTCCCCCAGGGCCCTGTAGGTGGTTCAGAGGCTGCAATGACCGGGAAATCATCCTATGGCTTGTTGTGGGTGTTTCCACTTTCTGACCCTGCCCACCTCCCTGTGAGGCCTAGCCCAGAGGTGGCATCGCCACTTTAGCGATCCCTGCAGGAGAAGCAAGATCCTAGACCACCGCAGGGGTTGCTAGAGGAGTGGGACTCAACGCCATCCCACTGTGGCTGGGAGTAATGCCATATGACAGCATCTACCGGCCTTGGTCACCTGACAACCTTCTTGGATTTGCTTCCCGGTCTGGTTTCCACATGGGAGTACAGGCGCTACCTGGCACCATCAAGTGGATTGTGACAGGTGACCCCGTCATAGTGGACACCCCTAGAATAAATTGAAACCAGCCCAAACTCTCAAAGAATATGAAGTTATATATTGTTTTCTTCTCTGGTCTTTAGCCATAAAACAAAACTAAGAGGGTAGTTTTAATAGAAGAACAAAAGTTTGTGTCTATTATTTCTAAATAATAGCAGCCCCTTTCTAAGATATATTTTGCAGCAGACAGCATGAGGTAATATGACCTTGCAGGAGAGTTTAGGAGAGCACAGAATGTTCTGACCTCAGCTCTGACCTTTTCCAATGTTGCAAACAAGTTCCTCTTGTGCTCCAGGTGGCTGCCAAATAACTGTTCTCGATGGAGCAACAGTGGCCCCTAGTGGCTAGTTTTATGTTATGTCTGCTGTTCATCAAAAGGCAGTGGAAAATGTTTCCAGCTTCTAGTGCGCTTACAAAAAGCCCTACCTCAGTGCTGAGAGAGGAGAGGTAGGGTGGTCAGTTGAATCCTGACTGAGGAAGGTGGAAGACCTCCTGGTAGTATGTGCCTCAACACCGTTATGCTGAAGATAAAACCTTGGAAACTGTTGAAGCTAAGCAGTTATCTGACTTACCATTTTGCTTTCTGAATATTTTACTTGATAAAAATAAAATGACAAATGCACTTGTGTGTTTTTATGCACCTGACCGTGGTCTGCCTGAAATTGTGTTATCCTAAACCTACACCTGGTGACACAGATCATAAGCTCTGTTGAATTTAAAACCTACTTAAGAATGTGAAGCCGGTGAATCTGAAAATTGTTGGAAAGAAATCAGATTGGCATAAATCCTTTTTGTTCCAAGCTTTGTGCAAATCATGTAAGCAGTAAATAAGCAGAATCATTTAAAATGGCAGTTGCGCAATTCCAGTTTTCTTCACCATATGCAAGCTTAGCCATACTGTGCTGTCCAATTTTAATATAGTCTATTTCAGGTTTCTACATCCAAGTCCTGTCACCTCTGTAGAAGTTAATCATGACCCCCCCAAAAAAAAAAAAGTCACTCGCCTGTAACCATAGTTCTAGGAGTGGTATCTAGTTCACATCCACACATTTGCAGTTCCACTAGAAGTACAGATTTATGGGATATCTTGAAGCCAAGCTCTTCCCACCACCCAGTGGTATATCCAGATGCAGCCCTGTGACATCCGATCTTTATACGCTGGAAGCAGAGATCTATGTGCCACTTCCCAGGGAGGTGGTGAGGGGTGGATGTGAACCATATACCACTCCTAGAACTACAGTTACAGGTGAGTAACCCACTTCTCTACAAGCATGGATATAGTTCACTATCCACACACTGGCAGACTCCCAGCAGTTCTCCAGGAAGAGGGGACAAGGTGCACACCCCTACTTGGTGAACACAGACTGGAAAACCCAGGTCCCAAAGCAGCATCCCAACGAGACTCAAGATCAATGCTGTAGTGGGAAATGAAGGTATGTGCGGACTTCCATGTGGCAGCCCTAAAAATCTGCTGTAAGGGGATGTCTCTGGAAACACCCACCGAGGTAGCAGCATGTCTGGTGGAATGAGCCCCAAACCCTCCAGGAGGCTCATTACCAGCCAACCTATAGCAGACGTCAATGCAGGATGTTATCCACCTGACAATCATCCACTCTGCTGCCAGTCTGCAAGGCACAACTTCAGCATGTCACAAACAGCTGGCGAGCACCACCCCGAACTCCAGCCATGCACTTCCTGTACTAAGCACCCTCCTCAGGTCCAGAGTATGCAACCTGCGGTTGGTCTCTGAAGATCAACTGGTAAAGTATACTACTAAGTTAATCACCTGATTAGTGAAACTCAACCACTCTCGACAGGAACTTCAGGTAGGGGCAAGGATGACCTTTCCTTGTGGAACACCAGATGGAGAGATGTCACGGATAGCGCCTGGAGCTCACTGATCCTTCTGGCTGATGTGACTGCCACCAAGAAGGCAGTCTTCCACAACACCTGAGACATCTCTTACCTCTGTATAGGCTCATATGGCTTCCCATGAGCACAGACAGCACCAGCAGTAAGTCCCATGCTAGAGGTGGTTCAGGCACAGAGAGGACAGGTGGTTCAGGCCTTTGAAGAAGCACCCAACCACTTCTCCTGGGCCTACCACTGGCTTACCGGTCGGCACCCAGTAAGAGATGCCTGCCAGCTGCACCTTTAAGGGTTGTCACTCGCAGTCCCAACTGAGAGAGAGAGAGAGACAGACAGACAGACAAGAGGTACTCCAAGATGCTCGCCAAAGAGCAGGAAAGAGGATCAAGCTCCTTGCCCTTGCACGATATGGAAAACCTCTTCCATTTAAATGCATACCATCAGTGAGTTGACTCTTTCTGGGAGGCCTCCACAACATGCAGCAAGATGTCCAAGAGACCCAAGGTCTGGAACTCTAGCCACTTGGGAACCAGGCTGAGAAATGCAGGGATCTTGGGTCTGGGCGAAGGACCATCCCCTGATATCAGGACAGCAGATCTGGGTGAAGAGGCAGCTGCCACAGAGGTCTGTTGTGGAGGCTGAGGAGACTAGGGTACCAAACTGCCTTGGTCAGTCTGGAGCTATCAACATCATCCGCACCTTGTCCTTCTGGGCCTTGACCACTTTGTGGATCAAGGGGAAGGGCGGGAAAGTGGACATGAGGCCTAGGGTACAGGGCCTCACAAAGGCATCCCCCAACAGTGTCCTGAACTGTGGGGGGCGGGCACTAAACAGCCTCAGCTTGGCATTCTCCCAGGAGGCAGACAGATCCACCAAGCAGTACCCCACAGGGAGAATATCTAAATGCAGCAGTTAGCAAACCTATTAAAGTAATACTGGCGACCAAACGAAACATCACTTCAAAGAAATATGAGGTATTAATGCCTCTACTTAGGGCACATGACAGACCCCATTTAAAATAAGCTTCCCAGGTATGGTGCCCCTACAAAAAAGACTGCAGAATACTTGAGAAGGAAGGAAATATGCTAAAAACATCTATAAATTAAAGGACAAACAGTATGAACAACATAGGTTTCAAACACTAAACCTGATGCCCCTGGAACCAAGAAGGCTTGGAGGAGACCGACTTTTAATGAATGATATAATTGCTTATCCATAACTTATGTGTGAATTCGGATAGAATTTAAGAATGACATACAATACAGTAGAGAACACCCGTACAAATTGTGGATAAGAAATTTAATTATAATAATAATAATATTTATAAGGCACCTTTCAATTACCAAGGCCGCTGCATAAATAACAAATCAGAACAGTAAAAGAAAAATCATTAAAACATACAATTAAAACAAAACAGTCATAACAGTCAGTGTTCTAAAATGCAGTTTCCCATAAAAAGTCTTCAGACCTCTCTTAAAGCCCTCCACAGAAGTGCACTCCCACAACCGACGGGGTAGAGAGTTCCAAAGGGTGGGGGCTACATACAAATGCCTGAGCACCCAAAGATTTCAAATTTACCCTTGGAACCTCTAGCAAACCCTCATCGGCCGAGCGGAGTGATCGATTCGGGTGATAAGGAACCAAGTTCTTTCATAGAAACATAGAATTTGACGGCAGATAAGGACCGCTGGCCCACCCAGTCTGCCCATTTCCTACCTGATGGATAAGCTGCAGATCCTAGTTAACCAGCAGCCTACTTCTTTCCTACCCCCACCCCTAGAATTGCCTCACGACTGTCCCATGCATGCCTGAATTCCACTGTTTTGACTCCACAGCCTCCTCCGAAGTCTGTTCCATGCATCCACAACCCTCTCTGTGAAAAATACTTCCTTAAATTACCTCTGAGCCCCCCCTCTATCTTCAAATTGTGCCCCTTGTTCTTGCACACCTCTTTTTTTGAAAGATGCTACCCTCTTGGACTTTGTTGATTCCCTTGAGGTACTTGAAAGTTTCTATCATGTCCCCCCTCTCCCTCCTTTCCTCGAGGCTATACATAATAAGCTCCTTAAGTCTCTCTTCATATGTCTTCCTGTGCAGACCCTGCACCATTTTAGTTGCCCTCCTCTGGACAGCTTCCATCCTGTCTATGTCTTTGCGGAGACTGGGTCTCCAGAACTGCATGCAGTACTCCAGATGGGGTCTCACCACCTGTCTGTACAGAGGGATAATAACTTCCTGTTTTCTACTGGTGATGCCTCTCCCTATGCATCCCAGTATCTCCCCAGCCCTCCTTGCTGCCCTCTCACATTGCTTGCCCACCTTTAGGTCATCTGATATGACTCCCCCAGGTCCTTTCCATTTTGTTGTTGTTAGTATCTCACCCCCATTGTGTACTCTACCCCTGGGTTTTGTTTCCCAGGTGCATTACCTTGCACTTCTTAGCACTGAATCTAAGCTGCCATACATTTGACCATTCCTCTAACCTTGCCAAGTCCCTTCTCATCCTCTCCACCCCACCTTGTGCATCAACTCTGTTGCAGATCTTTGTGTCATCTGCAAAGAGACATACTTTCCTCCCAGTCCCTCTGCAATGTCGCTATAAAGACATTGAAGAGGACGAGTCCTAATACTGAACTCTCACGGTACCCCACTACTAACCCCTCTTTTTTTCAAAGTGGACTCCATTTACTATTACTCTCTGTGTCCTATTCTCCAGCCAATTCTTTACCCAGGCTGTCATCTTGGGACCCACTCCCAGGCTGGCTAACTTGTATATTAATCTTTGTGTGGACTGTGTCAAATGCCTTGCTAAAGTCTAGGTAGGCCATGTCCACAGCCCTCCCTGATCAATTACTTTGGTCACCCAGTCAAAGAAATCTATCAGATTTGTCTGGCATGACCTTCCGCTGTGAATCCATGCTGCCTTGGGTCCTGTGCCCCTCTGGCCTCTAGATACTCAACAGTTCTTTCCTTCAGAAGTGATTCCATCATTTTCCCTACCACTGAGGTTAAACTAACAGGTCTGTAGTATCCTGCTTCTGCCTTGCTCCCACTTTTGTGAAGGGGAATCACATCTGCCCTCCTCCAGTCCTTGGGTACCACCCCATCCTCCCAGGATTTGTTAAAGAGGGTAGTCAGTGGTGTCACTAGTTCTACCCTTAGTGCTTAGAATTCTGGGATGAATCCCATCAGGCCCCATTGCTTTGTCCACCTTCAGTTTTAAGAGTTCTTTTCAGAACCCTTTCTTCTGTAAATGGGCTGGTATCAACTTCTGTATCCAGAGTGTTTCTACTGTTTGTTTTAGGTACCTCCCCTCTTCCTTTGTAAATACTGAGCAAAATATTTATTTAGTGTCTCTGCCTTTTCACAGTCACCCTCTGCCCACCCTCCCTCCCTTTATTAAGCCTCACTATCCCTCCTTGGTCTTCCTTCGCTCCCTGATGTACCTATAAAAGGTTTTATCCCCCTTCTTAACTGAGTAGGCTATCTTTTCCTCGGTTTGGGCCTTTGCTGTTCTGACTGCCTTCCCAGCTTCCTTTTGCTTTAACTGATACAGTTCTCTGTCCTGTTCCTTCTGTGATTCCTTGTACTTCCTGAATGCTTTCTTTTCTCTTGAACCTTCACTGCACTTCCTTTGAGAACCATAGTGGTTTCTTACCTCGTTTCGTTTGTTTATTTGCTTACACAAAGGCTTGTTACCTCTGTGATGGCAGTTTTTATTATTCCCCATTGTTCTTCCACCCCTCCTTCCTGCCCATTTGCTAGTGCATTCCTTAGGCACTCACCCATTTTGGCAAAGTCAGCCCTCCTAAAATCCAGTACCTTTGTCTTTGTATGGCGTGACTCTATTGCTGTGTTTATTGTGAACCATACTGTTCGATGGTCGCTAGTTCCCAGATGGCTACTCACTTCTACATCTGTGATCTCTCTTCATCTCCATTTGAGAGAACCAGGTCTAAGACTGCTCCCTCTCAGGTGGCCTCCAATACTAGCTGTCTAAGGCATGCCCCCTGTAGGGCATCTAGAATAACCCCACTCTTAGAAGTGGCTGCTGCAACTGCACTCCAGTTAACATCTGGCATATTCAGATCACCCATCAGCAATATCTCCCCTTTTTCTGCCATTCTAAGTATACTTTCTATCATTTCCTTGTCCATTTCCTCCCGAAGAAGGGGGTCTGTATACAACCCCTGTGCGGATTGTGGTGCCATTGCCGGTCTCCAAATTTACCCACAGTGCTTCTTCTCCTCCCTGTTTACCCTTTTGTTCTGTTGCTTTGATTCCTTCCCTTATGTAAAGAGCTACTCCTCCTCCTCTTTTACCCTCCCTGTCCCTCCTGTAGATAGTGTATCCTGGTATGTTTATGTCCCAGTCATGGTTTTGTGTGTACCATGTTTCTGTGACTGCCACGATATCCAGATGTTCCTCCTCCATCAAGGCCACTAATTCAGGAAGCTTGTTACTCAGACTACTTTCAGATAGCCTGGGCCTATATCATGTAGAGCTTTGAAAGTCAGCAAGTCAGCATTATACAAAGAGAAAGTACTTCTTTACATGTAGGATTGTTCACCCTTGAATAGTTTGCCAAGCATGGTAGTTGTAACGTAAAACTATGGAAGAATTCAAAAGAGACTTGAAAACTTTATTCTTTCTGGGAATAACCATGGTTATTATAAGTACTGGATAAAGGGGCAATTACGAACATCGTGCCTCCTAGCTCCTCACTGCACCTACTCCAAAAACCTAGTATGAATAGGTGGTTCACCATCTCCTGATTCAGGGACCACTCGTGTGACATCTCTCCTACCAACCTGAGAAATACTGCCAGCTGACTGTTCACTCCTGTGACATGGATCACCAGTAGATCTGTAGCCAGGCTGCAGGCAGGGTCAGGTGTGGAGGCATCCCAGCACAAGGAAAGGGAGAGCCTGTTCAGGTGGAACACAGTCATGCTACTGTTCGTCTGGACCTGCACAACCTGACCCTGGACTAGAGACGCGAACTCTGTCAGAGCCAGCCAGTTCACAGGGCTCCAGGAGGTTGATATAGTGGCGGAATGTCCAGGGTGACTAGGACTCATAGGCTCTGTGGACCTCCAGTATACTCCCCACCAGAGACCGGTCTATCATGAGCAAGACAGTCAGCTCTGGGCAGACAAATGAGATACCTTCATAAAGATGTTCAAGGATTAGCCACCAATGGATGGCACCCAACATTGGTTGGGTCGCTGTGACTGGCTGGTCCAAGTGGACTAGGCACTGCAACCACTGACAGCCCGACTCCCACTGCAGGCAGCAAATCTGGCAGTGGGCCCAACAGACCAAGTTGATGCAGGACGCCATGTACCCCAGGAAATCCTGGACAGGGCACGAGAGCCCAGCCTGAAATGATAGAGCATAGAAGGTAAGGTCCAATGCTCGATCCGCAGGGAGGTGGGCAGTGGCCCGCAGGGAGTCTAGTTCCACCCCAATGAACTTTATCACCTGCAAGGGTACCAACTCAGACGTGTCCAGGTTTACCTGCAGGCCAAGGGCTTGGCAGGTCTGTAGAGTCAGATTTCTGGACCTCTGTATGGTAGAGAGGACATCACGTAAGGTATTAGGGGCTTTTGTGCTGCCATATGTAAGTGGCCAATACTATGTATATGGGAATAATATGCAAATGAGTGGAGTGGTCCTAGGATGACCCCTGTAGAGTTTATATGTACAAACTCTACAGATTCAGCAGCAGAAGCAGATTAACTCTGCATAGAAATACAGAAGCTGATGGCAAATAAGGACTTCCAGGCCCACCTTGTCTGCCCAGTTACCATATCTTTAGTGACTCAGTAGGCCCTAATCAGCCTACGGTCCCCCCCCCCCTTTAACATTTCAAGATCCTTTTGTGTCTGTCCCATGCGTTCTTGAATCCTGCAACAGTTCTGCCCCACCACTTCAGCTGACAGGCCATTCCATTTGTCCACCACCCTCTCTGTGAAGAAGTACTTCCTCACATCGTCTCTGAACCCACCCACCCCAGCTTCATATTGTGCCCCCTCATGCTTTAGCATCTCTTACTTTGGAAGATGGAACCCTCCTGTACTCTGTTTTTCCCTGTGAGGTATCTAAATGTGAGCTCTACAGATTCAGCAGCAGAAGCAGATTGACTCTAGAGTGCAGGGATTCCAGAGTCATGCAAATTAACCTCGTATTGAGGATCAGAGGGAAGCCAATTGCCAGCATTATACACTAGCACTAAACTGCATCTAATATAGGTTTTCAAACTTTTTCTCAAAGGAGACAAACTCTTCTTAATACTATGTACTGTATGTTTAATACACCTTTGTGTAACTACTACTTGCCTGTATATATTTCTCCTGGGACGTGGACGAAAATGAGTGTGTCTCAATCCAGTTTTCATGTGTGGATAGAAAATGAGAGAGAGAGAGAGAGAGAGAGATACAGATGCAGATATATAGATATGTAGATATGCTGAGGTAAATAACACAGTGGCTCAAAAAAAGGCAATCCTGCTGTTAAAGGGAGGCCATGCGGTCTAGTAGTTAAGAGCACCAGCTGGTGAACCAGATGATCACAGGTTCAAACCCCGCTAGAGCCAAATACCAACTGTGTGACCTTGGGCAAGTCACTGAACCTCCCAGTGCTCCAGTCCACCCAGCTGCAGAAATGAGAAGCAGGACCCCCACTGGAAATGGGATGTTACATCTCAACTGGGCTATCCTGGATAAATAAGTTGTAAAAATAAATAATCATTACACTTCTTTCACAGCATGAGCCAAATTAACTGTTTAGGTAGCAATGTTATCCTGGATGCCCGGAAAAATAGCCCGGGCCTTCACAACTACCGTAACGCCCAGTGCTTAGGGCCACACAAGCACTCATCCAGTGCATTTAGGTACCTCAAACTCTAAATCACTAAAATTTCACTTAAGCAATTAACAGCATTTAAATATTAGTCTCTTCCTAATCTGAAAAGAATCCAAAGCCCAAGCTGTTTGCAATCCAGTTACACTCTGCTGATTTGTACGCTATAACTAAAACCCGGATTACTATATTTCCTACTCAGCTGGCGGGCTGTCCTTCCGTGGACAGGTTGGGGAATCTGAAAAACAGCCCAATTAAAAAACAGAAACTGTAGCTATAACAGAACCACAAATATGCCAAATTTATAATTACTCACTTACAGCCACTTTATTAGGGACACGTGGATTTATACAAGCGTAAAATGGATTTATACTATAAATTGGACACAAAATCACTGTCCAAAATTACTTAGCCAAACAAGAATCTGGCAAGGGCAGACTTCATATGTCTTAACTGTAGGGAGAGCTGTAGAAGGGAGCAGTGTAGAGGCTTGGTTAGAAAGAACAGTTCCTTAAAGAGCAGCAGACACCATCGGAGTAGCCAACCCAAGTTGTTGAGGGGCTTGCTTGCCCGCCCAAGGACCTAAATCAGACAGAATGTTTTTTTTTTGTTTGTTTTTTTAAGGACTCTTGGGTTATTAAACTGACTTGTGACACAATCCACTGTACTTCCTAGCCGAGATGCTGGAGCCAACCATTACCTACCTCAAAAACATGTTTTGATGCGTGAGGAAGGGAGGTGCGGCAAGGGCTGTTGAGACGATATATAGCACAACTGGGCCAGTGCCAACCTTTCTATACTGTTAATTCCCTTTGGAGCGATTGTGCATGGTAAGGAGTTAGTATTACATGCACATACCTCCTTAACATGCACAATTGTTTGCCCCAAAAAGCATCTGAGCCTCACGTTGCCCGGCCCCCAGTCAACATATGCCTATTAGTAGCCCAAATGTACTTTTTGGGGGACATGGCAAGCAGATGGCTGTACTAGGAAGAGCCACAAGTAAAGTTAATAACTTAAGAATTCCATTTTTTTTTTTTTTTAATTCAAATTCTTGCCAACTTCGATCCTCCAAGGGCTTCCTGGTACAAACTGCCTGCCACAAAGAATGAATGGTGTCTACTGGTCATTAAAGCGGGAATTCATATTAGCTGTGAAAAAAAATGGCACGGCCTGCTTTCCATTCAGTACAGGAGCATCAGGACTCCTTTGCTGCATCAGACTATTATAAATTCAACGTTTCTTTTGGAAGGTTTATTTTCTGCTCTGAAAACAACACTTCAGCCCACCCTCGCTGATACCAAGCAGATTGTGATACATGTCAAAAAATTATTAAGGGAGGAGCTAAACACAGGTAACAAGCGTTAATAATTCAATATCCCGGGGTCTACAAGTTCCAAGAGGTTTTGCTATATATCTTTTCTTGCTTTAACTGCAGAATCCAGTTCAGAGGTAATACTATTTCTACCATTACAATACAGCTGGATCTGATTTCATAATGGTTAAGACAGCCATGAAGGTGGAGGCAGACTAGAGGTCCGCCTTGCATTGAGAGTCCCATTTTCCTAGATGTGTGCATTCCCAAATGACTCCATGGAGGACAAAAAAAAAAAAGTGGTCTTTTCTCAGTGGCAAAGGCTGAATACATACAAGCTATGTAATTCTACATAAGGGTTAACTGTCCAAGACCCCAATATAAACTAGACGAAAAGATTTTCATTACTGGAAAACATTGAAGTTAAATTAATCTTAACAGCCAGCAGAAAAACGATGATTTTTGGACCCTTACTGCACCATTTTGCAGTGCATCAATGCCATAAAACACTCTAAATTTAATGTAACACAGCCGTTGTGGTTAATCATGTCAGTCACTTCCTCACGTGCGCTCATCTCAGAAATGGAATCTGATAAAAAATTAATTCAGGAAGAACAGAAATTTGCTTTGACCAAAAAATATAACAGCATCTAGCTCGGAGACAGAGAAAGACTAAGGGTGACAGAACTGGTGTTGCTCCCAAGGCAAAACTGCAGTCATCACGGTCTCCATCTGTTAAGCGGAGGAGACAACCTAAATCCAGATTGCTTCAGACACAGCTTAACCGCTTGCTGAAGATGTTTAGTGAAAATTCAGCACCACTCCCACCACCATATAAACTAGTTAGCCTACAATCAAACATTTTGTTACATAGAAACATAGAATTTGAAGGCACATAAGGACCGCTTGACCCACCTAGTCTGCCCATTTTCCTACCTAACAGATAAGCTGCAGATCCTAGTTAACCAACAGCTTACTTCCTCCTACCCCCCCCACTAGGACTGCCTTATGTCTGTCCCTTGCACTCTTGAATTCCCCCACTGTTCTTGACTCCAAGACCTCCTCAGAGAGGCTGTTCCATGCATCTACAACCCTCTCTGTGAAAAAATACTTCCTCACATTACCTCTGAGCCGTCCTCCCTCTATTTTCAAATTGTGTCCCCTTGTTCTTGCACATCTCTTTTTCTGAAAGATGCCACCCTCTTGGACTTTGATTCCCTTGAGGTACTTGAAAGTTTCTATCATGTCCCCTCTCTCCCTCCTTTCCTCAAGGGTATACATATTAAGCTCCTTTAGTCTTTCTTCATTACAATTTGTTAACCTAGCATATGTCAGCTGGGAAAAGCCACAGCCACTGACTGCGGTATGATGTGAACATGGGATCTATTTCACGGTTTGGTACTCAGACAACTAAGACTTCACTGCCTTGCACTCTCGTCACACAAGGCTCAAGAAACGGCTGAATATGGCTGACACTTTAAAATCTTTACCTAACCAAATTCAACCTACATGGAGAAGACGCAGTAAAAACCGCAGGCTGCACCTATACAGTCCTTCTGTCTAGCCACAAAGTATGCTTTAAGATCAAGCGTCACTCATCTGTCAGCTTGCTGAGCAAATCAATAATGTGACAAAACTAACTGACGAAGCGAGCAGGTCATACTTACAGCGATGGGTGTGCCAGCAATGCTTCTTCCTCCAGGCCTTACTCAGTCATCCGAAAAGAGTTCATCAAACACAAATGCTTGAAACAGTTTACCAAGGCTTTATCAGCCAAGAGCGTGGCCCACGATCCTCATTTACTTATCCTCCGTGTTCATGACTCAGGGACACTTTGGGGTTTATTAAAGTGCAGTCCTGTCCCAGCCTCCACAATCCCCAACGCAAGATGCCTTGATTCTTGTTTGAGTAGAAGACCAGACTAATTTCACAATCACACACAGGGGATTACTGCTGCTGCTGCTGCTTCCACAGGATGGCAAACACAGGAATTTGAAAGCCCGCATTGGGTCATGCTTGTATTGGATTTAAAAAGCACACAAGTCTGTCAACAAGTACAGAAAGAATACTGCACAAAATCATTATGCAATGCTCAACAGATGCATTACGGCATGGGGGGGGATGTCAAATTTAAGACTCTATCCCCACAGTTTAAATGCAATTAATATCAGAGTTACACAAATACACACATGCTCATTCTAAGTTTCCCAGTGTCCCAAGCTAGTGCGCAGGCATGTTGGTCAAATATGGCAGCAAAATGCAAATATGGCAACAAAATGCAGCAGGCAGCTACTACTTCACCCCCACAAATACGCAGATGCAGCTCCTCCCTATCAAACTGCTTCTTGGTGCACAAAACAAAGTTCTCACAGTGGCCGCAGTCTATATCCCTCCAAAAGACCACCGTGCCAGTATTAAGTCTGTACTTGATTTTGTTAGTCTGTAGCCCTCTGAAAATGAGCTCCTCCTCCTCGGGGATTTCAACATAAACTGGCTCGCCTCTGACACTGGCTCTTACAAGGATGAGATCCTAGCAGCAAACCTGACTCAGATGGTAACCTCCCCCACCCGGAAAAATTACAAAATTGGTACAAGCACCCTTATTGACTGGGTTCTCACAAATCACCCTGACCGGATAAAAAACATTAAAGTCCTCCCTGACTCCCTCAGTGACCACTCCCCAGTGTCCTGTACCTGGTCTAATAAATTTCTCAAGCCACCCCCCAAAGTTATAACAAGCAGAGTATTGCCTTATGGGAATCTTATCAAGTTGAAAACCATCTCCTACAACAGGACTGGGCGCCAATCCTTGAATCAACTGATAATAATACCGCACTAGAATACTTCATTAAATCTTTCAACTCTGCATGCGACTTATATCGCCCAGTAAAAAAAAAGCGTAAAATCAAAGCTATCAAATCCATGGATTACTGCCAAACTACTTGCCGAGCTCAAGGTTCGGGACCACCTCTGAGGCAGTTGCCAGAGACACAGGCTCACCTCATGATACCCTAAAATACAAGCAGGCATGAAATAGATGTACCTCACAAATTAGGCAAATGAAGAGTGCCTATTTCAAAATGCCCTTGAATCCACCTGGGGTGATGGAAGAGCTTTTGGGACAACATGCGGAAACATAATGGGTAAACAATCAAAATCGTCACCTACCATTACAGTTGATGGATCCACCACTCTTGACCCAAAGCCTATTGCAGATGCGCTTAATAAGACATTCACAGACCTTAGTGGGTCCTCCCCCAGATTTCTTCGGACTTACTGTGCCTAGCCTAGTATCACAAAAACACCCCTCGTGACAAACCACAATTTTACTTCAAGAAAATCAAAGTGCATGAAGACACAAGTACATAAGAAAGGCCTGCTCCAAATCCAGAACAAGTAGTGACACGCTAGATCTAAAAATCCTGTCTCTCACCCTGGATGAAGTAATTCACCCCTTGCAAAAATTCTTAATCTGTCACTTTGCCAAAGTCAATTTCCCAACAAATGAAATCTGCCATAGTTACGCCAGTGCACAAAGTGGGGACAAACCTCAACAGGAAACTATCGACCAATATCAATACTCCTCCCTCTCCAAAGCACTTGAGCGAATAGTGGCAGACCAACTCTCTGATTACCTGGACAAATACAATCTACTCTGTAATCAACAGCACGGCTTTAGGAAAGGACATAGTACAACAACAGCCTTGATTTCTCTGGAGAAGTCCACTCAGCCCTGGACAAAGGGTGCCAAACAGGTGCAGTCTTTATCGATCTTACAAAAGCTTTCGACACAGTCCATCATGGCCTACTTACCTCCCTACTTTCTAGCCTAGGCCTGGCAAGGTCCTTGTGCTTGGGTAAAAGTTACCTGTCCAATCGGTCACAGGCTGTAAAATCTCTAATGAACTCTCCGACTTCAAACCAGTTCTCTCAGGTGTACCACAGGGATCAATTCTTGGACCGCTCCTCTTTAGCCTGTTCCTTAACTCCTCCCAGATATCTGCCAGGAGAAAATAATCTTATCGCTGATGATGCTGTAATTCTCTCTTCCCACAAGGATCCAAACTCCCTCAAAAAAGCCTGCAACTTGCTTTCTCTAGTGTTGAAAGGTGGTTCCTGGATAGTAAACTTGTGCTAAACCACAATAAAACAAAAGCCATGCTCTTCTCCAATCACCAAAACAAAAATAGGCATACTCCACTCACCATACAAACCTCTGAGGAATTACACTGGACCAAGTAAATACTTTCAAATACCTTGGCATCACTTTTGACTAAGGGCTCTGCTTGCAACCCACATTAGTAACACTCTTGAAAACAGTGAACCAACGCCTTGGAATACTATTCCGTAACATCAATTTCTAAATCAAGCGGCATTGAGAATAGCTATACAGAGTTCCATAATCTCAATCATTGACTATGGCCTTATTATTTATGGCTCAGCTACCTCCACTGCTCTAAGCTATCTCAATCACTCTACATAAGGCCTGCCGCTCCTCACGGGGCTCAAAGACTGACTCACACGTGTGATTCGTACTATGAATCAGGCTGGTTGAACCTATCAAATCGCCTTATTTATTTCACCTGCACAATGGCAAAAAATCTATCTTGGGACGGACTCCATTATGTATTCAAAACCTACTCGACTGAATCCTGGCTCACGACCCTCCACCAGATCTGAACGCCTAACCTTTCCTGGTTCCAGATGCCGGACTGCACAGGGACAAAGATCTTTCGATACAGGGCCCCGACATGGTTCAATGCGCTAGTCCACCTACCTATCCTCAACCTCGCTTGAAGCTTTCAAATCCATGCTCTATGCCCAGCTTCACCACCACTAGCAACTGTGATTGCGCTAGATAAAGACTACTACTCCTCATGTCCATCCTCACATCTGAGGCCTCTTCCTCCTGACTAATGAACCTCTGGTACCTCTACTACTTCCTGTCTCCCACCCAAACTCACTCCCCTTTTTCCTGTCCCTCTCACTTACTCTCCCGCTCACCACCTTTCCTCCTCTCTAGCCTCCTTTGGCACCTAATGATCACCCTCTCCTGAAGTTTCCTTAACCTCAAATTGTCTACTCGCTTGAACCTGTTATAGCTTGTTTTTCTATGAAACTTAAAAAGCATTATGCTTTAAACTGTTAATAGCAAATTTATGATGTAACTTTCCTGCCTGGTTTTACCTGTAATGTGTATCGTGCTTTGTTAAATGTTCTTTGTGACGTGGAACCTTTGTAAAAGAGCCCTGGCTCAAAGGTATTAATTCCTAGACTAATAAACTAAACTAAACTGTTCAGTTTTAAATTAATAGTAAAGAGGCCAAGCAGACACCACCTCTTCAGTTGCCCCCTTTAGCTCTCAAACTCTGTATTCTGAAAACTGTCACCAAACATTTGAGGGGATCATTCATACAACCCCAATGTAAACAATAAGAATGGGGAATGCTCTGCATAACTTCAGGCCTAACAAGGAAAGGGAACAGTTTAACCAGGGTAGCACACTAAGCCAAAGCGTCTGGGAGCTCAAGGAGGTTAAGTGACTTGCTCAGGATCACACAGTATGCACCTAGGCGGCTGTGGAATTCAAACCCAGGTCTCCAGATCTGAAGCTCAGAGCCTTTTTTTTTTTTTTTTATTTAAAATTTGTTTATTGCATTTTCAAGCAAACACAACATACAGTATATCGGAATGCCAGACATCTCATTTTACATAGGATCCAGTAACTGGAATAGGTCAGTTCAATCCAACGTGCAGGTTACGAATACGGGGGAAAATCCCACTTGATGATAAGTCCCTAACAAAGACAGACCATGCTAGCTGCACCTTGCAAGAATTTAGATGTCAGTCCAAACATATAATGACTTTCACCCGTTAGATTCAGCTGATACAGCTGATCTGAACCCCTTCCTGAACATGTCGCGAGTCCAAACATTTTCAATGAGCCACTGTAGTTGCAAACCCACAATTAAAGAAAGAGGACTCCTTATTGATATACTTTGGCGATTCTCTGGCACCAGAAAGCCAGCTCATATCCATTTTAACATGAAGTTATTTTAAACATGAGGTTGTTTTAGAACACAATATATTAGCCTTTAACTGGAAGCTAATCTAATATTAAACCAACTAATTTAGACTTGAGTGTAAAGTACCCACAAATAAATAGCAACTTTCCAGCTTACATATCAAAAGGCGAATCAGAGCTTAATACTAAAGCAGCCAAGTCCCTTTAGACAAGTTTACTAATCATTCTGGTAGCCATCTCACCACCTCAGGTCCCTTCATCCCCATGGTGAGTGGATTTCTTCTCTGCGACCTGCAGCAAACTCTTGCTCCATATGTTGGACCCGTTTTCCAGCCTCCTCCAGATCAGTAAACGGGTAGGTATGGCCTCCGTAGTGTATTCTGAGGCGGGCTAGCATCAGCAGTGAATGGGTAACCCCCAGCCTATGCAGCCTAGCTCGAACAGCGTCAAACTTTTTCCAACATGATCTGGTGGCAAAAGAAAGGTCTGGAAATAAGTGAACAGTATGCCCTTGAAAGTTCAGGCCTTCTGTTGAGCGAGCTGCTTCCAGAAACAAGTCCCTTGTGCTGCCATTCTCCGTGACCAGCAATATCGTTCGGGGATTATCATGCTGCGTCGCAGCTGAGCGGAGGGAAATGCGGCAAGTTTTGCATAGATGTTCTGCCAACTCAGCGTCTAGCTGCAAGGTGCGAGGTAACCAGTTCTTTAAAAAGGAAAGTAGGTCCAATTCTCCAAGTTCCTCAGGCAGCCCCCACCAGCCTGACCTTTGAAGCCTGATGTGCGTTTCCAAGTGCTTCTAGCCTATAACGTAGGTGGTTGTTTTCCTGCGTCAACTCTGTTGTGGTAGTCAGTGCTCCAGTGGCCTGCAATTCCGCTGCAGCTGCGGTTTTAGTTGCCGATTCGATTTTTAAATCTTGCTCCCCCATCCTCTGTAACAGTGTTTCTATTTTAGAATCGGTGGCCTGCATCGATCTTTGAAGTGCCTTCCATGGTGGGTCTTGGGTAGCGTGCTCCGGAGTAGAGGTTGAGGCCTGCAGCTCTACTGGCAGTTGTTGCTTCAAGCCTCCAGGCCCGCAATTGGTTCGCCCCATGGTAATGTCTGGTATCAAAATGATCCGCTTGATCTGCTCTGGCGATTGATGCAGCGATCCACCAGCTATTTCCAACTTTAGTGGCAGATTTAAGCTGAACACGTTTTTGTCTGCAGAGCTGCTATGGACCACATCTGTTCGACAAGGAGCTCAACAGCGCCCCCTGCAGCTCAGAGCCTTAACCCACTGCGCTATACAGCCTAAAGGCTTTGATATAATAATGCTGTAGTCTCAGTGTTTCTTAGTTTGTTGAATCTCAATGGTATTCTTAGTGATTGGCTCTAGGTTAAATGTAAAGCTTTTTGAGGTAGTGTATAGTACAGAAGCTACATACATATAACCACAGACAGCACTGCAGGTACTCTGCAAATTCCCAGAGCAGGGCATCATGGGTCTGCAAATCCTTGTGCGAGTCAGGTTGGCAATGCTTCACCAGAACAGACAGTGCCTTTTAAATAGGTCTGTATGGCTGATCTTTTATGGTCCCATACTCTGCTTTCCAGATATCTCAAACCCAATGGATTACAAGACGCGAGGCAGGATGGATTTACAGGGTGACGGTAGGTCACATCAAATGAATCTGATAGACTTCCTTGGGTGACCAAGGGATTAGATCAGAATGGACGTGGTCTATCTAGATTTCAGTAAGGTTTTTGACACCGTTCCACACAGGAGACTAGTAAGCAAGCTGAGTAGCTTAGAAATTAGTCCAAAGGTGGTAAACTAGTTAAGAAATTGGTTAGGGGATAGGTGACAGAGGGTGGCGGTAAACATAGTTACTCCGCGGAAGGGAGGGTGACCAGCGGGTTGCCTCAGGGATCAGTGCTGGGACCGGTTCTCTTTAATGTTGTTACAAGTGATAGTGCAGAGGATCTGGAAGGAAGGTCTGCCTATTTCGGATGACATCAACATGTGCAACAGCATGGACACACGGGGAGCAGAGACCAGAGAACATTTGTGGAGTGGTTAAGGGTATAGCAGCTGGGTTTCAATGTGAAAAGCACAAAATAATGCACTTAGGGTACAGAAACCCAGGAGTGGTATACAAAATGGGGAGTAGTATCAAGTACCACCAAGTAGGAAAAGACACCGGGGTAAATCATATCGGATGATCTAAAGGTGACCAGGCAGTGTGACTAAGTAGTAGGGAGGGCTAGTGGGATGCTGGGGTGCACAGGAGGATCTCACCAGCAGGAGGAGGGAGGAGGTGGTGCCTCTGTTTAGATCACTGGTAAGACCCCACCTGGGATACTGTGTCCAGTTCTGGAGACCACATTTCCAAACGACAGAGTAGGGTGGTCTAGAGGAGGTAACCATAATGGTGCTAGGTCGCACCAAAAAGCCCTCTGAGGAGAGATTGAAGGACCTCAATATAGCACACCCTGGAAGAAAGGAGGAGAGGAGGATTATAACAGAGATCTTTACATTTTTCAGAAGAAAAGATGCTCATGAACAAGGGACATGCTATGAAGCTGGAGGGTAGATTCAGGAGAGATGCTGATTAATACTTCTTCACAGAAAGAGTGGTGGATTCCTGGAACAGCCTCCCAGTAGGCAGTGGTGAGGGTGAAAACAGTGATGGGGTTCAAGAATTCATGGATAAGCCATTAAGGAATCTTAGTGGAGCGGAAGGGAGGGAGGAGAAAGAGCGGGGATCAAGTAGGGTTTGCAGTGACAATGTAGGAAGGAAAAACTAGGCAGACTGACTAGGTCAAGCGGTACTTATCTGCCAGCAATTTCTAGGTTTCCTGTAAACTGCCTCTAGCACGCTCACTCCAAGTGTTTAAACAGATTTTATCTAGGAGTCTGACAAAGTGCCTGGTTGAGATTATGACTGTAGTACTCTTAAGGAGTCCCAAAGAGGACGAAAGACATGTCTGCGTTGTCATTCTCAGCCTAAGCTGTACCAGTCATACAAGTCTGTTTAAAAGGCAATGTCTGTCCTGGTGAAGCCGTCAGCTTGATTTACATAAGGATTTGCATACCCACAATGCCCTGCTCTGGGACGACAGTATGTTTATGGTTTGGAAAGCTGTACAAAAACCAAACAATTTAAATATCAAACCAATTAATCACTGTGACTGATAATCCGCAAATATAAAAGTAGACAGTCCGGGGGTAGTATAGCCTGGAGGTTACATTAATCAGCTTGTTGCAATTCAGAAGACCTGGGTTTGATTCCCACAACCTCCACTTTCATACTGTGTGACCTGATGCACGTCAACATAACCCCCCCCTACTGCTCCCAGGTCATCCTTGAAAAAACAGGCATTGTACCTAGTGGGACTTACCCGGTTAACAAAAAAAAAAAAAAAAGGTAAAGAAAATACGCAAAGTATTGGTAACGCAGCACTGGCTGGCACAATTCTGTTTTTATAACAGCAGCATGGTTTCATCAGAGGCTTGGGAAGCAAAAGAGACTCTGCCCAAAACTCACCAAAGTCACTTACTACCCCTAGCAAGTAACCTCCCAGTGCCTATCTCCATCCAAATGGCTGAAAAGGAGGACCTTAATAAAACTGAGATGCTGCATCTCGGCTGGGTTACATGGGGTAAACTAATTGCAAAAACAAAACATGCCACCCCAGCTTAGGGGTATACACATCCACCCACAAAGGGGTGCACAACTTGTTGATAATAACTAGCTGTAAAGATACAGAGGTGTTGTAGCATGCCTACCCCCGCTGTGCGTTCCCTTTGTCAAAATGCTCAAGAATCGCAGAGATATTTTACCAATACAAGTGGCTTACTTTGCAGCCTTTATCTGGTCTCTGTTTACTGAAGAATGGGACTCCAATTAGAGGATCTGATAGTTCAATCCCCTTGGGGTCAATCACAGCCTAGAATCAGTGAGGGCCACCATTGATCTGTCATGCCAGTAGCGCAGCTGAGAACCATACAGCTCCCATCTAAGCACCCTGGTTTAACGATTCCTCCCTTTAGTACAAACAAAGGTGGGGTTTAAGGACTGTAGTCCTCTGAACTTTGTGGTACAGAAGCAAAGGCTGGCTGCAGACCAGCAAACTGTCACAGTGCTTGACTTCTAAGAACAGGGAGAGCTGTGGTGAGGTATAAGTCCAATTACAAGATGCTGTTTGAAAGGTAGATGGTGGGGTCTTTTAGTACAGGTATGGATATTCAAAATGTCTTATTTTCTATGGTTAAACTGTTATTTAATTAACTAGCTAAATCTTTACTGATCAGCTAAAAACAATCACAATTTGTGACTGAAAGTTCAAGAATGTATTTAAAATTGGTAACCAGGAAAGGCACACTAAGTTGAGGCTCGTTTCTGGGTGCGACCCGGGGGAATAGGGAGAGGAGACGGGAGTATAGAAAATACTACACTACACCATACCATAAAAAAATGCAGTTAGAAACACAACATAGAAAAAATGCAGTTGCACTGGTAAATGACAAGTACAAGCCAAACGGTGACAACGCCATGAACAGATGGACCATAAATTAGCACACAGGGTAGTGTACAAGGAAGATTGGAGCTAAACAAAATACTCGGTGACTGTTCAAGGGACAATGCTTTGATAGTACAGATTAGCAACCCTGCAGTTACAGATTACAGGCGAGAGCCAAAATTATGAGGGGAGTGGGGGGGGGCAATGGCAGGAAGAGAGGTCAGGAGCGAAGAGGAGGTTCAGGTGAAGGGTTGGCAGGAGTAGGAGGGGGCATACAAACAATTCAGCAATTTGAGACCTTCATTAAATACTGCACAAAACTCATTACCAAACTCGTAACTGAACAGGCCATGATTCAAATAATCGTTCATTTCAACATGAGCGGCTGCTCATATTTATGACATGCCAATCACCTGTTAATCCTCCTTCTCTTAACAACTGCAAAAGTCCTAAGTCTAACCCCTGGAGCCAACCACAGAGTCTACTGAAGCGGAAATGAGCATACATGCAAGTGACAGATACTAAGAAAGTACTCTTGAAGGACGGCCCACCGGCACAGCGGCAGTGCCATCATACACGATGCCGGTGACCCACGTTCGAGAACAAGCCTGGACTACTGAATGGTAGGCAAGGGGGGGGGGGACTGAGCATCCTGCTGTGTTACTTGCAGTGCCCGTAGGCGTGGCGGACCACAGGATAAGCGACTGGTAGGAGGGGACCGCTGGAGTGTGTCCACGGGTTGGCTGCGTCAGACCTTGCCAGAAGCCAGTCCTGATGCACGCTTCTGGTGGGGGCGGGGAGAACAGCAGAAAATAGTGCAGGACTGGGAGGATGAAACCTGCGCCAATCAATTAAGTCTCACACTGGGCTCACGCCACCATCCCCAGCGGACACCATCAGCCTTCACCTTCACCATGGGTGGCCAGAGTGATGCGGGAAGAAATACTGTGGCGCTGAGGCAAACTTGGCCCTGGGAGATAAGCCAAGGGGGCAGCATGGCAGTGTGATGCCGGTGGTCCGATGGTCCCAGGAGAATAGGAAGCAGAGTCTCAGCCGGACGGCAACCAGGCAACTGGCAGTAGGAGGAAGGAGGTCCTGCCTTTCACCAGGAGGATAAAACAAATTAATAATTAAAAAAAAAAAGTTTCCTTGAAAGTTTAAGAGGTCATAGGATAAATACATGGGAATAAACAGAAGAGGGACGGGGATAAACCTGGAAGAAAAGAGGGGACTGGAGTCTCCATGGGGGGGGGGTGCAAAGAGGTAGGTCTAGGGCTACCAGTGGGGATGGGATAGGGGCAGACTGGATCTGGATGGGCCAAGGGGTCCTTTTCTGCCATCAGATTTCTATGTTTCTATGCTGTGATCAGTAAGCTATAACCCACAAGAGGTCATGGATGTATGGGGATATTAATGCACGAGACCGAAGACTGAGTGACTTCCAACCACCCAGGAAGTGCCTTAATGGCCCCATACACCCATGGCCTGTCATGAGTTACTGCATTTATAAAAGGAACTATGTTTTTAATTAAAATAAAATATTAAGACACATTTTAAATAGCTTAATTTTTGTTTTGTTTTAGCGGTACATTTCCACCTTATAAAGTAGCTCGAATTAAAAAAAAGCATTCTATTAAATATTTTTCACACATATTCATTCTACATGTCTTTATGTTGAAGCATGTAGTTGTTGTAACCACTAAATCAATACTTCAGTCACAAAATGTCTCTTTAGTTAGTCCATTCCAGCATGACGTCAGGGGTCACTGAAGGCTAAACTGCAAGCATTTTTTTCCCCTTAACTCAAAATGCAGTGCAACCACAAACTGCAAAATGCTTTCAGCAACAGTTCTGCAAGAACAATCTTCTGTTTGTAAGCGTAACTGTTTCTAACTTTTACATAGTGTGCTCTGTGCAAGGCATAACTATTTCAGACACCTTTTGAAATCTTGTTAAAGGAGTACTTTTTCATTGTGCTTTCTCCTCGCCAAGTTGATTTTTTAAATATGGCGCAGATTTTGATCTGTTCAGCAGGTGAACGTAATGAACAGAAGAAGTGATTTCATGTTCTTGTGGGTTCGGCATGACAGCACATGTAGGTTGGCAGTGAAAGTGCAAGTTTACTAGCGACTAATCAAAGGCCACATGATATATTTTTGTCAGTCATGGTTACCGATTTTCTGCATTTTTTCAGACTAGCTATAATAAGCTTTGTTGCAGTAAACACTGTTCCCAATTAGTAATATTTATAACTGTAGCCAGTGTTTCCTGATTTAGAAACCAGCTCCTATTTGAATACCAAGTCTCGAAGATTAAAGCTTCAGGGTTTTCCAACATTTATTAATAACTTTTTCTGTACACTGCTTCCACAAAAGTGGTAGCTTCCTCTGTGGCCAGGAATATAACGCTTAGAGGAAGTTACCCACATCAACTCCATTAATCATAGGGGAATTAAAACACTAAGCACAATGTAATTCACACAAAGTTTTTACAACAAAGTACCAACAAGCAACCTTGCCTCACACCCCTTGTTTGCTGGAATGTTTACAGAAAGTTTAATTTGGAAGGACAAACTTGTGACCAGTTTATTCTTTTTTCCATACAGCTTTGTTTCTCTCTCTCTCTCTCTCTCTCGCTCTCTCCCCCCTCCAGGCGCGTGCTTCTCCTTCCTCTTTCTCCGGCTGCTTTCTGGCCTCCTCCCCCCTCAGGCAACTTGCCACCACAAACACGGACTATCGGCTAAGGACCGAGAATAGGGTGGGGGTGGAGGTGTTA
Organism: Neoceratodus forsteri; assembly: GCA_016271365.2. Taxonomy (NCBI): domain Eukaryota; kingdom Metazoa; phylum Chordata; order Ceratodontiformes; family Ceratodontidae; genus Neoceratodus; species Neoceratodus forsteri. The sequence goes on along the minus strand of CM057452.1, from coordinate 41,494,323 downwards.
TCCACATAGCCAGCTGGAAGTTTTAACATCAAGTTTCTCCCAACCACCTGCATCCTACTGGCGCTGCTAGGCGCCAGTGTGATCCCAAGCCGCAGCCCCTCCTGTTATTTATTTGTAATTTTTGACCGGGAAAGGCATGCTAAGCTGAGCTCATTCTTCTTCAGCTGGCTCCGTGGCGCTAAGCGATGTGGGATTCACTCAAGCATGCTGGCGAACCAGGTTTGTGCTCCAAGGCCAGGACATCCGTAGCAAAGGCCGGTAGAGTGGCCACGCTCCCTTCTCCTCCCTATTTTGGGGGGGGGGTGCGCACTGCACTGCTTCTCAAGCGGCTCCTTGTGGTGGTGTGGTGGAGGAGCCACTGACAACACGGCTGACCACACCCCGTCAGGTACCCAGCCTCAGGCCCACTACAAGCGTGCACATGATTGTGGGGGGAAAAGAAAAGCAGGAGAAAGGCAATGGAAATGCCCTACGCCCTCATTAAATCCTACGGGCACTGCAAGTAAGCAACAATATCTGCACGAGAAGGTTACCGCACAGAAAACATCCTTATTACTATTCCGAAAATTCTCCATTAACATTTCAGTTTTAATGCTGACGGTAGGAATGGTTGGTGAACACAGGCTGGGGCCACCTTGTAGGGCAATTTAAACAGAAAATAGGGTAATGGAAAGGCAGATTCATTCCGCTGAGGTCAAGAGATATGCATTCTACAATCCTGAGGCCAACTCTTTCTACTTCCCCTTAAAAATCACGTCTCTGGAAATAATACTGTAACAAAAAAAAAGTGACAATATGGTTACCCTGATGTATCCTGGCGTACATTCAGCAAAGAGAAAACAAATGCGAACACTTTTAATTTTTTTCTATTTCAGACTTTAAAGTAACTTTTTCTTGGTACTGCCATTCTTCTATGGAGCCTTGCGCAGTCCTTGTAAAGAACAAGCAAAGCCAGATTAAAGGTCTGAGGGGGTCTGCATTTCTCTGAGGTGCCATTAGGGCTAATCTTTCCACTTCTCCGTTCCAACTCACCTGGTTAAACAACTAAATAAAAAAAAAAAAAACTGTCCTCATAAAGCTCTCTACCGAATGAAGTCTGCAGACCAGAATTCCTTCTGTTCATCAACCGCTAATTCTGACAAACCCTTAATGAAACGGTTCAGGGGAAAAAAGGACAGAAACAAATACTTAAAATGTGTCAGTATGACGACAACTGCATTCTGTTAGTAATAAGTACTGTCCATAGATGCAGGCTCCTAAACGCAGTTAAGTGCTATTTGACAACTGTTGCTTTGGACTATCTAAAAGCAGTAAAGATAATCTGACATTTCTTGTTTACAGTCTCGGCCTTAGATGTTGGTTTCCAGATATTTTAGGCTGGTGCTTGTTGCAAGGGAGCAAACTGACCACATGAAATACACATATCACCCAAGCTTCGAAGAAAAAAAACTAAGCAGCGGTGTTTTGTTCGGTTGGAACATATTGAGGAGTTCAGCTATTTGGGTGTATTACTGGACTCCCACTTAAATCGTGAGAAACACATAGCTAATATTTCTATGCAACTAAAGAAACTGGGGATTTATACTCACTTAGGGACTTCTTGACTGGTGGCTTAGGAAATGGTTGGCCTAGAGGTATCTACTGCCAGCCAGGGATTATTTATTTATTTTATTTAGTTGTTTAACCAGGTATAGCACACTAAGCTGAAAGCTGTTTTACAGGAGCGACCTGGGAGCACAAGGAGGTTAAGTGACTTGCTCAGGGTCCACAGTATGCAAGTGGAAGCTGTGGGATTCAAACCCAGGTCTGGTCTGCTGGATGTCACCAAATTTGCAGCTCAGAGCCTTAGACCACTCGCTATACTGCCTCCATTATGGATTATGGTAGTCTAATGTGGAGAGGTGTCTCAAAAGATTTTGCATAAACACATCTGTATGTACAATGCAATCTGCAGGTTTGCGCTGACAGCAAACCACCGTGAATGCCACGGCACCCTTTATGAAACATTAAAATGGCTGTCTACTGAACAAAGGGACACACTGTGCAAAAGTGGCTTTGTGTTCAAGGCTACTGAATTGGGAGGGGGTGGGCCTCTAGAATGCCCGTTTGACGGGCACCATCTTTAAGATCAGATTAACCCTCTGGCCTTACCTATACCACTGGGCAGAACCAACAAAACCCAAAAAGCTTTTAAATACTCTACTGCTAAAATCTGGAACAACATCGATCAGGAGATGAGAGGAGCTCAAGGGTACAGCAGTTTAAACTGAACATAACGGGAAATCCAAACTGGGGCTCGATGCATCTGGGTTTTTTGTTTTGTTTTGTTTTAACTTTTAGTGATGCACCTGTTTTAGGCATTTTAGGTTTGCAATATTTGTAAAGTTGAGTCTGAACACTTTGTTTAAACTAATCGTGTATTTTTTTCCACTTTCTTTTTATCCCTCCTTCTCGCCCTCAGCGTTCCACTCCTTCAGGCATTGCTCATGCCATCCATGCCTCCTTGACCTTGAGTCTGCCCCCTACAGTGCCTCGCTAACTCCTTTTTTCTCTCTTCTCTCCTCCTACCTCTGTGGAGCACCTGCACAGCAGGGGTCTGCCCGTGGTTCCTGGACTGGATGGCGTGGAGCAGCCGTCATCTAGGCCCGCTGAGGATTTTTTTTCTGCTTTTCTCCTTCCCGTCCCCCTCCCTGAGAACATCGGCTCGGCAGCATGCTGACGCACGCCTGCCATGTGCCTAACAACGTCCTCCCTTCCCCGACTCCAGCCCTCTGGAGCCGCCAATGCCACGTGAGAGTCTGTGCTCCCACCGGCACCGAGGGACGCTGGGTGCATACAGCACCCCTGGTAACCCACCCCGAAGGAGGACAGCATCCTTTGGGACGCTCAATCCTCCTTCCCCCTGCCGACCCCAATGACCCGAGTCCATGCCCGAACCCAGGTCGCTGGCGCGGTGCGAGGCATGCGTGTATTTTTTATACAAAGATTAATTGTAATTAAAGCAGCAGTGCAAGACAAAAAAATCTGTGCTTTTGCAACAGTGTATTCCATGTGCTCTGGTGAGTATTTCCCTCGTAATCTTTCCCGCCGGCGTTGTACTATCACCCCTTAATTTCCTCCATTGTCCTTTGTTTTTGCTTACATTTCTGCCACCCGCCATGTGAAAGCAGCAGTACTAGACAGCAGCTGCCATACTTACTGTGGTGCTACAAAACTGGAAACTGATCCCTTCCTGGTTATGTAGTGCTGCTGCTTTAATATTTGTACTGTAGTGTATATCTGACCCCAGTCTGGCCTGTGAAAGGGCCATGTGACCCACTGCCATTTACCTGGTTAACAAATGTTACTAAATTTACATTTCATAGCTGTCTGAGAAGCAGCTGGGAGCCCCAGCTTTAGTAAGGACCTCAAGTGGTCTCCACTGGACAGATCCACTGAACAGGTGATATGCTAATATTACTGAAAAGGAAGATTAGACTGCCACTTTCCAAACGTTTGTGGCAGAGATCTGATGGGACCTAATGGAGACCTCTGCCAGTGGCTCCTGCAACCAGTAAGGGCCACAACATGGTCTATAGCATACAACTTTAGCATGTCATCTATGCCGACATAATCACCCATGCCATTTTCGGAACATGGAGATAACCCTATGGTTAGCATTCATCTTCCAAACAAGCGATAATTAAACTCTCATCAAGATTCATTGCAATCCAAGTACTTATCAGATGCAGACTGTGTAACAAACCAGCACAACAGACAAACACAGACAAGAATCGAGGACAGAGGCCCATAAAGCCTCTTGATATCTGACCACTTAAAATTGTTGCTTTGCCTGTTGGTGTAGCGGTTGGATCTCCACTACGACGTCAATGACCCCGGTTTTGGAACGGACCCGGGTCACTGGAGGGCCAGCTGGAGGGGAGGATTGGCGTCCCTAGGACTGCACTCCTTCTCTCTGGGAGGCAGGGCGGGCTGCGTGTTCGGTGCAATTGCGACACCCAGTAGAGGCTGGGTTCACCGCTCGGCACCGACGCAGTAAGAATTCAGGGGTGGGGCAGACACCGATCGTCACTGCACATCCCCACCCCTACTTATGGGGGAGGAGGGAATGCTGCCTGGGCTGTCTCTATGAAGCCCTCCCCTGGGCTTCGATCAGCCTCCGGTGCTGGCTCTCCCGAGACAGTGCCACAACTCCACCCTCTGGGGGGTAAGCCAGGGGCAACAGTGGAGAGCGCTGGCATTCGCCAGAGGTGGGAGTACAGGGAGTCCATGACCAGGGCAGAACTTGACGACCCAAGGTGCCAAAAAGTACAATAAATAGAAAAAAAAAAATGGTTGCTTTGAAACGACTGTCAGGTTTGGACCATTTATTATTGAACATACAAACCACATTTCATACATAATACACACATATTTTGAAATGTAAACTTGTACATTATTATAAAAGGGACCTGGGAAACCAGAGTAGTGGTCAAGGGAATAGCAGTTGGGATTCAGTGCCAAAAAGTGCAGAGACATGCACCTAGGGAGGCAAAGCCTGGGACCAGAGTACAGGATGGGGGGCTATTTATAGTTACTAACCAAGAGGGGACCTCGGGGTGATCATATCTGATGATCTGAAGGTCACAGGACAGTGCACAATGCGAGCTAGATGCTGCGGTGCTTGGGGACGGGGATATCTAGCAGGAGAAGACTGGTGGTGTTGCCTCTGTATCGCTCGAATTGGAGACCCTCCCTAGAAGTACTGCATCCAGTTCTGGAGGCCGCACCTCTGCAAGGACATCAGCAGGTGGCAGCGGTTCAGAGGAGGCTACTCAAATGATGAGGGGGTTGCACGAGAAACCAAATCTGAAAGGCTGATGGAACTGAACATGTACTCCCCTGGGAGAAAGAGGAGAGACATGATTCAGACCTCAGCATACCTCACAGGTGAACAAGTGCAGTAAGGGAGTCTCTCATATGAGGAAGAGCACCAGAACACAGGGCATGTTATGAAGCTTTAGGGGGCAGGTTTAAGAGGGATGTAAGAATATACTTCTTCATAGAAAGGGTAGTGGATGCCTGGAACAGTCTGCCAAAAGAGGTGGCAGGGGTGAAGACTGTGGGGAGCTTCAAACATCCATGGAATAGGCACATGGGTATAATAAACAGTTAGGACCATTCAAGAAAAAACTCCATTCACATTTAGAGCCGCATGATATGCTCTTGCCCCTAGCATTTACTAGTCCCTGGCCTCGGGCACGTATCCTACATTACCAGCACCCTGGCCCTTCCTGTTTTGCATACCTCCCCCCCCCCACCACTGGATCCCTGCCTTGACCTTTCCCCCTCTGACAAAGGGCTGCCTGGCACACCCAGTTCCCTGCACGGAATCCTGCCCCTCCTCTTCCCTACTCCTCATGTTCTACCTAATCCTTTTGCCTGGCACTATGCCTCTTCCACAATAACCTTCCCAAGAATGACTTACCACTGCTCTAAATGATACCTATATCTACCCGTTTTTCGGTATCTCAATCCGACGGCCCCAATTACCTACCAGATCGTTGACGTTATGAGTTATGATTTACCTACTGTATGTTGTTGACTACATACCTTTGTAATCCTTAATTCAATTCTTAATGTATTTTCTCCCTCCTGACGTGGAACCTTTGTAAATAAGCTGCTAGCTCAAAGGCTGTAATCCGAATAAAACAAAAATAAAAGAAAAAGAAAAAGGAAGGAGGAGGCACGTCCGTGGGCAAAGAGAGTCCATGGTGAAGCGGAAGGCAGGAAAATAGGGCAGACTAGATGAGCCCACGTTCCTTTTCTGCCGACACATTCTATGATATGAAGAACTTAAGCTTTCTCACAGAGCCAGGAACCAAAAGAGCATTACAGAACTGTGAGAAGACTTAACTATTTATTTATTGAGTTATTCATTTATTTAAAATTGTTAACCGGAAAGGCACAGGAAGCTAAGACTTGTTTCCAGGTGCAAACTTGGGGGTACAGGAAGACAAATGCATTAAAGGTAAAGTGTAATCTGTGTAAACAAAACAGTATTCTGGTAGGTAGGAACTACCAAAGCAAAATAAACAGAAGGATGATACCGACAAAAGTACAGAGAAATAAGATCAGGTCACAGCGGCAATCCCCGTCAATATGGACAACAGGAGACTTACCGGCACTGAACGTAGGTAATATAACAAACAGCTGCAGTTGGGGGGGGGGGGGAGTGAGTATCTACGAATTTCCTGAGCCAGGGCAGGTGAGCAAGCAGCAGGTACAAACAAGGTGAGAGCACAGAGGCCACAAACAAGGACAAACCAATCAGAGAAAGAGGAGCAAAAAGAAGTTTAAAACTGATGTTTGAGAGAATGGCAGGAGGGAGACAGAGGGATTCGGGAGGGGTGTGAGGTTGTTGCAAATGGAAGGTAGAGAGGAGGAGAAAGCAGACTGCCCAGCAAGCAGGATTGGAGTAGGAAGTTGAGAAGGTGTTGAGAGTCCCTGGATCGAAGTGCATAAGAGGCAGAATGGCTGGGAGAAACAAGAGCCAGTATTTAGAAATGACGGAAGCACAGGGAACGAGGTGGCAGAAGGCCACAAGAGGTATGAAGAGGTTAGTGTAAAGGGAGCAGTAATCGGTAAGAGACCAGAATTAGCAGCAAAATGGCAGAAAGCACTGCTAACAGCATCCAGTCTGGCAAGAGAGGAAGCAGGAGTGGTGCCACAGACCACATGCAGAGTCAAACACCTGAATCACCATCTTCGTGACTATTTCATGACAGACTGGGAGTGGTAGGCAACCCTTGAGTTAGGGGCAGAGTTTTCTGTGGATGGCATCACACGTGGGTGGAGAAGTCTAGCCTCTTCTATCCAGCTTACATACCTAAATACTTAAAGTTGGGAACATCAAGGGAGTGCCATCCAGAATGGAAAAGATTGGGGGAGCACTGCAAGTCAAGTCTTGTGCCAAAGGTCATGGACACCACCTTCTTAGCACTGACCCAAAGTAAACAGGATTGGAACTAGCCACGCTTGAAGCAATGATTCCAGGTCTGAGAGTGAGGCACCAAGGCAAACTGATGCACAGCATTATCTGCTGCACACAATACGCAAGTTGACACAAACTGAGTGGAGGTGGCTAAGGAAGACTAAGAAAAGGATGGGTCTCAGTATGGAGCCTTGGGGACCCCAGTCTGGAAGGTGAGGGGACAAGGCATCGCCACCTGAACCAACTGGAGGCAGCCAGAAAAGTAGGATCTTAACAAATTTTTTTTTTTTTTATTATTATCATTTAGAACTTTTACTCCTCCCGTGCGGAGCGGACCACAACAACCGCTGGCCACAGCACCACACCCGGACCAGGTCTGGTGTATGCTACATGCAACTGACTCCACACAGGCCCTGATGAAATTAACCAGGACACCCCGGGGGCCTGTGACTGGGAAGCAGTGTGCCTACCTCATGTCCAGTGACGCTGGCTCAGCCATAAGCCGCCACGATCGCCCCTTGATTTTCCACCATTACTGCCCCAGGGAGCCAGATATGCAATGACGTGTAATGCACCTATGTGCAGACGTCCACTGTGCTCCCTCCCCCCTTAGAATGTCCGCTACTGACAGTGCGTCTAGACTCCGCTAGGCACCACTGCAGCGAGCTGCATACCCTGTGCCCACCCCGGAGGAGGAAGAAGAGCAGTCATGGGATGCTCAATCCTTCCTCTCCCTACCAGCCCCAGGCACCCCGAGCCCATTCCCGAACCCGGGTCACCGGCGTGGCGCAAGGTGTGGTGTCCAGCGCTTCAACCCTCAGCGCCACCAGGTCGGCAGGATCTGAACAAGTTGACAGCTGGAGCAAAGACACCTGCAGCTCTCAGCTTCAGAAGGAGGGAGTGGGCCACCGAATAAAAGGCAAAGGCAATGAAAATGGCAGCAGCAGCGCTGTGCCCATGGTCCATCCCGATGAGGATGGCGTCAGTGACGTGTAGGCGTAAGAAGGCAGAGTGGCTCTTGCGGAAGCCAGACTGGATCAAAGACAGGAAGTTGGTGGAGCAGAGCAAGTACGCAAGTTGAGTGTACACAAGCTTTTCTTGCAACTTGGCAAGAGTAGGGGGAAGGGAGACAGACCGAACATTGTTAGGGAGATGGGGTCATAGCCTTTGTGGAAAGGGAGGACATTAGCAAACTTCAAGACTGAGGAACAAGCTGAGGAGAAAAAAAGAGAGGTTAAGTAGGTTGGTGAGTGTGATAACAATAGCAAGGGCTGAAAGGTGGTGTAGTTTAGGGTCCAATCCACCCATACTACAACCTTTGGAGAGGCTGAGTGAGGAAAGAACATGCAGAGCCTCAAAGGAGAGATGAAGAAAAGTCAAAGCAGAGGTCAGATGAAGATTCAGAAGAGGTAGCCTGAGGCAGAGGGAGGAACAGAGGGCTGCTAAAGAGGAGGGAGGGTGTAGGTTGTTAAAACATATTAATGCAAGAAGCAACCTTAGAGGGTCAGAGATAGGGGAATCATGATCGACCAGAATTGGGAAGGAGGGGGAAATCAAAGATGGAGTGCACTGCCATCCAGAATACGAACCCCTTGAGTTCTGGCTTCCAGTACACACTGTCACACTTCAGCCTTAAGCTCAGCAAAAGGACGCCTATATTTTGATTCACTTCTGCAGCATTAGTTATTTACTGCTGTAACAATCTGTCCTGCCACCGACTAACAGTGTGTGATGTCATACAGGACGTCCAATACTGAAGCCGGGGAAGCATACGGTCAACTGTTCCACGTTACCAGTGACACCCCTTATTTTACCTCTTAAGACTGCTGTTGGACATTATCAAACCTAATGCTTGACACACATGGAGTAGGTGCTGCCCACACAGAGAAGATGCTGTAAATTCAATCTTTAAAGCAATAATTATTAATATTCCAAGGTGCTTAATCAAATTAAACTTTGCACAAATACAGGCACGCTTTTCCACAGTGTTCAGAGTGTGTATCTCAACGTTTAATGTTGTGTCCCACATTATGAGACCCAGTGTTCCATGTGGTCCCACATTGAGTATCTGTGTCTCATACTTCAGTGACAAAAGGTTGAAAGGTATAGTGGGAAGGTCTAGAAGACAAATGGGAGGAGAGGAAGAGAGCCTGGAATTATGGAAACTGGTATTCTTTTCAAATGAAAAAAATCACCAGAGATCGTAAATTCTGCCGCAGCACTTCAGTTTTGCGAGTGCAGAACCACAGGATTTGGAGAGCACTGGTCACGCAGGGGGCTGTAACTACTAGAAAAGTGTCAGCCACGCCATTTACCCGAGAAAACGTACCAAAACCAAGACACCCTTTTAAGGGCCACTGGAGCCAGCTGGGCTGCCAAGTGAATTGACACATCCAATGAAATCCCCAGGACAAGAAAAAAGATGTGAAAGTATAATCCTACGTGCACTGAAATGCTGTGAATGGCAAACAGAAAGAACCTAGGGGTGGTGAATTTATCAGTGGTGCCTTTGACCCACTGAATCCGTAGGGCAAAAATGAACCCTTTGTTTTTGGATCTGTTAATGGGAATTTAAAGAGCTGTTGACTCCTCAAGGAAAGCTATGAAAAACATAATATTTGGCTACAATTCAGCTTACATTCCATATATCTTCTATAGATTTCTCCTCCCCAGTATCTGTTACTGAGGAAATGTGCAGGAAAACAGGATCTTTAGCCCTCAGCTCATTTCTCTCTATAGCTTTTTCCTTATTTGAAGTCATAATCCTCTGTTGTGACATCACAATCTATTGCCATGAGACTACGATATCACAAGCAGTGCATTAGGACCACAGGTAGGAAATAACAGAAACAGATAAACTCTTCAGGAAAAAAGATCCCATTTTCATGCAAATGACCTCAGTAATAAATACTGAGGAGGAGAAATACAGAACTAACGTGAAATACAAGCTGAACTGTATTTAAATATTATGTTTTATCAAACTTCTCCTGAAGGAGTCTGCTGCTCTTTAAATCTGTGTTTTGTTTAAAATAGGGTTTTGAGCCCAGGAGATGAGACACTGTCTTTTAAGGTTTGAGGAATTGTTTTGGTGTCAGAAATAAAAGCGCCTGGCAAAATACTCGAACGCTGCAGGCACCTAACTGTGTAATTATACATGGTGCCATCTATGTGGTATGCATTATACCATCTCACATCTGGAGATCTGCTGAATTATACAATAGGACATTGTGAGGCAGTATAGCCCAGAGGTTAGAGCACAGAGCTGTGAACCTGGAGGCCCAGCAGACCTGGGTTTGAAACCTACAACTGCCACTTGCATACTGTGTGTCCCTGACCGAGTCACTTAACCTCCCTGTGTTTAATTCTACTCCAGGCCACACATGGAAACGAGCATCTGTTCACAGTACCTTTCCCAGTAAAAACAAAAATAAATGAATACATACATCAGTTAAAAATGGATTCCTTTGTTAGGTTTCTCGTTACCATCCCGTCTGTCTAAACGCTAGGTTCAGAGAAAGGCTAGGAAGGAAAAAGAATATAACGATTTGCTGGAATCCCTAAGAAAACATCTCTTCCCCCATCCCATCCCATCCAATTGTTTAACCAGGAGTGGCACACTAAGCTGAAACTTGTTTACAGGTGCGACCTTGGAGCACAGGGAAGTTAAGTGACTTGCTTAGGGTCACACAGTATGCAAGCAGGGAGCTGAGCGATTCAAACCCAGGTCTCCAGATTTGCAGCTCAGAGCCTTAAACCACTGCGCTATACTGCCTCCCAAGTCTTTCCCTCCTATTACAAGGCACAAGTTACTCCAGCTTTAAACTACTGTCCTTCTCACCACTAGAGCCTCCTTATAGCCTTCTAACAGTAATTCCAGTTAGGAATTCTGAGAGAAGCTGGGGGGGGGAATCAGGGGAGAAAGGAGGAGGTGCTACTTCACTGAGAGGGTGGTGGAGCCATGGAATGCGCTGCCCAGGGGCTGGTGGAAGCAGAAATGGTGGAGGTTTCAAGAGGAGTAGGACAGGTACAGGGAAGGGTTCTGGAAGCAAAATCCAGTGCAGCGAGAATATCCGGACTGGAAGGAGAAGCCAGAGAGGAGAGGGCAGCAAGGTCAGCTCCCAGGGTGGGGGCTGACCAAATGAGCAGACACTAAAGACTGTTAGGCCTATTCTGCTGCCATTTTAGTATGCTAGTATGTAAATGCACTCTGTCTAATATGTCTCTCTCTCTCTCTGTACATATATTTGAATATATATATATATACACATTATATATATATATATATATTTATATTACACACACACACACACACACACACACACACACACACACACACATATATATATATATATATATATATATATATATACACACACACACACACACACACACACACACACACACACATATAAATATATACACACACACACACAATTATTCAGTAGTTGTGGACACAACTCTTCTCTCCTATAGGGCAGACTGTGGGCTATCTGTCATCAACTTCTATGTTTCAATAAAACGCTATCAGATCTGCTATATGTATAAATGTACCATCTTCAATGTATATATACAGTAAGTAGGTCATTAGCCATCTACATATAGTTTGTCACGACCTCCCCACCTGCCCGCCCGCCAGCACTACTTCTTCACCAACCACTGCTTGCACTTGTCGTAGGTCCTTCCCCTGCTGCTGTCACTGACTGGAACTCCCCCGGTCCTGTCACACACCCAGAGTTCAAGACCCGCTTGCTCTCCTTTCTTACTGCCTCTGCTACATGCTCCTGCTATAAAGGGCACCGATGACTGCACTTGTTACACACTTGCTCCTCTCTTATCTGTTGGCAATTGTACGATTACTTGCTACATTTGTTGACAATCTTATGATTACTCTAGTTACATACTAGCATACTAAAATGCCAGCAGAATAGGCCTAACGGTCTTTACGTTCACTGCTTGGTCACTCCCACCCTGGGAGCTGACCTTGCTGCCCCCCTCGCCTTCTCTGGCTTCTCCCTTCCCAGTTCAGGATATTCTCGCTGCACTGGATTTTGCTTCCAGAACCCTTCCCCTGTACCTGTCCCACCCCCTCTTGAACCCCTCCACCGTCTCTGCCTCCACCAGCCCCTTGGGTAGCGCATTCCATGGCTCCACCACCCTCTCAGTTCTGAACTGAAATGCTCTGCTGTTTAGGTATTTTGTATATACAGCTGTGTAAATATTCTTTGCTTTTCTGTATCTTATGACACACTTTCAGTGTGTTATCAAAGACTACTATCATTTATTGTTTACTTCCACGTGTTGAACTGTCTTTACCAGTTATGCCTTCAATGTATACAGATGTGCCTTTATCATGCTGTACTCCTGGGTCGACCCTGAAAAAGGAACTGTAATTGTCTCAGTGGACTTACCCGGTTACCAAAACTCAAATAAATATGTGCTGGGGTACTGGCACGGTCTGAGCAAGACTGAAGCACTGTACCCAAAAATCACCCTGAAGACACAGGATCCAACTCCGTTCCAGCTCCTTAACTGCCTATACGTACAACAACATTCACATCGCTCTCCTCCAAACTGTAAAGGTACAGTGCAAAAACATTTATTTCTCCGTTTTCTTATTAACTCCAACTGCACCACACTGCATGTCTCCCCCTTCAGCACTCTCTAGGCCACGCTGATCCCGTAGACAACCTGCAACTCAAACCCGAATCACAAAAGCAATACTTTTTTTCCCCAAACAAAATGATTTAACACATTCCCGCCTGAATCTGCAGCCTCAGGCAGTCCTTTCTTTGCCATCTCCAGCTGGCCTGCAGCACTCTCTGTGCGTAGTCTCACTCATCCCAGCTCCACTCCTTTCCAGGCACAAATGACCGCTCTGTCGGATGGTACAATTGTTTCCAAAACAAAAACAATCTCGACTACAGGTTACCAGCGACAGCAACTTCACACATGGAGGAAGACGCCATTACATCCCTCCCACCGCTAAATCAAGCCCACTGCCATTTCTACACATTTTCAAAACAACTCTCCAGCAATCATCGGTGACACTGTGGTGTCAGCGCTGGCATCATGCGTCACCGCCATGGTAATGCCTAAAGCAAGCACAGACCCATGATGGGAGAAGGCACCACTTCAACAGAAAGTGCCACTGAAGTTTACTAATAAAAGAAAGAAAAGAAATCTAATAATAAAGAATGCAATGCAAAATACTCCCCTACTGCAAAAGAAATTTGCAATGGGTACGTAGTGTTATGCCTGAATGTCTTCCACTCAAGCAGTTTGCGGTAGAACATTACTCGTGGCTTGTGGCACCTGGGAGGATACCCAAGATCAAGCAGCACTTGGGGAAGGGGGGAGAATGAAAAGCAATATTTATAATAGGGGGCGGTATATACACTATACATCTCCCATGAGGTAGCTTCAAATATGCATGTTATTTTGTTTGGAATGTTGGTGTTGGTGTTACGGCACACTTGCACAAATGGCACAACCACAAGTACACGGTGACAATAACACCAACATTTAAACCAAATAACATGCATATTTTGAGTAACTTCATGGGCTAGCCGATGAATACCATGGGAGCTCCCACTTTTTGGGGGAGTCTATTACAAAAAAAAAAAAAAAAGAAAAAGGTGTTATGTAAACAGATTTTTTTTTTTTTTTATACAGTTTTTCTTTCTTTTCCACTTTATTATTTATCTATTTGCTTTTGTTTACTGGGTAAGCACACTAGACAACCAAATGTGTATTTTCAGATGCGACCCCGGGAGGGTTACAATGGTACATATCGCGAGCATCAGGCAAAAACAAGGGTGACATGCATTAGGATCAAGCACGTTAATAACATATACAATAATGGCTGGGGAGGTGGTTATAGAGAATGTTAGCACACCCAAGGTGTGGGGTGCTGCCACAACCCGAGAGCTAAGCTCGGGGGTTTGTACAAACATCCCACCAGGGTGTTCAATATCCAGTTTTTGTATAGACCTCCCCAGCTTTTATTTTATATAATTTGCTGGGGAACACTTTTTTGCCTCAGCACTTATATAAAATAAATACATCCCCATGGCGCCATGCAGTTAGTCAGCTTTCACGCGGTCTGCAGCTCCTTTTAAAAATATTGCCATCGTAAAACCTCCCATAATGTGGCCAGTTTGTAACGCGGGTGTTCATTATTTTGTTTATATTTTTAATTAACGTACCTCAGATTCCAACTGGCAGCGAAATACGATATCCTGTCTCGTGAGGAGGAGCGGAACTGCGCCTTTTGGGCATGCCCAGACCCGTTATAACCCGCGGGTAATAACAGGAAATTATAACCCGCTGTCCCTATGGGAAAAAGCGGTCCCCCAGTTATTATATCAGAATATGGTACATAAATTACAATAGGAGGTAACGGGCTCCAACGATTAACAAGGTACAATACATCAGGATCAGTCAGATCAGGGTGCAAACAAGAGCATAAGGCACGTAGGCTAACATAGGGAGGTAGAAAACAGTGTGGGACAGGCACGGTCGACAGAGGCGTAACCACTGATGGGTATATGAAGGAAGTAGGGTGAGTAGCACAGTAGTTGGGGGGCCAAGTGGGCAAAGTGCGTGCTGAAGCTGGGGACTAAATGCCCGGTAACTCAAACAAGGTGAAAGCGGCTCAGGTGCAGAGGCAGTCAGATGACGCAAAGTCTAGCCCTTTACTTTTATGGTTAAAGTCACAGCCGCACAGTCTGATGTGCTGCTCGGGAAGTGCCAATTCATGCAAAAAGCCAGGATTGTGGCTAGTATGCAAATAACATAGCTACTACTATGCAAACAACTTAGGTACAGTGCAAATAACAGTCTTCAGTAGAAATAACAGCTTTTATTTTCCAAATGTATAAACTCCCATGGTATACATATATGGGGATATATGATGGGCAGGAGTGGGATACGGAAAATATTCTTACTCCTGCAGAGTGAGCACTATTCTCAATGAAAAGCAAAGGAGACACAGCTCACTCTGTAGGAGTGACAATATTTTCCATATCCCATGATCTGCCCATCATGTGTGCGATTTATACCATAGGGTGAGAGCTTTAGGAACATTTTTTTCTGATTCTGTGCATTTCCTGCTCACTCTGTGTGTGCTGTCAGTGTGTGTGTGTGTGTGTGTTCTGAATGGACTGGGAGTCAGAATGCAGGTGAGTGTGTTTTTCAAAGCTAACTGAGTAAGTCAGAGGCTCAGTGAGAAAGACACTGTTGCAGGTAGCACTGAGATAGAGAAACTGCTTTGTAAAAGAGTTTCATTTAGAATTCTGGTTGTTTTGAAGCTGAGATCAGCACAGTAATGGGCTAGGAATGTTAGAAACACACAGAGACACAGATGAGAGTCTTTTGCAAAGCTAATTGAGTAAGTTGCAACTTCGCTGAGAAGAGAAACTTTTTCTGAAGCAGTTTCCTAGAATGCAAGCTGCAGTGCATTTATCCTCACTCTGGTGACATCAGCGAGTATGGATAAATGTCGATATCCTCACTCTGCTGATGTCATCAGGATTTATCCTCACTGCAGTGGAAATAACATAGGATATCCTACTGAGAAAGCTCTCACCCCCGTGATATAAATATATTTATAAATGGGTAGGAAAAAAAGTAGCTCATCTAGTGGACAATCATCATCACATGACCATGCGTATATTAAGAGCGACCGCACACCTGCACTTTTGCCCCCAAAAAAAACAATCTTGCTATTTTATAAGACAGATAACCACTTTAGGATGTGCGGTCACGCTCTGATATACCACGCCTTGGGCTGGCTGATATACCAAGGCGGCGATATCAGAGTGTAATTTGACACCTAACAGTCGGTTATCTATTACATATACTGCTTCTACCTCCTATGCTGAAAAAATTCCAAGGTATCTGGTGGGAAAATTACAGCAGAAATCAGCTCCTTGTTTCAGTCACTGAAAAAGCAAGCTCTGTTGAAGTTTGTTATACAACAGGCAAGAGAACATGGATTTATGAACTGCGAGGGGGAGAGTGTAAACCCGTGGAAAGGTTGTTTTGTCTCAAGGCTGACAGTCACTCTGTTACATCATATGTAATGTGTACAGAATAACTAGCCAAAATGGAGAGCCATCACATTAAGAGAACTTTAGTCAACATGATTTTGGAAGTGTTTCATGTAGATAAACATACGAAATAAAAAGCCAATTACTCTCATGAGTCTGGAGAGCTTATCAGACTTCAAGTTTTCATTTTAAAATGTAGGATGTAAAACTTTTTACGTCAGAAAATAGTCAATTTCATCAGATATGGACATTTGGAATTATTGAAATGCCAATAAAATCTCAAAATGTAAAATGATGCACCTAGTGTCATACTGATCTGCACATGACACGGACATACTATGAAATAAGAAGATTTGTCTTATGTTAGCTTGATGTCATGCACAATACACACTGTGTCTACTGGCTGCCCACAGAGTCACAAAAAGACAGCCTTCAACGTTAAACTAGACCTCAGAGAAGACAGGTTTTCCCCTTTATTTGCTTTTGTTTTATCTGAAAGTTGGCGATAGCAACAGCGGAAGCTTGATTCCAGGTAAGAACTTCGGAAGGGGGTTGGGTTAAAAAGGGGAAAACAAGTGCAATCTATAGAGGCAAACAACGGTTACAAGCACTTTTACACACAGGTTTCTCTGCTGAAAGGATAGTTACCTGTGTAGCACCGTTGCAGTCTCTTCCATTGTGCCTTCAGTTTACACACACAGCAATATGTCGGCACACCCCATCCTACGGTTCCTAACAGTGCATTAGCATTGCATGAGAGCTAGTGCATGGGACACATTGCTGCTAGAATGGCTTTTTCACACTGCAGGATGCAACAGAAGATATTGGGACGAACCACGCCAACCATGGAGCGTGGTTCAGGCAAGCGTTCGCTTTGGAATCAGAAGGTGTGCTCTTTACACAGCAATGGATGAAACGGTGAACTATTTCTGCAATAGTCACTCCGTTACACAACTGGTAGTGTAAAAGTGCCTACTGAATAAGCGATGGGGATTGTGCGATAAAAAAAAAAAAAAATTGTGGAAGACCAAATGCAGATGAAAAGAAATGTGTAAATAAAGAGTGATTTGTTATCTGTTGGTCACTGGGGAACCGTATTAGCTGCTGCTTAGCACCTTGGCTAGTCAGTCAGGCCAGGAAGCTCAGGCGAGGAGCAGCAAAAGGAGTGGAGACTGAAGAGCGGACTTCTGAATCCTTCTCTGATGCAGTTAAATACAGGCTGTGATGTCTTAAAAGTTAAGTGTCGGTGGAAAAATGGATTTTTGACAACTATTGCATAAACAGGTCTTATTTTGACCCTGTACCCTTTACACCTGAAATGTACAGTGTTTCTAAAGCTCCTTGCATTAGAATGTAATGGACAACATAGAAACATAGAATTTGACGGCAGATAAGAACCACTTGGCCCACCCAGTCTGCCCATTTCCCTACCTAATGGATAAGCTGCAGATCCTAGTTAACCAGCAGCCTACTTCTTCCTACCTCCACCCCTAGAACTGCCTTATGAGTGTCCCATGCATGGCAGATTCCACCACTGTTTTTGACTCACAACCTCCTCCGGAAGGTTGTTCCATGCATCCACAACCCTCTCTGTGAAAAAAATACTTCCTTACATTACCTCTGAGCATTCGCCCCCATCTTCAAATCGTGCCCCCTTGTTCTTGCATCAAAATCCCCTCATGATTTAATAAGATTATATGCCTGTAATATCTTGTGTACGGACTGAATTTTATACAGAACACAGTGCTGCCACTTAAGACGTGGCCCACACCACTGTGAAATATCCAGGGAAGAAACGATCTAGCCCATCCATTGTTCTCTGTGCTCTAGTTCCCGATTCTAAGTGAAAGAACATGTAAAAATAAATAGTCCCCAAAACAGGATTTATTTACCAAATACATTTTTTACTAGTGTGGTACAAAAGAGGATATTAAGCCATCTGTCGATCAATAGGTACTTATCTTCAACATTATTGATCAGACTCCTTCAAACATGGCATCATGTGATTCACGAGATACAGCAGGGTCATATCAGATACGTTCAGACTGTGACCTTTTGAAAATGACAAGATAAACTGTGCTCGTTATTACAGTTTTCCATTAGCTAACTGTGACGCATGCGGTCACTGTAAAGCCTTTCACTGTTTTAGTGCCACCAGCAGGACATTTACAAGGAAACAGGTGTTAACGGGCTCTGCTCTCCTCGGCTGTATGCTTCCTTCTTGCTATGTTGAGGCTGCCTGACGCTGTCCCGCTAAAGAGAAAGAGTTTACAATGGAAAGAAAGGCAGTTGTAAGCTAAAACAAGATACACACTAATAAAACCATTAGGAATACTGCGGTATATACAAATGCTTAATGAGTTTGAGTAGAATGACAAATTAATCTCCACCTTAAGACCTTGGCAACTAACTCAGGGTTTCGCGACTCATAACTCATGTGCCTTAGCACTCACTAGTGGAGATAAATGCGTTATTTCACTGGAACGCAGTATGTATTCCCCCACCTATTAACAGGACAAGCCCATACAAATGGCTACAAATCACTAATACAACATGCAATATACCCATTCTTACTATCGTTAACTTATCCCTAGACGCTCCATTAGGAGCAATAGTAGCCACTTATTCCTGTTGAATGGTTACCATGACAACTGACTATTAGTTTGAGGTGAACTGAAAGGTGAGGTATTAAAAATACTGTTATGCTCCACTGTATATGTACCAATTCAATTGCTTTATTTTAATCAGTTAAAAACCACTACAAAAAATAAACACACATTTACAATACCATTTGACGTAATACTATATAATCCGCACGGATTCTGGTATTTCTAGATTTTTGATTCCCCTCTACATAGCTGTTACCTTATGCGCCGTTTTGACTGCCTCTGTATTGCTCTGATGCCACTCTGTTTCTCAGTTCTCAGTGCACTAGTGCTCGTACAATATTTTGCACTTCATCTTGTTCTACGTTTGCACCAGTTATGTATTCTTGCTGCTAACTGTCTGCACTTTATATGCATCATGTAATGTACTGTACTGTTTCACGGTTTACTCCTGTAACTCTGCCCCGGTCACACCTAAAACGAACCCTGCCTCAGTGTATTCCCGTTACTAATTTTCAAATAAATACAATCACATCATTTCTCATAATACATAAACAGAAAATGTAAGGCATTACTAAATCTAAGAGTTAATTAACAGAATGATTAAAAGACTGACCATTATTCCTCTTGGTAAAAATTGAGTTACTGTGTTCAAATAAAGCACCAAGAGCTTTAAATTGAATGTGCAATTATTTGTGCAAACGGAAGAAAAATACTTTATCAGCATATGTGAACTGTTCAAGCCAGCACAATTTGGATAATCCAGAGTCGTACATTTTCAATTTAATCCAGTATCTTAATATATATTTCTTTATTCTCATTTCCAAAGGAATTTGACAAGCAGGACAGTATAAGGGAATTTGTAATACTCTGAATTCTTGAAGAGTTTTTCCAGGCAGGATACGTCCCAATTCCCCGGATCTCTGAGGCATACCAGAGTAATAAACCTGCAAAATACCCTTTACCATATTTCCACCATAAATGGCATCAAAGGTTTCAGTGCTTTAAATGACTCTCGTGGCCATGTCATGTGGTGTGATGTGCTCTCAGGTGGCCATGTCATGTGGTATGATGTGCTCTCAGGTGGCCGTGCTGTCTGGCCGAGCCCTCACGTGGCCATGTCATCGGCAGGTCAAGACATGCCGTGTCATGTGGCGGGCTCACATGGCCACGCCATGCGGGCATGCCTCACATGGCCACGCCATGTGGCATGCTTGCTCTTGTGGTAGTGTCATGAGACATGCTCCTCTTTCATGGTAGTGTCCTAGTATATTACCCACCCTCTTGGTAAAGTCATGGTACACATTCTGCAATGCTCATTTATGCTGGGTTTAAAATACCAACAAAACATTTCAGCTGGACAAAAGCAGTATGCCACTTTCCTATAAAGCAAGGATATTTTTGCAAGAGATAGCTTAATTAGAAAAGCTTTGATCACTGGTTCTAGGTAACAACTGGGAGGACAGTATATTGGTAAACAAGTCCGCCTTTATAGCTTCTTTTTCCCATCCCTTCCACTTCTGCTACTTCAATGCAAAGCATGCTGGGCTAGCAGTTTAATTTTAGGTCCTCAGGAAGCAAGTACGGCTTTAATGTAGCATAAACACAGCAGGGCCAGTACTAATGGGCAAGTAGTTAACAGAATGTTGATGCGATTTCTCAGTTGGTTGCTTCATTAAATTAAATATTGTTTGCAAACTGAAAGTTAGGACTACTGCATTTCGGTTTAAAGTGCAGTGTAATGAAGGATACTAGACACCCTTGTAATTCAGATCGCAATCTGCAGCACTTCAGGTACAAAGACTCATTTAAGACACAGAAACAGACAATATATGGCAGAAAAGGGCAGTGATCCAGACAATCTGCCCCAGTTCCCTAGTTAGCCCTGGGACCTACCCATCCCTTCAGGGCCCTAGCCCTCCCAATGCCACCCCATTCTCCACCCTGATACTGCCACCCCGAGCAAACACTATACCCTTCCATCTATCCCAACTGTGCTTGAAACCACGAATGTTTTTGTGCACCCATCACCTCAGCTGACAGACTGTTCCACAACTCTGCCACCCTCTCTATACTTCCTCACATCTCTCCTGAACCTCCCTCTTGTTGGTTTCCACTCATGCCCACGTGACTGCAAGCTAGTATTCAAACTAAATAGTTCCGTGCCGTTCACCTTGTTAATTCCGTTCAGGAACTTGAAGGTCTCAGTTGCATCTCCCCTCTCCCTTCTGGTCTCTACTGAGTACATATTTAGTGTCTTGAGGCGCTCCTCACAGGATCTGCCCTGTTGGCCCCATCATTTTTTTGTTATCCCAGGCTGCATCATCTACAGCCAATCCCTTATCCTTCCTGAGGTGAGGACTCCAGAACAGGCGCATTACGCCAGGTTTGGCCTCACTGTGGATATATAGAGGGGAAGTATTACCTCTCTTTTCCGGTTATCAGTACCCTTCCCGATGCATCCCAGAACCCAACTTGCTACATGCCTTGTTGCACTGACTCGACTGCCTTAGGGTGTCAGTGAAAACTCCAAGGTCTCATTCCTGAGCCATAGTACAAAGTCTCACCCCTTCCATACAATATTCAGTCCAGGCTTCCTGTTCCCTAGGTGCATTACCTTGCACTTTTACAGTTGAATTTCAACTGCCAATCCCTAGACCTTTAAATAAGAAGTTTTCATTTTGTACACAAACACTTTATTTCATAATATATGCAATACACACACACACACACACACACTATATGTGTACATTTATTTGAAACGTTTTACCAGGAAAAGCACATCGAGCAGCAATTGCTCGCTTACAGGTGCATCCTGGGGAAGGGAAAGGGGTAACAAGCAGCAATAAATTTACAGCAAGGTCAACAATTACAGGCAATCAGGTAAAAAGCGCCTGTGAGCACAGCATACAGTAAAGAAACAGACCCAATAGAGCGTTCATGAGAATTATACAGTAAATAAATAGCTCTATACACAGAAGTCAGGGGAGGGGCAGAAGGAACCAGATCCTGGCGGTGCGCACCTCCATGCGCCGTATTTCGTGACGCAGAAGGTGTGTTAGGGTTCAGTTAGGGAGTAAAATTAGAAAACTAAAATGTATATGAAAAAAAAGGCTTGCCAGCAGAAAGTGACCATATCGGCCCATCTTGTCTGCCCTTTTCTCCCCACACTTCCCGATCCCTACCAGCCCCGCCTCCCTCCGATACTCAACCCCATATGTTTGTCCCATACCCTCTTGAATTCTTCCACCAATTTAGCCCCCACCACTCCATCTAGCAGTCTGTTCCAGGGCTCCACCACCCTCTCCGTGAAGAAATATTTGATATATATAGAAATATAGATATTTGGGAGTCCTCCTTGACCAAGATAGAACTTTTAAGGTCCATGATGAAAACCTCACTAAAACCTTGCACCACAAAACTGGTCTCCTCAACAGGTTAAGCCCATACCTCATCAAAGAGTCGTGCCTAAAAATTGCTACATGCACCCATCTGCCCACCCTACTCTATGGCTCACCAATCCTACACTCTGTTAGGAGTACAAAATTGGAAAAGCCTTGTATAATGCAATAGGATGGTTCGCCACAAGGGCAGCCCCTAAAGACCACCACTGCAGAATGCCCCAAACCGTAAACTGGCCCTCACTCAGGGGAAGGCTGGAGTTCTCCATACCACCCCTAGCCTTCAGGATGAGAAGCAGCAAAGCCCTCCCCCCCAGTCTCAAAGACCTAATACAGTCAAACCTCCAATTATCTGAACAACAATTATCTGGATTATCTGCTCATACAGACTAGCCAGTAACTGGTCGTAAAACAATGTTACCTCAGACAGTCAAACCTGGATTATCCGGACGATCGATTAGCTGGACAAATTACACATCCCCGGTGGTCTGCATAATCGAGGTTCGACTGTAACAAACGAACCACACAGGCGCACCCTCAGAACATCCAGTCGAATGCTCCTCCAGATCCCTAAAGTCAGGACACAATCCAGCAAAAGGTCCTTTGCTACATTGATTCGGTCATTTGGAACGCTCTTCCTAAAATATACAGGAAAGCTCCTCACTTGAGCACTTCAAAAAGGCCTAAAGATGCACTTATTAGAACATAGCTCCTGTAACTGTTACTGCCGACAGGCTCCTTGACAGGGTCGCAGAGCCTGCATCTAATCATTCCTTCTATGCAGCTGTACAGGAGCTTAATCATAAGTTCTAGAGGCTTCATGCTGCTAGGTGAGAATCTGGTCCAAAATGTACTAGGAAAATATACATGTCCTACAGAATAGTATATACCCGTAAGTTGAGCAGTGTATGTATCTTGTACTGCAATGTATCATTGTAACTAATCTTATCATTGTACTGTGCTTGTCCAATCTATTGCTTATTGCATTCAACCGGTTTGTAAAATACTTTCTGTATTTAATCCCAGGTTGCCCCTGAAAAGGGCCTCCCATACACCCGTGGGCTTACCCGTCAACAAAATTTAAATACACACATATACATATAGATACATACATACATACATACATACATACATACATACATACACACACACATAGAAACATAGACTTTGACGGCAGATAAGGACCGCTAGGCCCATCTAGTCTGCCCATTTCCTACCTACAGGATAGGCCGCAGATCCTAGTTAACCAACAGCCTATATCTTCCTCCTCCCCACAAGAATTGCCTTATGTCTGTCCCATGCATTCTTGAATTCTCCCACAGTTTTAGACCCCAACTTCCTCAGGAAGGCTGTTCCATGCATCCACTACCCTCTCTGTGAAATAATACTTCCTCACATTGCCCCTGACAAGCCCTCCTTCTATCTTTAAATTGTGTCCCCTTGTTCTTGCAAGTCTCTTTTCTGAAAGATGCTACCCTCTTGGACTTTGTTGATTCCCTGAGGTACTTGAAAGTTTCTATCATGTCCTCCCTCTCCTTCTTTCCTCAAGGGTATACATATTAAGCTCCTTCTCATTGCTTGCTAACCTAAGGTCATCTGATATGATTACCCCCAGGTCCCTTTCCTGTTTTGTTGTTGTTACTACCTCCCCACCCACCGTGTATTCTTCCCCTGGTTTCTTGTTTCCCAGGTGCATTATTTTGCACTTTTTTACATTGAATCCTAGCTGCCACACTTCTGACCATTCCTCCAACCTTGCCAAGTCCCTTTTCATCCTTTCCATGCCTCCTTGTGCATCAACCCTGTTGCAGATCTTTATGTCATCTGCAAAAAGGCATACTTTTCCTTCCAGTCCCTCTGCAATGTCACTGATGAAGACATTAAAAAGGACTGGACCCAATACTGAACCCTGCGGTACCCCACTAGTAACCGCCCTTTCTTCAGAGTGGACTCCATTTACAATTACCTTCTGTGTCCTGTTGTCCAGCCAACGTTTACCCAGGCTACCACCCTGGGACCCACTCCCAGGCTGGTTAATTTGACTATTAATCTTTGTGTGGGACTGTGTCAAATGCCTTGCTAAAGTCTAGGTAGGCCATGTCCACAGCCCTCCCTGGTCTACTGCTTTGGTCACCCAGTCAAAGAAATCTATTAGATTCGTCTGACATGACCTTCCCGCTGTGATCCCATACTGCCTTGGGTCCTGTGCACCACTGACCTCTAGGTACTCAACTATTCTTTCCTTCAGAAGTGACTCCATCACTTTCCCTACCACAGAGGTCAGACTGACAGGTCTGTAGTTTCCTGCCTCTGTCTTGGTCCCACTTTTGTGAAGGGGAATCACATCTGCCTTCCTCCAGTCCTCAGGCACCACACCATCCTCCCATGATTTGTTAAAAAGAGTAGCCAGTGGTTTCACTAGTTCCTTCCTTAATTCTTTTAGAATTCTAGGGTGAATTCCATCAGGACCCATTGCTTGTCCACCTTCAGTTTTAGGAGTTCTTGCAGAACCCTTTCTTCTGTAAAAGGACTGGGATAGACCCCCTACCAAGAGTGCTTCTGTTAATTGGATTAGGCACTTCTCCTCTTTTGTGAATACTGAGCAGAAATATTCGATTCAGTATTCCTCTTTTCACTGTCCCCTCTGCCCACCCACCGCTCATTCTATTCTGCCTCACTATCCCTCCTTGTCTTTTCTCACGTCGCTGATGTACCTATAAAAGGTTTTATCCCCCTACTTAACCGAGTTGGCTATCTTTTCCTCAGTTTGGGCCTTTGCTATTCTGACTTCTCTCCCTGCTTCTTTCTGCCTTAACTGGTACAGCTTTCTGTCCTGCTCCTTCTGTGTTTCCTTATACTTCTGGAATGCTGTCTTTTTCTTCCTGACTTTCACAGCCACCCCTCTTGAGAACCACAGTGGCTTTTTCTTTCATTTTGATTTGTTTATTTGCTTCACACAAAGGCTTGTTGCCTCTGTGATGGCAGTTTTGATAATTCCCATTGTTGCTCCACATCCTCCTAGCCTGTTTGCTAGTGCTTTTCTGAGGCACTCTCCATCTTGCCAAAGTCAGCCCTCCTAAAGTCCAGTACCCTCACTTTTGTATGAAGCTTGACTCTGTAGCCAGTTTAACGTGAACCACACTGTTTGATGGTCACTTGTCCCCAGATGGCAACCCACTTCTAGATCTGAGATCCTCTCACTGCCCCCGCTTGAGAGCACGAGGTCTAAGATTGCTCCCTCACGAGTGGGTTCCAAACTAGCCGCCTAATGCCTGCCACCTGTAGGGCATCAAGAATGGCCCTGCTCTTGGATGTGGCTGCAGCAAATGTGCTCCAGTTAACATCTGGCATATTCAGGTCTCCCATCAACAGTATCTCCCCTTTCTCTGCCATTCTAACAATGCCTTCCATCATATCCTTGTCCATTCCTTCCCCTGACATGGGGGTCTGTACACAACCCGGTCAGCGGATTGTGGTGCCTTTCCAGTCTCAAGGTGACCCACAGTGCCTCCTCTCCTCCCTGTTTACTCTTTTGTTCAGTTGCTTTTATCCCTTCCTTTACATAGAGAGCTACTCCTCCCTTGCCTGTCTCTCCTGTAGGTTATGTACCCTGGTATGTTAACATCCCAGTCATGGTTCTCTGTGTACCATGTTTCTGTGACTGCTCGATATCCAGGCATCCCTCTTCCATTAAGGCCACCAGCTCAGGGCTTGTTGCCCAGACTACGAGCATTGGTACTCATTACCTCCATTTCCTGATGGCCTTACTCCCTTTTGCCCCATCCTGTCCTTCTTGCCTTTGTCACTTTCTCCATTTACCCCTGCCTTCTCCCTAATGACACCTCTATGTTGGTGTTTGCCACACTTACCGTGATTGTTTGGGGGCTAGGATTTTCCTGCTCCTTTCCAGTGCCTCCCCTTGGCTAGTTTAAAGCTTGCCAATGAAGCATTTAAACCTATCACCTAGGATCCTGGTTCCCTCCCGGACAGATGCAGCCCATCATGCCAGTATAGGCTTGCATCACTCCAGGTGGACCCCAGTCCCCAATGAAGCCAAATCCCTGAGCTCCACACCAGTTTTTCAACCACTCAGTTGAATCCCATGGTAGGAACACCCTAGCCTCTCCTATGCCATAGATGGGTAGCACCTCCAGAAGGTTACCGTGCTGGCTTGACTAAGGCCCCTCCCCAATTCCACAAACTTCCTGCACTTCTCTAATCCTTTCTTAGCCAGGTCATTTGTCCCTAGGTGGACAATGACATCAGCTCCTCCCCTGTGCAGCTGCTCCGGCAATCCTGAGGATTCGCTCCTGTCCCTCCAAGCCATGGCGCCAGGCAGGCACCTTACCTCCCTCTCCCCTTGCTTCCCCAGTTCTACCTTCCTAACAATGGAGTCCCCCACCAGGAGTTGTTTCCTTCTCCTGCAGGGTCCCCTGCCACCCTCCTGTGGGTCTCCTTTGTGGAGGTTCCCAGCATCCTCCTTGGTCTCCACTGTGGGTGCCTCCATAGAGGAACCACACTTTGCCAGAATGGCATAGGAATATGGCATAGGAATACACACACACACGATATATACATACACAGTGCCTTCAGAAAGTATTCACCCCCTTGGATTTTGTCACATTTTGTTGTATTACTACCAGAATTTTTAATGCATTGAAATAATTTTTCCCCCTTGATTCACACAGCACACTCAACAATTTAACGGGGCAAAATTATTTATATTGTGTAACAAAAATTTATGAAACATTAAAAACTGAAATATCTTGTTTACTTAAGTATTCCTCCCTAGTCAATACTTGTAGAAATGCCTTTGGCAGCAATTACGACTTTGGGTCTTCTTAGTATGTCTGTATCAGCTTTGCACATCTGGATTTGGGATTTTGACCATTCTTCCTTGCAATTTGCTCAAGCTCTGTCAAGTTGGATGGGGGCGTCGGTGAGGCCGTAATCTTTAAGTCTTTCCACAGATTCTCAATGGGATTCAAGTCTGGGCTTTGGCTGGGTCACCAAGGACATTCACCTTCTTGTTCTGAAGCCACTCCAGTGTTGCTTTGGCTGTATGCTTGGGGTCGTTGTCCTGTTGGAGCGTAAATCTCGCTCAGTCCAAGGTCTATTGCAGACTGATGCAGGTTCTCCTCAAGGATGTGCCTGTATTTGGCTCCATTCATTGTTCCTCTATCCTGACAAGTGCCCCAGTCCCTGCTGCTGAAAAGCATCCCATAACATGATGCTGCCACCACCATGCTTCATGGTAGGGATGGTGTTACATGAGTGATAAGCTGTGTTCGGTTTGCGCCAGGCATGGCGCTTTGCATTCAGGCCAAAGAGTTCAATTTTGTTTCATCAGACCAGAGAATCTTTACATGGTCTCAGAGTCTGCCACGTGCCTTCTTGCAAACTCCAGGTGTGCTATTATGTGGCCTTTTCTCAGGAGTGGCTTCCGTCTAGTCACTCTCCCATAGAGGCTACATCTGTGAAGTGCTGCAGAGATTGTTATCCTCTGGACAGGTTCTCCCATCTCAGCCATGGAACTCTGTAGTTCTGCCAGGGTGGTCATTGGGTTCTTGGTCACTTCCCTGACCAAGGCCCTTCTTCCGGTTGCTGAGTTTGGGAGGATGGCCTGCTCTAGGAAGAGTCTGGGTGATTCCGTAATCTTTCCATTTCCTAATGATGGATTTGACTGTGCTCCTGGGACTTTCAACACACTAGAAATGTTTTTATACCCTCCCAGATCTATGCCTCCTCACAATTCTATCAGAGTTCTATGGACAGCTCCTTAGTCTTCATGGCAGAGTTTCTGCTCTGACATGCACTGTCAACAGTGGGACCTTATATAGACAGGTGTATTTCCTCTGAAATCACGTCAACCATTTGAACTGACCCAGGTGGACTCCATTCAAGTTTTAGAGTGATCTCACAAGGAAATTGGATGCACCTGAGCTCAGTTTGGAGTGTCACAACAAAGGGGTGAATACTTATCAAATGAAGACATTTCAGGTTTTATTTTAAATTACATGTACAAAAAATTCCAGCGTTTCATTCCACTTTGACATTATAGAGTAATTTGTGTAGATCACTTGACAAAAATCCCCATATAAATGTATTTTAATTTAAGTTTGCAACATCAAAATATGTGACAAAATCCAAGGGGGCGCAATACTTTCTGGAAGGCACTGTGTATACAGATAGAGATATATATATACACACACACACACATATATATATATCTATATCTATATATATACATATACACACACACACACACACACATATACACACACACACACATATACATATATATCACACAGGCACACACACACACACACACATATACATTTTATATACAGACAAGCACACATGCACAAATATATATACTGCAAAAAACAATGTTATTGCATCTATTAGGGTTGAAGTACAAAGCATACAAAGTAGGGAAATGAAAACACATACACCAAACCAGATACACACACTGCATATGCTTTTAGCTTTGCAAACACCAAGGGCAGCCAGCTTTAACTTCCCAACTACATCCATCGTCCGAATGTTCAAACCAGTAGGTTATTGTAATTAGCACACATATTCAGTGCCCAGCAAAGAAGATGGGACTTTTAACCCTGGAATTGATTTTTCATTAAATCTGTAGTTGAGGGGAACAGATTTAGAGCCTTCATTTTACACCGTTAATTGTACCTCTTAACTCAAGCTATTAAACAGAGCCGAAGCAAAGCTAAATGATGGAAGTCTGGTCATTTTAATTTTTTTTTGTAATGGCGACACATCATCAGCTGGCAGATTCTGAATGTACTGACATACCCTAATATGATCAGTTTGTGATGCATCAAATGCAGTGAAACAGCAAATCAAGAGTGGACACATATGGGGTTGTAGCTCTTAAATACATACCTTGAACACCTGCATAAAACTAATATCAGGCCGGCCCAGTGGTGCTGAGGGCTGAGGCTGGGCGCCTTACCTTGCATCATGCTGGCGACCGTGTTAAGAGAACGAGCATGGGTGCGCCAGGGGTTACAGGAGGAGAAGGATTGAGCATCCTCAGGACTGCTCTCCTTCTCCGGGAGGGGGTTAGCAGGCCAGCGATTGCCTGCCCCTAGCGGAGGCTGGGAGGCAACCGTCCATGCTAGAGATGGAGGAGAGTGACTGTGGCAGGCGCTTGGTGTGGGTGTGCACAGGGAGGCGCTGCGGCGCTTCACGCCCGTTCGCCACTGCACGCCGCAGTCCCTCGGGGTGGGGTTCAGAATAGTGGTGCCAGGAGTCCTCTGCAGGATGGTGACTGTCGCCCACCACAACGACCTGGAAGGCAGCACTCCCCGAACGCTCATCCGGTCTTGTGGGTCGAGTCACCCCCACCTCCTGCCACGAAGGGTAAGTCGTGGGGTTCAGGGAGGGGTCTCGCACCTTTGTCCGCAAGGGAGACGCCAGAGGGATAGCAGAGGACCCAGAGGAGGAAAAACAACAACAAAACAAAAAAATATATTAAAAATCCCAATAATGGTGCCGGCCCAGTAGCGTGGAGGGCTGACGATCTGTGCCTTACCTCCTGCCATACAGAACTCCGTTTCAAGGTGCGAGTGGCCACCGGGGTTGGCTGGGGAGGGAGAGAATCGGTGTCCCAAGGACTGCCTACTCTCCCAGGAGAGAGGACTGGCGAGCCTGCCGAATGACTGCCCCCAAGTGGAGGCCTGAGGGCAGTGCAGGTCTGTTGGGCACCAAGGAAGGGATGGTGCTGCAGGATGTCTGCGGACATGTGCATGCCTCCACACACGCACATCAGGCATGTGCGCCCCAGCATTGGGAAAGGGAGGAAACAGAGGGGGAAAAAAACCCTGGCTGTGGATGATGACTGACCCTCCGCATGCTCTGCACCCAGCTACCGGAAAGAACTCTGCAAGTCCCGCGATACCAGAGTGACAGGGCTGGGGGTTAGTCAGAAGGGTAGCAAGGACATAAGGCAACAAAAACCTATATGGAACAAGAAATCTCAATAATGCCGGCCCAGTGTCACAGGTTGCTCACAGAGTGCCATGCCACCTACCACACCGTTAACCCGGATTCAGGAATGGGCACAGGTCGCTCGGGCACTGGCTGGGGAAAGGAGGATTAAGCATCCTTAGGACAGCTCTCCTCCCCGGGGGGGGTGGAGTAAATGTGCCCCGCTAGGCGCTGCCACCTGGTGCACCCCGGGTGGCAGTGCAGCAGGATGCAATGGCTAGCAAGCGAATAATTAAGATCCTTAAAACAAAGGAATAACTAAATACGGTGCTATTCTACAACCTTGGAATCTGTATTTCTTTAGTTTTAGCCACAATCCTCCCATCACCAGCAATCATCACAAGAAAAGTAGAAAAAAAGATTATGTTTCTGTAGGCCAAGCTTAGCTTTTTAGCCTCCAACAATGACACCAAGATTATGAAAACAAGAACACTCAAACAAATGCTGTGTTTCTTTTCTTGTTTTTGCTCTCATTTTTTCTTGCTAGTTGCCATATGCTCCTCCAAGCTGCCTAAGCCCTGTTACCCATCATAGGAGTCCTCTGGTAGTTCAGTTAGCCTCTGCTAGACATCCTTTCCGGATTTCCAACCGTAGCCCACACACTGTCCTCTATGGCAGAAGACCCACCAGGAAGAGAATACTTCACTTGACGGATGAGGTCCCGGAGGGCATCAGCTGAGGTGCGAGAGGAGCCAGCATGGCTTTACTGTGACGGGTGAGGGTGGGGGGGCATGGTGACTTCTTCTGCCTGTGGAAATAGGTACTTTTTTTCCACACTAGGCCCTCTGTTATCCATCCCCAGAGTATGGTCCTTAGAGGCGGTCCAGCAGAATGCCTATTAAGGCCACCAGTAACTCCCCTGCCGGATCCACTCTGTGTGTGATGCCTCCACATGTCTCCCCAGGTGAGAGGATGCATGCTGACTCTAGAGGGACCACTTATTTCTTCCGCATACAGCCTCCCTTGGGCCAGAGGGCCAGTGCAGGGGAACCACGCTTGGGGGGACAAACTTGATGAGTATCATGAAGTCTGGAATACTTACGGAGACCCAGAAGCAGACTGACACAGGGTACATCCCTGAGTCAAATACTAGAAGAATAAACAGATGCATTAACAAAAACAAAAAAAAAAGGTGAGAGTCTAAGTTTTAGATGGAAGCTATTCTAAACATCCTCTTACGTTAAGTTTAAGGTAGACCCTGCCTGCTAATCTGTCTGATGTGCTCATCCCTGGTGTCACTAACCACACCTATAATCTGGGAACCAGAAACAAGACAAATAGACTTCATCCCTGGAGCCACATCTGTTTAGAATAAGGAAGAAGAAAAAACATAAAAGATGCTCTTCGTTTATCCAAGCTTACATGTGCAGAAAGCTTGTGAGCCTGCAATACCTCTGTGTACTTGACAGCCTGCCACAGTTCGTACCTCGCTTAAAGGAGTAGTACACCCAGAATTTGCAAAAAGTCCAGTTACGGAAGAACTTACCATAATAGTAGATCTTCTAGACAGGATCTTGCAGTAGGTAATTACATATAGGACTGAAGCCGGCAGGTGTCAGGACCCCATGGAACAATTTCTAGCTGAAGTAGTTTATGGGGGACCGCCTCACAGGACCACGCCATGCTACGGCAGTATAAAGGGGTGGTCCCCCACGCCCGCCTTCCAGTTCTTTCCTGCCAAGGGCCAAAAAGGCAAGACGAAAGAAGCGGATGTTTCCTTCCCTGGAAAAGGAGCTGAAAAAGCTTAAGGGGACGGAGGGCGGGAAGGTATTTCCTACTGCAAGAGCCTCTCTCGAAGATCTACTGTTACGGTAGGTTCTAATGTAACTGTACTATCTTACTTCGAGAGGGCTCTTGCAGTAGGTAATTACATATAGGACTGAGTCAGAAGCAGTCTGGAACTAGGAGAAGCACACGGGAGGAGGAAAACTACCCAACCATAGAACCTCTGGCTGCAAGGGTCTCACGAAAGGAGACCTTCCAGAACAGCCAACCCGAAGCCTGCTATGCGGTGAGAGGCAATGTCCAAACTGTAATGTTCTGTAAAGGTATGGACAGAAGTCCAAGTTGCGACTGCGCAAATTTCAGCCGCAGACACATTCTTAAAACAAGACGCAGAGGCAGCGACACCCCAGTGGAGTGGCCTCTGACTTCACCCGGTAGGGTAGGGTTTAGAAGGCAGTATAGCGCAGTGGTTTAACGCTCTGAGCTGCAAATCTGGTGACATCCAGCAGACCAGACCTGGGTTTGAATCCCACAGCCTCCACTTGCATACTGTGTGACCCTGAGCAAGTCACTTAACTTCCCTGTGCTCCCAGGTCACACTCTGTAAAAAGCTTTCAGCTTAGTGCGCTACTCCTGGTTAAACAACTAAAAAAAAAAAGGGTCTTGTGATACTTGTCGTAACAGAAAGTGATACAATGAGCCAACCATTTAGACAGGCATTGCTTGGTAATGGCATTGCCTTCTCTTTTGTGAGCAAAAGAGACAAACAACTGATCAGACTTTCTGAGATCCTTTGTCCTGGTGGTGTAGTATCTCAGAATTCTATTAACATCCAAAGTATGCAAGAGGTATTCCCCTTGATTGGAGTGTTGTGTAAACAAAGCAGGTAGCTCAATGGATTGATTCAGTGTAGATTCCGCTACCACCTTAGGGAGAAACGTAGGGTTAGTACGCAGAGCCACACTTTCCTTGTGAAAAATCAAATACAGGATTTTGCACATCAAGGCCTGAAGCTCGGAAATACATTGAGCTGAAGTAATGGCCACGAGGAAGACAGTCTTCCAGGAAAGGAACTTCAGGTCTGCTGAGGCTGCCGGCTCACAAGGGAGGCAGAGTAAGCTTCTCAAGAATGAAATTCAGATCCCAAGGAGGGACAGGAATGCGAATGGGGGTCTCAAGTGAAG
The DNA here is from genome assembly GCA_016271365.2 of Neoceratodus forsteri. NCBI lineage: Eukaryota > Metazoa > Chordata > Ceratodontiformes > Ceratodontidae > Neoceratodus > Neoceratodus forsteri. The sequence goes on along the minus strand of CM057452.1, from coordinate 41,461,371 downwards.
AACCCCTCTAAGAAAAGTCTTCAAGACTTCCAGCTTCGCGAAAGTTCTATCCCCAAAAGGAACACGATAAGCGTAGATGGCTGCCATGGGAACTTTCAGAGAGGAATGACAGACTCAGATCAAAGAGATGGGGCATATAGTCCAGAACTCTCCCAACAGGGCACGAGAACGGCTCGAAGTCCTTGGAAGAGGCCCAAATAGAGAACCATTTCCACTTCATGGCATAGGTACAGCTAGTGGAAGGCTTTCTGGCCTCCACCAGAATGTCAGCCACAAGCGGGGAGACCTCGAATCGGGCTTGAGCTATGTCTGCAGGAGCCATGCATGCAACTGAAGGGATTTGAGACCTGGATGAACTAGGGTCTCCTGATCCTGCGTCAGCAAAAGCTGCAACAGAGGAAGAGGAGGTTCCTCTGAATACTGTTGCAGAAGAAAGAACCAAACTTGCCTGGGCCAGAAAGGAGCATTAGGATTATGCGACTCCTCTGAGCTGAGTTTGTAAGACCCTCAGAATTAAGGGAATCAGGGTAAGGCATAGACGAATCTGCCCTTCCAATCTAGATACAGAGCGCTTTCTCCAAAAATGCCCTCACCCTGAGCGAGCGAAAGCAGAAGGTGGGAAGCTTTGCATTGTTGGGAGACGCGAACAGGTCTACCTGAGGTGTCCCCAGCACAGAAAGATATCATCTACTACCCCTGATCTAGTTCCCACTGTGAGCCTGTGCCGACGACCGCTGAGGTGGTCTGCCAGCGCAGCTTTCACCCCGGAACATGAACTGCCGTAAGGTGAAGTGCTGTGCTGCACTGCCCAATCCCAAACTCGCACTGCCTCCTCGCAAAGTGGATAGGAGCGAGTTCCTTCCTGCTTGTTGACGACCAGACTACACATGTTGTCTGTCTGGACAGCCAGATGGCCGGAAGCACACATAGATGCAGAACATGTCGAGCATACAGCACGGCCCCGAGTTCGAGCACGTTTATGTTAAGAGCCTGCTCGGGCCTGGACCAGGAGCCTTGCATCCTGTGAGACCCCAGGTGGGCTCCCCAACCTTCTCCTGAGGTGTCTGTTGTCAATTTCTGGGAGGGAGGTCCGAGGCAGAAGGGAACTCCCCGGCAAAGGTTCTCCTGAACCATCCACCATTGCAAGTCCCGAACCATAGGGTCGGAGACCAGGACTTTTTGGTCCAGGTCGTCCACCAATTGATCCCATTGAGACTGAAGCGTCCACTGAGAGATCCTCATGTGGAGCCGAGCGCAAGAGACTGTCGCAATAGCAGCCGCCATGAGCCCGAGGAGGCGAAGGACTGACCTGGCACTGACCCGTCTGCAACTGGACAGCAGGTTTACATGAGCCTGGAGGGTGTCCACCCTGTCCAGCGGCAGGAAAGCCATGCCGGAGGTAGTGTCCAGGATTGCCCTGATGAACTGGAGCCTCTGGGATGGGGTCAAATGGGACTTTGCCTGGTTGATGGTAATACCCAGGCTGGTAAAGACCTGCAGGGTAAGAGAAAGGGAGCGCAGGAGCTCCTCCTTGGATGGGGCTGCCAGGAGCCAGTCATCCAGGTACAGGAAAACCTGCACTCCCGGGGTACGCAGGTGAGCTGCTACCATGGAAAATCATTTGGTGAACACTCGGAGCGCCGAGGAAAGACCAAATGGGAGGGTCTTGGACCGGTAGCGGTCCCCCTGAAAAGAAAACTGGAGGTATCTGCACTGGGACGGGAGAATAGGGATATGCAGGTAGGCATCTTGCATATCCAGAGCGCACAGCCACTGTCCTGGCCGAACTAAGGGCAGAAGGCTTTGTAAGGAGAGCATTATGAACCGTTTGTACTCCACGAACAGGTTCAGGGAGCTGAGGTCTAGGATAGGCCTCATGTCTCCAGATTTCTTCGGAACCAGGAAGAAGTGGGAGTAGTAACCTGTCCCCTGAAGGTGGGTTGGGACAGGCTCTATTGCTGCCTTCAGCAGAAGGGAGATATTTCTTCCCGAACCAGAAGAAGATGCTCCGGGGAGTCAGACGATCTGAGGGGGGGTTTTCTTGGCGGTTTCTGTAGAAACTCGATTGAGTGTCCTTCTGCTATCAGCTGGAGCACCCTAAGTATCTGAAGTGATCCTCCCAACCTGGTAGATGGAAAGAGAACCTCCTCCTACTGGTTCCTCTGGAAGGCCCAGAGGCTGTGGGAGAGGAGAGAGTCAGAGGTGGGCAGTGCCCCGCTGAAGCTCCCACTGCTTTTTGGGTTGGGGGCTTGGCAGCTGAGGGCCTGACGTTTGTTGGCCTGCTTGTCTGACGTGCTTGGGCCAAGAATGTTTGGCGAAGGCGATGTTGACCCTGAAGGGCTTGTACATGGAGTCAACAGACTTTAGTGCAGTCCCCTTCTTGCAGATCGGTGATGATGTCCTTGACATCCCCACCAAACAGCATCGAACCCTGAAGGGCATGTCCTGATAGCAGACTGCACCTCCAGGACCAAACCTGACACTCAGAGCCAGGCATGACGCCACAGACCTACGGCAAAAGCTGAGCTCCAACCAGCAGTGCCCACTGCATCGTACGGAGCATGTGCCGACTGGCCGAACAAGCAGAACGGACTAGATCTGCCGCTTCCTGCTTAGTCTGAGACTCAGGAAGGGAGTCCAACTTGGCTTCCACCTCACTCAGGATCGCCTTCTGGTAATCCCCCATATGTGCTACATAATTCAGGGCCTGTATTCCCAGAGTAGAAAGAGCATACACCTTCTTCCCATACTGGTCCAGGAGGCGGATTCCTTGTCGGGTGGAGACGAGCTGAGATGCTTAGTATTAGCCATACGGCCGTGTGCGTCACTAATCACGACCAAGTCAGCTTTGCGGTGTGTATTCAGAGAATCCACACCCTCTGGAGCCTGGTATAGCCTGTCCGCCTTCCGCGGAAGGGGGGCGGGCAAATGCAGACGGTTGCTTCCAAATAGTGGAAACAAGGTCCGCAAGAGGCTCGATCCAGGGTGGAATCAATGTTGGAGCAGTTTCAGGCAGATCCAAGTGAGCAGCGAGCTTCTTCTGCTGTGGATCTGACTCCAAAGATTGCCACTGGTGAACTTCCTGATCGTTCTCAGCAGCTCCAGAAAGAAGGGATCTTCTGGAGGTTACTTCGGAGGAGTCCTAGGCCTGGGCTGGTCTGGAGGCGGGCCTGCTGCCTGGATTGGAGCACCCATCGGAACTGTCCGAGGTCTCTGAAGAGGAAGAGGAAGAGGAGGAAGGAGAAGAAGACGACTCCACACGGGGAGGAACGGACCCTTTGGGAAGTGTGTTCTCCTCACCCTGGCACCTGAGGGCTCACCCCTAGTGTCGGGAAGGAGGAGGCAGTCTCGCCTCCGACGACGGGGTCCGTACTCCAGGTTTGGCATCGGCAGACAGTTTCCCTCCTTCCTGGTGAGCTGAGCCTGGCCTCAGCTCACCAGGAAGCCAGAGTCTCTTCAGGTCCACCGGCGGCTGAGGGGGCGGTGGAGGAGGAGATGGGGGATTCGGATACTGGGGGTATCCGTACGGCGAGTATCCGTAGCCTGATGGTGGGAAGCCCGGCGTCGGGTACTGAGGCGTCGGGTAGGCCGGAGTAGAGTATTGCGGCACAGGATACTGCGGTCCCAGGTAAGACGGTGTCGGATAAGACAGGGCCGGGTACCTGGGCACCAGGGGCTCTGATGAAGCAGAAGGCCCTGGGAAAGGCCCAGCGGGCAGGCCCGGTATGGGAGGCCCGACGGGCATCAGGCCCGGTGTAGCGACGACGGCCCAGCGGAACGTTATCCGCCGCCAGGTATGCCGGGCGTCCGAACCGACGCCAGGTCATCCGCCCAGCCGGGGAGACCTGACAGTAGCGTATCAGCGCCCTTGGTGTCGCCAGGAAGGAGGACTAAAATCCCCAGGGTCCAACAAGGGAGACGCTGGAACTCGAATGCAACAGTGCACGTTGCAGCGAGTCATGGACGACAGACTGATCCATAGGGTCCGGGCGTCAGCCCAACGCCGTGCATCCGCCGAGAGCTAATGTCCGCCTTACCGTGGGTCCAGGCGGGCGTTGAGGCCAGCCTCCGACTTATTTGACCTAATGTTCCCACGTAAGGCCGCAAGATAGAGCGCCTGGCAGGTGCTTTGGAGGTCAGGCGCTGTTCCGGGCGGGTCGGGCGCCCATCAGCCTGTCAGCGCAGGCATCGGAGGGGGCTAATGTCCGCCACGGAGCCACTCTAACCAGAAGACCGCACGGTGGCGGGCTTCCTGTAGCGGCTGCCTCCCTTTGACCCAGAGGGCCAGAGCGCAAGCCCCACAGGAGGGTCGGTACCACCTGAAGCTCTAAGCCGCCATCACAGAACAGGCCCCCTCGAAGGGACGTTACATTCAGCACGGCGACTCCAGACGGAGTGACTGTGACCGTGGAAGAGGAGTCCTGGCCCGTGCTTCTTTTTGGTGACCTCAGGGAAGTAGAGGCCTTCGTCAAGCTTCTTCAGCTCCTTCTCCATGGAGGACATCTTTTTTCAAAATGTGGGCCTCCAGGGACTGCTGCCTCCGCTTGTGGGTGGCGGCGATAAACTGTTGCAGTGCTGGCACTTCTCCATGGGGTGATCCGGCCTAGGCAGAAGAGGCACTGGGAGTGTCCATCTGTGCGGGAGCTGGGCGCCGTAAGAATCACACTTGTTCTTGTGCTCAGATGGAGTAGGGGATGACATACATGGCAGATGCTGAAGAAAATCTGATGAGAATTCCGAACAAATTCGAGAAAAAATAACGGTAATAATACCGACAAATGACTGACGAAGCAGTGAACTTAACCGCGAGGCGCTTTCATGAGCTAACAGTGGGAAAGAACTGGAAGGCGGGCATGGGGGACCACCCCTTTATACTGATGTCGCATGACGTCTGTCATCTGACGTGGGGGCGGTCCCCCCCACCAGAGACTGCTAGCTAGAAACTTTTCTGTGGGGTCCTGACACCTGCCAGTTTCAGTCCTATATGTAATTACCTACTGCAAGAGCTCTCTCTAAGTGAGATCATATGTTGTACAGAGTGTTTTGATTTGTGTGTGAAGTCCTAGTGTGTCCTTCCCTATGTCTGCTATTAGGAGTTTTTCCTAAATTAGCCTGCTAGCTTTATGGTAGTTTTACGACCCCTGGGGATCTCCATCTGAGCTAGATTTATTGCTTTCCTTGTTCTTACAATGCATCTTGTCTCATGTAACAGTGATGTAGCCAAGACCATAGATTCACAGCAAGCACTGCTTTACAATCAGTTCACAACAGTAGTGATGGCTGTATTTTGAAAACTATACAGAGTTCAGCTTAGTGACTACCCTCATTGTAAAGGTTTTTTTGTCCTGAACAACTTTGCTGTTGGTCATTTTTGCGTAGCTTGTAAGCCTCCAATATATTTAGGTTTGTTTGGCATGTGTGTGCTGAATCTATGGTCTTGGCTACATCATGTCACATGAGACAGGATGCACTTTAGGTACAAGAAAAGCAATAAACTTAACTCAGATGGAGATCCCTAGGGTCATAAACTACCATAAAGCTAGCAGGCAAATTTAGGAAAGACTCCTAATAGCAGATAGAAGGAAGGACACATTAGAACTTCACACACAAATCAAAACACTTTGCACAACGATGTTTTTGTAATTTCTGGGTGGACTACCTTTAAGTTTGAAGGTAGAAACAGTGTGGACTGGCACCACCAGTTCTGGAGGTCTGTTCCAAGTGTATGCCACTCACTGTTTGACACAGGAAAGTCATGGTATGTAATTTTGATTTTCTGATAACTGCAGCATGTAATTTGTGGTCATCATACTACCACGGTACTTGGAAGTAGTCATATGTAAAAAAGAAGTCTCTCAAACTCTTGTGCTGGTGGGAGTTGATGTGGGAGGGACATTCTTTCCTAACAAAATGACAGAAAACACTAAATGATTTGAAGAAATTGAAAACTGCAGTATATCGTGAACCACAACTATGGTATTAGAAATTTCTCACTGTATCAATACTGTGACTTCGGATACTGTGGTATACTGTGACACTATCGTACTGTGACAACTGTAGTTTTAAGCGGCAAAGCAGCCGTTCCTCATGATATTTCCCATAAATCTTCAAATTTGTTTTCAGAAATACAGCCTGAGCATATTTGTTAAATATTCCCCTATCGGTTGCTCATCATGTGAAAGACACCACATAGTGTGGACTAGTGATTAAATATACTTAGAGCTCTTAGTTGTGGTTCTGTGCCCTCAAAACTAAATCCAGAACTCAGTTTTGCCACAGAATTCCCCCCATTTGTTGTGATCTTTAATACGAAAATACTAGTTTCCCACAATTCCAGGCCCCCGCTTTATTTGTCCTAAAGTCCCTCCCCTTGAACAATAAATAATGTATATTTATTTATTTAGCTTTGTTTATCGGGTAAGTGCGCTAGGAAAGAACCTGCCTATTTTCAGGCACGACCTAGAGAGTACATAACAGAATGAACAGGCAACAAACATTGGTTGACAGAAACAAGTAGGTAAATAACGGAAGTGCCCAAGTTTACAAACTAGAGGTGGGGTACAAAACAAGAGTGGAGTACAGATTACAACCCACAGAATAGCTGTGGTTCAGTAAGGCAGGAGGACAGACATTGAGGCAGAAGAAAGCAGGACAGATTAATGACATCACTTCTTATAATGGCATGACAGCACTCTGCCACGGAGCTATACAATTCCTGCGGTAGAAGTGAAACAAAGGTGACAGCAGTTTAGGAGCTATGCCGCAGAAATACAGGTTACTCACCTGTAACAGGAGTTCTAGGAATGGTATATGTTGTTCATCCACACTCATTGGCAGTATCCTTGCCGCTTTAAATCTTGCCGGAAGGTCTTCAAGCTTGCTCCTCCCACCCACCCGGGTGGTATAACTCTCGGCTCCGCCCCATGACGCCAGATCTGGCCCGCTGGAAGCTCAGGTTGTGCGTCGAGCTGAGAGTCGTTGAATGTGTGGATGAACAACATATACCATTCCTAGAACTCCTGTTACAGGTGAGTAACCTGTATTTCTAGGGACATGGATATGTTGTTCATCCACACTCATTGGCAGACTCCTAGCAGTTCTCCGGAGGAGGGAGGCAAGACGACACCCCATATACTTACTTGGGAAAGAGACTGGAGAACGAGGCCCCAAACCAGCATCCCGCGTGACTCAAGGTCGATGTGGTAGTGGGTAATGAAGGTGTTTGCTGACTTCAGGTAGCAGCCCTGCAGATTTCCTGATAGGGACGTCCCTGGAAGCAGCCACCAGCAGTATGGCGGGTAGAATGAGCTCTTATCCTCTGGGAGGCTCCATGCCCGCCAACTTATAGCAGAGATCTATGCAGGAGGTTACCCACCTGCTTATCGTCCGCTTGGCTGCAGGTCTGCCAGATGCGGCTTCAGCGTGGTGACAAACAGCTGGCGAACCTCTCCCGAATTTCAGCCGTGATGCTCCTTATAATAAGCGAGCGCCCTCTAGGGTCCAGAGTATGGAGCCTATATTCGCCTCCGAGTGTGATTAGGGTAGAACACGGCAGAGTCAACACCTGGTTAAGGTGAAACTCCGACACCACCTCTGAAGGAATTTCGGTGGGGGCGAGGACAACCTTGTCCTGTGGAAGACCAGGTAAGGAGACTCGATGGAAAGCGCCTGGAGCTTTCCCATCCTTCTGGCTGACGTGATAGCCACCAAGAAGGCGGTCTTCCACGACAGGTGAGAGAGAGCACACCTGTGCATAGGTTCAATGGCTTGCCCATGAGCTTTGCCAGTACCAGCAGTAGATCCCACGGAGGTGGGGGGTTCCCAAGACTGAGGGGAAATGTGATCAAGGCCTTGAAAAGCCGCCAGACCACCTTCTCCTGCGCCACTCGACTGCTTCCCGCCCGCTACTGCAAGCAGAGATGGCTGCCAGGTGCACCCTTAGGGTCGCCGACCTAAGCCCTTGACTAGAAAGGGACCATAAATAGTCCAAGATGTTGCCAAGGAACAGGAGGAAGGGTCCAAGCCCTTGCTCTCGACCACCAAATGGAAAACCTTTTCCATTTGAAGGTATAGCATTTTCTGGTCGACTCCTTACGGACGCCCAACTACATTGAGGACCTCGCGAAAGACCCAAAGCCTGGAACTCTAGCTGCCAGGAACCAGGGTCAGGTGTGGGGATTGGAAGGTCCGGATGGAACACCTTCCCTGATTGACTGAGAGCAGGTCCGGGCGAGCTGGAAGCTGCTGAGTCCTGAGCTGAGACTGAGGAGATCTGGTACCAGAACTAGGCGAGGCCAGTCTGGGGCTATCAGAATCACCTGCGCCTTGTCCCTCCTCGCCTTGAGAAGCACCTTGTGGATCAAGGGAAATGGGGGAAAGGCGTAGAAGAGGCCCGGGGTCCACTGCCTCGAGAAGGCATCCCCCCTGCAGCGAGCCCTGCTGAGGGGGGCGGCATGAAACAGACTCCAGCCTGTCTCCATGGAGGCAAACAGGTCCACCTGAGGTGTGCCCCAAAGGGAGAACAGATGCTGTACTACCTCCGGTAGGAGAGACCACTCGGGATGCAGCCCCTATCCGCTCAGGGCATCGGCCAGGGTGTTGGAGGCCCCTGCCACGTGAATAGCTAGGAGATCCGCCTCCAGGCTGCGCTTGAGTGACCAAATGCGGAGAGCTTCCTTATAGAAGCATGGAGCGTCCCGCCCCTGGCGGTTTAGATAGTACATGGTCGTGGGTATTGTCCGTCTGGACTCGGACCACTTGACCCGGAGGAACGGAGCAAAGGCGTGAGAGCTAGGCGGACCGCCGGAGCTCCAGCAGGTTGATGTGGCATCGGACTCCCGCTGGGACCAGAGGCCATGAGCCCGGTGTCCCCCAGATGGGCACCCAACCCATCAGAGAGGCATCGGGTCGACAGAGAGACCGTCGCTCGGGCGGATTTAACGGGATGCCCTCCTGCAAATGATCTGGAACGGTCCACCACTGGAGAGCCTGCCCACATCCCCTGTGTCACCGGCCAAGCTGGTCCAAGGGATCGCAGCGTTGTGACCACTGGCTGGCCAGTCCCTCACTGAAGGACGATGTTCCAGCGGGCCCAACGGACCACGCTGGTACAGGCCGCCATGAGACCCAGGAGGCGAGGAAGTCCCGGGCAGGGCGTACCGCCCAACCAGAAATGATCGGGCAAAGGAGGAAAGAACCTCGGCCCTGTCCGGGAGCCGGCCTGGCTCAAGAGTCGAGGCTGCGCCGATGAATAAAATCACCTGCTTCGCTCGAGTTCCGACTTGGCCTCGCTTGATAAGGAGGCCCAGTTGAGAGAGACCTGGAGGCCAGATCTCTGGACCACTCCGCCTCCTTCCTGGAGGGAGCTGCCATCAGCCAGTCGTCCAGGTAAGGGTACACCCGGACCCCTCGGCCAAGAGGGAATGCTGTCACCACTGCCATGCATTTGGTGAAGACCCTGAGCTGAGACAAGTCAAGGGCATGGCTTGAACTCAAGAGAGATCCTTCCGCCGAAGCGAAGGAATCTCTGGTGAGACGGACGGATGGACGGAAAAAACGCGGCCCCTGTAGTCCAGAGAGCAGAACCCACACTGCTGCTCCAAGGATGGTATTATCTCGAGCCAGAGTGACCATCCTGAAGGTTCGAGACCTTAGGAACTTGTTTAGGTCGTAGGTCGAGAATGGGGCGCCAGCCCCCGTCTGCTTCGAACCAGGAAGTACCTGGACACAAACCCTGGGTCTGAAAGAGGGTCCACCACCTTTTACCACCTCCTTCTGGAGGAGGAGAGCGACGTGCCTCGATTTGCCGCCAGTGAGGCTGGGGATCCCGGCCCCGAGGGCGACGGCCTGAAGGGTGGTGCCTGCTCGATTCCAGAGGCAGGCCCTTCCCACCACCTTCAAGACCCACCTGTCCGTGGTAACAGCGACCAGGCGGAACGGAAGTGAACGCCGGAGCTCGCTCTCTAATGGGGACCCAGGGGTAAGGTGACGGGATGGGGCGACACCCTCAGCCTGTCACTGGGCAGGCTTGGAGGAGGGACCGCCGAGGGACCTCCTGGCCCTTTCTCCCTGCCTCCTGTTAGAGGAAGCCGCGCTTGGGTTTGGGATGCCAAGGCCGAGCCTGCTGGCCCTGACGCTGTTGGTCGGGCGCTGCGGGGCACAGAAGGACCAAAGGGCTTAGGCTGTGGTTTGCTGCCTTGTCCTTCTGAGCGGAAGAGACCGAGTCCAAGGTGGCATTGGACTTCTCGATCCTCTGCAGGTGACCTTCCACCCCAGGGTCAGAGGTCAGTCCCCAAAGGGAACATCCGCCAACTTGTGCTGGGTATCCCGGCAAAGGTGGATATCCTCAGCCAAGCCCGCCGACGATAGCCACTGCGGCCGCCACCCATCTGGCACATGCGAGTCCCTACATCCAAAGCAGTCTGGAGCTGCTGTTTGGCCACTGCTCCTGCTCCTGGTCCCGCACCTGCTTAACCGTAGTCTGCAGATCGGCGGGAAGATGAGGGATGACCTCATCCAGGGAGCCCAACAGGGCATGAGAAAATGTGCCATGAGGACGGCCGAACTGGCCTGACGGGTACCGCAGAGAGACGAGGCGTAGACTTTTCGCCTCGACATAGTCCAATTTCTGACTTTGTCAGGAGGTTTGTCCACATCCCTGGCGCAGCGGGCCGCTGAAAACGCTGTCGGTAACCAACCCCTCAGCAGAGGGGTGTTCAAAACCGACAAGGAACCGGGTAGGGGACCGTGATACTTCCTGGCCATCCTGGCCAAGGCGCAGGGCAGGAAGCAGGGGCGCCAAAGTTCCAGTGCTGGACCCACTATGGCCTCGCCACCGGAAAGGCCTCCGCTGGAGAATCCTCGTCCAGAATCTCCGTGAGCGGATACCTGGCCTGCTTGGGAACGGGTTCGAGCTCCATCCCGGTAGACCCGAGATGAGCCAAGCAGTCCTAGGAAGGACGACGGCTATCGTCCATTGGCTGACTCCTTCCTGAAGACTCCAAGTCCAGTCGCTTGGAGAAGAAGGAGGAATCATCTTCGACTCGAAGAGTCCTCGAAGAGCTGCCTCTGGCCTGAACCACCTTCACCTGCCGAGGTCGGGTCGGGAGCGAGGGTAACTGACAGCCGATGGGTAAACCTCAGCCGACCGAGAATCTCTGGTCGGAGCCCCAATTGGTGGCTGTGGAGGCGGAGTGTTCCACCGCAATCGGTGGAGCAGCTGGTTTTGGCCGAACAACCGCCTCGTGCAGCTCCTCGGCAAGTCGAGGGGTTGTGTCGGCCGCCCGTGACAGCCATTTAATGGCCGGAAGGCGCCGGAGTCGGCTTATTCCCGCCAGGAGGAGCTGTTGCAACATAAGGTCTCGCATCACGACGACTTTACGCCAAGCCTCCTCATCCGAGGAGGAGGACAGGACGAGCGGCGACGCCGCTTACCGCGGTGCCGAGACCGAGACCGCCTATGACGGTGGGAACGGCTGGACCGCGAAGAGGTCCGAGACCGAGACCGAGAGTCCCGGAATTTCCGGGGTCGGTGCAGGGAGGTGTCGGCCGGAACCGACACTCCCTTCGGCTCGGAAGGTCCATCCGAGGGCTCTGGAACCGGAGGCACAGGCGAGCCCACGGGATCCTCAACTCCTCCCGGGGGAACCGGGGAGAGGGGAATCTCGGCTGCTAAAGGCGACAGCCCGTCCAATGGGTCGAGAAAAATCTCGACTTCATCAGTGGGAGTCTCGGTCAACTGACCTGACGGGACACCGTGGAGGCCAGTGGTCAAGCCGAGCGGTCACGAAACCCGGCCGACGGTCGGCGGCCCGGGAGAGGGACCTTTCCGCTCCCAAGAGCGTCGACACGGAGGGATTCACCCTTGTCCTCTTTTTGACCGAGAAAAGGTCCAGCAGACGCAGGCCCTTCTCCTTTAGTGGAGAGGGACAGACAAAGCTCCTTAAAGGAAGCCGTAGGAAGAACCCAGAGAGACGGATAAATGCCACGGCCGAGAAGATACGGCCCGCCGCCCTCCTCTTCGAGGGCGACCATCCGCCGAGCTGATCCGCCGAAATACCCGCCGGGCCATGACACCGCCAACGGCCTCCTTGACTTCACCGAGGAAACGCTTCTCGGACGCCCAGTTGCAATCGGGCAGCACGGTCTTCGGGACGAGGGCGAGAAAGATGAGCACAGGTCGCAAGCTGCGGGTCGTGCTCAAGGCCTAAGTAGTAGACACACGTGGAGTGTGGATCCGTCCGAGACATCTTTCTGACCGCATGGGCATCTCCGAACCGGAGTCGATTTATCCATCGAGCCGCGAGGATCAAGACTGAAGTCTTTTGCAAAATATTATTTTAAACGCAAACGGAGAATAGGAACCAGTCACAAACGCAGAGCGTAAGGAGGGAACCTGAGCTTCCAAGCGGTAAGGAAGATCTGGCGTCATGGGGCGGAGCCGAGAGTTATACCACCCGGGTGGGTGGGAGGAGCAAGCTTGAAGACCTTCCGGCAAGATTTAAAGCGGCAAGGATACTGCCAATGAGTGTGGATGAACAACATATCCATGTCCCTAGAACTAAGGTCTTAAGTACCATGTAGAACCAAAGACCCCGACTATCGTTTAGTTTTTGAAAGATCATTTATAACATATAAGTTGATGGCCGAAAAGGACCTCAAGGCCCATCCAGTCTGCCCATTTTACCAATTTCCTCCCACTGCCTCTACTATGTCAGCGGCCTCAGTTATGCCCCTCTCATAAGTATGATTCCCTTGTGCCTAACCGATGCCCTCTTGAGTCCCTCTATGGTACGTGCTCCCACCACCTCCTGAGGCAGGGTGTTCCATGCACTCACCACCCTCTCTGTAAAAAATAACTTTCTCATGTTACCCATTGTGCTATCCCACTCCAATTTCATGTCATGCCTGCTGGTTCTGGTGTACTTTATATACTGTAAGATGCTATCCCTCTCACCTTATTTATGTCAATATATTTGAAAGTCTCAATCATGTGAGCGCCATCATCGTCAGTGTCAGTGGCTCAGTAGGTAGCACACTCACCTCTGAGGCTGGGAGATCAGAGGGCTTTGGGTTCAGTTCCCACATCTGGCACTTGGGTTAATATCCCAGTACTGACACTGTAGTGCAGCATAGAGGGGTGCTGCACTGCTGAGGTGCCGTCTTTTGGATGAGACATTAAACCGAGGTCCCATCTGCCTGGATTGGTGGTAGTTCAGGTGGATGTTAAAGATCCCATGGCACTTATTGAAAAGAGTAGGGAGAATTTCCCCGGTGTCCTGGCCAAATTTCCCTCATTCACGAAAAATACCACCAACAGCTTCATCTGGTTCAAGGTCAGTTGGCATTCATCTGTATCCCCCTCCCCCGGGTCGTGCCTGAAAATAGGCAGGATTTGTCTAGTGCACTTACCCGGTCAACAAACACTAAATAAATCAAAATGTCCCCCCTGTCCTGTCTCTGTTGCAATGTGCACATACTGTCTATCCCCATATGCCTTGTCGTGCAGACCCTGCACCATCTTAACTGCCCTGTTTCATGTCATTACAAAGCATAATCGGCCACATCCACCGACACTTTACATGTGTCCTCTATTAAAAATGTTGGGTAAACCAGGATGGCTGGCAACTGCAGTGATAGAACTGCTGCTCCTAACACCAGTGATCTGGGTTCACGCTCCCAGCCTGGACCAGAGCGCTGCAAGGCATGAGGACCAAGTATTCCAGAGGATGTACCCCTCCTCCTCCTCCTCCTCCTCCAGAGAGGGAGGGCTGCACGTCCCATTGCATTACCTCCACATGGTGACCTCAGGTGGTGATGCAGTCACTAGAGCCTGCAGTGGGCACGGGGAGGAAAAAAATGTGAGCATTGCCCGCACAGTGGCGTGTAGGGCTGAGGCGCTACAAAGCGCCTTACCTTCTGCCATGCCAGCAACCCAGGTTTGGGAACGGCCTCGGCTGGGGAGGAAACAGACTGGGCCTCAGAGGGACTGCTCTCAAATCCTGGGGAAGGGGTGGCTTGTTGTCCCGGCCTTGGCTGCCCCCAGGTGGAGGCCTGAGGGTAGAGCGGGTCAGGGAGGTAAAGTATGGGAGGGACCTGCAGGGATATGTAGGATGAGCACACTTCCACGTGCGAGTCCTATGCTCTGCAGGAGGGATGGGACAGGAGAAAAATGGATGTCGGGGGGGGGCTTCATGAAGCCCAGCCGTCTCTGCACCGCCACCCGGTGAGCGACTTCATCCACCGCAGATCTGATGTACTGATGGATAGGATGGCCCTCCCTCCTCGGTCCTACCATGAGAAGGAAACTTGTGGGGAGAAACTATGACCAGGCGCACACTAGGAAGGTGGAGAGCCGATATGGAGGAGCCGAGGCAGCCGCCCACAGATGGAGGATAAAGACTTTAAAAAGCAAAACGAAAAACATGAGTGTCAGTCAGCAGGCTATCAGTGGGTGTGACGAAATGGGGGCGGGTTGTCAATGGATCAGATGTTGCTCAGCCTTCCCATCCTCCCCACCCCGAAATTGCCTTGGGAGGGCCCTCAACACGGTGGTTGAATTTCTTAGGAAGCTGCCAAGGAGCTGAAGGCAGGACCCACCTCAGGAGAACAAAGAGGGCAATGCAGTGGTGAGACACTGGTGTCCCGAGGTCCTAGGTGAGATTTGGCAAGGAGCAACTCCCAGGACAGGTACAGGTGGCACTGGCAGCAGCCGCAGGAGTCCCAGGATGGTGGGTCAAGGGAAATAAACAGAACTGAAAGGGGGGAGAATGGGAAACGTGGCTCAGCAGCCCCAACATTAGCCAATTCCATTACGAATGTGGGACACGCTGGTTCATGTCATGACCCGGACTCTGCCACCCCAAATCAGAGCAGCCTAGAGTCGGACTAGTACAGACCCTAGCTAGTGTGGGCGAATACAATGTAGGCTGGCATCACTGGGTGAACTAGCATAAACACACCAGAAGGGTAGGTGGGGTATTAGAAGGGAAACTACTACAACCCCAGCCATCTCCCATACCCCACCCCCACCCCCACCCCATATGTTCCCACCTTCCCTTCCACCCCTCCTGCTCCCTGAACCTCCTCGACTGCCAATTCTGGCTGCTCGCCTGCATGATGTCCTCCTTCTCTTCTCTTTCTTTACCCAACGTGAACGGACTGTGCAACCTGCTGGAAACGCTGCCCTGTAACTGAAGCTATACTTAACTTCTGTACATTTTTTTGTACAGTCTGTTTATCTCTCCTGTGACCGAGGCATCTCAGGGTGCCCACACGAGCTGCTGCCTCTACTCCCGCCTCGCGGTCATCACCCATCCGTACCCCCACCAGGACTTTCCAGCCCCCGGAAGGGCCCGCCTACCTACCTGGCATCAATTTTTTTTTCTCTGTACACAATTTATCCTCCTCCTAGATACTCCTGACAGGCGGCTTTGGCCCTCCTGATGAAGGGACTCTCTCCGGACCCACCCGCACCTGCATTCGCCAACCCCGGTGTTCCCCTGTGGATTGCCCCACGGTGGGGCCAGGAAGGAGGCAGTGCGCTACACCTCCCCCTCGGAGACCCAATCCAGAGGGCAGGGTCAGCGGCAATCGTTGAGCGCTGCCAAGGCTCTCCTTTTCCCCCTGCTTTTTCTCCCATCCCCCCTCCCAACATGCCTCACGACCTGTACTGCCATCGCCAGAGGGCAGTCAGTGAGCGGGATGACAAGTCCCCCCCCTCCCCCGAGAGAGGATAGCAGTCCTCCGGATGCTCAATCCTCTCTCCCACCTGCTGACCCCCAGTGGCCCGGGCTCGTTCCCAAACCCAGGTTGCCGGCGTGGCGTGAGATATGGCGTCCAGCGCCTCAACCCTTAGCACCACCAGGCCAGTCTCCTGGTAGCCTTTCTGAGATTCTGGCCAAGAGTTGTATGGAGCCGTTGGGAGGGATGGTCTGGCACTGGGGATGTGGGCAGGGTCTCCGGAGCCCTCAACACCTCCCCAATCCTCCGGGGTATTTTTACATGGTGGCATTTTCCCTGTGGAGCGTGGATGCGCAATGACATCCTGGCACTAATGTGCAGACGTCTGCTGCCGCTCCACCCCCTGATCACAGCAACGCATGTTCCTTGTGCTGCCTCCGATTTCCACCAGGGGCCACCAAGAAGCGGTGCTAAACCTGGATCCCTACCTGGGAAGGGAGAACAGTCCTCCAGATGCTCGATCCCCTGCTGAACCCCGGCGGCCAAAGTCCATTCCCGAATTCGGGTCGCTGGCATGGCACGAGGTGTGGCACCCAGTGCCTCAACCTCAGTGCCGCCGGTCGGCAACTTTGTAATCTTATGTATACCTGTAAACTACAGTATGTAGAAACAAGCTCGCTTGTAAATGCTCTTCAGCTGTCTCTTATTTTGCTCTGCCACTTATATTCCTTCTGTAAATAGCTTAATGTTGTCGTGTACCTGTTCTAATTCCTGTGATTGACACTGAACCTTTGTAAAAGGACTCCTAGCTCAAAGGTTGTTTTCCAAGACAATAAATACATAAATAACTAAATAAATATGATGGCAATCCTTCTTTTATTCATTTATTCATTACAAATCGGGTTTACAATCTTTGAGTCAGAGACTCATTTACAAATGCACCTCGTCGCAGGGAGGGCAGACATCAAGACAGTTATTACAGTGCAGATTAAAACAGAGGATAACATTACAGGTGCAGTAAAAGGCACATTTAACAGAGATACACTTAAGTTACATAATACAGTAGTTTGTATGTTACTTAGGTTACCTAATGTTACAAATTGTGAGTTACAATCATGGATATAGTACCACAGCACTGCCCCCAACTCCTCCCACTCCTGCCAATGAACATGTGACCTACTGGGCTATGGCCCAGACCCCGCCAAAGGGGGGGGGTTCCCTCTGGGTACTGGCAGGGACTGGCAGAGTTCACAGGAGCTATGAAATGCAAATGTCCAGAGACAGGGATGGACCACAGCCTCGGAGTGTGCCTGAAAGAAGAGGAGGTGCAGGAGGAAGGCATCGGAAGAAGATAAAAAATAGAATTAAAAAAAAAAAAAGACAGTGATACAATGCTTAGCATGTAAAAGTTGTGCAGTGTTACCGCATTGGGCTTGATATGCCAGGTCATTTATTGTGCACACTCTGCAAAGGGAAAATGGAAGTATGCAAGGAGTCACAGGCATCCTGTTGGACAGTTTAATTCAAATGTTTGAGATTTAGGAGTATTAAAGAGCTTCTGATGCCTTGTGGGAAAAACACCAGTGTTTTGACCATTCCATTTATAATACATGTATTTCTAATACAAGTCACTGAAATCAGGTGCTGTGGAATCTTGTACTCCTGTAACCCCCAGGTATGATGTCACTACTGTGACACCAACATTCTGTTCCCTACAGACAGCGATACCAGTGCTCCTTTTTTCTGCGCTGGTTGCTGGATGGTGGAGCATCGCATTTAAAGTACTGACTTAACACACAAAGCCCTGAGCTGACCAAGGCCCACTGACCTCTGTGACCTTCAATGGCCCTCAGCCCTGCCACAATTGTCATATTATTCTGGAGGAGTGCTAACAGTGGTCCAAATCTCCTAACTGAAAACCGCAGGAAACCCTGTGTTTCCAACAACAGTTCCCGTCTACCCCCTTGGGGCTGGCAGTGTGGTCTAGAGGTTAGAACAACAAGCTGTGTAAGAGCTTGGTACATCCAGGAGACCTGGGTTTGATTCCCACAACCTTCACTTGTATATTGTGTGAATCTGAGCAAGTCACGGAACCTCCCCAGTGCTCCTTGGTCATGCCTGAAAACAGGCACTTGTCACTACTGAACCGTACCAGTTTACCACAGAATTTTAAAAAAAAGCACTTCCAGGTAAAACTGGCATAAGAGGGATTTATTTTTTTATATTAAATGTTTGAGACATCAGCTCAAAGAAATATTGACATTTCGAATATGGTACAGGTAGTCATACGTTTAAGTAGCAACACAGAACAGTAGGCTGGACAAGGGTTCTATTGGTCATCGCTGAACACTACTAGCTTTAGAACAAAAGGACAGTAAGCAAAACTGTAACTGCCAAACTGCCAACTGGTGCGGATCCTGGCAGAAACATTGGCTGGAGAAGAATATCCCCTGCTAACCAAAAGGAAAACTATGGTGAGTCTACTGGTGGGCTGGACCAGAACTTCAGATGTCCCAGAAAGTAACATTACCAGATATGTCATATTGCGGACCTTACAGTTTCATAGCAGGGAAGGTTAGAGATGCGCATAATCTGCCACCGCTGCCAGCGTGTTACCTAACTGCGGAACCGATTTTGAAGGTTGCTACTGTAATCTTCTCTGTAATAGATATCCATTCACTATAGAAGACCAACTTTATAGTTGGGGCCTTGGTCTGCATACACAGACGAATTATCGCTTTTAGCTGCCAGAATATACAGAAACGCCACAGACCCAGCACACAGTTTGTGTGTGTGTTTTGGGGAACAGATAATAAGACCACTGTAGGGTTTAATAAATCTACTGGAATAGAGAGTTCCTCAAATTCCATTGCCAGGGTCTACCAGAAGGTGGAGAGGACAGGGCAGTGCCCAAATGCATCTGTGTGATGTGCAAAAGTATGTCCACACTGCCTCCAACAATGACCATAACTAGCCGGCAGGAACTCAGGTCAGCGTTGCAGGTGTGCGAAAGTAGTGGCTATGGCACTTCCACGCAAACTCTTTCCATCGAGTGGACAGTGCGACTGTTGGAGGTGGGAAGGTGAAGTTCACCGAAGAGGAGTAGGGAATTGTGAAGTCAAGGTCTCAGCTCCACAAATGCAGTACTGACTGAGTAGAATCGTTAAAAGATACTCCTGTAGAGCTCGACAGAAGGACCCAATAAGATGAGTCTAAATGGTCCCCTGCAGTGCCCCAATAGCATTCGCTGAAGTAGCGGAGCCTGCTCTGGCAGCCAGGTTCTGTCGGGCAATTTATGTAGCAAGTGCATGCATACTTCAATGTACCCAAAATGTTCCTGGCCAGTCAGACCATAACACTGCTGTATATCTTCAAGTAGATTTATTTTATTTAACTTTTGGCTACAGAGGCATGCTCGGCATAAGCCACAATGTGGCTTCTTTGCAAAAGATGTCTGAGAAGTAGCACTTTCCAAAACAAGTGTATTTGTTTTTTTAAACATGAAACACTCTTCTACCCATCCTCGTAACAACCATCCCTCCACTCCTCACTCCTACCCAGCCACACCAGGAGCAAAACTGTATTATTTTCGCTTTCCCCTCAACCTTCACCGCCCATCCCATCTTGCTCTCTCCTACCCAGCCACACCAGGATCAAAATTCTATATTTGCCCTTCCCTCATCCTTATATAGCACCCACCCACCCTGCTCCTTTCCACCCAACCATTACAAGAATGTAAAATAAATCAATAATCACTTAGTAACTCACCCCCTCCCCAAAATGTCTGCACACTCACAAGTGCAGTAGTCCACAACAGCAGGTTGTGGAAAGGAAAAAAAAAAATTTGAGAAAAATATACAAAAAAAAAATTCCACTGGCGACTTGGCCAGATTCTTCTTATACCACCTGGCCAGCCACTGTCAGAATGAATGAGAGAGTGTGTGAGATGTTCGTATTTCTAGAAGTCTGTCTGACAGTGACTTGGGACAATTCAGGACAGGCTTCCATCCTCCATAAGAGTAAAAATTGCAGATGTCCTCTCTGATACCAAGCCTGTTCGCTCAGGTGTCCCCAAGGGATCCATTCTGGGGCCCCTACTATTCAGCTTGTTCCTGAACTCCCTTCCAAATTCTTGCTCCGAAACAATCATCCTCTATGCAGATGATGCTGTAATTCTCGCCTCCCACAAGGATCCTAAGCCTCTACAAGACAACCTTCAGCTTGGCTTCACATCTGTAGAAAATTGGTTCTCAATCACAATATGGTCCTCAATAATAAGAAAACAAAGTCTATGATGTTCAACAGCTCTCATAACAAGCATAAGCTGCACCCCCTATCCATCAAAACCAGTCATGGAGTCACCCTGTAACAGGTTCAAGCCTTTAAGTACCTTGGGATCACTCTAGACCCTCATCTAACTTACAGTGCCCAGACTGACTCTGTAGCCAAAGCAGCAAATACTCGCCTTGGCCTTCTCTTCCGGCATAGGCAACATCTTACCCCAGAAGCCCTGACTGTCGCTGTTCAGAGCTCTGTTGTCTCCATTACTGACTATGGGCTTATCATCTATGGCTCTGCCCCTGCTACCGCTCTTAGACGCATATCCACCTCCCTCAATAAGGCCTGCCGACTTCTCACTGGATCCCACCGCCTCACACATACATGTGACCTCTATGCACAAACTGGATGGCTGTAACTCACCAATCGGATAAAGTACCTAACCTGCACCATGGCAAAGAAAATAACTGTGGGCCTTGTGCCCCCTAGAGTGTGTGCACTCCTGCATCCTAGTAATAACCCCCGTTTAACCAGGGGGTCCGAATCACAGCTCCTGCAGGTTCCACGTTGTCGTACCTAACAGGGTCAAAGATCTTTTGCCTACTGGGCACCCAGCTGGGTAAATGGTCTAAACAGTTACATCTCCTCCACTCCTACCCTTGGTGCATTTAAAATCAAGGCACTGCCTCTAGCTCATGTGACTGCCTCCTCTAGCTGACCCATGAATATTTTCCTAACCTTATGCAGTTCTTTCTATTAGCACTTGGTTACCCCTTAACACACACTTCTCCATGTTATGTCTATGACAAAGCCTCTGGCTGGGCTCCTCCTCTATAACTCTCTGCCCCCCTCTACTCTTCCTCTCTCGTCCTCTATCCTCTCTGCACCTCATCCACTATCATCTTGTAACCTAGCCTCCAAAACTTGTTTTGTTTCTTATATGTTTTGTAACCCTGTTTAGCTTACACTTTTGTAACCTTGTCCTATGTATTGAATTTGTAATCTGACTTACATGTCTTACGTTTTGAATTGTAACCTGACGTGAAACCTTTGTAGAAGAGCCCTGGCTCAAAGGTATTGTAATCCAAGACCTAATAAATAAAAAATAAATAATATTACTGCCTTACCTTGACTAACAGCCGGATGTGCCTGGCTTTGGGTAGAGGCACACTACAGCTCCAGGGACAGCCTGCCGGAAAACCAATAGTGCTACTGCTTGCGATACCAGCGACCTGGATTTAGGAACACTCCTAGGTTGCTGGAGGGTCGGCCAGAGGAAGAGGGTTGAGCGTCCCATGGACGTGCCACCTCAGAGGCGGGAGGGATCCTGGTCTCCGCTGCAGTAATTCCACCTGGGTGACCACAGGTGGCAGTGCCCAGAGCCACAACACTGGGAGGAGAGCATCAGCGCTATGACATCTCGGCATCAGATGCGTCATCTCATGACGCTGGGGGCTGGAATAAAACAGAAAATCCCAGAGTGCGCAGGATGCTGCCCACCACCCAGCCATAGCTCCCGCAATGCTGACTGAGGCTCTCGCTCCCTAATCAACACTAAACTCTGTTCATGGTTAAGGGGTGACCCCATGACATCCCTTCCTATGGGGGGGGGAGGTCATCCACGGCAGCACAACGGAGCGAAGCAAGCCCCTGGGATGGTGGGTGAGTGGGCTGGGCACAGCAGAGGGGCTGAAGGGGGGCCAGTTGAACGAGTAAAAAGCAGTGGGATATGGTGGCAGAGGCTCCTGCCCAGTTCCCTAAAGGGGAGGGGGCCTGGATTCCTCAGAGTGCTATGCTCATGTAGAGGGGACACTCCTTAGATCTAGGGAGCTTTCTGCACCCAAGCAAACCTTAGTGGATGGGGCCCTTTGCCTGCAATCCAATCTCCAGCTCCTGACACAACAACCCATTCTAGCTTTGCTCTCACAGATCATGACCTCACCAGAATCCCACGGTGGAACTACAGCCTTCTAATTCCCCGTTTATTCCACGTGCATAACCAAAGAAATAGCTGCAGGAAATGGCGTACAATCTTCAAGGGCTATTTAGCCACTAATATACGTTGGCGCTGCCCCAGAATGCAGATAATGAAACCAAAATACAAGGAGGGGTGGTCTCTGGACACTTGTTGCCCACACATTTTTTAATGCTTTTCAGTTTCATTTAATCTGATAAGGTGGCCACAACGTTTCGCCATATAACAGTATCTTCAGGGGACCACTTATTTTTTGGCTTTACACCTTTTAGACATCATGGTCTGTTTTTTAGTTCACTGCTCTTGTCACAAAAGGTGAAAACATTTATAAACAGGTCTCTATTAACTGAGCGTTGCTATGCCCAAAACAAGTTTGGCATTCCGGTTTCAGATTTCAAAATCTGATTCCAATTCACAAACTGTAAAAAGTTTTCTTTTTTTTTTCTTTCTTGAAGGAGGAGGAGGAGGAGGAGGAGGAGAGATTTCTTGCTAGTGCTGTACTTTTTAATTTAAGTTTGGCATTTGTTTAAAAATAAAGTTGACTTTCATTTTAGGAACTGGAAGGGATCAGTTTATCAGGGCATACAGTTCAACACAGCTGAACCTGCACCAGTTGCAAAGATTAAATTTAGAAAATCTACTTGGAAAGCTATTGGAAAATATCAGATGAGAAATTACTGTACAACACACGATCATGTAACTGACAGCACCTGTGCCAACACGGCAAAGGGAATGAAGCCAATGAGAATGCAGCTAATGTGAAAACAAAAACTTGAGTAGTGTCATCGGTACAGCTAAGTCAGCTATGATAAACTTAAGATAACAGATGTATGATGTGGGAAACAGAGGCCCAGGTTATTTTGTATATAAGAATGGAAAATGTAACTAACTTATTTCCAGTAGCAGGAAATATCCCACCAGAGGACAGCTGTACAGATCGTATCACAGTTCCATCACTGCATCTTTTGGGGAAATGCAAAGAATTAGCAGAATATGAATCAGGACAGCAAGCCAACTTGGAAGATGTGGGGTGCCCAGAAGGGACGGGGTATATATTTAATTAGCACAACAACCATGCCTACACAGTAACAAGAAGGATGATCTGAAAAGGTCTGTTAAATCAGTAGATCGTCGAGAGAATCTATTACATACAGCCACACCTTTGGAAGTATAAGCTGTCGCATCAGGACCACTCAGAAACATTTGCCTCTCTGGGGTCACCCATGATGCCGTACTCTGTCAGTGCCTAAATACTGTGGGTGGGGGATCATACCTAGTTAGTTTTCCAGCCAGAGACAAGCTCAGACCTGTACCATATTAGCAGGAAACAGAAGACATGGACCCCCAAAACAGGCTAATGGGAGAGGCAGAAATTCGGGAAAAAAAAAATAATTGGAGGGGGGTAGAACAGGAGAAGACCAGATTAGGAGCAAAAGGTA
The DNA here is from genome assembly GCA_016271365.2 of Neoceratodus forsteri. Lineage (NCBI taxonomy): Eukaryota > Metazoa > Chordata > Ceratodontiformes > Ceratodontidae > Neoceratodus > Neoceratodus forsteri. The sequence continues at coordinate 41,437,998 of CM057452.1, read as the reverse complement.
CGTCGGAGTACACCACCTGAAAATACAGAAGGGGGCAGGCAGGGTGATGAGCTGTGACTGTATAAGATCTATCGTTACTAGTAAGTAACAAACCTTTCTTCCTCGAGGTTATCTCCCTCCTTAGAGGTTCACCTTTGGAACAATTCCCAACCAGAACAAGACAGCAAAGTGAGAGGAATGCCAGACAGCAGGATTGCTGGGGACACAAACAGCAGCAGACTTTAAAAGGACAGCAACGCTGAAATCAGACCATATTGTATGGCGATACCAGATCAAAACCACTGTATGTAATGAAAGCATGGGTCACAGTCCATATTTATTTATTTAATTAATTTTGGTAACCAAGTAGATCCACTGAATCTAATAACTGTCCCTTTTCAGGGGTGACCCGGAAATAATTGCAGATACTACAAAGCTTACAGAGTACAAAATGTGCAGAGTTACAAAGGCAGTAGTTCACAAATATAACATCACATGGTAGCTGAGCATATAGCAAGTACCGAAAAGGAATGGAAAGAAGCCACAGAAAGGACTATGCTAAGGGTGGCATATCTACAAACACGCATGTCTTTTTTCTGGGTCCCAGATTAGAGATGTGATTAATGACACCCAGGGGATATGCAAGGAAGACAGATCAGCAGGAAGGAGCTCACTATAACATTCGGGGGAGAGGATATTCAGAACAGCTTTCATCCAAGATGTAGGTTTGCACCCCTTTTAGTAACAACTGCTCATAAATAGATGGACAGAGAAGGGAACGACACACTCTGACGGACTCCGAATTTCGGTAATACCACATATTAATTGGAAACGGTGTAGTCTGCAACCCACTATGCATTCATCTTATACATTTCACAGCATTGTGTACACTTCCACTCCCCTTCCAATAACCCCAGTCCTCCTTGTTTTCACAGGCTTTGTCTATGAAAGCACTGGAAGATGATATGGAAGTGAGAGTGAAAGGCACTGTACTATACAGCCTCAAGACAGGGACATTCCCCCCCCCCCCGATTGGTATATGGGTACTACAACTTCTGTGCAATTGTTATTTTTTTATTATCAGCTAGATCTCTTGTAAGTACTTCAGCTGAGATAAACTGTCTGAACAAGCTAGTTGCCACAGGAATGTCAGATGACTCTGAAGAGTGATTACAATCCTTTGGCCTGTACTACAGGACCCCCTGGCTAGTTAATGGGAGAGCTGAAAGCAAAAATAACCCTTTCACGTTTCACAAAGGGCCATGGCTAATGAGTGAAGCAGTCACTCCTGCTGGGCAAGCCAAGAAAGAAGATATGGACCTTGCAAACCCAATATTCCAGTCTGGTCCAGTTTTTCCAGATTGGAGGGTTTCCAGGCCACAAAGAAGTGTCAAATCTATGATGTAAGAGTGACAAGCTGGACGATGTGCCATGGGGGGGCAAGCAGCTGAAGGATCTTGAGGACTGCCAGGGTCTGAAAGTGTTAAGTCAGGCTGGGACTCTGAATAGTTAACATCTAAGGTTTGAGTCTGCCCCAATTCACCAAGGTGTTCTGTGTGGGTAAGCCATTCTACTTTGGGAAAATTAGTAAGTGCAGTAAGATTTTTCTATGTCTTTTCTTTTTGCCGTGCAGAAAGCATTTTCTTTTTATTTTTACAGAATTACTGTTTCCCATAGTCTTTGTGTAGATCCTGTATTATATGTGTAAATACCCTGAAGTAGTATTTTTTTTAATGTACTTCATGTTTCTGAGACAGACTCCTTTAAAGTGCAGCTAACTGATTTATAACAGACAAATACAGGTTACTCACCTGTAACAGGAGTTCTAGGAATGGTATATGTTGTTCATCCACACTCATTGGCAGGTATCCTTGCCGCTTTAAATCTTGCCGGAAGGTCTTCAAGCTTGCTCCTCCCACCCACCCGGGTGGTATAACTCTTGGCTCCGCCCCATGACGCCAGATCTGGCCCGCTGGAAGCTCAGGTGTCAGCGCCAAGCCGGGAGGTCGTGTAGGTCGTGTGGATGAACAACATATACCACTCCCAGAACTCCTGTTACAGGTGAGTAACCTGTATTTCTAGGGACATGGATATGCTGTTCATCCACACTCATTGGCAGACTCCTAGCAGTTCTCCGGGAGGAGGGAGGCAAGACGACACCCCCAATACTTACTTGGGAAAGAGAGACTGGAGAACCGAGGCCCCAAAACCAGCATCCCGCGTGACTCAAGGTCGATGTGGTAGTGGGCAATGAAGGTGTTTGCTGACTTCCAGGTAGCAGCCCTGCAGATTTCCTGGATAGGGACGCCCTGGAAGCAGCCACTCACAGCAGCAGTATGGCGGTAGAATGAGCTCTTATCCTCTGGGAGGCTCCATGCCCGCCAACTTATAGCAGAGATCTATGCAGGAGGTTACCCACCTGCTTATCGTCCGCTTGGCTGCAGGTCTGCCAGATGCGGCTTCAGCGTAGGTGACAAACAGCTGGCGAACCTCTCCTCGATTTCCAGCCGCGGCTCCTTATAATAAGCGAGCCTTCTAGGTCCAGAGTATGGAGCCTATCTTGCCTCCGAGGTGTGATGGGGTAGAACACCGCAGAGTCAACACCTGGTTAAGGTGAAACTCCGACACCACCTTCGAAGGAATTTCGGTGGGGCGCAGGACAACCTTGTCCCTGTGGAAGACCAGGTAAGGAGACTCGGCGGAAGCGCCTGGAGCTCTCCCATCCTTCTGGCTGACGGATAGCCACCAAGAAGGCGGTCTTCCATGACAGGTGAGAGAGAGCACCTGTGCATAGGTTCGAATGGCTTGCCCATGAGCTTTGCCAGTACCAGCAGTAGATCCCACGAAGGTGGGGTTCTCGCGACTGGAGGAAATGTGATCAAAGCCTTGAAAAGCGCCAGACCACCTTCTCCTGCGCCATCGACTGCTTCCCGGCCCGCGCCTGCAAGGCAGAGATGGCTGCCAGGTGCACCTAGGGCCGCCGACCCAAGCCCTTGACTAGAAAGGGACCATAAATAGGCCAAGATGCTTGCCAAGGAACAGGAGGAAGGGTCCAAGCCTTGTTCTGACACCAAATGGAAAACCTTTCCATTTGAAGGCATAGCATTTTCTGGTCGACTCTACGGGACGCCCAACTACATTGAGGACCTCGCCGGAAAGACCCAAGGCCTGGAACTCTAGCCAGCCAGGAACCAGGCGCCAGAGTGCAGGGATTGAAGGTCCGATGGAACACCTTCCCTGATTGACTGAGAGCAGGTCCGGCGAGCTGGAAGCTGCCGCGAGTCCTGGAGCTGAGACTGAGGAAATCTGGTACCAGAACTGCGAGGCCAGTCTGGGGCTATCAGAATCACCTGCGCCTTGTCCCTCCTCGCCTTGAGAAGCACCTTGTGGATCAAGGGAAATGGGGGAAAGGCGTAAAAGAGGCCCGGGGTCCACTGCCTCGAGAAGGCATCCCCCTGCAGCGAGCCCTGCTGAGGGGGCGGCATGGAACAGACTCAGCCTGCTCTCCCTGGAGGCAAACAGGTCCACCTGAGGTGTGCCCAATGGGAGAACAGATGCTGTACTACCTCCGCAGGAGAGACCACTGTGGGATGCAGCCCTATCCGCCTCAGGGCATCGGCCAGGGTGTTGGAGGCCCTGCCATGTGAATGGCTAGGAGATCCGCCCAGGCCGCGCACGAGTGACCAAATGCGGAGAGCCTTGCAATAGAAGCATGGAGCGGCCCGCCTGGGCGGTTTAGATAGTACATGGTCGTGGTATTGTCCGCTGACTCGGACCACTTGACCCCGGAGGAACGGAGCAAAGGCGGTGAGAGCTAGGCGGACCGCCGAGCTCCAGCAGGTTGATGTGGCATCGACTCCCGCTGGGACCAGAGGCCATGAGCCCGTGTTCCCCAGATGCACCCCAACCCATCAGAGAGGCATCGTCGAAGAGAGACCGCTGGTTCGGGGCGGACTTAACGGGATGCCCTCCTGCAAATGATCTGAACGGTCCACCACTGAGAGCTGCCCCACATCCCCTGTGTCACCGCACAAGCTGGTCCAAAGGATTGCAGCGCTAGACCACTGGCTGGCCAGTCCCCACTGAAGGGGACGATGTTCCAGCGGACCAACGGACCACACTGGTGCAGGCCGCCATGAGACCCAGGAGGCGAGGAAGTCCCGGCAGGGCGCACTGCCCAACCAGAAATGATCGGGCAAAGGAGGAAAGAACCTCGCCCTGTCCGCCGGGAGCGCCTGGCTCAAGAGAGTCAGCTCCGATGAATAGAATCACCTGCTTCGCCTCGAGTCTGACTTGGCCTCTGATAAGGAGGCCCAGTTGAGAGCAGACCTGAGGGCCAGATCTCTGACCACTCCGCCTCCTTCCTGGAGGGAGCTGCTATCAGCCAGTCATCCAGATAAGGGTACACCCGACCCCGGCGCCAGAGGAATGCTGTCACCACTGCCATGCATTTGGTGAAGACCTGGAGCTGGAGACAAGCCAAGGGCATGGCTTGAATCAAGAGGGATCCTTCCGCCGAAGCGAAGGAATCTCCGTGAGACGGACGGATAGGGACGTGAAAAACGCTGGGCCTGCAAGTCCAGAGAGCAGAACCACAGCTGCTCCAAGGATGGTATTATCTGAGCCAGAGTGACCATCCTGAAGGTTCGAGACCTTAGGAACTTGTTTAGGTCGTGTAGGTCGAGAATGGGGCGCCAGCCCCCCGTCCGCTTCGGAACCAGGAAGTACCTGGACACAAACCCTGGGTCTGAAGGAGGGTCCACCACCTCTCTTATCACCTCCTTCTGGAGGAGGAGAGCGATGTCGGCTCGACGAGCCACCAGTGAGGCTGGGGATCCCGGAGCCCCCCGAGGGGCGACGGCTCTGAAGGGTGGTGCCTGCTCGAATTCCAGAGGCAGGCTCTTCCCACCACCTCCAAGACCCACCTGTCCATGGTAACAGCGGACCAGGCGGAACGGAAGAGCTGAGCTGCCTCCATGGGGGACCCAGGGTAGGGACGGAAATGGGGCGACACCCTCAGCCCGTCACTGGGCAGGCTTGGAGGAGGGACCGCCGAGGACCTCCTGGGCCTTTTCCTCCTGCCTCCTGTTAGAGGAAGCCGCGGCTTGGGTTTGATGCCAAGGCCGTGCCTGCTGGCCCTGATGTTGCTGGGCCGGGCTGCTGGGGCACAGAAGGACAAAAGGGCTTAGGCTGTGGCTTATGTGCCTTTGTCCTTCTGAGCGGAAGAGACCGAGTCCAAGGTAGCATTGGACTTCTGATCCTCTGCAGGTGACCTTCCACCCCAGGGTCAAGAGGTCAGTCCCAAAAGGGAACATCCGCCAACTTGTGCTGGGTATCCGGCAAAGGTGGATATCTCAGCCAAGCCCGCCGACGATCAGCCACCGCGGCCGCCACCGATCTGGCACACGAGTCCCCTATCCAAAGCAGTCTGGAGCTGCTGTTTGGCCACTGCTCCTGCCCTGGTCCCGCACCTGCTTAACCGTAGTCTGCAGATCGGCGGAAGATGAGGGATGACCTCATCCAGGAAGCCCAACAGGGCATGAGAAAATGTGCCATGAGGACGGCCGAACTGGCCTGGCTAGGCCGAGAGGACGAAAGCGGAGACTTTTCGCCGACATAGTCCACCTCTTGACCCTGTCAGGAGGTTTGTCCACATCCTTGGCGCTACGGGCGAAAACGCTGTCGGTAACCAACCCCTCAGCAGAGGGTGTTCAAAACCGACAGGGAACCGTAGGGACCGGATACTTCCTGGCCATCCTGGCCAAGGCCGAGGGCAGGAAGCAGGGCGCTGCCAAAGCTCCAGTGCCGACCCACTATGGCCTCGCCACCGGAAAGGCCTCCGTCGAGAATCCTCGGTCCAGAATCTCCTGAGGGGATACCTGGCCTGCTTGGAACGGGTTCGTAGCTCCATCCCGTGACTCGAGATGAGCCAAGCAGTCCTAGGAAGGACGACGGCTATCGCCCAATGACTGACCTCCTGAAGACCCAAGTCCAGTCGCTTGGAGAAAAGTAGGAATCATCTTCGGACTCGGAAGAGTCCTCAAGAGCTGCCTCTGGCCTGAGCCACCCTTCACTCTGCTCGAGGTCGGTCGGAGTGAGGGTAACTGACAGCCGATGGGGTAGACCCTCAGTCAACGAGAATCCTTGGTTGGAGCCCCACTGGTGGCTGTGGAGGCGGAGGTTCCACCGGAATCGTGGAGCAGCTGGTTTTAACCGAACAACCGCCTGGGTATAGGCTCCTCGATAAGTCGAGGGTATGTGTCGGCCGCCCGGTGACAGCTACTTAATGGCCGGGAAGGCGACGGGGTCGGCTTACTCCCGGCCAGGGAGGAGCTGGTTAAACATAAGGTCCTCGCATCAGTCGACGACTTTACGCCGCAGCCTCCTCGGCCCGAGGAGGAGGATTGGACGAGCGGGCGACGCCGCTACTGTGGTGCCGAGACCGAGACCGCCTATGACGGTGGGATTGGCTGGACCGCCGAAGAGGTCCAGGACCGAGACCGAGAGTCCCGGAATTTCCGAGGTCGGGTGCGGGAGGTCGGGCCGGAACCGGCACTCCTTCCGCCCGGATGGTCCATCCAAGGGCCCGAACCGAGGCACAGGCGAGCCCACCGGATCCTCAACCTCCGGGAACCGGGAGAGGGAATCTCGGCTGCTAAAGGCGACAGCTCGTCTAATGGGTCGAGAAAATCTCGACTTATCGGTGGGAGTCTCGGCCAACTGACCTGACGGGACACCGTGAGGCCAGTGGCCGGACGGCGCGGTCGATCGAGCCGACGGTCACGGCCCGGGAGAGGGACCTTCCCGCCCTGGGAAGAGGCCGGATGAGGGACTTACCCCTGTCCCTCTTTTGGACCGAGAATAAGGTCCTCAGAGACGAGGGCCCTTCTCCTTTAGTGGAGAGGGACAGACAAAGCTCCTTAAAGGAAGCCGTAAGAAGAGCCCAGAGAGAGTGGGATAAATGCCGTGCCAAGGAAGATACGGCCCGCGCCGCCTCTCTTCGAGGGCGACCATCCGCCGAGCTGATCCGCCGAACACCGCCCGCCGCTGACACCGCCAACCGGGCCTCCTTGACTTCACCGAGGGAACGCTTCGACGGCCCAGTTGCAATCGGCAGCACGGTCTTCGAGGACGAGGCGTGAAAGATGAGCACAGGTCGCAAGCCGCGGGTCGCGTCAAGGCCTGGCAGACACACGGGAGTGTGGATCCGTCCGAGACATCTTCTACCGCATGGGCATCCAAACCGGGAGTCGATTTGTCCATCGCAGTCATGAGGGATAGAAGACTGAAGTCTTTTTCGCAAATTATTTTTTAACCGCAAACGGAGAAATAGGAACCAGTCTCAAACGCAGAGCATTAGAGGAGGGAACCTGAGCTCTCCAAGCGGTAAGGAAAGATTAGCTGCTGGGCGAGCCGAGCGCACACTGGTAAGGGAGTAAAGTTGATACTGGCAGATGCGAAGCGGCAAGGATGTCACGAGTGTGGGATGAACAACATATCCATGTCCCAGAAATACAGGTTACCCACCTGTAACAGGAGTTCTAGGAATGGTATATGTTGCTCATCCACACTGTCTGGCAGGTTCCTTGCCGCTTTAAATCTTGCCGGAAGGTCTCATGCTGGCTCCTCCACCCACCCGGTGGTAAAACCTCAGTTCGCCGCCCATGACGCCAGATCCAGCCCGGCTGGAAGCTGTACAAAGGCCGAAGCCGAGGTCAGGAATATAGGATGAACAACATATACCATTCCAAGAACTCCTGTTACAGGTGAGTAACCTGTATTTCTAGGACATGGATATGTTGTTCATCCACACTGTCTGGCAGACTCCTAACAGTTCTCCAGGAGGAGGGAGGCAAGGCACACCCCCTACTTAGGGAATAATGACTGGAGAACCGAGGCCCCAAAACCAGCATTCCGGCGTGACTCAAGGTCGATGTGGTAGTGGGTGATGAAGGTGTGTGCTGACTTCCAGGTAGCAGCCCTGCAGATTTCCTGGATAGGGACGTCCCTGGAAGCAGCCACCGATGCAGTGGTATGGCGGGTAGAATGAGCTCTTGTCCCTCTGGGAGGCTCCATGCCCGCCAACCTATAGCAGAGAGCAGGGATAGTGAGACTGAAGGGGGAGGATGGGGCTGTGGAGGATGACAACAGTAAAGCTGACATATTGAACAGGTATTTTGCCATGTCCTTACTGAGGAAGAGGAGGGTAATGGTCTGAATGGAGTACAAGGTGAGAATGGTGCAGAATGGACACAAGTCCCTTTTACACAGAAAGGGTCCCAGTGAACTGGAAGTAATAAGAGTTGATAAAGCAATGGGGCTAGACGGGTGCACCCCAGGATCCTTAAAGAACTAAGAGGTGGTGGCTGAACCTCTTGCTATCCTGTTTAGCCGATCACTAGAAACAGGGAGGTACCTAAAGACTGAGGATAGTAGATGTAGTCCCCTTATACAAAAGTGGAACAAAGAGGAAGGGGAACTCACAGACCAGTCAGCCTCACCTCCGGTAGTGGGGAAGATCATGAAGCACTACTGAAGGAGAGATTGGTGAAACATCTGGTTGTCAATGGACTACAGGACCCAAGGCTGCATGTTTGTTTCACCAGGGAAAGGTCATGTCAGACCAACCCCTACTGAATTTTTGACTGCGTACTAGGAGGTGGATCGGGAGGGCAGTGGACATGGCCTCATCTGGACTTCAGCAAGGCCTTTGACACTGTGCCACATAGAAGACTATTGCACAACTGGGAATATGGGTGTGGGCAGGACAGAAAAGTGTGGGTAGGCAACTGGCTGGGCAGCAGGACAGAGGGTGGTGGTAAATGGCTGTCACCCACAGAGGAGGATTGACCAGTGGGGTACCAGGACTGTGCTGGGACCGGTACTATTCAATATCTTCATCAGTGACATTATGCAGGACCCTAGAAGGCAGAATTTTACTGTTCGCTGATGACACAAAGCTCTGTAACAGAGCAGACACACCAGAGGATGTAGACAGAATGAGAAGGACCTGTAGAAACTTGAAGAATGGTGGTTTGGCAGTTGAAATTCAATGCAAGGAAGTGCAAGATAATGCATATGGGGTACAAAAAACCCTGGCACAATATATCGTTAAAGTGAGGATAGCATGCACCATGCTATGAAAGTGATCTTTGGAGTTATCATTCTGATGACCTGCAGGAAACAGTGTGACAAAGCAGCAGGTAAAGCAAATAGGATGCTGGGATGCATAGGCAGGGCATCACCAGCAGGAAAAGGGAGGTCATAATTCCACTATACAAGACACTAGTGAGGCCGCACCTGGAGTACACTGTGAAGTTCTGAGACCTTACCTACGTAAGGATATAGACAGGGTAGAGAAGGTTCAGAGGAGGGCAACAAAGATGGTGCATGGATTGCATCACAAGTCCTATGAGGACAGGTTGAAGGCACTGAACATGTACTCCTGGAGGAGAGGAGGGAGAGGGGATATGATAGAGACATACAAGTATCTTACAGGGAGGAACAGGGTGCAGGAATGCACTATTTTAAGTGAAAAGATGTTCCAGGACTAGAGGGCATGGGATGAAGTTGGAGGAGGACTATCTAGAGGAAACGTGAGGAAGAATTTCTTCACAGAATGGGTGGTGGACAAGGGAACACCCTGCCAGGAAGTGGTGGGCTGAAACAATCACGGGATTTAAGAATGCATGGGATAGACATAAAGGAATTCTGGAGGTCAGGGTAAGGGCAGCAGACTTCCTGGAAAACATAAACTGAACTTACAAACTTAAATGGGCAGACTGGGTGGGCCATAGGCCCTTATCTGCCGACACTGTCTATGTATCTATGTATCTATGTATCTATGCAGGAGGTGACCCACCTGCCTATCGTCCGCTTGGCTGCAGGTCTGCCAGGTGCGGCTTCAGCATAGGTGACAAACAGCTGGCGAACCTCTCCCCAACTCTTCAGCCGCCCGCCCTTGTAATAAGCGAGCCTTCTAGGGACCAGCATCGAGCCTGTATTCGGCCTCCGAGGTGATTGGGTAGAACACTGGCAGAGTCAACACCTGGTTAAGGTGAAACTCGACACCACCTTCGGAAGGAATTGTCGGTGGCAGAGGACAACCTTGTCCCTGTGGAAGACCAGATATGGAGACTTGATGGAAAGCGCCTGAGTTTCCTCATCCTTCTGGCTGACGGATAGTCACCAAGAAGGCGGATTCTCACACTACAGGTGAGAGATGTCACACCTGTGCATTGGTTCGAATGGCTTGCCCATGAGCTTCAGCCAATACCAGCAGTAGATCCCACGGAGGTGGAGGTTTTCGCACCGAAGGGGATATGTGATCAAGGCCTTTGAAAAAGCGCCCAACCACCTTCTCCTGCGCCACCGACTGCTTCCCAGCCCGCGCACGGTAAGCAGAGATGGCTGCCAGATGCACCTTAAGGGTCATCGACTCAGGCCTTAGCTAAGAAAGGGACTACAGGTAGTCCAGAATGCTTGCCAAGGAACAGGAGGAAGGGTCCAGGCCCTGTCCTGACACCAAATGGAGAATCTCTTCCATTTAAAGGCATAGCATTTCCTGGTCGACTCTTTACGGGAAGCCCAACAATGTTGAGGACCTCGCCAGAAAGACCCAAGGCCTGGAACTCTAGTCGTTCAGGAACCAGGCCAGGCCAGGCAGGGATTGAAGGTCCGGATGGAATACCTTCCCTGACTGACTGAGATCAGGTCCGGAAGCGGGCTGGAAGGCCCCAGGAGCCTGGAGCTGAGACTGAGGAGATCTGATACCAGAACTGGCGGGTCAGTCTGGGCTACCAGAATCACTCTGTGCTTTTCCTCTCGCCTCTGAGAAGCACTCTGTGGATCAAGGAAATGGGGAAAGGTGAGAGAGGCCAGGGGTCCACGGCCTCGGAGAAGGCATCCCCTGCAGCGAGCCCTGCTGAGGGGGCAGGCATGAAACAAGTCTCGGCTTCAGACTCTCCTGGAGGCAAACTGGTCCACCTGAGGCATGCCCCAGTGGGAGAACAGATCTTGTACTACCTCCAGCAGGAGAGACCACTGTGGGATGCAGCCCCCATCTGGCTTAGGGCACGGCCAGAATATTGGAGGCCTGCCACATGCATGGCAAGGAGATTCGCTCCAGGCCGCGACGAGGGACCAAATGCGACAGCTTCCTGCACAGAGGCATGGAGCGCGCCCTGCCCTGGCAGTTTAGGCAGTACATGGTCGTGGTATTGTCCGCCTGACCTGACCACTTGATCCCGCATAAACGGAGGAAGGCAGTGAGGGCTAGACAAACCGCCCAAGCTCCAGCAGGCTGATGTGGCATCGACTCCCGAGGGGACCAGAGGCCGCACTCTGTGCTCCCCAGATGGGCACCCCAACCCAGAGAGGCATCGGTCAATAGAGAGACCGCCTGCTCGGGCGATTTAACGGGATGCCCTCCCGGATGAGCTGGAACGGTCCACCACTGGAGAGCTGCCCACATCCCTGGGTCACTGTCACTAGCTGATCCAAAGGATCGGAGTGCTGTGACCATTGGCTGGCCAGTCCCCACTGTAGGGGACGATACCAACGGCCCAATGGACCACGCTGGTGCAGCCGCCATGAGGCCCAGGAGGTGCAGGAAGTCCCGGCAGGGCGCATTGCCCAACCTGAAATGACTGAGCAAAGGAGGAAAGAACCTCGGCACTGTCCGCCCGAGCCGCGCCCTGGCTCACAGAGAGTCTAACTCGCCCCGATTAATTGTATCACCCGCTTTGGCACGAAGTTCACTTTGGCCTCGCTGGATAAGGAGGCCAACCTGAGAGCAAACCTGGAGGGCCAGATCCCTGGATCGCTCCACCTCCATTCTGGAGGAGGCCGCAATCAGCCAGTCGTCCAGGTAGGGGTACACCCAGACCTTTCGGTGCCACAGCAATGCTGTCACCATGGCCATGCATTTGGTGAAGACCCTGGGAGCTAGAGAAAGGCCGAAGGGCATTGCCTGGAACTCGTAGAGGGATCCCTCTGCCCTGAAGTGGAGGAATCTCTGGTGGGACAGACGGATTGGGACATGAAAGAACGCGTCCTGAAGGTCCAGAGAACAGAACCACATGCCTCGTTCCAAGGATGGAATGATCTGAGCCAGAGTGACCATCCTGAAGGTTCGAGACCTTAGGAACCGGTTCAGGTCATGCAGGTCTAGAATGGGGCACCAGCCCCCCATCCGTTTCGGGACCAGGAAGTACCTGGACACAAACCCTGGGTCTGGTGGAGGATCCGCCACCTTCCTGATCACCTCCTTTTCGAGGAGCAGGGCAATGTTGGCTCGACGAGCCAACAGGGAGGCTGTGGACCCTGTAGCCCCGGGCTAAGGGCTGGGCGGGGCCTGCTCGAACTCCAGAGGCAGGCTTTTTCCTACCACCTAAACCCAGCGGTCCGTGGTGATAGCGGACCAGGCAGAAAGGAAGTGGCAGAGTCGCCTCTCACGGGGGGAACCGAGGGGGGAGCAACGAGGCTGGGGGCGATACCCCTCAACCCATCACTGGGCAGGCTTGGAGGAGGGACCGGCCGAGGGACCTCCTGGGCCTTTTCCTCCCTGCTTCCTGTTAAAGGAAGCCGCAGGCTTAGCTTTGGGGTGCCAAGCGTGAGCCTGCTGGCCCTGATGCTGGTGTTGCTGGGCCGGACGTGCCGCAGGCGCAGAGGGGCGAACGGACTCATGTTGCTGACAATGGCCCTTGTCCTTCTGGGCGGAGGCGACCGAGTAGAGGGTAGCGTTGGACTTTTCAATTCGCTGGAAGTGGCCTTCCACTCCAGGGCCAAACAGGTCAGTCCCCAAGAAGGGGACGTCCGCCAATTTGTGCTGGGTATCTGCCGTGAATGTGGATATCCTCAGCCAGGCTCTGCGGCGCATGGCCACCGCGGCCGCTACTGATCGGGCACAGGAGTCTCCAATGTCTAGAGCCGTTTGGAGCTGCTGTTCTGCCACTGCCCTTCCCCGATCCCGCACCTGCTTGACTGTAGTCTGCAGGTCGGCTGGGAGATGAGGGATCACCTCATCCAGACAGCCCATGAGGGAGTGGGAGAAGTGTGCCATCAGCACGGCCGAGCTGGCCTGACGGAGGCCTAGGGAGGACGCAGCGTACACCTTGTGCCCGGCATAGTCCAGATTTTTGGACCCTTGTCGGGGCTTATCCACTCTCTAGCATTCCCGAATGCCGAAAACGCTTATCGGTGACCAACCCTCTGCAGAGGGTTTCAAAACCGGACAAAGAACCGTTGGGACCGCATACTTCCTGGCCATCCTGGCCAAAGGCGCAGGACAGGAAGCTGGCTGCTGCCAAAGCTCCAAGGCTGGGCCAACAATGGCTTCAGCCACCAGAAAGGCCTCCGTGGGCGAATCCCCTCGGTCCAGTATCTCCGTGAGGGGATACTTGGCCCGCTTAGATACGGTCTCGAGCTGCATCCCGGTGGACTCCGAGATGAGCCGAAGCAGACCCATGAACAACGATGGGCTCTCGTCCATTGACTGCCCCCCGGAGGACTCCAGGTCAAGGGGCCCTGGAAAACAGGGAGGAGTCGTCATCAGACTCCGAGGAGTCTGCGAAGAGCTGCCTGGGGCCTGAGCCACCCTCCACCTGCCGAGGACGGTCGGGAGTGAGGGTGACCGACAACCGGTGGGGCAGACCCTGACATGACCGAGAGTCCTTGGTCGGCGCCCCCGATTTCGGTTGTGGAGACGGAGGTTCCACCACAATCGGTGGGGCAGCTGGATTCGGACGAACAACCGGCCCAGGCTTGGGCACCTCAACTACCGCGAGGGGTTGTTTCGGCCTTTCGGGTGACAGCCACTTAATGGCTGGGGAAGGCGATGGCGTCGGCTTGTTCCCGGACAAAATGAGCTGCTGCCACATTAAGTCCTTGTGGCGCCGACGCAATTTTGCCGGCCTCTCCTCTTCCGAAGAGGAAGATGAGGATGAGCGGCGCTCCGCTTCTGTGCCAAGACTCGAGACCGCCAATGTCAGCGGATCGGGCTGGACCGAGATGAGGTCCGAGACCCCGGTGTTTCAAGGGCGGGTCTGGGAGGAGCAGGGACACCGCTCCTCCCTCGGCTCGGAGCCTTGACTGGGGACTCCGGCACAGGAGGTGCAGACAAGTCTCGGTTTCCCCGGTGGAACCGGTGATGAAGGGTTGTCGGCTTCACCAGTCGACAGCCCGTCCGACGGGTTGAGAAAAATCTCGACTGAGTCGACGGGTGTCTCGGCCAGCTGACCTGACGGGGACACCGTGAAGCCAGCGGCCTTAGCAGCAACCTCGACCGAAGTACAGCGTCTACTGTCCAGGGAAGGGGACCTCTCCCGCTCCCACGAACATCGACGGTGGGACTTGCCCTTCGAGTCCTTCTTTTCTGACCAAGAAGAGTGTCCCGATGGCCCCTCTCCCTTCATGGAATGGGATTGGCAAAGCTCCTTAAAAGAAGCTGTGTAGGAGGATCCCAGAGAGAGCAGGATAAATGCCGCGACCGAGGAAGATGAGGATGCGGCCTGGGCAGCCTCGAGGGCAATCATCTGCTCGAGTTGCTCAGCCGAGCCAGCTGTCGTGGGAAACCGCCTAACGGGCCTCCTTGGACTTCACCTGCCGCGGTAGTGCCTCGGGCGCCCAAGTTGTAACCGGGCAGCTGGCCCTCAAGGATGCTGGCTGAGAACGATCTACAACTCCAGGCCCGCGGGTCGTGGATCAAGGCCGAGGCAGAGACGACGGGAGGCGGGTCCGCCCCTGACATCTTCTGCCTGCATGGCACTGGCCAACCGGGAGTCGATTTGTCCATCGCAGCCGTGAGGGAAGAATTTGACCAAGTCTTCAGAATTTTAAAATCATTTTGGGCTAACCAAGAATTAGGATTCAGTCTATACGCAGAGTGTTAAGGAGGGAACCTGAGCTTCCAAGCGGTAAGGAAGATCTGACATTATGGGGCGGAGCCGAGAGTTTTACCACCCGGGTGGGTGGGAGGAGCCAGCTTGAAGACCTTCCGGCAAGATTTAAAGTGGCAAGGAACCTGCCAGACAGTGTGGATGAACAACATATCCATGTCCCTAGAAAAACAATTTCTACCGCTGAAGTGAAGGCTACAATTACCATATTTTGTCTCTTAAGTAAGGTGTAATCAGCTGTGACAGACAGAAGTGGGTCATTTACCCATGGGCAAGAAGTACTGTACTATGTGGGCAGCGGCTCTGGAGGGATTCAGACCTAGAGATACCCAGAGTTTCTATTCTGAGTGGTGGCAGCTACAGAGTACCCCTGCAGGCTTTTGAAGGGTGTGAGAATGCTGGTTAACAGTCGCAGGCTCAGTCTGGGAGAGATCAGTTTGCTAGTTACTAAGAACAACATTTGTATGGTGACTGTATCCTAATAAAGGGGAACAGTCAGCACAAAACAGCCCACACACTTAACATGCGGCTGGTCCAAATATGCACTTTATGTGCAAAAATATTTTGGTTTACTTACGGTTTAATGTAGTATAGTAGACTGTATCAGACTAATTTTGCTTAGTTCTAGACAGACATCTTAGTTTCCTTGTGGTACTAGTGTTGATAAAGGTATAGTTCCCAAGGTGTGGCCTAAGAGAAGAGATAGCCTCAAAATAGATCTTCTGTTACTACAAATCCCAGAATCCCTTGCAGCTGACACTGCAGCAGTAGGCAGCAGTGGGAGATTCAATAGCCTGCAGTGAATGATTTCTTTACCAGTGCTAATTAAGGGGCCACCTGGTGGCTGCCCTTTCATGCAGCTGACTTGGGAATAACACCGCTTCTGGCAGCCTGGTGATGGCAGCACTAATGCGTGCCCCCACAGTAACCCCTCGTGGTGGTCTGGGAGTCCACTCCCTTACGAGGGGTAAGTTCTGGTACAGAGGCTGCAGCACAGGAGTTGCAGACACCGTTATACAGGATGGTGTAGTAGTAACGTGGCAACAGCCAAGAAACAAAAAGCCATGTAAGTCAGAAGGATGATGGACCCTGTACCATGCAGCCTCCAAATCCCCCAGATGAGGACCTTGACGGGGACACAGGAAACCCCACTGGCCCTATCACAGGAGGTTCACCATGGAGGAACCCATCCAAAAGGTTAGTGCTGTTATGGGGCTCGGAGGTAGCCAACCTGAAGGTGTGCCAGTGGCAGGATGACTATTCAGTACCTAAAACAGAACTGGGTGATATCACATTCTCCTGCGCTGCCCCACGACTACGGAATTCCATTCCAGATGACCTTTGTCAGTGCAAGACTGTGCAGATTGTTGGAAATGACTACCATATTTATCTCTTCAAAACATCAGTATGCTCTTGCATGCTGGTCTTCATAACTACTGTTTATATACTGTTCTATGCCTTCTTTTTTTGCATTGTATGTATCCTGTTTCTACTCCCAATTGCTTGTTTTATTCGATTCATTCATTCCCTTTGTACACTACATAATCGGCAGTAACGGTTTCTGCCTGTGACACTTGCATAATGTAATGTACACACTTTGACACTGTTTTGCCTGCAGTCTGTATATGTGGCAACCTCCCAGGCTGCGGCTAAACATAGACATTTAATTGCCCAGTGCACTAACCAGGTTAATAGGCAAGGCAAATTTTATTTAGAACGTGTCGTTTCCCATAGGCCAAGGGCGCTGTACAAGCAATAACAGAAACAAACACATCAATGAAGACATCATAATAATTTACTTCATTAAAAGCTAACTGGGCAATGTCAGAGTAAAATAAGTTCATTTTCAAAAAGTCCTCCACTGTGCGGGCAGAGCGGACGTTCACGGGTAATATATTCCAGAGCATGGGCGCCAGTAATAAAAACGCAAACAAATACAAACCTATACAAAGGCAGAGGTACGGATACTGGAGTAAGCTTTATTTGTTACTTTATCCCATCCCCCCCACACCCCCCAGTGACTGTGACTCTACTTGGGGCTGCATTCAATGATAATTAAGGAATAGTATTATGAGAACTAGTGCACATCTGGTTTTAATGAGCCCTTGTACCGTGCCAACGATTGCTTTACTGGTATTCAATTAATGAAGTCTACAGCTTGTTTGTGCTAAATATAGTCAACCTGCAGGCAAGGCCATGGAATCTCTGCTAGTTGGTAGGGATAAATAAATGTGAAACAGGGAGGGTGCTTAATGCTCCATCCAATGCCTGATAAAATACCTCTCCTTTCATCTGTACAGACTACAACCATAAACTACAGAAACCAAAAGTGAACAGCTGATGAAGAACTCCAAAAATAGAAGCCTGCTCCCACCCCACGCAGTGCTGACAAACAGGACAGCAGCCGTTCTTCCTGTAAGTGGTACAATACCACAGACCCTTACACAACTACCCCCAAACAATACCAAGGAGGCAGCATTGTTTAACGGCAAAACCAGGAGACTTGGATTCAAATCCCACCATAGCTGCAAACTGTGAGACCCAGAACAAGTCACTTAAAGAGCCCCTGAAAGCACAGGGACACGTTTACAAAAATGAATGTAAGAGCACACAATTTAGCTTATATTTCATATTCTTACTTTCCTCTCTTACTTCATCACTTGTGACATTTTCATACAAACAGAGTTCATCTACTCTGGCTGCTGGACTACATGTGGCATTAGAATAGTCTCTTGTGACACCATAACCAGTGTCCATAGAAATGTATTTATTGACGTTATTTATTCACAAATTGATGACCAAGAAGGCACATAGAGCTGAGGCTCATTTTTAGGAGCGACCCAGGGGAGAGGGAACAAAGGGGAAAGAATGCGCAAGAGGTAAAACAAAAAACATCAACATAATAAGAAAGCATAACTATACAAACCAGAGCAAACCAGTGCAAGTAAAGTGGTAAATTCAAGGAATTATGAGCGAAAACAGAGTAAACAGTAAATCGTAGCTGCTAGTAGAAACGGTAACGGGTACTGCAAGCAGCCGATTGTGATGTCGGTTGTAGACAAGCGGCCACAGCAGAGGAAGACCATGTGACAGAGATGCTGTTTTCATGCAGATGTCTTCAGTTATAAACAGGGGAAGGAAAATACAGGGACTATCTAAATTATAAGGGTGTGACAGGGTTGAATAAGGCCCTGCCCCATTTGTTATGCAAAAAGCGTTTAACTGCAAGGCTCTGTTCTATCCTCTACTTTTCTGCCTCTTCTCTGTCTGGTTGCGCAACCAAATTTTCTTGTGAAACCCAGGAACTGACGGTTCTGCAATTCTCCGCCTCTCGCCATCTCTCTGCATTCCCTTGCTATTTCTGTCTTTTCTTCCCCCTTGCATATCTACAAGTGAAATTTATATTTATTGCATTTTTGAAGTAAAAACGCAAAGTAGTACAGCTCATACCAGGCATTATCTAAGGTACAGGATACATTCAACGTACATTAGGATAGCCAGCCTAAGCACTCTGGATTACACATACTAGGGTGCATCAAAAACATTTGAACTTTACATTTGATTCTAAAGTCCGACTAGCTAACACCTTGCAAGTGTAAGAGTCATCTAATAAAACTGCATCCAACATATTTTATATTCCCTTCCAAAGAACTGGGATATGCTCTCTAACCAAACATTGTAAAACTGTGCCAAACATATAAAAACACCACCACAGCCCATCCTCCCACGAGCGAGTTCAGACCCAAAACATCTCCTTGTTATTGAGAAGTACACATACAGTATATGGCTATAACATTTGTAGCTTTATTATTAAACCATTTATTTACTAATTCCATACCTAAAACAAAAATGTGGGTTGGTTAATAGAACACACAGATCCCTAATTTTAATAACAAAGAGACTCGAGGGAGCAAGTACTAATTGCATTAAGCAGCACAAGTAGGTTTCCCTTAGCCCTCCCGCCTGTTATTTAACTGCATATCATGCTAAGGTCCCCTTCGTCTGTATCCGCCCGCTGTCTGGCCCACCACTCTAACTAAAACAAATATATGTCTATGTATACAGTTGTGAATGAGATCACTATTAGATAGTGTGCAACAGTCCCTTTCCCTTTTATTTATATGTGAAAGATTCACTTTACCATTTTTATCGATTTAGGAGTGGTGTTTTAGACTCCAATCAAGATAACATTTTAATATGTTAACAACAGTCCAAATGATTAATCGTCTGTGTCTTCATCGGAAAGCTCCTCTTACATTCGAACTCCCTAACACTCGCCAGCTTCTTGCCAGCTTCCCCTGCATCAGTATATTGGTAAGTTCGTCCAGCATAGAAAATTCTACGGTGTGCTGGCATCAAAAGCGAATGTGTGATCCCTAAACTCCTCAGCTGAGCCCGGACAGCATCAAACTTTTTATGCCCGGATCATATGGCATATGAGAGGTTGGGAAAGAGGTGCAGGGTAGTCTCGCTGTAGTTAAACTATTGAGCTTCCCTAGATGCTTGAAGGAGGCCCCGGACCACTACAGACGCCATTGCCAATAGCACAGTTCGTGGCTAGTCTCCCTCCTGAGCCGCATTATGAGGAACGATTCGGTACACTTTAAGAAAACTGACTGCAGGGTTAGCGTCCTTTAATCCCAATGCCTGAGGTAGCCAAGAACTAAGAAACTGCAATATGTGTTCCCCCTCGCTTCCCTCGGGGAGCCTGACCAGTCTCACACTGGAGGCCCTGTTGGCATTTTTCCAAGGCCTCCAAACGGTAGCATAGTTGAGGGTCCTCTTTGCAGGTATAAAAATATATGTTAATCTTTATGTGGAAACGTAGCTGATACTGGGATCCCTTTGTTTAAAAATGTATATAGTTATACTGTTAAAATGATTAAAAAAATATATTTGGAACTCAAGGAGTTAAACTGAGATGCTGGTGTGCAAACTGTGCAGGGCTGTCAACAAGAGACCAGTTCTGGGTCATTATGTTCTTTTTGCTACACCTGCAAGAACACTGGAAACTTACAAGAACATTGTGCGAGAAGCATGCTATTTTCTTAATGAGTTTTCCAGGCACGAACCTAAAAAGAGCTGCAATGTTTTGCGGGGAGAAGAGAGAGAAATGAGAGAGAGATTGGAAACTGAGAAGAAAATGCAGAAGGATTTTGCTTTCTATGTTTGTACTGCCATTGTAATAAGTTATACTGAACATTTTTTATTTTGCTGTTATTAATAAAATGCTATTTGCAAATTTTATAACTGCTCCTGGTTTTCCTGTGCTTCCTGACCTGTGCCTCGATGACAAAGGGGAATACAGAGTATTATGTTTTCCAAGTTTTCTTACGATGTCAGACTGGACTTCAGTCTACCAAGCTCAACGTCAATGACACCAAGATATAACAAAGGACTGTACAACTAATTTACGTGATTTGTTCATTTCTACTCAATAAATTACAAAGAATAAATACCTCAATGGAAGCGCAGCACACCTTAGGGTCCTGCTCGGGACTCTCGGTAACTTTTACTCTTGGGTGTCAGAACTCCCCAGTGTTAAAAAAAAAAAAAAAAAAAAAAAAAAAACACAGGGTCGGTCCGCTGACAAAATCCAGCAGTTTTCCTTCTGTGAATCCTTTGGCACGTCTACCTACAATGAATGTTGGTGCCAGGCAGCAGCTTCTATGACTTGAACAGGGAGCAGTGCATCCCAAGGACCCTCCACACGAAGATGAACGTTCTGATGGGCTGCTGGCAGGTTAAGGACACAGGGCTCTATATTTTAGAGATCCCTAGGAAATTAATGGAAACCTAGGTAAAGGAAAGGTGGGTAGAGTATCTTAAATCAACAGGCTGCCAAGACCAAAGGCAGCATGGATTCACCGGGGTATGCAAATGAACCCGATTTCTTTGGTGACCAGGGAAATAGATAAGGGGAGAGCAGTGGATGTGGCCTATCTGGACTTTAGCAAGGCCTTCAACACTGTGCCTTCACGGGAGACAGACAAAGAAACTGAACAGCCCATGGGTAGGATCCAAAGTGGCGAACTGGATAAAGAACTGGTTAATGGCTAGGCAACAAAGGGTGGTGGTTAACAGCACTCACTCTAAAGATGGAAGAGTGACCAGCAGGACTCTGCAGGGCTCAGTATGGGACTGATCCTCTTTGGCATGGTAAAACTTTATTCATACTCAATGGACTTTAATCCTGTTCATACTGATTATCAACTCATTTTCAAAGAGTTCCTTACATCATGAACAACAACAAGTAGACAGTAAACGTATAAATAACAGTTACAATTCAGTATACACATCATACTTAATTTGAATCAATGTCGGTTCATCCAATAACAGTTCACAATTTCTGCTTTAAAATTTCAAAGGGAGGAAAGGTACACTGCAATCAGGTCTCCCCATCACTTAGAGCCCACATATATTAGTTTAAAAGTGCCTGTGCTAGATTCTTTTAGCAGCATTTAATTAACTCAGTTATACTAGAGTACAAACCCCATCTACTAAAGTTTACAACAAGTTCTTAAATCTTGGGGGGTGGAGGTAGGAAGAAGTAGGCTGCTGGTTAACTAGAATCTGCAGCTTATCCATTAGGTAGGGAAATGGGCAGACTGGGTGGGCCAAGCGGTCCTTATCTGCTGTCAAATTCTATGTTTCTATGTATAAGATCTAGAAACCAGTTTAATGTCTTCACAAGTGACATTGCAGAAGAATTGGAAGGGAAGTTACGCCTTTTTGCAGAGCATTCCCAAATCTGTGATAGGCTGGACACTCAGGAGGGGGTGGAGAGAATGCGTAGGTAACCCTGGGAAACTCAAGGAGTGGTTAAGAGCACAAAAGTTGAGGTTCAACACCAAAAAGTGTACAATCACGCACCCAAGGCATAGGAACCCAGAAGCAGAGTATAGGATGGTGGGGGAAGGTACTGACAGTCACTAAGCAGGAAAGGGACCTTGGGGTTGTCATATCTGACATTTACTCTGAGTAACGAAAGGCAGTGGAGTGCGGCCAGTGGGATTCAGGATACATAGGGAGGCACCTCTGGCGGGAAGAGGAGGTAGTGCTGTCAATGTGGCTCATGGCGAGACCCCACCTACAGTGCTGTGCCCAGTTTTGAGCCACACCTCAAAGTACCTAAGACAGGGTGGAGACAGTCCAGAGGACAGCAACTAAAACTGTGTAGAGGTGTCCATCGAAAGTCCTACAAAGAGAGAAGGAGGGATCTCAACATGTACATCTTGACAAGAGGACAGCGAGAGGGAACATGATAGAGACCTACAAGGATGAACAGTGCACAAGAGGGTACTCTTTCAAATGAGAGAGCACCAGAATCAGAGGCCCCGCAGTGAAATGGGGGGGAGGGGTTTAGAGGGATGTGAGGAAGTACTACTTCACTGAGGAAGTGGTGGACACATGAACAAACAGCCAGCAGAAGTGAGGGAGGTGAAAACAGTAAGAGACTTCCAGCATGGGTGGGACAGGCATAAGATAATATTAGTAAATAGGCAGGGGAGGTTGCTGGAGACCAGTTAGGGTCTGCAGAGATGGACTAGGCAGTGATCATCTGGCCAGAATGGGTGGGCCAAGCGATCCTTTTCTGCCGACACATTCTACATTTCTATGAAGCCCTGGGTCTTGGTTAGTATACCCCAATGTACTGTATGATGGCCTTCCGTACTACTACTGTATGATGATCTAAGCTATGCGATTTCTTTTACGTAACAAATTCTGGGTCCGCCCTGAAAAAGGGACCTTCGGTCTCGGTGGGCTTACCCAGTCAACAAAATTCAAATAAATAAATAAATATACATGGTCCTGTATGAGTTCCTGGAGCTGGGTTGGTATACAGGGTTGTGTAGGAGTCCACAGGACTGGGTTAGTATTCGTAGTCCTGTATGAGTCCCTGGGGCTTGGTTGGCATACAAGGTCATGTAGGAGTCCCTGGGGCTTGGTTAGTATACGTGATCCTGTAAATGTCCCTGAGGTTGGTCTGTATACATGGTCCTGCAAGAATCTTTCCGGTTGGGTTGGTATCCATGATTCTGTACGTGTTGGTAAGGTTCTTAGTTACTGCCACTCTTTAGACCACCACCATTCCAGCAGAAGGGTCATCTATAGTGGACACAGCTCCCAACACCAGGACACAAGACCAAGAGATACCAACAGCGAG
Source organism: Neoceratodus forsteri (assembly GCA_016271365.2). Taxonomy (NCBI): domain Eukaryota; kingdom Metazoa; phylum Chordata; order Ceratodontiformes; family Ceratodontidae; genus Neoceratodus; species Neoceratodus forsteri. The sequence continues at coordinate 41,414,955 of CM057452.1, read as the reverse complement.
AGAAGGGGTTAGAATATGAAGCCAGTCTTTGTTTTTGTTGCATTGCTGTGTTAGAGTATTTGGAAAATTAGAAAATGAGCACTGTCAAAAAGTATAATTAGACGAGGCAAGAAATGTTACATCATTTCTGAAGTGGCTGTACTGAAAGCCTCACCAAAAAATCTGCCAGGGGTTTACTGCCAAATATGCCTTTTGGATTACAGGTCAGTGTGAAATGCACTGGACTGCTGAACGATACAAGCAGACTGTGCTCTGCTAGTGTCCGTGGTTTTGCTCAACATCTGTGACAGATGCTAAAGCTCTATCTATCTCCGCGGTACACTAATCCCCCTGGCTGAGAAATCCAGCTGAAGAAGCTTTTGGTAATGTCGATAAGAAGTGGCCTTTAGTAAAGAAGCATAGCTTCACACAGAAAGGGTTAAAAAGCAACTGGTTATGTAAGAGAACCTAATTCAGCAATACTTCACAATGTGGAGGGCAGATAGGAGGGAAACAACTAGCTGGGTAAACAAGGCAGTGACTACCACTAACTCCACCCCACTCCCTGCCCCCAAATCGCTCTTTCCAACGGTATTACTACAAAACAATTTTGTACATTATTTACCATGTCACCCATCCATCCTACTGGAGAACTACTGAGCTTCTTTGAGGCAAAATCCGCCAGAGTTCCAGACAGACAGATCTACTTTTTAATCAACATTGGGTAGAAAACGATGCCTTAGTATCCTTTCTTAAGGAGCCAAAATAAGTCAGCTAAGGAACACAAAAAAGGACTGTTAAACTCACTCTCAAATTGGCATGTTGCAAAACTGATAGTTATCCCATTTTTAGTAATATATCCTTTTATTTTAAAAAACAGAATCTGTTGGGCATTCTGCCAGATGGAATTAATGACTCCGAACAGACTACTGACATAAAATGATGATCAGGGTACGTTTCCAACTGCTAGCTTCAGAACAGTTCTGATACCCCAGTCTAAAAATACAGGCAGGTCTGCATCGTGGTGTAAATGATTTTATTTAGGCATGGCACGGACTGCAGGACCTACAAAGGAAATGCTGCCTCATGGTTTGTGGGAAGTGACAGCATAATAAACACGCTGTATGCCTTTTCATCTAGTTTCAATTCCCTTAGAGGCCGCTCCAGTATACAGGAGCTTGGTCAGCATTCTGGTTTTGGATCTGATGATACTGTACCGACAAAATCAGGTCTCAGAGCTTGGAAGGGTGAAGGGTGAGCTAAGACCCACAGATACATTTCAAAAGATCTGCAAGCAATATGTTTACTTGTACAAATCTAGGTTATGAAGGTCTTGTCCCTCACAAGTGAGATAAATTGTGTACTCTGAGTGAAGCCACTGTGTGTTAGAGTTATGCATCATCAGTTTAACAGCGGTAACTTTTTAAAATCAACTTTCCTTGTGAACGTTTGACTGTTTTACATGATTTGAACTGCTGGCCTCAGTGCTGCACAGGCCTTATAGTTGCTCGGACTCTAACAAACAGAACTGGATACACTGGATTCTAGGTTACACACACACACACACACACACACACACACACACCACCTTCAGTATTCAGATTTTTTGTACTGGGGGCCAGAAATCTGAATTGGAAAACTGTCCAGACTCAGAATACGATTCAGAGTCTGAAATCTGACAACATAATTAAACATTAATAAAACATCCAACCCCCCCCCACCTCAGTCAAACACAGAGACCGCATGAACATTAAATAAGTCCTACTCCCACCCCCACCTCTTGAGGCGGAGTTCATGCTGCTGCCGTCTCCTGTGAAGTCCCTACTTGCCAACCTGGCATCAACCTCCAGTTGGGTGCTGGTGTTTAACTTGTGGGCATGGGCACAGTGGGGCACTGGGGGTACTAGCCTGGTAGCCCTGTCAGCTGGAGTTGCCTCTCCTCTTTCGCTGTGCTGCCGCCGCCACTCTGAATCATCCAATTACCAAGAGTGACAGTCCTGAGCAGCCGGCAGCCAATTTTCCTTTGTTATCCCTGGGCCTGCGACTCCCAGTGACTGCATACACCCCTTGCATTTCATCCACCCCTAGAATCCAGCAGGAGGGCCACAGAGGAATCTCTGGATGGCAAGAAGGTGATTGGCTACTAGCAACACCAGCCAGACCAACCAAAAAACTCCCTGGATCAGCCTGAGCCTATGTTGAGCTATAGCCACGCTGGGCAGCACTCGTAACTGGTGGCCCGGCAGGCAGGGGTTGCAATGGCAGTCTTTCAGGAAGCATACCTGGGATGGGAGGGGAGGAGCAAACACCAGAACAAGGAAAGCCCAGTCTCAGTGGGTAGCTAAGCACCTGCCCCATGTCCACGGCCTTCAGTCCATCCTGCCTGGCTCTAGATTCCTCCACCAGGTTCCTCTCCCAGATTGGAGCCTAACTGTTAAGAGTGCCCAAAGAGGAGGGGTGGCCCCACCCTGGAGGGGTAAAGCTGGGGTGCCGATCGTGTTAGAGGAAGAGGAGGAGGAGAGAGGAGGCACAGGTAGGAGGACTCAGGCGGGCAGGAGCAGGCAGGATGCCTGAGAGGCCTCTGCAGACCGTGACCAGAGGGGAAAAGATGGTAAAGAAAAGAAAAAAAAAAGGTTTCCCATAGTCTGCTCTACCTGAAATGAACCCACTGAGGGCTGACCAGATCATATAGCTACTCACCCTTCAGGCCTGTGACCTTATAATCCGGTCAGCCAGCTCAATGGGTTGAGTTCTCTGTATACAACACGATCTACATTTATTAGTGTGTGTGTGCATACACACACACACACACACACACACACACACACACACGTAGGTGGTATACAAGGATGTATACCCATCGAGGGGGCCAATTAGGGCTATAAGACCATTGTTGAATACATCAGGATGATTATTATTATGGAGACTGCATTTGGGATCACGTTATGGAACCCGACAGTCTCTTGCAGCAAGGAGGGAATGGTAAGCAGTGAGTGCAGGTAGGGGTCATGGGGAATTTCTGGGTTTGGGAGGGTTGTGTGTCTTCTTTCCAGATTCTTTCTGCAGCTTAATGTGTTTGGCTAGATTTCTGATGATGTATTAATTGTGTTCTCAGTATTGTCCCAATAATTGTTCGATTAGTGTAGGTATACTGCATTGTGCCGGCCAGATTGTAACCTGAAATGGACGCAAGCACCTACCTGTTATATATTCCCTCTGTATGTGAAATGCTCTTCTGTGTAAGTAACTCCGGGTCGCCCCTGAAAAAGGGACCTTCGGGGCCCAGTGGGCTTGCCCGGTTACCAAAATTGAATAAATCAATAAATACTATACCTTTAATTACTGTAGGTATATACTTTGAATTGCTAGATTAGTGACAGGTATACAGGGAAATAAAGGATGGCCTTTTCCATGGGGAAAGGTTTCCATCCATGTGTTATACATACACAGACACACACATATATACATACACACACACACACACACACACACACATATATACATACACACACACATATATATATATATATATATATATATATATATATATACACACACACACACACACACACACACACGCATAACGCAGTGTATTTGTGCATATACATTATATTATTACACACACATAGCATAATACACACACACATATACATTATGTTCTGTATATAGCTATATATGTATATATAATTATGTGCAGGAAATACACGTGGACATAAATATATATGTATATATAATGTACATAGATATACACACATGCATACACTTTATGCACTGCCATTTTATAGAATTTTTTTTTCCTCTGACAGCCACAGAAACTGCTAGTCTGTGCCTGCTGTGGGTAAACCTGAAGTACAAATGGCTCATTTCCATTTCTTTTATAACCACATTCCAAGGCATAAAATAACCGGGTTTGCATCACAATTTGCGCCCCAAGAATCGGGAAATGCGAGTCAATTGCCAGCTTGATTAGCAATGATTGCTAATCATATAAGCTGGCTGTCCCCGTATTTTGTAAAATTTTCCCTGCTGTCTAGTGGCACCCCCACCACCCTCCGATTGCCAGCCCTTGAGGTTTATGGTGCCAGCCCTTGAGGTTTATGGTGCCCCCCCCTCCACCAATCATCGTCGTCCCTGTTATGTCTTTTTTCCATCTCTGGTGTCTAGTGGCCCACCATCCGATCGCTGTCCCCGTTATTTTGTTGTTCCCTGGTGTCTAGTGGCCCCACCATCCGATCGCTGTCCCTGTTATTTTTGTCTCTGGTGTCTAGTGGCACCCATCCGATCGTTGTCCTGTTAATTTGTCGCTCCTGATGTCTAATGGCACCCCACCACCACATCCGATCGCTGTCCTTATTCTTTATTGCCTAGAGGTATCCCCAGTATTCACTTTGTCAGAGCCCATGATTTTCTTTTTAACCTCCAAAACAAAGAACGGTCCATTGCCAATCACTCTCGCACCTCCACCCGACCACCCACTGTGCACCAACCTCCCCACACCCCCCAGTACACCCCCACAGACTGCAACTCACCTGAACAGGTCCCAGGTTCAAGATCTGCTCTCCCGATCGAAGACACGTCTTACTGCTGGAACAGACGACTGCAGTATGAGAACTAAGGTAAATGCGGTCCTATGTATTTTAATGGGGGTTTCAACTTTGGTGCATAACTCAGTCATTTTTTGAGATATTTACCCCAGATTTTCAACATAACCTTTTGAGGACCCCACCTCGTGAACAGTATAACTATCATTAAGCAACTCCTGCCCAAAGGTTGATTTTGCAGTCACTTGGCAAATTCAACTTTTGGGCAGGATTTGTGCAATGACAGTCATACTGTTCATGAGGTGGAGTCAAAATCTGAAAAAATGGAAAAGTTATGACCATTCGGCTGTACCTCGCTACGCACCCTCATAACTTTGAAATTTTAAAATTTATTTTGACCCCAGATTTTCAACATAGCCTTCTTATTACCCCACCTCATGTATGTCACAGCTGTCATTTTTCAAATCTGCCCAGAATGTGTTTTTGCACCTGTAGTGCAGAATGGCGTTGCAGTTGCGCAAAATTATGCTTTGGCAGGGATTAGAACATTTTCTGCACTGGGTACATGAGGTGGGGTAATAGGAAGAGTGTGCTGACAATTAGGTCAAAATGGCAAATTCAGTCTCAAAACTATGTATACAATGTCTATTTTACCAATATTTACAATAAGAAGTAATGATTATATGGTTTAAAGAGACCCAACAGGATACAAGTGAAGCCCCTGCACCATATAAACAGTCATCAATATCCTGAATAACGCCTAGGAATGACCAATCAATTAAGTAGATTTCATCCGAAAAAGATTGTAAGTGAAAATTGGAAATTTTCGATACTGAATAATTCTTTATGTTCTTTAGCACGCTTAACTGTCCACCCACAATAAACAGCACAATGGTCACTAAGACAATCAGAGCTAACTCCTGAAATAATCACATGCTCAGGACAATTTGTAATGATCCAGTCAATTAGTGACTCATATCCAGTTCGATAATTATATCTAGTAGTATCAGTCACCAATTGAACCATTCCTAGACCTGATACTAAATTCCTAATATCAATTGATTGTTTAGATGACCAATCTAAATTAAAATTACCTACAATTAACAATTCTCTAGAAGAAAGAAAAGACAAACCATGGAAAAAGGCTTCAATATCCATTTTAACATCCAAGGGAGGTACATACACATCAATTAACGTTAACAATTTATTCCCCCCCAATACCAAATCAATTACCAAGGACTCATAATATTTATTATCCTGACATTCTTGATTTATACTAGCTGATAAATGACTCTTAATATAAAATAAACCACCACCCCCTTTTCCCTTTTCTATCCTTCCTAAAAACAGAATAGCCTTCAATCCTTACTTCATCATTACTTACTTTCTCAGTTAACCAAGTCTCTGTCAATGCCAAAATGTCAAATGAATTTTCAACTAATCCTTCTAATAAATCTTTTTAGGCAATAAATTCTGTACATTTAAATGACCTATTTTAAAAAAGTATTCACATCCCTCACTATATGATGTGAGAAGGAGATTACAACACCTCTGAGACAAAAAAACCTTTTTCAGCAAAAAGAAATAAAATAGGGGCAAACAGTAATTTTGCTTAGCCTAATGATAAAAAGTCACAAAAATTTAAGCAACGCCTGTAATAATTTCACAGAAGATATACCCTGTAAGAAACACTTTGCTACAGAGAAAAATGAAGCAGTAACAGAAGATATACTTTGCAAAAGACAATTTGAATCAGAAGATTACAGCAGTAATCTGTTAGCACACACCTGTAGGCACACCTTGTAATAATGAAGCAGAAGGTATACCCAGCAACAGCAATTTGAATCAGAGAAAAATAGAGTAATAAAATGTTAGCAACAAACAGAAACAATCCCTGTGAGTACAAAATAAAAACAACACCACACAGCAAATCTGCCTAGCCAAAAGTCTTAATCCTTTCCCTTACCCTGGTAAGGTTCTTAGTTCTGTCCTTTCAAGCAAGCTAGAAGGAAAGAAAAAATTACTCACCTTAGTAATGTTGTTTCTTCTAATGGAGTCTTGCTATATTATGACAATTGCAGTTTGTCCCACCATTAGAACTGCTCCGGAGGTGAAAGAGTTAACTCCATTCCATGAATGGAACTTAAGAGCACGAGCTCTAAAGAGAAGCTCTGTCTGTGTAGTTTCAAACCTGAACTGTCAGATCTTTACGAGCAAAAACTCACTAAGGTCTGTGTGGAAGCTGTAACCTACACTAGCCAACTGGCTACCTAAATATTAACACCCATTGCTGGTCCCAACACAAAAGACTCAAGTCAGGGGACCAGGACTAATAGTATAATTTAACAATATAAGGAAAAAATGAAAAACACCACACCCCCAAACCCCAAGAAGGGGTGAAAACACATAAAAAGGGCATAAAATAGTGCCCACACTAGGCTGCCCACCCCTACCCAAGTAGAAGTTCTGAGAGGGGCAGGCTGGGGGGGAGGTCATAATATAGCAAGACTCCATTAGAAGAAACAACATTACTAAGGTGAGTAATTTTTTCTTCAAACAACATGAAGTCTTGCTATATTATGACAATTGCAGACTACACAGCAGTACCTCCATGGAGGAGGGACAGAACCTACTTAGGGAATAGGCTCTGAAGCACAGCCTGCCTAAGCCGAGCATCTCTCCTAGCCTGGACATCCAGGGAGTAATGCTTGGTGAAAGTGTGTACCGTTTTCCAGGTAGCAGCTTGACATATCTCCAATATAGGGATGTCTCTGGCAGCAGCTAGAGACGCTGCACCTCTGGTAGAATGAGCCTCAAGCCAGAGGGGGATCTCTGCCCAGTTTCTGATAACAAAATTGATACAAGAGACAATCCACCTGGCAATTCATCTCTTAGTGGCAGGTTTCCCTTTCCCAACCTCACCATAAGTGAGAAAAGTTGGAGGGATTGCAACCTGTGACCCTTGGTACGTTCTATATAGTAACTAAGGGCCCTCTTAACATCCAAACTGTGCAATCTCCTCTCACCAGAAGAGGAATGCTCAGTGAAAACACTGGAAGGGATAGATTGGTTAAGATGGAAATCTGAAACCACCTTAGGCAAAAACTTCCTGTTAGTCCTGAGGACTACCTTATCCCTGTGGAAAGAAATAAAGTCAGTCAGTTTCTACTGACAGGCTTGCAACTCACTTATGCATCTAGCAGAAGTGATCAGCCATAGGAAACAGTTTTCAGTTAGATGCTTAAGCTCTGCAGAAAACAGAGGTTCAAGGGGTTGCATTAACTGGGCAATGCAAACTTTAGGTCCCAGGCAGGGGCGGATCCCGAAAAGGTGGATTAGTATGAAGTAATCCCTTAAAAACTTGAAATACAGGGTGGTAGGAAAGAGGATGGCTTTCCTGCTGAAAAAAAGCAGAGACAGCTGCCAAATGAACTCTCAGGGTAGCTGGTCTCAGGCTCAAAGAATTAAGATGGACCATGTAATCTAACACAATGGGCAAATCAGCAGATTCTGGGGAAATATGTTTCCCAGAACACCAAATGGAGAACCTTTTCCACTTAGAATTATAAGTAGCCCTACTGGAAGACTTCCTAGAAGCCTTTAGGATTTCAAGAACACCCTGAGAGAGGTGTAGGTCAGCAAATTCTAACTCCTTAAGAGCCAGGCCTTGAGGTTGAGAGATTTGAGGTTCGGATACCAAACTCTCCCCTGGGCACAGGTTAATAGGTTGTGATTCCTGGGGAGACACAGGGGGAGATGGACTGTCAGGGACAGAAGGAGTGGGTACCAGGGCTGCCTGGCCCAATCTGGGGCAATCAGAATCACCCTGCAAGGCTGGGATCTGATTTTACTAACACCTTGAATAGGAGAGGAAGGGGAAAAGCATAGAAACTTCCCTTCCCAATCCAGGAGAAGGGCGCAGGGGACTGAGCCCAACACTGGGGCCTGCAACAGAACAGTGGAAGTTGGTGATTGTCTGGGGCTGCAAAAAGATCTGAGGGGTGCCCCATCTGGCAAAGACTATCCCCAGTACTTGAGGATCCAGAGACCATCGTGATGGCCCTGAGAAATCCTGCTGAGAGCATCTGCTAGGACATTGTCCTTTCCTGGAAGGTGAACTGCTATGAGTGAAGTGTTCAGGGAATAGGCCAGAGACCACAACTTCATTGCCTCGGTGCACAAGGCCGAAGACCGAGTGCCCCCCTGCTTGTTGATGTACCACATTGTTGTGGTATTGTCTGTTCTGACTTGTACCACTTTGTTCTGGACAGAAGCAGAAAACGCTTGAAGTGCTAAAAAGACAGCTCTGAGTTCCAGCAAATTGATGTGGAGCAGAGATTCCTGGGGGGACCACACTCCCTGAGTGGAGAGATCGCCATGTGGGCTCCCACCCCAGGAGGAAGCATCCGTGGTGAGGGTCAAAGTGTGAGAAAGGGGAATGAAGGGACCCCTAGTCTTAAATTGCTCTGATCCTGCCACCACTGGAAGGCCTGGATCAAGGTTCGGGTCACTGGGACCAACTTGGAAAGGGGGTCTCTTCTCTGAGACCAATAGGCTCTCAAGTGAAACTGAATGTCTCTCATCTGAAATCTTGCTCCCTGCACTACAGCTGTGGACACAGCCATGTGCCCCAGGAGCTGCAAAAAGTGTCTTGCTGGTCGAGAGACCTGCAGAGTGAAGGAGGAGGCCAGAGCCACCAAGTTCCTTACCCTTTCTAAGGGAAGAAAAGCTCTGGCCAGATTTGTGTCCAATTCTGCACCTATGAAGGTGAGTACCTGAACTGGTTCCAGAACCGACTTTGGTATATTTAGCAGGAAGCCCAGGGAGGTGAGAAGCTGCTGGGTGACTTGCAGGTGAGATTTTACCTGTTCTGGGGACTTGCCTACAATGAGCCAGTCGTCCAGATAGGGAAAAACAGCAATCCTTTGCCTCCTTAAGTGAGCCACTGCTACTGCCAGACATTTTGTGAATACCCTTGGGGCAGAGGAGGCCAAGGGCATTGCTCTGAACTGGTAGTGACCTGAGGGCAGTTCAGAATCTGAGGTACTTTCGGTGGGAGCTTCTGATTAGGACGTGAAAATAGGCATCCTTGAGGTCCAGGGAAGCTAGCCAGTCCCCTGGCCTTAGAGAGGGTAAAATCATTGCCAGAGTTACCATTCTGAACTTTGGTTTCAAAAGATGCTTGTTCAGATATCTGAGGTCTAAAATGGGCCGCCATTCTCCTGTCTTTTTTGGGGTAAGAAAGTATCTGGAGTACAGACCCTTGCCCTGGTGTAGGGGAGGAACCCTTTCCACCGCTCTGAGAGCTAACAGGGTTGAGACCTCTGCTTCTAGAGTAAAGGTCTCTAAAGAGCTTGCAGGTGGAAAAGACCTGATTCTCATCTTTGGGAACTTTCTGAAGCTGAGAACCAGACCCTGGCTTACTACTTCCAGAACCCACTTGTCTGAAGTTAAAGACACCCAGTTCTGACTGAAGTAAGCCAACCTGCCCCCTACTGGTAAAGGAGAATCGGCCCTGGGCACCCCATCAGGGTGCCTGCTTGGCAGGTGCTTTAGGCTGAGGGGTGGGGGCAGGCCTGCCCGCACCCGTCTGCCTCTGCCTCTGAAGAACCCCCTCTGAGCAAAAGCAGAGGAGGCCTGGGTTTGGTAAAAAGGCCTGTGGAAAGGCCTACCCCTACCCCTAGGGGTGTGCCTCTGAGGAGTGGCTTGCCGCTCCTTGGCTTAGACACTTTTATAGGTAGTCCTATATTCATCCATCTTCTTCATATAATTCTCTGTCTGCTCCCAAACAGAGAATTTCCCACCAGGAAAATCCATAGCCTTAGTCTGGGTATCCTGTGACAAGCTAGTACACCTGAGCCAGGCCAACCTACAAAGCTACAGATGTGGCCATGACTCTAGAGGAAACATCATTAAATCCACAGCAGCATGAAACTGCACCTTAGAAGCCTCAATGCCATCGGCAAGCCGCCTGCTCAGCTCACTAGCAAGCTGGCCAGGGGCTTGTTTGGCTAAATCCATAACAGTATCCCATCTAGATTTCTGATACCTTGCTACATAAGCCATATAATTTGCTTGCCTGAGTCCCAAGGAGCTGCCATGTACTGTTTTTTGCCATGGCATCAATCTTCCTGGAATCCTTTGGAGGATGTGAAGCCAGGGAATATTAGCTTTATCACAGGCTGCAGCCTGAACTACCCAACACGACTGCATTGCTGAGAAAGGAATTCTGTATCAGGACCTGACGTGTGTACCTCCTGTCCATCTTTTATCTACAGGAGGCACAGAATTAGGAGTTTTTAAGATTTTTGTTTGTTTCCTAAATGACTTATGCAAAGGAATAGACAATCTCCTAGACTCTGGTATATCCATCATTTCTACAAAATCAGGCTCCTCTTGCTCATCCACAGCTTCCTCCAAAGGAAGCTGGAGGGTTTCAGCAACTTTTTTGTAAAACATAAAATGAGAGGGGGACTCAGAAAGCATGGGGGAGATTCTAAAGGTCTGTCTGGGGAGATGTCCGGTTCAATGGGCACACCCAGACCCTCTAAGTCACATTCATACTGTTCATAATCATCCTCCCCCTCCTCTGGTTCATAAAACTCCTCAACATCACATTCCTGAACCGATGGAACCGACCTTTTACCAGATAGTGGCGGTTCGGACGGAACCGGAGAAAGTGACTGGACAATCTGAATAGCTCTTGCTATCTCTGCAGCAGTTGGAGTAAGAATTTTGGGCTCCAAACCTGCTGACTTTCTTATTCTCTTTACTGGAACTGGTTCATCTGAGCAGCTTTCGTTTGCCAGGAAGTCTGCGCCCTGGTCAGAGGGCACTCCCTCAGTTCGGTTGGCACCCGAACCGGGCTGGCCATCGGGTCAGCGGACTTTTGGCCTCTCATTCCCTGAGCCTGCCCAATCTCTTTTCCAGGGTGGCTGCAGGGAAATTCTTACAAATCTGGCAGTCTGACTGGAGGTGGTCAAACCCCAGACAATAAACACATGTGGTGTGTGGGTCAGCCTTGGCAAAGACTTCCCCACAGACATCACAGTGTTGAAACCCAGTGGGCCCGGTTTTTCTTTTGGGTTTCTCAGACATAATGCCAGCCTATCCAGAAAAACTTGCCCTTTAAACGGCAGTGCCAGGCAAGACACCCTTATCGGTTCCTAACCGTGTCACGGGTATTGGAAAAAACGTAATGAAATCCGTCTTTTTTAGAACCGATAAGAACCGGGAACCGCACTCTAAAATCTCAATTTAAAACTTTAAGTTTTAACCCAAGCTGATCGGTTCAAAACCGAACCGATAAAACTTACAAGTTCCACACAGAATTAAAATATGAATTACTTATGATACCACAGACAGAGCTTGAATCGACCGGTTTTTGCGGTTAAATAAAACTATTCTCGGTTGAATCGAACCGAGAAAACACTGTTTAAACCGAGAAATGAACCGAGCAGTAGGAGAAATCTCCGGAGCGACTGTTCAGTGAGGCAGAGTAAAGAATCTGACAGTTCAGGTTTGAAACTACACAGACAGAGCTTCTCTTTAGAGCTCGTGCTCTAAGTTCCATTCATGGAATGGAGTTAACTCTTTCACCTCCGGAGCAGTTCTAATGGTGGGACAAACTGCAATTGTCATAATATAGCAAGACTTCATGTTGTTTGAAGAGCTCAGGTGAAGCTAGGTGCCTTGGCCAGCAAACCTAGCCTTCCACCTCCAAGATATCAACTAACCTGACCTTTTAACCCTTTTTTCTGTTGGAAGTTGCTGGCAGTTTGCCAGCTCCACCCCCAGATACACATCTAATCCCCGTGAAGAGCTGTGGGAGGAACGCAATTAGCTCCTTCAATGTGAGAAGGAGACTGCAACACCTCTGAGACAAAAAACCTTTTCCGAAAAAAAGAAATAAATAAAATAAGGGCAAACAGTAATTCTGCTTAGCCTAATGATAAAAAGTCACAAAAATGTAAGCACCACCTGTAATAATTTCACAGAAAATATACCCTGTAAGGAACACTTTGCTACAGAGAAAAATAAAGCAGTAACAGAAGATATACTTTGTAAAAGACAATTTGAATCAGAAGATTACAACAACACACAGTAAATCTGCCTAGCCAAAAGTCTTAATCCTTTCCCTTACTCTGGTAAGGTTCTTAGTTCTGTCCTTTCAAGCAAGCTAGAAGGAAAGAGCTCAGGTGAAGCTAGGTGCCTTGGCCAGCAAACCTAGCCTTCCACCTCTTTGTACATATATACAGATACAGTTACATACAGATAGTAGAATAGATACAATATGCATATATATAGGTATGTAACAGGCAAAGAGGAATAAAGCCAATATATATAGATGCAGAAAGAAACAGTCTGGGAGCAAAGACGGGTGCGCAATATATGGGCAACTATATGGACAATTGCATGGCAAAGTATGGTGGATTAGTACAATTGGTTATACAATAGAAATGAAACACAGTATGCAAAGAATTACACAAACACAAAAAAATTGCCACAGTTCTGTGTGGAGAGTGCATTTGTCACCCCTAACTCTGCTCTACCTAAACGTAATTTCTAGACAGGGATGGAGTGCTATGAGCACTAGGCAAGGAGCATGGGAAGCTGCACAGCTAGAGGCCCTAAATATGAGAAGGGGACCTGGGGCACCTGCCCCTTGGTGGCCCTATGTGCAGGCGCATCTTGAGGAGAAATGTGCCTTGAGGAGGTGATTTAGATGTGAAGTGTTGGTAAGGTCACGAATGCCTGCTGGCAGTGCATTCCAAAGTTTTGGCATGAGGTATTTGAAAGCCGCTCGGCCCTTGGATGTGGACACTACGTGGAACATGGAGAAGTCGGGAGTTTCCAATCCTGAGGGAGTAGAGCAGGCTGTGAGCAGGGACTGAGAGGGCAGATTAGGTAGGGGGGAAGGACTGTGCCCAGAATTTGCTGTGGTCCTGATGCTGTGGACGTGTCTACGATCGTGGAGTGACGTTAGATCAAGGGACCTGTGGAGGTTGCAGTGATGAGTCAAAGGGGGGCAGTCAAGGGCAGAGTGACAGAAGGAATGGCAAAGAGGATCAAGGCTGGCTAGGGCAGACTTGGGAGCAGCGCTGTAGACGATATCCCCATAGTCAAGTATAGGGAGGATCATCTTCTGAACAATTTCCTTATGGGGTGCCAGAGGGATGCTGCCCTTGTTCCCATATAAGGCTCCGGGTTTTGGGCGCAGTTTTTTGTGGATCGAGTCAATGTGAGTGGAAAGAGTCAAGGTGCTGGTCAGCCAGACCCCTAGGTATTTGAAGGAGGTGCAAGTCTCTAAGGAGTCCCTTCAGTGGTGAGGAAAGCAGGGGTAGAACAGAGCCGGAGAGCCTTTGCCTTGTCCCAAAAGTTAGGGAGACTGTTTCTTGGAGTTAGGAAAAAGCTGGTTTGAGCAAAACCAGGGCTTTACTGCATTGAAATCCTGCTGGAGTATAGAGGTCACTTCCGTGGAGGAGGGGGCCTGATGCACACATCACGGTGTCATCAGCGGTACAGGTGAATGGATGTGTGGCAAACTGAGGTAGTTCATTCAGAAAAATAGAGAAGAGTATCTGGCCAAGGACCAAGCTTGCTGGGACCCCAGTAGTGACGGGGCAGGGAGGAGGTGTGAGGTCCAATTCTTACTGACTGTGATCTACCTACCAAGTATGAGTGAAACCGTCTGGTGGTAGCACCTGAGAGTCTGGCACTAGACAGTCTGGAGAGCAGTAGGGAGTGGGAGACTGTGTCGAAGGCTTTTGCGAGGTCGATGAAAATGACTGAGGTGGTGTGCCCTTTATCCATGCCAGTGAGGATGGCGTCGGTCAGCCTTAGCAGGGAGGTAATGGTGGAGTGTGATTTCCTGAATCCTGATTGGTAGGGTGTGAAGAAAGAGGAGGAGTCAAGGAAGGAGGAGAGTTGGGCTAGGACAAGGTGCTCCTGTAATTTGGCTAGGATGGGGAGTAGGGAGATAGGGTGGTAGTTTCCCGGTGCCGAGGGGTCACCCCTTTTCGGGAGGGGGATGACAGTAGCATGCTTCCAGTCAGATAGTATGTCGGCAAGAGAAAATGAGAGATTGAACAGAGCGGCCAGCGGGGTGGCAATGGCTGGGGCACATAGGTGTAGCATTTTGGAATCAAGTCCTGAGGGGCATTTGCCTTTTGAGGGGTTGAGTGACTGCAGGGCTTTCAGCACAACGAGCAGGGTAACTAGACAAAAAGAAAAGCCGGTAGCCTGGGAGGATGTTGGCATCGGGAGGGAGGGCATACTTGGGGGTGTGTGCGGTAGAGAGGCTAGAAGAGAGGATGCACAGCTAGTGAAGAAGGTATTGAAAACAGAGGCCACTTCACCTGGTTCAGAAACAATGGAGCCTTCTACATTTAGGGTAGGGGTGGGAGGTTGGGTAGGGGGGAGAGAAAGGTGACTTGATTGTTTTCCAGAATTTCGTTGGGTGATTTAGGTTTGTGTGGAAGGATGCCTTGAAATAGTTAGCTTTGGCCTGACGGATTTGCCTAGTGCAGGAATTACAAAGTGACCACTATAACTGAGTGCAGCCTGGGTGCCTGTTGTTTCCTTATGCGTTTTCCAAGCATGGTACCTAACATGGAATTAGTCAATGAGCTTGGCAGAGACCCAGGGCAGGTGGAGTGCCTTTACCGCTTCCTTCTGAGGCGTGGGTGTTCCATACAGCGAGAAAGTATCCTTAATGAATTCTAGGGGCTGAATCGAGGGAAGAAGCCTGTGAGATGAAGGACCAATCGACTTGTGACAGGTCGCTAGCAGTGCATCTAAGTTGAGGGCTGTGTACGACCTAGTGAACAACATCTGTGGTAGTGGTGCTTTGGGTCCGAATATTTTTCTTACTGCATAGATTATATGGTGATCGCTTAGAGTCTGGGAGGAGTCCAGCTTCGATGATCCGATGGGGGTGGAGGTAAGTGCCCAATCCAAGAGGCAATGGTTCTGAGATTTGTGATTTAGGCGAGTGGGTTCAGAAATGTGTTGGGTGAGGTTTAGGGCAGTGACTAGGGCTGTGAAGTTTAGAGTTGTTGTTTGCAAGCCAGCTGAAATTGAAATCCCTAGAATATGTAACTGCCCCGTGGTGTGTAGACTTTAGGGTGCAGGTGGTCCAGCATGTCGGGCTGGGAGGTGTCAGGGGTGCAGTAGGACCCTGCAATATATAGTGGAATGGCGTAGGGGAGAGTTTGATTAGCAGGGAGTTGATGGACTGAGTGGGCATGGAGAGCTGTACCGGGGTGAACTGGAGCATCGAGGAGATGCACATGGCAACACTTCCCCCCTTTTTTTTGCCCAGGCAGTCCTGACGAATGAGCGAGTAGTCGGGTATATAAACTTCTGTATCCAAATTATGGGGCTTCAGCTAGTTCTCAGTGACTATCATTACATCTGGTCGAAGTGATAGTACGATTGGTTGAAGGGTTGTGATTTTGTTCAAGATACTACAGATGTTGAGGTGCACAATTTGAAGACCCCTTGGCAATGTGAGGGGCTAGTAGGTGCTGGGGGGTATGGACCAGGGTTTAGTTCTATGTCCCCGGACAGGAGGAGCAGCAACACTAACAACTGTTTAGGAATGTGCATGCCCCATTGGGGCTTTCGGGGGGTTGGAACCTGTTATGATTTCTGCAGAGGGCTATTTAGTGTGGAGGTGATTAGTACTGTTAGACCTGCATGAAACGAGGGTGGCAGGATGGAAGCACTAGGTATCCAGTTGTTCAGGGAGAAGCGATGCTGCTGCAGCATTGGGGTAGAGGTTATCTGATGGGGAGGGGGAACAGTAACGGTACCTAATGAGATGGGGTTTGGCTGCATGTGAGGGTGGGAAGCAGGTGGGAGGGAAGTTAGGGGTGTAAGCAGGCACATTGTGGTGAGAAACAGAAGCAGCATGTTGCTTGCAGTGTTAGGCAGTGGAATAGGAGATTGTAGCGGCCACTATATGCAGACTACCAAGAATTAACCCCCTGGAGGAGGGAGTTCCAGAGCCTATTTTAGGAACAGGCTCTACAGCACTGCTGTGCCAAACCTAGCATCCTTCTTGACTTGATGTCAAGAGAATAATGCTTGGTAAATGTGTGAAGTTTTCCAGGCGGCTGCTTTACAGATTTCCACTAAGGGTATGTCTCTAGCTGCTGCAACCGAAGCAGCTGTACCTGTGGTGGAGTGAGCCCGCAGGCCTGAGGGTGGCTCTTTCCCCAACTTTGAATAGCAGAATTGGATACAGGAGACAATCCACCTGGCAATAGTTCTCAGTGGCAGACTTACCTTTACCCACTTCTCCATACGTGAGAAACAGCTGTGAACAGTCATTTCTATGGGCCTTAGTGTTCTATATACAGTGCCTTCAGAAAGTATTCACCCCCCTTGGATTTTGTCACATTTTGTGATGTTGCAAACTCAAATTAAAATACATTTATATGGGATTTTTTTGTCATGTATCTACACAAATTACTCTATAATGTCAAAGTGGAATGAAACTTCTAGAATTTTTTGTACATGTAATTTAAAATAAAAACCTGAAATGTCTTGATTTGATAAGTATTCACCCCCTTTGCTATGACACTCCAAATTGAGCTCAGGTGCATCCAATTTCTTTGTGAGATCACTCTAAAACTTGAATGGAGTCCACCTGTGGTCAGTTCAAATGGTTGACATGATTTCAGAGGAAATACACCTGTCTATATAAGGTCCCACTGTTGACAGTGCATGTCAGAGCAGAAACTCTACCATGAAGACCAAGGAGCTGTCCATAGAACTCCGTGATAGAATTGTGAGGAGGCATAGATCTGGGAAGGGGTATAAAAACATTTCTAGGGTGTTGAAAGTTCCCAGGAGCACAGTCAAGTCCATCATTAGGAAATGGAAAGATTACGGAACCACCCAGACTCTTCCAGAGCAGGCCGCCCTCCCAAACTGAGTAATCAGGCAAGAAGAACCTTGGTCAGGGAAGTGACCAAGAACCCAATGACCACCCTGACAGAACTACAGAGTTCCATGGCTGAGATGGGAGAACCTGTCCAGAGGACAACAATCTCTGCAGCACTTCACAGATGTAGCCTCTATGGGAGAGTGGCTAGACGAAGCCACTCCTGAGAAAGGCCACATAATAGCATGCCTGGGTTTGCAAGAAGGCATGTGGCAGACTCTGAGACCATGTCGCAAAAGATTCTCTGGTCTGATGAAACAAAATTGAACTCTTTAGCCTGAATGCAAAGCGCTATGCCTGGGTCAAACCGAACACAGCTCATCACCGTGTAACACTATCTCTACCATGAAGCATGGTGGTGGCAGCATCATGTTATGGGGATGCTTTCAGCGGCAGGGACTGGGGCACTTGTCAGGATAGAGGAAACAATGAATGGAGCCAAATACAGGCACATCCTTGAGAGAACCTGCATCAGTCTGCAATAGACCTTGGACTGGGGCGAAGATTACGCTCCAACAGGCACAATGACCCCAAGCATACAGCCAAAGCAACACCTTGAGTGGCTTCAGAACAAGAAGGTGAATGTCCTTGAGTGGCCCAGACTGGAATCCCATTGAGAATTTGTGGAAAGACTTAAAGATTGCGGCTCACCGATGCTCCCCATCCAACTTGACAGAGCTTGAGCAAATCTGCAAGGAAGAATGGGCGAAAAGAAAATTACTCAGCTTAGTAATGTTGTTTCTTCTAATGGAGTCTTGCTATATTCTGACATATACAGTGAGTCCCAACCTTCAAACTGCTCCGGAGGCGAAAGAGTTAACTTTCCATGCCAGGCATGGAACGCTGAGCTCGAGCTCGGTTGAAACTCTGTCTGTTGTTCTTCAAACTCAAACCGTCAGATCTTTACGAGCTAAACTCACTGAGGTCCTGTGTGGAAGCTGTAAACTTACACTAGCCAACTGGCTACTAAACATAAGAACACATTTTTTGGTCCCAAAACAAAGACTCAAGTCAGGAGACCCAAAAAATGAAAAACACAACACCAAGTCACCCCAAGAAAGGAGGGGTGAAAAACAACAAGGTGGGCACCTACTAAGTGCCAACACTGCACTGCCCATCCACATCCCAAAAACAGAGGTTCTGAGAGAGGCAGGGGAGGGAGGTCAGAATATAGCAAGACTCATTAAAGAAACAACATTACTAAAGTGAGTAATTTTTCTTCAAACAACATGAAGTCTTGCTATATTCTGACATATGCAGACTACAAAGCAGTACCTCCATGGAGGAGGGACAGAACCTACTTAGGAAATAGGCTCTGAAGCACAGCTGTGCCAAACCGAGCATCACTCCTAGCCTGGATGTCCAGGGAGTAATGCTTGGTAAAAGTGTGAACTGTTTTCCAGGTAGCTGCTTGACATATCTCTAGAATAAGGATGTCCCTGGCAGCAGCCAGGGAAGCAGCTGTACCTCTGGTAGAGTGAGCCCTCAGGCCTGAGGGAGGAACCTTACCCAGTTTTTCATAGCAAAATTGGATACAAGAGACAATCCACCTGGCAATGGATCTTCTAGTGGCAGGTTTCCTTTACCAACCTCACCATAAGTGAGGAACAGTTGGAGGAGTCAAACCTGTGACCCTTTGGCACGCCTATGTAGTAACTAAGGGCTCTCTTCACATGTGGCTGTGCAACTCCTCTCGCCAGAGGAGGAATGGTCAGTGAAGTACACTGGAAGAGAAATAGATTGATCAAGGTGGAAATCTGACACCACCTTAGGCAAGAACTTCCTGTTAGTCCTGAAGACCACCTTATCTCTATGAAAGGAGATAAAATCAGGCTCCACTGACAAAGCTTGTAATTCACTTATGCGTCTGGCAGAAGTGATGGCTACCAGAAACACAGTCTTCCAAGTCAAGTACTTAAGCTCTGCTGAAGACAAGGGCTCAAAGAGGGGTTGCATAAGCTGAGCAATGCAAACATTAAGATCCCAGGCGGTAGCAGGGTCCCTGAATGGAGGGTTGGTGTGAAGCAATCCCTTGAAAAATTTTGAGAATACAGGGTGAGTTGAAAGAGAAGAGGGCTTACCTGCTGAAATAAAAGCAGACAACTGCCAGATGCACTTTTTGGGTAGCTGGTCTCAGCTCCAAGGTATTTAAGTGGACCATATAATCCAGGAGTGTGGGTAAATCAGCAGATTCTGGGGAAATATGCTATCTAGAGCACCATATGGAAAATCTCTTCCATTTGGAATTATAAGTAGCCCTAGTGGAAGGTTTTCTAGAAGCCTTCAGAATATCCATTACACCTTGAGAGAGGTGTAAATCAGCAAACTCTTAACTCTTCAAGAGCCAGGCCTTGAGATTGAGAGATTTGAGGTTTGGGTACCAAACCTCCCTGAGCACAGGTTAACAGGTTGTGATTCCTGGGAAGACACAGGGAAGGTGGGACTGCTAAGGACAGTAGGAGTGGATACCAGGGTTGTCTGGCCCAATCTGGAGCAATCAGGATCATCTTGCAGGGTTGAGATCTGATTTTGACTAACACTTGAACAGGAGAGGAAGGGAGAAGCAAGAGAAACTTCCCTTCCCAATTGAGAACTAAGGCATCCAGAGGGACTGAGCCCAACACTGGGGCCTGCAGCAAAAAGGGAAGTTGGTGATTGTCTGGGGCTGCAAAAGATCTATCTGGGGTGCCCCATCTGGCAAATATCACTTCCAAGACCAGGGTCCAGTGACCATCGTGATGGCCCTGGGAAATCCTGCTGAGAGCATCTGCCAGGACATTGTCCTTGCCTGGGAGGTGAACTGCCGTAAGGGAGGTGTTCAGGGAGTAAGCCAGAGACCACAACTTCATTGCTTCGGTGCACAAGGCCGTAGACCGAGTGCCTCCTTGCTGGTTGATGTACCACATTGTGGTGGTGTTGTCTGTTCTGACCTGTACAACTTTGTTCTGAACAGATTTGGAAAAAGCTTGAAGTGCTAGAAAAACTGCTCTGAGTTCCAACAGATTGATGTGGAGCAGAGATTCCTGAGGGGACCACAACCCCTGGGTAGTGAGGTCGCTCATGTGAGCTCCCCACCCCAAGAGGGATGCATCTGTAGTAAGGATTAAGGAGTGAGACTGAGTGACAAAGGAACCCCTTGTCTCAGATTGCTCTGATCCTGCCACCACTGTAGGGCTTGGATCAGGTTCGTCACTGGGATCAATTTGGTAGAGGGTCTTTCTTTGAGACCAAAAGCTCTCAAATGGAACTGAATGTCCATCATCTGAAATCTGGCTCCCTGCACTACTGCTGTAGAAGCAGCCACGTGCCCCAGGAGCTGTAGAAAATGCCTTGCTGGTCGAGACACCTGCTGGGTGAATGAGGAGGCCAGAGAGACCAGGGTCCTTGCCCTGTCCAAAGGAAGGAAGGCTCTGGCTTTCTCTGTGTTCAGCTCTGCGCCTGTGAAGGTGAGGAGCTGGATAGGCTCTAGAACTGACTTTGAAAGATTCAGAAGGAAACCTAGAGAGGTGAGCAGTTGCTGAGTTATCTGTAGGTGTAACCTGACTTGGTCTGGGGACTGGCCTACTATGAGCCAGTCGTCCAGGTAAGGGAAGATGGCAATTTTTTGCCTTCTTAGAGAAGCAACTGCTACTGCCAGGCATTTTGTGAACACCCTTGGAGCAGAGGTGAGGCCAAAGGGCATTGCTCTGAAGTGGTAATGGCCTGAGGGCAGCTCGAACCTGAGGTACTTTGGATGGGAGCTTCTGATGAGAATATGGAAGTAGGCATCCTTGAGGTCCAGGGACGCTAGCCAGTCCCCTGGCCTTAGAGAGGGTAGAATAATTCCCAGAGTCACCATTTTGAATTTTGGTTTTAAAAGGTGCTTGTTTAAGTATCTGAGATCCAGGATGGGCCGCCATTCTCCTGTCTTTTTTGGGGTAAGGAAGTACCTGGAGTACAACCCTTTGCCCTGGTGTGGGGTGGAACCCTTTCCACAGCTCTGAGAGAGGAGGAAGAGACATCTGCCTCTAGGGCAAGTGTCTCTGGTGGATTGCAGGTGGAAAGGATCTGGTTCTCATCTTTGGAAACTTTTTGAAGCTGAGAACCAGTCCCTGGCTTACTACTTCCAAGACCCACTTGTCTGATGTCAGAGACTCCCAGTCCTGGACAAAGTAAGCCAGCCTGCCCCCTACAGGTAGCTGAGAATCGGCCCTGGCCACCCCATCAGGGTGCCTGCTTGGCAGGGGCTTTGGACTGAGGGGTGGAAGCAGGCCTGCTTGTACCCCGTCTGCCTCTCCCTCTAAAGAACCCCCTCTGGGCATAAGAAGAAGAGGAGGCCTGGGCTTGGTAAAAAGGCCTATGAAAGGCCTGCCCCTGGAAGCTGCCTTTGAGGAGTGGCCTGCCTTCCTTGGTCTGTGCACTCCTATAGGTGTCCTATACTCATCCATTTTTCACATGTAATTCTCTGTCTGCTCCCCAAACAGGAATTACCCACAACAGGAAAATCCATGGCCTTAGTCTGGGTATCCTGTGACAGGCTAGTACATCTGAGCCAAGCCATTCTATGGGTGCCACAGATGTAGCCATGACTCTTGATGACACATCATTTGAGTCCACTGCAGCATGGAATTGCACCTTGGATGCCTCAATACCATCAGCAGCCACCTGCTCCAGCTCCTTGGCAAGCTGGCCAGGGGACCTGTTTTGCTAGAGCCATAACAGTATCCCATCTGGATTTCTGATATCTAGCAACATAAGCCTTATAATTTGCCAGGATGCTGCCATGTACTGTTTCTTTGCCATGGCATCAATCCTCCTGGAGTCCTTGTCCGGGTGTGTGAAGCCAAGGGAATATTTGCCTTGTCACAGGCTGCAGCCTGCACTACCCCAACATGGCTGCATTGTTGTGAAAGGAACTCCGTATCAGAGCCTGACAATGTGTACCTCTTGTCCATTCTCTTATCCACAGGAGGTATAGTGTGAGGAGTTTTAGAATTTTAAATGTCTGTTTCCCAAAAGATTTATGCAAGGAATAGACAGTCTCCTAGACTCTGGGATATCCATCATTTCCACATAGTCAGGCTCTTCTGGATCATCCACAGCTTCCTCCATAGGGAGCTGGAGGGTTTCAGCCACTTTTTTATAAAACATAAAATGAGAAGGGGACTCAGAAAGCCTAGGAGGAGACACTCCTGAAGGTCTGTCTGGGGAGATGTCCGGGTCAATGGGCACATCCAGACTTTTAAATCCACATTCACTCTCCTCATACTCCTCTTCCCCCTCCTCTGGTTCATAATATTCCTCTAAATCATACTCTTGAACCGGTGGAACCGGCCGAACCGGGCAAAGCGACTGGACAATTTTAATCGCTTTGGCTATTTCTTCAGCGGTTGGAGAGGAAAGTTTTGGCTCCACACCAGCCGATTTCCTAGTCCTTTTTGCTGGAACCGACTCCTCAGGGTCGGATCTCCTTTTGCCCAAGGAAGTCTCGCCCTGGTCAGAGGGCACTCCCTCTGGTTCGGTTGGAATCGAACCAGGCTGGCCATCCGGTTCAGCGGACTTTTTGGCCTCCCTTTCCCTGAGCCTACCAACTCTCTTTTCAGGTAGCTGCAGGAAAATGTTTACAAATCTGGCAGTCTGCATTGAGGTGGTCAAACCCCAGACAATAAACACAGGTGGTGTGGGGTCAAGACTTCCCACACACACTGCAGTGTTGAAACCCAGTGGGCCCAGTTTTTCTTTGGGTTCTCAGACATAGTGCCAGTCCTAACCAAACTTACCCGTTTATGGAATCCGCCAGGTAAGAACCTCTTATCGGTTCCCAACCATGTCACGGGTCGTGGAAAAAACCGTAATAAAATCTGTTTTTTTTTTAGAACCGATAAGAACTGGTAACCACACTCTAAATGACAGATTAAGATATTTTAAACAACCTGATCGGTTC
This sequence comes from Neoceratodus forsteri, assembly GCA_016271365.2. NCBI lineage: Eukaryota > Metazoa > Chordata > Ceratodontiformes > Ceratodontidae > Neoceratodus > Neoceratodus forsteri. The sequence continues at coordinate 41,391,560 of CM057452.1, read as the reverse complement.
AAACCGAACCGATAAACCGTTTACAAGTTCCACACAGAAGAGAATTAATGTAAAACCTATCTAGTACTCACAAATACCACAGACAGAGCCTGAACCGACTAGCCTGCAGTTTAAATTCGGTCGAAAACCTAGAAAACAACACTTTAACCGACAAAATGAACGAGCAGAAGGAGAAATCTCCAGAGCGACTGTTCAGTGAGGCGGAGTAAAGAATCTGACGGTTTGAGTTTGAAGAACAACAGACAGAGTTTCAACCGAGCTCAGTTCAGCTGCCCATGCCTGGTGGAAAGTTAACTCTTTCACCTCCGGAGCAGTTCAAGGCTGGGACTCACTGCATATGTCAGAATATAGCAAACTTCATGTTGTTTGAATCCCCAAATCCATGTGCAAAGCTGATACAGACATACCCAAGAAGACACAAGCTGTAATTGCTGCCAAAGGCACTTCTACAAAGTATTGACTCAGGGGGTGAATACTTAAGTAAACAAGATATTTCAGTTTTTAATGTTTCATAAATGTTTGTTACCCAATAAAAATATTTTTGCCCCACTAAATTGTCGAGTATGCTGTGTGAATCAAGGGGAAAAAATAATTTCAATGCATTAAAAATTCTGGTAGTAACACAACAAAATGTGACAAAATCCAAGGGGGGGTGAATACTTTCTGAAGGCACTGTAATAACTAAGGGCCCTCTTTACATCAAGACTGTGTAGTCTTCTCTCCACAGAGGAAGAATGGTCAGTGAAAAATACAGGCAATGACAATGACTGGTTCAAATAAAAGTCTGATACCACCTTGGGGAGGAACTTTCTGTTCATTTAAAGGACCACCTTATCCCTGTGAAATGAAACAAAATCAAGTTCCACTGATAAAGTCTGTAATTCACAGATTCTCCTGGCAGAGGTAATGGCTACCAGGAACACAGTTTTCCAAGTCAAATATTTTAGCTCAACTGAAGATCTTCCTTGACCAAAGCTATAATCCCTTCAATATGGCCGCCGGGCTGGGCGTGCTACTGTTGCTCCATTTCAGGAGTGTTAATTTTATTTAAGTTTTAGTTTTTAAAAGCCGTTCTTTCAGTTTTATTTTATTTTGCGCTGCTCTCTCTTCGCTTATTTGTCTAAGCTGCTTAGTGGTAGCGGTGGTTGCAGTATCGGGCGCTTGTTGCTGGATTTGGGGTGAGTGCCTTGCCCTTTCCACCGCTCTGTTTCGTCTGCTCACCGTATCACAAGCAGTGCTGCTATTCGTGCCGACTGTGCTGACTGGGGTTTTCACCGCTTACAATGAGTTGTCAGTGCTACTGTGCCTGCTCACTTTTGCCTGTGAGAAGCTGCAGGCGTTGGAAAGTGGAGTACAGTGGAGAACTGGGAAGAATTCATGACTGGTCCTGGTTGATCTTTTGAGGAGTGTTCCAGTGGAGTGCTGTCGGTGGACAGCTTTGCAGGGAGGAACTCAGGGCATCAGTTTCATGCTCTTCCTGCCTGTGAGCAGTTGTATGGAAGTGCTGAAGGTGAGGGCTGTTGAAGAACCGAGAGTTTTTGGACTCGTGCTCTGTGGGTGATTCCCCTGAATTTTCCTTGTCCACCCAGCTAATCTTGGGTGGTTGAGTGTTTGTGACTGGTATAATACTCGTCCTTTGGTTTTTTTGTTGGGTGTTTTCTTTGTGAGATCTGCCACCCCACGGAGGGCTGGGTGTTGTTATCCAGCTGGGGAGCTGGCTGGGGTACTTTGCTCCCGTGGACCCTTGGAAGTGGCTGCAAACAGCGGCCTTTCTTAGGTCCTTTGGTGTGGGCTGCATTATTTCTCTTGAGTGCACCTGGCATTGAGTAAAGGGGCTTGTATGTGAAGAAGATTCTTCAAGCAAATTGGATTTGTGGATTCAGCTTTTGGGCTTTGTTTTTCCCTTGGACTAGTCGGGTTTGGCTGGTTCCTGGTTGTGGCTGTACTTATTTCTGGGCCTTTATTGAAGAGACTGCTGACTCTCCTCCCCACCCCACCCGGATTACTATTTCTTCTTGTTGCTTGGATGACTGGGTGGTTTCGTGGTACCTGGGCTCGCCTTTACTCAATTCTGGACCTGGATTGAAGAGACTGCTGACTCCTCCTGACTTTTTGTGGATTATTAACTTTCATTCGCTTGACGATTGGGTGGTGAGAGGACTCCTGCGTCCATGTACTTTATTTTATGTTGTGTTGGTTTTTACAGTTATTTTTGGTAGTGTGGAAGATTGTAATTTTCCTTTTCCTGGTTGTGAGAGGTCTGAGGGAGAGTTTACAGTTTCTTTTGTTTTTATTTTTAATTTAATAACTGTTATGTTTATATTCATTTGTTATTGTATCATGATAATGTTTTAATTGTCTGGCAGTAAGAGTGCTGCCCTCTCTCTCCAGTGGTGAGAGGACTGGGTGGGGAGGGAACCAATTACTTTCTGTATTGTATATTGCCTTCTGCCTCTCTCCCCAGTGGTGTGAGGATTGGGTGGGGAAGGGGAATCAATTATTTACTGTATTTTGTTGTATTATGTATTTGGGTTTTGGGGGGTGAGAGTCCCTAAGCTTTGTTTTTTCTGTGTGTAACCCCCCTGCAAATGGGGGTTCCCAAAAGACTTCCAGGAGCTTGCTTGAATGCTCCAAGCCTGAATGGTGTTTGGCGTTTAAGCCATTTATCAGTGAGTGTTTTTAGAGCCTCTGGTACTGTCTCTTTAAGAGCTGTCTGCTTGCAGACATAATTAGCTTTCGTATGGGGGGACTATGTGCTTCTCTGTTTGAGTACCACTTGAGCTGCTGCTAATTCACTCCATTTTGCAGTCACTAGGAGTGCAAAGGAACCTATCTGAAAGATGCAACTGTTTGCCAGAAATCATTTAGAGTAATAATGAAATTACAGTTTGTCTAACCTGCTTTTTTGCAGTCAGAACTGTGTCTGCCTAGTTCCCCATTCTGGTTTTGAACTGCTGAACTGGACCAATCAGTGTGGGGTAAGCTGGCTCTAAATGGTGCCTTGACTAATCAGAACTTGGACTCATAATCTGAGCCAGCCACAAGAGGATTGTATGGGCAGTGACTCTGGAGATGTAGTTTAGACTTGCGCCTTTTTGACCAACAGCAGCAGTCTATTGTGAGTGACAGCCAATCCAGTCAAGAACTGGGAGGAACTCCAAAGGAAGTGCCCGGTTTTGTCTGTTGGGAGTTTCAGTTGAGCTTTGGCAGTGAAGGGAAGGAACCCTGTGTTCCTTCAGTGCACAGTTTTAGTCAAAAAATGTGTAAGGTCCAGAATTCGTCTGCAGCTTGTTAGGACTGAATCCGTCCTGTGAAGAGAATCAAAGGATATCTGAAGAGTAGAAACCAGGCTCACCCTGTAAAGACTGGAGAAATTGCTGATTTGCACTCGGTCTGTCAGGAACTGAATCTGCTGTGTGTTCTCCCGGGTATTGTGCAGTAATTGCGATCGGGATACAGATGCAGCCTGCCTGGTATAGTGCTTTCTTTTTACCATATAAATGTGTGAAGAGGTTTGTGTACCTCAAGTGAATCCTGCTGCATTAAGTGACTTTTGCCTGTGACTGTTTACCATATAAATGTGTGAGGAGTCTCTTGGAGCTCAAGAGTAGCCCTGCTGACATTGAAGGACCCTATCTTGTTTGGAGGTCGGAGTACTAATTCAGAGTCGCTCCTGTTGAATTGCCACATTAAATCCAAATGGAATTACTGTACTGCTGACTGTTTAACTAATTTTTCTTTTCTCTGTGTGAAAGGGCCCTACCAGCTGCCACGTTTGGACTAGCCACTAGGGCTTGGGTACCCAGGGACAGTAACTGGTAGGGATAGGCCTGTGCACAGAGCCATAGGTAGATGAGTAGAGTGATAAGCTAATTAACCTGATTTCCCCTGTCCTTGTTATATCCCTCTAAATAAATCAGAGCTGCTTGTTTCAGCAAGTTATACTGCCTGAGGTAATTGTCTATGTTAAAGTACTGTACTGTGATTGTTGCACTGTATCTTATTTCACAGGAGGTCCCAGTGCGGAATCAGTCCTGGGGGTAAGTGTATACTGTGAGGTAATTCTGATATATTGTGTGGGCCACTAGTGGGAAGAAAGGGGTTGCAGTGTCCCAGAGGGCTGTGACCAAGTTAGTTTAACTATTGCAAACCCTGACCTCTGGGTGGAGGCACCCGCCATTGGATCAGGCCCCTCAACCTGTTAGTGGCAAATCAGGCAGGGGTAGTAGCCCCTGGGATAGCGCCATCTAGGGGTTACATGTGTATTTGTTTTAGTGAGTTATTTTGTGTTGGGGGGGGGGGTTGTAAGGGTATCTAAATTTGAGGCCCTGAACTGATGCTACGTTGTTTTATTAAGTGTGTATTATTAGTTTGTTAGTTTTATTTTCTTTTTAAAGTTTTGCTTGTTTTATTTTTAGTCAGTAGTACAGCTTACAGCATGTGTTGGCCTTCATCCCCCACAGCTGTGCGCTACTCATCCTCCTCTCTTCGTGACCTTCGCCCTTTTTATTCTCCCCCCCTTCGGTTTGAGACCTACCAGCAATGTAGGTCGCTGGGTATTGTGCGTAAGAGAGGGAGAAGGGTGCGGGGTTACTAACAGGGGAGGATGATAAAGGGGGGACATCGTACTGGGGTGGTCGGGTCCGGAAGGCGCCCTGGGGCAAAATGGAATCCAGACTGTGGTTCTCCATGTCTGGTGCCCATACCCAAGGGCATCACCGATTATTGTGGGCAGATGGCCTGGGCAGCCCATGAGATTCGTCCAACTCGGGCGGTGTTGTGCAATGCCAGGTCCATTAAAAACAAGACCGCAATTATTGCTGATCTTGTTGGTACGGTGGACCTGGCTTGCATTACTGAGACCTGGCATACGAAATTCTGGTCCCATTTTGGAGGCTATGACTCCAGCTGGGTACTTGTATTACACGTCCAAGATTGGATCGCTGGGTGGGGGTGGGGGGTCACTGGTCTGTTTCAAGACCCGAACTCGGTCTCACGGAGGTCCCAGTAGGGAGGTTGAGTCCTTTGAGTGTATAGTAGTAGCAGGTGTAGGCTTTGAATTGCTCTCATTTACCGTCACCCGGTGATGAGAAGCTATTCCTTCAGGAAATGGTGGACTTCATCGTCGATATGAGTTTGAGCCGCCCAGATTGATGGTTCTGGGTGACTTTAAAGCCTGGGCCTATTATGAACTCTTGCAATTTGGTCAACTCTTCCTCCAGTTAATGGCACCGCTGGGCCTTACAAGGTGGTTTTCTGCTACACATCAATTTGGACACTCTCTCGACTTGATCTTCCTCCTGGGGTCGAGGCATCCAATGTGAGGGTGGAACCTGTCGGTGGTCAGACCATTACACCGTGGATTTAGTTTTGCACTCCTCTAGAAGGCCTGCCCCGTGGAGTTGGTCAGGTACTGCCCTTTGTGGGATATAGATTCCCAAGGCCTTGCGGTGGTGTTGACCTCTCATCTCCGGACTTAAGCAGAGCAGTGATCCAGAGACCCTCGTGTCGGCTTATAATATAGCCATAGCGGGGGCTCTGGATTCTATTGCTCCAGTTCGTGTTTGCCCCCTCTCCCTTCGTCCCAAGTCCCCTTGGTTTGATGGAACATTTGAGGGAGATGCAGAGACGGGGCGAAGGTTAGGGCGTTGGAGGCGAAGGTCCGCCCTTGATGCCGACCACCTTAGATTGATGGATCATTATTAGGTCTATCAATCCGCTATCACCCGTAAGAAGGCAGAATTCCTGTCCAGGGAGATTGCGGTTGCATGGAATCGACCAGCTCAGCTGTTTCGAACTGTGGACAGACTGTGCAACCAGCCCTGTCTGCAAGTTCGGAAAGCTTTTCACAATTGGAGTGCAACTATCTTGTTCGGTTCTTTGCGACAAGGGGCTGACATTAAGGTGGAACTGTTGCCATCACACTCTAGGGCAGCGGCCGTGGACCAGTGTGGGATCACAGTGCCTCAGTTTTCCTGGAGTTCCTTCAGCCAACTGGAGTTCATGGATGTCATGAGGATCATCCAGCATATGTGCCCTACATGCTGTAGTTTGGATCCTGGACCGACCCCCCTAATTTTGGGTTATATTGATATCATCGGTCCTGTCCTTGTGCAGATAGTCAGGTGCTCCTTGGAATCTGGTGAGTTTCCTAGCTCCTGGAAAGAAGCGGTGGTGACACCCCTCTTGAAGAAAGCTACCTTGGACCCTGACTGTCTCGAAAACTACAGACCTATCTCTAACCTTCCCTTTGTTGGGAAGGTGATTGAAAAAGTAGTGGCTGCACAACTGGAGGACCATTTGACCATCCATGACATCTATGAACTCCTCCAGTCCGGATTTCATAAAAGACATAGTACCGAGACAGCGCTGGTTCGGGTGCTCAATGATCTCTTGATGGCTAGAGATCGGAAGAGCCGTTCCATCTTGGTTCTCCTCGACCTTTCTTCAGCGTTTGACACCGTAGATCACATGGTGTTGATAGAATGCCTGAGGCTGCTTTGTGGAATATCTGGAACCATCTTAAGATGGTTCACTTCATTCCTCACTGGGAGATCACAAAGGGTTATGCCCAGAGGTTTTTTTCCTCGGATTCAACGGCTTTGTTGTGTGGGGTGCCTCAGGGTTCAGTATTGTCACCCACGTTATTTGCGGTGTACATGCTACCCATCGGAGACATTGTAAAGAAGCATGGGCTGAGGTTTCACTATTATGCAGATGATGCCCAGCTCTATCTTTCTTTTGCCCCCGACCAGGAGGGAGCTCTCTCGGTCTTTAATAGCTGTCTAAGAGAAATCCAGAAGTGGATGAATTCCAACTGGCTGAGGTTGAACTCTGATAAGACTGAGGTACTGGTTGTGGACCCGGGCCGACAGATAGGGGAGTCGGGTAGTGTTTCGTCCTCTGGAATTTTTCTTGGTGGCGTTTCTCTCCCGACCTCTGAATGGGTGCAGAACCTGGGGTAGTTCTTGATGATAGGTTGACACAGCATTCAAAGGTGTCAGCAGTCATCAAGACTTCCTTTTATCATCTTAGGAATATCGCCAGGGTTCAGCATCTTGTTCTGTCTGCTGACCTGCCAACTTTAGTCCATGCCTTCGTGTCCTTGTGCCTGGATTATTGAAACTCCCTTTATCTAGGGCTTTCTGGGGTTGAAATCCGTCGTCTGCAGCTAGTGCAGAATGCTGCATCCGGCTTTTGACGGGTTCTAGAAGATCTTGTCATATTACTCCGTGCTGCGCGATCTGCACTGGCTGCCAATTTGGTGGCGGATCACCTTTGAAGTTGGCTTTCTGTTAACTTCAAAGCCCAACATGATCTGGGCCCAGCCTATCTGAAAGAACTTCTGGTTCCCTATCGCCTAGATCGATCTCCGCCTGGCCGACGAGGGGTTGCTAGAGGTTCCAGGGTGAATTTAAAATCTTCCGTGCTCAGGCATTCTCGTATGTTGCCCCACCCTTGAACCTCTACCCGTCCGATTACGGGAGTGCACTTCTGTGGAGGGTTTTAAGAGGGGTCTAAAGACCTTTTATGGGAAACAGCATTCCCTAATATTGATTGTTTTAATTGTTTGGTTTGCCTGTATTTTTATTATGCTTGTTTTAATTGTTATTATGTACAGCCTTGATACTTGAAAGGTGCCTTATAAATAAAAAATTATTATTATTATTATTAAGATAATGGTTTAAAAGGGGAGGCTGCATAAGCTGTGCAGTACCAGATATTCAGATCCCAAACAGGAGTAGGGTCCCTAAAGGGAGGATTGATATGAACCAGACCTTTGAAAAATTTCTTGAAAACTGGATGGGAGGCTGAGGAAAAGCCCTTCCCAGCTGAAAGGAAGGCAGAGATGGCTGCCAAATGCACTTTGAGAGTAGTAGGCCTGAGGCCTAAACTGTTAAGATGCACCAAATAGTCCAAAAGCAGTGGCAAGGTCAGCTGAATCTGCCTGAATATGCCTCCGAGAACACCAGAAACCAAATCTCTTCCATTTGGAATTAAAAGTTTTTCTAGTGGAAGGTTTTCTACCAACCTTAAGAATGTCCAAGACTGACTGGGAAAGATGCAGGCTTGCATATTCTAGCTCCTCAAGAGCCAAGCTTTGAGTCTGAAGGTTGGGATACAGTATCATCCCCTTCGAGGAGGTGAAGAGATTGTACTGTCTGGGAAGACACAGTGGAATTATCACCGACATTGACAATAGTAGGGGGTACCATGGCTGCCTGGCCCAGTCTGGAGCCACTAGGATCACTGTTAAAAGCTGAGATCTGGTTTTGACCAGAAATCTGAATATCGGAGGAAAAGCATACAGAAACCTGCTTGTCCAATCCAATAGGAGAGCATCTTGGGGAACAGACCCCAAAAGAGGGGGTCTGCAGCAGAACAGAGGAAGCTGGTGATTGTCCGGGGCTGCAAAGAGGTCTATCTCTGGAGTGCCCCACCTCTTGAAAATGACTTGAAGAATTAGAGGATTCGGGGCCCATTCATGGTGACCCTGAGAAATCCTGCTGAGAGCATCTGCCACTACATTGTCCTTCCCTGGGAGATGCACAGCTATCAGTGAAACCTGAAGGGAATAAGCTAGTGACCATATTTTCATGGCTTTGGTGCACAAGGCCGAGGACCGAGTGCCCCCCGCTTGCTGATGTACCACATGGTTGTGGTGTTATCCGTCCTAATCTGCACCACTTTCCCCTGAATTGTGTTCGAGAATGTCTGAAGTCCTAGAAAGACAGCCCTGAGTTCGAGAAGATTTATGTGCAGGGGAGAGACTCCTGATGAGACCATGTTCCCTGAGCAGTGAGCTGGTCCAGATGGGCTCCCCATCCCAGTAGGGAAGCATCCGTAGTGAGAATCACTGTAGGAACCTGACTGAGGAAAGGGACACCTTGCCTTAGATTGTCCTCCTCCAGCCACCACTGGAGAGCCTGAACTAGAGTTTGAGACACTGGAACTAACTTGGAGAGAGGGTCTTTTTTCTGAGACCAAAAAGATTTTAGATGAAACTGAATATCTCTCATTTGAAATCTTGCCCCTTGCACTACTGCAGTGGAAGCTGCCATGTGGCCTAGCAACTGTAAGAAGTGCCTGGCTAGTCGAGACACTAGTGGATGAAGAGAGGAATCTAGGGTGATGAGGGACTGTGCCCTTGAAAGAGGAAGAAAGGCCTTTGCCTGGAGAGTAACCAGTTCCACCCTTATAAATGTGAGAAGCTGGGCTGGTTCCAGAGCAGACTTTTCCAGATTTAGGATGAATCATAAGGAGTCCAGAAGCTTTTGAGTGACCTCTAGCGCTGACTTGACTTGATCTGAGGACTGACCCACTATGAGCCAGTCGTCCAGGTAAGGGAACAGTAAGATGCCTTGTCTCCTGAGAAAAGCCATCACTACTGCCAGACACTTGGTGAACACCCTTGGAGCAGATGTTAGGCCGGAAGGCACTGCTCTGAACTGGTAGTGACCTGAGGGCAACTCGAACCTGAGGTACTTCCTGTGGGAGTGTCTGATAGGTATGTGGAAATATGCATCCTTGAGATCCAGGGAGATTAGCCAGTCTCCTGGTCTCAGAGAGGGAAGAATTATTCCCAGAGTCACCATCTTGAACTTTGGCTTTAGTATATTTTTGTTTAGGTATCTTAGATCTAGGATGGGTCGCCACTCCCCTGCCTTTTTTGGGGTAAGGAAGTATCTGGAATACAGTCCTTTGCCCCTGTGACAAAGGGGTACCTTCTCTACTGCTTGTAGAAGTAGTAGAGAGGAGACTTCTGCCTCTAAGGCCTTTGTCTCCAAGGGAGAGGGGGGACTGAAAGACTTTACTCTCATTTTTGGGAACCTTTTGAAATTGAGAGCAAGTCCCTGGCTCACTACTTCCAGGACCCATTTGTCTGAAGTAATAGACTTCCAGGCCTGGAAGTAGTGAGCCAGTCTGCCCCCTACTGGAATGGAGGAGGTGACCCAGACTGACACCTCAGGGTGTCTGTATGGCAGGGGGCTTAGACTGAGTGGAGGATGGAGTCCTGGTCATCCCCCTTCTGCCTCTTCCCCTAAAGAACCCCCTCTGCTGGAAAGAAAAGGAGGCCTGGACTTGGTGAAAAGGCCTTCCCCTGCCAGCCCTAGAGTGCTGCTTCTGAGGAGTTACCTGCTTTTCCTTGGCTACAGCACTCTTGTAGGTGGTCCTGTATTCATCCATCTTTTTCATGTAAACCTCTGTTTGCTCCCCAAACAGAGAATTACCTATGACAAGAAAATCCATGGGCTTGGTCTGGGTATCCTGTGATAGACTGGTACACCTGAGCCAAGCAAATCTCCTCAGGGAGACAGATGTAGCCATAACCCTGGAATGTACATCATTCGAGTCGACAGCAGCATAAAACTGGACCTTTGATGCCTCAATACCATCCACAGCCACCTACTCCAGCTCTTTGGCCAGCTGGGAAGGGGCATTCTTACCCAGCTCCAGAACCGTATCCCACATAGAGTTCAGGTATCTGGTTGTATATTCCATGTAAGAAGCTTGCCTGAGCCCCAGAGAGGATGCAAAGTACTGTTTCTTTGCCATGGCATCCACTTTCCTGGAATCCTTATCTGGGAGGTGAGATGCCAGGGGAATGTTAGCCTTGTCACAGGCTGCAGCTTGCACTACTCCAACATGGCTGCAATGATTTGTAAGGAATTCCGTTCCAGGACCTGACAAGGTATACCTCCTGTCCATCTTTTTATCCACAGGGGGTATGGATGTTGGAAATGAAGAATTTTTTTGTCTGTTTCCCCAGGGATTTATGCAGAGGAACAGACACCCTTTTGGACTCTGGGACATCCATCATCTCAACATAGTCAGGTTCCTCCTGACCCTGTTCAGCCTCTTCTACTGGAAGCTGAAGAGGATCAGCCACTTTCTTGTAGAACAAGAAAAGGAAGGGGGACTCAGAAAGTCTGGGAGGAGACACATTAGAAGGCCTGTCTGGGGAGAGGTCAGGCTCTACTGGCTCATCTAGGCCTTCATAATCCTCTTCTTCATAATCATCTTCTCCTTCTCAATCGCCCTCATAAAATGCTTCAGGATCATATTCACAAGCAGAAGCTTCCGACTGAACCGATCGTCTTTGAGTTGGTAGCGACTGTACAACAGTAATTGCTTTAGCTATTTCTTCAGCGGTCGGAACATGGGGACCGGGATCCGAACCGGCTGACTTGTGGTTTTTCTTAGACGGAACCGATTCCACAGAATCGACTCTCCTTTTGTTCGAGGAGGTATCGCCCAGGTCAGTGGGCACCCCCTCAGGTTCGATCGGAACCAAACTGGGCTGGGCATCCAGGTCAGCGGACTTTCGCCTCCCTTCCTTCACAGCCTACTTAAACATTTATCTAAAGTGGCTTTGGGAAAGTTTTGCAAATCTGGCAGTCTTCCTTGAGGTGGTCAAACCCCAGACAATAAACACAGGCGAGGTGGGGTTCAGCCTTGAAGGACTCCCCACACTGGTGCAGTGCTGAAACCCAGTGGGACCGGTTTTCATTTTGGGTTTCTCAGACATGCCTATAAAATAATAAGTTACCCTTACCAACGTTTAAGCCAGGCAACTACAAACCTATCGGTTCCAACCGTGTCACTGGTCGGTTAAAAAAAAATGAAGAATATGTCTTTTTTTTTCAGGATCCGATAAGTACCAGAAACTACAGTACAAAAAGAAAAAATACAAAGAAAAAACAATACAGAATTTGATTCGGTTCCCAACCAGATTGACTGGGAAGAAACCAAACAAAAAACAATTTCTACTAACAAAACTCTACCTACTAACTACACTTAATGTACCGTAGACAGAGATCTGAATACCGAAAAAATAAGAAAACGGTTGATAAACTGACCGATTTTTACTTGAACCGAACTGAAGGAGAAGATTTCCAGAGCGACTTCACAGTTAGGCAGAGTAAAGAATCTGACGGTTACACTAAGGCATATCAGCGACAGAGGTTTGAAAACCAAGCTCAAGCTCAACGATCTATGCCATGGCATAGAGTTAACCCTTTCCTCTCCAGAGCAGTTCAAGTACGGGGGCTAACTGCATAAAGTCAGAATACAGCAAGACTTCATGTTGTTTGAACTCTGCCTTCTTATGGGTGACCACAGATTGATAGTCCTTATGATGGGACATCAATCTAAGTTTGTCATTATTCAGGCTCGATTTCCTCCAGCACTGCTCCAACCTTCTTCCCATTCTCCAGCTCCCTCAAGGTCCCATCAAACCAGAGGGACCGAGGGCAAAGGGTAAGGAGGCGAACCTGGACAGGAGCAATTGAATCCAGACTAGCCTTCACCGCCCTATTATAGGCTAACATACATACTAACATACTAAAAGCCAGCAGAATAGGCCAAACGGTCTGTCTTGTCTGCTCGAAAGCCAGCAACCTAATGGCTGCTCGCCTTACTATTCCCCCCAGTCCCCAAGAGGATCTTCATTTGTTTCAGTTTCCCCTTGTACCTGTCCCAGCCCTTCTTGAAGCCCTCCACTGTACTCTCTTCCATAAGCCTCCCAGGCAGCGCATTCCACGGCTCCACCACCCTCTTGGTGAAAAAATGCTTCCTATGCTTTCCCCTGTAATTTCCCCCCTTCAGCTTCCACTCATGGCCCCTGGTTGTTCCCCCCTTCTTTAACTTAAACAACTCCTTGGTTCCACTCCTGGTTATTCATAGAAACATAGATTTTGACGGCAGATAAGGACCGCTTGGCCCACCCAGTCTGCCCATTTCCCTACCTAATGGATAAGCTGCAGATCCTAGTTAACCAGCAGCCTACTTCTTCCTACCCCCAACCCCTAGAATTGCCTTATGACTGTCCCATGCATGCTTGAATTCCACCACTGTTTTTGACTCCACAACCTCCTCCGGAAGGCCGTTCCATGCATCCACAACCCTCTCTGTGAAAAAATACTTCCTTAAATTACCTCTGAGCCCCTTCTATCTTCAAATTGTGCCCCTTGTTCTTGCATACCTCTTTTTGAAAGATGCTACCCTCTTGGATTTTGTTGATTCCTTGAGATACTTGAAAGTTTCTATCATGTCCCCTCTCCCTCCTTTCCTCGGGCTATACATATTCAGCTCCTTAAGTCTCTTCATTTGTCTTCCGTGCAGACCCTGCAACATTTTAGTTGCCCTCCTCTGGACAGCCTCCATCCTGTCTATGTCTTTGCGGAGATTGGGTCTCCAGAACTGCACGTAGTACTCCAGATGGGGTCTCAACACCTGTCTGTACAGAGGGATAATAACTTCCTGTTTTCTACTGGTGATGCCTCTCCCTATGCATCCCAGTATCCCCCCAGCCCTCCTTGCTGCCCTCTCACATTGCTTGCCCACCTTTAGGTCATCTGATATGACTACCCCCAGGTCCCTTTCCATTTTTGTTGTTGTTAGTATCTCACCCCATTGTGTACTCTTCCCTGGGTTTTTGTTTCCCAGGTGCATTACCTTGCACTTCTTAGCATTGAATCTAAGCTGCCATACATTTGACCATTCATCTAACCTTGCCAAGTCCCTTCTCATCCTTTCCACCCCACCTTGTGCATCAACTCTGTTGCCAATTTTTGTGTCATCTGCAAAGAGACATACTTTTCCTTCCAGTCCCTCTGCAATGTCGCTTATAAAGACATTGAAGAGGACCAGTCCTAATACTGAACCCTGCGGTACCCCACTAGTAACCCCCCTTTCTTCAGAGTGGACTCCATTTACTATTACTCTCTGTGTCCTATTCTCCAGCCAATTCTTTACCCAGGCTGTCATCTTGGGACCCACTCCCAGGCTGGCTAACTTGTATATTAATCTTTGTGTGGGACTGTGTCAAATGCCTTGCTAAAGTCTAGGTAGGCCATGTCCACAGCCCCTCCCTGATCTACTACTTTGGTCACCCAGTCAAAGAAATCTATCAGATTTGTCTGGCATGACCTTCCCGCTGTGAATCCATGCTGCCTTGGGTCCTGAGCCCCTCTGGCCTCTAGATACTCAACAATTCTTTCCTTCAGAAGTGATTACATCATTTTCCCTACCACTGAGATTAAACTAACAGGTCTGTAGTTTTCTGATTCTGCCTTGCTCCCACTTTTGTGAAGGGGAATCACATGTGCCCTTCTCCAGTCCTCGGGTACCACCCCATCCTCCCATGATTTGTTAAAGAGGGTAGTCAGTTGTGTCACTAGTTCTACCCTTAGTTCTTTTAGAATTCTGGGATGAATCTCATCAGGCCCCATTGCTTTGTCCACCTTCAGTTTTAAGAGTTCTTTCAGAACCCTTTCTTCTGTAAATGGGCTGGTATCAACTTCTGTATCCAGAGTGTTTCTACTGTTTGTTTTAGGTACCTCCCCCACTTCCTTTGTAAATACTGAGCAAAAATATTTGTTTAGTATCTCTGCCTTTTCACAGTCACCCTCTGCCCACCCTTCCTCCTCTTTATTAGCCTCACTAACCTCCCCTTGGTCTTCCTTCGCTCCCTGATGTACCTATAAAAGGTTTATAGATACATAGACAGTGTCGGCAGATAAGGGCCTATGGCCCACCAGTCTCCCATTTGAGCTTGTAAGTTCAGTTTGTTTTCCTAGAGTCTGTTGCACCTTACCCCTGACCTCTAGAATTCCTTTATGTCTATCCCATGCATTCTTAAATCCTGTGATTGTTTCAGCTCCCACCACTTCCTCTGGCAGGGTGTTCCACTTGTCCACCACCGTTCTGTGAAGAAATTCTTTCTCATGTTTCCTCTGAATCATCCTCCCTCCAACTTCATCCCATGCCCTCTAGTCCTGGAACATCTTTTCGCTTAAAAATAGTGTTTTCCTGCACTCTGTTTCTCCCTGTAAGATACTTGTATGTCTCTATCATATCCCTCTCTCCTCCTCTCTTCCACGGAGTACATGTTCCAGTTCCTTCAACCTGTCTTCATAGGACTTGTGATGCAATCCATGCACCATCTTTTTGCCCTCCTCTGAACCTTCTCTACCCTATGTCCTTACGTAGGTATGGTCTCCAGAACTGTACACTGTACTCCAGGTGGGGCCTCACTAGTGTCTTGTATGCGGAATTATGACCTCCCTTTTCCTGCTGGTGATGCCCCTGCCTATACATCCCAGCATCCTATTTGCTTTACCTGATGCCTTGTCACACTGTTTCCTACCTTGAGGTCATCAGAGATGACAACCCCAAGATCCCTTTCTGCTTGGTGCATGCTATATCCTCACCCCCAACTGATATATTGTGCCAGGGTTTTGTGCCCCATATGCATTATCTTGCACTTCTTGGCATTGAATTTCAACTGCCAAACCCTTGACCATTCTTCAAGTTTCTGCAGGTCCCTTCTCATTCTGTCTACACCCTCTGGTGTGTCTACTCTGTTACAGAGCTTTGTGTCATCAACGAACAGTGAAATTCTGCCTTCTAGATCCTGCGCAATGTCACTGATGAAGATGTTGAATAGGACCGGTCCCAGCACTGATCCCTGTGGTACCCCACTGGTCACTCTTCCCTCTGTGGAGTGACAGCCATTTACCACCACCCTCTGTGTCCTGCCACCCAGCCAGTTACCTACCCACCACACTACTGTCCTGCCCACACCCATATTCCCCAGCTTGTGTAATAGTCTTCTATGTGGCACAGTGTCAAAGGCCTTGCTGAAGTCCAGATAGGCCATGTCCACTGCCCTCCCCTGATCCACCTCCCTAGTCACCCAGTCAAAAATTCACAATGAGATTGGTCTGACATGACCTCCCTGGTGAAACCATGCTGCCTTGGGTCCTGTAGTCCATTGACAACCAGATGTTCCACCAATCTCTCCTTCAGAAGTGCTTCCATGATCTTTCCCACTACCGAGGTGAGGCTGACTGGTCTGTAGTTCCCTGCTTCCTCTTTGTTCCCGCTTTTGTATAAGGGGACTACATCTGCTGTCCTCCAGTCTTTGGGTACCTCCCCTGTTTCCAGTGATTGGCTAAACAGGATAGCCAGAGGTTCAGCCACCACCTCTCTTAGTTCTTTAAGGACCCTGGGGTGCACCCCATCTGGCCCCATTGCTTTGTCAACTCTTATTACTTCCAGTTCCTTCAGGACCCTTTCTCGTGTAAAGGGACTTGTGTCCATTTCTGCACCATTCTCACCCCTTGTACTCCCTTCAGACCCATTACCCCCTCTTCCTCAGTAAAGACTGGCAGAAATACCTGTTCAATATGTCAGCTTTACTGTTGTCATCCTCCACCGACTCCCATCCTCCCCTTCAGTCTCACTATCCCTCCTTTGTCTTTCTTTTTCCTTATGTACCTGTAAAGGTTTGTCCCCTTTAACCACTGATTTTGCAATGTGTTCTTCTGTCTGAGCTTTGGCTTCCCTTACTGACTTCCCTGCCTCCCTTTGTTTCTCCTGGTACTTCTCCCTATCCCCTTCTGCCTGTGTCTTTTTGTATTGCCTGAATGCTATCTTTTTGGCTTTCACTTTCTTTGCTACCTCTTTGGAAAACCATAATGGTCTCCTCTTCCTTTTCCTCTTGCTAACCTGCTTAATGCATAATTCTGTTGTTCTTATAATCCCCATTTTAAATACTGCCCACTGTTCCTCAACCCCTGATTCCTGTCCCATTCCCCTTAATGCCTCTTTCAAGTATTTCCCCATTTTCCCAAAGTCTGCCCCCCTAAAATCCAGGATCGTGTTTTGTGTGGTTTGGTTCTGCTCTTTCTGTGATTTCAAACCATAATGACTGGTGTTCACTGTTACCAGGTGCTCCCCACTGTTACCCCATCACACTGTCCCTGTTTGTGAGCAGAAGGTCCAGTATTGCCTTCTGCCGAGTTGGTTCCATGACCAGTTGCTTGAGGAAGGCACCCTGAAGGAGTCAGGATAAATCTGCTCTAGTTGATGCTGCTGCTGGGATGCTCCAGTCCCGTCTGGAATATTGAAGTCTCCAACCAGTACTACCTCACCCTTGTCTGCCATCCTTTGGATGGCTAGCATCAACTCCTATCTGTTTCTTCCTCCTGGGCTGGTGGTCTATAGACCACACCTGTCTTGGATGGCTGGCCCCATTTTCCTTTCTAGCTTAACCCACAGTATCTCTCCCCCATTTTGTTCCTCCTGGATCTCTGTGGCCCTTATATCATTTTTCACATACAGTGCCACTCCTCCTCCCTTCCTGCCTGCTCTGTCTCTTCTGAATATGTTGTAGCCAGGTATGGCCATCTCCCAGTCATGGTTATCATTACACCAGGTTTCAGTGAGCCCCCTTCTTAACTAAGTTGGCTATCTTTTCCTCGGTTTGGGCCTTTGCTGTTCTGACTGCCTTCCCAGCTTCCTTTTGCTTTAACTGATACAGTTCTCTGTCCTGCTCCTTCTGTGATTCCTTGTACTTCCTGAATGCTTTCTTCTTCTCTTGAACCTTCACTGCCACTTCCTTTGAGAACCATAGTGGTTTCTTACATCATTTCATTTTGTTAACTTGCTTCACACAAAGGATTGTTACCTCTGTGATGGCAGTTTTTATTATTTCCCATTGTTCTTCCACCCCTCCTTCCTGCCCATTTGCTAGTGCATTCCTTAGGCACTCACCCATTTTGGCAAAGTCAGCCCTCCTAAAGTCCAGTACTTTTGCCTTTGTATGGCTTGACTCTATTGCTGTGTTTATTGTGAACCATACTGTTCGATGGTCGCTAGTTCCCAGATGGCTACCCACTTCTACATCTGTGATCCTCTCTTCATCTCCATTTGAGAGAACCAGGTCTAAGATTGCTCCCTCTCGAGTGGGCTCCAATATTAGTTATCTAAGGCATGCCCCTTGTAGAGCATCTAGAATAACCCCACTCTTTGAAGTGGCCGCTGCAACTGCACTCCAGTTAACATCTGGCATATTCAGATCACCCATCAGCAATATCTCCCCTTTTTCTGCCATTCTAAGTATTCCTTCTATCATTTCCTTGTCCATTTCCTCCCCCGGAGAAGGGGGTCTGTATACAACCCCTGTGCGGATTGTGGTGCCATTGCCAGTCTCCAAATTTACCCACAGTGCTTCTTCTCCTCCCTGTTTTCCCTTTTGTTCTGTTGCTTTGATTCCTTCCCTTATGTAAAAGCTACTCCTCCTCCTCTTTCACCCTCCCTGTCCCTACTGTAGATAGTGTATCCTGGTATGTTTATGTCCCAGTCATGGTTTTGTGTGTACCATGTTTCTATGACTGCCACAATATCCAGATGTTCCTCCTCCATCAAGGCCACTAATTCAGGAGCTTGTTACTCAGGCTGCGGGCACTGGTACTCATTACTCTCCATTTTGGATGGCTTTACCTTCTTTTGCAGCATCCCCCACTGACCTGTATTCCTTTTACATACTTGAAAACCTCTATCATGTCTCCCCATCCCTCCTCTCCTCCAGTGAGTAAAGCCCAAGCTCATTCAATCTCTCCTCCATGCCCTGAATCATCCTGGTTGCTCTCCTCTGAACCCTCTCCAGCAGTACTATATCCTTCTTCAGATGAGGTCTCCAGAACTGTACACAGTACTCAAGCTGTGGCCTGACCAAGGCATTATACAGAGGGAGGATCACCTCCCTTCTTCTGGACGTAATATCCTGGCTATAGCGCCCAGTATCCTGTTTGCTTTGGCTGCTGTTCTTCTACAATTTTCAGAGTTATTCATTTTGATGTCTACCACCACCCCTAAATCCCCTTCTCCCAATGTGGCTTGCAGTGTGACCCCCAGGTGGTATACATGGCCGGGTTTTTACCCCAAATGAAGTACTTACATTTTCCGGCATTAAATTTCAGTCCTCCTCCTTGACCACCCTTCCAGGGTATCCAGATCCCCTGGACTGTCTCCCTCGCTTCTACACAATCCACCAGCGCTCCCAGTTTTGAATAATCCACAAAGAGACTCAACCTATTTTTGACCCCCTCCCTATATTTGAGACGTAGGCATTGAACAAGAGTGGCCCCAATATTGAACCTTGAAGGACCCCACTGATTACCTTCCTGGGGGAGGAGAGTATCCCACCCACCATCATCCTCTGTAAATGCCCCGAAAGCCAATTTTCAACCCAACTGAGCTCCTGTCCTTCCACCCCCATCGCCCCCATTTTTGCTATCAATCCATTATGGGGCACTGAATCAAGTGCCTTGCTGAAATCTAGGTATAGGACATCCACCGGCCTATGTCTATCCAAGGCCCCTGTCACCCAGTCATAAAACTCTACGAAGTTG
Source organism: Neoceratodus forsteri (assembly GCA_016271365.2). Taxonomy (NCBI): domain Eukaryota; kingdom Metazoa; phylum Chordata; order Ceratodontiformes; family Ceratodontidae; genus Neoceratodus; species Neoceratodus forsteri. The sequence goes on along the minus strand of CM057452.1, from coordinate 41,372,358 downwards.
GTCTGACACAATCTCCCGGGACGAAGCCATATTGTTTATCATCCTGGTGTCCTAACCTTTCCAACTGCCTCACAAGTCTCTCCTGATAAAGCCCTTCATTACTTTGCCTACCACAGATGTCAGACTGAAAGGCCTCTGTATAATTCCCCATCTCCTCCCGAGACCCCCCTTATATATAGGCACTACATAAGCCACCCTCCAGTCCTGTGGCACCCATCCCATCTGCAGAGAGGTGTTAAAGAGAGCAGCCAGTGGAGCTGCCAGTACCTCCGCTAATTCCTTCATAACCCTCGGATGTAATCCATCTGCCCCGGCACCTTATCGGTTTTTAGTTTCCGAAGGGCATCCCTCACCCTATCGACTGTGATTTCTCCCCCCAATCCACTCCCTCATGTAACCTTCCTACTCCATCTTGGTCTGGCCCAGCCTGTATCCTAGCCTCTTTCTATCCTCTGGTCTCAGACTGAGATTGACCTCTCGCTTTTGCTGGCTCATCATCTCTCCCATCAGGCTGTATGGAACCGTTATCACCCTCTGCAAAGATTGAGTCAAAGTACTCATTTAGCACCTCTGTCTGATCCCCTGCTTCCTGAGCCCATCCCCCACAATCTTAATCCTATTGATCTGTGTCCCCACTTTTCTCTTCTCTCTTATGTATCTGTAGAATCCCTTCCACCCCCCTCCGGATATCCCCAGCCAGGTTTTTCTCCATTGCTGTCTTGGTGCCCCTCACCACTCTGGTGACCTTCCTGGCCAATAATTCATACTCCCTCACTCTTTATCCCCCTAGAGCGTTTGAAACATATGTAGACAGCTTTTTATCCCTCACCGCCTCCTGCCTCCTGGTCCACCAACATGGCCTGCTAGTTCTACCATGCTTATGCCTTACTTTAGTACAGGAACTAGTAGCCTCTTGCACCCCTTGTTTAATGGTCCCCCACAAACTTTCAGCATCCATATCTAGCTTAATCATGTCCAACCTCTCCCTTAATATCTTACTCATACCCACGAAGTCCGCTCTCCTGAAATCAACCACTACTGTATGAGTTCGGTTTTCCTCCCCCCTAGATACAACAGGAACCAAACCGTGGCGTGGTCACCCCCTGCCAGTGGACTGCAAACCTCCAGGCCCCTTATCTGTTCACTATCCGCTAGAACAACGTCCAATATCCGCACCTCTCTAGTAGGTTCCCCCACCTATTGGACCAGAAAGGCATCTTGAAAGACATCCATCAGTCTCTGTTCCCTGGTTACAGAGGATGTCATGGTGTCCCGGTCCACCCCCGGCATATTAAGATCACCCATAACCACCACCCTACCCTTTCCAAGGTCACAGTGACCCTTGATGTTCTCAACCAACTTATCCTCCAGATCTTCATCTATTGCAGGGACCTATATACCACCCCATCTTCAATTTCTTCCTCTCTCCCTTCATTTGCAGGGTTATCCAAATCGCCTCCACCCCTCCAACCTCCTCAACTCCACAAACCATTATGTCAGTTCTATCAGCGCAACCCCCATCTTTCCTGAATATCTTGTAGCCCTCTAAGTTTAGGTCCCAATCATTTCTCTGAGTGGCCCATGTCTGTAATTGCTGCCACATCCGCTGTTCCCTCAGCCAACATAGCCTGGAGCTCAGGCATTTTATTGCTCATACTCCTGGCATCGATCAGGACTGTCCTCCACCCAGTTTCCCTTTCTCCATTCCCCAATCCTCGCAGTCCCTTTTCTGCCCAGTTTTCCTGAATTTGCAACATATTCCCTCTCACTCCTCGCGTGCCTAAACCTGGACCCTCAAACAGCCCCCCTGGGGTATTTTATTATTTGACCCCCCCTTTACAAGTTTAAACCCCACTTCTCGCCTATAAATCCAGCAAGTTTTAATTTCAAAATCTCCCTCCCCTCCATGTTGAGGTGTAACCTATCCCTGGCATATAGCCCCTTATCCTCCCAAGTATCCCCCCAGTCACCCACCAGCCCATACCCCTCTGCTCTGCACCAATCCCTGAGCTATCTGTTCACCCCTCTAAGTTTTAGCTTGGTCTCACCAGTTGCCCTTGGCTAGTAGAAGATTCTCTGGATCCATGCTAACATTCAAACTCCCCGATTTATTGAATTTTGCTGACCCGGTAAGCCCACTGGGCCTAGAAGTCCCTTTTTCAGGGGCCACCAGGGTATACAGATGGTAACCAGCTGAAATTGAACCAGATTAAGCTGTTGGTGGTATTTTTAGTGAATAGGTCCAGGACTGCAATAAGATAATCAAGGGTCACTCCCTGCAAGGCGGTGCGGACCATCTCCGTGAGGGGCAGGTTTATTTAGGCGCCATAAAACTTGAACCCTATAGTGTGATGATCGGACCATCGTGGGTTCCACCAACACATCAAATTTCCATCCCCAGCAGAAATACCAGATCCAACGAATGACCTTGTATGTGGGTCGCATAGAGGTAATTACCTGTGTGAAGCCCACCGAAATCATCAGTTGTAGGAAGTTTTGACCAAAATGCGAGAGTTCATCATCGACCCAAACCAAAACATATACTACCCTGCCACACAAACATTGTCCCACCCCCATTTCAAGTCAACAATTTCAAGTTAAGCCAATGAGCCTAATGGATTCACGCCATTTTTTTATCTAACATTTTATTTTGTTACTTACACACTACCAATAAGACAGAAGTTAGCTGGCTTTTGTTACACTGTTTAGGATACATTTGATAAGCCTATATACCACATCAAGGTAGCCAGCCTTACAGAAGTTCATTCGCACCAGCATACATACCCAGTCAGGTCCTCATATAATCATGGCCTCTAGGTTTAACACCCACAGATCTTCCAAAGATAGTTCTCAAATTCACACTAAAGCATCCAAAGAGGGCAAAAATGGTTCTTCAGGTACATCAGGCTCTGTTTGTGTTTGTTGCTCTGGCCTGAGGCTCATGTTGCTCCTGGATTTTCCAGATGTTACTGTACTCAGCAGAGTATGCCTGCCAACACACGTTAGTTAAGTAACACTACACATTAGATACAGTCTGCTGCATGATTGCTAGGCCTTCAAGCACCTGCTAGCATATCAACTGCAGTTAGACAGATACCATTCCATCAGTCTCCTGTGGAACTGTGGACATCCTGCAGACTCCCAGGAGCTGATGCCTTCTTCCTGTTCCTGTGGTCCTCATGCTCCTTGGGGTTGCAGATATATGGGGTTTAAACAGAGGTTAGAACAAATCCCTCCACTTCAGCAGATCTTTAGGTGCTGTTTCCGGGGAGAGGGGGAGCAAAAGCCTGCTCCACCTGCTCTAAAACTTCCCCAGAGCTGCTCTCAAGTCAAATACAGCTGGTGCTGTTGTCTGCTAAACTCTCTGCGACTGAAAACTGTCCTCTGGATCAGTTTGCTCACACAGTTATCAAAGACATAAATAATACTCCCTGCTCGCCCAGGGTAATAAATCCCTCCTCTTCAGCAGACCTTCTAGTGTGATTTCTGGGAGGGGAGCAAGAGCTGCACCACCAGCTCCAGAAGTTCTCCTGAGTTGACCTGAAGTCAGGCACAAATGGAGCTTCTTTTGTTCTAAACTCCCTGCTTGCAGGCTAGAACAAATCCCTCCACTCAAGCTTCAGGTGCTAACAGTTTCTGTGGCGAGGGGAGCAAAAGCCTCCTCCACCAGCTACAAATGGTGCTGCTGCTGTGTTGCTAAACTCCCTACTCTCCCAGGCTAGAACAAATCCATCCCCCTCAGCACAGCTTCTGTTGCTGTTTCAGGGGGGAGAGGGGCAGAGAAAAAAAACCACTCCACCAACTCCAAAAGGTCCCCCAAGTTGCCCTGAAGTCAGACACCAATGGTTGTTCCAACCTTTCGTGGGAACCCCTATAGCACTGTCATCAGCAGTTATCTGCTATTGAGCAGGCTGGGGATCCTGCAGAGGCAGAGCAATGGCCGTGGAGGAGGATCCGAGTGGGCTGACCGGGGGAGGAGGGGGGGGGATAGGGTGACAGCAGGACAGCTGACTGTGCTCCTCCTCTTAGGCCGTTCTTTTTAATGCAAAATCAATGAGGAACGAGTGAAGTGATGGAGGGTTTCATCACTGATTCCTCAGCTGATCTTGTTTGTATCACGGACACCTGGCTGGGTGAAGATTCTCGATCTGCGCTAGAGTCATCGATCCCAGACTGTTCTTCTGTGGTGCACTGCCCATGGCAGGATCGTAAGGGTGGGGCTAGGTGGCCATCTGTTTTAGATCTGCTTTGAGACTCATGAGGTACCCCACGGGAACTTCCAGATCATTTGAGTGTGTGGCTGTAAAGGGTGAGTCAGGTGTAGGTTGCAAGATCATTCTCATGTACTGGCCTCTGAGGTATCTGGGGAGATATTTCCTGCAGGAGCTGGAGGATTTCATGGTTGACCAGGTGTTGGATGCCCCTAGGCTAGTACTGCTGCGGATTGCAATGCTTGGGTCGATGATGGAACCTCACATTTCAGTCAACAGCTCCTCGAGTTGATGTTATCACTGGGCCTTACACAGGCAATTGCCTCTGTTACTTACCTCCACAGTCACACACTGGACCTGGTTTTCTTGTCAGGGCTTGACGTAAGTGTGGTTAAGGCTGATCCAGTTGTATGGCTGGAGCACCACATCGTGTTGTTCCTGTGTGGGGCCCACCATTATAATACCCCTCTTGTGGAGATTATTTGGTACCGCCCAAAACGTAACTTGGAGCCTTGCAAACTCCAGGTGGTATTGGAAGTCTTGGGCATGATGACAGCATTTGCTCAGTGAGCCGAGAAAGCTATGGAGCACTAAAACACAGTTCTTGCGGCTGCCTTGGACTCTAGCACTTTTCTGTGTATGTCCCTTGACCTCCCACCGAAGCTCTCCATGGTATTGTGAGAAGCTGAGGTGGCTGAAGACTAAGGGACAGAAGCTGGCAGTGATCTCACTCTGTGGAGCACAAACTGGCTCCGAGAACTCACTATGGTGAATATCAGAGGGCAATCACCCTGAAACAGAATTCCTGTCAAGGATGATCGGCCAGCTCAACTTTTTCGTACCGTTGACAGATTAATAAATCCACCCTGTCTGCATTCCAGTGCAGCCTTCTCAACAGATAAGTGCGAAGAGCTTAGCCACATTTTCCTTGACAAGGTGTCCTCCATACAGAGCAGGATCGCCTCAAGTGGACTGTTATGGGCCAGTAATGTCCAGAGAGGGAGGGGCATTGAAGAGCTGCCATCCTGGGCTGAGTTCCATCCAGCTGTACAAGAGGAAGTGGTCCGGGTGATCTTAGGTCTGTGCCCTGCTTGCTGTTCCATAGATCCTAGGCCTACCTGGATACTTATTGATAGCCTGGAATCTCTAGGGCCAGTGAATACTGAGATTTTTGGGTGCTCCTTGAAGTAGGGTGCCTTCCCGTCAGCTCTAAAAAGGGCAATGGTGAAGCCCCTCCTGAAACAAATATCTTTGGACCCCAACAGTCTTGTATATTACAGCCTGTCTCAGACCTTCCCTTTTTGGAAAAGTCATCAAGAAGGTAGCTGTGCCACAGCATGTAGCTCATCGGGTATTGTTCACATCTCTGAGCTACTCCGAGTTGGGATTTAGGCTCTCAACAATATTGGGATTGCACTGGTGAGAGTGCTCCATGATGTCCTTACAACAGAACTTCTTGCCTAACAGACTTGCCCTGCATTTTAGGCAGTACGGGGCTGTGGGCGGCAGCACCACCGTGAAGGCTGATTTTTTTTTTTTTATCCAGATCGTTTTCAGTGGTAGGGGAAGCTCCGATGGGGAAAGCGCTACTCCCAGGAACAAAGGATTGTTCCCTTGGTGATGTGGGCATTTGGCATCCAACAGGGGCAGTCCAAAAAGGCGCCAGTTAAAAACAAAGGGCGTATGTCCTTCAATAGTGGACGCCTTGTATTTCTTTTTGCAGCACAGTAGACAGGCAGGACAGAAGAAGGGACAGGGAGTAAAATCTGAAGAAGTCCCTCCCTCGCTGGCGGTCCGAATCAGGGAGTTGAAATAGTCTCCCTCTGGCTCAACCTGCGCTCTACCTCTGCAGCTTAGAGCTGCTTGCCTTCTGACGCAGAGGCACATTTGTAGGAATGCCGCTGGACTTGTGTGGAGCCGCGATCGGATGCGCACTCTGGGGATCCACATCCAACTCTATACTTTCCTGTGGCATTCATCGGCGGCAAGATGCACGGCAGACAAAGGGGTAAGATACTACAAACCAGCAAGTTGCTGTCAGTAGCTGCTGTGCACTAAAACTGTTGTTTTGTTTTCTGGTACCTGCTTATTAACACAGCGGTATTTCATATCGGCAGCCCTATATTATAACTGTATTTACAACTAAATTTCCTGCCTAACAGACTTACCCTGCATTTTAGGCAATACAGGGGGCTGTGGACGACAGAGCCAGTGTGAATGCTTTTTTTTTTTTGTCCAGGTCATTCTCTTCTTGGCGGCAGGGGAAGAATTTGCCTAAATGCCACGTGTATGCCTGGCACAGACATGACATTTAGGCAAATTCTGTCAAAACAGCTCTGGGCATGGGAAATACCAATATTGGCCGAGATATTCAAAGGAGTTAGCTAGCGCAACCAGAAATATGCCGGGCAATATTTAAAAGGAATTATGCAAGCACATCTTGATGCGTGGGCACAAAGATAATGTATGCGTGTACATTTCCAGGCGGTCCAAGCATATGCGGCACATCCTGATGGCAACCCCCAACACCATGCACAAGCACCCACACTAGTCCCTGGTAGTCTGGGGTACCCCCTCCTCCCGTAACCCGATCACGGTAATATTTATTTCAGAGCCCTGGTGGTCAGTGGTTCCCCTCCCTGCCCATAACCCGATCACGAAACACATGTCCATAATCGGTCCCTGTTAGTCTAGTGGTCCCCCCACCCACACAGGACCCCAGCCCACCCAGCCCCCGGTCAGTGGCGGGCGCATACCCGCTCTGAAATAAATATTATTACCGCGATCGGGTTATGGACAGGAGGGGAACCACTGGACCACCAGGGCTCTGAGACAAATGTAACCCCCTGCAAATGGGGGTTCCAAAAGTCTTCCAGGAGCTGGCTAAGTGCTCCCAGCCTGAATGGTGTTCAGCGTTTAAGCTGTTTATCTGTGAGTGCTTTTAGAGCCTCTGGTACTCTCTCTTTAAAAGCTGTCTGCTTGCAGGCTTTATTAGTTTGTATGGGGAGGGACTGTGTATTTAATGCTCGAATCCCACCTGGGCCACTGAGTAAGCGCTCCGTTTCTGCAGTCGCTAAGAGCGCAGAGGGAACCTAAATGACAGGTGTAACTGTTTGCCTGAAACCAGTTAGAGTATTAAGTAGAATGTCGTTTGTCTAGCCTGCCTTTCTTGCAGCTGGGACTCTGTGTGTTTTGCCCCTCCATTTTGGATCTGAACTGTTGAATAGATCCAATCAGTACAGGGGGGGCCTCTAAAATTGACTTTTTTTCGGACCAACCAGAATCAGGACTCTCTTGGGAGCCGGCTTACCACGAGGAGATATAGCTAGTAATTCTGGGAAGTGAAGTTCTGGACCTTGGCACCTATTTGCACCAACGGGGAGAGTTCTGAGTGACTGACAGCTGAGTCCACCAATTGGACTGGGTGTCGCCCGAAAGGAATGCTCTGCCTTGTGTTTGGACAGATCAGATCCGCTGTGACCGTGATGAGAGAAGGAGCTCTGAGCTTCTGCGCTGCATAGTTTTCACGCGGGAAGCGCGTGGGAGGCCTACAGTCGGACTGTTGCGTTGCCAATTCAAGTTCGGACTGAATCTGAGACTACGGAGAGGAAGAGAGGCTGAAAGAGCGGAAACCAGGCTCACCCTGTAGAAGACTGGAGAAATTGCTGAATCACGCTCAGTCTGTCAGGAAGTGAAGCTGCGGTGTGAACTCCCGGGTTTAGCAGTAAGTGCGATCGGGACCTGAAAGCAGCTGCCTAGTGTAGTAATTTCCTTTACATATAAATGTGTGGAATGCTTAGGAGGAACAGCTAATCGGGTTCTCCTGTCCCCGTGTGGTGTAGACTGAAAGCCAAGTGGATGTATGTGGACTGAATCCGTCTGCTGATCAAAGCTGTGTGCCTGGCTTGTAGAATCTCATCTCCTTGCTGTGTGTGTGTGTGTGTGTGTGTGTGTGTGTCTGGCAATCCAGAACCGCCATCTGCACCAGGTTTTCAGCGTGGGGTATTGTGAGCACCAATCAGGGCATTCCCTGTGATCAATTATCCATCAACAGAGTTTCATCTGATTTCCTTTTCTTCGGTTATTCAAGGACTGAGCCATCCAGCTCTGGATTACAATTGGGTATTGTGCATAACATTTTCTTCTACAGGGCCCTTTCCATCTGCACCTCCTGGCCAACCCCAGGCAACGGACCTGGCTAGCGCCCCCCCCCCCCAAACCTGGGTACCCAGAGTGTGACTTTATAGGCCTGTAATGTGCACAGTACTGTGATATAATGCTACCAATTAATCTGATTTCCCCTCCGTATTATTGTCCCTAAAAAAACAGATTTGATTATGTTAAACTTTAAACTGTTTGACGTGTCAGTACCTGCTTATCAAGAATTGTAGTGGTTGGTGTATGTTGATTAACCTTATTCTACAGGGGTCCTCAGAGCGACCTTCAGAATCTGTCTCGAGGTAAGTGGTATTTTATGTTTGAACAGTGTGTACATGTGTGTATTAGGATTGTAACTTCTGTGCATCGTGGGAGCCACTAGAAGGGGTAAAAAGGGGGTCTCAGTGTCCCAGAGGGCTGTGACCAATCTAGTCTAACCACAACAAACCCTGACCTCTGGGTAGAGGCACCTGCCATAGAATCTAGGCTCCTCAACCTGTCAGTAGTCAGGCAGGCAGGGGTAGTAGCCCTTGGGATAGCGCCACCTGGGGGTTACACAAATATTACCAGTGATCGGGGTGAGGGAGGGGTACCACTAGACTACCAGGGATCGTAAATATATATTATTACAGGCGATTGGGGTTACGGGATGGGGAAGGGGTACTACTGTGGTCCCTGGAACAGGGTCCGCATGCTGTGCAGGGTGCCAGGTGCATTGCGCCAGCCGGCTCTGCTCAACACATGCAAATGGGGCCATAATGACATGTAAATGGCCCCATTTGCACATTGCATGCATTATGGCCCCATTTGCATATCCAGGTCTGAATATCTGGATATTGCACCAGGCACGGCTCTAGTTGTGCTAGAGCATTCCCATTTCAGGTATTCAGGCCTGTCTGAGGGTTGCGCTGGCACAATGTATTTGCACCGCGAGCATTCTTTGATATATTCAGAAGAGATGCACCATGGCACATCTCTTAAATATATCCCTTTGTTGCTCCCACTCGTGCCATTTCCAGGTGCATTTCTGAACATTGGGCTGGGGACAAGGTTGAGCAGGACCCTGTCCCATTTGTTATGTAGAGTTTGAATGCAGGGATCTGTTCTGTTCTTTCCTGTCTCTTGTCTGTCTGGTTGTGCAACCAAATTTTCCTGTGAGACCTAGGATTTGATTGCCCCGACAGTCTTGCAGTTCTCTGCCTCTCACTGTCCTTCAGTCTTCCCTTGCTGTTTCTGTCTTTTTCCTCCCTTGCATATCTGCTGGTATAAAAACATATGCAAATCATTATGTGGAAATGTAATTGATATTGGGATCCCTTTGTACAGAAATTAGTGTTACTGTTGAAATGTATATAATTATAGTTTGAGATGAGTGCAAAAAGCTATTGGGAACTCAAGGGGTGAACCTGAGAACAGTTTTTAAGCCCTTTTTCAGAAGCTGTGGAGAAGGTGCCTCAGTTCTGAGACATTGTGTTCTTGCTGCACCTGCATAAAATTGACAAGAACATTTTAAAAAAACAGGATGCTTGTTAAGACGGGGGGTTGCAAAGACTTATGAGAGAGAGAGAGAGAGAGACAGAGAGAGAGACAGAGATTGAAAAAAAAACTCAGATGGATCTTCTCTGTTTATTCTGCCTTTGTAAATAGTTATTCTGAACAATTTTATTTTCTTACGTTACTGCTAGTACTAATAAACACTTTTTGCGAATTCTATAACTGCTCCTGGTTTTTCCTATGCTTCCTGACCTGTACCTCAACCACAGGGCCCATTAGATTTTAAAATCTCTGTAAATATGGGCAATGAACAGGAAGGGGCAAAGCAGCTTCACGATAGCATGGTCTTTCTAGCGCGATCCTGGGGTGAGGGCACACATTTCAAATGCTGTCTGCATCAGAGGATTGGGGGGTTACGATGTATCGGCAAAAAAAAAAAACACTTCATGTAATAAAAGAGCCTACAGGGGGGATCTTTGAGTTGAAGGCCTGATCAGTGCAGTGGTCGGGGCTTCACCTTAGCCAGTAGTACTCCTTTAAGCTAAGCTCTTCCTACCACCTAGGCAGTATATCCAACGACTCTGCACTGAGACGTCAGATCTTGCACACTGGAAGCAGAGATCCATGCTGCATTTACAGGCAAGTAACTTGTTTTTCTAGGGGTGTGGATATAGTTCACTATCCACACTCTGGCAGACTACTAGCAGTCCTCCTATAGGAGGAGGAGGCAAGGTGTGTACCCCTAACTGGCGAACACAGACTGGAGAACCGAGATCCCAAAACCAGCATCCCGGCATGACTGTAGGTCAATGCAGTAGTGGAAAATGAAGGTGTGTGCTGACTTCCAGGCAGCAGCCCTGCAGATTTTCTGCATAGGGACGTCCCTGGAAGCAGCCACTGAGGCAATGGTATGGCCAGTTGAGTGAGCTCTAAGCCCTACTGGAGGCTTCTAACAGTCAGCCTATAGCAGAGGTCAATGCAGGATGTGATCCACCTGCCAATCGTCCAGCTTTCCTGCCGGTCTGCCAGGTACAGCTTGACAAACAGCTGGTGAGCCTCTCCCTGAACTTCAGCTATGGACTCTACAAGATAACAGAGCGCCTCCGCGGTTCCAGGGTATGGAGCTGGCAGTCAGCCTCCGAAGATGGGTTAGTAACACCAGTAAGTTAATCACCTGGTTAAGGTGAAACTCCGATACAACCGATTAGGGACACTCCACTAAGAGCACCTGGAGCTCCCCAATCCTTCTGGCTGACATGATGGCCACCAGGAAGGCCGTCTTCCACAACACGCCTTCTGAGGAAGGGTTTATACCTGAAGCGCCGGGGCAAGTGCAGTATGGTGTGTTCCTGCCTCACTTTTTTGTCTACTGGCAATAAAGCAGTTATAATTATTCAAGTTTTCGAGTAAAGTGAGTTTTTTGGTTTCCTTTTGGAGTGCTTTCCTTTGGACTTTGTCTTCCACAACAGGTGGGACATTTCACACCTGTGCAGAGGCTTGAAAGGCTTGCTCATGAACATAGCCAACACCAACAGTAAGTCCCACAGTGGAGATGGTTCATGCACTAGAGGGTACAGGTGGTCCAGGCTCTTCAAAAAAGCACCTGACCACCTTCTCCTGGACTACTGTCGGCTTACCAACCCGTGCCCAGTAAGCAGAGATGGCTGCCAGGTGCACTTTAAGGATTGTCATTCACAGTCCCAACTGAGAGTGGGATCAGAGGTGGTCCAGGATACTAGCTGCAGGGCAGACAAGGGGATCAAGCTCCTTGCTTTGATACCAAAAGGAACATCTATTCCATTTTAAAGGCATAGCATCTGCAAGTTGACTCTTTTCGGGAGGCATCTACAATGTGGAACACATCATCCGAGGAACCCAAGGCCTGGAACTCTAGCCACTCAGGAACCAATCCGTGAGGTGCAGGGACTGCAGATCCGGGTGCAGAACTTTCCACTGAAGTCTGGTCAGCAGATACAAGTAGAGAGGCAGTCTCCATGGAGATCTGCTACTGAGGCTGAGGAGATCCAGGTACCAGAATTGCCTTGGTCAGTCTGGAGCTATCAGGATCATCCACGCCTTGTCCTTCTGAGCCTTGACTACTACCTTGGGGATCAAGGGGAAGGGAGGGGAAGCATACACAAGGCCTGGGGTCCACGGCATACCCTAACAGTGTCCAGGACTGTGGGAGGTGGGCACAAAATAGCCTCAGTTTGGCATTCTGCCAGGAGGCAAACAGATCTACCAGAGCAGCACCACACTTGAAGAAAGAACAGTTACATAAGATCTTACCATAACAGCAGATCTTCAAGGGGATCCCAGTCATTGGGTTACACCGTAGGAACCTTCGCTGTCGGAGATGGAAAATCCACATGGAAGATTTTCAGCAGTACTACTGGGGCTGCCCACACCCTCTTCAGTTCTTTCCTCCGGAGATGAGCGAGTAAAGCTGGCCTTGGGAACCAAGGAGAGACTGAGGACCGGCTCTAGGTAGAAATGATGGAATACAGCAGATACGCAGGTCCTGAACAGCAGCCCTAAGAAGGGGGACAGTGGGAGGGAAATCATACCTGATGACTGAAATCCCCGGAAGATCTACAGTTACAGTAAGTTCTTATGTAACTGTTCTATCTTCTGGGGTATCTCAGTCATCAGGTCTCACCATAGGAATGAGTACCAAGCAGTGACATGTGAAAAACAGACATTCTGGGAGACTGGATCTCCATAAACGTAAGACAGGAGTCCTTGTAGCACAGCCCTGCCAAATCCTGCACAGGCTCTTAAGACAATGTCCAGACTGTAATGCTTGGTGAAAGTGTGGACTGTACTCCTGGTGGCAGCAGTACAAATATCAGTAGCTGAGACTCCCTTGAAACAAGCCACCGAGGCAGCCATACCTCTTTTGGAATGAGCTTTGACAGCACCAGACAATTCTTTGCCGTACTTGTAGCAAAACACAATGCAATTTGCCAACCATTTGGATAAACATTGCTTAGAAACTGAAGCGCCCTTTCTACCAGGGGCGAAATAAACAAACAACTGCTTAGACTTTCTGGACTCCTTAGTCTAAAGCAGATAATACTTCAAAGTTCTGCACGCATCTAGTGTATGGAGCAGTACTTACCCTGGATTGGCATGCTCAGGGATATAAACAGAAAGGTGGACAGACTGATTAGAGTGTAAACTCTGAAACCACCTTAGGCAGAAACTTAGGATTTGTGCGCAAAGACACCCTGTCTTTGTGAAAAATCAAATAAGGCTCCTTGCACTAGAGGGCCTGAAGCTCTGAAATTCTTTGAGCAGAAGTAATTGCAACTAAAAACAGCACTTTCCAACAGAGAAAGGGCAAATTGCAAGTTGCGATTGGCTCAAAAGGAGACAGGGTCAGCTTTTCCAAAATAAAATCCAAGTCCCAAGCCAGGACAGGGGAACAGATTGGGGGTTTCAGATGCAGGAAGCCCCTAAGAAAGGCATGGGAAACATCCAGCTGAGCAATCATGCGGTCACCCGCGGGCTCATGAAAGGCATAAATAGCCAAAAGGTGGATCTTGAGGGAGGAATACTGGAGGCCTGAGTCAGACAAAGACATCAGGTAGTCCAGGACATGCTTCACAGGACAGGTGAAAGGGTCAGGGGAATGCTTGGCAGCCCAGATGGCAAACTGCTTCCACTTCATGGCATAAGTGGCACAGGTGGAAGGCTTGCAGGTGACCACCAGGACGTCTGCCACCCTGTTAGAGACCCGAACCTGGCGATGGCTACGTCCTCAGGAGCCACGCATGCAGATGGAGAGACCTGAGGTTGGTAAGGACCAGGGTCTCCCAATCCTGGGTCAGCAGATTCCTGCAAAGGGGCAGAGGAACTGAAGGTTCCTCCGCCAGCTGTTGAAGCAGAGGGAACCATATCTGGCGGGGCCAGAATGGAGCTACCAGAATCATACACCATTAGGATGGTCAGAAGTTGGAAAAAAAAATTGAGAAACACACTATGAAAAATGGCGGGCGACTGATAGCTGTTCTACCGAGTTAGGTCGGATGATACAGTTCGATAGCGGGAAAGAACTGGAGGGTGGGCGGGGGGCCGCCCCCGCTGATGACTGCTAGCTACAAGTTTGCCATGCGGTCCTGACACCAGAGGGCGCAGTCCTATATGTGAAGACCTACTGCAGGAACCCTCTCAAAGTAAGATCCCTACTTCCCAGATCTGGTGCTCAGACCACCAAGTCTCGTTATGGCTACAATATCCAGGCCCTCCCTCACCATTATTGCTTCTAGGTCAACCATCTTGTTCCCCAGGCTTCTTGCATCTGCGCAGAGTCCATTCCACCATATACCCCCCTCCCATGCTTGTTCTATATCCTGGTCTCTTTTGCGGGTGAGTGCTTGCTAGTCTTTTCTCTCCTCCTGTTGAGCCCTCACTCAGCCTAGCCCTGTACTCCCCCTTACCAGTTTAACCCCCCCCAAGACCTTATCAATGTATCCTTGTAGTCCCTCCTCAGTACTCTTGCTCCCATCTCACTCAGATGCAGTCTATCCTTCCAGTACAGAGCCTCATCCTCCCATATGCCCCCCACTCTCCTGTACAGGCGAACCCTTCCTGTTCGCACCATTCCCGAAGCCATTCTTTGAACTCCCTGATTCTTCTCTTCCTAGCAGTGCTAGCAAGACCTCCAAAAATGCCAGTGACTTAGCCTGCTCCAGGCAATCTACAAATACAGTAGATTGAGAACCATTAAAAAAAGCAGAGAAACAGATATAAACTACTCATAAAACAGGCAAAAAAATACTCTCAGAATAAGATTAGTAATAAACCCCAACCAAAACAGTACTGGGATATTATTAAAGAATTAGAGAATCCAATTAAGGTAAGTCCTGAAATTAAGGTAATGGATAACAATGACATTTTAAGCTCTAAAAAGCGTATACTGTAACGCTATTTCATTACTTTACTAACATTGATTCAAGTACAACATACAAATACAAATATTGAGAGTGTTAGAAGTTGGTGGATAATTTAGAGGAAATTTAAAATGTGTTGTTTGCCTGGTGTTAGGGAGGGGGACATACGCAATTACCTTTAATTTTAAACAGGAATTACCTTGATTTCATTGTTCACTTGGGAGCTTAGCAGCAGGCTGGTAGGAAAGAGGGCTGGAGTTATATCTGTTTTAACTGAAATATTTGAATAGTTTGTAAGTGAAATTAGTTTTATGTGTTAAAATTATTACCTTGAATTAGAACTGTTACATTGTAACTTTGGTGGCTTTGGGATAGTTGTTTGGCAGGGATAAATTTAGAGGGAAATTTAAATGTGTTGTTTGCCTGGTGTTAGAGGATTAGCTGAAAATTACCTTGGTCTTTAAACAGAATACCTTACTTTCATTGTTCACTTGGGGCTTAACCAGGAGGCAGGTAGGAAGAGGGCTGGAGTTATATTCTGTTTTAACTGAAATATTTGAGTAGTTTGTAAGTGAAATTAGTTTTATGTTAAAATTATTACCTTGAATTAGAACTGTTACATTGTAAACTTTGGTGGCTTGGGGATAGTTGTTTGGCAGGGATAATTTAGAGGAAATTTAAATGTGTTGTTTGCCTGCTGTTAGGGGAGGGACATTAGCTGCAATTACCTTTGTCTTTAAATAGGAATTACCTTGGCTTATTGTTCTACTTGGGGCTTAAGCAGAGGCAGGTAGGAAAAGGGCTGGAGTTATATTCTGTTTTAACTGAAATATTTGAATAGTTTGTAAGTGAAATTAGTTTTATGTGTTAAAAATTATTACCTTGAATTAGAACTGTTACATTGTAACTTTGGTGGTTTGGGGATAGTTGTCAGCAGGATAATTTAGAGGGAAATTTAAATGTGTTGTTTGCCTGGTGTTAGGGGAGGGACATTAGCTGCAATTACCTTGTCTTTAAAGAGGAATTACCTTGGCTTTTCATTGTTCACTGTGCTTAAGCAGCAGGCAGGTAGGAAAGAGGGCTGGAGTTATATTCTGTTTTAACTGGAAATATTTGAATAGCTTGCAAGGAAATTAGTTTATGTAAGTGTACCATTACCTTGAATTAGAACTGTTACATTGTAACTTTTAGTGCTTGGGATAGTTGCTACTAGTGTGATAATTTAGAGGAAATTTAAATGTGTTGTTTGCCTGGTGTTAGGGAGGGGACATTAGCTGCAATTACTTTTGTCTTTAAAACAGAATTACCTTGGCTTTCATTGTTCACTTGCAGCTTAAGCAGGCAGGCAGGTAGGAAAGAGGGATGGAGTTATATTCTGTTTTAGCTGAAATATTTGAATAGTTTGTAAGTGAAATTAGTTTTATGTGGTTAAAAATGTATTACCTTGAATTAGAACTGTTACATTGTAACTTTGGTGGCTTGGGGATAGTTGTTTGGTGGATAATTTAGAGGGATATTTAAATGTGTTGTTTGCCTGGTGTTAGGGAGGACATTACTGCAATTACGCTTGTTCAAACAGGAATTTTGCTTTCATTAATTACTTGGCAGCTACAGGCAGGTATGAAAGAGGGCTGAGTTATATTCGGTTTTAACTGAAATATTTGAATAGTCTTGTATGAAATTTAGTTTATGTTAAAAATTATTACCTTGAATTGAACTACTTGTAACTTTGGTGGCTTGTGGATAGTTGTCTGGAGTGGATACCTAGAGGGAAATTTAAATGTGTTGTTTGCCTGGTGTTAGAGGGACATTAGCTGCAATTACTCTTGTCTTTAAACAACAGGAATTACCTTTGGCTTTCATTGTTCACTTGGGAGCTTAAGCAGCAGGCAGGTAGGAAAGAGGGCCGTGGAGTTATATTCGGTTTTAACTGAAATATTTGAATAGTTTGTAAGGAAATTTGTTTTATGTGTTAAAAATTATTACCTTGAATTAGAACTGTTACATTGTAACTTTGGTGGCTTGGGGATAGTTGTTTGCAGGGATAATTTAGAGGGAAATTTAAATGTGTTGATTGTCTGATGTTAGGGGAGGGAAATTAGCTGCAATTACCTTGTCTCTTTAAACAGGAATTACTCTTTGGCATTCATTGTTCACTTGGGAGCTTAAGAGCAGGCAGGTAGGAAAGAGGGCTGGAGTTATCTTGTTTTAACTGGAAATATTTGAATAGTTTGTAAGGAAATTTAGTTTTATGTGTTAAAATTATTACCTTGAATTAGAACTGTTACATTGTAACTTTGTGGCTTGGGGATAGTTGTTTGCAGGGATAATTTAGAGGGAAATTTAAATGTGTTGTTTGCCTGGTGTTAGGGAGGGGACATTAGCTGTAATTACCTTGTCTTTATTATACAGGAATTACCTTGGCTTCATTGTTCACTCTGGGAGCCAGCAGCAGGCAGGTAGGAAAGAGGGCTTGAGTTATATTCTGTTTTAACTGAAATATTTGAATAGTTTTGTAGAAATTAGTTTTTATGTTAAAAATTATTACCTTGAATTAGAACCGTTACATTGTAACTTGGTGGCTTGGGGATAGTTGTTTGGCAGGATAATTTAGAGGGAAATTTAAATGTGTTGTTTGCCTGGTGTTAGGGGATGGGATATTAGCTGCAATTACCTTGTCTTTAAACAGGAATTACCTTGTATTCATTGTTCACTTGGGAGCTTACAGCAGGTAGGAAAGAGGGCTGGAGTTATATTCTGTTTTAACTGAAAGTATTTGAATAGTTTGTAAGTGAAATTAGTTTTATGTGTTACAAATTATTACCTTGAATTAGAACTGTTACATTGTAACTTTGGTGGCTTGGGGATAGTTGTTTGGCAGGGATAATTTAGAGGGAAATTTAAATGTGTTATTTTCCTGGTGTTAGGGGGAGGGGACATTAGCTGCAATTACCTTGTCTTTAAACAGGAATTACCTTGGCTTTCATTGTTCACTGGGGAGCTTAAGCAGCAGGCAGGTAGGAAAGAGGGCTGGAGTTATATTCTGTTTTAACTAAAATATTTGAATAGTTTGTAAGGTAAATGCTCTTGTGTTAAAAATTATTACTTGAATTAGAACTGTTACATCAAACTTTGGTGGCTTGGGGATAGTTGTTTGCAGGGATAATTTCTAGAGGAAATTTAAAATGTGTTGTTTGGCCTGGTGTTAGGGGAGGACATTAGCTTCAATTACCTTTGTCTTTAAACAGGAATTACCTTTGGCTTTCATTGTTCACTTGGGAGCTTAAGCAGCAGTCAGGTAAAGAGGCTGGAGTTATATTCTGTTTTAACTGAAATATTTGAATAGTTTGTATGTAAATTAGTTTTATGTGTTACAAATTTTACCTTGAATTAGAACTGTTACATTGTAATCTTTGGTGGCTTGGGATAGTTGTTTACGGGATAATTTAGAGGAATGAATGTGTTGTTTTCCTGGTGTTAGGGAGGGACATTAGCTGCAATTACCTTGTCTTTAAACAGGAATTACATTGGCTTTCATTGTTCACTTGGGAGCTTGAAGGCTGGTAGGTAAGAGGGCTGGAGTTATATTCTGGTTTTAACTGAAATATTTGAATAGTTTGTAAGGAAATTATTTTATGTGTTAAAATTATTACCTGAATTAGAACTGTTACATTGTAACTTTGCGGTCAGACAGTTGTTTGGCAGGATAATTTAGAGGAAATTTAATGTGTTGTTTGCCTGGTGTTAGGAGGGACATTAGCTGCAATTACCTTGTCTTTAAATAGGAATTACCTTGGTTTCATTGTTCACTTGGAGCTTAAACAGGAGGCAGGTAGGAAAAGAGGCTGGAGTTATATTCTGTTTTAACTGAAATATTTGAATAGTTTGTAAGTGAAATTAGTTTTATGTGTTAAAAATTATTACCTTGAATTAGAACTGTTACATTGTAACTTTGGTGGGTTTGGGGATAGTTGTTTGGCAGGGATAATTTAGAGGGAAATTTAAATGTGTTGTTTGCCTGCTGTTAGGGGGAGGGGACATTAGCTGCAATTACCTTGTCTTTAAAGAGGAATTACCTTGGCTTTAATTGTTCACTTGGAAGCTTAAGCAGCAGGCAGGTAGGAAAGAGGGCTGAGTATATTCTGTTTTAACTGAAATATTTGAATAGTTTGTAAGGAAATTAGTTTTATGTGTTAAAATTATTACCTTGAATTAGAACTGTTACATTGTAACTTTGGTGGTTTGGGATAGTTGTTTGGCAGGGATAATTTAGAGGAAATTTAAATGTGTTGTTTGCCTGGTGTTAGGGAGGGACATGCATGCAATTACCTTGTCTTCAAACAGGAATTACCTTGGCTTTCATTGTTCACTTGGAAGCTTGCTACAGGCAGAAAGAGGGCTGGAGTTATATCTCTGTTTTAGCTGAAATATTTTGAATAGTTTGTAGTGAAATTAGTTTCATGTGGCAAAAGTATTACCTTGAATTAGAACCGTTACATTGTAACTTTGGTGGCTTTGGGGATAGTTGCTTTACAGGATAATTTAGAGGATATTTAAAAGTTGTTTGCCTGGTGTTAGGGGAGGGATTAGCTGTAATTATCTTTGTCTTTAAACAGGAATTACCTTTGCTTTCATTGTTCACTTGGCAGCTTACAGCAGGCAGGTATGAAAGAGGGCTGAGTTATATTCTGTTTTAACTGAAATATTTGAATAGCTTGTAAGTGAAATTAGTTTTATGTGTTAAAAATTATTACCTTGAATTAGAACATCTTTACATTGTAACTTTGTGGCTTGGGGATAGTTGTTTGGCAGGGATAATTTAGAGGGAAATTTAAATGTTGTTTGCCTGGTGTTAGGGAGGGGACATTAGCTGCAATTACCTTGTTCTTAAACAGGAATTACCTTGGCTTTCATTGTTCACTTGGGAGCTTAAGCAGCAGGCAGGTAGGAAAGAGGGCTGAGTTATATTCGGTTTAACTGAAATATTTGAATAGTTTGTAAGTGAAATTAGTTTTATGTGTTAAAAATATTACCTTGAATTAGAACTGTTACATTGTAACTTTGGTGGCTTGGGGATAGTTGTTTGGCAGGGATAATTTAGAGGAAATTTAAATGTGTTGATTGCCTGATGTTAGGGAGGGAAATTAGCTGCAATTACTCTTGTTCCTTAAACAGGAATTACCTTGGCTTTCATTGTTCACTGGGAGCTTAAGCCAGGAGGAAAGAGGGCTGGAGTTATATTCTGTTTTAGCTGAAATATTTGAATAGTTTGTAAGGAAATTTGTTTTATGTGTTAAAATTATTACCTTGAATTAGAACTGTTACATTGTAACTTTGGTGGCTTGGGGATAGTTGTTTGGCAGGGGATAATTTAGAGGAAATTTAAATGTGTTGTTTGCCTGGTGTTAGGGGAGGGACATTAGCCGCAATTACCTTGTCTTTATACAGGAATTACCTTGGCTTTCATTGTTCACTTGGGAGCTTAAGAGCAGGCAGGTAGGAAAGAGGGCTGGAGTTATATTCTGTTTTAACTGAAATATTTGAATAGTTTGTAAGTGAAATTAGTTTTATGTGTTAAAAATTATTACCTTGAATTAGAACTGTTACATTGTAACTTTGGTGGCTTGGGGATAGCTGTTTGGCAGGGATAATTTAGAGGGAAATTTAAATGTGTTGTTTGCCTGATGTTAGGGGGAGGGGTCATTAGCTGCCATTACCTTGTCTTTAAACAGGGATTACCTTGGCTTTTATTGTTCACTTGGAAGCTTAAGCAGCAGGCAGGTAGGAAAGAGGGCTGGAGTTATATTCTGTTTTAACTGAAATATTTGAATAGTTTGTAAGTGAAATTAGTTTTATGTGTTAAAACTATTACCTTTGAATTAGAACTGTTACATTGTAACTTTGGTTGGCTGGGGATAGTTGTTTGGCAGGGATAATCTAGAGGAAATTTAAATGTGTTGTTTGCTCTGTGTTAGGGGATGGGACATTAGCTGCAATTACCTTGTCTTTAAACAGGAATTACCTTGGCTTTCATTGTTCACTTGGGAGCTTAAGCAGCAGGCAGGTAGGAAAGAGGGCTGGAGTTATATTCTGTTTTAACTGAAATATTTGAATAGTTCGTAAGTGAAATTAGTTTTATGTGTTAAAATTATTACCTTGAATTAGAACTGTTACATTGTAACTTTGGTGGCTTGGGGATAGTTGTTTGGCAGGGATAATTTAGAGGGAAATTTAAATGTGTTATTTTCCTGGTGTTAGGGGGATGGGACATTAGCTGCAATTACCTTGTCTTTAAACAGGAATTACCTTGGCTTTCATTGTTCACTGGGGAGCTTAAGCAGCAGGCAGGTAGGAAAGAGGGCTGGAGTTATATTCTGTTTTAACTAAAATATTTGAATAGTTTGTAAGTGAAATTAGTTTTATGTGTTAAAAATTATTACCTTGAATTAGAACTGTTACATTGTAACTTTGGTGGCTTGGGGATAGTTGTTTGGCAGGGATAATTTAGAGGAAATTTAAATGTTGTTTATTCATGTTAGGGAGGGACATTAGCTTCATTACCATCTTGTCTTTAAACAGGAATTACCTTGGCTTTCATTGTTCACTTGGGAGCTTAAGCAGCAGGCAGGTAGGAAAGAGGGATGGAGTTATATTCTGTTTTAACTGAAATATTTGAATAGTTTGTAAGTGAAATTAGTTTTATGTGTTAAAAATTTTTACCTTGAATTAGAACTGTTACATTGTAACTTTGGTGGCTTGGGGATAGTTGTTTGGCAGGGATAATTTAGAGGGAAATTAAAATGTGTTGTTTGCCTGGTGTTAGGGGGAGGGGACATTAGCTGCAATTACCTTGTCTTTAAACAGGAATTACCTTGGATTTCATTGTTCACTTGGGAGCTTAAGCAGCAGGCAGGTAGGAAAGAGGGCTGGAGTTATATTCTGTTTTAACTGAAATATTTGAATAGTTTGTAAGTGAAATTAGTTTTATGTGTTAAAAATTATTACCTTGAATTAGAACTGTTACATTGTAACTTTGGTGGCTTGGGGATAGTTGTTTGGCAGGGACAATTTAGAGGGAAATTTAAATGTGTTGTTTGCCTGCTGTTAGGGGGAGGAGACATTAGCTGCAATTACCTTGTCTTTAAACAGGAATTACCTTGGCTGTCATTGTTCACTTGGGAGCTTAAGCAGCAGGCAGGTAGGAAAGAGGGCTGGAGTTATATTCTGTTTTAACTGAAATATTTGAATAGTTTGTAAGTGAAATTAGTTTTATGTGTTAAAATTATTACCTTGAATTAGAACTATTACATTGTAACTTTGGTGGCTTAGGGATAGTTGTTTGTGGGGATAATTTAGAGGGAAATTTAAATGTGTTGTTTGCCTGCTGTTAGGGGGAGGGGACATTAGCTGCAATTACCTTGTCTTTAAAGAGGAATTACCTTGGCTTTAATTGTTCACTTGGAAGCTTAAGCAGCAGGCAGGTAGGAAAGAGGGCTGGAGTTATATTCTGTTTTAACTGAAATATTTGAATAGTTTGTAAGTGAAATTAGTTTATGTGTTAAAATTATTACCTTGAATTAGAACTGTTACATTGTAACTTTGGTGGCTTAGGGATAGTTGTTTGGCAGGGATAATTTAGAGGAAATTTAATATGTTGTCGTTCTGGTGTTAGGGGAGGGACATTAGCTGCAATTACCTTTGTCTTTAAACAGGAATTACCTTATTTTCATTGTTCACTTGGAAGCCAAGCAGCAGGCAGGTAGGAAAGAGGGCTGGAGTTATATTCTGTTTTAGCTTGAAATATTTGAATAGTTTGTAAGTGAAATTAGTTTTATGTGGTAAAAAGTAATACCTTTGAATTAGAACTGTTACATTGTAACTTTGGTGGCTTGGGGATAGTTGTTTGGCAGGATAATTTAGAGGATATTTAAATGTGTTGTTTGCCTGGTGTTAGGGGGAGGGGACATTAGCTGCAATTACCTTGTCTTTAAACAGGAATTACCTTGCTTTCATTGTTCACTTGGCAGCTTAAGCAGCAGGCAGGTATGAAAGAGGGCTGGAGTTATATTCTGTTTTAACTGAAATATTTGAATAGCTTGTAAGTGAAATTAGTTTTATGTGTTAAAAATTATTACCTTGAATTAGAACTGTTACATTGTAACTTTGGTGGCTTGGGGATAGTTGTTTGGCAGGATAATTTAGAGGGAAATTTAAATGTGTTGTTTGCCTGGTGTTAGGGGAGGGACATTAGCTGCAATTACCTTGTCTTTAAAACAGGAAATTACCTTGGCTTTCATTGTTCACTTGGGAGCTTAAGCAGCAGGCAGGTAGGAAAGAGGGCTGGAGTTATATCCGGTTTTAACTGAAATATTTGAATAGTTTGTAAGTGAAATTAGTTTATGTGTTAAAATTATTACCTTGAATTAGAACTGTTACATTGTAACTTTGGTGGCTTGGGGATAGTTGTTTGGCAGGGATAATTTAGAGGAAATTTAAATGTGTTGATTGCCTGATGTTAGGGGAGGGAAATTAGCTGCAATTACCTTGTCTTTAAACAGAATTACCTTTGCTTTTCATTGTTCACTTGGGAGCTTAAGCAGCAGGCAGGTAGGAAAGAGGGCTGGAGTTATATTCTGTTTTAACTGAAATATTTGAATAGCTTGTAAGTGAAATTAGTTTTATGTGTTAAAATTATTACCTTGAATTAGAACTGTTACATTGTAACTTTGGTGGCTTGGGGATAGTTGTTTGGGAGGGATAATTTAGAGGGAAATTTAAATGTGTTGTTTGCCTGGTGTTAGGGGGAGGGGACATTAGCTGCAATTACCTTGTCTTTAATCAGGAATTACCTTGGCTTTCATTGTTCACTTGGAAGCTTAAGCAGCAGGCAGGTAGGAAAGAGGGCTGGAGTTATATTCTGTTTTAACTGAAATATTTGAATAGTTTGTAAGTGAAATTAGTTTTATGTGTTAAAAATTATTACCTTGAATTAGAAGTGTTACATTGTAACTTTGGTGGCTTGGGGATAGTTGTTTGGCAGGGATAATTTAGAGGGAAATTTAAGTGTTGTTTGCCTGGTGTTAGGGGAAGGGGACATTAGCTGCAATTACCTTGTCTTTAAACAGGAATTACCTTGGCTTTCATTGTTCACTTGGGAGCTTAAGCAGCAGGCAGGTATGAAAGAGGGCTGGAGTTATATTCTGTTTTAACTGAAATATTTGAATAGTTTGTAAGTGAAATTTGTTTTATGTGTTAAAAATTATTACCTTGAATTAGAACTGTTACATTGTAACTTTGGTGGCTTGGGGATAGTTGTTTGGCAGGGATAATTTAGAGGGAAATTTAAATGTGTTGTTTGCCTGGTGTTAGGGGGAGGGGACATTAGCTGCAATTACCTTGTCTTTATACAGGAATTACCTTGGCTTTCATTGTTCACTTGGGAGCTTAAGTAGCAGGCAGGTAGGAAAGAGGGCTGGAGTTATATTCTGTTTTAACTGAAATATTTGAATAGTTTGTAAGTGAAATTAGTTTTATGTGTTAAAAATTATTACCTTGAATTAGAACTGTTACATTGTAACTTTGGTGGCTTGGGGATAGTTGTTTGGCAGGGATAATTTAGAGGGAAATTTAAATGTGTTGTTTGCCTGATGTTAGGGGGAGGGGACATTAGCTGCAATTACCTTGTCTTTAAACAGGAATTACCTTGGCTTTTATTGTTCACTTGGAAGCTTAAGCAGCAGGCAGGTAGGAAAGAGGGCTGGAGTTATATTCTGTTTTAACTGAAATATTTGAATAGTTTGTAAGTGAAATTAGTTTTATGTGTTAAAAATTATTACCTTGAATTAGAACTGTTACATTGTAACTTTGGTGGCTTGGGGATAGTTGTTTGGCAGGGATAATCTAGAGGGAAATTTAAATGTGTTGTTTGCCTGGTGTTAGGGGGAGGGGACATTAGCTGCAATTACCTTGTCTTTAAACAGGAATTACCTTGGCTTTCATTGTTCATTTGGGAGCTTAAGCAGCAGGCAGGTAGGAAAGAGGGCTGGAGTTATATTCTGTTTTAACTGAAATATATGAATAGTTTGTAAGTGAAATTAGTTTTATGTGTTAAAAATTATTACCTTGAATTAGAACTGTTACATTGTAAATTTG
This sequence comes from Neoceratodus forsteri, assembly GCA_016271365.2. Classification (NCBI taxonomy): domain Eukaryota; kingdom Metazoa; phylum Chordata; order Ceratodontiformes; family Ceratodontidae; genus Neoceratodus; species Neoceratodus forsteri. Next base: position 41,347,448 of record CM057452.1, on the reverse strand, counting down.
GTGGCTTGGGGATAGTTGTTTGGCAGGGATAATTTAGAGGGAAATTTAAATGTGTTGTTTGCCTGGTGTTAGGGTATGGGACATTAGCTGCAATTACCTTGTCTTTAAACAGGAATTACGTTGCTTCATTGTTCACTTGGGAGCTTTAAGCAGGAGCAGGTAGGAAAGAGGGCTGGAGTTATATTGTGTTTTAACTGAAATATTTGAATAGTTTGTAAGTGAAATTAGTTTTATGTGTTCAAAATTATTAACTTGAATTAGAACTGTTACATTGTAACTTTGGTGGCTTGGGGATAGTTGTTTGGCAGGGATAATTTAGAGGGAAATTTAAATGTGTTGTTTGCCTGGTGTTAGGGGGAGGGGACATTAGCTGCCATTACCTTGTCTTTAAACAGGAATTACCTTGGCTTTCATTGTTCACTTGGGAGCTTAAGCAGCAGGCAGGTAGGAAAGAGGGCTGGAGTTATATTCTGTTTTAACTGAAATATTTGAATAGTTTGTAAGTGAAATTAGTTTTATGTGTTAAAAATTATTACCTTGAATTAGAACTGTTACATTGTAACTTTGGTGGCTTGGGGATAGTTGTTTGGCAGGGATAATTTAGAGGGAAATTTAAATGTGTTGTTTGCCTGGTGTTAGGGGGAGGGGACATTAGCTGCAATTACCTTGTCTTTAAACAGGAATTACCTTGGCTTTCATTGTTCACTTGGGAGCTAAAGCAGCAGGCAGGTAGGAAAGAGGGCTGGAGTTATATTCTGTTTTAACTGAAATATTTGAATAGTTTGTAAGTGAAATTAGTTTTATGTGTTAAAAATTATTACCTTGAATTAGAACTGTTACATTGTAACTTTGGTGGCTTTGGGATAGTTGTTTGGCAGGGATAATTTAGAGGGAAATTTAAATGTGTTGTTTGCCTGGTGTTAGGGGGAGGGGACATTAGCTGCAGTTAGCTTGTCTTTAAACAGGAATTACCTTGGCTTTCATTGTTCACTTGGGAGCTTAAGCAGCAGGCAGGTAGGAAAGAGGGCTGGAGTTATATTCTGTTTTAACTGAAATATTTGAATAGTTTGTAAGTGAAATTAGTTTTATGTGTTAAAAATTATTACCTTGAATTAGAACTGTTACATTGTAACTTTGGTGGCTTGGGGATAGTTGTTTGGCAGTGATAATTTAGAGTGAAATTTAATTGTGTTGTTTTTCTGGTGTTTGTAAGAGCCTCCCACCCACCCTGTTTTGTATGCCTTCTTAAATACTGAAAAGCCACTGGGGTTGGGATTGAAGGGCTGAGTATTTCTGTTTGGGACTGAAATTGAAGCAACAAGAACTAGTGGGCCTGTGACATCATACGGTACCTGATGTCTGCTTTACGACACTGTTAGTGGGACTGAACACACACTTGACTGTATGTGTTTGTGAGACTTGGGAACGTTATTGTGGGGATGAAATTGGGTTTGTAAATAACACAGTCAGTATAGAGAGAAACTGTACTCCAGGGGAAAGGGACTGAGAAAAAGGGGTGTGCTATTATAAACAGAGGAGATAATCAGGGTGGCCATATTCCACCATGGCAGGCATCTTCGGAAGGGTTGTAGACTGCACAGGCTGTGGGATGGCAATAATTCCAAATTGGGCCTGAGAGAGGAGGCGCCCACCCAGAGACAGCTATCTTGCATCAGGAGTGAGGTATATTGGTTAAGGAGTAAGCTGTGGGAGCTGGGGGGTGTCCAAGGACAAGGGTGTGGATATGCGCAGCAGAAGGGTGGGGCTGAGGAGGCTGGGCAACGCCTGAAATTACAGGACTATGTTACAGCAAGCAGGAGGGGATATTATGGACAGAGGACCCTTAGACAGGGAAGTTCATGCTAAGGGGAAAATGTACGGGGTGAACATTCTGAATACAAAGAGACTGGAGGGGGAAGAGTCAGGAAGGGCTGTTGTGTGGAAGCCTAAAAACAGCAGACTGTGGGAAGGGAGCTCCTAAGGTGAACAGTGCAAGAGAGGAAGAAGAGGGTCAGTTTAGAGTTGCAGTCAGAGGAAACTCGGGTTACTTGATGGAGGCTGGCAAGAGTGTCACAATAAATTTGAGCTACTAAGCAACCTAGAGGGGAGGAAGGGGTGGTGGAAATGAGAAACTTATACAGAGGTCGGGGAGGGAGTCGGATACCCATAGGGCATCACAGACCAGCTATGGAAAGGATGGACATAGTCCCAGAGGAGAGGGAAACATATATGTTAAGCAAATGGGGAGATGCAACATATTCCAGACATGAGGGAGGAGAGCATGATTGGAGAGAACTGGGAGACAAGGAGGTGGGAGGAGGCCCTTCAGCAGGAGGTCAGTACCAAGGATGGGCCCTAGCTAAAGGGGACCACAGAGAGCCTCTGGAGGCAGGGGTACTATTACAAGGGGAGGATGGTGGAGTGGGAAGGAAACCATCAGGGCCAGGATAAATGGTTCAGATAAGAGAGGTTAAAGGGACACCTATTCAGAGGGGTTTGAGTTAAGTGGGCAAAATAGCAAGGGAGGCAGAAAGGGAGGGTGACAAGGGGTCTCTAATAAGGCAGGAAGACTCCATGAAATTGAGATCATGAATAAAGGGGGAAGGGGCTGAGAGGGCATAGTGGAGGTAACCATAAGGATGACAGCGGTGTTAAGGTTCTGTTACTGGGAGACTCGATGATTAGGGGTATCCATTGGGAGGGACAGGGGGGTGGATGCCATAGCCAGGTGAAGGTAGTGAGTACCTCTGGGCTGACAGTGCACAGAGCAAAGTTCATGGTGTATGAAATGGTTAGGGATTGTGGAGGGAAACCGGATTTCCTGGTGCATTTGGGAACTAATGATCTAGAGGGAAATAGCATTTTGGAAATCCAAGCAAGGTTCCAAGAACTTGCCAGAGTCTGTCGGGATAATGGATGCAACATTTCCTTTTCGGAGATATTGCCAGTACCAAAGGCCTCAGTGGAGAAAAATGAAGCTACAGAGGTTAATGACTGCTCAGGAAGTGGGGTGAAGAGAATGGGTTAGTGTTAGGAACTGGAATGGAATTGGGAGGATAAGGGACTATATGCCAAGGACAGGTTTCATCTTGCCCCATTAGGGAAGGAAGTCCTAAACAGGGATGGCTGACTACATACAAGAAAGGTGGGGTTTAAACTTGTAAGGGGAAGGGATGAGGAGGGCTGACCAGAAGCCCTCTCCTCTAGATGAGGGAGTAGCACAAGTCCAAGAGGGGAGGGGGAAACAGACTGGAGGTGGAGGTTTCAGGAGGAGCAGGGGAGGATGGAAGTATAAGGAATCTGGGTGGGGTTCGACAAAGAGGATCAGGGATGAAGGGTGGGGTTGGTGTTAGTAAATGCCAGGAGCTTGGGAAACAAGTTGCCAGAGTTCCAGGCCATGCTGTTCGAGGGGGTGGATGTGGCGGCGGTCAATGGAGACGTGTAACAACAAAACCATGACTGGGACCTAAATGTAATAGGTACACTATGCTTAGGAAGGATAGAAGGAGGTCAGAGGGGTGGAGTGGCTATGTTCATTAGAGATGATATAGAAATTGCTATGGTAGAAGAGGCAGAGGAAACGTGGAGGCCTTATGGGTCACCTTACAATCCCCCAGGAGATAAGGTCAAGCTGGGAGTAGCATATAGGCCCCCCGGGATGAGTGATGTTCTAGAGGATGGTTTGCTGGACAACATCATTGCCCAGTGTGGTCCAAAAGGGGAAGGAGTGGTGTTGATGATATGCCAGGTACAAACTGGGGAACCATGTCCTCTAAGGTGGCCAAGGAGCAGAGGCTGCTGGATGGCTTCCAGGATGTGTTCTTAACACAGCATGTGATGGAGCCACAAGGGAGGGGCATGTCCTGGATGTGGTTCTGCAGATGGGGATCTGGTAAGGGACATAGTTGTACAGGACCCTGACTGGGAGTGACCACAATACTGTCTGGTTTCAAATAAGCATGGGGGTGGGGTGAGATCTAGGACACTGGCAGTGGACTTCAGGGGGCAGACTTTATGGGCATGGGAAATATTCTCAAGGATCACCTGAAGGGATTACCTCAACGACAAGTGTGGAAAGGAGATGGGAGGTCATAAGCAGGGGACTTCATGAGGCAGTCAGGATCTGCGCTAAGTTGAAATGTGGGGAGCAAGGTCACGTAAACCATGCTGGTGGTCCAGTGAGGTACAGGTAGCAGTCAGAGAAAGAAGGCGGCCTACAAAAATATAAAACAACAAGAGGGATAGGGATAAGGAAATGTACAGCTTGCATCTAGAAAAGTCACCCGTATGGTGAGGGGAGCAAAGTCCAGTAAAGAGCAGCGGCTGGCACAGGGATACATGGAGGGAAAAGGGGTTCTTCCGGTACATTGGGGAGGCGGAGAAAAACTAAGGCCATCTCAGCAGATTGAGATCAGAAGGAAGGTGGGTGAAGAGGCGAGGACCAGGCAGAGGTATTTACAGTACTTGCCTCTGTGTTTACTAGGAGGGGATGGGATATCTACAAAGCAAGGCATGAAGGGATAGAAGCGGCAGGAGTGGGATCAGGGGAGCAACAGAAATGGAGCAAGAGGGAGGGAAAGGTACCCCAGGGGTGTCACATCTGGATAAGGATAAAAAGACCAGTAAGGTGGAGGGGACGGATGATGCTATCTCCACCAAAAGGGTGTGGTTAGCCCTCAAGGCCCTAAAGAAAAACAAATCTCCTGGGCCGGATGGCATTCATCCGAGAGTACTATGGGAATTGGCGGACATACTGGCTGCACCCCTGGTGGAGCTTTTCAGCAGGTCACTTGAGACAGGGAGGGTACCTAGGGATTGGCGAGAGGCACATGTGGTACCAATCCATAAAGGGGGGTCGAGGGAAGTACCAGGTAACTATAGACCCATCAGTTTGACCTCGGTGGTGGGAAAATTAATGGAGAGTATACTAAAGAACGATTGGGGTGTACTTGGAGGAGGTGGGAGGTCTGGATAGTCGGCAACATGGGTTTTGTGCCAGGTAGATCATGTCAAACCAACCTTGTGGAGTTCTATGAATGGGTAACATCAGAACTGGACAGGGTAAGCCTGTGGATGTATTATTCTTGGACTTCAACAAGGCGTTTGACTCTGTCCCCACAATGGTCTGGTGGAGAAACTGATGGGTTAGAGTAGGCCTTTGATGGTCAGATGGATTGAAAACTGGCTAGCTGGACGCACTCAGACAGTAGTGGTCTGTGGGGAGCTCCGAACCCTAGAGAGGTTGGTAGTGGGGTACCGAGGAGCTCGGTCCTGGGTCCGATCCTGTTTAATGCATACATATCGGACATCAGGAGGGTATAGGGTGTGAAATGAGTCTCCTCGGATGACTCCAAGATGGGAGCAGTAGTTGAGGAGAAGAGGGAGGTGGCCTGCAAGGATCTGGACACCCTGGAAAGCTGGGCTCACACATGGAAATTAAATTTCAATATCACCAAGTGCAAGGTGTTGCATCTTGGTCGAAACTCTAAACACATGTACACCCTGGGAGGAGGTGCTGGAGGCCTCAATAGGGAAAAAGACCAGGGGTCATGGTGGATACATGTATGAATAACTCTGAGCAGTGCAGGAGAGCAGCTAGCAAGGCAGACAGGATGTTGGGATGCATCGTAAGGGGATCACTTCTAGGAGCAAGGAAGTGATTCTGCCTTGTACAATGGACTGGTTAGACCACACCTTGAGTACTGTGTACAGTACTGGTGACCACACTTGAAGAGGGACATACAGCTCCTGGAGAGGGTACAGGAGGGCAACAAAGATGATACGAGGGCTAGGGGATTGACTTATGAGGACAGACTTGAGGAGCTCTGCCTGTTTTCATTGGAGGAGGAGAGACAGGGGGACATGATTGAGGTCTTCTGGCACCCAAGGGAATAAATAGGGTAAACATGGAGGGGATCTTTAGACTAAAGCAGGGAGGTATCACCAGAGGGCATGGTTTGAAGTTGGAAGGTGGAAGGGTGAGGGGGGAAAAGAGGAGGAGGTTTTTCACCGAGAGGGTGGTGGACCCTTGGAATGCACTGTCTGGTGAGCTGGTTCAGAGATCCACAGTGGAGGGCTTCAAGAGAGGGTGGGACAGACACAGAAAGTGGATGTATCAGATGATGGCCTGTCCCGGGGTGGGGATGGATGATAGGGGTTTCTGGAGAACAAGGGATGGGAGGGTCTCGGCACCCAACTAAGGATCTAGGTTCGAGCAGACTCGATAGACCATAAGGCCTAATCTGCTGGCAAATAGTATGTTAGTATATATATATAGAAAGAGAGAGAGCAGCATGACACTTAAAGATTACAGTCACTAACTACTTCCAGGGACAAACTGTTAGATCACCGACCAGAGCAGGTGTTTGGGAAATTCCTGTTGTCTCTCGTGCTGCTCTCTCTTTCTATATATGTGAAGAGTCACTTATTTATAGGATAAAAACCTGAGACAGTGGGTGAGAGAAATTCATTTACTCTGTCACTATGGCAGCTGCAGTACAGAGCAGAAAGAAGGGCACACATTATGCTCTCTCTCATCCTGACAACATCACTCTTTGCACGGCTCCGCATACCGTCTGTTCTTAGGGGTGGGGTAGGAGAAGAGAGATCTGTGGTGATTTTGATATGCAGTCTATAATGTTTTGCATTATGGGGAATGTGTGATTTTGTATTTCTTTGAAACTTGGCTTCCCGGCCAATACCCTTTGGGGTAACCATTGCCTCAGTGCTTGCACACAGAGGTTCTTTGTCTTTTAACTTGTTTTTGGTTTTAATTGGGTTCACCACGACATAATCCACATAGACTATCTTAGGGTAGCTGGTTCATTCCACTGGGGTGTCAAACAGACGAGACACACTGATGAATCCTGGTAGGATGAAACATGTGTCTGTGTCTTCTGTTGGCACCCTTTGCAAACTATATAAGAGGTCTTTCGGCACCATGCATTTCTGTTTAAAGTTGAACCAGCATAATATTCTGTGGTGATTTGCATATGCAGCCCATGATGCTTTGCATTATTGGGGCATGTGTGATTTTGTATTTCTTCAAAGAGAGAAATGTTGCTTCCCAGTACAGTTTGTGGCTCTAACTACTGGCACCTGTAAGTGTGTGTGGAAACACCTCCGATTCTCAAGTAAGCCACCTCCAGTTCATTTTATACTCACTGTGATTTGGTCAGAAAACACAGTTTGGTGCGAGTACAAATGCAATCGCTGGGACAGGCGGGTGGGGGGAAAACTACATTCACTGAGACCTTACTTAGGGAGCTAAAAAACATGCAATGTCATTGTCCAGTGGTCCCAACTGAATGATAGATGACAGCAGGGATTTTCCTCACAACTCTCACTCTCAGTGTGTGTATATGCTGGATTAATGTATGGGCACCTGATCAGTGTCAACTCAATCAGATTAGTAGCAAAAAACATGCAATAAGTCCTTTTGAACCCAGTCTAGGAGGATTTTAAACTGTGCAAACGTTTAGTTTGTAGCAGTCTCAAATAATAGCTGAAACAGTAACCATTCACATTCTAAATTAGAATTGCCAGTGGTGCATAATTCAGTAACTTCAAGTCCATTCCTTTTTTATTTCCAATTTTTCGTATTTTGTCTTCATTTTCTCCCTGACTCCCAGTACTCTGGCAGACACACACATGCATGTGCGTGGAGACACACATGCACACTGGATACCAGCTCGGCCCCTTCCATTCCACCCCTGGCAATCGCCTGCCACTCCCTCTGCCTACACTACCCACTGGCCCTCCACCCGATGGGAGCGGAACTCCGGAGGGGCAAGCAACCTTCCCAGGAGAGGTGAGCTGCCTATCGGCTGCTCAGTCCTGCTCCTTCCCTCACCCCCCCAATGCTGGCTCCCCAATGACCTGAGGTTATTCTCGAACCCGGGTCACCAGCATGATGCGAGGTAAGGCGTCCTGTGCCTTAGCACCACCGGGCCAGCCCTCAAGTCCATTCCTGATATAAATTAATATTCTGCCCCCTTTTTTCTTCCCTAACTGATCTTTACGTAATATTTGATAACCTTCTATCGAATACAATTTAGTGTCAATAGAAGGCTTCAGCCAGGATTCTGTCAACCATACAACATTAGAGTGATGGAGATCCACTAAAACCTCAATGTCATGTATTTTATTTGGGTTCCATGTCAAAATAGCAATTGCAAAACAGCGATCGCTATTATGGTGAGTGTATATTGCCAAAAAGCTAATTGATGATATAGGGTCTAGTATGGTTGCCCGTCATTCATTTTCCTGACTCTGTATTTCCCACAATCTATTTCCTGTCATTGATTTTCCCGACGTGATGTTTGCCCGAGCATTGTTTGATCAAAATTGTAATCGGAATTTGGTTTTGGAGCAGACATTGTGAGGCTTGACCAGGTGTTTGGACAGTGTGAACAGAGTGTACGAAATTAGCTGGTAGTTATTGAAGTTGTGTGTATCATCAGCAGGGGTGTGATGGTCGCTGAGGCTGAGGAGGGCAGTCAGCACTTATGCAGGGTGCAGAAGCCAGTGTTGCATTCTCAGTGGAGCATAGGGGATGATGAGAGGTGCCGTTGTCCTGTGGCTTGGTGGTTTAGTGGCTGGCGTGGCCAGAAGAAATTAGTAAAGTGGTAATTTAGTGCATTGGCTTGATTGTATGAGCATTCTGGGGACACGAAATAGCTGATGAGTCCCTGAGGGAGCTGCTGTGGTCATTATATTCAGTGTGCTACGGTGGGTTCATTCGTGCCTCTCTCTGACCCACTCACCCATTACTCATACCCATTACTGGCTACCATTTGCAGACTACGACAAGCACTGATCCACGATTCCCTGTTTTAAAATAAATTCTCTGACACTTTCAAAATGACCAAAGGCTTTCCATTTCTCAAGAAGTTGACATTCAACCCTGAATTTTCCCTAAACTACCACCCAACCCTGAATTTTACCTAAACTACGAGCACAGCCGTAACACACCCTGTCCTCAGCATTGGCCTTAGAAATGTTGTCTTCTTTCCACTATCCAGTAATTTCTCTCAAGTTAAGCTCCTGGATAATTTCCAGTCCAACTTCCACATCAGAAAAAAGTAACAAGACTTTTTTGATCATTACTTCTGCCCCCCTCATCTCTCCTGACTTGATTATATGAAATTACCAAAATTCGTTCTAGTGCTGCAACTGCTTGTTCCATTTCGTTCCATGTTTAGAGTTTAAGTGTTCGTTGAAATTAGCTTAGTAATTGTGCTGCTTCTGCACCACTAGTCGGGAAACTGTCATTGGGAAATAATTTAGCAGGGAAAACAAATGATGGGAAATCAGTGTTGGTAAACCTCATGCTGGGCAATCATACAGATCCCATGATATACACTTCAAGGTAACCTGACATCTGGATTTTAAAAAAGTGTTTTTGCAGGGGGACTGTGCCCCCCTCCCTGCACCCCCTGAATTCGGATTCTCAACTCCAGCGGGGTGCATGTCAGGGAGGGGGCAAAATCCGGATTGCAGCAAAATTTAAGTGTCGCAGCTTGCGGCCACGGCAAAATGTACTCACTCCCAGTCCCGAACCCAGTACCTGCTGTGCCAGAGCTACCACGCCACATGGCTAGCTTGGTGGCAGCAGATACACCAGTCCCTGAAAACCCCTTCCCTGTCCCTCCCCTTCCCCTCGCTATTCCCCCTTTCCGTTCGCCCTTCCCCATGGTCACTTTCCCATACCCTCGCTATTGTGCAGGGTAGCCCAGAATAATAGCACTCAAAATGAGTCGCTATTTTTGTAGTCGCTTATTTTAGGTTGCTATTATTACGTGATACCTTTATTTGTGATATTTTGCACATTTAAGTGTATAAAGTGCAGTCCCTTTAGAAACATAGAAACATAGAATTTGACGGCAGATAAGGACGCTTGGCATACCCAGTCTGCCCATTTCCTATCTACTGGATAAGCTGCAGATCCTAGTTAACCAGCAGCCTACTTCTTCCTACCCCACCCCCAGAACTGCCTTATGACTATCCATGCATGCTTGAATTCCACCACTGATTTTGACTCCACAACCTCCTCCGGAAGGCGGTTCCATGCATCCACAACCTCTCTGTGAAAAAATACTTCCTTAAATTACCTCTGAGCCGCCCCCTCTATCTTCAAATTGTGCCCTCTTGTTCTTGCACACCTCTTTTTGAAAGATGCTACCCTCTTGGACTTTGATTCCTTGAGGTACTTGAAAGTTTCTATCATGTCCCCCTCTCCCTCCTTTCCTCGAGGCTATACATATTAAGCTCCTTAAGTCTCTCTTCATATGTCTTCCGGTGCAGACCCTGCACCATTTAGTTGCCCTCCTCTGGACAGCTTCCATCCTGTCTATGTCTTTGCGGAGATTGGGTCTCCAGAACTGCACACAGTACTCCAGATGGGGTCTCACCAGCTGTCTGTACAGAGGGATAATAACTTCCTGTTTTCTACTGGTGATGCCTTTTCCTATGCATCCCAGTATCCCCCCAGCCCTCCTTGCTGCCCTCTCACATTGCTTGCCCACCTTTAGGTCATCTGATATGACTACCCCCAGGTCCCTTTCCATTTTTGTTGTTGTTAGTATCTCACCCCCATTGTGTACTCTTCCCCTGGGTTTTGTTTCCCAGGTGCATTACCTTGCACTTCTTAGCATTGAATCTAAGCTGCCATACATTTGACCATTCCTCTAACCTTGCCAAGTCCCTTCCATCCTTTCCACCCACCCTGTGCATCAACTCTGTTGCAGATCTTAGTGTCATCTGCAAAGAGACATCTTTTCCTTCCAGTCCTTCTGCAATGTCGCTTATAAAGACATTGAAGAGGACCCGATCCTAATACTGAACCTCACGGTGCCCACTAGTAACCCTCCTTTCTTCTGAGGTGGACTCCATTTACTATTACTCTGTGTCCTATTCTCCAGCCAATTCTTACCCAGGCTGTCATCTTGGGACCCACTCCCAGGCTGGCTAACTTGTATATTAATCTTTTGTGTGGACTGTGTCAAATGCCTTGCTAAAGTCTAGGTAGGCCATGTCCACAGCCCTCCCTGATCTACTACTTTGATCACCCAGTCAAAGAAATCTATCAGATTGTCTGGCATGACCTTCCCGCTGTGAATCCATGCTGCCTAGGGTCCTGTGCCCTCTGGCCTCTAGATACTCAACAATTCTTTCCTTTAGAAGTGATTCCATCATTTTCCCTATCACTGAGGTTAAACTAACAGGTTTGTAGTTTCCTGCTTCTGGCTTGCTCCCACTTTTGTGAAGGGGAATCACATCTGCCCTCCTCCAGTCCTCGGGTACCACCCCATCCTCCCATGATTTGTTAAAAAGGGTAGTCAGTGGTGACACTAGTTCTACCCTTAGTTCTTTTAGAATTCTGGGATGAATCCCATCAGGCCCCATTGCTTTGTCCACCTTCAGTTTTAAGAGTTCTTTCAGAACCCTTTCTTCTGTAAATGGGCTGGTATCAACTTCTGTATCCAGCATGTTACTACTGTTTGTTTTATGTACCTCCCCCTCTTCCTTTGTAAATACTGAGCAAAATATTTGTTTAGTACCTCTGCCTTTCACAGTCTCCCTCTGCCCACCCTCCCTCACCTTTATAAGCCTCACTATCCCTCCCTTGGTCTTCCTTAGCTCCTGATGTACCTATAAAGGTTTTATCCCCTTCTTAACTGGTTGGCTATCTTTTCCTCAGTTTGGGCCTTTGCTGTTCTGACTGCCTTCCCAGCCTCCTTTTGCTTTAACTGATACAGTTCTCTGTCCTGCTCCTTCTGCGATTCCTTGTACTTCCTGAATGCTTTCTTTTTCTCTTGAACCTTCACTGCCACTTCCTTTGAGAACCATAGTGGTTTCTTACATCGTCTTGTTTATTTGCTTCACACAAAGGCTCGTTACCTCTGTGATGGCAGTTTTTATTATTCCCCATTGTTCTTCCACCCCTCCTTCCTGCCCATTTGCTAGTGCATTCCTTAGGCACTCACCCATTTTGGCAAAGTCAGCCCTCCTAAAGTCCAATACTTTTGTTTTGTATAAGCATGACTCTATTGCTGTGTTTATTTGAACCATACTGTTGCGATGGTCGCTAGTTCCCAGATGGCTACCACTTCTACATCTGTAATCTCTCTCCATCTCCATTTGAGAGAATCAAGTCTAATATTGCTCCCTCTTGAGTGGGCTCCAGTACTAGTTGTCTAAGGCATGCCCCTGTAGGGCATCTAGAATAACTGCACTCTTTGAAGTGGCAGCTGCAACTGCACTCCAGTTAACATCTGGCATATTCAGATCACCCATCAGCAATATCTCCTTTTCTGCCATTCTAAGTATACTTTCTATCATTTCCCTGTCCATTTCCTCCCCTGAGAGAGGGTCTGTGCTCTAACCCCATGGTATTGTGGTGCCATTGCCTGTCTCCAAATTTACCCATGGTGCTTCTTCTCCTCCTGTTTACCCTTTTGTTCTGTTGCTTTTATTCCTTCCCTTATGTAAAGACTACTCCTCCTCCTCTTTACCCTCCCTGTCCCTCCTGTAGACAGTGTATCCTGGTATGTTTATGTCCCAGTCATGGTTTTGTGTGTACCATGTTTCTGTGACTGCCACGATATCCAGATGTTCCTCCTCCATCAAGGCCACTAATTCAGGAAGCTTGTTACCCAGACTACGGGCATTAGTACTCATTGCTCTCCATTTTTTGATGCTTTACCTTCTGTTGCAGCATCCCCACTGACAGTTCTCTACCTCAGTCTTTTCTTATTTAGTACCCTGTTTTGTAGGGAGGCTGGGATTTTTCTGCTGCTTGTCAGTGCCTCCCTTTGACTAGTTTAAAAGCTTGCCAATGAAGCATTTAAACTGATTGCTCAAAAGACTTGTTCCCTTCCTGGACAGATGCAGACCATCCTGCCAGTATAGGCTGGTGTCCCTCCAGGTGGAACCCCAGTCCCCAATGAAACCAAACCCCTGTGCTCCACACCATTATTTCAACCATTCATTAAACTGCATGGTGCCAATTGCCCTCGCCTCCCCCATGCTTTTGACAGGCAGCACCTCTGAGAAGGATACTGTGTGCGCTACTCGTCTTAGGTCCCTCCCCAACTCTGCAGTGTCCTCCTGCACTGCTCTAATCTCATGATGAGCCAAGTCATTTGTCCCTAGGTGGACAATTCGTCCTCGGAATCCCTTTGATTTCAGATAGTCAGGGTTGCACAATTAGCATATGGTAGAGGACCTGGGTTGGATTTTATATCCCCGGATAGGCCCAACAAAAGTGAAGGCAGCAAAGCAGGACCAACATTGAGACTAGTAACATATGAAACCAAGTAGAACCTCATGTCATAGAGAGTACTCCTTTTCACTACTCCTAAAAACCTTTTGTTAACAGGGATAAATTGAGTGGAATTTTGTAAGCTGTTTGAAAACAAGAATTCTCTATCATATAATCCCAGGTCATCAAAATCAGAGTCAAATTGTCTATTACCACTGTTTTGTAAATAAAATGCCCAGTTAACCGAGAATATAAATCCCAACAGAATACAATATAATTCTAAATAATAACCCTCCATTTTGAATAGTAAGGCTTTAAAATTGTATCAAAACAATAAAATTACTAGGCAGTTTGAATACAACTTACTAAAACAATGTTCAAGAAGTGAAATGAGTCCTGAGAAGCTTCTACTACATGGCATCAGCCAACACGCTCTCTACTTGGGTATGCGAGCTTTTAAGTGCTCAGCCCGCCCTTCTTGCTCCTGATTGGCTGCTGGCTTGCCACTGAGCCCCGAGCCACAAAACTCAATGGCAGTGAACACCAGGGCACAGGGGAACAGTCTGTGCTCTTTGTGAATAAAGGCTGAGTTGATATTTACACAGCAGCAATGCTGCTTGCAGACTGGAACTCTGGTGCAGCAAAGAGATGTGTTGAGCAGTAGCAAGATGGTAGAGACGCTGAAATTATCTTCGGGCCGGCATGATCTTTTGTATTACTCAGCCCCGCCCTTTCTTGCGCCCGATTTGCTGCTGGCTCGCTGCCAAGCCCCCTCCACAAAATTCAATGGCAGCCAAAACCAGGGCACAGGGGAACGGTCTGTGCTCTTTGTGAATAAATGCTGAGTTGATATTTACACAGCAGCAATGCTGCTTGCAGACTGGAGCTCTAATGCAGCAAAGAGACGCGTTGTGCAGTGGCAAGATGGTACAGACTCCCTACAAGGGGCTTTTCTCTTGCAGCTAGCCACAGAATCCACTGCGGACAGGGCAGTACTTGACCTGGTGCTTGCAAACAGGGGCAGCATTGCAGACATCACAGTGGGCAGTCCCCTAGATAACAATGATCACCATACAGTGTGGTTTAACATGAAGACAGGGGCAGAGCAAACCACACAAGGACAAAGGTCCTGGACTTTACGGGGACAGTCTTTAAAGAAATGGGAGACTGCCTCAGAAACTGCTTCATTGGGTGGATTGCCGGGGGGGGGGTCAGAGGCACAGTGGGGAACAATAAGGGAGGGTACAATTAAGGTAACCAGCCTCTGCTTGAAGGATGTGAGTAAAAGCAGAAGTAAAAAGAGATTGTTATGGTTCTCCAGGGAAGCGGCCAAGGTGGTGAGGGGAAAGAGGGTGGCATTCAGGAGGTATAAGGAAACACAAAGGGAGAAGGACAGGAGGTATACCAAGTAAAACAAGAGACACAAGTAAGGCAGTGAGGGAGTCAAGGTGCAGACAGAGGTAAGGATAGCCAAAGGGTAGTTAAAGTGGTAAGACTTTCTTCAGTAAGTAAAAGAGGAAAGGAAAGCAAGGGAGGGATAATGTGTATTAGAAAGTCAGAAGAGAAGACTGCACAGTAGAGGACAAAGGAAAAGACTGCCATCCTGAACAGGCCACTTCTGCTCAGTCTTCACAGTGAAGAGGTGGACAGAGCACCACAGAGTGGCAGGAACAAGGGGATTGAGATGCTCACAAGTCCATTTTCAGAGGAAAGAACCCTGAAGGGACTTGCAGCTCTGAAATTGGAAAAGGCCATGAGACTGGATGTGATGCACCCAAGGGTACTAAAGGAACTCAGGGAGGCACTAGCTGTCCTGCTGACAAGAGTTCACCGGAAACAGGTGCAGTTCTAGAAGACTGAAGAAAAGCAGATATGGTCCCTCATACAACCTCTCCTTTACCTGTGCTAATGGATCTTCACTAGAGAAAGGTGAGCAGCTTTAAGTACCTAGGAGTCTTACTAGACCCCTCCCTCAACTTACCCACATGTTACCTCAATCTGCAAATTGTTGGATGCTAACCTGGGCATGGCTTTCAGGGTCAGACACTGCATATCCCCTGCTGCCCTCCTGGCCCTGACTCAGGGGGTTCACGTTCCCAAACTTACATATCCACTTATGGCCTCCTGGCCTTCCTAGGAGCAAATTAAACTGCCCTCTCAAACCGGGATGTAACATACAACAATGTATGTTGCTTTGCCTTGGTCACCCCTAGACTTTATTACCACTGCCACATTTACACTCGCCTGGGCTGGCCCTCTCCTACTGGCCAACATTCATTTGCATTAGACTGTTTCATCAACAAACTCCTGAGGACTGACTCCACGTCTTCCCTTGCCACCTATCTGCAGCACCCTCTTCCCTCCTTCTCACTGAGATCAGCTGACTCTTAACATCTCCTTGAGTAGAGATGTGCCACAGCCTCAAACTGGCTTTTGCAGTCCAACCCCCTGTTTTGGAATGCCTTCCTCTAATGTGCACTGCTTCTCCAGTTACTCACTATTCTGCAAAGCTCTGACGGTCTCTCCAGGCCCCACTGGCCCTTGCTCTTGCCTCTAACTCCATCCAGATTACTGGACCTGACTCGTCCTTGCACTGTACACTTTTCTTCCCATTGCTGGATAGTTTTAGGTATAGTAGTCTGTTTTTCTCATTTATGCTGTGTATTGTGCTTTTCTACTGCCATTTTGATGTTCGTGCTACTCTTGTTACACTACGCAATTCTAAATGTTAGTGTACATTCTGCTCAACTTTCTGATGCAGGAACTGCACCAGAAACCATGCGAAGAGAGACTAAAGGAGCTTAATATGTATACCCTTGAAGAAAGGAGGGAGAGGGGGGACATGATAGAAACTTTCAAGTACCTCAAGGGAATCAACAAAGTCCAAGAGGGTAGCATCTTTCAGAAAAAGAGATGTGCAAGAACAAGGGGGCACAGTTTGAAGATAGATGGGGGATGGCTCAGGGGCAATGTGAGGAAGTATTTTTCACAGAAGGTGGTGGATGCATGGAATGGCTTCCTGCAGAGGTCATGTGGTCGAAAGCAGTGGGGGAAATTCAAGAATGCATGGGACAGACATAAGGCAATTCTAGTGGGGGGGGAGGCTGTTGGTTAATTAGGATCTTCAGCTTATCCAATAGTTAGGGAATTGGGCAGACTGGGTGGGCCAAGCGGTCCTTACCTGCCTCAAAGTCTATGTTTCTATGTAACTGTAAGCTTTCTGTTCCCACTTGTTATTACTTTGTCATTTGATATTTTTTGTGGGTCTTTCGCTCGTAACAGTAATTGTTACTTTAACAGGTCGTGCCTGAAAAAAGGCATATTCACACCTAGTGTACCTTACCTGGTTATCAGAAACAAAAAGGATTTGTGGGACCTCCTCTTCCATCCAGGGACCACCAGTGCCACTGCCGTTGCCTCAGAGGTTTCCAAGAAACAGGAGCGGTTGGACCACAGTGGGCTCAGGGAGGGTGATGGTGGTGGAACAGAGGCACATCCCTCCAGTTGTACCTCTCCACAATTCCTATGCCATTCTGGCAAAGTGTGGTTCCTCTATGGAGGCACCCACAGTGGAGACCAAGGAGGATGCTGGGAACCTCCACAAGGAGACCCACAGGAGGTGGCAGAGGACCCTGCAGGAAGTAAACAACTCCTGGTGGGGACTCCACTGTTAGGAAGGTAGAACTGGGGAGGAAGGGAAGGGAGGGTGCCTGCCTGGCGCCATGGCTTGAGGGGCAGGAGTGAATCTCAGGATTGCCGGAGCAGCTGCACAGGGAGGGAGTTGGTGTCATTGTCCACCAGGGACAAATGACCTGGCTAAGAAAGGGATTAGAGAAGTGCAGGAAGAGTTTGTGGAATTGGGAGGGCCTTAGTCAAGTAGCACGCAGGTAACCTTCTCAGAGGTGCTGCCCATCTATGGCATAGGAGAGGCTAGGGTGTTCCGCACCATGGGATTCAATCAGTGGTTGAAAAACTGGTGTGGAGCTCAGGATTAGCTTCATTGGGGACTGGGGTCCACCTGGAGTGATGCAAGCCTATACTGGCATGATGGGCTGCATCTGTCTGGGAGGAACCAGGATCCTAGGTGATAGGTTTAAATGCTTCATTGGCAAGCTTTTAAACTAGCCAAGGGGAGGCACTGGAAAGGAGCAGGAAATCCTAGCCCCCAAATAATCAGGTAGTAAGTCTCGCGCAAACATCAACAAGAGGTGTCGATAGGAGAAGGGCAGGGGTAAATGGAGAAAGTGACAAAGGCAAGAAGGACAGGGATGGGGCAAAAGGGAGTAAGGCCATCAGGAAATGGAGGGTAATGAGTACCAATGCCCGTAGTCTAGGCAATAAGCTCCATGAGCTGGTGGCCTTGATGGAAGAGGGATGCCTGGATATCGTAGCAGTCACAGAAACATGGTACACAGAGAACCATGACTGGGATGTTAACATACCAGGGTACATAACCTACAGGAGAGACAGGCAGGGGAGAAGAGGGAGGAGGAGTAGCTCTGTATGTAAAGGAAGGGATAAAAACAACTGAACAAAAGAGTAAACAGGGAGGAGAGGAGGCACTGTGGGTCACCTGGAGACTGGAAAGGGCACCACAATCTGCACAGGGTTGTGTACAGACCCCATGTCAGGGAGGGAATGGACAAGGATATGATAGAAGGATTCTTAGAATGGCAGAGAAAGGAGAAACTGTTGATGGAGACCTGAATATGCCAGATGTTAACTGGAGCACATTTGCTGCAGCCACATCCAAGAGCAGGGCCATTCTTGATGCCCTACAGGTGGCAGGCCTTAGACAGCTAGTTTCAGAACCCACTCGTGAGGGAGCAATCTTAGACCTCGTACTCTCAAACAGGGGCAGAGAGAGGATCTCAGATCTAGAAGTGGGTTGCCATCTGGGGACAAGTGACCATCAAACAGTGTGGTTCATGTTAAACTCAGCTACAGAGTCGAAGCCATACAAAGGAGGGTACTGGACTTTAGGAGGCTGACTTTAGCAAGATGGGAGAGTGCCTCAGAAAAGCACTAGCAAACAGGCCAGAAGGAGGTGTGGAGCAACAATGGGAATCATAAAACTGCCATCACAGAGGCAACAAGCCTTGTGTGAAGCAAATAAACAAATCAAAACAAAAGAAAAAGCCACTATGGTTCTCAAAAGAGGTGGCTGTGAAAGTCAGGAAGAAAAGATAGCATTCCGGAAGTATAAGAAAACACAGAAGGAGCAGGACAGAGAGCTGTACCAGTTAAGGCAGAAGGAAGCAGGAGAGAAGTCAGAATAGCAAGAGCCCAAACTGAGGAAAAGATAGCCAACTCAGTTAAGAAGGGATAAAACCTTTATAGGTACATCAGCGGCGTGAAAGACAAAGGGAGGGATAGTGAGGCTGAATAGAATGAACGGTGGGTGGGCAGAGGGGACAGTGAAAAAGCAGGATACTGAATGAATATTTCTGCTCAGTATTCACAAAGAGGAGGAGAAGTGCCTAATAAAATTAACAGAAGCACTCTTGATAGGGGATCGATCCCAGTCCTTTCACAGAAGAAAAGGTTCTGCAAGAACTCCTAAAACTGAAGGTGGACAAACAATGGGTCTTGATGGAATTCACCCCAGAATTCTAAAAGAATTAAGGAGGAACTAGTGAAACCACTGGCTACTCTTTTTAATAAATCATGGGAGGATGGTGTGGTACCGAGAACTGGAGGAAGGCGGATGTGATTCCCCTTCACAAAAGTGGGACCAAGACATAGGCAGGAAACTACAGACCTGTCAGTCTGACCTCTGTGGTAGGGAAAGTGATGGAGTCACTTCTGAAGGAAAGAATAGTTGAGTACCTAGAGGCCAGTGGAGCACAGGGACCCAAGGCAGCATGGGTTCACAGCAGGAAGGTCATGTCAGACAGATCTAATAGATTTCTTTGACTGGGTGACCAAAGTAGTAGACCAGGGAGGGCTGTGGACATGGCCTACCTAGACTTTAGCAAGGCATTTGACTCAGTCCTACACAAAAGATTAATAGTCAAATTAACCAGCCTGGAGTGGGTCCCAGGGTGGTAGCCTGGTAAAACATTGCTGCACAACAGGACACACAGAAGGTAATTGTAAATGGAGTCCACGCTGAAGAAAGAGGGGTTACTAGTGGGGCACCGCAGGGTTCAGTATTGGGTCCAGTCCTTTTTAATGTCTTCATCAGTGACATTGCAGAGGGACTGAAGGAAAGTATGCCTTTTGCAGATGACACAAAGATCTGCAACAGGGTTGATACACAAGAGGCGTGGAAAGGATGAAAAGGGACTTGGCAAGGTTGGAGGAATGGTCAGAAGTATGGCAGCTAGGATTCAATGCAAAGAAGTGCAAATAATGCACCTGAGAAACAAGAACCAGGGAAGAATACACAATGGGTGAGAGAGTAGTAACAACAACAAAAGGAAAGGGACCTGGGGTAATCATATCAGATGACCTTAAGGTTAGCAAGCAATGTTATGAAGGCAGTAGGGAGGGCTGGGGGTATACTGGGATGTATAGGAGAGGCATCAGCAGCAGAAAACAGGAAGTTGTTATCCCTCTGTACAGACAGTTGGTGAGACCCATCTGAGTACTGTGTCCAGTTCTGGAGACCCCATCTCCAAGGATATAGACAGGATAGAGGTAGTCCAGAGGAGGGCAACTAAAATGGTGCAGGGTCTGCAAGAGAAGCTGTATGAGGACAGACTAAAGGAGCTTAATATGTATACCCTTGAGGAAAGAAGGAGAGGGGGACGTGATAGAAACTTTTAAGTACCTCAGTGGAATCAACAAAGTCCAAGAGGTAGCATCTTTCAGAAAAGAGATGTGCAAGAACAAGGGACACAATTTAAAGATAGAAGGAGGGCAGTTAGGCAATGTGAGGAAGTATTATTTCACAGAGAGGGTAGTGGATGCATGGAACAGCCTTCCTGAGGAGTTGTGAGGTCTAAAACTGTACAGAGAATTCAAGAATGCATGGACAGACATAAGGCAATTCTTGTCGGGGGTAGGAAGAAATAGGCTGTTGGTTAACTAGGATCTGCGGCCTATCTTGTAGGTAGGGAAATGGGCAGACTAGATGGGCCAAGCGGTCCTTATCTGCTGTCAAAGTCTATGTTTCTATGTTTCTAAATAAATAAATGACATAAGAGCGGGCAGCAGGAGGAGCTAGCAACTGTTGGCCAGCCAGTCTCACTGATGTGGAGGGAGACATGGAAACCCCTGCTTAAGGAAAGACTGGTAGAGTATGTTGAATCCAAAGGGCTGCAAAACCATAGATAAGCATGGATTTAAGAGGGGAGTTCATACCAGATGAATCTGATTGATTTCTTCAACTGGTGACCAGGAAGTAGATCACAGGAGGGCAGTGGATTGGTCCTGGGACCTGTACTATTTAATATGTTCATAAGTGACATAGGGGAAAGTATACAGGAAAGCTGTGTTTCTTTCCTGATGATGCAAAGCTAGGTGGCAGGGTAGGTCATGAGGAGGGGTGCAGAAACTCCAGAAGGACCTAGAGAAACTAGAGATGGTCTAAGGTCTGGCAGATGAGAGTCAATGCCAAGAAGTGCAAAGTAATGCACTTAGGGAGAAGGAATCCACACACGGACCACTGGATGGAAGGCATTAGACTGGCCACTCCAACAGAGAGGACCTGAGGTTATAATTAATTACTTCCTCAAGCAAACGACTCAGTGCAACAAAGCACAGAGCAAGGCATCGAGGGTGCTGGGTTATACAGGGAGAGGTTTTGTCAGTAGGAGAAGCGAGGTGATTCTGCCATGGTACAGATCCCTGCTGAGGTCTCACCTGGAGTACTGTGCTCAGTTCTGGAAGCCCCACCTGAGAAATTACACTGATAGGTTAGAGTCGGTACAGCAAAGAGTCACCAAGATGACCCAGGCTAGCAGGGCGGATCCTATGAGGATCGGCTGGTCGCCCTAAGTATGTACTCGCTGCATGGGGGCCAGCTGTGAGAGGGTGGACATGATAGAAATGTATTAATTTATTTATTTTTTGTCGACCGTGTAAGGAGGACTAGACAATTCTGTGTATTTTCAGCCTCATCCTGGGGAAGGGAGGAGATACGGATGTTAAACAATTGAAATTGAACCAGATTAAGCTATTGGTGGTATTTTTAGTGACTGGGAGAAATTTGGCCAGGACACGGGGGAAAATCCCCTACTCTTTGGGTAGGGGGCGCTGCTGCTGTGAATCATCTGTCATGGCAGATGAGAGTCCGGAGTGGAGAGAGGTGGCTGGTGTACCTGCAGGAGAGCTGATCTCCCTCCTTGCAGGTCCAGCAATGGAGACTGACATTCAGGAACAAGCTGCACCGTCGGAAAATACACTGGAAGCTATTGCAGTCAGTACCCAGGGGGACGATGTAAGGCTATGAACTTTTTTTTGGTAAACTTTTTTTTTAACTTGTCAGCATAACATTAAATTGACAGTTAAAAGAAAGTACAACAGAACGAGAGAGGGTATTTACATGTAAACCAATATCTTCTAGTGATGCATATATTATCCTTACAATGGATTCACTGAACTTTTTATAACAGAGATGTATAGGAATGTCCATCAGCTTTCTTAGATCCAGAAGCAAATGATTTGATACCTTTTAATGGACCAACATAGATGTAACAACAAGAACAAAGTGCTCTAGCTTTCGGACCAACTAGTCCTTCTTCAGAAGGTCATGGCAGTTGTTTAGAAAATACAATACTTATAACAGCTAGATAATGCAGAGAAAACAGAAAAATCCCATTGGTTTAAAATACTCATTTAAAAAAAAAAAAACAGAAGATGATGTCAGAGAAGTCATCAGCTTTCTTAGAATACAGGGAACCAGGTTTCACCTATGGCCACCTCAAGAGGGCGCCAGATTGACTGCTATTTATCTTGCTGATTTCTGGCTACATGCTGAGTATGTTCCAACTTCATACACTGCAGTTATGACTGGACCAACTGTGCTATGGTTAGGGTAGTAGCTAGCCACCAATGTCTTGCTAATATTTGTTTTGCCGACCACTACCTCCAACTGCCATAAAGGGTGTTCCTCCGACTTTCTACTCTACCCTTCCCCTGGGCCACCCAGGAGAATTTCTATGGGGTCCAAGGTTTTCTGAATTCCATTTACTCTGGATAATAATGACACTATTCCTTGCCTATAAGAAAGAACCTTGGGACAGGCCCATATCATGTGACAGAAGGTGCCGTCTGTAATTTTTTTTATTATTTATTTTTATTTATTTAGTTTTTGTTGACCGGGTAAGTGCACTAGACAAATCCTGCCTATTTTCAGGCATGACCCGGGGGAGGGGGATACAGATGAATACCAACTGACCTTGAACCAGAAGAAACTATTGGTGGTATTTTTAGTGAATGAGGGAAATTTAGCCAGGACACCAGCAAAATCCCCTTACTCTTTTTTGATAAGTGCCATGGCATTTTTAACGTCCACCTGAACTACCACCAATCCAGGCAGATAGAGACCTCGGTTTAATGTCTCATCCAAAGAAGCGGCACCTCAGAGTGCAGCACCTTTATGCTGCACTACAGTGTCAGTATTGGGATATTAACCCAAGTGCCAGAATTTTACACTTAGGGCATAGGTCAGATTTTGCTGGATCTATTCTATATGCTATACAGGAATAAATTAAGTCAGTTTGGAGAATGTTGTAATGTATAGCCCTTACTAATAATAATAGACTTTATTTGTAGAGTGCAATTCTAGAAATCAATGTGCTGTACATTGGTAAAATATCACATAAAACAGAACAAAACAGTCTAAAATTATTTATAATACAAATTTAAGTAAGTCAGATAAAATAACCATTGAATGCTTGCTGAAACAAGTAGGTTTGTAGGCCTGCTTTGAAGCTCTCCATGGTTCTGCACTCTCGAATCTGATGAGGTAGAGAGTTCCACAGGGTGGGGCACCAAACATAAAAGCCGGGCCCCTGATGTTTTCACGAACCCTGGGAACCTCCTAACAACCCCTTGTCAGTTGAGCGGAGAGGACAGCCAGGGCTGTAGGGAGTAAGGAGTTCTTGCAGATAGCTTGGACCCAGTCTGTGCAGGGCCTTATAGGTCAGAAGTCCGACCTTGAAGGTGATCTGCCACTGTACAGGCAGCCAGTGCAGTTCGCGCAGCATGGGAGTAATATGACTCGAATGAGAAGTCCCAGTCAACAACCACGCTGCAGTATTCTGCACCAGCTGCAAGTGATGGATATCAACCCCCAGAAGCCCCAGGTAAAGGGAGTTGCAATAGTCTAGGCACAAAGTCAAAAAGGCATGGATCAATGTAGGCAGGTCACCGGACAGAACAAGGTGCCTAATCTTGGCGATTTTCCAAAGATGGTAAAAGGAAGACTTGACGACTGCCAACACCTGCGAATGCAGTGTCAGCCCATCGTCAAGAACCACCCCCAGATCACGCACCTGTTCGGAGGAAGACAGCTGGGCACCCTCAAGCCAAAGACCAGAGGGTAACCCCACTACCGACCTTTCTATTCGGTGACCCGGTTCTACCACCAACACCTCAGTCTTCTTGGAATTCAATTTCAGCCAGCTGGATTTCATCCAGTCCTGGATTTCCATTAGACAGCTGTTAAAGACCGAGACCGCACTATCCTGGTCAGGCGCAAAAGACAGAGCTGGGTATCATCAGTGTAGCAGTGAAACCTCAGCCCAAATCATCTTACACTGTCTCTGAGGGGCAGCATGTACACTACGAACATAGAAGACAGCACCAAGACCTAGGGACCCCACATGGCAGAGAGAAAGGATCAGAGGAAAAAAAATGACACCACCCTTTGAGATCTGCCAGCGAGGAAATATTGAAACTATCTGAGGACTGGACCAGCCAGACCACAGAGCACCCCATGATCCACAGTGTCAAATGCTGAAGAGAGATCAAGAAGCACCAAGATGGAACGGCGCTTCTGATCTCTCACCATCAGAAGATCATTGAGCACCTGAGCCAGAGCGGTCTCGGTACTATGTCTCTTCCAGAAGCCAGACTGGAGGGGATCATAGATATCATGGATGGTAAGATGGTTCTCCAGCTGCAGCACAACTACTTTCTCAATCACCTTCCCAACAAAAGGAAGGTTAGAGATAGGTCTGTAGTTAGCAAAGCAGTTAGGGTCCAAAGCAGCTTTCTTAAGGAGCGGTGTCACCACCGCCTCCTTCAGGGAACTGGGAAACTCACCCAACTCTAAGGAACACTGCACAATCTTTGCAAGGACCAAGCCGATGGACTCAATACACCCCAGTAATAGATGTGTTGGGCCCAGATCCAAACTACAGCATATTGGCCACAAACTCTGGACAGTCTGCACAATGTCCGCAATCTCTGGCCAGTCAAAAAATATCCAAATAAACCGAGGAGAGGTGACCGAGCACCGACCACCATCAACCCCCATAGAGAGCGCTGGATGGATCTCGGCCCTGATGTTGGCCACCTTATCCACAAAGAACTGAGCAAACTCATCACACTTAACAGGTGAAAATGAACCTTGAACCTGCAGACAGATTGGGTTGCACATCCTGACCACAGTTTGAAAGAGCTGAGCCGGTTTATTCTAAGTAGCAGCAATCTCACCAGACAGAAACTCTGCCTTCTTACGGGTGATTGCTGATTGATAGATTTGATAATGATCCATCAATCTAAGGTGGTCAATCTCAAGGGCAGATTCCGCCAGCATTGCTCTAACCTTCATCCAACTCGGCTCAACTCCCTCAAGGTCCCATCAAACCAAGGGGACCGAGGGTGGACAGAGAGAGAGAGAGCGAACACGGACTGCGGTGATAGAATCCTTAACTTATTGTTAACTGAGCATAGCATCCCTTGTTTAAGACTTAGAGCCCAGTCTCCCCCAGTGAGGACTCTGGGTGCCAAGTCTCCCATCCATTAATGCTTCAAGTGCTGTATGGGGTCTGAAAGAGCCCCCCAGGAGAGTTTTATAGCATTTGGTTAAAATTTTAGAATTTCTGTCCGACATGCTTCCTATCATGATCTCCTCCAGGGGTGAGCGTCTCAACAAGGAGAAAGTATCTTCCTCCCCAGACTCACTGGCATGAAGGTACCTGTAAGTGTGCAAAAAATGAGAAGCATGTAGGTCACGTTTCCTGGCCAAGGAATGGTAATCTAGAAGAGTATCTGCCTTATACAAGTGGGACTTCAGAGAGAGTCCCCTCCTGTGCCAAGACTGCAAGGCCTGCTTCTCTGGGACACTAATCGTACTCGTCTCTCACAGTGGGTATTCTATGGATGCTTCAGGAGACATTGAGATTGAATGGTTTAAAATTTTATGTGCTGAAAGTCAGAGTCTTAAAGAGGTTCTAGTAAAGGGGTTTGTAATTGTTTTAACCAGAGTTTTTGCCAGAGCTGGGGCAAATAGACGATTGCGTAAAGGGGTGTCAGCATAAGTCTCCACAAGCTCCACCCAGGACCTTCTTGGTCCTGGTGTAAGAACAAAATCCACTAACGAGGCCAACTGCACGGCCAGGTAGTATGGATGTAAATGTGGCAGACCTAAGCCTCCTTCGTTTATCGATTGCCATAATATTTCTACCCGGATCCTGGGCCTATGCCCTTGCCATAACAAAGAAATGATGGGCCCCTGTAGTTACCTATAGTATTTTTTTGGGACGTAGATTCAGTAGGTCTGAACCAAATATAAGCATTGAGGAAGAATACACATTTTTAGTAAGCTGGCCTTACCCAGGAGTGTTAGGGGAAGGGAGCTCCATCTAGTACAATCTTCCTGAATATTTCGTATAAGCGGTGTGTAATTTAACTCTGCTAACTTGGACAGTTTACTGGGAGTCTTATTCCTAGGTATTTTCGTGCCTTAACAGGTTGAATAGTCGTCCCCATTATCTGAATATGTCCTCCCCCCCCCAAGGGGAGAGACTCACATTTTCCCCAGTTGATCTTGTGGCCAGGTAAGGGGCTATACTTGTTAAAAAAATCTGTGAGGACCTGCAGGAATCATGCAGGGTCAGTCACAAAAAGTAACACATCATTCGCAAATAGGGATACAATGTGTTTACATCCTTTATGGACAAAGTCCTGGATGTCGGAATGATTTGTGATGGCAGTGGCAAGGGCCTTTAAAGTCAGAACATAAAGTAGTGGAGATAAAGGGCAGCCTTGTCTTGTGCCTCTAGTAAGTTCGAAAAGGGTGGAAAGGCTGTCATTAGTCAGGACTTGGGCTTTAGGGGCTTTATAAAAACCTTGAGATCCATGAACGGATCTGAGGGTCCAATTTAAATTTTTCAAGGACTGCAAACATAAAGGGCCACTTAACACGATCAAATGCTTTTTCAGCGTAGTAATAATAAAGACTGACCACTGCCACCTCCTCCCGTGTACAATTGGGACATTATGTTCAGAGTGCCAAATGTTGTGTTTGGCCTATCTTCCTTTAATAAAGCCTCCCTGATCCGGGTGAATCAAGTCCAGGAGGACCCCTCCAACCTCAAAGCTATAATTTTGCCAAGATTTTATAATCAGCATTCAGCAAGGACATTGGCCTATATGAGGAGGATTTGGTGGGGACTTTTCCAGGCTTAGGGAGTACAGTAATTGTGGCTAACGTCTGTGAAGAAGACAATTGGCATTTCTCAAAACTTCTCTTATCACGAACAGCATCAAGGTCCCAAATCAGTCCAGAACATCTTATAAAATTCAATGTGAATTCCATCGGGCCTGGGGCCTTACCTGATTTAGAAGTTTGAGTGCACTTTGAATTTCCCTAAGTGATACTGGCTGGCATAAATTATCGCGAGATATCGGGTCTAGTGCTGGTAAAGAAATGTACTTAAGGAGTTCCCATGGGAAGTATTGAGGGGAACCTGTGAGGTGTATAGAGATTCATAAAAATGCCTGAGAGCATTTATTTGGTTCTGGTTGGAAGAGACTGCTCCCCCTGGGGTTTCTATTTTTAATATTACCCTTTCTAATTGTTTCCTCTTCACCTTCCAGGCCAACCAGGAAGTTGTTATCCCCTTGTACAGATGGTTGGTGAGACCACACCTGGAGTACTGCGTGCAATTTGGAGACCCCATCTCCATAGAACATAGACAGAGTGGAGGCTGTTCAGAGGAGGGCAACCAAAATGGTGCAGGGTCTGCACCAGAAGACATACTGAGGAGAGACTAAAGCAGCTTAATATGTATACCCTTGAGGAAAGGAGGGAGAGAGGGGGACATGATAGAAACTTTCAAGTATCTCAAGGGAATTAACAAAGTACAAGAGGGTAGCATCTTTCAGAAGAAGAGATGTGCAAGAACAAGGGCACAATTTGAAGATAGAGGGGACAGCTCAGAGGTAATGTTAGAAAGTATTTTTTTACAGAGAGAGTTGTGGATGCATGGAACAGCCTTCCTGAGGAGGTTGTGGAGTCAGGAACAGTGGGAGAATTCAAGAATGCATGGGACAGACATAAGGCAATTCTAGTGGGGGTAGGAGGAAGTAAGCTGTTGATTAACTAGAATCTACAGCTTATCCATCAGGTAGGGAAATGGGCAGACTAGGTGGGCCAAGCGGTCCTTATCTGCTGTCAAATTCTGTTTCTATGTAGCCACTTTCCTGCCTTATCGCCCCTCGAAATATGCCTCAGCCCTAGAAATTAGGAGGCTTCTCTCAATTCTCTGGGAGGCTATCTGGTTCAAAGTACTGTACTCTTAAGGCATTTCAATTCATTAATGTCTGTCCCATATCCACTTTCATTACCTTACCTTCCATCTCAATTACTTTCTTTTCTAATTCTGTCTTGCTTTGCAGGGCTAATTTCTGTTGATGGGCCCCATAGGAAATAGCCACCCCATGGATATAGGCTTTGAGAGTCTCCCACATATTAATGACCGAGGTGTCCTCAGCCTTATTTAATGTTATAAATTATCTCACATGTTGTGACATCTGGGTCATGAATGTTTTATCTGTCAAAAATTCAGTAAAATTCATTCACTAAAATACCACCAACAGCTTAATCTGGTTAAAATTCAATTGCTTACCATCTGTATCCCCGGTCGCCCTGAAAAGGGACTTCTAGGCCCAGTGGGCTTACGGGTCAACAAAATTCAACAAAACAAAACAAAAGGATGGGATCTGGTCCCCACTGTTTCACTGGGGTTGTACCCGAACAAGACACCATAGAAATCTTCAACGGGGCATGGTAAGATATAGAAATAGTGATGTATTCCACTGAGGGTACCCCCCCAATCCAAGCAAGGTTAGCGAGAGTAGGACATAGTCCAATCTTGTACAGACCCGATGTACATGGGAGTAGAAAGAATATTCTGGTTGGTCAGGGTGCAAGTGCCACCAAATCTCCAGCACAGCATGGTCTTTGGCCAACTGCCGAACTACATTGACACTTTTAGGGGGCGGCCTGGTTCATATGCCCGAGTGAGCTAATACAGGGTCCCAGTACATACTGAAGTTCCTACCAATAAAGAGATTATCTGGGTAAGGCCAAAACAATTGTTAAGTGCTGGAAAATTCTGGGCTATCAAATTAGGGCCATACAAGGAAACTAAGGTGCTCTCCTCCACTGTAACATCAGCCACCATGTATCTTCCTGTGGGTCTATGATAAATGAATGTACCCTAACCCGGAGGGAGAGTCTGAACTAAATCATCACTCCCGGAATGTAGAGGTGAAGGGTGCCACTAACAATGTTCCTCCCCAAGACTGAGCTCATTTATCCGATTCAGACTTAGTCAGGTGAATCTCTTGGAAAGGCACAACATCCCCCCCTTCTCTCATGACGTATGTCCAGACCTTCCTCCGCTTGACCACTGTTTTTAAGCCGTTAACATTCCATGTTATCAGTTTCAACCCCCCATTCTACTACTTTCAAAAATAAACAAACACCAATTCTGTATTGAATAAACAATCTATTCTCTCCATGCATCAAATTAAAGTAAACTGACTTTTTAACTTTTAGTAAACCAGCTAACCCCAAACCAACATCAAACATTATTATTCCCCTCCTTCCCCCCACTACATACCAACAAGAACAGATAACCAATCCTCCCCTCCCCTTCCCCATTCCCTGACAACTGCAAAACAAGTGGTCCTCCCCCTCCAATCCACCCAGCAGTCCTCCAATCCCCTCCACCCCACATTTCCTCTCCCTTACAGGCCTCCTCTTTCCCCACCAGATCTGAGTGGAAATATCCTTTTTCCAATATTGTTTAACAGGACTGACACACTAAGCTGAAAGCTTGTTTACAGGTGCAACCTGAGAGCACAGGGAACTTAAGTGACTTGCTCAGGGTCACACTGCATATGCAAGTGGGGGCTGTGGGATTCAAACCCAGGTCTCTAAATTTTCAGCTCAGAGCCTTAAACCACTGCGCTATACTGCTTCCTCGTGGAACAACCAGAGTACCCATCCAGCTGTTACTTAAAAGATAAAGTGATCTTAGGATAAGAAATACTATCCATCCCACATCAGTCCTTCTATTCCAGTGGGGTGATTTACACCCAGGGAGGAGCCCCCCACACGGGGAGGGCAAGGGAGACCGGCCAGAATACACCCCAGGAGGAGAAACTCTTCCCCCAGTCCCTCTCCCCACCTTGTCCCAGGGATAATGGTTACAGAATGTAGTCCTCTGAAGGCCCACACAAAAAGAGGATAAGGCGGACCAAGACAGGGCACATTGAATTGTGCCCGCCATTCCCCTCCCTTCCCAATATCCTTTTCTCAGATGTAACTTTAATTGCTCTCACATCCCTCTATCTGAATGTGTTGGGCCATGTTTGTAATCATTTATTGACAGTGCTTGAGCATCTCCACCCCAGCCCCCCAAATCCTCGACAAAAAAACCTGAATTACATAATTAGATTCCTACAACATTAGAACAAACGCTAAAGAAGCTTCCATAATTATGCTATATATAGAAGGTCTTGATATCTTCTCAGCTATAATAAAAAAAAAAAAAATTCATAAGGATAAGTGCCCTACAGGCATTAATCTCTGCCAGTGAGGTCTGGGGCTGCCATCTTCAGGGTCCCAAATATTGCCAGGTCTCATCCCAAAGGAGCAACTAGGCTAAAGTGCAAACGAGAGTCCCATGGTTGGAGGATACAACATGGAACATAGAACACAGAAACATAGAAGCTGACTGCAGATAAGGACCGCAAGGCCCATCCAGTCTGCCCATTTCTTTTCTACCTTATGGAGTGTGCCATCGGCTCTTTGCTCTGTCAATGGCCTATCTATTCATACTCATCTGTATTGCTCCTTATGCCTACCCCATGCCTGTTTGAAGCCCTGCACTGTATTCATATCCACCACTTCCTGAGGTAGGCTGTTCCATGCATCCACCACCCTTTCTGTGAAAATGAACTTCCTCACATTACCCCGTAATCGACCTCCCTCTCATCTCATGCTGTGTCCTCCTGTCCTGCTATTTTTCTTATATTGACACGTTAGACTCTTTCACCTTGTTAATGCCCTTAAGGTGTTTGAACGTTTTGATCATATCACCTCTCTCCCTCCTTTGCTCTAGGGTATACATATTGAGCTCCGTTAATCTGTTCTCTTATGTTTTCTGATGCAGTCCCTGCACCATTTTGGTTGCCCTTCTCTGGGCTGCCTCAATGTAGTTAATGTCCTTGTGAAGGTGTGGCCTCCAGTACTGCACGACAACGTTCTACCAGTAGTTCCAATGGGACTTTAATAACCACAACACAGAGTCAGAGCAAGGGTAGCATGAA
The DNA here is from genome assembly GCA_016271365.2 of Neoceratodus forsteri. Classification (NCBI taxonomy): domain Eukaryota; kingdom Metazoa; phylum Chordata; order Ceratodontiformes; family Ceratodontidae; genus Neoceratodus; species Neoceratodus forsteri. Next base: position 41,316,442 of record CM057452.1, on the reverse strand, counting down.
CATGAGCATAAAAGCATGTTCCCTTTGAATTTTCCATGAGTGCGTACATCTCCCCAGTGTAGATGCTCGAAGTCTAAAATTAGTGCCCGGCATTCAAATCCAGCTGCAGTAAGCTGCAGCTTACGAGGAGTCTAGGATAAGGATCAGCTTGAAGGGCATGCATGATGTCCTAGAGAGCGTTTTGGCTCATGTTGAAAGTAAGGCCTAACCCGCAGTACTCCAGGGGAGCGGAGCAGTTCGGTCTCGCCATGACAGGCTGGGCAAGGTCCATTACAGACCAAGCTCCACAGAAAATCTCGCACCCCCCTTCCCAAACACACCCAGGGACCAATGAAAGTACAAGCAAGAGAAACGGTTCCTAAACGTGAGTGTCAACTCATGTGGCTGAGTGCCTTGGGAAGTGCTATTGCCTGGTCCCTAGTCTCAGCTCCGTGCACACATACTCCATAGCGAGTGTCGGATCGGTAAAGGATCTTGCAGACTTGTCAGGGGTCCTGATAATCAGTCTGGCAGGGTATACCAGAGAGAAGGACACTGCAGCAGATGTAGCCTCTTTTTCACCTCCAGGAAAGTTTGTCTGTCTTGCTGCAGTCTCCTTGAATAGTCTGGAAATATGCTTACTTTGTTGCCATTTACCAGGATGGAGTCAATTTTTCTTGCTGCCTCCAATGCTGTTCGTCTATCCTGGCATTGTAGAAATTTTACCAATAAGTGTCTAGGACACTCATTGGGACCAAGCGACAGCCTAGAGATCTGTGAGCACTGTATTTTCTGATAGGTATAATGTTTTAAGTAGCCATTCATTCATAAATCTCCACAACTGTTGCTCTCAATGCCTTCAGGAAGGCCGACTAGCCAGACATTACGGCATTCCTGGTTCTCATAGCCATCTAGTATATTTTAAAGCTGCTTGATGTCTTTGGCGCTTGTTGTAACAAAGGTCCATACAGTGATAAGCATCTTCTTGAGAGCTGACCCTGGACTCTAGTTCGGTGAGGCGGCCTTCATGTTTCTCCATCTTGTCCCCCATTGAATTTACCGCTCATTGTAGATGGGTAAGTTGAGCAGTAATATTTTCAAATCCGGCTTGCATTTGGGTTTTAAGATCAAATTTTAGGTTGGTAATCAGCGTCTCCATCGTGGAATTTGTTGCTGACGTAGATTGAGCCATGTTGGATCTATCGGCAGGGAAAATGTCCAGCTCCCTTAGAGGCTGCACGGGTTGCTGGATGGTCTTGGCCTGACTGCCACAGAGTTTTCTCTGCTATTTTAAAAGTCACTTGTGCTTGCTTCTTTGTCAATTCAGTAGACATACTTCATAGAGAACCTTCTAAATTAGGTATATCACTCTGAAAATGTTATGGTGTGCAGGATGGATAAAAATGAAGTTGGATGAAGATGGAGCGCTGGTATCAAGCATCCATCTTGTTCCTGAAGCTAGCCATGCCACCAATGGTTACAGAATTTAATTGAAAAAAAAGGTCCCGACTTCTGGAGTTACTAAACGAGTTAACGAACAATGTAGCTGAAGGAACGATGCTAGAAATAGAACAAGCACACTACAGGATGAAGCGCTAGATACGATTGAGAAGTCAGACAATGAAAGAAATGATGACGCAGCGGCATCAAAGATGCCAGCTGCTGCAGAGTCAGTGCCTACGCCTGCCGGAATCTGACAGTAACCAGATGCCTACACTGTGAGCAGATACAAATTAAACTAGCAACCTGAATGTGAGTACGATCTCAAGCGAGACAAACACTAACACTTCTTCAAAGAATTCTGTATTGAGGGATGGTAGAGTGGCACAGTCCTCTTCCCAGTCCAGTAAAAGGGGGAAAAGAATGCCCTGGTCAATTGAAAAAACTTTGAAAAGATGCAGGCTGGAAACAAATCGATCAGGGACGATGGGTCCCAGACCCAGATTATGGACCTATACTGGGCACGGGAAATGAAGCTCCTAATACTGCCTTAGGAAAGGAGGGGTGTTCCTGTAATACCAGTGTGAAGGAGCGCAATCAGATGGCTAAGCAGAGGGATAGAAGTATGAATTTTATCAAAGAATCTGACTTGGACCTGCATTCTGAAGATGTGGTGCATACACCACAAAACAAAAGGCCTGGTTCTCCCCTTCGCCGTGCAGAAAACATGACCTCTGAATCAGAATCTGCTAGGGAAAGCACCAGCAGCCCAAAACAAAACTTGGGTGAGAGAAATGGAAACAGAAAGGCTGATTAATGATGGGGCAGAAACTACTGAAACTGCTCAGCAACTCTGGACTAAATGTAGACAAAGGGACCAGGCATTTTAGAATACGGTCCCAGCTCAGAGGAGAAATGCGGTGTGCCTTCAATATATGGGAGGACTGGAAATCCCACCAGGCAGGATATATGTGGGGAGAACGTTGATCAAGGAATCAATGTGTTTTTTCTCAAACAAGATATATGTTCTAATTCATGCATCAGGGGACACATTGTTTGATGTAAGTTTTAAAACCCCAATGGGGTTGGGTAGATTCTGGGCAAATTATGAAAAACTGAAATATTCAGCATTACGGTTGCCCTTTAGGGCAATTCCCTTGACTAAACCTACCATACGACAAGTAACAATTTTGTTCCAGAATTAGGGGGTCAACGTTCATGATATTAAACACTGGTTAATGCAATGCTGTGACATCATGGGGCAACCTCAATCCATCTTAGATGATGAACATATCTGGGCAGGGGTGTGGAAGTTCAAGATGAAATTGAGAGCAACAGTCCAGGGGCCTAAACATTTGCCTAGCTGTTTTTTTTTTTGGGGGGGGATGATAGAGGACATTGCTTTTATCAAGGCCAGCCTAAAACTTGTTTCAAATGTGGGTCTGTGCTACATTTGAGCAACGCCTGTGACAGAATCAAGTGCAATTTATGCCTGGAATATGGCCATAACAGTGCTTCATGCATAAAATAACTAAAATGTAATCTTTGAGCAGAACACGGTCACCCTTACAGAACCTGCCAATGGGCCACCTATAATCGGGACGATAGGCCTGACCAGGATCTCATAAGGACCATGCCCAGAAAGTCAGTATACAGAAAAAAAGAAAAGAGCAAGATGCTGGCCTGGTGGCGCTGAGGGTTGAGGCTCTGGATGCCACACCTCGCGCTACGCTGGTGACCCGGGTTCGGGAATGAGCTCGGGTCGTCGGGGGTTAGCAGGGGAGGACTAGGATTGAGCATTGGGAGACAGCTCTCCTAGACCTGGGGTGGGCTGGGGAACCACACCTGACTATCACGGGCACCCCCCTGGGACACCTAGAGGTACCGCACACAACAGTGTGACAAGAGGGGGGACTGCGGCAGACGTCAGCATGTATGTGTGCAAGACGTCATTGCATGTCCGCAAGTCCCAATGGGGAGAAAAAGTGGAAATGGCTGGGCACAACCGTGCAGCTTGACAGCCGTGCCCTGCCTTGCCGGGAGGACTCACGTGGAATCACACTGAGGGGGTCCGGGGCTGCTCTGGCTGGATAGGGTATGGGGAGACCCTCCAGTGGATTGAGCAGCAGTGCGGTCCCCATCATGTGAGTGAGCCTGGTGCTCTCCGGTGGGCAGGGCCACCAGCTGGATGCCCACGGGATGCTCCCACGGTAGTCGCGCAGCAGGGAGTAAATAAGAACAATTAAAAAAAAAGAGCAAGATAAACAAAATCCAGGGGGGAAGCACCCCCTCAAAGTACGAACCACCAACTGCTCAGGACCCCACCCCCAGGAAATGGATACAGCTCCTGGGGCTCTCGCAGTAGACTCTGGAACCCCCAAATATTTTTTTTATTATTTATTTAGTTGTTTAACCAGGTATAGCATACTAAGCTGGAAGCTTTTTTACAGGAGCGACCTGGGAGCACAAGGAGGTTAAGTGACTTGCTCAGGGTCACACAGTATGCAAGTGGAAGTTGTGGGATTCAAACCCACGTCTGGTCTGTTGGATGTCACCAGATTTGCAGCTCAGAGCCTTAGACCACTGCATTATACTGCCTCCCGAATATTAATGACCCAATACCAGAAGTTGCTCCCTTGACCCCATTGGGAGAAAACCTCACTGCTTTTCCTGAAAGCAATGCACTGATAATGCCCCCACCGCACATGATTTTGGTAACTTCCAAAAAGAGATCTCTGCAGAAACATCAGCCCAAGGCTACGATTTCAAAAACTTCAGGAAACCAGAACAACATCTCCCTAGCAAATAAATATGAGGCACTACAATCTCAAGAATCAGACCAGGGGGAGACTCTGAAACCTCCTCTGCTTTCTCTCACAACAAGCCCAGACTCAGAAGATGCGGGATTAGCTGCTGAAGCTCAGAAAGTGCAACTGAAACAAAAAAATGTGGGATTACGTATGAGACACAGCAGGAAAATAGGGAACTCTACTTAAACTCTTCCCATGGATCCCCCACACACCTATAAAGTTGCTTCCTTGAGTGTCAACAGTGTAAAAAAATTCAAGAAGACTTGTAACTTTTTCCATACTAAAGGGCTTAGGCTTGGACATATGTCTCTTACAAGATATCTCATCTGCACAAAGATTGTGGCGTTGGGGGCCTTCTTTTTTATGTTGGTGTGCTTGCGCAGCCAACATCTTATGGTAGTGCAGATTTGGAGGCGCGGTCACTGTTGGGCGAATGCAAGGCATGCATCAGTAGGCGTGTCCCTCATTCCCCAATCAGCCTGCGTGCCGGCGCCACACCGTGCATACCTAATGTGGTGATGGGATCAAACAAAGGTCTGCTGCAATGCGAGCTAAGCTCGTCATATGCAGCAGACCTCAATGCTTTCCTGGTAGTGAAAAAAGAAAATTAACATGGCGGCATGCTGCCTACTTTAGAGTGCCAATTCCCTTGTCCAGCATACCCCTGGCCCAATGTATATGCAGATAGGGGAGCCCACTCCCTGCTGGCATAATGCATCCCCCTCTTATTGTTATGTGCCGAGGTGCCTAATCCCCTCGGCTCTTGCCCCCTGCTGTCGCTGTGGTGTCGGCTGAGGGTGCCCAATGCCCCGTCGGCTATAGCATCCCATCCCCAGAAAACATTAGGTGGCACACTGGGAGCCCACCCCAGCGTACAAAGCTCCTGCAAAAAAGTCCCCTCGATGTTTATTTTTAATTTTTTTAACCTGTAAAAGAAAACTGTCCTCGCGGTCTCCCTGCCCACCCACTGCACACCCTGCCTCCCCACAGCCCCCTCACCCCATACTTACCTCCGGAGTCTGGCACGATGATCTTCAGTGGACTGGGAACATGTCTGCACTCTTCAAAGCCGACCGTGAACTGAGGAAATGCCGGTAAGCTGTGAAATGGAATAAATAGTTTTTTTTCAACTTTGATGCATATCTCAGGCATGTTTTGGAATTTTGGCACCAAATTTTCAACATCGGGGTTTTGGGACCCCTTCTCATGAGTTCTGGCACTGTCATGGCATTAATCGGCCCCGAAAGGTGATTTCGTGGTCACTGCGCAGAATCACCTTTTGGGACCGATTAACAGAATGACAGTGCCACTGTTGGGGGCTCTCAAAAAGCCTATGTTGCAAATTGGGTCAGAAAAATAAAAAAATGGCTGTTTTATGAGCGTGCATTGTGCTGTTTCCACGCACGGTCGTAACTTCATGAATTTGTAATATTTTCATTCCAGATTTTCAAAATTGGCACTTTTTCATACCTCCTGATGAACAGTACAGCTGTCATTTTACATATCCTGGCCAAAATGTGTTTTTGCACGTCTGGTGCAGAATAAGCGCGGTCACTGTGCAAAATCACTTTATGGGACAGTTTGAAAATACGGTGACACTGTTCATGAGCGAAAATCTAAAATGCCTATGTTGAAAATATGGTGCCGAAAATCAATAAAATGACTGTATTTATAGCGTGCGTTCGCAGTTTCCACATACTTTGTAACTTTGCAAATTTGCAATATTTCCAGGCCAGATTTTCAACACTGGCATTTTTTCACACCTTATGAACAGTACAGCTGTCATTTTCACATCTTGCCCAAAATGTGTTTCCGCACCTGTATGCACAATGGCGTGGTCGCTGTGGGAAATCAACTTTGGGACAGATTAACAAAATTGCAGCACCACTATTCATAAGGAGATCCCAAAATGCCTATGTTACAAATGTGGCTAACAAACTCCCAAAAATAATTGGGATACAGGCGTGTGTTGCGCGGAGTTTGTATGCATGCTCATTGCTTCACCAATATTTCATATTGTCACTCCAGATTTTCAACGTTGCCATTTTTTTACGCCTCCTCATGAACAATACAGTTGTCATTCTCCACATCCTGCCCAAAAATGTGTTTTCATCACTCTGTCGCCAAATGGCACAGCCGCTGTGCAAAACCCCTTTCAGCTAACAAAATGATTGTGCCGCTTTTCATGAGGTGGCCTGACAAGCAGCCCATGTTGAAAATGTGGAGTGAAACTACCACCACACACCTACAGTGTTAGGGTTTCCAACAGTAGCACCCCACCCGGTACAGACTGACAGGCATCAGGGGTGTCACTTGGGATCATCGGATGTAATGCTCATGCCATTCCACCCCCACCCTGCAGCTGCTGACAGGCATCGTGGTGTGCCTTGCACTGTTTGGCCACAAAGTTCACCCCATGCTCCTATACCGCACCCACGTCAGCGTATTTCGTTATGGAATGGGGTAAGTATAATGCCCAAAGACTCCAAACCACACCTCGACACTTGTCAGTGTCTACAGGGTAGGGTGAGGTACAATGGCATGAGCATTATAGCTGATGACCCAAAGGCACACCCCACTGCCTGTCGCTCTCTACAGGGTGGGGGTGGGGTTGGCGTCACTTCAATACTTCCTATTATGCATCTCTAGCTCCGGCACTGCCAATGCCAATGCCAGCGCGACAACATTCGGCATTGACAAATTCTTGTTTTCTTACAGCACTGATAGATGTGATGGGGTGCAAGTTTTATTTACAGGATATGATTTTACTGTCTCTAAAACAGTAGATATTGTACCTGGATGTGCAGTATTGATTGAGTTCAACCATAAAAACAGTTTGGAGAACGATAAACATCTATGCACCACAAACTAAGAGGAGGAGAGCTAACTTATTCCACCAGGTTAAACTTTATCTGTTCACTGCAAGGAACATCCTGTGGGCAGGGGACTTTAATTGTGTTTTATAGATAGCTGATAAGGGAGCAAATACAGCTAAACAATATTGTGACAATAATGCTTTAAACAAAATTGTGTCAAACCTAGAATTGAAGGATGCGTACACAAGTATCCATCCCAGTGGCGGATATACTTTTTATAAAAGTACTTTGGCAATGCGAATAGATTTTGTATTTTCCTCTAAACATCTCAAAGTGTGCAAAGCAAATGTGATTCCAGTCGAAAATTCAGACCATCTACTGCTTGCCACCCACATAAGCCTCACGGGGGCCCAGCCAATGGGAAAGTGATATTGAAAATTGAACTCTTCCCTACTAGAGAACCCTGAAATCCTTCAACAAGTGAGGGATCTACTGAATGCTAGGAAATCGGTGACATGCCTAGAAGATGATTAAAACAGATGGTGGGTAACTACAAAACAAAATATAAAAAAGTGCTACAGCATCAGGCGAGCCACATCAGTAATGAACAATATAAGAGATATTTAACACGGAGATACTGACACTACTTCCCCACATTGCATCTGTTTAATTTAGTTTTGTTCCAGCCCACTCATTAAATACTCTTTCTTCCTCATGTTAAGAGCAAACTTGTTGATATATCTGTATCCCAAAGGTTGTCATATTGTTGGAGAAATAGCCCTGACTGTGCTGTGACAATACTGAGTCTTGGGGCTGGGGGGAGGGTTAGGGCATGGGGTTACTTCTTTGTTGACAGTTATTATTTTACATTTTTGATTATTTGATCTGTATTGCTTTCTTCATTGTTTATAAGATTTTGTATGATCTGGATTATTCCCATACTACCATGTTATTGATTAAAAAGTTCAATAAAAAATTATTTAAAAAAAAAAAAGATATTTGACATTAAGATCCCAACTGTTCAAGGTAATGCCTCTAGTTAATGAAGATCTGGGAACATACACAGACCAAATTCATATTTTAAAAATGTAAATGAAGAAACTGCAGTACTCCAGAGCAATGTCTTTGTTTTTTTTACAACTTTTTTATCACCTACCCCCAAACCCTCAGGCTACCCTAACTCACTGGTCCGCTCTACCACCCATCGTGGTCCTCATCTATGTTACTGCCTCTCGACAGACCCATGCCAGGCAAGCCCCTGACTCTGAGCCCCTTGGGGCAGAGCATAACCACTCCTGGTGCTCTATCTGAACTCTAGATCGCCCGGCTGATGAGTTCGGGAGGCTGCAGGGGCGGAGAGAGGACCCGGTATTGGGCGTGTGGCAGCCAGTCCTGTAGGGAGCCGTCGCCTATCCAGACAGAAGGGGTCATTTTTCCCTTTTTGTTATGCCTTCCCTCCCTTCCCCTCAGAGCCCAAGCGTGCAATGACGCCAGGTCATCCGTCGTGGCTCTGTGTCCCACTACATTAGTCCTGAGCATTGCAGTGCCTCCTGCTCCACCGGGGGCCGCTGCAGTGCCGGACAGTCCCTGGATCCCCTCCCCGAGAGAGGAGAGCAGTCCTCCGGATGCTCAGTCCTCTCTCTCTCTCTGCTGACTCCAGAGGGCTGGGCTCATTCCCAACCCGGCCGCTGGCATGGCACGAGGTGGTGTCCACTGCCTCAACCTTCAGCGCCACTGGACCACAGCAATGTCTTTGCTGCATGAGCATAGGATCTGAACCTCTGGAAAAGCACAGCAGAGGGTATATTTGAAAGCTGCAAACAGAGGATTCAGCATAGGGTGATAGGTTGTAGAACCCTCTGGTCAAATGGTTCATACCAAAGAAGATATCCTTGATACTGTGTCACCACACATGAATAACCTCTACTTAGCACCTGCCATTCCTGGAGACAGTTAGAACATTTTATAGAATCAATAAATGTCTCTGTTCTCCCAAGAAATTCTGCATAATTTAATTACTCCAGTTACTAGGGTGGAAGTTGAAACAGCTGTAAAGAGTCTAAAAGTAATACATCTCTAGGGCCAGATGGCTCAACTACTGAACTCTGGAGCGCCATCTATGCAAGGACATAGACAGGATGGAGGCAGTCCAGAGGAGGGCAACTAAAATGGTGCAGGGTCTGCACCAGAAGCCATATGAAGACAGACTAAAAGAGCTTAATATGTATACCCTCGAGGAAAGGAGGGGGATATGATAGAAACTTTCAAGTACCTCAAGGGAATCAACAAAGTCCAAGAGGGTAGCATCTTTCAGAAAAAGAGATGTGCAAGAACAAGGGGACAATTTGAAGATAGAGGGGGGACAGCTCAGGGGCAACGTGAGGAAGTATGTTTTCACAGAGAGGGTGGTGGACGCATAGAACAGCCTTCCTGAGGAGGTAGTGGGGTCAAAAACAGTGGGGGAATTCAAGAATGCATGGGACAGACATTAGGCAATTCTAGTGGGAGGAAGTAGGCTGTTGGTTAGCTAGGATCTGCAGCTTATCCAATAGGTAGGAAATTGGGCAAACTGGGTGGTTCAACTGCTCCTTGTCTGCCATCAGCTCTATGTTTCTTTTTTTTTTATATATATATTTTTTGGTGCCGGCATCCCCTAACCCCGCGAACAGGCTCGCCAGGCTTCCAGGAACCTTCCTCCTCATACTTGAGGATGCCCCCCTCCCGAGTGGGGCCGGCGGTGGTGGAATTAACATAGCCAGAGGAGAGGCACCAGAGCTGGCTCATCAGCGGGGCCGCATTTTCCTGTTACAGTCCCTCAAGGGGTTTGTACTATGACGGCCTCACATGGCCAGCCCTGCCCCTGCAAAGGTGCTGGTGCTAACCGCTTGTGGTACCCCTGGCCTCCACTGGGGGACCATAGTTGCATTGGACACTCTACCCCATCTCCCCTGGATTAGGAGAGCAGTCCAGCGGATGCTACATCCTACACCCCCCAGCCCTCCGACTCCCAGATCCATTCCTGAACCCGAGTCATTGGTGTCTCAGACAGCAGTCATGCTTCTGTGCCAACAGGCCAGCCCAAGTCTATGTTTCTATGTAACTCTGTGAAAAACTGAGCACAGAACTTTCAGAGATATTGGTGGTGGTAGTTAATTGCATGCTAGAAGAAGAGAGTATTGCACCACAGCTAGGTACATCTTTACAGATTTTTATGTACAAGAAAAATGACCACTCTGATCTGAAGAATTGGAAGCCTGTAAGCTTCATGAACACAGATCTCAAACTTCTCTTGAATATTGTAGTAGCTAGACTAACTAAAACTGCCCCTTATCTAATAGCAGAAGGACAAACATGTTCAATGATGGGGAGAAGCACCCAGGATAACTCAATATTAATTAGAGCGGTGGTGGAAATGGGGGCTCAAAATAACACCTGAGGCTCTTTGTTGTCATTGGACCAGGAACATGCCTTTGACAAAGTGTCTCATAAGTATTTGGGAAAAGTTTTAAAGATGTAGGTATTCCTGACAAATTCTGTGATTGGATTATACAAATATATGGGACTGCTGCAGCAGTGCCCTGGTTAATGGTTTCCAGGGCCCATAATCAAAGTTACAAGAGGAGTCGTCAGGGCTGTCCCATGAGCCCCTTGTTTATGCGTCGGTTTATTATAATAAAGCGATGCCCCAAGCTAGAGGGCGAGAGTACGCATGATGCCGTGTGTGGAGAAGCGCACAGAGACATGTACATTTTTACGTGTGTCTGCTGTGTCCGCTGTGGAAGACTGGGAACAGGGGCAACCATATAGACATCACCTAACAGGTATCAAATAATTAGGCAGCATATCGGGGATATAACAGGAAATAAAATGGAGAACTGGAAATGCTGTCTGAAAGGCAGAATGTACAGAAAAGGAGACCAAAGTAGGGAGTTCACATGCGACATGTGCACACTGATAGAAGTATTGCGCAGTGAAATAGAGACCTTGCAGGAAAGGGTGCACCTACATAATGAAATTGGTATACTTGAATCATTTATCCATGAAGCAGCAGAAAGCATAGACCCAGGGGTGAGAGCCACAGCAAACACCAAAGAAGCAGAATCAGGAGGTTACTAATGTGCCACCAAACTCCCCAGGGATTTACTTGTAATAGGGGATGCAGTAACTAGATACCTAGACCGGACCCTGTATAAAGGCAGAAATGAACATTCAACAGTTAGTACACTGCCAGAGGCTGGGATTGGCAATGTCAGGTGACTCCTGCCAGGCAGCCTGAATCACACAAACAAACCAGTCACGGTACTGCATGTAGGAGTGAACGATGTTGGGAAAAGAAAGCTTCTGGACATTCAAAGGGACTTTGAGGATGTAGGGTTTTCACTAGAAAACAGGGGTTGCAACGTACTGATCTCTGAAATTCTCCCAGTACCTAAAGCAGGACTGGCCAAAACAAAAGATATCAGACACCTAAATGGATGGTTGAGAAGGTGGTGTCACAGGGAGAGGATGACATTTATATACCACTGGGATAGCTTTTTAGACTCTAGACTCTATGATCAGGATGGACTACATCTTAATAAACATGGAAAAAGGATAGTGGCACAAGAAATCAAGCAAGCAGTAAACAAACATTTAAACTGACAACAGGGGGCCTAGGGGTGGCGAGTTGAAACCTGAGGATGGCAGTAGTAGTAAACATAGACAGGTTAAAACAGTTCCGTCATGGAAATGCTTATCTCTAAATGTCAGAAATCTGACAAACAAATTCAGTGAATTGGTTTATGTCCTACACACTGAGGATATAAAGCTATGTGCCAGAACAGGAACATGGTGGGTTGGTGGGGATACTTGGGAAAGGCACATCCCTGGTTACAACATGTACTGCAAAGACAGGATAGAAAAAAGGGGGGGGGCATAGCTCTTTATGTGGCAGAAGACATATCAGAGCAACTTGAAATGTCCACATTAAACAGACTGGAGGACATTTGGATAAAGACTACTCCAATCGGCATAGCTAAAATTATTATCAGGGTGCTTTATAGACCTCCCTCATTCAACCAGCTAGAGGATCAGGGGTTGTGTGAATTTTTTGAGACCCTAACGACATCTGACAATATTATCTTACTGGGGGATTTCAGTCTACCAAGCATTGACTGGGTTAACCAAAAAGCAAAATCAAAGTCTGACTTAAGATACATGAACGCCTTTAGCCTCGCAGGCCTGGAACAACATGTGCTAGATAAAGCCAGGGAAGATAATATTTTGAACCTCCTCTTGAGTAATAGGGGGACAACATACAAATCTGCAGAGTAACTGCCCCCATTAGGCCCCAGTGACCATGCAGTGGTCAGTTTCAGCTAACAGGACTTAGGGTTGAGATGTCTGGAAGCACAGAAAAGAAAGCGATGATAAACTGATTTTCACAAACTTAGAAGGAAGTTTAGGAAATGGAATTGTAGGAGGGACTTTGAAGGAAGATCAGTGCAGGCAATGTGGGACATCTTGGAAGGAAAAATTACTAATATAATTAATAAACACGTACCCAAGGAAAATAAATATAACAAGTCAGGAAAAATCCCTGCATGGATGACGCCCAGTCAAGGTCAAGAGGTTAATCAATAAAAAGAAGAAAGCATTTAGAAGAGCTAGGAAAAGTGGACATTTAAAGGACTGGGAATTGTACAAAAGAATATTAAAAGCCACAAAAAAAGCAATAAACAACTCAAGGGGTGGGATATTCAGACTGCACCAGGCAGGGGCGCAAGCCTGGGCGCAGCGCAACCGGGCTGCGCCAGGGCACGGACCATGCGATATTCAACAGTGCTGTGCCATGGCTCAGCACCGTTGAATATGGCACTGAGGGTGCACGCATTGCGCATGGCACAGTGGCACTATGCCAGTGCAAGTGGCAGGAGAGAAGTCGGGGGATGCGCCAGCGCAAGTGCAGTTGCACTAGGTGCATCAACCACGATATTCAGCACTGGGCATGCAAATGAGGCCATTATGCATGCATGTCATTATGGCCCCATTTGCATGTGGTGCACCGATCCCCGGTGACTTGCTCCTGGCGCCCTGCCAGGCTGCAGCCGTCGGGGACTGACGCACTGCAGTCCCTTGGCAGACCCCGCACTCGTACGCCCGATCGTGGGCATATGTAAAAAGTATCCCTGGTGGTCCAGTGGACCGCCCTCAATTGCCCAATCATGGGCATATGTAAAAAATATCCCTGGTGGTCCAGTGGACCTCTCTCCATCGCCTGATCACTATCGCCTGATCGCAGGCATATGTTAAGACTATCCCTGGTGGTCCAGTGGAGCGCTCTCCATCACCCAATAATGGGCATATGTTAAGAATATCCCTGGTGGTCTAATGGACCGCTGTCCATCGTCTGATAGCGGGCATATGTTACAATCAGCCCTGGTGGTCCAGTGGAACCCCCCCAGCCCCCGATCGAGGGCGGAAATCGACATGCAATCCTGGTGGTCCAGTGGTACCCTCCCCACCCGCCCACTGAGCTCCCCGACACCAAGCACCCCCAGTCAGCGGGCGGGCGGCGCACCCTTCCGCATGCTGCCCAGCCACCTGCCAACAGACAGCGTACAGTACTGTCTGTACGCCTATTGGTCCCTCGTGGGCCAATGGGTGTACAGAACCATACTGTACTACACGAAGCCCGATCTGTGAATGAATGCATTCATTCACAGGAGCACAATAGTGAAAAAAAATTTTATTGTAGGAGAGGTACAAGTGTCAAGACAAAACACAAACTGAGCCACGGAAAGACTCATAATAAGAGACTGTGCTCTAAGGCAGTTGCATGGATTCTGCTCTTTTATAAGATTGCTAAACTTTAAACAGTTGCAAGGATTTCAGACTCTTGTTACTTTGTGAAATTCTAAAGCTGTATGACAACTACAAATTCTATAGCTGTTTTGTTGCAACTGTGAACGGGGATCTACAGGTGGACACTACAAACAGTGGGGTGCACACAAAGAAGGAATTTCCAGTGGACAAGGGCACCAGAGTGAATTGGCGAATGACGCCTGCAGAAGGGAGAGAAGAACTTTACTTTTGAAAATGGGCACCACCAGAGGATGCGCCTTGTGCCCTAGACTGAAGGATTTAATGGCATGGGAAAGGTCAGGTCACAGATTGCCAGGCCAAAGACACTTCAAGGCTTTGGTTTCGGTAGCTAGGTCATGACAGACTGCTGATCAGTGCAGAAGAAATGGATTCTTTGACAAGATTCTTTGTTAGTGGGGGGGGGTAGGTTGTGACAGGCCAGCGAAAAGGATGACATTGAACACACAAAGATTTGTAATCTGGGTAGCTTGGGCTTTTTCCTGAGCTTTCATCACTTCTGAAACAAGAAAAATCCCACCCCACTGTGTGTCAGAGTCCTTAACTATTGCGCCGGGGTGGCTCCTAAACTTCCTTCACTTCCTTAATGTGGTAGGGAAACAGCAATGGTGAGTAGCTGGAGAGACCCACCTGTCCTGACTAACCCCTAACTCTAACTAGGTAGACCATCCCAAAAAAGCTTCCATGTTCAAATAATTCCTTTACCACTCAAAGCACAACACAGATTGGTGTTATGGTTGTGAAGTGGGCAAAACATGGACTTGGCAGTTCATTTGTAAATTGGCACAACACACTATTTGGCTGTTCACTTACAACTGGAAAACACAGGACTGGCAGTGTGTCTGAGGGCAAAGCACAAGTCCACAAGGCAGTCTCATAATGCAGCGCTGTATCTTTAAATGCAGTTCATTAGGCAGTCTATCAGATAAGGGAACCAGACAAAAAAACTTCGAGAATGGAGGACTGCTGCAACCACAAAAAAATATGAGATACAAGGAGGGGAAAAGGAGCATGCAAAAACAAATGAACTGAAAATCGAAAAGCAGTGTGCTAAGAAATCTAATTTACTGAGTCAGCAAAGGAGAACAGACAACATCCCCGACACTTCGAATCTTACTGATTCTTTTTCAGGGATGCCTGATTTATCTGATTTCTCAGCACTCCACTTTCTGATTTTCAGTTAATTTGTTTCTGCACACCACTTCTCTCCTCCCTGTATATCAGATAAGGCACACTGTCAATTTAAGCAGCATACAATCAGCAGTTACTCAATGCATGCACCGTCCCACAGTTTCAACTCTCATAGAGCTGTAGTTAATGTCAGTGTTAATTTGTGCCAGGGCTGAGCCTGACACTTTTCTATCAAGCTTTAAATGTAATTTTCCTTGCCCTGACCTTTGAATAATTTGTGAATTGGCTGCAGGGCTCACTACGGGTCATGTGCTTGGCTGCCTGTTCCTGAAAGATAGCAGGTCATCATCTTGCCAGCATTGCCAGTTGCCTTGGGAAACAGTATAGCACAGTGGTTTAAGGCTCTGAGCTGCAAATCTAGTGACATCCAGTAGACCAGACCTGGTTTTGGATCCCACAGCTTCCACTTGCATACTGTGTGACCCTGAGCAAGTCACTTAACTTTCCTGTGCTCCCAGATTGCACCATAAAAATTAACCGTTGGGTGTAAACTTCTCTGTGGCTCCTCCTCCTGGCTGACTGCCAGTATTGTATGTATGCTGCTGCACATGCTCTCACTCCATCCCACTGGTTGCTTGCTACCTAAGCTTTGCTCACTCCGGTGGAGGCAGCTAGCAGGAGCAAGTCTGCATGCTCAGTGCACTACTGTGCCTGTGCCATTTGCTGCTCTGCACCACATCATCTGACCAGCAGCTATGTGATCAGGTGGTGCACTGAAGGGGAAGGTTGGAGTCAAAGTGAGGAGGATCAGGTGTCAAGACAGAATCTTTAAGAGAGTTCTAACTTCTTTCTGTCACTGTGCTGTTTGCAACATCACTCATCATCTCGGGCAGCTAGTCTAAAACAGACGATCAACTCTCTGTGGGAAAACAAAACACAACACAATAAAAAAAATAAATAAAATGCTGGCTGAACCCTGAGAAAAAAAGAATGAAAATGCTATAGGGATAAAACGGTGGCCAGGCAGCAGTGGGAAAAAACATAACTGCAGGGAGGGTGGGAGATCTCTGGCTGGGGAAGGGGGGGTTATTCTTCATTCAGGTAAGCCTTGGAAAGCAAGGAAGGCATGAGAAGAAGGGGCAGCTGTATTTCTGTAAAGGCTCCAAGCTTAGGGTGAAGCTTTTGGCAAATTGTATCAATGTGCACAGAAAATCCAGTAAAGGCAGACAAGGAGGAAACATCTTCAAAATTAGCACCATCAAAGATATTAAATAGTAGGGAGAAGTAAATTTGGCAAACCTCTAACGGGCACTGAATATAGTGAGACTGTTTTGCATTAACAGACAGTTGGATATCCTTGAACCAGCTACAGAACCTTACTTTATGACTCAGAACTTCAGAATGTAGCAATGTATATTACATTGTATATGATGTGTAATACGTGTACTTATGGTTAATTAGTCACTCGGGCTCCACTCAGCAGGACGGGTTGTTTAAAGATCATGTGCAATGGCTTTTGCATATTTTTTATAAAAGCTTGAAAAGCTGAAATTCAATTCCTTATGTCATGATTAGTGTTTCCTGAGAATTTCATGCCGTTTGGTTTTGTGGTTTTCTTTAAATCAGCATTTGTTAACTTGCTCTACAGTAGCTGAAAACAGTGGAGTTATTTCTGTCCTCTCAGTCAAACTTGGAGTGCAATTACATCATTTTGGAGTAGCTTGCTGTTTCAGATTCCCAATCAGAGCAGTAGTTTGTAGAGTTAATGGTTTGCTGAGCTCTCCAAGTTTCTTACAAACACAGTCTCTGGCTTCTGTTTAGATAGATCAGTTTAAAATATAACATTATCTTCTCAAAAAAGCTGATCATTTTAATTTCAAGGCTGAATTGAGTAGTGGAAATCTTTCTCTGAGAAATTAGCTTGTCTGTATCACAGCTCTCAGTTCTTTCTAATCAAAACTCAGATTGTTTTTCTAACTATATAACATGGCTATTAAATGTATATAACAATAAATCTAAATTACGTTCATTCACTGAAACAGTTTGTCTTTGATGTAGCCTCCATAAATAGATTTCATGTAAGAACATTTTCTTCATGTCAGATTGACAAACAATACATGTGCTTGAAATACTGTAGCAGAGTGTGACAGGCACCTGTCAGAACTCACAAATTTCAGTTCTTTGGTGGTTTCTGTGTGAAAATACATTGTTAGGTGTAACTACAAACATTATGTGGGATCTTGATGCACCATGTCTCTGCCTCAAAGCTGAGGCAGCTGCAGCTTACTGCCACCTGTCCCTGCCCCACAAGCCCCCCTTCCTTCTGCTCCACATTTGAAGCTGCTGCATCCTGCTTTCCACCATCTTTTCCCACGCAGTCAAGGATTGTGCACCCTGCTGCCTCCATCCCCTGCCTAAAGAATCAGGGCTGCTGTACCCTGCCTCCCCCTGCCCAAACAATTGGGGTTGCTGCATCCTGCTGCTCTCCCCCACCCTCACAGTTAGGGAAGCTGAACCTGTTGTCCCTTGTTCCTGTCTCCACAGTCAGGGCTGCTGTGCTGTGCTATGCTGCGCTAAGCCCTAGAGTGCCAGGTTCCCTGCCTCCACAGCTGGGACTGCTGTACCATGCTGCCCTAGCCACCAGAGGTGGGCTTTGCTACACCCTGCTATTCACTTCCATTGCCCCAAATGGTCAGGGCTGCTGCACCACGTGTACCCCATCTCACAGTCAGGGCTGCTGTACCACGGTACCCCATCTCACAGTCAGGCTGCTGCACCACGTGAGCCCCATCTCACAGTCAGGGCTGCTGTACCCTGATGCCCCTGTGTTCTGCACCACAGTCAAGGCTTCTGCACCATGCTGTTCTCTATCCACTGTCACCAGAGATAGGGCTGCTGCACCTGCTCCTTTCTACACAGTTAGAGTTGCTATGGCCTGCTGTGCTCTAGAGACTCATGCCTCTGCAATTAGGGCTGCTGCACCATGCCTTGCCACAAGATTCAGGGCATTGCTGCACCCTGTTACATGCCTCCACAATTGAGGCAGTTGCACCCTGCTGTCCCCCCTACCACCAGAGTCAAATCTTTGCTACACCCTGCTTCCCACATCCCTTGTCCCAAACAGCATGACTGCTGCACCCTGTCCCACAGTTTGGGCTTCTGTATCCTGTTGCCACCCTTATCTCCTGCCTGAACATTCAGAGCTGCTGCACAGTGCTGCCCTCTGTCCCCACACCCACAGTCAGGGCTACAGCACTCTGTTGCCTCCTGTTCCTATCTCCACAGTCAGGGCTGCTGTGCTGTGCTACACCCTAGAGTTTCATGCTGCCTTCCTCCACAGTTGGGGCTGCTGAACCCTGCTAAGCACTTCCATTGCCCCAAATGGTCTGGGCTGCTGCACAATGTGCACCTGTGCTACTGTCAGGGCTGCTGTACCCTGATGCACACCTGTGTCCTGCCCCACCATCAGGGCTTTTGCCCCATGCTGTCCTTTGTCCCCTGCCACCATTGTGTCTTGCTGCACCACAGAGCCCCTTGCCTCCACAGGCAGGGGACAGGGTGAAGCAAATGCCCTTACTCTTGTGCTGCACCCTTCCCAAACAGCTGGGGTTGCTGCACCCTGCTATCCTCTCTCTCTCACCCTCACAATCAGGGACACTGCACATGTTGCCCCCTGTTCCTGTCTCAGCAGGGTGTAGCAAAGGATCTGACTCTGGTGGCAGGGAGACAACAGGATGCAACTGCCTCAACTGTGGAGGCATGCAACAGGGTGCAGCAAATGCCCTGAATCTTGTGGCAAGTGGCAGCATGGTGCAGCAGCCTAACTGCAGCAGCATGGGCTCTAGGGTACAGCAGGACACAGCAACCCCAACTGTGTAGAAAGGAGCAGGGAGCAGCAGCCCTGTCAGTGGTGACAGGGGATAGAAGACAGCATGGTGCCCTGACCATTTGGGGCAATGGAATTGGGTAGCAGGGTGCATCAAAAGCCCCACCTCTGGTGTTAGGGCAGCATGGTTCAGCAGCCCCAGCTATGGAGGCAAGGAATCTGGCACTCTAGGGCTTAGCACAGCACTGCAACCCTGACTGTGGAGACAGGAACGGGGCAACAGGTGCAGCATCCCTAACTGTGAGGGTGGGGGAGAGAGGGCAGCATGGTGGGAGGGTGCAGTAGTCTGATTCTTTAGGCAAGAGATGGAGGCAGCAGGGTGCACAATCCCTGACTGTGTGGGAGAAGACAGTGGGCAGAAGGGTGCAGCAACCTCGAATGTGGAGCAGAAGGCAGGGGGCTTGTGGAGCAGGGGACTAGTGGCAGTAGACTGCAGCTGCCTCAACTGTGGGGCAGAGACATGGTGCATCGGGAAGCCACACAGTGTTTTTAGTTATACACATACATGATGTATTTTCACACAGAAACCACCAAAGAACTGAAATTTGTGAGTTCTGACAGGACATGTGCTTGAAATACTGTAGCAGAATGTGACAACATAGAAACATAGAATTTGATGGCAGATAAGGCCCACTTGGCCCACTCAGTCTGCCCATTTCCCTACCTAATGGATAAGCTCCAGATCCTAGTTAACCAGCAGCCTACTTCTTCCTACCCCCACCCCCCAGAATTGCCTTATGACTGTCCATGCATTCTTGAATTCCACCACTGTTTTTGACTCCACAGCCTCCTCCGAAGGCCGCTCCATGCATCCACAACCTCTCTGTGAAAAAATACTCTTTAAATTACCTCTGAGCTGCCCCCTCTATTTTCAAATTGTGCCCTTGTTCTTGCACCCCTTTTTTTGAAAGGTGCTACCCTCTTGGACTTTGTTGATTCCCTTTGAGGTACTTGAAAGTTTCTATCATGTCCCCTCTCCTCCTTTCCTCGAGGCTATACATATTAAGCTCCTAAGACTCTCTTCATATGTCTTCCGGTGCAGACCCTGCACCATTTTAGTTGCCCTCCTCTGGACAGCTTCCATCCTGTCTGTCTTTACGGAGATTGGGTCTCCAGAACTGCACGCAGTACTCCAGATGGGGTCTCACCAGCTGTCTGTACAGAGGGATAATAACTTCCTGTTTTCTACTGGTGATGCCTCTCCCTATGTATCCCCGTATCCCCCCAGCCCTCCTTGCTGCCCTCTCACATTGCTTGCCCACCTTTAGGTCATCTGATATGACTACCCCCAGGTCCCTTTCCATTTTTGTTGTTGTTAGTATCTCACCCCCATTGTGTACTCTTCCCCTGGGTTTTTGTTTCCCAGGTGCATTACCTTGCACTTCTTAGCATTGAATCTAAGCTGCCATACATTTGACCATTGCTCTAACCTTGCCAAGTCCCTTCTCATCCTTTCCACCCCACCCTGTGCATCAACTCTGTTGCAGATCTTTGTGTCATCTGCAAAGAGACATACTTTTCCTTCCAGTCCTCTGCAATGTCGCTTATAAAGACATTGAAAGGACCGTCTAATACTGAACCCTGCAGTACCCACTAGTAACCCCCTTTCTTCAGAGTGGACTCCATTTACTATTAGTCTCTGTGTCCTATTCTCCAGCCAATTCTTTACCCAGGCTGTCATCTTGGGACCCACTCCCAGGCTGGCTAACTTGTATATTAATCTTTTGTGTGGGACTGTGTCAAATGCCTTCTAAAGTCTAGGTAGGCCATGTCCATAGCCCCTCCTGATCTACTACTTTGGTCACCCAGTCAAAGAAATCTATCAGATTTGTCTGGCATGACCTTCCGCTGTGAATCCATGCTGCCTTGGGTCCTGTGCCCTCTGGCCTCTAGATACTGACAATTCTTTCCTTCAAAAGTGATTCCATCATTTTCCCTACCACTGAGGTTAAACTAACAGGTCTGTAGTTTTCTGCTTCTGCCTTGCTCCCACTTTTGTGAAGGGAATCACATCTGCCCTCCTCCAGTCCTTGGTACCACCCCATCCTCCCATGATTTGTTAAAGAGGGTAGTCAGTGGTGTCACTAGTTCTACCCTTAGTTCTTTTAGAATTCTGGGATGAATCCCATCAGGCCCCATTGCTTTGTCCACCTTCAGTTTTAAGAGTTCTTTCAGAACCCTTTCTTCTGTAAATGGGCTGGTATCAACTTCTGTATGCAGAGTGTTTCTACTGTTTGTTTTAGGTACCTCCCCCTCTTCATTTGTAAATACTGAGCAAAAATATTTGTTTAGTATCTCTGCCTTTTCACAGTCACCCTCTGCCCACCCCTCCCTCCCTTTATTAAGCCTCAGTATCCCTCCTTGGTCTTCCTTGGCTCCCTGATGTACCTATAAAAGGTTTTATCCCCTTCTTAACTGAGCTGGCTATCTTTTCCTCGGTTTGGGCCTTTGCTGTTCTGACTGCCTTCCAGCTTCCTTTGCTTTAACTGATACAGTTCTCTGTCCTGCTCCTTCTGTGATTCCTTGTACTTCCTGAATGCTTTCTTTCTCTTGAACCTTCACTGCCACTTCCTTTGAGAACCATAGTGGTTTCTTACATCGTTTCATTTTGTTTATTTGCTTCACACAAGGGCTTGTTACCTCTGTGATGGCAGTTTTTATTATTCCCCATTGTTCTTCCATCCCTCCTTCCTGCCCATTTGCTAGTGCATTCCTTAGGCACTCACCCATTTTGGCAAAGTCAGCCCTCCTAAAGTCCAGTACTTTTGCCTTTGTATGGCTTGACTCTATTGCTGTGTTTATTGTGAATCATACTGTTCGATGGTCGCTAGTTTCCGGATGGCTACCCACTTCTACATCTGTGATCCTCTCATTTCCATTTGAGAACCAGGTCTAAGATTACTCCCTCTTGGTGGGCTCCAATACTAGTTGTCTAAGGCATGCCCCTGTAGGGCATCTAGAATAACCCCACTCTTCAAGTGGCTGCTGCAACTGCACTCCAGTTAACATCTGGCATTCAGATCACCCATCAGCAATATCTCCCTTTTTCTGCCATTTTAAGTATACTTCTATCATTTCCTTGTCCATCCCCCCGAGAAGGGGGGTCTGTATACAACCCTGTGCGGATTGTGGTGCCATTGTCAGTCTCCAAATTTACCCACAGTGCTTCTTCTCCTCCTCCCTGTTTTCCTTTTGTTCTGTTGCTTTGATTACTCCCTTATGTAAAGCATCCTCCTCCTCCTCTTTTACCCTCCCTGTCCCTCCTGTAGATAGTGTATCCTGGTATGTTTACGTCCCAGTCATGGTTTTGTGTGTACCATGTTTCTGTGACTGCCACGATATCCAGATGTTCCTCCTCCATCAAGGCCACTAATTCAGGAAGCTTGTTACTCAGACTACGGGCATTGGTACTCATTGCTCTCCATTTTTGATGGCTTTTCTATTGCAGCATCCCCACTGACCTTTCTACCTCGGTCTTTTCTCATTTAGTACCCTGTTTTGTGAGAGAGGCTGGGATTTTCTGCTGCTTATCAGTGCCTCCCTTGTAGTTTAAAACTTGCCAATGAAGCATTTAAACCGATTGCTCAAAAACTTGTTCCCTTCCTGGACAGATGCAGACCATCCTGCCAGTATAGGCTGGTGTCCTCAGGTGGAACCCCAGTCCCAATGAAGCCAAACCCCTGTGCTCCACACCATTTTTCAACCATTCATTAAACTGCATGGTGCAAAGTACCCTCGCCTCACTCATGCCATTGACAGGCAGCACATCTGAGAAGGATACTGTGTGTGCCACTTCTCTTAGGCCCCTCCCCAATTCTACAAAGTCCTTCTGCACTGCTCTAATCTCATGTTGAGCCAAGTCATTTGTCCTTAGGTGGACAATGATGTCCATCTCAGACTCCCGTGCAGCTCTTCTCGTGATCCTGAGGATGCGCTTCCTGCCCCTCCAAGCCATGGCACCAGGCAGGCACCTTACTTCAGTTTTCCCTGCTCCCCCCAGTTCTGTCCCCCAAATAATTGAGTCCCTCACCAGGAGCTGCTTCCTTTCCTTATGGTGTCCTCTGTCTCCTTCCTGTGGGCCTCCCTTGGGACAGTTGTCCTCAGCCTCCTTAGTCTCCTCTGCGGGTGCATCCATAGGGGAGCTATGCTCCCCCAGAATGGTGTATGGATTGTGGAGTGGAACAACTGACTGGGTGTGCCTCTGTTCCACCATCCTCACCCTCCCTGAGCCCACTGTGGTCCAACTGCTGTGCTTTCTTCACAACCTCTGAGGTAGTGGTGGTGGCTGTGGTGCTCCCTGGATGGGGGAGGTTCCCTTCCTACCGTCCAGTGTGGCCTGGGGGAAGGTTCCCTTACTACTGTCCAGTGTGGCCTGAAGACGGGCAACTTCCTCCTGTTTGTTAATCTGACATAAAAAAAATGTTCTTACATGATTATATTTATGAAGACTACATCAAAAACAAAATTTCTGTGAATGAACAAAATTTAGCTTTATCTTATATTCATTAAACAGCCCTGTGTTACATAGTTAGAAAAAAAATTGAGGTTTGATTAGAAAGAACAGAACTGTGATACAGAAATGCTGATTTCTCACAGTTGGAGTCATAGGAGGTTGCCTCTGCTTGCTGTGTGCTGGCTATTTGTTCGATTCGCTGAAAGACTTTTGTGGTTGGCGGCTCGGTGGTCCAGTGGGCCGCTTTGGGGCTGTAGAGAGGTCGGAGGAGTTGTGGAACAGCGAGATGGAGTAGTGGTTTCCATACGGGATGGGAATACAGCAGGACTGCATGTGAAGGATGTAGCCAGATTTCAGTGAGAGAGGACCGGCAGGAAGAAGAGGAATTACGAAATCACTGAGAGGGAATGTGTATAGTGTGCAGTGAGGATTTCTGCACATTTTTGGAGAGGTTGGGTTCCTCGTTCCAGACTGAGGGATGGTTGTCACTGCCACCGGAGGGTGGTGGGGATAATCTAGCTCCTTAAGTGGAGTAGGGGGACCACCGAAGGGTGGTCTTGCCTACTTCACTGTAGTGAAGGATCGGGTTGAGCCAAACCTGAAAGTGAAATACACATGCTACCTGTCTGCCTGCCATTGTGAAGGATTCCTAGGGAGGAGAAATCTTAACGCAGGAAGGAAAGTGGAACTGTCTGGACCATCTGTTCAGTGATGTACTTTTGAATTTTGTTTCTGGGCCAGCGTTTGCTATATATCATTTGAAAAGATTAGAATTGAGCTCTGTGGGATTGTTTCAGCCTCGTGAGAGGAGGCTGGTATAATTCTGGATTTTTCCCATACTAAAGTGGTGAGAGCACATAGGTGTGGACATTAAAAAGACCTTGGAACTCTTTTCATCATTTTCAAAGGAAATTGTGGTATTGGCTTTTGGACCAGGGGACCTCTTTTAATATTAAAGGCCAACTTTATGTTAGGGGCTTGTGTAGTCTGTAAAAGCTCTTTTCCCCCGCAGTGGTGAGAGCATTGTGGGTGAGAGCAGAGAGACAAAGTGAAATTTATAAATTGAAGATTTGAAGGCACATTTTGGACACTCAACAATACGAATTTTGATAGGATTTATTTATTTATTAGAAGTCTGAATTAAGGGGTATAGATTTGTTAAATAGATATTGTATTTTATATTTAGTTTTTAAGTTACTTGGTTATTTGGTTATTGTGTTTATTAGATTTATAGTTTATAATTGTGTGTTAATTTTTGTAGAGTAGTTGTTTATGTAAGTTTTTTCTGAGGGGGGTTAAAACTGTTAGATTATTTTGCTTTGGTGTTAATTATGTGCTGGAATGATAGTAGGACAGTCGGGTATTATTCCCCCTCTAGGCTCAGGGACCTTCGTCCTTTCTTCTGTCCCCCCCTATCGCCGGAGGTCTATAGACGATGTAGGGCTCTGGGGATTGTGAGGAGGAGGAGGAGGAGGAGGAGGAGGAGGGCTGGTGCTGGGCCTGGAGAGGGAATGGAAAGGAGCGGGCGGATAGAGATAGTGGGGACAAGGAGACACCCTGGGGCGAAATGGGCCCAGGAAAGGGAATCTCCCTGTCTGGTGCACATACCCAAGGGTTCTGATTATAATCAGCAGGTAAGGCGGTCATCCTCGGAAGCTCATCCTACTCGGGTGGTGTTGTGCAACGCCAGGTCCATTAAAAACAAAACGGCTATTATAGCTGATTTTGTTAGGTCATCTGACCTGGTGTGCATCACCGAGACCTGGCTGGATGAAAATGCTGGGCCAGTTTTGCAGCAGAAGTTCCAGCCGGTTACCGTGATACACCACCAAGGCAGGATCGAAGGGTCGGGGGTGTTGCCATCTGTTTTAGAACAGAACTGGGCCTAGTGGAAGTACCAGTGGGAGTCACCAGGTCCTTTGAGTGTATCCTGGGTGAGGGTGTGGGGTGCAGGATACTTCTTGTATACCATCCACCAGGTGACGAGAATGTTTTCCTGCGGGAAGTTGCAGACTTCATTGTCGACCTGACATTGGGGTCCCCCAGATGGTTGGTTCTGGGGGACTTCAATGCCTGGGTCGATGATGAACTCTCACATTTTGGTCAAGACTTCCTCCAGTTGATGATTTCACTGGGCTTCACACAGGTTATTTCCTCCTCGACCCATATTGGTGGACATTCACTGGACCTGGTGTTCCTTCTGGGGATGGGGATATCTGACTTGGTGGTGGAACCGGTTGGATGGTCGGACCATCACTCCATTGGGTTCAGTTTTGAGGCCACCCCTATTAGGTCAGCCCCTTCGGAAATGGTCCGGTACCACCCTTTAAGGGGTGTGTCCCCGGATGACCTGATGGTGGTGCTGGACCTATCGGGCCTACTGATAGATTGCTTGGATCCAGGAGACCTGGTACATGCCTATAATAAAGCGGTGACAGGGCCTGGATTCTATTGCACCTGTTGGTGTTAGTCACTCTCACTCTTAATCCCAGGTCTCCTTGGTTCGGGACCATTGCAGGAGGTGGGGAGAGTTGGACGTAAGGTTGGAAAGGCGTTGGTGGAGGTCCAGTTTGGATGACGACAAACTTAGTTTGATGGACCACTATGTGGTCTATCAATCCGCAATTTCTTGTAAGAAGGCAGAATTCCTGTCCAGAGAGATTGCGACTGCACAGAATAGACCAGCTCAGCTCTTTTGGACTGTGGACAGACTGTGCAATCCAGTCTGTCTTCAGCCCAGAAGAGCCTTTTCTCAAGAACGGTGTGAAGAGTTAGCTCTCTTCTTTGCAGATAAGGTTGCCAAAATCAGATCGGATGTCCGATTCTCCCTCTCCAATGGGAGTTGTGATGGTCGGCAGGAGATGTCGGACACCCAGTTTGCATGGTCTGACTTCAGCCTCCCCACAATCAATGACATTGTGATGATCATCCGAGCGCTGCGACTGACCAACTGTGATTTGGACCCTGGCCCCACACGTCTCTTAGTGGATTGTGTGGATAAAATCAGCCCAGTCCTGGCTATGATAGTCTGAGGTCCTGGAGAGCGGATCTTTCCAGATCCTCTTAAGGAGGCTATAGTTAAGCTCTATTGAAGAAGCCCTCCTTGGACCCGGATTGTCTAGCAAATTACAGGCTCTGTCTCTAACTTACCCTTTATGGGTAAAGTTATTGAGAAGGTGGTTGCAGTGCAGCTGGATGGTCATCTGACCAACAACAATGTCTATGATTCTCTCCAGTCTGGATTTAGGAAAAGGCATAGTACCGAGACAGCACTTGTTCGGGTACTAAATGACTTCCTAATAGCGAGAGATCGTAGGACCTGTTCCATCTTGGTACTTCTTGATCTCTCTGCAGCATTTGACACTGTTGACCATGGTGTGCTGTTAGAGCATTTGCGGTTCATCTGTGGATTGTCTGATACGGTCCTCAGGTGGTTTCGATCTTACCTCGAGGGTAGGACTCAGAGGGTGGTGTCGAATTTTTTTTTCGGCATCAGTCTCCCTATCCTGTGGGGTGCCGCAGGGTTCCATTCTGGCGTCCATGTCATTTGCAGTGTATATGCTGCCGTAAGGAGCGATTGTTAGACAATACGATTTGGGTTTTCATTGCTATGCAGATGATACCCAGCTGTATATGTCTTTTGTACCCAGCCAGGATGCTGCCTTTTCAGTATTTAACAACTGCCTTGCTGAGATCCAAGACTGGATGAATGGGAGTTGGCTGCGGTTGAACCCTGAAAAATTGAGGTGTTGGTTGTGGACAAGGGTCACTGTGAGGTGGGTTTGTTAGCTGGGTTGCCCTCAGGCTTATGGCTTGGGGGCGTCCAGCTGACTACCTCAGACCAGGTGCGGAATCTGGGCATAGTATTTGACGACTGTCTGACTTTTAAATCTCAGGTGTCAGCGGTGGTCAAAACTTCCTTTTACCATCTGAGGAATATCGCCCAGTTGAAGCACCTGGTTCCTCCAGAGGATCTTCCAACGTTGGTCCACGATTCGCTACCTCCCACCTTGACTATTGCAATGCCCTTACCTGGGGCTACCGGGTTGAACTGCCATCTGCAGCTAGTGCAGAATGCGGCAGCCAGGCTGTTGACTGGATCTTCTAGGTCTAGCCATATAATGCCTGTGCTCCACGGACTGCACTGGCTGCCAGTTTTCTGGTGAATCACCTTCAAGGTCGGTTTGCTGACCTATAAAGCCCTACACGATCAGGGACCTACTTACCTGAAAGAGCTCCTTTGTCCCTACTGTCCTCCCCGCTCTCTCCGATCCACTGACGAGGGATTGCTAGAGATTCCCAGGGTCCGTTTAAAAACTTCAGGGGCAAGATCGTTTAGTTTTATGGCCCCGACCCTGTGGAATTCTCTACCTCATCAGGTGCAAAATTGCCTGACTGTCCAAAGCTTTAAAGGAGCTTTGAAGACATATCTTTTTAGTAGAGCTTTTAATGATTTATGATAGTTTTAATCTTGTTTATTTATTGTTTTATGTACTGTACAGGCGCTTTGGTTATAAGAAAAGCGCCTTATAAAAATAAAGAATTAATGAATGAATGAATAAAGATTTCCACTACTTCAATTCAGCATTGAAACTAAAATGAACAGCTTTTTAAAGGAAGAGAATTATATATTTTAAGCTGATCTATCTAAACACAAACCTGAGACTGGGGTTGTAAGAAACCTGGAGAGCTCAGCAGACCATAAATTCTACAGAGTGCTGCTCTGATTGGGAATCTGAAACAGCAAGCTACTCCAAAATGATGTCATCACACTCTAAGTTTGACTGAGAGAACAGAAATAACTCCACTGTTTTCAGCCCCTACAGAGCAAGTTAACAAATGCTGATTTAAAGAAAACCACAAAATCAAACAGTGTGAAATTTTCAGGAAACACTAATCATGACCCAAGGACTTGAACTGCAACTTTTTAACCTTTTATTAAAATATGTAAAACCATTGCACATGAGTAATGCTTAACCTGTTCTCAGTATGCAAGTTTGTTACTCTAAATCATCAATTATACAATTGGATTTAACTATGCAGGGTACATGGGGTTACTTATGTTATGCACAATTTTTCATATACTGATATAGTACATTAAGAGATGTTTATCCCTGGTGTTGCAGGTTGCATGCTGGTTATTTGTTCTTATTTCAGCTAACCCCCTAATGTTGTAGCAAGTGCTGTTTTGACAGGATTGTCCATTCAGAAACGGAATAAACTATGATTAAAAACATATATTTGTTAATGAAATTGGAACTTTGGCCATGTGTTCACACTAGCTATAGTTTCCAATGTCACAGATAATGGTTAAATAAGGTTTATGGTCCATTTCAAATCTTCATGTGGAACGTGGGTCAGAAGCACCTCCGTGTATGCAGAAGGGCTTCTGATGTTCTGAGTCATAAAGTAAGGGCCTATAGATGAGCTCTGTAACAGGTCTTATGCATCCTATATTTGGCTCTTTATTAGGAAGTTAAGATAGAAGAAATCATTGTTGCCCATTGTGTTCAATCCTCATTTATCAGTAGTACTAGTGATCAATGAACTCTAAGTTCATTTATGCATCAAAATTGTTTTTGGAAAAAAGCCTCCTATAATCTAGTTTCAGGTATATGTTTTGGCAGTGCATTCTGTACGCTCACTATCCTTCACCTATTAAATAATGTGTATGCTTCCGTTTTGATGAGTTTTGCCACCTGCTGAAAGTTGTCCCTACTAGATGCTCTGTGGTACATTTTGACACTGTCCATGCTGACAGGCATTTCCCAAACATTTTTCAAATGTTTTGAATTTCCATGTTTGAGCACAGTTGTCAGAGTGTCCACACTGCACTCCGACTCCATGCTTGTCTGCTTGAATTACCAATCGTGTCCGTCTAAATCCATACTAAAACTATGCTCCAATCAGGGTTTTAACATGTTTTTTAAATGCAGTTTGTAGTACGGTTTTACAGTGCTACAGTGTGGACATGATCCGTGTTTGCCGTTTTTGTAATATTACTGACTGCCGGTAATGTTACAAAACCGCAAGAGTGGTTGGAGTCAAAGGTAGGGAAGATGTAACAGAAGTGTTTTTTTATCTTCAGTGAAAGTCCCAAAACTCACCACAAAGCATCTAAACTCCCAGAGCTTCTGAGGGCCTAGCTGCCCCCAGACCCCTGGCCTTTGGGCTCCAGCAATTTGGCAGTGCATTCTATATGCTCACTATCCTTTACCTATAGAAATCTTTGCATGCTTTAGTTTTATTGCCACCAGCTTAATATTGTGCCCCACTAGATGCTCTGTGGTACATTTTTGTTGCTTAATAAGGCCAGCTAGAGTCTCACACACACCTGACTTCAGGGAAAAGATTATTTTTCCTTGGAGTCAGGGGTGAAAGATGTGACAGAGTGTTTATTATCTTCAATAAAAGCCCCAAACGCACCACAGAGCATCTAAAACCCCACAGCTTCTGGGGCCAGGTAGCCCCAGACCTCCGGCCTTTCAGGTTTGGGCCCAGGCACCTCTTTTTTTTTTTTACAAATTAAGCACTGGTTAATGTGCACACATGTACTTACAGTTGCCAACCCACAATACTGTCTCCTATACTACCCTGTGGGAGGTCTCCTATACCACCCTTTGGAAGGTCTCCTATACCATCCTTTGGGAGGTCCCTTTATTGGAGCCCTCCTGGACCCAGCACTGCTCCTATGGAGCTGACTCTTAGCTGCCTCTGTGGGTGGTTCTGAGGTGGGGGCATCCACCAGCCTCGGCTACTTTGCTAGGCACCGCTTGGCGAGATTATTTAAATAAATAAAAAACACTTTTGATCAAGTTGGCTTTATTTGGTGCTACCCCACCCCTTGCTCTGACCTCCAGGCACTTCCTTCCCTTTAAGATAAGGGCTTCTGGTCCACAGCTCCACCCTCCAGGTGGTTGTTGACTGGGGACTGCTTGCCCCACATGGCTTTGGCCCCTGCCCACTGTGCCATCTGGAGCCCCTCAATAAATAGATTTGTTTTCTTTTAAATTGTCCTGACAGTCAACACCTGCCCAGTGGTGCTTCCACCAACTCACCGCCCTGACCCGGGGTGAAGCACTGCAAGGAGGAGGTAGCTGGTGGATGCTGGCACTGGTGCTGGATGAGGAAGGGACTGCGGCCCTGTGGGTGGTCCGGGAGGTGGGATTACGCTGTTGGATTCCCAATGCTCACTGTGTCACCGCCGCAGCCTCACTCTGGCACCGCTTCTTCCTCTTGGCTCTCTATCTCACCACCACAGCCCAGACATCAGCTGCCACTGATGAAGGACCGCTTTAATGTTTGAAATAAAAAAAAACATAACAGGGCTATACAGAGCCCAAACCACAGCTGCCACTCAACTGCTGCTCCACTTCACTGGAGCCGCTGATTGCTGCTTCAGGCACCTGCTCTCTCGTCGCCGCTGCTGCTGCTACAGGGACCTGCTCCACTCATGGAAACCACTGCACTGGATGCTGTGCAGGAGGGACAGACAGGAGTCAAGGGACCGCTTCAACCTCTGGCCTACAGGAAGCCCTGGTTGTCATTGCTCCTCTGTCCGCTTCCCTGTCTGGTCACTGCACTGTTCCCCAATGGCCATGCAAACTGTTCCTTTTAAGGGCTTGAGTTGCACTTTCGAACCATGAATTTCAGCCAAATGTTGCTTTACATTCAAAAATGCCCACACACAGGGCAGGGACAGTAGTCCCAGTGCATGGCTGCCAGTACCTCTTGCTGCCTGGTTGCCAGGATCTGCTAGAGAGCAGGCAGCAAGGAAAAGAAAATAATGTGAACAGCCCTGGCTGTGCTGGGTTTAGCCTGCAGGGGTGGGGGTCTGCTAGGGTACTGGCTATGGGGACATATCCTGGCTGTGCTGGCAGGGGAGTTTACTGGGGAGACTGCTGGGGTACTTGACTGCTGACAGACTTCACAATGGGCAAAGTGCCCAGACAAATACTGCTTGTCCCCACTGTATATCCTGAGACCCTGGCACACACAGACACACACACACAGATCTATTTTCCATGACTCCATAAGGGGTCTACTGAATACCTAATATGTTCCTGGACTGTTTTCTGTGGGCCCAGATCTGAGGCACTACACACCACTAGGCAGAGGCAGCACAGCTTTGAGGTAAGTGTCAGCTGAAAAAACTGATCATTCCATTTAAACTGGGGTTGGCAGTATAGCCTTCAGGATAGAGTAACAAGCTGTGAATGAGCTTGAAACATCTATCTAACCTGGGTTTGATTCCCATGACCTCCATTTGCATTCTGTGTGACCCTGAGAAAGTCATTTAACCTCCCCAGTGCTCCAGGTCATCCCTGAAAACAGGCATTGTGCCTAGTGGGTCTTACCCAGTTACCAAAGAATCAAAAATAAATACATAACTGTATTACCTGGCAAAGTTGTGTGTTCAGTGAGTAGGCCAGTCACTTCTTCACAGACACAAGGGATTTAAATAAACTTATTGCAAAGACTGAAGCAGAAATTAAGCCAGCTGAGGATGGCAACCAGGACTCTGATGGCTGAGTGGTGGCCTAAACGTGTTCTGATTTTGTGAGTACCTGGGCGGTACTGGAAATGTGGGGAGAAGTTTTGAATTGTATGGACATGCGAAAACTGCCAGCAGATACAGGCTATATGGTCTACCTAGTCTGCTCGAGTGTGCGGCTAGCAGTCCACTGCACTGCAGCTGCCCCTCCCTCCCCTTCCCACATATCTGAGTTCATGCCCGTGCTTTCTGACACCCTTCCTCTCAGTGTCCCATTGGTGACCTTCCCCTTGACCTTGTCCAACCCCCTCTTAAAAAAGCCCACCGACTTTAAGGATACCACCTCCTCTGGAAGTGGTTCCATCATGAAGCAGTCTGAATTTTGGACTAGTAGTGACATTCTTACTCCCTTTGATATAGAAATTGATGTTTCTTTTTCTTGGGACAAAGATTATACAGTTTTAATTTAATTGTGATTTACACATAGAAATATTTATATATATATATATATATATATATATATATATATATAAAATGGCTTTAAACTTTAAGAATTCTGATTGGCTGCCACTGCTGCCACAGGGTGCATTAACTACCAGTTAGAGTACAGTAGGTAGCAAGTGCCAGCAGATGCTGCTTCACCAGCGAGTTGGTATCATTGTGCCAGGCTCAACTTCAAAACATAGCAGCTGCAATTTTTTACTGCTCGCTTAGCGCAGATGAAAGAGCAACTCAGTCCCACCACACACAGACACACATGCACGTAGAATCCAGCCCACAACTCCACTGCCATTATTTTCTAAAAACAAAAAAAGTAAAGCACTTAGCATCATTTTCCTTCTGGGAGTTTGTGACCATTCACAGTGTTGCCATCGAATGTATCAAAATGGTACCATGGTATTTTCTCAGGGCCTCACCCACTGCAGCCTTGCAACCACAAACCATTGTTGTTGTTTTTTCTTAAAAATAAGCAGTCTCCATCACTATCAGTTTTAGAGCACTGCTGTCTCACAATGGACTTCTACCACTCCACTTCCAGGTTTTACAAACCAGGCCACACAAGGTCCTGCGACTAACAGCTGCATCTTCCAAAGGGAAAAAAAGTGTTGCAGAAAGGATATATAACTGTATTTTTATGCACAAAAATGATGCTAAAAGACTACTAGGTGTAACTGTAAAAGAAACTCCATCTTTTTTACGGCAGGTGGTGGTGCGGGGGGGATAAGCAGAAGAGAATGGCTCTGTGGGGGGGGCAACAGCAGATGGAACAGCACAGAAACAGAGGGACTACTTATTATTTATTTATTAACAAACTTACTTAACAAAAAAGTCTTTGTCTTTGTGTTTATTTGTAGTCATTTCCTCTGTTATTTTATTACTTATTTAAAATTTACACACATGCCCATTTTCTAAGCGCAATAATATCCTCCAGGGTGGGCGGTATGAGCAATACGGACCTTCCAGGGGCCTATAAGGCCCTCCGCCTACAGTGTCGGGCTTCATTACACCCTGGGCCATCCGGTATTGCCCAATACTGCCTACTCTGTAGGATATTATTGCTTGCATATGCTTGCATATATACTCCTTATGTATACTGTATTCTGTGGGCAATGTGACTAAGGGGAGAGGGATTATAGGCACATATGCTGTTGCCTTATTCTCTGTTCCATGCCTTATTTTAACATTTCCTGAATGACTAGGTACCCCATTTATTCTTTTGTTTCATTGCTAAATGTATATATAAAGTCTGGATACTTATAGTGGGTTAACTGGGATGTTTATGTTTGATTTTGTGAAATAATGTAAGGATTTTAATGGGATTGTCTTCCTCTTTAGGGTGAAGTTGTTGAAAGTTTTGGGTTTATTCAGGTATGACTTTTCATATTAAATACATAGTCTTTCTCACTTTGTGACATTGAGGAGGGGCATTAAATAAGTATGTATATGAATATGCCTGTTCTTTGTTACCTTTGTTTACATATGTGGGTTTAATTTTAAATTAATATTTTTTAATGTTATAGACAGGAGCTTTATGGTTATATTTCATGTTAGTTCAAAACAGAGAACTATTCAGATCTCAATGGGGGAACCTATGTAACCTTGTTGGTGTGTAAACACTGTGAATATTTTACAAAATGTGAAAGTGGGTCGCATGCCAGCGCTTGAAGGAGATGGTAGCCTGAGAGGAAGCTCTCCCATAGATCACGATCCTTTGTTATATTAGCGTATTTTGATTTAGCCTGGAAAGTTTTAATCATATCAGTAGTTAAACATAGTGTTTGTGTGCATCCGATCCTATTTTGAGTGGAATCGGACATCACTTTATTAAGTTATTACCTGTTTAAATTTCAGCATCTCGGGCTTCACAATCATGTCACCTGACAGTAGAGCCAGTCCAGCTTCAGCATCAAGTCAGTCGCGGGGCTCCCCCCACCGATCGTCTGAGGTATCGACGGCCACTCAGGTCAATAACAAGAGCGTCAAAAATGGAAACAACAGTTATTCAGACATGGCATTCATAAAGGTTAAATTAAACAGTATGCATCTGGACATTGGTATTTTAAAACAGGAGGCTGGGGTGGGAAAGAACAGAGCAGAAGTTTTTGAAGAGAAACTTAACATAATTGATGAAAGGTTGGCTCTGATAGAAGAAACACTCTGTAAAGTAAAGGATAAAGCTGGTTGTAGTCTTGGAAAGGTAGAAATGTTGGGAACTAAAGTTGATGACTTGGAAAATCGCAGTTGAAGAAATAATATTAGAACAGTGGGGGTCCTGGAACTGACAGAAGGGAATGATATGTCAAGAATTCTACAGGATTTTCTACCCTCTATCTTAAATTACAACTGGCCCTGGCCCTTAGAGTTTGAAACGGCACACAGATCTTTGAGAGCTCTTCCCAGTCGAGGGCAGAGACCCAGGCCCATTATTGTGCGCTTCTTAAGGTTTATTGTTAAAAAATAAATTATGGTACTGGCAAGACAAAAGAAAACTTTATATTGGGTCAAGAAAGAATTCTTCTGTTACAGGATTTTCATCAGAGGTAGTGGAGAAATGGAAAGCTTCTGGTGATATACGTTATGTACTGCAAAAGCTAAATGTGCTTACTATGTGAAGTATCCAGCTGCCTTGGTATTATTGAAGGAGGAGGGTCACATAGTTTGAAATTGCTAGATGAGGCTTGGGATTTCATTGTCAGACACTGGGCAGAGGCTACTTCCCTCTTGAGAAGTAGGCCAAGCTTACATTCAAATTTAAAACAATCTCTAACTGCCAGTAATGGCACCCAGAGCCCAAAACATTCCACTTTGGGTCATTAGCCATGAGCTCCCTACAGTCATCGCAGTCCACACTCCCTGCCTAGCGTTACTGAACCACATTCTGATTCCACTCGCCAGACTTTCATTCCGGTTCTGAAGCACAGTGTAAGGCACCCAAACATAAAAGCCTCATTGTTAAAATCAGTGTCCTGGCCAAATAAAATAAATAGGAAAACACAGCCCTTCCTTAAAAACAAGGCCTCTGCAAGAGCTTCTGCTTCCTCCAATACTTCAGACCAAACACGACATACGGCACCTCATCAAGTATCGCTATTGGATGTACCTGAACTACTGAAAAATCCATTAAGTTCTATGCATGACATGTCCAAAGAAATACAAAATCACACATGCCCCCACAATGCAAAGCATCATGGACTGCATATGCAAATCACCACAGAATATTATGCTGGTTTAACTTTAAGCAGAAATGCATGGTGCCGACAGGCCTCTCACACAGTTTGCAAAGGGTGCCAGCAGAAGACATAGACATGTGTTTCGTCCTACCAGGACTCATCAGTATGCCTTGTCTGTTTGACACCCCAGTGGAATGAACCAGCTATCCTAAGATGGTCTATCTGGGTTATGTTGTGGTGAACAAAGAGGTTCCTTCCCCACGATTTTCTCTCCCCGATAGTGAGCAGCTCAAAACTTGACTTCTTTCTAAAGCTCGGTGATGAGTTGCTGTTCAGCAGGAACTGAATTTCCTGTTACCCAGATATATGCCAATTTCTGACTGGCTGCTGTCAATCACATGACACCCTAATCTTTTTTTCCCTGAAAATATGTATTAATCACAAAAGGGTGCACACTGCATATTTGTCTGTGGATTATTTTAAGAAATGAATGTGAAGACTATTCTTAAGTATTTTAGAATATCTGTATACACTGCTTTCTGAAATCATTCCGGGTGCCTGGGAGGTGGAGGGGGAAGTTTTAGTTCAAACGTCACTGCAGTAAACATAACACGGAGAGTGAACTCAAGGTAGCCTTCTTTCTTACAAATCTTACACGTTACTTTACCTGTATTTATATATTCCTACTTTTACTAAAGATTGGTTAACTGAGGTGCATTGTCTTTGTCCTGCCGTTCAGTTTTATTTGCACTACAATTACCATTTGGGTTACCATATTAATATAGGAATGTTATATATGTTTTGAAAGAGGTATGCTTGCTAAATATTGTATAAATCAAAGGGGGTGAGTGCCTGTCAAAGCTGTAAGTTTTGGCTGGGAATAGTAAGGTATTTTCTTTGCCTGTTTACGACTCTGATTTAGCCTTTACACTTGTCTAAGGGGGGGAATTCCTGGGCCTTATTGGATTTTCTGGTACCCAGTTAGAATAGTACTACACAAATTGTACCAGTCTACAGAGTGCTAGTTCCTGTAGCGCTATCATGGACAGCGAGAGGAGATATACAGCACTTTCAGTAAGTGCTCCCCTGGTCACGGACCATGGCGCTATACAGCACGAGGGTGTCAGAATCCAGGAGGATGGCTGAGCTGCTCCCGTGGCATGGCGGGCTGGTGCAAAGAGCAGCTTGGCCAGCAGCAGTGGAGACCAGGGTTCTGATCCTGGTCTCCAAAACTTTTCCTGCATTGGAACTCAGGTTTTTGTACACGGGGCCATGGAAACAGTATTCCACGGCCCCACAACTTTCAACTTTCCTGTGATCTGCTCCCCCCCGGAGTGAGAATCCTTCAGTCCGGGGGCACTATTTTTACCATGTGGTTCTTGACCGTGCTATTATTGTCAGCAGTGTTCTGACCCAGTGCAGGATTTTCTATATTACTCTAGTACTCTAATGTGATTTGGGGCAGATTGTGGATTTAGGATGTTGGGAATGGCTGGGATGTGGAGTCAGCAAACGTGGGACATATTTTATTATTAATTCCCTATGACTCCTATACCTTTCATTCTATTGTCTCTCATAACATGATGTAAGCTCGCTTCTCATGGATAACAAATTCTGGCAGCTAACAATTTAAAATAAAAAAGCAATAACCTTGATACATTTACAGAATGGTAAGTTATTACTGCCTGGCTATCGAATTCATTATTCCTAGGGTGTCATTTGTGATGAGGTGTGGTATGGATAACATAGACACTTTGAGGTAAGGTTAAACACACCAACTAGTATGTCCTTTTAGTTAGCAAATACAGAACGGAAAATCAAAACTTTCAGAAAGCAAAACTAAAAATGGATAAGCAAAACAAAATCACAGAGTGGAGTTTATATAGCAGCATATCATTCCACTATGCTCTGTGAGTTCTTACTGGTACAGCCTCCCAGACAGCTGAAATCTTAGACCTTGAAGGGTCCTTTTATAGGGCAATGTGGTCACCTGATCCACCCTGACTAATACAGAGTAAATACTACACTATACAGAAGTGTAGGGATCAGAAGGACCTTATTACTTTAAGGCATTTCCAATATTTACAATAATAATCATTATAAGCTTTAATAGAACATAAAAATAATGAGAAACAAACCAAATTCTGGATAAGTGGTCACTAAGCTCCGCCCACCTCCTAGTGACTGACAGTGACCATTTCATAAATAGACTGAGAATGAGGCTGCTGGCTCCCAAGGAGACAGCACCCTACAGACTTCACGGGAACCACACCTGCTCCTGCACTCTGTTTTGGGTAAGTAGGAGCCTAGCATATGGGATGAATTTAGAATGTATTAGAACAAAGAAAATGAAAACAATGCAATTGCCTAAAAATGTATTATTTATTTATTTTTTGTTGACCAGGTAAGTGCACTAGACAAATCCTGTTTATTTTAGGCATGACCTGGGGAAGGGGGATACAGATGAATGCCAACTGACCTTGAACCAGATTAAGCTGTTGGTGGTATTTTTAGTGAATGAGGGAAATTTGGCCAGGACACCGGGGAAATTCCCCTACTCTGTCAGAGAGGATTCCCTGTCCAAGATGGAGGACGCTCTGCTGCCTGCAGTTGCTGGAGCTGTGGAGACAGGAGACCTGGTCTCGACTCCTGTCTCTGTATCTGAGGAGACCACGACTACTAACTGGATTGCTATACCTGTATCTTCAGTGTTGGAAGACGATTTGCAGGAGGTGCCTGTTGTTCCACGGATGGTTCATTTTACCGAGGTTGGTCTGCTCCGGCTCGAATGTTCAGGGGGACCGCAAGAGACGCACACTTCCTTTGACTCAGAACCTTCGAGTCTGGAAGTGCCTGTACCGCACGACTGTTTGATGGAGGCGGACCGCTGTCGTACGTCCGCTGAGATGGGCTTGCAGCAGAATCTACATAGTAAGCAGCAAGACGGTGTGCCTCTGGCTATGACGGGCACTTTTGTTACAGTCCCCGAAGACCTGCCTCGAGTTTCTGAGCAGGTGCCTTGTCGAACGTCTGCAGAAGCTGTCTCTGGCAATTCTTTTGCAGTGGAAGGATCAGTGAGTACTTTTTCGGCGGTGAGCCCGCCCTCTGTATCCCAGGCTGATTTGTTAACTTCCCAGTCTTCTCCTATTCAGGCAAACCCCACTGTTGCCCCTGCATGGTCTGTAGAGCAGGCGCTTCGGGCGGCAGGATGGGTGCAAGACCCCAAGGTGGGTTCCTGGGTCTCGGGGCCGTCCCCAATATGATCCCTTGGACTGTGCAAGACATGATATTGGATGGGGGAGAACAGATTCCCCAAACTGTGACTGACCCTTTGGACCTTCCTAATGAGCTTCGTCTGACCCAGAATCCAGTCCTGGACCTTAACAAGGTCCCTGCTACACAGACTCTTCCTGGTTCAGACCCTATGGCTGAAGGGACCTCTGCCACTGTTCGACCTCCCTTTCCTCGAACTGGGCCAGTGAGGTCCTTCTCTTCTTTGTTTAAATTTCCAGTTCTGGCAGCTAAGTGTCATAATGCTGTTCGGCTTTCTTATAGAGGTGGGCTAGCGGACCCCCTGACCGTGTGTATGTGGCCAGAACACTGTTAAAGGATTCAATTAAGTTTTTGCACAGAAATATATGCCCTGATACATGTCTCAGGGAACTAACTTTGACATTAGTTTTCAGACATCTCGTGGCCTTGACCGTTTTGGTCCAAATATCACGTCTTGTGTAACACTGCTCTTGGAACCCATTTCAGGCTATACCCTCTCAAAACCTGCTTTCAAGATAGTTACTGTTATGTTTCGCAATGAGGGAGTAGATGTCTCTAATATTGTTTATTGGTTAAAACAACGTTGTACTTTATATGTCAGCCAGAGGCAATCTTGGACTCTGAAAACATATGGACAGGGGTTGGAAATTTAAAGTCATGTTGAATGTTTCTGAATCTGGACCAGTGCACTTACCAAATTCTTTTTTTAGGTCAGGATAGAGAGTTCTGTTTTACCCTGGCCAACCCAAAGCGTGTTATAGATGCGGATCCCTCACATCTGAGCAGTGCGTGTGATAAGATCAAATGTCATAACTGTGGTGAAATGGGTCATGTAGGTATGCATTGTCTGAATGACTGCAGGTGTAATCTTTGTGACGAGATGGGCCACACATTTCAATCATGTCCCTGGGCTGCACATACCAAGGTAACACATGATGGAGGTGTGGATCAGCGTTATGTAATTACTCAAGCCCAGAAAGCTCGTTACGATTACATTTGAAGCCCCTCTATAGAGGTGACTCCCCCTCCCCCTAAAGCTTTGGCTTTGGAAACCTCCTGTAGTACTGTACCTCTGTCAGTCAACAAGGCTCCACCCCCCGGGAAGGTACTGATTTCAGCATGCCCTATGGAGCTAGAGGATGTGGTGCAGGTCCCGGGCTCTAGTACTATGCCTCCCCCTCGTGAACCTGCCAAAGTAATATGTCGCAGGTCATTACGATCTGGTTCCCGCACCTTATTGTCCCCTCTGAAGGCCTGCACTGCACCTTCTATTGCACTATCGAATGCCTTTGAGGTGCTTCAGTCGATATCGGACGATGCAGGTGGTGAATCTGACTCTTCCTCTATCGCTTCTTCCCTCCCTGAAGGTCTTGATGACTCTGAAATTCAATTAAGCACTGGCCTTTCACAAAAACAGAAGGCCAAGGTTAGGCTGAAAGGGACTAAGGTAGCTGGAAAGAGAAAACTCCATACTGTCAATGTAAATAGTTTGAAACGTGGACAAGAGACGGCTTGGTGTTTTCTTTTTGAGGCTTTTGCTATTTGGGATATTTCTTTACAGGATACGAGATTCCATACTGTGCAGGAGATCTGACTGGCTCAACAAGATTGGCTTATGGGTCCTTCCTTTTGGTCGACAGGCCGAGACTCCTGCTCTGGTCTTGGCATTTTAATTAATATTCCTGAGTTTAGGCTTTTAAGCTGTTTGATTTGGCCCTGGTAGAGCTTTGATTTTGGATTTTGCTTGGGCAATGCCCGTGATCGGGTGGTAAATGTCTGTGCCCCTAACTGAAAACTGAGCGGATAGCTCTTTTGATTTAATTCGTCCTTATTTACATTCTTCTTTCTGAATCATATTTTCTGGTGACTTTAACTGTGGCCTTAGTCTTCGGATAAGAGTTCTTTTGCTACCACTAAGAAACTGTATTGTGACTCACTCGCATGGGACGATGATTTGTACTGCCCGCTTGACGGACTCTTATTTTTCTTTCACTAAACAGCATACTCCCACATTTCAGAAGGGTAGGCTGGCCACCGCATTGACTTTGTTTTACATCCAGTATTTTTGAAGTTACTTTCCTGTAGTGCAGGCGGTAGCCTTTTCTGAACATAAGCTGCTCTCTGTTAGTTTTGGATCTCCTGCCAGTTGTGGTAAAGGGCGGGTTTCTGGAAATTTAATGTTTCTTATTACAGGTACCATCATTCCAGCAAACCCTTTTGTCATTTATTCATGCCCGTAAGTCTGTATACCCCATGTATGATGATCCAATTCAGTGGTGGATGGATACGAAACGATTTCTAACTGATTGTTGAAATCCTATAGTCGACAAAAAGCAGGTCTGAATATCTTGTATATTTACAGAAGAGGGCTCATTTTCAGTCTTTACTGTCACTAGCATACTTGACGGGGCAGGATCTTGTGCAGCAAATACAATTAGTGCGGAAGGACATGTTGGATTTCCAGTCTAAACAGTCGCAACAACTGTACCACCAACATAGCTATGCGGTGAAAGGTACCCGGGAAGTTGTTTGCCCGTTTGAATCTAACTATCATCAGATTGCCCATAAATCAATGTCATGTCTTATCAATTTAAATGGAGATCTTTGTACTTCTCATTCAGACTTATGTCAAATTGTTACTGACCATACGACTGCATTGTTTTCCCCTCTACCTACTGTGTCAGTGGACCTGAGACAACTGTACGGTGCCCTTGATGTTCCTTCTCCCTCCTTGCAGAGTGTAGAACTTGCATGTCAACCCTTCACGGAACGGGAAATTCGGTTAGCTATATCCTCCTTGCCCCTACGTCGGACCCCTGGTCTAGACGGCCTCCCTACTGCCTTGTATAAATTTTTGGGGGAACACCTCCTTCCGGAATTGACCTCTGTGTTTGCCTCCCTTCTTGCCTCTGAACATATCCCTTGAGTTTACTAAGGGCACATTGATTTATGTATATAAACGGAAATGTGACATTAAGTCCCTTGACAACTGGCGCCCCCTCTGCATGTTAAATACGGATTTTAAGATATTGACGAAACTTATCGCACAACGTTTGCTCGGGTTGGCTGAAATAGTTATTCACCCGGCCAATCCTGTTCTCTACCTAACAGGAGAATTTCTGATCACTTGATTCTTCTCCACGAACTATTTTCGCATGGTTTATCGGACTCTGTTTCTGGGCTTATTGTTTCGGTCGACCAAAAGGCTGCCTTCGACTCAGTTAACCATGATTTTCTATGGAATGTATTGCATTTCCTGCACATTCCTGACAAGATGATTCACTGGATTCAGACACTTTATAAGACGGCGACCGTTGTTCCGCTGATTAATGGTTGGGCGGGCCCGATGATCCCGGTGAAACGGGGAGTTCACCAAGGTTGTCCACTGAGCCCTCTATTACATGTTTTTTTTCTGGATGTGTTGCTCCGACGTCTTAATGCCCATCCCCAGATTCGTGCCATCTCGTGTTCGGCACTGCGATCGCCATTCACAGCGATTGCATATGCTGATGATGTGTGTTTCCTAGTAGCTGATGAGGCTTCGGCGCTTGTCTCTCTCCAGGAATGTTCCTCTTTTGGTGCATTATCTGGAGCAAGTATAAACTTTGGTAAGAGTATGGGGATTTGGTTGGTTCATCCTCCAACTCTTCGGATACTATTGGTCCTTTACATGTGATAGAAGGCCAATCCGTATACTTGGTGTTCATTTCGGGACAAGAGATTCTGATTCCTTTAACTGGGAAGAGAAGTTGAAACAGGGCAGAAGCATGGTGACCTCTTGGAACAAGGGTCAGATTGGGAAGAGAAAACGTGTTTTTCTGATCAAAACTTATCTTCTCCCTCTGTTTTTGTATTTAAGTTATGTTTTCCTTGTCCCAAAACAGCTGGAAATGATGGTATTCAGCTTATTTTTTCAAGCCCTTTGGGGCAGTCGGTTGAATCTGATCAAGAGGAATATTACTTACTTGCCTACTTTTGAAGGCGGTGTCCAGATGATTAATCCGTTTTTTCTTTACTAGCATTTTCCTTTCGGCCAATCTACGGCCTTTACTGAGTGAACACCAGAGAGGGTGGGAAGCGTGGTTTACAACTCCTGTAGGTATTGGTTTCACATGTGGGAACATAATTCTTTGGTGTGTTGTGACAACATGGGGATGTCCGTGTACATTAAGCATATGTTTCTTCGTTTAAAACAATGGCAAGTGTCGCCTCAGACTCTTATTACGAATCCAGATAAGGCTCTGTACAAGACACTTTTGTCCTCTGTTTGTAAGGTGCAAGCCCTTTTCCAAAATATCTGGACAGCTGTCTACCCTCACTTCTAGTCCTGTTACGTTGTTCTAGGATCCCAGGCCACATGTGGGACTTTCACTGGTTATCTTGTCACGAGCGGATAAATGTGAAAGCAAACCATAAACATAAACAGTCTCAGGATCTATTTTGCTCTAGACCTCTCTGTATAGCTACCCCAGAGACTATTTCACATTTGTTTTTGATTACTCTTATATTAGTAATTGGTGGCCCTATTTGGCCGACTCCTGGATGTTCCTATATTCTCCACAGTAACATATCAAAATGTTATGTATGGTGTCTTTCCTCTCACTGGTCTCGATGGCACAGAGACACTCTGAACCTTGTATTTCTTGTCATTAAATGGAATATTTGGATGTCAAGATGTATGTTTACCTTGCAACAAAAATTTTGTTCTTATTCGGAACTTGAAGGGAAGATAGTAGCGGACTTAAAGAAAATATACGACCATGAAAGGACTTTGTATTCGGCATCGTCTCTGTTGGCCTTGTGGACAGCCCTTCCATGGATCACAAATACTGACTCAGCTATAACTTGAAGGACTTATGCAGTATTTTTGTTGTTTTTCCATTTCCTTTCTTAATTTTGCTTTTTTTCTTTTGATTTTCCTGTATATTTCTTATTGATGTATTTTATGTTGGCTTGTTTTACAATTTTTGTTTCAATAAAAATGTCCCCTACTCTTTTCGATAAGTGCCATGGGATTTTTAACATCCACCTGAACTACCACCAATCCAAGCAGATGGGACCTCGGTTTAACTTCTCATCTGAGAGGCAGCACCTCAGAAGTGCAGCACCCCTCTCATGCTGCACTACAGTGTCAGTACTGGGACATTAACCCAAGTGCCAGATGTGGGAACTAAACCCACAGCCTTCTGATCTCCCAGCCTCAGACGCAAGTGTGCTACCTACTGAGCCACTGACACTGACAAAATGAACAGAAGGTGCAAACAAAATGAAGCAAGGAACAGACTTGTTTCTTTGCCCTGGTAATAAGGTGTTCAGCTGCAAAGCCCCCAGCAACAAGTGAAACAAAAAGAAAGAAAGAAAACCAGCTGAGAGAGCCCAATATGTGTATGAACTTGCATAATATATAGAAGAAAGGCTTAATGTAGTTCAGTATGTATTTCTGTATTTCTTCTGGTTTTCTACTTTTGTTTCTGAGAACTATCCCTAAACATATAGGGTTAATAGGAAACACTCTCTGGTTAAACTTTATATTTGTGGAACTGACAGCCCTCCGTTTAGGGCTTTAAGCAATATGCAGCGCTTTAAGCGCTGTACAGATACAGCTGTATATTTTTATTTTTCCACATTTCTCTGTGAAGGCACTTTGGTTTTATGTTTGGTGCCAAACCAGGAG
This sequence comes from Neoceratodus forsteri, assembly GCA_016271365.2. Classification (NCBI taxonomy): domain Eukaryota; kingdom Metazoa; phylum Chordata; order Ceratodontiformes; family Ceratodontidae; genus Neoceratodus; species Neoceratodus forsteri. The sequence goes on along the minus strand of CM057452.1, from coordinate 41,271,954 downwards.
CTGCCAGACCATAATATCCCTGGTTTCCCTGGCACTTTTTGACAAAGTAAGCTACCACTGTCACCAGAAATTACGGGTGGTTGCAGCAGTTTCATGCGCTGCAACCAACCTGTCAAGCAGATCTGTGACAGAGTTCTAAGGCGGTTCGCAAGAGCCACAAGTGCTTAGCGGTGCTGCAGGAGAGCATTCTGCACAATCCAGAGGAGCAGAAGCCAGCAGACCCATACCAATGCAACACACCGAGTCATAATGTTGTATGCCTACATGCATAAACAAACGGGGAATTCTTTCTCATATTTTATTTTAAAACCACTCCACCCTCATTTCCTTTTATTTTGTTTTCATGACAGCACAGAAACTAAGTGGGGGTGATAATAATAACAAGGGTGCATACAGATGCACAGGCTCTGTATTTAAAGGCGCAGAACCTTATTTAGGTACAAACAGGTGCTGCAATGTGCAATAGTGTTTCAGCAACCAGACAGGGATTAGAAAATAAAGCAGGGAAGTGCAGAATGCAGCAAAGGATACTAGAGTGAGTGGCCAAGTCCACTCAGGTAGAAGTGGGAAAAGACAGCAAAAGAGAGAGAATATAGAAAGTGCTACTGCAGTAGGCTTTAGACTTGGAGAGGAGAAGAAGAATTTTGTCCAGGTTGCCAAACAGTGAAAACTGGGGTGCATTTTACTGACACCACCACAGTCATTACTAAGGAGTTATGTACTCTTGACAGATTGATGCTTGAAAGGAAGAGTTGGTGCTGAATATTCTTTCTACCTAGGTAAGCATCAGAGATGGAAGAGAGATGGCTTCAACGCTGCAGGGCATGGTAAGTAAAGAGTGATTTGGGATACAAGTTTGTCTTTTTTTTTCTTGGTTTCTGTGGAGGGTTGTGGGATAACAGACACAGAACTTCAGGTTCAACACACAATCTCTGTGTGATGTTTATTTAAAACACAGGAGATGACCTTAAGCAATGGCATATCCTTCTTCAATACATCAGTTTGCAGCAACAGACTATGCATATCCTTCCTCTGCACTTAGTCGGCACCTGCTGACCCACTGATCTATTGATCTATCTTTCCTGAGGAAATGAACTATCCCCTATGTTGGTCTTGTGTGTTTGGGTGATGGGAATCTCAAAAAAGGAAAAAACCCAAAGCAAGCTAAAGACAAAGAACCTCAGTGCAGAAGCACTGAAGCAAGGGTTGACCCAAAGGGCATTGGCAATAAAGCCAAGTTTCAAAGAAACACAACATCACACATACTTCCATAATTCAGAGCATCATGGGATGTATATGCAAATCACCATGAAAGTTTAGGCTGGTTCAGCTTAAAGCAAGAATGCATGGTGCCAAAGGGCCTCTCAAACAATCTGTAATTTACATGCATTTTAAATAACACAATAGGGGTTTTCTGATATCTCTACCCCAGCAACTTAATTTTTAATGCAGTTGCCAAGTAACTTTTTACCTTTATCAAAAACACCTAGTGCCATGGTATTTTCAACACTTACAAGTTTCATACACATAAGGCATATACATCAAGGTATTTTATGACATAGAGCTAGTGCATACTAAATCCAACAATGGGGAACACAGCCTGTTGTTTTACATCAGCTCAGAGGTCACCACAATAACCTCCCTGTACGAGGACCTGAGAGGGAAAAGGAAAATTAAAGAAGACACTAGCATAGTCAAGAAAGGGTAGGGGGTGCCTATAGGTGGCCAACCTTATGGACTAGAAATTATAAAGGGTAGATTAAGTTAAGAAATAGAAGAACTGTTGCAACAGATCTAAGAAAAGGTCGGTCCTCAAGAGTGACAGGACCCCCCGTCGCAGTTTCCTTATTAAGGAGTAGCTTAGTGAGAGGGGCAGACTCTCCAGTATTTTATGTTCTAATTGCTTCTTGATTGCTGTCTCATTCATTCTTGACATGCAAGGATAGGGAAGTGGGACTTGTATGATATTATACAACTATAGTAAACAAGTGCATAGGGCAGACTCAAGAGCATAAGGACACTGGGCGGTATAACTCTTAGAACAATTGCAAATGCTACAGTCTCTAATCTATAGGTGGGTTGTTCTCAAACAGGTTACTTAGGGGTCATGTTGTTCCACTTTGGAAATCCCAGTGGGGTGTACACACGTCCCTCTTGAAGTGTGTGTGTGTGTGTGTGTGTGTGTGTGTGAGTGGTAGGTGTGAGAGGTGTGTTTCTACATTTGGGTTAATTTTACTGTTACTGTTTTGTATTGTAAACACACTTTATAGCTTTATTAGAGTCATTTCCAGTGATTGCATTGTTACTGCAGGGTTTTAAATAATTGATTAGCAGTTTTTTTCTTGGGACAATACTAACTGGACAGAAAGAATTTATGTAGGTTTTCTAGGAGTGCTGTGTTTCTTAAACACATTGAGGCAAGTGCTAGGCATTTTCACAATGTTTTAACACTTTTATGAGCAAAACGCTAATCAATTTTCAGAGTTAAATAAAACCCTGTTACTGTGTTTATTGTTATGTAAATCTTTGAACAAAGTTATCTTAGGTTAAAGAGGGATTAATAATTGTGCTTATATTTCATTCTACATATTATTCTTTGTATATTTCAACCCTCTTCTGTTTGTTGTTATTCTTGAGTAATTTACCTATGGATATTTATTTATTTACTTAGTTTTTGTTGACCGGGTAAGTGCACTAGACAAATCCTGCCTATTTTCAGGCACGACCCGGGGGAGAGGGATACAGATGAATGCCAACTGACCTTGAACCAGATTAAGCTGTTGGTGGTATTTTTCTTGAATGGAGGAAATTTGGCCATTGCATCGGGGAAATTCCCCTACTCTTTTCGAGAAGTGCCATGGGATCTTAAACATCCACCTGAACTACCACCAATCCAGGCAGATAGGACCTCGGTTTAACATCTCATCCAAAAGACGGCACCTCAGGAGTGCAGCACCCCCCTCATGCTGCACTACAGTGTCAGTATTGGGATATTAACCCAAGTGCCTGGTGTGGGGATAGAACCCACAGCCTACTGATCTTCCGGCCTCAGAGGTGAGTGTACTACCTGCTGAGCCACTGACAATATTAGTTGTTTATAAAGTTAAATTGCTATAATGGGCACTGTTAACATAATTACAGTACCTGGAATGTACAGGGGTTTGGCTCGCCAGTCAAAAGATACTGGATTTTAAATCATTTAAACAAACACAAGGCTGATGTGGCTATGCTGCAAGAAACTCACTTGCTGCCAGTTGAAGCAGATAAGTTCACCAGTGGCTGGGTAGGTACAGTAGATCACTGTAGTTTCTTTAAAAAAAAAGAGGGGTGGCTAGTCTCATAAGAAAATAAGTTAATTTTATTAAACATGGTCATTTAACAGATCCAGAGGGCAGGTATCTAGTATTACTGGACTCCCTCCATGGAAAAAATTTAGCCCTCTGTAACATTTATTCCCCAAATTCAGAGCAGAAAGACTTCTATCAAAATCTGGGTTATGCATTGGCAAATGTGGGGGATTATGAAGCAATACTAGGGTGGTGACTTTAATGAGGTCATGGACCCAATTTTGGATAGGTCCACCCCTAGAAATGCAGGTACCTTGTTTGTCACACAAAGAAGTTTGCATAGTATGCTGAAGGACCTAGGCCCTCTTTTAGACTCTGCAGATTTCCTATATAGCAACTGTCCCAACACTATACTTGCTAAATTGGACGTACTGTACCATACGGCCCTAAAATTTGTAACCGATTCCTCATACAAAATTTATCACTGGTCACTCTATGCCAAGATAGGCTGGACCTCATTAGCTACCAGAAGGTGGCGTAATGCCTCTATCTGGACCTTTAAAGCCCTCACTAAGAAAATCCCCCAATACATATCTGATATCTTTAAGTTTATGCCATGTGGAAATACACTTACATACTGCTTAATATGCCCAGGATTAGATCCTGCTTTGGCACCTCCTCTATCACTCATTCCCCACCTACTTTGTGGAACTCCCTCCAAGGGACTTTAAAGTTGACCCACTTTGTTAGACTATACTCCTTCAAATCACTTTTAAAATCCCTGTTAAAGGAGAACTGTCAATGTTACTCTTAACCCTCCCTCTATGAAGTCCGTATGGAACTTCTACCTTCTTAGCTTGCCTTCAGCACCCCTGCTGCCTTCCTCATAACTAGCTGCCCTTCTCTGCTCCTCTCATCCCTCCTGTTCTCCTAACCCTTGTACCTCACCTCTCTCTCTCTCTGTTGAACTACCTTTGCCTTCCCTTAACCCATTCCCTATCCTTAATCCTTTGTTATCTCCCTTACCTTCTTTTCTGCAATATAATTGATCTGGCAGTAGTGTTGCACTTATGTTTTGGCCATTTATTCTGTGTATCTGGTATGTCTGCTTTTGTTCTAGTATTACCCACTCTGTAACGTATAAATTTTTGTTGTGTTCCCATATTGTACCTTGTGTTGTCCTTCCAGGACCACCTTGCAAATGAATATCTCAGTGGTGTATTTCGTGGTAAAAAATAAAATTGAATTGAATTGAACTAGATGCATTGAGACTGGCTCACCGCCAGTGGAAGGGATTTTCCTTTCCTATATGCAAGACATAGGGTATTCGGTTGTTTGGATTATCTTTTTAAGTACATTAATAATTTGAGTTATGTGAAGTACAAAAATCTTCTTATATCTGATTACAGCCTTCTGAAAGAGTCAGTGATTTTTGAAAATAATACAGAGAAACCCTCCAGTTGGAAATGTAATGTGTCTTTTTTTACAGGATACTAAATTTAAAAGATGGTTGCAGGAAGAAACTTTTTACTTTAAAATTATCTGTAATGGAGAGATATCTCCTAAGACTGTTTGGGAGACTTATATGACATTTATTAGGGGAGGAATCATTAGTTTTGCATCTAAAAGGAAAAGGGAAAGACAAACAGATCTAAAACTCAAAGAAGATAGTCTTAAGTAAAGCAATAGCTGATATAAAGCAAAACCCTGTAGTTAAAAAAGAGGTGTTATTTAAAATGATTGGGTTAAAATACAAACTTAATAAAAATATACTCAGCAAAAACTGAATGCTCTCTGTTTAGAGTTAAGCAAAAATTCTTGAAATCTGGTGAAAAGACAGGTAAATTGCTTTCCTATTGTTTACAGAAATGGCAAAACCAAAATAATGTCAAAGGAATTAGAGATAAACATGGGGAAATAACACATAATACAAAAAAAAATTAATGTCTGTTTCAAAGTTTTTATGAAAATGTTAACAAATCACAAGGCCCTCAGAGGTGGATGCCATAAAGATTTTCTTAACCAGAATATGTGCCTCTTTATCACCTACTGACAAGCACAATTTAGATATGCCTATTAATCAATCAATCAATCAAACTTTATTTAACCAGGCAGTTACATCATTGAGCAAACTCATTTTCAAGATGGTCCTGGACACCGACACTTTTGCTTACAGTAGACAACACTTCATACAAAAGTAGACATCGGTACAGGCAGTTACAATATACAAAATCAGTACGTGGATGAATCAGACATGAAAGCAAGTGCAAATATAGGCATTTAAAGTAGTGTATACAGGTTGTAGCTTATAAAGTACAAGTGTGGAGGAAGGAGGGACATAGAGAAAGGCAGTGGAAGAAAGGGTATCAGACACATAGTAGAGAGGGAAAATAGGGCAGCCTATTACAACACATGAACTTACTGATGTCATTGTGAGACACCTAAAGGTAAGACCCATGAGCCCAGATGGGCTCTAGTGAATTTATAAATAGCTGAATTCATCTATTGCGCCACATCTACTGCAGGCTTTTAGGGCTCCTTCTCTGACAGTGTATTGCCAGACTCCATGAATGAGGCCTACATATGTCTGCTACCAAAAAGGGCAAAGAAGAGCTAGAGTGTGGCAACTATAGGCGATATCCCTTTTAAACTTTGATTACAAAGTACTGGCAAAATATTGGCTGTCAAAGTTTCTATGATATTAAATAATCTAGTGGGAAGAACAAGTGGGATTCATGAAGGGCAGACAAGCAGCGGACAATTTTCAGAGATTATTTGCAACTAGGGTTACCACCTTTTAAGAAGCCCAAAGTGGGACATTTCTTACTGAAACATGATTTTTTGGAGGACAGTACCTAACCTCGACCGATGCAACAGACTTGTTATCTCTATATAATCAGAATTGAGGCTAAGTATTGTAGTTTCTTAGTTGCTTCTATTGTTTCTTATCATTTTAAAGTATTTTAGTTAAGCTATTGCAGTTTTCCAGACTATTTAGTGGAAAGTTAGTAAATATTTTTCCTACTATAAAATCAGGACATTTACTATTTTTCATGTTTTTTTGCAGGACACAGCTGCCCAAATCAGGACTGTCCTGTGAAAATCAGGACAGGTGGTAACCCTATTTGCAACTATCTGGACTGTTCAGTCTTCTGGGAGAAATAGTACCCCAATGATAGCTATCTTTCTAGATATCAGCAAGGCATTTGACTCTCTGGAATGGGATTACTTACATAAAGTATTAGAAAGTAATAATTTTGGTCCAGGTATCATAAAATGGATTTGCACTTTATATGCTACTCCTACAGCTTGCATAATCACTAGTGGTCTTCCTCCCACCTTTCCTCTTCATAGAGGCTCTAGGCAAGGTTGTCCACTCTCCCCTTTATCTGTCCTTGCCATTGAACCCTTGATTAGGAGGATTATGTCCTCTACCAGAATACATGGGGTACAAACAGAGAAATATGCCAGCAAAGTCAATGTATTTGAAGATGATATTTTGCTGACACTCACCCAACCCTCATTCTCTTTGCAAAATGTCAAGTTATTACTACAGGATTTTGGTACAGTTTCATGCCTTTTGTAAATTGAACTAAGTCAGAATGCTTGTTACTGACTTCTTACACAAAGGAGTTAGATAAGCTTAAAAAGAATCAGATATTTCTTGGCCAGCCAATGGGTTAACGTATTTGGGCATCAATCTGTTTGATTCGATAACTAAGATTCTACATCATAACTTGTCAAGGGCCATTAATGATGAAAAATGACTTAGATAAATGGGACAAATTAAATCTATTGTTATGGGGAAAGATTAACTCAATAAAAGTGATCATAGCTCCAACACTTTTCTATTTTATGGGTAACTTTCCTGCCATCATCACAAAAGACTGGTTTAATAAGATTGAAAGAATAATCTTTTGTTTTCTATGAGATGGGAATCCCCCTAGGCTGTCTAAAGTTAAACTAAGAGCTCCTATAAAAGTTAGAGTATTGGCTCTTCCATGGTGGCAAGGATATTTTTGGGTTTATAAGCTTAAACAGGTTGCTAATTGGTTCCTTCCACAAGAATATAATAATACTCTGTTGTGGGTGAGGATAGAAAAAGGACTAGCTGCCCCCTTAAACCAAACTGACGTATTGTTTATACCTACTTCCTCTTATCTGAAAAATCATCCCAACTCTTCTGATCTCTATCAGTTTGTAAGAAGTTCAATCAACTCAAAAATTGAATATGTCCCATTGCAGTTTATGCCCCTTTGGAACAATCGGGGGGAGAGCATCCTATGGTAAATGTCTCCAGGATATTGAATGGGCATCTAAAGATATTGAAACAGTTGGTAATTTAATTGTCGACCATAACATTTTATTCTCCTTTGAAGAATTTAGGAAGAAATTTAATTTAACAGATTAAAATGATACTATTATTTACAGTTAAGAAATCATCTAGCTAAGAAATTTCTGGATAAAAACTTTGCCTTCAATCTCCCAAAGCATGGAATTCCTTCCTCAAGGTGGCCCACCTTCCTAAAGACTTCAGCCTTCTGTACAAAGTCTTAAATGAGACTGAATCTCTTTAACAGACTCTGCTAGAACTAAGTGGCTAGCTGATCTGGGTGTAGCAATATCTGAGGAAACTTGGGGAAAGAACGTGGATAAATGCAGCTAAATGTTGTAGGAAAATTCAAGGGAGATGGATCAATTTAAAATTCCCCACTATTTTATTACTCCTTGTTAGCTGTTCAAAATGGGCCTGGCTCTGAACGATATATGCTGGAGATGTGATGCGGAAAGGCTGGCTGGGTCATCTATTATGGCATTGTAAAGAAGTTCTAACTATATGGAAACAGATACACTCTATATGTCGGTAATTTTGTGGGTGTCTATACCCTCTCTCCATTAATATCATTTTATGAGATACTTCAATCATTCAGTAGATAAATGGTCACACAAAAATTTGAATGCTAGCAGCATCCCTTGCTTTCAAAAGGCTTCTTCTGAAAAACTGGAAAGAGGTGAACGTCCCTTCGATTAAACAATGGATAGACTCATTAGGAGGGACAGCAGACAATGAAAGAAACAGTCATTCTTTACTTGACAAAAATGAGTTATTTAATACTATGTGGGGGCCCTTTCTCTCTTACTGTCTATTGTTATTTCTGTTACCAGTGTTTGAATAATACTCAGTCATGGTGCACAATGCCTGCCTGTTAATAGTCCTTATTTAGGTATACTACTGCTTCTAAGTAAATAGTTAAATGAATTGGCTAAGGAAGGATTAACCCTCAACAGGGTATGGGTTTACTGAGCATTAATCCATGCCTGGGGGTGTTGGAGTCATGAGGTGAAGCCGAGTGACTTCAACCACCCAGGCATGGATTAATGCTCAGTAAACCCATACCTTGGAGTGGATTAATCCTCTTATAACATGGGTAATGTTATATTAGAGTTTTACCTAAAGAAATAGTAAAAATAAAGCTCTGTAAACATGCAGCTGTGGGTATATCAGGGATTAATCAATGGTCAGGTGACCAGTTCAGACGAATAAGAAGACAGTATTTTCTTATAATAGGGATTAGTTCTTTAAGTTCTCTTATTTTATGTTAGAAATACATGTATAATGAATGAATGGTTATTATTTTTCTGTAACTCCTATGTATTGCTCTTGTTATCTGAAAATACAGTTCTGATTGGGGGAAAAAGGTGTAAAAGTGTTTATTTTCGGTTCTGGCCCATTGACTGCAAATGTTTCACTGCTGTAATTTAAATTGACGATTGACTCCTTAAAAAAGGAGTTCATCTATGCTCTAAGCTGGTAACAAAAGAAAATTAATCACAAGCCATATTACAACTGTTTGTACAGTTTAGCTGTATTACTTTCTTGGGAATGTTGAGTTGTATTGTACAAAATTCATAAATAAAAGTAAAAAAAAGAAATAAGATTTTACATGTAGACCAACAGCAGGAATACATGAGGTCCGATGTCCAAGCAATTGCTTGTAATAAGGGTCTGGAAAGTCTACTTAGCACTGGTGTGTTATTGGAGGTGCACTGAGCCATGTACAGTGGAATCACACCCCTTATACCATGTCCTTGCAAAGGTTAATGCAAGTGGTCAGAAAATGGGGCTGAGACCACCCTGCACATGGCCTATAAGGCTATGCACAAAGATATGTTGACCCGCACATGGACAACTGCACCACACTGTGCCCATGACTGCTTAACAGGTGGTAACAGGGATGCAGCTCTGTGGGCAGGCACAGCTTGAACCTGATGGCCCCATGAGGGACAGGCAGGTGTTGGGGTGGGGGGAACCATTGGAGCACTAGGGAGAATGACCCCTTGTGGAGCAGGTAGGGGGGTCCACTAGACCACCAGAGTCACTCATTACAGATGTTGGGAGAGGGGAGCCACAGGGCCATCTGACAACTGTTGATGGAGGAGCTTTGTAGAGGCTTTGGGTTGGAGGAGACATATTGCAGTCAGAAGGGCATATGCTGAGCATATGGTGCCACGCCATGCAACGTCGTGGTCACTGGCACACACACACTGGGGTGCTGGCTGGCACAAACCCTGTGTATGGTGCCACGCCATGCAATGTCATGGTCGCTGGCATACACACACACTGGGGTGCTGGCTGGCACAAACCCTGTGTATGGTGCCATGCCATGCAGTGTTGTGGTTGCTGGCACACACACACACACACTGGGGTGCTGGCTGGCACAAACCCTGTGTATGGTGCCACGCCATGCAATGTCGTGGTCGCTGGCACACACACACTGGGGTGCTGGCTGGCACAAACCCTGTGTATGGTGCCATGCCATGCAATGTCATGGTCGCTGGCACACACACACTGGGGTGCTGGCTGGCACAAACCCTGTGTGCATGGTGCCATGCCATGCAATGTGTGGTCGCTGGCACACACACACACACACACTGCGGTGCTGGCTGGCACAAACCCTGTGTATGGTGCCATGCCATGCAATGTCGTGGTCGCTGGCACACACACACACACTGGGGTGCTGGCTGGCACAAACCCTGTGTATGGTGCCATGCCATGCAATGTCGTGGTCGCTGGCACATGCACACACTGGGGTGCTGGCTGGCACAAACCCTGTGTATGGTGCCATGCCGTGCAATGTCATGGTCACTGGCACACACACACACTGGGTTGCTGGCTGGCACAAACCCTGTGTATGGTGCCATCGCCATGCAATAATAGTGGTCGGCTGGCACACACACTGGGGTGCTGGCTGGCACAAACCCTGTGTTCAACCAGCATCTGGCAGGCAGTCTGCACTGTGTCACAGTTGCAGGGGACTCTACCCATTACTTGTGCTGTCATTTAAAGACTGCAGTTTTAGATGGCATCACAATTTGGGGGGAGCAAACTACACATTTTCTGTTACCCACAGCTGAGCCTCAGAACGAGGCCTGAGAACACGAAACAAGTGACCAGTTTTTATGGACAAATCCTTAATAACAAAGCATGATGGGAAGAGAAATCATGAAACATACAGTATGTAATATAAACTGAATTCTGTCTAATTCCAAAGCCTTTCCCCGAGGCATTAAGAGCTCTTACTGGGAATAGAATCCTCAGTTTTCAAAATAGACTAAATGGAATTGTCTATTCCATTTTTTATTTATAAATTAAACATTTGGTCTATTTGCATAAAGTAAATGCTGTTCTAGTTACAGTTGAAAGGAGGACGTTTCAATTTTTTTTGCTATGAATGACTACTGTAGTTATACACAATAGGAGAGGACAAGAGTTTAAAAATATGTTTTATACATAAATTCCTGTAAAATCCAATGTATGTGACTGTTTGGAAAATTATCCTGATTCTGCTATGTTATGGTTGCCTCCTCACTTCCACACTGTCTGTATATCATTGAATTTGGTGTATTGTGATGTTCCATTTATTTATTTTATTTAAAGTTGATAACTGGAAAGGCACACTGAGCAGGGCTCATTTCCAAGTGCAACCCTTGTCCAAGTTCGTGCTAGAAAATAGGCAATCACTTGTCTAACACACTTTCTTGGTTACTAAACAAAACAAATAAATAAATAATATATAAATAATGTAGCGTGGAACAGAACCAATAAGAGGTGAGCGCAATGGGTTCACATATTCTACATCTCATTTTATACTCCTCTCCTAAATATCTTACCTTTGGAGCATACGACTTTGGTGCAGTTCAGTTCACAGTATCCAAGTGCCACCTGTTTAAAGAAGGAAATATTAATATACCTCCAAAACGAAGGACAACCGAATCAGTAATATAATGTGTTCACAGAAACTATATCACAAGCACTTTTGGAAATGGACTGACATCACTGAACGCTGGATTCCTTGGTTTAAAGATGATGGAAACCATGTTAAAATGTGTATATATCCTTGTTTCTTTGCCGTCGTTTGTGCTTAGTCTTCTGATATGATCTGACTGAGTTTTTTCCCTTTAAAAAACAATTATAGAGCTACCGCTCACATTGCTGGTGACCTGGATGCATGGTCCAAGCCTTGGTCTTTGGTGGGTCAGCGGGGGAGGGAGTACTGAGCATCTGAAGAACTTCTCTCCTCCTTTGGGGTGGAAGGCAAAATGCCAGGCACCTATCAGTAGCTGGGGGGCAGAACACCATGACCAGAACTGGGGGGGGCAGAGGAGCCACAGCCAGCCAGTGTACTACATTGGGAGTGTGCATAGTGATGCCATTGATGGCAGTGCACTCTGCTACATTAGAAGGAAGAAAATCAGGAGAAAAATGGGAGAATGTTACCCTTGCTGGCTGGATGATTCCCCAAAGCCTCTGAGGACCTGCACTAGTGACCTTGGCGTCGGGCAAGACTCTCTGCCACTCCACCATGGGGAAGGGTAGACCATAGAGAAGGAGCCAGTATGTCCAGGAGATGTCCAATGATGAGGCTGGGAGGGTTGAGGACAAAAGGGAGACTATGCATTGTATATTACTTGATTTACCAGTGCAGACTATGCTTTCCATATTATTTGATTTACTACTACAGACTATGCTTTGCATATTACTTGATTTACCACTACAGACTATGCTTTGTATATTACTTGATTTACCACTACAGACTATGCTTTGCATATTACTTGATTTAAGACACTGCAGACTATGCTTTCCATATTACTTTATTTACTACTACAGAATATGCTTTGCATATTACTTGATTTACCAGTGCAGACTATGCTTTGCATGTTACTTGATTTACCACTACAGACTATGCTTTGCATATAATTTAGTTTACCACTACAAAACTATACTTTATATATTACTTGATTTACCAGTGCAGACTATGTTTTCCATATTACTTGATTTACCAGTACAGACTATGCCTTGCATATTACTTGATTTACCAGTGCAGACTATGCTTTGCATATTACTTGGTATACCACTACAGATTATGCTTTGCATATTACTTGATTTACCAGTGCAGACTATGCTTTGCATATTACCTGAGTTAACACTAAAAACTATGCTTTGCATATTATTTGATTTACCACTGCAGGCTATGCTTTGCATATTACTTGAGTTAACACTACAGACTATGCTTTCCATATTACTTAATTTACCACTACAGACTATGCTTTGCATATTACATGATTTACCACTACAAAACTATGCTTTGCATATTACTTGATTTACCAGTGCAGACTATACTTTGCATGTTACTTGATTTACCACTACAGACTATGCTTTACATATAATTTAGTTTACCACTACAAAACTATACTTTATATATTACTTGATTTACCAGTGCAGACTATGCTTTGCATATTACTTGGTATACCACTACAGACTTCGCTTTGCATATTACTTGATTTACCAGTGCAGACTATGCTTTGCATATTACTTGATTTACCACTACAAAACTATGCTTTGCATATTACTTGATTTACCAGTGCAGACTATGCTTTGCATATTACTTGATTTACCACTACAAAACTATGCTTTGCATATTACTTGATTTACCAGTGCAGACTATGCTTTCTATATTACTTGATTTACCAGTGCAGACTATGCTTTGCATATTACTTGGTTTACCACTACAGACTACGCTTTGCATATTACTTGATTTACCAGTGCATACTATGCTTTGCATATTACTTGATTTACCAGTACAGACTATGCTTTGCATATTACTTGATTTACCACTACAAAACTATGCTTTGCATATTACTTGATTTACCAGTGCAGACTATGCTTTGTATGTTATTTGATTTATCACTACAGACTATGCTTTGCATGTTACTTGATTTATCACTACAGACTATGCTTTGCATATTACTTGATTTACCACTACAGACTATGCTTTGCATGTTACTTGATTTAACACTACAGACTATGCTTTGCATATTACTTGATTTACCCGTACAGACTATGCTTTGCATGTTACTTGATTTACCAGTGCAGACTGTGCTTTGCATATTACTTGGTATACTACTACAGACTACACTTTGCATATTACTTGATTTACCAGTGCAGACTATGCTTTGCATATTACTTGGTATACCACTACAGACTATGCTTTGCATATTACTTGATTTACCAGTGCATACTATGCTTTGCATATTACTTGATTTACCAGTACAGACTATGCTTTGCATATTACTTGATTACCACTACAAAACTATGCTTTGATATTACTTGATTTACCAGTGCAGACTATGCTTTGTATGTTATTTGATTTATCACTACAGACTATGCTTTGCATATTACTTGATTTACAGTGCAGACTATGCTTTGCATATTACTTGATTTACCACTACAGAAACTATGCTTTGCATATTACTTGATTTACAGTGCAGACTATACTTTGCATGTTACTTGATTTACCACTACAGACTATGCTTTGCATATAATTTAGTTACCACTACAAAACTATACTTTATATATTACTTGATTTACCAGTGCAAACTATGCTTTGCATATTACTTGGTATACCACTACAGACTTCGCTTTGCATATTACTTGATTTACCAGTGCAGACTATGCTTTGCATATTACTTGATTTACCACTACAAAACTATGCTTTGCATATTACTTGATTTACCAGTGCAGACTATGCTTTCTATATTACTTGATTTACCAGTGCAGACTATGCTTTGCATATTACTTGGTTTACCACTACAGACTACGCTTTGCATATTACTTGATTTACCAGTGCATACTATGCTTTGCATATTACTTGATTTACCAGTACAGACTATGCTTTGCATATTACTTGATTTACCACTACAAAACTATGCTTTGCATATTACTTGATTTACCAGTGCAGACTATGCTTTGTATGTTATTTGATTTATCACTACAGACTATGCTTTGCATGTTACTTGATTTATCACTACAGACTATGCTTTGCATATTACTTGATTTACCACTACAGACTATGCTTTGCATGTTACTTGATTTAACACTACAGACTATGCTTTGCATGTTACTTGATTTAACACTACAGACTATGATTTGCATATTACTTGATTTACCTGTACAGACTATGCTTTGCATGTTACTTGATTTACCAGTGCAGACTGTGCTTTGCATATTACTTGGTATACCACTACAGACTACACTTTGCATATTACTTGATTTACCAGTGCAGACTGTGCTTTGCATATTACTTGGTATACTACTACAGACTACACTTTGCATATTACTTGATTTACCAGTGCAGACTATGCTTTGCATATTACTTGGTATACCACTACAGACTACGCTTTGCATATTACTTGATTTACCAGTGCATACTATGCTTTGCATATTACTTGATTTACCAGTACAAACTATGCTTTGCATATTACTTGATTTACCACTACAAAACTATGCTTTGCATATTACTTGATTTACCAGTGCAGACTATGCTTTGTATGTTATTTGATTTATCACTACAGACTATGCTTTGCATGTTACTTGATTTAACACTACAGACTATGCTTTGCATATTACTTGATTTACCCATACAGACTATGCTTTGCATGTTACTTGATTTACCAGTGCAGACTGTGCTTTGCATATTACTTGGTATACCACTACAGACTACACTTTGCATATTACTTGATTTACAAGTGCAGACTATGCTTTGCATATTACTTGGTATACCACTACAGACTACGCTTTGCATATTACTTGATTTACCACTACAAAACTATGCTTTGCATATTACTTGATTTACCAGTGCAGACTATACTTTGCATATTACATAATTTACCAGTGCAGACTATGCTTTGCATATTACTTAATTTACAACTACAGACTATGCTTTGCATATTACTTGATTTACCACTACAAAACTATGCTTTGCATATTACTTGATTTACCAGTGCAGACTAAACTTTGCATGTTACATGATTTACCAGTGCAGACTATGCTTTGCATATTACTTCGTTTACCACTATGGACTACGTTTTGTATATTACTTGATTTACCAGTGCAGACTATGCTTTGCATATTACTTGATTTACCACTACAGACTATGCTTTGCATATTACTTGGTTTACCACTACAGACTATGCTTTGCATATTACTTGGTTTACCATCACAGACTATGCTTTATGTATTATTTGATTTATTGTAAGCAAGCCTCAGACTTGAATTTTGTCCCATCCCCCCATGCCATTCCCAACACTCTTTAAATCCACTTCTATACTGACACCTCCGCCCACCACTCCCTCTGATTTGTCTGAGCTGGTACATGCACACATCTCTCTTAAACTGACAAACTCTCAGCAACTAGCACCCTTACCTTTTGCATTATAACTTCTTGTATCCAATCTGTGAAGAATACATCCACCACTTCCTAACGGGGGAAAAACATGCAGCCCAAAACACTCTGGCCCTTAATAACAACATTTGCCATTATGCTGCCCCTCTCTTGACCAGCCACTTCGATAGATAATGGAAACACAATACCTTTTTCTCACATTGCTGGCAGTTCTAATTCAATTTCTACCCCAAAGCTCTCAATATTTGCTGGCTGTCTGCACAAGAGTGGAATGTTGCCTTCACCATCAGGCACCAGTCACCCACTCCCACCCCCCAATCACCAATTTGGTTATGTTATCAAGTAAACATGCTAAACAGCTCCAAAATGGCTGGGTGTTACTCTCAGGCACCTTAGCTTGCAGGCAACTAGGCTGATTTGCTTGCTACTGCTCCTATCGGGCAACATTCACCCCAACCCAGGCCCCTTAGATATGAGGGCTAATCCCACTGAGAAACATTGCTCTGTCACAGTTGCCTCAATGAACATTTGCAGCCTGCTGTCCAAATTTGACTCGTTGCAGGCATGGGTAGCCCAACATTAGCCAGATGTGCTGTCAGTGGTAGAGACTTGGCTCACACCAAGGACCACTGACACTGAACTCCAACTCACCAGCAATACTTCAATACTTCCTTCAGACTAGACAGAATAGGGAAGAGGAGGTGGTGTGTCATATATATATATATATATATATATATATATATATATATATATATTGTACTTGCAGGGACAGATCCTCCCACACATCAGAACTAGAAACAATATACAAATACTGCTGGTTAAATTAATCATTTGGGCACAAGGCAAGGGAATAACCCTTATCTCAGTATACATCCCTCCCAAGGAACAGACAGAAGACTTTAAAGTGCTTCATGAGTACCTCTCAGATCTCCACCTTAACTCCGAGGTACTAGTGTTGGGTGACTTCAATATAAATTGGCTGTCCCCTGATGCCACTCCCTTCAGAGATGCCATCTCAGCAATAAATATAGCCCAGTTGGTGCAATCACCCACACACACTAATTACCGAACTGGGACCAGTACCTTACTGGACTGGCTGCTGACAGGCTACCCAGAATGTATCACCTGCACAGTCATTCTACCAGACTCCATTAGTGACCACTCCCCCATACTTTGCACCTGGTCTAATAAGTCACCTCGACTCCCAGTGAAAGTGATTACATCACGAATGTTAAGAAAAGGGCAACTGAGGTCACTAAAAGAACTCCTTAGGCATCAGGAGTGGTCCGTCATCTTTACTGCAGAGGATGTCGATGCTGCATTAGATTACTTTATCAAGACATTCAGTGATGCCTGTGATATCTTTGCTCTTATCATCAACAGGAAGGTCGTAGGTTCCCATTAGTCCTGGATAACCCCCTCTCTTATTGTCCAACCACGCACTGTACAACCTATGGTACAAAGCAAAAAGTTCTGGCTCCAAAACTATAAGACAGCCTGCAATAAAGGCACCCAGGTCATTTGCCAGGTGAAAGCACACTATTTTTGGACTGAATTAGGCACATTTAAAAGTAGATTATATAATTTCTTAATGACAAATAAAATCTGGCCTTTTACAAGTAATATCTGGAGCTATTTCTAATTTCATTAGTATGTATTGAAAACCCTAAAGATAATGCTACCTTATCCACTGATGATATCAAGACAAATCTAAACAACATTAAACGATGTGCATCCCAGGCCTGGATGGCATCTCAGGAGATATTATTCTAATTAGAAGGAACATCTGTCAATCCCTTAAAAATCTATTTTCAATATAATTTGAACTCTGGTTCTCTTCCCATTGAGTGGAAATGGACAAATATTATCCCCTTTTAAAAAAGGTGACAAAGGTAATCTGGTATTTATCACCGATCAGTCTAAGTCCTATTTTCTGTAAAATCTTAGAAAGAATTATCAAGGATATGATTTCCCAGTGATTAAAAAATCTTGATCCATCTGAACATGGTTTTGTTAAAGGATGCTCCTGTATTACTAACTTTGTGTGTTTCTACGATACTATATGTCAGTACCTAGATAATGGTATCCCCAGTGATGTAGTTTTTCTTGATTTTAGGAAAGGTTTTGACTCTGTGCCCCATTGGGCCTTGATTCAAAATCTATTGTCATATGGGATCAACTCACTGATCATACAGTGGATCTCAAACTGGTTAAGTAATAGATATCAAAGAGTAATTATTAATGGCCATGAATCCTCATGACTTCCTGTTAATAGTGGGGTTCCACAAGGCTCCGTATTGGCCCTGTAATATTTCACATTTTTATCTCAGATCTTTCACATAACATAAATTGCACTACAGAAATTAAATACACTGATGATTGCAAAATTAAATCCTGCAGTAGCATCAAATATGTTAAACTACTACAAGAAGATCTTAACTCTCTAGAGGCTTGGTAAAATTAGTGGGGTTTAGTCTTCAACATCTCTAAATGTTGTGTTCTTCATTTTGAAAAGAATAATTGTAGAAATCAATACTCTCTATATAATGAAGCTCTTACCAGTAAATCCAATAAGAAAGATTTAGGTCTTATAATAGATCACGATCTAAATTTCAAATTACACATCTCTAACACTCTCTATTAAATTAATAAAATGTGGTGGGCATTTAAGCATAATATGAAATCAAAAGATACTGATATTCTCTTACCACTATATAGGCAAGGCAAGGCAATTTTATTTGTAGGACGCTCATTCCCCGGGGCTCTGAGTGCCTTAACAGTATTCAATACAGAGAAAACACATTAAAATAGAATAAAAATCCACATAAATAAGCGATATAAAAATAAATTCAGCAACTTTAACTTTAAAACTTCAGTTTGCCAATAAATAGACTGAACAAGACTGATAGAAATTCAGCAGTCTACAAAGTCAGACTGAAAAGGTGGGCCTTCAGTACACACTTGAACACCTCGATCGGGAGGGCCTCCTGGACAGCAGGTGGAAGCGAGTTCCACAGGGTCGGCCCAGAGATACTAAAAGCATGATCTCCCAAGGTCCTGAGCTGAACCCTGGGAACATCCAGGAGGCCCCCAAAGAGGAGCGGAGGAGCTAGCAGAGGTCACCGTGACAGGAGCTCTGACAGGTAACCAGGACCTAGTCCATATAGGGCCGAGAAGGTGAGAAGACCCACCTTTAAAATCAATCACTCAATCAACCTTTATTTTATCAGGTGGCTACACCATTGAGCAAGCTCATTTTCAAGGTGGGCCTGGGTGAACATATAGAATCAGCAATAAATATATTGAGACACTTGTAGGCACAGCAATAAAAAGGAACACAGAGCATAGAGATACATAATGGGGAGAAACAACACAGAGTACAACACTATGTAGAATTAAGCAATAAGGCACAACAGGGTGTGGGTTATTGATTTACCACACTTGTGTGGTATGTCATGAGGCGAGCTGAGTGACTTAACCACACAAGAAGTGGTAAATCCACCCAATAACTCACACCTTGGAGTGCCTTATTATGATGGTACAATGGACCCATGTGTAAAATAAATTTAAAATGTGTTTAATTATGTTTTTCTAAATGCCATTCCTCAGCTGTGGGTTATGCATGATTTACCCATGGTCATGTGACTTGTTTGGACCAATGAGGTTACAGAATTTTTATACACCATTGTATAATATACAATAAATTCACATGTAAGGTTATCAAATACAGCAAAAATACCATGTACAATAAGTGCACAAATAATGTCGACACTTACAGCATTTCAATGATAGCAGTGGATAATAGGGAAGACCTATTAGGGTAGCGGGATAATAGTAAGAGTAACAGGAGGCAAGGAAGAGGAGTAGGAAAAAGGATAGACAGAGAAAGGAACATCGCGGTGCTACATGTTGTGCGGAAGGGATCTGAGCAAGACGGAGCACATCAGGTGAGGCACTTACAAGGCTCAGTGAAAGACCTCCTCCTGACCAGCAGCCAGTGCTGGGCATGCAGAACTGGTGTTACATGACAGGACCTTGAAAGGCCCATCAACCTGGCCGCTGCATTCTGCATCAGCTGCAGCCTGCAAAGGGTCCCTCCCATGACCCCAAAGTACAGAGAGTTGCAGTAGTCGAGCTTAGAGGTAACAAAGGCATGCCCTAGTGTTGGCAGATCCTCAGACAGAATGACAGGTTTAATCCTAGCAATGTTCTGTAAGTGGCAGAAACCACTGTTAACCATAGATGACACTTGATCTTCAAAGGTCAATCTACTATCCAGGATCACGCTAGATTGCACACACCTCGAGAACGCCACCAATGAAGCAGCCCCCAGGACAAGGCCTGTGTCCACCCTGGTGGCAAACCATCATGTCCGCCCAGGCTTGCTCACCAGTACCTCCATCTTGGCCGGGTTTCATCTCAGCCAGCTGGAAGCCATCCAATCATTGGTTTTAGCCAAACAGTTGTTGCTGCCAACAGCTCCGGATGTTCCAGGGCAAAACACAAATACAGCTGGTATCGGCTGCACAGCAGTGAAACTCCACATTGTATTGTCTAATTATCTCACCCAGGGCAGCATGTACACTGCAAACAGCTCAGTGACAAATCAAGCCCTGTGGTATTCCACAGGACACAGGCATTGGGCAGGAGGAGAAATTCCCCTTCACCACCCGCTGTACCCTGTCCAAGAGATAGGACTCAAACCACTTGATGACAGTACCGGCGAGTCCACAAAACTCATAGAGCCAATCAAGAAGCACAACGTGGTCCATGGTGTCAAAAGCTGAGGAGAGATCGAGGAGCACAAGAGCTGACCTGTCTCCTCTATCTCTAGCCCTGAGCAGATCATTATGCACCCTCACTAGAGCTGTTTCAGTACTGTATATGGCCAGGAAAACCCGACTGAAATGGCTCAGAGATGTCAGAGGACAAGAGGCGATCCTCGAGCTGCTGTGCTACTAATTCTCTACAAACTTGCTCAAAAAGGCAGGCTGGAGATTGGACAGTAATTCACCAGGACGCCAGGGTCGAGGGAGGATTTTTGAGGAGGGGCTCCACCACTTCTTTCAGAGCCACTGGGAAAACACCCCTCCACTGAGCACCTGGCAATCCCAACAAACACCAGGCCTACAGCCTTGACATATCCCATTAAGAAATGCATTGGGGCCGGGTCCAATTCACAGGATGCATGCTTCAGCTCTAAGATCAGCTTAGTCATTTCTGCCACCCCCACTGGCCTAATTTACTCCCAGACAGACAGAGTACCTCTGAACCTCTCAGTATGGCCACTGTGAGGCAGTTGCCTCACTGGCAGAATCCCAGACTGGATAGCCAACACCCTGTTGGAGAAAAACAGAGCAAACCCTTCACATAAAGTGGATGAAAAAACTTTCTTTGGCTGTAGACAGACGGGATGAAGAAATCTGCCCAGTTTGAAAAAGCTGAGAAGGTCTGTTTTTCCCTGCAGCAATTTCCCTAGACAGGAATTCTGCCTTCTTATGGGAAATTGCCCCCTTGGTGCTCAACATAGTGGGCACGCAGGGCCAGTCTGTCCATCTCCAGCTGGGTCTTCTGCCAGCAACGCTCCAACCTCCAACCCATGATCTTCATCACCTTGAGATCCCCATCAAACCAGGGGGATCTCAAGTGAGAGGAGAAGAAGAAGAAGAATCAGCATTTATATAGCGCTTTTCATACACAGTATCCCAAAGCACTTTACAAGCAATGCTAGACTGGTAGTGAAGTGACTGAATGTGTGGTGGTGGTCATATTGCACATCATCACCCACACAGCCTGGATAATTGCATGAACCGGTTTATGGGAAGGAGAATGTTGGCCAGAACACCAGGAATGTTCCCTGCTCTTTGCGAAGAGTGCCCTGGGTTCTTTTACTTCCACCTGGACACCCATCAGGACAACACCAGGATGGGCAGAAGGGACCTCAGTTTAACGTCTCATCCAAAGGACGGCACACCCCAGCAGTACAGCACCCCTAATACTGCACTCAGATGCCAGCGATTTTAGGTGCAAGTCCAATCCTGGTGTGGGATGAGAACCCATGACCTTCTGGTCCAGAGGAGGATGTGCTACCAACTGAGCTACGCTGACACCTGAGAAGATCTGGGTCATATACAAACTGGTGCTAAGGCATCCAGAGCTTCAGAGACCATCCAGTTATAGGTGGCCACCACCTCTCTGGGGTCAATCACACATGCAGCATCAACCCTAGATAGGTCAGCCAATGCCAACAGTCTCTCAGGGTGCAAGCTCCTTAAGAGCAGTAGCTGACCATCTCCATAGGGAAGGGACTTTCAGGGGGTCCCAAATGTGAACATCATGGTACAATGATCAGACCAAAAGACCCGATCAGTCTTCTGGTTGTCAATCTCAAGACCCAGAGGGAACACCAGATCGAGAGTGTGCCATGCTGGTGGGTAGCAGAGGCAATAGCCTATGACAGGCCCAGTGATGGCATCAACTGGAGGAGGTTGTAACCAAAACGTGAGGATTGTCACGTCGGTCAGGCATTGAAATCCCCAAGATTAAAACACATGGGGGACTCCAATACCTGGTTGACAATGAAGTTGCTACCTCCTGAGAGATTCTCTCCTACCCCAGGGCGGCAAATGAGGAGAATCCTGCAACCTGCACCTGCACCCCCACACACAGCAACACAGTCAAAAGATTGGGTATTGCCAACTGGGTGCACCATGAAGCCCAGACTGGATCAAAATACAATGGCCACTCCCCCATTCCTGTGATCCTTCCTCGGGTAGTGCACAATGGTATACACAGCGGGGATGGCAACCTCTAAAACTAGGCCCACATCGTCACCCAGCCAGGTCTCCGTAATGCAAGCCAGGTCAACAGAGGAAATCAAGTCCGCAAAAATAGTGGTCTTGTTCCTAATCGACCTGGCATTGCATAGTACTGCCCAAAGAGGATTTGAAGATGCGGCGGTCCTCTAGCTACTCTCCCATTTGGTCCAGTGGGAACCCTGGATATGGAGACCAAACACATCTGGCACCTCCCTAGGTTCGTTTAAACCCAGGGTGTCTCCTGCACTGGACAACCTCAGTGCTGCCCACCACCCCGCCTCAGCTGCCCTTGGCCATCAACAAGTCACTCACCTTCTGTAATCCCGACCACCTTTCAGCACCTAACCGCGTGGCAGAAATAGGGAGGTCGGTGAAGGGCGAGATCCAAGCCGAGTGGGCAGCGTAGGTAATCCAAGCTGTGCTGTGGCTCCAACACATCTCAGCCTGAGTCCAGATAACCGAAAACCCAGTTTAGCACTAGATTTAAAGTGCAAGACAATCAAACACCAATCCCAACTAACTTAATATCTAAAGCTGAAATAAAGTCCTAAATAACCAACCAACCAATGACAATTTAACAAAGCAAAACAAAAGTATAACAAAAAAACAATCCTAACTACTAACTCACACATCAATCATGTAATAAATACAATAACTTTCCTACACAAATACTCATCAGATATGCACTATCTAATCCAAAATTATACCCCACAAAACCCCCATAAAAAATATACCAGCAATTTTTGCAGTCTAGGAGAGGAAATGAGTGCTAACTAAGGATATAATACCCCTTCCAAGGGGAAAGTCCAAGAAATTTCACCAGCACAAAGAAAAGATGAAAGTTCAGTGGAAGTAAAGGGTTCAAAAGAAGCCAGGCCTTTTTCAATTCCAAAGACAGCTTGCTCTCATCAAGATGTTTGATAGTCCCAGACATTTTAGGGAATATCCACTGAGGCTAAATTTGAAGGAGAAAACTCTCTACCGAGAGGGACAGGGTTAAGATTATATAGACCAGCGGTTCTCAAATGGTGAGGCCAGCCTCCTTGGGGAGGCCCCAACCTGTTCCAGGGGAGGCTCAAGCAAGTTTGAAAAAGTACTGTATTTAAATGTTGGGTTTTATATATTTTGTGTGAAGAGATGAAGCAAACTGAAAGAGAATACTAATAGTAGGTGAATTTTATGTACTTATTTGCTAATTGGTGACAAGGGAAGGTGAATGAGCCAAGGTTCATTTAAGGTGTACTCGGGGAAGGACAGGGAGTGAAAAATTTCAAAAGGTAACTGCAAAACAATCAAGAAATATACAAGGAGCAATAGTGCAAACAAATATATATGAATAATAAATTAATAATGAGTGGTGGTAATTGATGGCAGAACAGCCCAAATACAAGGGTTGAACATAGACATGTTAAGAGCAATAGCAGGAAGGAGCAAAGTGATCCTTAGATGTTACTTAGGAGCACAGAAGGAAGGGGAGAGGCAAAGTATGTAGGAAGGTTATTTCATATGGAGAGGAAACAAAGAAAGTAGTCTGACCCATGAAGGTACTGCAAATAAGGGGTAACAATGGTTCAAGAATGAAATAGAGCAAGTATAGCTGGCCTGGGGGGGTTGGCAATAGGCTGAATAATAATTATATTTGTTTATTTAGCACAGGAGCTCTTTTTCAAAAGTTCCAACTCAGTATAAGATAAATAACTGAATTTGAGCCAGGTACTCATAGGGGTTTCAATTTATTCATGGTGTACTGCGCAAAGTACAGTACATTATTTTTCTTTGGGGAGGCCCAAGATTATTTCAATTTTTGGGGAGGCTCAAAATCTTTTCCTTGAAAGTCAAAGCAGAAATGGAACAAACTCACTGGCTTCTTTGTCCAACTTCACCCCTCTGAACTACTCTCACCAGCGCAGAGGGCAGTCTGGACAGATCTTCCTTGGACTTTGAACTTCACCCATTGATAAAAGTCAATGGAGATTAGATCCACCACAAAAATGGTGTCTGGGTATAGTAAGACGGGGCACACATTGCCAAACCACGGTTTCCCTCTGTACAGTAGTCCCCGAAACAAGTTCTAGGAATGCCAGTAGACCAGAAGCTAAAGGCTGTCCAGCACCCCAGAAAAAAAATGACCTCTGTTAATCTTTGCCACTATGGCAATGGAAGATAAAGTTCAACTGGCAGTTCAAAACAGTTCCACAGTCCTATGACATACTACTCCCTGCAGAAGCCATTGTCCACTCACTGGTAGTTCCCTCCACACTTTTTCAAATTTCTTCCCCTCCCAGGAGTTTCTCACTTCACACAGAGTTTGTTAGCACTCAGACCTAAATAGAAAACAAGAAAGCTGGCTCCTAAAATAACTCACTTGCCCTGTCCTGACTATTATGAAAATTCCCTAAATCACATCTAATCTAAAAAAAATGTAAAACTTGAAATTTTGGACACTAGGCAAGAACACCACTGATGTAAAACACTGCCAAATTAACACTCTCCTGCAATACAAAAAAAAAAAAGGTAAAAAAAGAAGACAGAGGACAGATTACAGCTCTGTTCAGAACTCTTGCAGACAGCAGCTCAGCTATAGAGCTTATGTAAGGCCACATTTTGATTACAGTTCACAGTTATGGTGTCCTTATTCTCTGAGTGATATTAATAAGATTGAAAGATTTCAAAGAAAAGTTACAAAATCAGTCTGTCCAGATAAATCCTTGCCCCGTGAGGCATGTCTTCCAAAGTATAAATTAATGTCTTTAGAGCTATGCAGGTTGAGAGGAGACTTTTTGCATGGGTCATCATTAATGATGAATCACTTACATTTTGTGGCCTGGAATTTAAACAAGTTATAATTAATACAAGAGGGCACCTCTGCAGTTATTAAAAGCTAAGGTCAAATCTAAAAAGAAGGCCTATTACTTTTCTCAAAGAATAATTAGTCCTTGCAACTTATTACCAACTTCTCTGGTTATCAGGAATAATAAAGGCACATTTAAAAGTAGATTAGATAATTTCTTAATGACAAATAAAAATCTGACCTATTACAAATAATAGCTGGAGCTATTACGGGCTCATGCCTTCTTGCTCCTAAAATTTTCTTAGTATGTTCCTTATAATAGTTAGAAAAGTCCTGAGGAAATAGTCATAAATGTTGGGAAAATATTAATGCCCTAACAGGGATACCAAACAAGACAGGACCAACTATACTGAACCTAGATGGCAATATAACACATGACCTTAAGATCATTGCAAATGCATTCAATAAGGCTTTCACTGACCTTAATAATGTGCTTCCCCCCAGCTTCATAAAACCAATTAGCTGGGACATACGTAATACACCAGATACCTCTCCCCCAAGCCCACCCCACCTTTCTAACTCAGGATTATCTTGCAATTCAAGGCAAAAAAATATTGTCTGCAAGTGCTAGGTAGGGCCAGACGTAGTGGTGACTGTCTCGACCTGAAGTTAATTTCATTAACCCTAGATGTATTCCTGGCTCCCCCTAACAAGATTCATAAACCTTTCCCTTGCTACTGGAAAATTCCCCAAACTCTGGAAAGCCGCTGTCATTACCCCAGTTTTCAAAACCGGGGAAATGACAATTCACACAAACTGCTGGCCTATTTCCATATTACCTCCAATCTCTAAAGCTCTGAAATGGATTGTCTATGATCAGCTCGTTGACCATCTATTTTTTCCTTTTATTTTTTTAAACTTCTGTTTACCAGGTAAGCAATATTTATTTATTTATTTTATTAGTTTTTGTTTACCGGGTAAGCAATATTTATTTATTTATTTTATTTAGTTTTTGTTTACCGGGTAAGTGCACTAGCCAACATAATGACTATTTGCAGGCACGACTCGGGAAAGTACAACATAATGAACAAGTACAGGTACATTTCAACAACGTGAGAAGCAAACTAATACACTTTTCAAGGAAAGGAGCAAATGTACAAAGATGCCAGAACCGTAAGGGACAAAATTCAACATAACAGAAGTAGTGGGCAGCATTACAGGTTCTCATAGTAGTGAAAACATTTTCCAAATGGTACAAATAAAGGGAACTGAAACATAACAGTAAACAATGGTAAGCAAGAAGCAAAACAAGTAGCAATTGTTGTGGGGATAAAACAGGATAATACAGGCAAAAATACAGTAATAGTAGAACAATGTCAGATCTATCTGAAATAAAATCTATGGGATAAAAGAGAAGGAGGAGGGCAGGAGAAGACAGTATGGTAGCATAGCGAGAAACAGGTAAGGAAAGGAAGGTAGAGTAGCAGGAGTAAGGGAGGACATGTACAGGAGGAAGGGTGAAAAGGTGGTGGACCAGGCAAGAGAAAGACAGGACAGAGGGATTGTGGCAGAAAGGAGCTAGCATGGAGAAACAGGAGAGGGGATAGGGTTTTGGTAGAAGGAAAGGTCTTGTCGGGCAGGCAAGCCTACAAGACCTAGGGGAAAGAGGTCAGGACTCATACAGAGAAGAATAGGAATGGATAAGAGAGCATTAGGGCATACTAGTATACCGAAACTACCAGGTGGGGTCAAAACAAGTGCAGGGGCCAGTACGCGATAGATAATGACGAAGCTCATATGAGCAAAGACCCTTTTTCAAATGCAACCCGGGACCATAATAAATACAATCGAGTTGTTAAAGTCAGGTCAATAAATACAAACAACAAGTGAGACAATATAGCATAACATTAAAAACAGTCACATCTAGATAAATACCATCTTCAATGCCAGCAGCAACACGGGTTCAAAAAGCAACACAGTACAACAATGGCACTAGTTGAGTTTACGGGATTTATTCACAATGCACTTGACCGGGGGGCACTTGGTGGGCGCTACCTTCATAGACCTCAATAAGGCCTTTGATACAGTCAACCATGAACTCTTGCTTACTCAACTAGGTGACTTAAGCATATTCTTTAACCCCTTAGCTGGTTTCAGGCTACCTCTCTGGCCAGTACAACAGGTAAAATTAGAAGACACTAACTCATGCTAAGAAGCATTGGAGTTCCCCCAGGATCATTTGGGCCCTCTGTTGTTCAGTCTCTTTTAAATCACCTTTCACAAATATGTCAACAGGATCCTCCTTTGTGTGGATGACACTGTCCTTTACACTAGTCGCCCTGACCCCACTTCTCTGGAGCAACGAATGTAGCTCAACTTCAGTATAGTCGAAAACTAGTTCATTAATGCACGGTTATTGTTAATCTACAAGAAAACAAAAACCATGCTGTTCGCCTCTACACACAACAGGTAAAAATCATCCAAACTGGTTATTCAAAACAAAAAAAAAACGAAACTCTCGAAATGGTCCAAAACGTCAAATATCTCAGGGTTACCTTGGACAGCTCCCTCGCTTACTCACTACACACTGGCCAGGTTGCCAATTCTGCAAATAGGAGAACCATCCAACTCTACAGACATAGGCACGGCCTTACAGAAGAAACCCTTAAACTCACCATACATAGTTTGGTCTTTTCTATAATAGACTATGGTCTAGTCATCTAAAGTGTTGCCTCTGACACAACCATAAAGATCATGTGCAATGGTTTTTACATATTTTTAATAAAAGCTTTAAAAGTTGCAGTTCAAGTCCTTGTGTCATGATTAGTGTTTCCTGAAAATTTCACACTGTTTGATTTTGTGGTTTTCTTTAAATCAGCATTTGTTAACTTGCTCTGTAGTGGCTGAAAACAGTGGAGTTATTTCTGTTCTCTCAGTCAAACTTAGAGTGCGATGACATCATTTTGGAGTAGCTTGCTTGGAGCAGCACTCTGTAGACTTTATGGTCTGCTGAGCTCTCCAGGTTTCTTATAACCTCAGTCACTGGTTTGTGTTTAGATAGAGCAGCTTAAAATATATAATTCTCTTCCTTTAAAAAGCTGTTCATTTTAGTTTCAATGCTGAATTGAAGTAGTGGAAATCATTTTCTGTGAGAAATCAGCATGTCGGTATCACAGTTCTGTTCTTTCTAATCAAACCAATTTTTTTCTAACTATGTAACACAGGGCTGTTTAATGAATATAAAATAAATCTAAATTTTGTTCATTCACAGAAAGTTTGTTTTGACGTAGCCTTCATAAATATAATCATGTAAGAACATTTTTTTCATGTCAGATTAACAAACAGGTGCTTGTCACATTCTGCTACAGTATTTCAAGTACATGTCCTGTCAGAACTCACAAATTTCAGTTCTTTGGTGGTTTCTGTGTGAAAATACATCATGTATGTGTATAACTAAAAACACTATGTGGCTTCCCGATGCACCATGTCTCTGCCCCACAGTTGTGGCAGCTGCAGTCTACTGCCACTAGTCTCCTGCTCCACAAGCCCCCTGCCTTCTGCTCTACATTCGAGGCTGCTGCACCCTGCTGCCCACTGTCTTCTCCCACACAGTCAGGGATAGTGCACCCTGCTGCCTCCATCTCTTGCCTAAAGAATCAGGACTACTGCACCCTCCCACCATGCTGCCCTCTCTCCCCCACCCTCACAGTTAGGGATGCTGTACCTGTTGCCCCGTTCCTGTCTCCACAGTCAGGGTTGCAGTGCTGTGCTAAGCCCTAGAGTGCCAGATTCCTTGCCTCCACAGCTGGGGCTGCTGCACCATGCTGCCCTAACACCAGAGGTGAGGCTTTTGATGCACCCTGCTACCCACTTCCATTACCCCAAATGGTCAGGGCACCATGCTGTCTTCTGTCCCCTGTCACCACTGACAGAGCTGCTGCACCCTGCTCCTTTCTACACAGTTGGGGTTGCTGTGGCCTGCTGTACCCTAGAGCCCCATGCTTCTGCAGTTAGGGTTGCTTCACCATGCTGCCACTTGCCACAAGATTCAGGGCATTTACTGCACCCTGTTGCATGCCTCCACAGTTGAGGCAGTTGCACCCTGCTGTCTCCCTGCCACCAGAGTCAGATCCTTTGCAACATCCTGCTGAGACAGGAACAGGGGCAACATGTGCAGTGTCCTGATTGTGAGGGAGAGAGAGAGGTAGCAGGGTGCAGCAACCCCAACTGTTCAGGAAGGGTGAGCACAGAGTAGGCATTTGTTGCACCCTGTCCCCGGCCTGTGGAGGCAGGCTCTGGTGGTGCAGCAAGGCACAATGCTGGCAGGGGACAAAGGACAGCATGGGGCAGAAGCCCTGACTGTGGGCAGGACACAGGTGTGCATCAGGGCACAGCAGCCCGATAATAGCACAGGGTGCATATCAGCAGCAGCCCAGACCATTTGAGGCAATGGAAGTGCATAGCAGGGTTCAACAGCCCCAACTGTGGATGAAGGCAGCATGAGACTCTAGGGTGTAGCACAGCACAGCAGCCCTGACTGTGGAGATAGGAACAGGGGCAACAGGGTGCCGTAGCCCTGACTGTGGGTGTAGGGACAGAGGGCAGCATGGTGCAGGAGCCCTGATTGTTCAGGCAGGAGATAAGGGTGGCAACAGGATACAGCAGCCCAAACTGTGGAACAGGGTGCAGCAGTCATGCCTGTTTGGGACAAGGGATGTGGGAAGCAGGGAGCAGCAAAAGATTTGACTCTGATGGTAGGGGGGACAGCAGGGTGCAACTGCCTCAACTGTGGAGGCATGTAACAGGGTGCAGCAAATGCCCTGAATCTTGTGGCAAGTGGCAGCATGGTGCAGCAGCCCTAACTGCAGAGACATGGGGCTCTACAGCACAGCAGGCCACAGCAAACCCAACTGTGTAGAAAGGAGCAGGGTGCAGCAACCCTGTCTCTGGTGACAGGGGATAGAGAACAGCATGGTGCAGAAGCCTTGACTGTGGGGCAGAACACAGGGGGCATCAGGGTACAGCAGCCCTGACTGTGAGATGGGGTACACGTGGTGCAGCAGCCCTGACTGTGAGATGGGGTACATGTGTACAGCAGTCCTGACTGTGAGATGGGGTACACGTGGTGCAGCAGTCCTGACTGTGAGATGGGGTACATGTGGTACAGCAGCCCTGACTGTGAGATGGGGTACACGTGGTGCAGCAGCCCTGACCATTTGGGGCAATGGAAGTGGATAGCAAGGTGTAGCAAAAGCCCCACCTCTGGTGGCTAGGGCAGCATGGTACAGCAGCCCCAGCTGTGGAGGCAGGGAACCTGGCACTCTAGGGTTTAGCACAGCATAGCACAGCACAGCAGCCCTGACTGTGGAGACAGGAACAAGGGACAACAGGTTCAGCTTCCCTAACTGTGAGGGTGGGGGGAGAGAGAGCAGCAGGATGCAGCAACCCCAATTGTTTGGGCAGGGGGATTCAGGGTACAGCAGCCCTGATTCTTTAGGCAGGGGATGGAGGCAGCAGGGTGCACAATCCTTGACTGTGTGGGAGAAGATGGTGGAAAGCAGGATGCAGCAGCCTCAAATGTGAAGCAGAAGGAAGGGGGCTTGTGGGGCAGGGACAGGTGGCAGTAGGCTGCAGCTGCCTCAGCTTTGAGGCAGAGACATGGTGCATCAAGATGCCACATAATGTTTCTAGTTACACCTAACAATGTATTTTCACACAGAAACCACCAAAGAACTGAAATTTGTGAGTTCTGACAGGTGCCTGTCATACTCTGCTACAGTATTTCAAGCACATGTACTGTTTGTCAATCTGACATGAAAAGAAAATGTTCTTAAATGAAATCTATTTATGGAGGCTACATCAAAGACAAACTGTTTCTGTGAATGAACACAATTTAGATTTATTTTTATATACATTTAATAGCCATGTTATATAGTTAGAAAAACAATCTGAGTTTTGATTAGAAAGAACTGAGAGCTGTGATACAGACAAGCTAATTTCTCAGAGAAAGATTTCCACTACTTCAATTCAGCCTTGAAATTAAAATGAACAGCTTTTTATGAGAAGATAATGTTATATTTTAAACTGATCTATCTAAACATAAGCCAGAGACTGTGTTTGTAATAAACTTGGAGAGCTCAGCAAACCATTAACTCTACAAACTATTGCTCTGATTGGGAATCTGAAACAGCAAGCTACTCCAAAATTTTGTAATTGCACTCTAAGTTTGACTGAGAGGACAGAAATAACTCCACTGTTTTCAGTTGCTGTAGAGCAAGTTAACAAATGCTGATTTAAAGAAAACCACAAAACCAAACGGCATGAAATTCTCAGGAAACACTAATCATGACATAAGGAATTGAATTTCAGCTTTTCAAGCTTTTATAAAAAATATGTAAAAACCGTTGCACATGATCTTTAAAAAGGATTGCCTTAACACTGAATAAAGCCTGCAGGATAGTCTTGGGCACCTCACGCCTTTCCCACACCTGTGACCTCTACTCATTCTCGGGCTGGCTAGACCTGGATAACAGAATTCAATATCAGTCATGTCTTCTAGCCAAAAAGGCTATCCTTGGCCTGGCGCCAGCCGGGATTCAGTCCATGCTTAACCCAGCTACAGCAGCTAGATTAACCAGGGGGTCAACCAACAATCTCTTTAAGGTCCCTTTCCATCGAACTTCACAAGGAAAATTATCTTTTGGTTTCTGGGCCCCAAACTGGCTCTGCTCCCTCCCAAGTGACCTACTCCCAGAGACTAAAATTGGACCTTTTAAATCAAAACTCACATCTCACAAGCCTCAAGAAGTGCACTTGCTTCCACTAACCTGTTTTCTGGCCTAGGTCAGTCCTGATCATCTTAGCTCTTTATTCTCCACTATTTGATACCTATTTACCCTTCTTCCACCTGCCCCCAACTTATACAATTTCCTGCACACTCCCTACTATACCCTTCTCATCACTCCTCCCTATCTCAACAAGCTTTCCTCCACATCTTCCTGTAAGCTCCCCAAAAGTGAGCTTACCTGATTGGAGCTCTGGGCTCCCTAGACTCCCCATGGCGCATTTGTTCCAGTGGCTCTAGTGGGAGTCATGCCTCGTGACCTCCCCGCTGCAATTCTTGACCATTTTTCTGGTGTCTTGGCCCAATTAGGGCCAAGCTGAGAACCGGGGTGATAGTTCCTGCCGCCAAGTGCAGTGTTGTGTGTTCCCGGTTCGGTAAAGGACCAGTCCGGCTCAGGCACCACAAGTGTAAATAAATTATTTTTTAATGGTGGTCTGCATGCTAGCACATGCACGGACACCGCCAGGGATCAGAAATTTAAAGGAGCAGTGGCTCTTTATGCACAGTAGTTTTCAGTGCCGGCTGGCACCTCAGGGCACCAGATTAAAATATTAAATTCAGGACTACAAGTCCCTCAGGGCATCAGTACAGGTAGCAGATTTGGCACCAATGTGTACAGTTCATGATTGGACCAAAGGGTTGCGGTGCCAAACCAGGGAGCCGATAAACGGGAGGGCTGTAGGAAGCAAGAGAGGTTCACGAGGGGGAGAGTGAGCTGTGAGGAGAAGGACTGTGTGGTCTCCTGGGCAAAGTCTCAAAAGTGCCTGGTTGCTCCTAATCCCCACTAAATTCCATTCTACAGACCTGAGGGCAGAGGGAATAGCTGTTGTTCAGATACAAAAAACAGGAACAATTTTTCCTCTATCAGCCCCCAGCAGTTGGACAGTTTGACCTGTGATGAGAATTGGGCTGCTGATACTAAAGGAGCACTGGTCCCTACAGCAGACAGCTAGAATGGTGAAAAGACCATTCAGCCAGGGGAGCAATTGGGGAAGCCTTGTATCCCTGCGCAGGTCTTGTAAGCTGGCTAGAGGTGAAACAGAGGGGTTTGGGGAACCATGTCAGGCTTTGGTTCCTGGACTGAAGATGACAAACCTGGTGCAGAAGGATGGAACAGGCCTGCCTGAGTGAACTCAGTCTATAAAGGCCCATAGGCAAAGCTGGCAAGGCCAGGCAGGTGAAGATCATTATGCCTTGAGTTTCCCCTGTGTCCAGGAGTCCCATCTGTGGTGCACCACCAACGGAGACCCTCCACGGTACCATGCAACTTACCTGGCTGTGAGCCCCTGTGTGAACGGCAACAAACTGTGAATACCCTGAGCTGCGGCCCTGGGGAGTTATTAGTTAGATAGGATCCTGGGGGGAAATTGCCATACAGGACCTCCTAGAACGTTCAAGTTGGCCAGACCTGGAGTACAAGTTTGAAAGGGTGTTTGCTAACATGCTCTGTTTATCTGGTCCCCGACGAAAGACCCCAAGTCTGCATCACCGAGCGCGGTGAGGTACCCACTGCACAGGGACAATCTGGGTGCACCCAGGGTATGTGAAGAGGGTTTGCTACAGGGACAGCTGTTGTCTAAAGTAAATGTGGTTGACATTTTCCTCAGTGTGCCCCCTTCCCAAATAAAGAAGGGTACTGTTTGCATTTTATCCACTGTCCTGTGTTATTGAAAGAGTGCTACTGGGGGAAGGGTGAGGCTACTGTGTGGGAAACTGTTATTGTGTGGAGCAAAGTATTATCAGGGCAGCATACTATTTCCTGGGGGGTGGTAACCTGTTCCTTATCCACAGGAGTCCTTGCCATTACCCCAGGTGGAGGCACCGCACCATATTAGCTACCACTGCGGACCCTAGGCCGGCCCCCTCAGAGGTGTATGCTGAACTACCCTGAGGGCCCCGGAGCAGCAAGGTGAATCAACGGACTGTTACATTCCTATCTCCATTTCTCCCACTCCCACCTAAACCCTCTCCTCGACAAAGGTTACTATCTTTGTTGGTTTCTACACTGCACTAGATCACTTTCCTGCTCCATGTAATCTAGTTATATGTTGTGAAAAGTATTCCTTCTCCTTTATAAACACCGCATTGTACTTATCTGTTTTCTACTGTAAATTTACTTTTACTAAGTATATGTTATTGTGCATGTCATTGTCACAAACGCACCTGAGGTCAGGCCCTCTGCTCCCACAGTACCAACCTCAAGCTGCTAGTGTGAACAGGGACAGACAGGGTAAGCCTCCTGTCTGTTTTGGGTCTGAATCACCTACCAGCCTCATGTTCTGGGGGTCAAAATGTGAACCTTATTCTAGCATACCCAGTTAACAAGCTCAGACATGTACCCTCTTTGGGGGATTCAGTACAACCTTTCACCCAGGGGCACCCATCCAGGTTTCCAAAAATGTACCTTTACAACTCAATATGAGACCTTAGTATATTCTTACCTTTTAGCAAGCTTAGTAACACATTCAAGCCCTTAATAGCTGTCAGACTTAAACTGAGGTTCTGCAATCACATGTAAAAGAACTGAGAGAAAGCACAGGCAGTATTTTAAAGAAAATATTGTTTACTAAAAAGTGTAAAACAGGTAAACTCAGATACAGAACAATTATATCACTAACTTACAGTCACATTAAAAAATGGGAAGTTACAGAACACAAATATGCCTACCACAAATACTTAAGTTCTTCCTTAGCTAGATGTTACCATTAATGCCTTAAGTCCACAGAACTGTGTCTCCCTTGAGTCCAAAGTAATACATAATGTTTTCCCCAGATGCATGTTCATTTCAAACTCTATCTCTCCACCCGTTGGTGAGGTCACAGTTAGATCTTCCCATAAGTTTTATTACTACTGGGGAAATCAACAGGCAACAATTTTTAAAATATGTATTTCATCAAAACAACCCCTTTGATGTCTCTCTGCTGATTTCCTGTTTTGCTAGAGATCTCAGGTTTATGACTTAACAGGTTTCTGAGACCAAATGGTCTCTTCCTGCAGGAATCATAAACTTTTATGAGGTCCTACCTCTTGGCAGATGGCCAGAAGGCTTTAATTAAGACAGAACAGGAAACTTTTAATTAGGGTTTCTCTTCACTGGTCAATTTACCATCTCTGCTGTTTCAGCAACTGACACTTTTGAGGTCAAAGGTCACTCACTGCAACAGCCAGCCTGTCTCCTTGTGTAAGCAG
Source organism: Neoceratodus forsteri (assembly GCA_016271365.2). Lineage (NCBI taxonomy): Eukaryota > Metazoa > Chordata > Ceratodontiformes > Ceratodontidae > Neoceratodus > Neoceratodus forsteri. Next base: position 41,236,282 of record CM057452.1, on the reverse strand, counting down.
GCCTTCACATACCATACACATTTTATTTACAATACAAATATAATACAATAATAATATTAGATGGTTTATCCCGTTACACTCCTCCCTCCTTAGACTGAATTTGGGGGATCTATTCCTGCATGGGATGAGTTCCCCAAATTCAGTTTACATCTCAAAACAACAAGATACACCACCTGCATTTTCGTTCGCTGCCCCAGCCCTGTGTGAGACAGTCATGTCATACCCTTGCAAGGCAAGACTCCATCTTAATAGTCTACCATTCGTTTTTCCCATTTGCGTCAGACAAACCAGGGGGTTGTAGTCAGTTTGTACCTCAAAATGTTGCCTGTATATGTATGGCTCTAATGTCTTTATTGCCCACACCATGGCAAGACACTCTTTTTCCACAGTTGAGTAAGCCTGCTCCCTGGGAAGTAACTTTTTACTCAGGTATACTATGGGGTGATTTTTCCCTTGGTTGGATATCTGACTTACCACTGCCTCAATATCTCACATCTGATGTGTCAGTCTGGACTGCAAAGGGTCTGCTGTAGTCTGGACCTGTCAATACAGGAGCACTGCACAGCGCCTCCTTCAGTCTGGCAAAGGCTTGTTCTGAGCTGGTTCCCAGTTAATTTTCTTAGGCATCCTTTTCTTTAACAGGCCAGATAAGGGAGTGGCCAGGGCACTGTAATTTGGTACAAATTTCCTATAGTACTCTGCTGTCCCTAGAAAACTTCTTACCTGCTTCTGCATTTCTGGTCTGGGCCATGCCTTGATCACCTCTATTTTTACTTGGTTAGGACGTAGCTGTCCCCAGCCCACAACATGCCCAAGGTATGCCACTTCAGCCATGGCCACCTGGCACTTCTCAGCTTTGACAGTGAGCCAGGCCCTCTGTATCCTGCCCAGCACTTCCCTAAAGTGGGACAGGTGTTCCTCCCAGCTGTCACTAAAGATGGCAATGTCATCCAGGTGCACCACAGCGTACTCCTCAGCACCATTTAACACCTGGTTCACCAAGCTTTGGAAAGTGACCTGGGCATTCTTCATTCTGAAAGGCATTACTTTTAATTCAAATAACCCTATTGGAGTGATGAAGTAACGACCTCTCCCTAGCTCTGGCAGTTAACTCTATCCATCAATACCCCTTTGTCAGGTCAATAGTTGTAAGGTATGTCACCCCTCCCAGCTTGTCCAGTTCATCAATCCATGGCATCGGGTGGGTGTCTGACTTCATGACTGCATTCAGTCCATGATAGTCCACACAAAAAATGAGTAGAGCCATCTGGCTTGGGAACAAGGACTATGGGTGAGGCCCTGTGCCTGTGGGATCTCTGGATTACCCCTAAATCCAGCATTTTCTCCACCTCCCTTCTAATGTCCTTTTGGACAGCCTCTGACACTCAATATGCTGTCCACCGTATGGGTGTCTGTATCCCTGTCTCCACATCATGCGTAGGTAAGGAGATTAGTCCAGGCTTGGTGCTTAACAGTGGGGCAGTCTGCTAAAACCTCCCTTACTTCCTGGATCTGGCCTGGGGTCAACTGGGGTGACATTTTAATTGCCTCCACAGAGGACTCCCTCTTGCTTTCTTCCAGCAAGTCCAGAAGGTGGGTCTTCTTCATCAGTTCCCTCCCCAGGACTAGACACTGCAAACATCATGTCAGCCCTATTAGCATATGGCTTCATCATGTTGACATGGTACATTCTTTATGTATGTCATCTATCAGGTAACTCTATAATGTAGTATACATCATTTTCTGTCTAACTGCTTTGTATGATCCTACCCACTTGGTCTGCATCTTGTTTTCTGGATCAGGATCAGGACCATGACTTCCTGACCAACAGTGTGCAGCGAGCTCTGGCTCTGTGGTCATACCGCACCTTTTGTTTTGTTGGGCAGCTGCCAGGTTTGCTCTGGGCTGTTCCATAAGCTCCTTAAGCCTTTCCTAAACCTAAGGACATAATCCATTATGGGAGTTCCCTGAGTGGTGTGCTTGCCTTCCCAGTCTTCCCGGATCAAGTCTAGGGGCCCACGATCCTATGTCCATATAAGAGCTTGAGCAGGGAAAACCCTGTCGACTCTTGGGGCACCTCCTGTATGCAATAAACAGGTGGGAAGGTATTTTCCCAGTCCCTTCCATGCTGTTCCACCAATGCTTGGAGCATTGACTTAAGGGGTACCATTAAATCTTTCCATAAGCCCATTGTCTCGTGGGTGATAAGGTGTTGTGCATCTCTGCACCACCCACACTTCTCCCACAAATATTTTATCAGGTCCAACATGAAGAAACCCCTTGATCAGTGATAACCTCCTGTGGAAAACCAACACTTGAGAAAATCCCTAGTAAGGCATCTGCCACTTTGTCTGCCCCCAGTGAGGACAGGGCAACTGCCTCTGGGTACCGGGTGGCATAATCCACCACAGTCAGGATGAACCTCTTCCCAGAGGAGCTGGGGGTATTTAAAAGCCCCACAATATCCATTCACACCCTGTGGAATGGCTCCTCCACTATGGGTAAACGAATTAGGGTGACTTGGGTTTTCTTAACTGCCTTCCCTATTTCTTGGCACCAGTGACAAGACCTGCAATACTCCTTCACCTTCTGGGTGAAGTTGGGCAAGTAGAAATTCTGGGCCAATCTCTGTGTAGTGAGCGTGATTTCCAGATAACCAGACATGGGAATACCGTGTGCAATCTTGAGCAACTGCTCACGGTACCCTGGGGAATGACAAGCTGCCTGCCTATCACCCCTCCCTCTGTCTTAGCATCCTGCGTATACAACAGTCCATTTCCCCTATAAACTTTGTGTTTCCTATCACCTCCCTGTGCTCTGTCAGAGTCTGCCCAAGCCCTCAGCTTCTCTAGACTAGGATCACTTTTCTAAGCAGCTGCAAACTCCTTACACATTCCTAAGACATGGGACAGGTCCCCTTCAGTGTCTAAGCTAGGGTCCCTAGCTCTATCATCAGGGCATTCAGGATCACTGCCATCCCTAACCCTCTGAAAACGGATCACCCCTCCTTCCTCAGAGTAACCCTCCATAGCTGTTTGGTTAACTGCTACCTGGGGAATTTCAACCCCACTTTCATTATTCTCCAAATCAGGAGACACAGGCTGGGGAACCGGCTGTGACACGTGGACAGCCATTTCTGAGTACACTATGGCTTTTGAAATATAAACATGTGTCACTGAATGTCTCGGTGGAGAAATATGGTGCTCTTGGAATGACCTCACTCACCACCCCACCCCCCAGGTCTCAACTAAAGATGAAAGCCATGAGATAATTACAGGCTAGAAGATACCTAATCAAGGATCTCCTGTTTATCTAAGTTAAATATAGCTTTAACTGCTAAGATGGAAATCAATATCCATTTTATGATGTTTAGAGGAGGAAACCAGGTTATGGCACACTGGTGTGAAATCATAAATGCTTTGATGTCTGTGTGAGAGAGGATACTGCTCATAGATGAAAGAAAATTTACAGACTTGATTGGGGAAGTCTCATGGGAAAGGAGTTTCTGTGGATGTAACCTTAATTAACTTACCTTCTAATATGATAAAACATCCTGGTGTATGATTAATATGATAAAACATCCTGGGTGTATGATTTTCAATAAACAGAGGAGGAGCTAGGTGACCTCATGCAAAGGGGTTGAAGACAGTTTTTTAAACAGTATTCTGTTTTCCTTCAGACACACTTCTATTTACACTCTGAGAAAGACACATCTTTGAGCACTTTAAGCAGGTATTTAGAGAGAGAGACAAAACTAAGTACTGTAATAGGAATTGCACTGTTAAAACCTTGTTCTTTTAAAAGATTGTACGGTTCTTGTGATATGTGGTTCTGTATTTTATGTTTTACATATTTTTATCTATTTTAGTAAAACTCTATTTTTAGAGCATACTTGGTCTGTCTTTGAATTTCTTTCTTTAACAAGTGAAGTATATATGGTTAAAGCTGACCCTATGCATAAGCTTGAATGGTGATACCAAACTGGAAAAAGGTAGAGTTAAATCTGAGGTCTTTTATTAGAGTTTTTAAGGGTTCATTTTTACACATCTGGTTAGGTGCCCATAGGCAAAGATATCTGGCCCCCTGAAGACAGAATTATCTGATCCTGTACATTGGATATGCTAGCAAGAGGTTCACAGTTTGAATCCCTCCAGAACTTGAGACCAAATGTTGATTCGAACCACAAAACAGACAGGAGAGTTACCCTGTTTCTGTTAACTGTTCACAAGACTGTGCTCAGAGGTTGGCACTTTGGGAGTAGAGGGCTGACCTGCTGAGTGGGGTTGTGACAGATTGGTTGGCAGCGGTGTGAAAATGTTGGTATTACAAGCTTTTATTGTTCAGTGTGTCAGCTTGAGACCACCAGCTCACTTGCAAAGAAAGAAAAAGGCAGTAATTTATTTTAAAAAAAGGAGACAAAACTAAATCATTTGGCGTACAGTCAAGTTCCTACCGATTTATTTTTTCTAAAGTTCAAGTCAGAGTAGCCATAGTTAGGGAAAAAGATGGCTTCCAACTACAACAGGCACACTGTGACTACTTAAAGCAGTTTTCTGGGGACAGAGGAGTCCCATTCGAGGTGAAAGCCAGCAAGCAGAACCTCATGGATGTCCTGATGGTTGCAGATACCCAGAGCAGTGAGTCACAGACCGTGACTGAAAAGGACCAAACCTCGAGTGTGGCAGGGCTAGCGGCCAGTGCAGTGTCCAGATCCGGTGAGGATGACAGCAGTCCCACTGTCAGTGAAGGGCCACAGCAGCAGGGAAAGATCACCAGTATCCTGGATCAAAAAGTACTCAGGCTGCAAATTGAGTTGCGCAGAATGGAGCTGGAGTTCCAGAGGGAGAGGGATCATGAGGCAGAGTGAGAATGCAGAGAGACAGAGTGAGAATGCAGAGAGGCAGACCGTGAGGAGAGTGAGCACCAGAGGCAACACAAACTGGAGAAGTTCGACTCCAACCAGTGGCACCAGAGCAGGTAAGTGGCTTGGGTTTAACTGGGACTGCAGGACTGGTTTACAAATTGAACTCCAAATTGATAGCCGAATTTAAGAGGGAGGATATGAATGCCTTTTAAATTCTTTTGAAAAGTTTGTATTCATGCTAAAATTCCTAGAGAGTCCTGGAGCTTCCAGCTATCCCCGCTACTTACTGTGAAAGCTCGGGATACATTGGGTCAAATGGACAAAGAGGACAGTGATGATTACAGCAAACGTAAAGCTGCACTGTTAAAGAAATTTGAATTAACTGCTGAATCATACAGAGCTAAATTCCGTAAGCTCAGGAGAAGCCCTGACATGAGCTACGAGGAGCTAGCCATGAAACAACGTCAGTTTTTAAAACGTTGGTGGGAAGGAATTGAGCCAAACTCTGTTGATAAAATTGAAAATGAGATTTTGTTAGAACAGTTTTATTGGGCATGCCCAGCTGAGCTAAAAACCTGGCTGGAGGACCGAGATCCCAAAACAGTGCAAGAGACTACTGAACTCTTGGACGGCTATGCCAAGAGAAGACCTGCTCTGAGAGCGAATGGGGGTGGGTGTGGCGGTGCAGAAGAGCACCTTCAGGGCAGCTAAAATTCTCACTGCCTCTACCAAAACCAGTTAACCCCAGGTTTCAGAAAAGATTTCTCTGAAAAGAGAAATGAATGTTGGTTATGTAAAGAAACTAGGATATATTGCAGTGTCCCAAAAGAAGGAGCAATAATACGCACAATGATACTAGAAAAGAAGTGGGTTGTTTGTGTCCTGAAGCATGCCTGTGAACATGAGGGAACACATGCACCCCAGTCATAGTGAATGGTGTACAGATGCTGGGGTTGAGGGAAAAAGGGCATCCTGACATTGGTAAAAGGAATCTAGTAGAGCCTAGTCAACTTATACCCAATAAATATGTCGCTGCAAGGATTTTACTGGTGAAGAGAAAACATTGCCACTGGCTAGTGTTCTCCTAGACTGGGGTGAAACAGGGGCAACTGTGCAAAAGGTGGCAGTAGCCAAACCGTTAGCAGTGGATGTGATCCTGGGCGACAATCTCATACAGGGGATGGTATGTGCAGTTACCCATAGCCGAGCGGCAAGGGAAAATTGTAGTTCCTTGAACCCCACAGAAGCCATTGTGGAAACCACTGAAAGGCTGGTTCCCCATCCTGTGTCTCCAGATGGGGAGACTAATGAAAAGGGGGTAGACATTTCCCCTGTAGCAAGTAACCACACAGCTACAGAGGTTACTCAAGAGGAGGGTGACCCATTGTCAGAGGTTGGGATAGACAGTGATCCTGAGTGTCCTGATGCTGAGGGCTAGGGACCCTAGTTTAGTGACTGAAGGGACCTGTCCATGCCTTGGGAATGTGAGGGGTTTGCAGCTGCTCAGTGAAGTGATCCTAGTCTAGAGAAGCTGAGGGCTTTGGCAGGCTTGGACGGCACACAGAGAGGTGGCCCGGCAGACATAAGGTTTATTGGGAAATGGACTTCAGGGATACTCAGGCTGTGCAGATAGAGGGAGGAGTGCTAGGCAGGCAGTTTGTCATTCCCCAGGGGTATCGTGAGCAGTTGCTCAAGATTGCACATGATATTCCCCTGTCTGGTCATCTGGGAATCGCACGCACGATGCAGTAGTTGGTCCAGAATTTCTATTGGTCTAACTTCACCAAGCAGGTGAAGGAGTATTGCAGGTCTTGTCACCGGTGCCAAGAAATAGGGAAGGCAGGCAAGAAAACCCAAGCCTCCCTGATTCCATTGCCCATAGTGGAGAAGCCATTCCAGAGGGTGGAAATGGATATTGTTCGGTCTTTAAATACCCTCAGTTCCTCAGGGAAGAGATTCATCCTGACTGTGGTGGATTATGCCACCCAGTACCCAGAGCAAGTCGCCTATCCTCACTGAGGACAGACAAAGTGACAGATGCCTTACTTGGGATTTCTCTCATGCTGGGTTTCACAGGAGGTTATCACTGATCAAGGGGTTATTTCAGTGTCAGACCTGATGAAATGTTTATGGTAGAAGTGTGGGGTGGTGCAGAGATGCACAACATCATATCACCCACAAGCCAATGGTCTTGTGGAAATATTCAATAGTTACCCTGAAGTCAATGCTCAGGTGCTTGCTGAACAGCATGGGAGGATTTGAGAAATACCTTCCTCACCTGTTGTTTGCACACAGGGAGGTGCCCCAAGTTGGTGGGATTTTCTCCTTGAACTCTTACATGGGCCTCCAGGTACATGGGCCCTAGGCTTGATCTGGGAGGACTGGGAAGGCAAGCATGCCACCCAGGGAATTCCCATTTTGGATCACGTCCTTAGGTTTAGGGAAAGGCTAAAGGAGATTAAGAGGACAGCCCAGAGCAACCTAGCAGCTGCCCAACAAAAGCAAAAAGTGTGGTACGACTGCAGAGCCAGAGCTCGCTCATACATGGTGGGTCAGGAAGTCATGGTCCTTATTCTGGTCTGGAAAGACAAGCTGCAGGCTGAGTGGACAGGACCCTACAAAGTGGTTAGAAAGGTAAATGACGTGAACTACATTATAGAATTACTTGACAGAAGACAGACAGAAAGGATGTACCATGACAACATGATGAAGCCATATGCAAATAGAGCTGACATGGTGTTTGCAGTGTGTAGACATGGGGAGGGGACGGATGAAGGAGACCTCCTTCTGGAGTTGATGGAAGAAAGTAAGTGGGAATCCTCTGTGGAAGCAGTAAAATGGTCTCCCCAGCTGGCCCCAGACAAGATCCAGGAAGTAAGGGAGGTTTTAGTAGACTTTGCCCCATTGTTTAGCGCCAAGCCTGGACTAACCCCCTTAGCGATACACGATGTGGAGACAGGGACACAGACGCCCATACGGCGGACAGCATATCAGGTGTCAGAGGCTGTCCAAAAGGACATTAGGAGTGCAGTGGAGGAGATGCTGGATTTAGGAGTAATCCAGAGACCCCCCGAGCCCCTGGGCCTCACCTGTAGTCCTTGTGCCCAAGCCAGATGGCTCTACTCATTTCTGTATGGACTATCATGGACTGAATGCAGTCACAAAGTCAGGCGACCACCCGATGCCCCCAGGACGAACTCCTGGACAAGTTGGAGGCGACCTACTATTGACCATTGACCTGACCAAGGGGTATTGGCAGGTAAGAGTTGACAGACAGAGCTCAGGGAGAAGTCATCCTTCATCATTCCAATAGGCTTATTTGAATTTAAAATAATGCCTTTCGGAATGAAGAATGCCCCGGCCACTTTCCAAAGGTTGGTGAACCAGGTGTTAAATGGTACTGAGAAGTACGCCGTGCGTACCTGGATGACATTGCCATCTTTAGTGCCAGCTGGGAGGAACACCTGTCCCAGCTTAGGGAAGTGCTAGGCAGGATACAGAGGGCCAGGCTCACTGTCAAAGCCGAGAATGCCAGGTGGCCATGGGAGACATGGCATACCTCGGCATGTGGTAGGCCAGGGACAGCTCCATCTCAACCAAATAAAAATAGAGGTAATCCAGGCATGGCCCAGACCAGAAATGCAGAAGCAGGTCAGGAGTTACCTCAGGACAGCAGGGTACTATAGAAAATTTGTACCCAATTACAGTGCCCTGGCTGCTCCCCCTATCTGACCTGACAAAGAAAAGGATGCCCAAGAAAATTACCTGGGGCCCAGCCTGTAAGAAAACCTTTTCCAAACTAAAGGAGGCACTGTGCAGTGCTCCTTTTTTGACAAGTCCTGACTATAGCAAACCCTTTATAGTTCAGACTGACACCTCAGACGTGGGTATTGGGGCAGTACTGAGTCAGACATCTAGCCAAGGGAGGGATCACCCAATAGCATACCTGAGTAAAAAGTTACTTCCCAGGGAGCAGGCATACTCCATTGTGGAAAAAGAATGTCTTGCCATAGTGTGGGCCCTAAAGAAGTTGGAGCCATACATATATGGGCAGCATTTTGTGGTGCAGACTGACCACAACCTCCTGGTTTGGCTGATGCAGATATGGAAAAACAAAGGAAGATTGCTAAGATGGAGTCTTGCTTTGCAAGGGTATGATCTGACAATCGTACATAGAGCTGGAGCCAGATACCAGAACACAGATGGTCTGTCTCGCATGTATGAGGAGTGAACTGATTTGGGAAGCTCATCCCATGCCGGGGATAGAGCCCCTAAATTCAGTCTAGGTGGGGAGGATTGTGACACATGGACAGCCATTTCAGAGTACACTATGGTTTTTGAAATATAAACATGTGTTACTGATTGTCTCAGCAGAGAAATCTGGTGCTCTTGGAATGACCTCACTCACCCCCCAGGTCTCAGCTAAAAGATGAAAGCCATGAGATAATTACAGGCTAGAAGATACCTAATCAAGGATCTCCTGTTTATCTAAGTTAAATATAGCTTTAACTGCTAAGATGGAAATCAATATCCATTTTATGATGTTTAGAGGAGGAACCCAGGTTATGGCACACTGGTGCGAAATCATAAATGCTTTGATGTCTGTGTGAGAGAGGATACTGCTCATAGATGAAAGGAAATTTACAGACTTGATTGGGGAAGTCACATGGGGAAAGGAGTTTCTGCTGATGTAACCTTAATTAACTTACCTTCTAATATGATAAAACATCCTGGGTGTAGGATTAATATGATGAAACATCCTGGGTGTATGATTTTCAATAAACAGAGGAGAAGCTAGGTGACCTCACGCAAAGTGATTGGCAAAGACAGTTTTTTAAACAGTATTCTGTTTTCCTTCAGACACACTTCTATCTACACTCTGAGAAAGACACATCTTTGAGCACTTTAAGCAGGTATTTAGAGAGAGAGACAAATCTAAGTACTGTAGTAGGGATTGCACTGTTAAAACCTTGTTCTTTTAAAAGATTGTATGGTTCTTATGATATATGTTCTGTATTTTATGTTTTACAAATTTTTATCTATTTTAGTAAAACTCTATTTTTAAAGCCTACTTGGTCTGTCTTTGAATTTCTTTCTTTAACAAGTGAAGTATATATGGTTAAAACTGACCCTATGCATAAGCTTGAATGGTGATACCAAACTGGAAAAAGGTAGAGTTAAATCTGAGGTCTTTTATTAGAGTTTTTAAGGGTTCATTTTTGTGCACCTGGTTAGGTGCCGTAGGCAAAGATATCTCGCCCCAAAGACAGAATTATCTGATCCTGTGCATTGGGTATGCTAGGAAGAGGATCACAGTTTGAATCCCTCAGAACTTGAGACCAAAGGTTGATTCGAACCCACAAAACAGACAGGAGGGTTACCCTGTTTTTGTTAACTGTTCACAAGACTGCGCTTGGAGGTTGGCACTTTGGGAGTAGAGGGCTGACCTGCTGAGTGGGTTTGTGACACCAGCCTCCATTGGTTTCTAAGGAGCTTCTATGGGGTCCAGGGAACTACAATTTTCCTTTGCCACTTGGCTACAGGTAACTGCACACACCATCCCATGTTGGAGATTGTTGCTCATAATTACATCAACAGCTAAAGTTCTGGCTATGGCAACCTTTGTACAGTTCCCTTATCTCACCCCAGTCTAGGAGGACAGTACCAAGTGGCAAGGTTTTCTCCTCCCCAGTGAATCCCCATACAGTCACAAATTGATTGGGTATAAGCTGGCCAGGTTGTACCAGATCCCCTTTTACCAAAGTCAGGGATGCCCCCATGTCTCATAACCTGTGTGTCTGTACACCATTCACAGTGACTAGGTGCACGTGTTCACCATGTTTACTGGCATACTTTCAGGGACACACAAACAATGCACTTCTTTTCTAGCACCACTTTTGCACTGCTTGTCCTTTTGGGACACTGTCTGGAAATATGTCCAGTTTCTTTGCAAACCCAACATTCATTTCTTTTCTCAGGTAAATCTTTCTTTGTAACATGGGGCTACCTGGTTTCAGTGGAGGCAGGGAGGGTTTTAATTGCCCTGAAGGTGTGTTTTTCCCTTTCTACACTGCCACACCTGCCCCATTCACTCTCAGAGCAGGTCTGCTCCTGGCATAGCAGTCCTAGAGTTCAGCAGCCTCTTGTACTGTTTTGGATCTCGGTCCTCTAGCCAGGTTTTGAGCTCTGCTGGGCTTGCCCCCAAAAATGCTCCAACAGTAAAATATTTCCAATTTTTTCTACAGAGTTTTCTTCAATTCCTTCCTACCAACATTTTAAAACTGGCGTTGTTTAATGGCTAGCTCTTTGTAGCTCATGTTAGGGCTTCTCCTGAGTTTACGGAATTTAACTCTGTATGCCTCTGCTGTTAGCTCATATTTTTTTTAAAGTGCAGCTTTAAGTTTACTGTAATCATTACTGTCCTCATTGTCCATTTGACCCAATGCATCCCGAGCTTTCCCGGTAAGTAGCGGGGATAGCTGGAAGCTCCAGAGCCCTCTAGGAATATTTGCCTGAATGAATACTTTTCAAAGGAATTTAAAAAGGCATCCATGTCTTCCCTCTCTTTAAATTCAGCTATCAATTTTGAATTTAACTTGTAACCCAGTCCTGGAGTCCCAGTTAACCCCAGGCCACTTACCGGCTCTAGTGCTGGTGTTTGGAGTCGTAGCTTCTCCAGTTCATGTTGCCTCTGGTGCTCATGCTCTTCTCGCTCAGCCTGTCACTGAAGCTGTCACTCTCTTTCCTCTGCCTCTCGCTGTAGCTGTCACTCTTTTCCCTCTACCTCTGACTGCTTCTGCCTCTCTTCTCTCTCGAATTCCAGCTCCCTTTGCTGCTGGACTTTGAACCTTTTCTGTTCAAGCTTCAGCTCCATCTTCTGCAACTCCATCTGCAGCCTGATCCCTTCTGGCTCCAGAATGCTGGTGACCTTCCCTTGCTGCTGTGGCCTTTGACTTGCACTGGGCCTGCTGTCCTCCTCACTGGATCTGGACACTGCACCCTGCCCTTGGCCTCCATGCTCAAAGTTTGGTCCTTTTCAGTCACAGACTGTGACTCAAGACTTTGGGCATTAGCTGCCACTAGAGTCTCTTGAGATGACTTTTGGTTTGGCCCTCATGCTGGACTCTTCTCTCTCTTGGCACAACTGCCTCAGTTGGTCTGCAGTGTGTTCACTGTAGTTGGAGCCATCTTCTTCCCTAACTACAGCTATACTAATTTGCACTAAATAATAAAAAATAAAACAGGTAGGAACTTCAACTGTAAGCAAAATGATATAGTTCTATTTACTTTTAAAAATAAATCACTGCCTTATTTTGTATGTGAGCTGTACTATATTAATCTGACACACTGAACTGTTAATGCTCATGTTACCAAATACTTTTAAATTGTACCACTCACAACCAAATCTGTCACAAACACACTCGTAGGTCAGGCCCTCTGCTCCCACAGTGCCAACCTCAAAGCTCAATAGTGTAAACAGGGACAGACAGGGTAGCCCTCTTGTCTGTTTTGGATCCAAATCACCTACCACCCTCGAGTCCTGGGAGTCAAAATGTGAACCTTATGCTAGCATACCCAGTTAACAGGCGCAGATATGTACCTTCATCGGGCATGCAGTACAATCTTTTGCCCAGGGGCACCAGCCAGGTTTCCAAAATGTACACTTACAACTCTATGAGACCTAGATATATTCTTGCCTTTAGCAAGCTTAGTAACACATTCAAGCCCCTAACAGCTGTCAAACTTAAACACAGGTTCAGCAATCACATGTAAAACTGAGAGAAAGCACAGGCAGTATTTTAAAGAAATATTGTTTACCAAAAATTGTAAAACAGGTTAAATCAAACACAGAACAATTATATCACTAACTTACAGTCACATTAAAAAAATGGGAAGTTACAGAACACAAATATGCCTACCACAAATACTTAAGTTCTTGCCTATCTAGATGTTACCATTAAGTGCCTTAAGTTCACAGAACTTGTGTCTCCCACTCTGAAGAAAGGGGAGTTACTAGTGGGGTACCACAGGGTTCAGTATTAGGACCAGTCCTCTTCAATGTCTTTATAGCGACATTGCAGAGGACTGGAAGAAAATATGTCTCTTTGCAGATGACACAAAGATCTGCAACAGAGTTGATGCTCAAGGTGGGGTGGAAAGGATGAGAGGGACTTGGCAAGGTTAGAGGAATGGTCAAATGTATGGCAGCTTAGATTCAATGCTAAGAAGTGCAAGGTAATGCACCTGGGAAACAAAAACTCAGGGGAAGAGTACACAATGGGGGGTGAGATACTAACAACAACAAAAATGGAAAGGGACCTGGGGGTAGTCATATCAGATGATCTAAAGGTGGGAAAGCAATGTGAGATGGCAGCAAGGAGGGCTGGAGGGATACTGGGATGCATAGGGAGAGGCATCACCAGTAGAAAACAGGAAGTTATTATCCCTCTGTACAGACAGCTGGTCAGACCCCATCTGGAGTACTGCTTGCAGTTCTGGAGACCCAATCTCCGCAAAGACATAGACAGGACGGAAGCTGTCCAGAGGAGGACAACTAAAATGGTGCAGGGTCTCCACCGAAGACATATGAAGAGAGACTTAAGGAGCTTAATATGAATAGCCTCGAGGAAAGGAGGGAGAGGGGACATGATAAAACTTTCAAGTACCTCAAGGGAATCAACAAAGTCCAAGAGGTAGCATCTTTCAAAAAGAGGTGTGCAAGAACAAGGTGGCACAATTTGAAGATGGAAATTGCTCAGAGGTAATTTAAGGAAGTATTTTTCACAGAGAGGTTGTGGATGCATGGAGCAGCCTTCGGAGGAAGGTTGTGGAGTCAAAAACAGTGGTGGAATTCAAGCATGCATAGGACAGTCATAAGACAATTCTAGGGGGTGGAGGTAGGAAGAAGTAGGTTATTGGTTAACTAGGATCTACAGCTTATCCATTAGGTAGGGAAATGGGCAGACTGGGTGGGCCAAGCGGTCCTTATCTGCCGTCAAATTCTATGTTTCTATGTTTCTGTGTATGTTTCTATATGTTTCTATGTTTCTCCCTTGAGTCCAAAGTAATAAGCAATGTTTTCCCCAGATGCATGTTCATTTCAAACTCCATCTCCCCGCCCCTGTTGGTGAGGTCACAGATGGATCCTCCAATAGATTTTATTTCTACTGGGGAAATCAACAGTCAGCAATTTTTAAAATATGAGTCTGTCATCAAAACATCCCCTTTGATGTCTCCCTGCTGATTTCCAGTTTTGCTAGAGATCTCAGGTTTATGGCTTAACAAGTTTCTGTGACCAAATGGTCTCTTCCTGCAGGAATCATAAACTTTTATGAGGTTCTGTCTCCTGGCAGATGGCCAGAAGGCTTTAATTAAGACAGAACAGGAAACTTTTAATTAGGGTTTATCTTCACTGGTCAATTTACCATCTCTGCTGTTTCAGTAACTGACACTTTTTGAGGTCAAGGTCACTCACTGCAACAGCCAGCCTGTCTTCTTGTCTAAGCAGACCTTTACATACCATATGCATTTTATTTACAATACAAATATGATACAATAATAATATTAGAGGGTTTACACGTTACAGTCATCACCATAGTATTTCATATAAATGTATATGTTTTACCTTGTTAGGTTTTGGACACAGAACCTTGTAAATGAGCTTTTATCTCAAAGGTTGTAATCCAAGACTTTAATACATAAATAAACAAATAAATAAATAAATAAATAAACAAATACCACTATGAGCTATGCTTTGCATATTACTTCATTTACCAGTACAGACTATGCTTTGCATATTACTTGATTTATTGCTACAGCTTTGCATATTACTTGGATTACCGCTACAGACTATACTTGGCACATAACTTAGTTTACCACTACAAACTATGCTTTGTGTCCAGCCTGATGGTGCTGAGGGTTGAGGCACGGGATGCCACATCTCGTGCCTTGCCGGCGACTCAGGTTTGGGAACAACCCTGGGCCACCTGGGGTCAGCAGGGGAGAGAGAGAGGATTGAGCATCTGGAGGACTGCTGTCCTCTCTTGGGGGCAGGGGGACTAGTCATCCCATTCACTAACTGTCTTCTGGCAGTGGCTGGAGGGCACTATGGGTCGGGAGGCTTGATCCAATGTCCTTACTTCAGAAGGTGGGGGGGCCGAGTGAAAAGGAAAAAATGAGCCTGGCAGAATTGGGGCTCCAGGAGGGGGGAGAAGCCGGCGACATCCTCCTGGCCCATCTGCAGTGGGCAATCCACAGGGGAACTACTAGGAACTGCCTAGCATGGGAGCAGCTGGACCAGAGAGAGAGAGTCGCTCCATTTGGAGGGCCATAGCCACCTGCCAGGTTCCAGTGGCTAAACGTGCTTATGGAAAAAAAACACACCAAAAAACTATGCTTTGCAAAATACTTGATTTACCACTACAGACTATGCTTTGCATATTACTTGATTTACCAATGCAAACTATGCTTTGCATATTACTTGGTTTATCACTACAGACTATGCTTTGCATATTACTTGATTCACCACTACAGACTATGCTTTACATATTACTTGATTTACCAGTGCAGACTGTACTTTGCATATTATTTGATTTATCACTACAGACTATGCTTTGCATGTTACTTGATTTACCAGTGCAGACTATGCTTTGCATGTTACTTGATTTACCACTACAGACTATGCTTTGCATGTTACTTGATTCACCACTACAGACTATGCTTTGCATGTTACTTGATTTACCACTATAGACTATGCTTTGCATGTTACTTGATTTACCACTACAGACTATGCTTTGCATACTACTTGATTCACCAGTGTAGACTATGCTTTGCATGTTACTTGATTTACCACTGCAGACTATGCTTTGCATATTACTTGATTCACCACTACAGACTATGCTTTACATATTACTTGATTTACCAGTGCAGACTATACTTTGCATATTACTTGATTTATAACTACAGACTATGCTTTGCATGTTACTTGATTTACCAGTGCAGACTATGCTTTGCATGTTACTTGATTTACCACTACAGACTATGCTTTGCATGTTACTTGATTCACCACTACAGACTATGCTTTTCATGTTACTTGATTTACCACTACAGACTATGCTTTGCATGTTACTTGATTTACCACTACAGACTATGCTTTGCATACTACTTGATTCACCAGTGTAGACTATGCTTTGCATGTTACTTGATTTACCACTACAGACTATGCTTTGCATACTACTTGATTCACCAGTGTAGACTATGCTTTGCATGTTACTTGATTTACCACTACAGACTATGCTTTACATATTACTTGATTTACCAGTGCAGACTATACTTTGCATATTACTTGATTTATCACTACAGACTATGTTTTGCATGTTACTTGATTTACCAGTGCAGACTATGCTTTGCATGTTACTTGATTCACCAGTGCAGACTATGCTTTGCATGTTACTTGATTTACCACTGCAGACATTGCTTTGCATATTACTTGATATACCTCTACAGACTATGCTTTGCATATTACTTAATTTACCACTACATGCTATGCTTTGTATATTACTTGATTTACCAGTGCAGACTATGCTTTGCATATTACTTGATTTACCAGTACAGACTATGCCTTGCATATTACTTGATTTACCAGTGCAGACTATACTTTGCATATTACTTAATTTACCACTACAGACTATGCTTTGCATATTACTTGATTTACCAGTGCAGACTATGCTATTGCATATTACTTGATTACCAGTGCAGACTATACTTTGCATATTAGTAATTTACCACTACAGGCTATGCTTTGCATATTACTTGATTTACCAGTGCAGACTATACTTTGCATATTACTTGATTTACCAGTGCAGACTATGCTTTGCATATTACTTGATTTACCAGTGCAGACTATACTTTGCATATTACTGGATTTTCCACTACAAGCTATGCTTTGCATATTACTGGATTTACCAGTGCAGACTATGCTTTGCATATTACTTGATTTACCAGTGTAGACTATGCTTTGCATATTACTGGATTTACCAGTGCAGACTATGCTTTGCATATTACTTGATTTACCAGTGCAGACTATGCCTTGCATATTACTTGATTTACCAGTGCAGACTATGCTTTGAGTATTACTTGATTTACCAGTGCAGACTATGCTTTGCATATTACTTAATTTACCACTACAGGCTATGCTTTGCATATTACTTGATTTACCAGTGCAGACTATACTTTGCATATTACTTGATTTACCAGTGCAGACTATGCTTTGCATATTACTTGATTTACCAGTGCAGACTATACTTTGCATATTACTGGATTTTCCACTACAAGCTATGCTTTGCATATTACTGGATTTACCAGTGCAGACTATGCCTTGCATATTACTTGATTTACCAGTGCAGACTATGCTTTGCATATTACTGGATTTACCAGTGCAGACTATGCTTTGCATATTACTTGATTTACCAGTGCAGACTATGCTTTGAGTATTACTTGATTTACCAGTGCAGACTATGCTTTGCATATTACTTGATTTACCAGTGCAGACTATACTTTGCATATTACTGGATTTTCCACTACATGCTATGCTTTGCATATTACTGGATTTACCAGTGCAGACTATGCTTTGCATATTACTTGATTTACCAGTGCAGACTATGCTTTGCATATTACTGGATTTACCAGTGCAGACTATGCTTTGCATATTACTTGATTTACCAGTGCAGACTATGCTTTGAGTAATACTTGATTTACCAGTGCAGACTATGCTTTGAGTATTACTTGATTTACCAGTGCAGACTATGCTTTGCATATTACTTGATTTACCAGTGCAGACTATACTTTGCGTATTACTTGATTTACCAGTGCAGACTATGCTTTGCAAATTACTTGATTTACCAGTGCAGACTATGCTTTGCATATTACATGATTTACCAGTGCAGACTATGCTTTGCATATTACTGGATTTACCAGTGCAGACTATGCTTTGCATATTACTTGATTTACCAGTGCAGACTATGCTTTGCATATTACTTGATTTACCAGTGCAGACTATGCTTTGCATAGTACTTGATTTACCAGTGCAGACTATACTTTGCATATTACTTGATTTGCAAGTGCAGACTATACTTTGCATATTACTTGATTTACCAGTACAGACTATGCTTTGCATATTACTTGATTTACAAGTGCAGACTATGCTTTGCATATTACTTGATTTACCAGTACAGACTATGCTTTGCATATTACTTACATAGATACATAGACAGTGTCGGCAATACAGAGCCTATAGGCTACCATCTGCCATTTGAGCTTGTAAGTTCAGTTTGTTTTCCTAGAAGTCTGTTGCCCTTACCCTGAACTCCAGAATTCCTTTATGTCTATCCCATGCATTCTTAAATCCGTGATTGTTTCAGCCCTACCACTTCCTCTGGCAGGGTGTTCCACTTGTCCACCACCCGTTCTGTGAAGAAATTCTTTCTCATGTTTCCTCTGAATTGTCCTCCTCAACTTCATCCCATGCCCTCTAGTCCTGGAACATCTTTTTAGCTTAAAAAGTGTTTTCCTGCACCCTGTTCCTCCTGTAAGATACTTGTATGTCTCTATCATATACCCTCTCCTTCCCTCCTCTCCTCCAGGAGTACATGTTCAGTTCCTTCAACCTGTCTTCATAGGACTTGTGATGCAATCCATGCACCATCTTTGTTGCCCTCCTCTGAACCTTCTCTACCCTGTCTGTGTCCTTACATAGGTATGGTCTCCAGAACTGTACACTGTACTCCAGGTGGGGCCTCACTAGTGTCTTGTATAGCGGAATTATGACCTCCCTTTTCCTGTTGGTGATGCCCCTGCCTATACATCCCAGCATCCTATTTGCTTTACCTGCTGCCTTGTCACACTGTTTCTCCTACCTTGAGGTCATCAGAGATGATAACCCCAAGATCCCTTTCCTGCTTGGTGCATGCTATATCCTCACCCCCCAACTGATATATTGTGCCAAGGTTTTTGTGCCTCATATGCATTATCTTGCACTTCTTTGCATTGAATTTCAACTGTCAAACCCCTGACCATTCTTCAAGTTTCTGCAGGTCGCTTCTCATTCTGTCTACACCCTCTGGTGTGTCTACTCTGTTACAGAGCTTTGTGTTATCAGTGAACAGTGAAATTCTGACTTCTAGGTCCTCGCAATGTCACTGATGAAGATGTTGAATAGGACCAGTCCCAGCACTGATCCCTGTGGTACCCCACTGGTCACTCTTCCCTCTGTGGGTGACAGCCATTTACCACCACCCTCTGTGTCCTGCCACCCAGCCAGTTACCTACCCACACACTACTGTCCTGCCCACACCATATTCCCCAGTTTGTGTAATAGTCTTCTATGTGGCACAGTGTCAAAGGCCTTGCTGAGTCCAGATAGGCCATGTCCACTGCCCTCCCTGATTCATCTCCAGTCACCCAGTCAAAAATTCATTGAGGTTGGTCTGCATGACCTCCCCCTGGTGAAACCATGCTGCCTTGGGTCCTGTAGTCCATTGACAACCAGATGTTCCACCAATCTCTCCTTCAGTAGTGCTTCCATGATCTTCCCCACTACCGAGGTGAAGCTGACTGGTCTGTAGTTCCCTGCTTCCTCTTTGTTCCCACTTTTGTATAAGGGGACTACATCTGCTGTCCTCCAGTCTTTGGGTACCTCCCCTGTTTCCAGTGATCGGCTAAACAGGATAGCCAGAGGTTCAGCCACCACCTCTCTTAGTTCTTTAAGGACCCTGGGGTGCACCCATCTGGCCCCATTGCTTTATCAACTCTTATTACTTCCAGTTCCTTCAGGACCCTTTCTCGTGTAAAGGGACTTGTGTCCATTTCTGCACCATTCTCATGCCTTGTACTCCCTTCAGACCCATTACCCTCCTCTTCCTCAGTCAAGACTGAGCAGAAATACCTGTTCAATATGTCAGCTTTACTATTGTCATCCTCCACACGGCCCCCATCCTCCCCCTTCAGTCTCACTATCCCTCCCTCCCTTTGTCTTTCTTTTTTCACTTATGTACCTGTAAAAGGTTTTGTCCCCTCTACCCACTGATTTTGCAATGTGCTCTTCTGTCTGAGCTTTGGCTTCCCTTACTGACCTCCCTGCCTCCCTTTGCTTCTCCTGGTACTTCTCCCTATCCCATTCTGCCTGTGTTTTTTGTATTGCCTGAATGCAGTCTTTTTGACTTTCACTTTCTTTTGCTACCTCTTTGGAAAACCATAATGGTCTCTCTTCCTTTTCCTCTTGCTAACCTGCTTAATGCATAATTCTGTTGTTCTTGTAATCCCCATTTTAAATACTGCCCACTGTTCCTCAACCCCTGATTCCTGTCCCATTCCCTTAATGCCTCTTTCAGGTATCTCCCATTTTCCAAGTCTGCCCCTAAAATCCAGGATACGTGTTTTTGTGTGGTTTGGTTCTGCTCTTTCTGTGATTTCAAACCACAATGACTGGTGGTCACTGTTCCCCAGGTGCTCCCCACTGTTACCCCATCACACTGTCCCTGTTTGTGAGCACAAGGTCCAGTATTGCCTTCTGCCGAGTTGGTTCCATGACCAGTTGCTTGAGGAAGGCACCCTGAAGGGAGTCCAGGATAAATCTGCTCCTAGTTGATTCTGCTGCTGGGATGCTCCAGTCCACGTCTGGAATATTGAAGTCTCCAACCAGTACTACCTCACCCTTGTCTGCCATCCTTTGGATGGCTAGTATCAACTCCTATCTGTTTCTTCCTCCTGGGCTGGTGGTCTATAGACCACACCTGTGTGGATAGCTGTCCCCATTTTCCTTTCCAGCTAACCCACAGTATCTCTCCCCATTTTGTTCCTCCTGGATCTCTGTGGCCCTTATGTCATTTTCACATACAGTGCCACCCCTCCTCCCTTCCTGCCTGCTCTGTCTCTTCTGAATATGTTGTAGCCAGATATGGCCATCTCCCAGTCGTGGTTATCATTACACCAGGTTTCAGTGATGGCCACAATGTCCAGGTCTGACTGCACCATGACAGCCTCCAGATCTTCCATCTTGTTGCTAAGGCTCCTGGCATTTGCACACATGGCTTCCATGACTTGACCTCCTAGACTGTTTCACTGTTCTACTCCAGCCCCTTCCTTGGTTGTCATTTATCCCTGGTTCTCCTTGCTGTCTGCCCTTCTGCTGAATTTTGCCCCTTTTCTGCTTATCCACCTCTTGGGCACTAATCTCCATCTTTTGCACACTGCTTTGCAGAGATAGCCACTCCTCTGGTTCACTGGTTCCACTGCTAGCTGTGGGGGGTGAGCAAGTAGGTACCCTCCTTGCTGGCCTGCCACCCCCCTTTGCTAGTTTAAATGCTTGTCAATGTAGCATTTAAACTTATCATTGAGTGCTTGGATTCCCCTCCAGGATGGATGCAGGCCGTCAGGCTTGAACAAACCTCCAGGTGGGTCCCCAGTCACCAATGAATCCAAACCCTTCCTCACAGCACCAGTTCTTCAACCATGAGTTAAAGTTCCTGGTGCATGCACTCCTATGCTCTCCCTTGCCTCTCACAGGTAGTACTTCTGAGAAAGTGACAGAAGTAGCTACTTGCTTGAGACCCTTCCCCAGTTTCCTAAACTCTTCCTGAACTTCCTCTGGCTCCCCATTTGCCAGGTCATTAGTACCTAGGTGGATACTGACATCCAGCTCACCCTCCCGTCTTGCCTTCCCAGTGATCCCCAGGATCTTCCTTCCATCCCTCCATGCCGTGGCACCTGGTAGGCACCTCACCTCCCTGTCCTCCCCCTCCTGTGTTCCTAGCTGGATCCCTCTTATGATGGAGTCCCCCACCAGGATTTGATTCCTCCTCCTCTGGGGTCCACTGCTTTCCCCACTGAGGTCACCTCCTTGGCTAACCTCCACATCCTTTCCTTCCACTTCTCTGGGTACCTCTATTTGGTTGTCCTCATTTGCCAGTGTGGCATATGAGTTCTTGAGTGGAATGGGATCTGGGATGTGCCTCTGCCTGACCGCTCTAACCCTCCCTGAGCCCACTGTCATCCAAGTGCTCCTCGTTCTCGGCATCCTTTGAGGCAGTTGCATTGGACTGGGTGGTCCCTGGATAGGGGTGATGGTACTCCTGACCCAGTTTACTTCTGCTCTGAGTCTGGCTACCTCCTCCGCAGTCCAGACAGATGCATGCAGATAGGGCAGCACCTCAGTGTCCAGAAGGTCTGCCTGAATATGGCTGCCCCACAGCCACTGCATTGCACCACTCCTCACATTATACTGCAATTCCACTACTTGTCTGCTACTGAAGCTCTCCTAGTTCCCTTTTATTAATTTACTGTCCAAAAATCCTGCCACTGATCCTCAGATAATTTTTTTTAAAGAAAAGAAACCAATAAATAAATAAATGAATCAAAACACTTGTCGGCTGAGGGTGGGCTTCTTCCCCTTATGCCCTCCTACTTCACACCCTTACTATACCCTGTGTTTAGCTCCTGTCAATCAGATTTAACAGGGCATATAATTAAGAGTTGGGGAAGGGAGGGGGCTGTAAACCAGAGCAATTAAAGACAGCACAGAATTACACCACCACTATGTTTTAAATTTTCAACAGCCCAAAAACAATTATAAGTAAAGACAACAACGAAAGTATAGTGTCACTAAAAGCCCACAATCTAAGTTTAAAAGAAAAATAGCAATTACCAGTTACTCTAAAGCACTGAATTGAATATGTTTCCTTCCTTCCCCTTCTGGCTTCTTCTGAGAAAATAAACTCTACTTGCTACTTCATCTCTGACTAAGCCCCACCTCCAGTTATCACGTAGCTGAGGTCAGAGGCCAGACAATTAACACTCTTCACCCAACTACAGTGCAGTCAGACAAGCCAAGATAACATTTGCAGCAATTAAAGACAGTAAAGAATTACACCACAACTATGTTTTAAATTTTCAGCAGCCCAAAAACAATTATAAGTAAAGACAACAAAGAAAGTATAGTGTCACTAAAAGCCCACAATCTAAGTTTAAAAGAAAAATAGCAATTACCAGTTACTCTAAAGCACTGAATTGAATATGTTTCCTTCCTTCCCCTTCTGGCTTCTTCCTTGATTTACTTGATTTACCACTACAGACTATGCTTTGCATATTACTTGATTTACCAGTACAGACTATGCTTTGCATATTACTTGATTTACCACTACAGACTATGCTTTGCATATTACTTGATTTACTAGTGCATACTATGCTTTGCATATTACTTGATTTACCAGTACAGACTATGCTTTGCATATTACTTGATTTACCACTACAGACTATGCTTTGCATATTACTTGATTTACCAGTGCAGACTATGCTTTACATATTTAAGCAGTATACCATGACAGGGAGTGGGTATATTGGTGGATTTACCATGCCTGGTGTGGTTCAGTCATGAGGTGCAGCCGAGTGACTTAACCACACCAGAACTCATACATCCATCCATATACCCACTCCCTGTCATGGTATATTGCTATTATACAATGTTTAACTTTTTTGTGTGTTTTTATAGTGATATAAAGCTTTTACAATGGGTATACTGGAGGATTTACCACAGTCGTGTGATCTGTTTTGACCAATGAGGTTACAGGATTTTCATACCCCATTGTATAATACTTGATTTACCACTACAGACTATGATTTGCATATTACTTGATTTACCAGTACTGACTATGCTTTGCATATAACTTAGTTTACCACTACAAAACTATGCTTTACATATTACTTGATTTACCAGTGCAGACTATGCTTTGCATATTACTTGATTTACCAGTGCAGACTGTGCTTTGCATATTACTTGATTTACCAGTGCAGACTATACTTTGCATATTACTTGATTTACCACTACAGGCTATGCTTTGCATATATTACTTGATTTACTAGTACAGACTATGCTTTGCATATTACTTGATTTACCACTACAGACTATGCTTTGCATATTATTTGATTCTGAGTGCATTCTATGCTTTGCATATTATTTGATTTACCGGTACAGACTATGTTTTGCATGTTACTTGATTTACCACTACAGACTATGCTTTGCATATAACTTGATTTACCACTACAAAACTATGCTTTACATATTACTTGATTTACCAGTGCAGACTATGCTTTGCATATTACTTGATTTACTGCTACAGACTATGCTTTGCACATTACTTGATTTACCACTACAGACTATGCTTTGCATATTACTTGATTTACCAGTACAGACTATGCTTTGCATGTTACTTGATTTACCACTACAGACTATGCTTTGCATATCACTTGATTTACCACTACAGACTATGCTTTGCATATTACTTGATTTACCACTACAGGCTATGCTTTGCATATTACTTGATTTACCACTGCAGGCTATGCTTTCCATATTACTTGATCGATTGCTGCAGGCTATGCTTTCTATATTACTTGATTTATTGCTGCAGGCTATGCTTTCCATATTACTTGATTTATTGCTTAGACTATGCTTTGTATGTTACTTCATTTACTACATTTACAGACTATGCCTTGCATATTTAAGCAATAATGCACGACAGGGCATGGTTTATCATGGGATATCACCACACCTTGGGTGAGTTGTGAGCATGAGGTGAAAGCTAAGTGCCTCATGCACCCAAGAAGTGATGATATCCCATGATATGCCACACCCTGGAGTGCATTATTGCTATTACGAACTGTATTCAAAGTCTATAAATAGAATATTAAAAAACACTTTTAAGTCCTTTTTAAAATGAGTTTCTTGTGGTGTTGGGGGAATATCTTTAGGAAAAATAGTTCCCGGCAGCAGATGGCACTACTGTAAGTGGAGTTCATAAAGAAGGTGCTGCGGTGAACTCTCGCTCTATCAGGACTAGGTCCAGATATGAAATGTGTTGTCCCTGTATGTGTTTTCCTTTTAGATAAAACAAGCAACTGTTTTTTTTGTTTTGTTTTGTTTTGCCACTGCAGTTCTGGCACATTATAAAAGTGATTTTGGTTTGTTTTTATTGGGGGAAAAAACATGATTTGTCCGTTGTTGCTCAGTACTGCCTCGCTGATCTTTGGCCATGAGCAGCCTTTGTACTGCTGTGGTTGGGGGGGTCTCTGCTTTGCAACTTGTTTTCAGGGAAAGAACAGAGCAGAGTCACTGCATTGCTGCAACTCACTGCTGTCAAAACTGCTAGTGGGATCAAGTGAGGAGATACTGTTGCCCAGTGCAATTTCAGAAGGACTGTCTTGCTTCCTGTTGCCCTTGGATTCATTTCTTGTGAGTGAGGAGGCTGGTGGCTGGAGGCATTTTGAAGCCATGAGTATGTAGTCCGATATCATCATGGCTTCAAAGAGCTCTCAGCCTATCAGCTTTCTCCATCATCACCAGCCAGTTCATAATACTTAATTTACCAATATGGGCTATGCTTTGCATATTTAAGGAATATACCATGACCAAGTGTGGTGATGGCAGGATTTGCCCATACCTGGTGTGGTTTCCTCATGAGGCATGGCCGAGTGAGGAACCCACCCCAGAAGTGGGTAAATCTTGCCATTACCCATACCCGGTCAAGGCCTATTACTATTATACAATGTAGAAAAGAAGATGAGAGAAGTTTTTTTTCTTTTTTTCTTTTGAATTTTGTGCGTTCTGCTTACCGGGAAAACAATATGGCAGCCGGCAGCTTTGAAGTTTGCTGCCCTGATTGACTGGCACATCTACCGTGGGGTGACAGCATGATTTACAATGTGTAAATCATGCCAGCCAGCCAATCAGAAGCAGGTATTTTTGATGCCATGGTATAATACTTAATTTACCACTATGGGCTATGCTTTGCATATTACTTGATTTACCCCTACAGACTATGCTTTACATATTACTTGATTTACCATTACAAACTATATTTTGTGTATTACTTAGTTTACTGCTACAGATTATGCTTTGTGTATTACTTGAGTTATCACTACAGACTCTGCTTTGCATGTTACTTGATTTACGACTACAGACTTTGCTTTGCGTATTGCCTGATTTAAGGCTATGGGCTATGCTTTGCATATTACTTGATTCACGGCTGTAGACTATGCTTTACATATTATTTTATTTATTGCTACAGACTGCTGTGTGTATTATTGATTTACAGCTACAGACTATGCTTTTGTATTACATGATTTATTGCAGACTCTGCTCTGTGTATTACTTGATTTATTGCTACAGACTTTGCTTTACATATTACTTGATTTATTGTTACAGATTGCTTTGTGTATTACGTGATTTATTGCTACAGACTGTTTGTGTATTACTTGATTTATTGCTACAGACTCTGCTTTGTATAACATGATTTCTTGCTACAGACTCTGCTCTACGTATTATTTGATTTATTGCTACAGACTCTGCTCTTCGTATTACTTGATTTACAGCTACAGACTATGTTTTGTGTGTTACTTGATTTACAGTTACAGACTATGCTTTGTGTATTACTTGATTTATTGCTACAGACTCTGCTTTGTGTATAACGTGATTTCCTCTACAGACTCTGCTCTGCAATTACTGATTTTTGCTGCAGACTCTGTTCTTCATAATACTGATTTACAGCTACAGACTATGTTTTGTGTGTTACTTGATTTACAGCTACAGACTCTGCTTTGTGTATTACTTGATTTACCACTACAGATTATGCTTTGTGTATTTCCTGATTTACCACCATGTACCATGCTTTTTAATGTCTACATATCTGTCACTAAGTTTCTTGTACTTTCAGTGACATCATTTTATACAGTTCTACATGTAAGCAGTAAAACAAGACAATTTGTGGGGTGTTGGAGGATAACTGTATGCACAGGGGCATTATGAAGCCTGATGCTGCAGGCAGATGGCCTTAAAACTCCTAGACGTGCAGGTATCTCCCAACACCCTACACCCTGGAGTGTGTTATTGCACTTAGAAAATGTGTTGGGCTGGTAACACAATAACATAAAAAGAGGAACATTCTTTATATGATCAGCAAAATAGTTATTGCAAAAGATAAACTATGTAAGCATATTAGCCACAGATATATAGAAGAATCTACAAAATGGAGTTCAGACCCTCAATAGTACATCACACAGATTCATATAGATAAATACAAGTGGTAAATTATCAAGGAGTGGGAATATATGATACAAGATAGTACAATAACATTGGAGATTTAGAAAATCCCTAAAGGTCAATGAAACATTTATTGGCATAATTATCTTTGGCTTGTTTACTCCTCTGTTCAAATAAGGATAGCAGCTTTAAGAATCTTTGCAACTTGATTGGCTCTTCCTTCCTAAACAGGATTCAAAGATTATAGAAACTTGATTAGATGGGAGACATTTTTGTAGAATTTCAACAAACCAAAATTTCTGGGGCTTGTTGTTCCAGTGGCAGATTAAAAAATATGGAGCCATTTTCTTCAACACCACATCCCACAGTTGCAACTAAAATTTACATTAAAATTATTTTTATTATTGCTATATCTGGCTTGATTTTTATTTTTGAGGAAATATTTCAAGATGGAATAACATGAAGCTTTCTTTCTCTCTCTCTCTTTGGGATTATTCAACAACAATAAAAAAAATCTCTAATGTGGATGAAATTTTATTGGAGGTTAACTGGGGGCTTATCCCTAAATTATGTAATAGGGATACATTTTTGTGTTTACTGATACCAAATAGCCTCTGTTTGATAAAGGATTCATAACATTTAATACCATTAATATAATAGGTACAAAGATAAAAAAGAGCTGCTAGGTTCAGTGGTTTTATAATTGAACTTAACCATGAGAGTGAGAAGTTATTTGTGTTTTTATTTTTATGCCATGATAATTTTCATTGATGCAATAAACCAGTAGTCTATCGTGAGGCATTGCCATCAGCCTAAGTCAATACTGTACCTAATTCTTCTGATTTCTGCTCAGCAGTGTGTCATGACACTTCCCAACTCTAAATGCCCCATACAGGCAAGAATGGAATAAGGAACTCTAAGGAGGGCTTTATAATATTGAAAAAGAGTATTTCTTATGAGATCATAAGATTGCCAACTCCAGATTCAGGATGCATAGGAGGTTTTACAGTGTTAGCTTGGCTTCCTCTGCCAATAATGCAGCCTCAGTTACTTGGCACCATAAGTTTTATTAAATCTCTGAATAGCTGTAACCATTGGTTTTGGCTCATTAATACTGTCTTTTATGTGTTTCTCCTTTTGAAATTAGAAGAAAATTTGAGGCAAAAATAGACATACACTGTAGCAATTTTTAACTTGTCCGATTTCTAATATAAATCTTTAATAATACAGTTTTAAGTAAAAGTCACAATTTTGCTTTTGTCAATATTTATTGTTAATTTTACATCTTTACATATGTTTTCTAAGATATGTCACTTTTTTGCAGGTCATTAGGCGATGAGGAAAGTAGGATCAGGTCATCCACATATGCTAATGCAGGACAAGATATATCAATGATCTTTGGAGCGTGGGTAGACTGTTTACCGGAAATCTGGAATTTAATTTATGAAAAGTTGAATAGTAGATGTGCAAAGGTGCAACCATGCTTTGCTCCTTTGTTAATTGGAAATCTCTGCAAATTGGGTCTCTCTACCTTAGTGGACCTGTATACAAGACTTTGAATAAAGCTGAATTATGAGTATCAACATTTTGTTTAATATTTAGACAATTTAATACTTCCATAAGAAGAAATGAGAAATAGTATCAAACCCCACTTTCAGGTCAATGAAAGCAGTAAATAGTTTCTGATTTCTCAAAGTGGCATATTTTTCAATAATATGTGATATGTGATACAATGATCAGTTGTTATGAATCCCATCCAGAACCCCACCTGGTATTTGCTCGGAATGTTATTCACAAGCATCCATACTTCCAACCTCTAATGAAGGTTTTTGGTAAGCTGGCCTGGTGGTGCTGAGGGTTGAGGCACTGGATGCCACACCTCGTGCCACACCTGTGACCCAGGTTCGGGAGCGAACTCGGGCGTCGGGGGTCGGCAGGGGAGGAAAGGATCGAGTGCCTGCAGGGCTGCTCTCCTTTCCCAGGGGAAGGGCGTTGGGATGTCTGGCACTCCGGTGGCCCCTGGTGGAGACCGGGGGCACTGCAGAATGCTGGACAGCACACAGACAGTGTGGCCTGACATAGGCAGGGTTGCCATGCACCATACCATCAGGGACATGCAACATGCATGGGGAGGAGAGGTGGGAAGGCACACAAGGGTAAAAAGCCCCTCCAGCTGGATAGGTGACAGCTCCTCCAGTGCCACTGCCACACGCCCAATGCTGGTTCCCCACCACTGCCCCTTGAGCGCTCCGGGGTTGTAACTCCCCGTGTCCCGGGGAGTCCTAACAATATTGAAGATGGCGGAGAACACAACCGGTGGTAGAGCAATGCAGGTGAGCGAGGCAGCCTGAGAGAGTTCCGAGCCTGGAGGTGAAGAAATAGAATTTAAAAAAAAAAAGAAAAGAAGGTTTTTGGTAAGTATTTTGGATGTACAATAAATAAAGACGGATAGACCTGTACATTATAGGATTTTTTGGATTACTCTGCTTGTGGAATGGAAGAACATGGCCTCCTCACCACACCACAAGAATATAACATTTCCTAATGCAATTATTGAAAAACAGGTCAGCAGCTACCTCCACCAACAAATGTCAGCCTTACAGACACCCATAGGAACCTTGCTTAGATCTTACACCTTATTCCACTTAAATGTTTATTGCTCTTGTACCTTAGTGTACTGTGCATTTTGTATTTTATTTATTCTGCACCTTGTTATTGTCTACTCCTTCCCCCTTCCCCTACCAGGATGCATCTGGAAACAAGCTGTTACTTGCCAAGTATGTCTTTCCTGGCGAAACGTTTGAGATAAATAAATGGGTCCGTTGCCACAATGACTTCCTCAATAGTTACAACTAACATATCTGTAGAGTGGCTACATTAATTCTATCTTTAGCACTAATTCCTGCTGTAGGTGCATAATGTTTTTAAGTGGGTTGTCCACAGTTGTGGAGCAATACAAACCTTTACATTTGCATTATAATTCCCAGTCTCGCAGGCCACAAAGTGCCAGAGGTAGCCTGAATCATTTGTTATGATTGCTGCCATCATTTGTTCCCACGGTTTTATGTGATGTTTCTTCTTCGCATTTTTTAGAAATTGTTTATATTTATTTCTTTCATTGCTAAGTAAACCAAAGTTTTGTTTTAGTGGATTTCTTCTGACCCAGCATACTAGGTTTGTTTGTTTACTTTTCTAAGACTCTTAGTGTCAAACCATGTGAGATTACATTTCATTAATTTTTAATTTGTTTGTAGATATGTGGAATAATATAATTGAACAGTACCAAGGGGGTAGAATAGGGTATTATGGGCAGGCTAGATGGGTCAGTGCTTGTTTTTGTGCTGTCAAATTCTTCTTTTTTGAGTTACCAGTAAAAAACTGCAGTTATTCTCTGCACTGTGATTGGTAAGAATGTTTTCCATCTAGTTTTTTCTGTCCGCAGCCAGTAGCACGTCTTCAGTGATAGAACCTGTTCATAGGGATATACCTTGATTATGCCGAACCTGGCCATCTTTGGATGAGTACATCATTTTCTCCTCTATCCCCTCTCCCCTGGTGAGCAATGCCTCTGGTGGCCTTGAAGAGCCACAGCCCACCCTGTGGTAGGAGGAAGCTCCTGGCCCAGCTGCAGGGGTCACTGTGGTGACAAAACCCTCCCAACCCTCCCAGTCTGCACCCTGCTGGTGACAACTACCTCAGCCTTGGTCTGTGCATTAGTGGGACCTTCCAAACTCTCTCCTGAATCCAGGTTGTCAGCATGGCAGTATGATGATCTGGGCCATTGGGGTGGCCTTCTCTATATGAATTTAAAGGGACACTGTCAACTTTTTTTGCATCATATTATTTTTAGGTAAAAACCAACATTTTATGATTGCTTACCTTCTCTAAATCTAATTGATGTTGCTGGTTAGCTGGCTCCTTGCTTATTAGAGCTGAAATGCATTGCAATGTATAGCTATACCCAGCCTTGTTTTGCTTCAGATTACTGATCTACTCTTACTGCATACTTCCTAAACATGAGAAAGGCCATCAAACAGTGCAGACACTCATGATACAATAGTCTCTTCTGCTCACATTGCATAATGGAGTGGCTAGATTGTGTTGAGGATGTTCCTGAGTCCAGGAAGGATGATGTGGGGGTTGGTCAAGAAATGTAAACAAACATGCTTTGGTGTGGTAACACCAGTATGGCGGGCAGTCAGTTTTTCACTTTTTAAAATAAAAAAGGGATCTCAATCAAATGACCAGCTGCACCAACAGGTTTTTGTTGAACATGAACAATCATAAAATGTGTTTTTTAAACTAGGATTACTTTGAGGCCTAAGGGGGTTTACAGTGTCCCTTTAATGGACTATACTGAATGAGTATTCTGTTGAAGGTATATATTGTAATGAGCTGACTGAATCATCGTCCTGTTTTATTCATTTATTACCATAAATGTGCAGTTGGTGTTCTGTAGTAGAAGCTACTTGCTGTAAGGAAGCATCTTGCTGGTTTGTCTGTTTGTCTGTTTGTAATTTTGTTTATAATTTTTAAATATCCTCTATATTATAAATGAGAACCAAGAGTAAACAGTCACTTTCTACTCCAGTAGGGAACTGAAGAGATTAAATTTGTCTGTATCTAATCATGTACATAGCTGCAGACAAAAGAGAGGGACAGCAACAGGGAACAGAGTGGTGTGTACTATCAAGACAGAGAGGCAAATGAAGTAGTGCACTCACTCCAAAGGACATAGAATAATCAATCGGAGGCAAACAGTATGTTTCAAGTGCCTACCTTTATTGCTCATAAATGTGCAAATATATCCATGCTGGGAAGCATGTTATATGCAAACTAATGACAGCAAAACAAAGCATACCTGACATTTCACCCAGAATGCACCAGTTCCATGTTGCTGCACCGACATCCCTGACCACAATGCCCCTCCCTCCACAGTGACAGACACACAGTGACATCCCTGACACCGACCCAATGACAACCTGCAACTCTGCAACAGTGACTGACACTGTTGGACAGATCAATGCAGGGGAGCTATGCTTCCCTATGTGGGGGCTATGCCCCAACACCCCCACTTTATATATCTAACTCCACATTGCACAGATAGTGTAGTTAGATACATATCCCCCATCATCGCAAAGTCCGGCCGCTGAAACAGCTATCGACACATACGCCCATTGTTGTGGGGCCATCACAAAGTGACGTGTATACAGATTGGACCTGGGATCATCTGAATTACAGCATGTGCAATGCCCTTACGTATCCAACACCTAAAGTGACACACTGCATAGAAGTGACTTTTATTTAATATGCTCATAATGATTAACAATAGTTAAAATTGTACACACAAAGACATACATTTAATAATAAAACTTTAGTGGAAACATAGTCAGAAGATCCTGACTAAGAAATATTTATCGATATTTAAGTTGCCCAGCATGGCAGTTCATAGGTCACTGTGATCTATAGCAGTGCATTTCTTTATCACGTGGATATTTCAACCCCACGTCAGTGTGACACAGTTTTTCTGACAAAGAAACAAATGGTTTGATACCTTTTGTTGGACCAACATAGATATAACAAAAGAAAACAGTGCTTAAGCTTTCGGACCAACCAAGTCCTGCTGACATTAGACCTTGGAGTGCTTCATAGTTGCCAGCTGACTAAGACTGGTTTCTTGCATTTAAACCTCAGTTATTTTTAAAAATAATTTTAAACCAATGAGAATTCCTTCTGTTTTTTTTTTTTTATGTATGATCTGGGTGTTAATAGTATGTGATTTACCGAACAACTACCATAAGATTCAGAGGAAGGACTTGGTTGCTCGAAGTTTAAGTACTGTTTTCTTTTGTTACATCTATGTTGGTCCAATAAAAGGTATCAAGCCATTTGTTTCTGGATCTGTTCTTACAAGGACCAATACGGCAACAATTTCTATGGTTTAGCTAAAAAATACTAAGCATAGGTTAATGTAAGAGGGTCAGACCCAAGTGTCAAATCTTTACGCTTAGGTCAATTTTTACCCAATACACTATGGAATAATCTTCCAGAATTCCAAAAGCAAATTCCCAGATCCTGCACAGAATCCAGAAACAAGCATATGCCATCTGTGTAGACCATTATTTTTGTCTGAGAGGCTTGTAGGATTTCTTGAGATGTATTATTTACATCCAGAATGCCGTTATATAGAGGTACTAGGGCCAGTCCTACCATATCACACTAGTCTTTATAAAATTCACTTGCAAGGCTATGAGGGCGAGGCGCAGTGTCTCCTACTATTTTTTAAATGTTAACCTCTATTTCATCTAGAGTGAGTGAGCTTAGCATCTTTTATAGTCAGTGTCAGTGGCTCAGCAGGTTGCACACTCGTCTCTGAGGCTGGGAGATCAGAAGGATGTGGGTTCTATCCCCACACCAGGCACTTGGGTTAAATCATAATACTGACACTGTTGTGCAGCATGAGGGGGATGCTGCACTCCTGAGGTGCCGTCTTTCAGATGAGACGTTAAACCGAGGTCCCATGTGGTTGTTCAGGTGGATGTTAAAGATCCCATGGCACTTCTCGAATAGAGTAGGGGTACATTTTATTGAAAGAGAAAGAAATCAGACCATATCCAAAAGAAACATAAATCATAATTCATAAATATAGAAACAAAGAAACATAGAAGTTGACGGCAGATAAGGACCGCAAGGCCCATCCAGTCTGCCCATAAACCACAATATTCAATACAGCTTTCAACTAAACAAATACTTGTTTATCATTTTTCCCCTTTTAACTTCTGCATCTGTGTTTGTAATCCATGGCATTTCTTTCCATAATTCCCCACTATCTAATGCTGAAAGTTGTTCACATTCTAGAATATACACTGCTTGTAAATCGCTCACTATTTTTCCCTAGTTCAATATAAGTACCTTCTTTTGTTGCAAAGTAAACAAGCATCGGGCCATCCAAATATTCCAATTAATGATGGTGAAAAGTAGCTGTAACGTACTGTGATTCCATTTACTCCACACTGGAGAAACATGCATCATGCATAATAGTAACATAACTGAGTTTTGTAAATAGTGGTTCATTCCATTGCGTGGCTAGGTATGCCCAAAAATCTTTGATAAAGGAATATTGGAAGAGGAGATGTTCTATTGTTTCTACAGTATTGATACATTGTAACCTACTACATATTCTATCTTGGATCTGTTTGTGTTTATGATTATTTTGAATATTTATCTTCTCGTGGCAGGACAGCCAGTGGAAGTCCCAAATGTGTATTGGAATTCTTGGATTTCTTAATAGGTTTTTAAGGGAACGTCTGTATTGTGCAGGACACAAAGTGAAGGGCTCAGGACAGGCACAGGTAGACGCCCGTAGATTTTTATAACATATTTTGTGTGTGGGAGCTGTCGAATCTGTTGGGGAGTAATTTTCCACTGTTTTAGCCAACGGAAGGTATCCTTTATATATTGTAAGGAAACTGGACCTTACACTATCTTCAAGGAATTCTGTTCCCACTAGTGGAACCATGGCTTGCAGTTTTCATACATCCAGCCCTACCACCCTCTTGTGTATTAATCAATAAAGGTCTCAGGTTAGTGATAAAAATATACTATTAAAAATAAGATAGGGTTAAGCATATTCAACCCACCCTCCTTCACAGGTAAGTATAGAATATCCCTTTTTATACGGTTGAGGCAGCTCCCCCAGATGGCCTGAAAAAAGACTCATGATGGTTGTTTCTAGCTTTTTGGGGACTGGAAACACATAACTGAGGTATAAAAATATGGGTAATAAGAATGTTTTAATTAAGAATATCCTTTTCTTTTTGTCAATTTTACTCCTATTCCACTGTAAAATTTTAGATTTCCCAATTGCAATTTTCTCTTCCCAATTTAAAATATATGTTCCAGGAGGGCCAAATGTAACCCCCAGGATTGATACTGCCTCAGTAGAGAGCTGGATGGGCCCCACTGAGTTTTCCTGCACCGGGCCAGTCCCTAGTACTAAGGTATTACATTTTTCTAAGTTTAAGGCAGCCCACGAGACCGTTCCAAAAGTGAAACATTCCAAAATGGCTGCAAGGACTGAGGATTTATCTTTTACTGTAAGGCACACATCATTTGCATACGCCAAAGCTTTGGGTGGTGCCTGTAGGTTTGGCCCTATTATAGATCTGATAGATTGAGAAATATTAAGTTTCCATAGTAAAGGATCTATAAAGAAAGTATATAGGAGGGGGCTCAATGGCCACCCCTGCCGAACCCCTTGTCTTATAGGTACCATAGGTCCCAATGTTCCATTAACTACTATTACTATGGTTGCTGCCCTATATAGGGATTTAATCCAGTTTACCATTTGAGGGTATGTGGTAGTGTAGTAAAGCTTCCCATCAAGAATCATTACAAATTGAATCAAAGACTTTTCTTTGGTCTAGAGAGACTACAAAGCCAGGACACATATTAGAATAGCCTTTCGTGATGACTTCCCTTACTAAAATAAGGTGATCTTGTATTTTCCGGTGAGGAACAGCACAGGCTTGTTCAGGGGAAATTACAGTTTCTGCCACCAGGAGTAGCCTGTTGATTAAAATTTTGGATACAAGTTTACAATCAACGTTTAACATACAAATAGGCCTCCAGTTATTTAGATCAACCCTGTCCCCTTTTTCAGGCAGGAAAATTAACGTTCCTTTTTAAAGTTTAATGGTACTTCACCAGATTCTAAAAGAGCATCGAACACCGCTGTAAGCTCTATACTCAGGGTCTCCCCTATGATTTTATGCAACTCATTTGGGAGACCATCTGGCCCAGGTGTAATGTTATTCTTTAAATGATGAATGACATCTAATACCTCCCCTACTGATATTGGTCTACATACCTCAGTCAATACCCGGGAGAAAACCATGGGCACTGGAATATCCTGCAAAAATATTCATAAACGATTCCCTGGCAAAATCAGACACTATATGTACCATTTTATCAAGGGAGTTCTGAAGGACTCCAGCCTGGTCCAGCAAACCAGTCATGGATTTTTTCCCCACCTGGTAGATGTTATAGCTAAAAGGACATATTTCTTCTCCACCTTGCATGCCAAATTTATGCTGCTGAAAAAGTTGTGTGGCTTTTGGTTTTTCAAAAACCATCATTTCTTCTTGACTAACTCGAACTTGGTTACTCACATCCTGCCTTGTGGTATGAGCTATAGTCAGTAGGTTTTGTAACTGGTAGGCTTTTGTAAATATGTAAGGTAGGCAGAATTACATCTTCCCTTACTGCATGATTTGAGGAAGTGCACAAGGTTCAATTTTGTATCGTCCCACCAAAGGATGGGATCCTCACAGCACACCAGCACTGATTTTCTGGCTGCTAAAAACTGTCCAAGTACATTAAAAAAGGCCTCCTCTTTTAACAGAGAGGTATTAAATTTCCAAGTGCCAGGCCCTTTAGCAAATGTGGGATTATCACCAATTAGAATAGAAACTTTCCTATGGCCTGAAAATTCTAAGGGTTCCACCCAGGCAGCTGAAGTGCTCAGATTTTGGGACAAAAAACATAATCAATTGTAGTTGCCAGGGTGCCCTTCTGGAAGGTGTGTCTGTGTTCTTTTGTGTGTTCCAGATAAGCATCTCATATTCTTGCAGTGTGAATAATTGTGCTTAAGGAGCGAGAGTCGCAATATATTTTTTTGATTTAGAGTGAGCACTTTTGTCCCGGAGACTTGGCCCGCAATTGAAATCTCCTGCAAACACCACATATTTGGATGTGTGTAAAAAGGGCTGAATATGGGGTATTATCTCAATACTAGTTGATTTCATCTGGGGGGCATAGAGGTTAATTACATGGAAAGGCCATTTCTGAATAAGGGCATCAAGTATTAATACTCTGCCTGGAACCACATCATAAGGTTTTAGCAGTTTAAAATCAAGTGAGTGTACTAGCATACCTACGCCAGAGCATGGTTCCTGGCCAATAGACCACAATGATGGACCTTGTAACCAATGTTTTTGGGCCTGTTTTATTTCACTAGAGGTATGAAATCGGACATCTTGTAAAACAATCAGACCCATCTGTAATGAAGTAAGAAAAGCCAGGACTGTGTTCCGTTTGTCTATCCTCTTAATACTATTTACGTTAATAATATGGCATGCTAAGGCATCAGGAGACATTTGACATGTAAGAAGAAGGAAGGGGTCAAATCACGTCTCCAGTTATTTCTTCCTTCCAGATCCACCAGCTCTTTTTGTTTTAGACCTTGCCTTACGTTTCTGTGAACCTCTACCTCTAGAACTGATTTCTGTATCTGTCACGCCCTAAGGGTGCGAGGAGGGGATAGATGAGGAGTCTGAGTCCTCACCAGAGTCGGCAGATGTCTCTTGCAAAATATCATAGGGGTTGAATAGCTGTATGGGGGATGTTCTAACAACTTTCGGGAGAGGGTACTTTTAGCTTGGCCCTCGAGGAGTGTCTGAATACAGTTTGTACAGGCTCTGGAGGAGGGGGCATGGACACTTTTTCAGTAGGTATTTGGTCAGAATTTGGCACACCACCTCCTGCATCCGGGGTGGAAGGGGAGGAGGCCCCTCTATATCTACGACCAAGGGGGGAGTCTATAAAGGTTCAGGATGTGCAGCAGTCAAGGTGGAAGGCCTCTCCTGGTCAGGGCAAGCCTGGGCTGTACCGGATCTATTCTGGATTTTAGCTTTTTGGGCCTGGGAAATTATAAATTGCTGGTCTGCACCTCCCTCGTGATGCTCCTGGTTGTGAGCAGCCCAGGGGCAGTTCTGAAATATGTGCCCTAGTTCATCACACAAATTGCATCTACATTCATTTAAACATGCAGTACTCAAGTGCCCCAATTCCCCACATAAGTTGCACTTTACAGTGTTACATACACTACTCAGATGTGAGGGGTTCCCACACGGTAGCAGGCCTTAGGCTGCCCTGGGTAAAATAATACTCCCCTATCTCGGCCCAGAAAAAAAAGAGTTTGGCAGATGCATAACCCCAAGTCATTTGATTTTAGAAGGACTTTTATTCTCCACCCCCAGTCCATATATTTTTCTGTCCAGGATGGCCTCTGGATCTCCAATAACAGTGCAACGAAGCTTGAGCCAGTAAAGAATGTCAGATAAATCCACTCCCTCATTCCTGAATAAAACAGAAATAGTCTTGTAAGCAGACTTGGTGAGAGGGATAGCCAGAAAAGGACTCCACAATGCTGAATGCTTTTGGGTATGATATGTTGACCAGAACCTCTCTATTCCTCAGGTTTTTTTTTAAAACTTATGTCAAAAGTTGTTTCCCCCGAAATATGAATCAGTGTGTATATTTCATGTGAGGAG
The DNA here is from genome assembly GCA_016271365.2 of Neoceratodus forsteri. NCBI lineage: Eukaryota > Metazoa > Chordata > Ceratodontiformes > Ceratodontidae > Neoceratodus > Neoceratodus forsteri. The sequence goes on along the minus strand of CM057452.1, from coordinate 41,198,001 downwards.
AACTTCATCGAGTCTTTTAGAAGAGATCTAGCCACAAATACTCAGTCTGGAGGTTCTGGCATGCCACCCACATAGGAGAGTCTGACTACATTGTGGTGCTTGGCTGGAAGGATGGGCAAGCGAAACAAAGAGGGAAAAAGTCTTCTTTTGTCTCTCAGGTTGTTTATTTAAGGGTGCTTCCACTTGGAGTGGTGCTGTATTTTTCTCCCCATTAGGTAAAGCCAGTACAGGGTTCTGTGTCAGAGTTAAATCACCAGGTATAGCCAGCGGGTCTTCCTGCAAGATAGACTCCCCAGGATTTTGTATATGAGATTTATTCATATTCTGAGCTGCAGTTTCCTGAAAATCAGCAGGCGTAGGCATTCTAATAGGGATTTTCCAAAACTCACTGGCCTGACTGGGGTTGTTTTCCCAGCCCGTGCCTTGGAGGCCTTTTCTATAGACCAAGGGCCTGGGCCAGGGCCTTAGTCCCAGGAGAGAGCGTTTTATCAGAATGTAATTGTTTCAATACAGGAGGTACTCACATTTTGTAGAGGTATGTCAGTAGCAGAGCAAGCCTCCATAGACTTGTTCTGATCCCGGCAGAGCAACGGTTCCTTTAAGGCATTCTTTTCCTTACTCAGCTGATCTGCAATGACAGTGTTACCGTGCTGTCAGCTTTTCGACTGCTGGTTTTCTGCTGCAAGGATATTTTTTTAAAGCAGAATCTCCGTTCTTCCACCTCAAGTAAGCGTGTAACTCCAGCATTTCTTCCGACACCAGCTTTGACATTTCCGTATCAGCAATGTCTTCAAGCTCCTCGGGCTCAGAATCAGTGTCTATACATTCCTCCTGCTCTTGCTCCTGCAGTTGTGCATCCATATTGTTATTAATCACTCCAACCTGTTCATTTACCACAGTATGCATATCCAAATCCTTATTCCCTTGATTTTGCTCAGTTTGCACTTCAGTCTCTGGCATAGATGAGGTGTGAGAGGAGAGCAGTTCTCCCAACTCCACAAGGTCCTTTCTTACTCCAGGACTCTCGTCCGCCATCTTGGTACCACAGACAAAGTGGTCCCCTCTGCCTACAGGAAACAAGACCCCCTGTAGGCAGAGTAGGTATCATAGGTATCATATTATAGGTAAATCAGAGCCAAAAAGACCATGGTCCACATTGCTTGCCAATTTATTAATTGAACCCCTTTATTAATTTTGTACTCAAAAAGGTATCCAGTCGATTTTTAAATAAATATATACTTTCACTGGCCACCACTAAAAGTGGTAGGCCATTCCATATTCTAGACACTCTAACTGAGAACCATGAACTTCTCTGTTTTGTTCTACAGCGTTCCACCATTAATTATGCAGGTGAGCCCTGGTTTCATAAATCACTTCTCTAAATGCTAATCCCAAGGTATCCCATAAACTATTTTCCTGAAGACACGATACACCAAACATAAATCTCCCTCAATCTATGATATTCCAGACTATAAAGTCCAAGTTTGGTGAGTCTATCATCATATTCTAAACCTGTACCTCATCCATTTTTATGTTTGCTTGCGCATGTGCAAAACTATAGTGCCTTCATCGGAGATTTCGGAGGTGTGTCACCTCCTCCTCCAATTCAGGCAGTGTCCTGGCAAGAGCGCGGCCTGTAAGCCAATGCATTTTGGAGCTGTCTGTGACACGCTCCAAAATGCGTAATCTCAGATTGAAAGGGAGCTACGCTTGGTGAGCAGCGTAAAAGCTGCTCACGTGCAGCCTCCCCAGCCGCAGGCGATCGCGCGCCCCCATACTAGCGTATATGCCGACAGGTGCCCAATCCCGTCGGCTGCGCTGCATCGTCTCCCCGCCCCCTTCCAGTATTTGGTGCCATGCCAAGGCCCACCCAGCGTGGCAATGAATGATGTTGCCGCGAGGTGCCCAATCCCCCATTGGCTAAGCGCCCCCCAAGGTCCTTGTGCTACGCTGAGGCCCACCCCAAGCGTGGCAAGCGATATAATAGTTTTTTGCTGACAGAGATTTAATCTCCCATCGGCTGATACCCCCCCAAAGTTGTTGTGCCACGCTGGAGCCCATCCCAGCGTGGCAGCAATCCTTGACGTCTTTTTTTCCTGTAAAGCGAAAACTGTCCCATAGGCGCGTCTCCGAGCCCCCTCCCACATCCGCACCCACCACTGTGCACCCAGCCTCCCCACCCCCTCACCCCATGCCACCTCCTGACTCGAGATGATCTTCGGTGGACCGGGAACTGCGTCCTGCACACTTCAAGCCCGACCGCGAACTGAGAAATGCCGTAAGCTGTATAATGGGCTAGATAGGAGGGTTCAACTGTGCATATCTCAGGCATTTTTGAGATTTTGCCAAATTTTCAACATGGGGTTTTGGGACCCTTCTCATGAATGATGTCACTGTCATGGCGTTATTTGGGCTCGAAGGGTGATTTGGCGCGGTGACTGCGAAAATCACCCTTCAGGACGAATACCACCATGACGGTGACATCATTCATGAGAAGGGGGCCAAAACCCCCATGTTGAAATTTGGTGCCAAAAATTCAAAAAATGACTGTTTAACAACAGCGATGTGTTGCGCGCAGTTCCTCGCGAGCTCGTAAGTTGCGAAATTTCAATATTTTCACTCCAGATTTTCAACATTGCCATTTCACGACACTGTCTTATGAGTAGTACAGCTGTCATTTTTCACATCTCACCCAAAATGTGTTTCCGCCCTTGTAGCGCAGAATGGCGCAGTCGGTGTGCGAAATCAATGTACGGGACAAATTAAGAAAATCACAGTGACACTGTTCATGAGCAGAGGTCTTGAAATGGCTATGTTGAAAATTTGGTGAAAAAATCCTAAAAATGACTGTTTTACGAGCGTGCGTTGCGCAGTTCCTACGCACGCTCATAGGTTTGCGAATTTTCAATATTTCCACTCCAGATTTTCAACATTGCCATTTTTCCACACCTTTTTATGAGTAGTATAGCTGTCATTTTTCACATCTCACCCAAAACGTGTTTCTGCCCATGTAGCGCACAATGGCACAGTCATGCGAACTCAGTGTATGGGACACATTAAGGAAATCACAGTGTCACTGTTCATGAGCAGAGATCTTAAAATGGCAATGTTGAAAATTTGGTGACAGAATTCTAAAAATGACTGTTTCAGAGTGTGCATTGCACAGTTCCACTGCGCTTAGTGGGTTTGCAATTTTCAATATTTCCACTCCAGATTTCCAACATTGCCATTTTCCACACCTCCTTATGAGCAGTACAGCTGTCATTTTTCACATCCTGCCAAAAGCGTGTTTCCGCCCATGTAGCGCACAATGGCGCGGTCGGTGTACAAGCTCAATGTATGGGACACATTAACAAAACCACAGTGACACTGTTCATGAGCAGAGGTCTTAAAATGGCTATGTTGAAAAATTGGTGGAAAATGCCTAGAAATGACTTTTCTGACGTCGTTGCACAGTTCCTATGCATGCTCGTAAGTTTGCAAATTTAATATTTTCAGTCTAGATTTTCAACATGTCCATTTTGTTAAACTTCTACGAACAGTACAGCTGCAGTTTTCATATGTCACCCAAAATGTGTTGCTCGCACATGTAGCGCACAATGGTGCTGTTGGTGTCAGAAAGCAATGTTTAGGACACATTAAGAAAATCACACTTACACTGTTCATGAGCAGAGGTCTTAAAATGGCTATGTTGAAAATTTGGTGACAAAAGTCCATAAAATGACTGTGTGCGTGGAGCATTGTGCAGTTTCCACGCATCCTCGTTAGTTCATGACTTTGTAATATTTTCAGTCCAGATTTTCACTAGTGGCATTTTCAACACTTCCTTATGAACAGTACAGCTGCCATTTTCACAACATGGCGAAGTGTGTTTTCACACTTTCAGTGCAGGATGTGGTGGCGTGTCGAAATCATTATTCGGCACAGATAAAGAAAATCACAGTGACACTGTTCATGATCGGAGCACCAAAATGCCTGAGTTGACAATCTGTTATAAAATATCCCCAACCTACTTATATAACGATTGTCGTTGCGGTTCTATGTCACGCTCGTGACTTCACCATTTTTTTAAATATTTTTACTACACATTTGCAACATAGCCATTTTTACACCTCCCCATGACAGAATACAGCTGTCATTTTTTACAGCCTGTTCAGAATATTTTTGCACCTGTGGTGCTAAATCCCGTAGTCACTGTGCATAAGCAGCTTTCAGCTACCAACCTGATATTCCCCCTGTTCATGAGGTGGGGTCACAAAACAAACATGTTGAAAATTTGGAGTTAAAATACCAACGAATGCCTGAGGTATTAGGCTTTTCAACTAAATCACCCAACCCTATAGAGAATGACAGGAATCAGGGTGTGACTGGGATTCTTGCCTGTGATGCTCATACCATTCCACACCCTGCAGTCACTGAGAGGCATCGAGGTATGCCTTGGACTCTTGACCCCAAACTTCACCCATTCTCCTATATTGCACCCATCTCACCTATTTCCTAATGAAATGGTGAGCATAAGAGCCAAAGCCCCAAGGAACATGTGACACTTGTCAGTCTCTGCAGAGTGGGGTGTGGTGAAATGGCATGGCCGTTATGCCTGACGACCCAAATGCACACCCCTATGCCTGTCACTCTCTGCAGGGTGGTGGTGGGGTTGGCTTCAGTTCAATACTTCACTGCCATTCCTATTACACAGCTCTGTAACTTCTACACTACCACTGCCAATGCCAGTAAGCAAACATTCGGCATTGACAAATGCTTGTTTTTGTTGCCCTTCAATGGATTCGCTCTATGGCATTTATAGTACCCCTGTCTCCTGGTGCCCAAAACTGGGCACAGTACTCCAGGTGAGGCCTAACGAGTGAGGAATACAAGGGAAGCAGGACCTTACTACTATTACTTTTTATGTGTTTATTTATACAATGGAGAATATCCCCAGCTTTTTTGATTATTTGTTGACAATGTAGACCAAAGTTTAAATAATTTTTTACTCTGATTTCCAAATTGCGTTCATCTTCAACAACCTCAAGCAATCTGTTACCCATTGTGTAATTTACTCCTGGATTATTCTTCTCAAAGTGCATCACAATACATTTGTCAATATTAAACATAAGTTCCTTTGTTTTTGCCCAACTTTCTAATTCATTTAAGGCATATTGTAAGGTAATTACATCTTCAGATTTATTGATTGTGTAGCCAATGCGGGTGTCATCAGCAAATTTAGTTAACCAGACATCCGTTGATGAAGATAATGAAGAGAAATAAATATTAAAAAGACAGGGACCCAGAACAGAACCCTGAGGGACCCCACTAGTGACTTGTTCATATTCTGAATAATAACCCTTAATGCAGACTCGTTGAGTTCTCTTGGACAACCACGATTCAATCCATTTGGTAATATTCCCATCTAATCCCATATGCCGGATACAGATTGGTCAATACCAGCAGAAACATCTGCCAGATCTAGACACATAGTGGATTCCCTGCAGGGGGAGGGCCTCAAACAACTGGTACAACAACCCACAAGAGACAGGGCTATCCTAGATCTAGTACTGACTAACAGGGAAGGGATCACAGATCTCCAGGTAGAAGGTCACCTGGGGGCCAGTGACCATCACATGGTATGGTTCAATTTGGCTACTACATCTAAATCATCCCATTCCAAGGCAAAAATATGGGACTTCAGAGGCTGACTTTGATAAGATGGCCAACAGAGTTAAGCTAGCCCTGGCAAAAAGAAACACAGGTGAGGGGGTACAGGCAAAGTGGGCAAGCATTAAGGATGCAATACTTGAAGCAACATCCCATTGTGTTAGACAGAAAAGGAAGTGCAAAAGAAGAAGGAAAGCACTTTGGTTCTCAAATATAGTAGCAGAAAAGGTCAGAGCCAAAGGCTGGCATTCAGGAAATATAAGGAACACAGCGGGATGAAGATAGGAGGCATACCAAACTGCCCTAAGGGAAGCAGGAAGGCAGTAAGGCAGGCAAAGTCCCAAACTGAGAAACACTAGCACGAACAGTAAAAGAAGATGACAAGACTATCTATAGATACATTAAGAAAGGAGAAAGTCTAGAGGTGGTATTGCTAAGCTTAATGGAGAAAAGGGAGCATGTGAGGAGGAGGACCATGTAAAAGCATTTATCCTAAATAGATACTTTTGCTCAGTATTTACTGAAGAGAAGGTAGGGCAGGGCCCACAGCTCAGCACCATGGACACAGGGGAGAGGGAGGTGAGCACTACTCCCTTCACAAAAGAAAGGGTCCTACAAGAGCTTGCTAAGCTCAGGGTGGATAAGGCAATGGGACCTGATGGCATACATCCCAGGGTACTTAAGGAGCTAAAGGTGGAACTAGCAGAGCCATTAGCAGAACTGTTTAGTGAGTCTCTGAACACAGGAGAGGTCCCAGAAGACTGGAGAAGGGCTCATGTGATCCCGCTCCACAAGAGTGGTAGCAGGGAGGAGGCAGGGAACTACAGACCAGTCAGGCTTACCTCAGTAGTGGGCAAGATTATGGAGGCACTCCTTAGGGAAAGGATAGTGCAACACCTGGAATCCATAGGGGCACAGGATCCAAGACAGCATGGGTTTACAAAAGGAAGGTCCTGTCAAACTAATCTCATAGATTTCTTTGACTGGGTAACCAGAGTGGTGGACCAAGGGGGAGCAGTTGATGTCGCCTACCTTGACTTCAGCAAAGCTTTTGACACTGTTCCACATAGAAGATTGATAAATAAGCTGGGTAGGCTCAGTGGGCTGGGAAGTTGGTCAACTGGGTGGCAAACTGGTTGACAGGCTAAAACAGAGAGTGGTGGTAAATAGCACACAGTCAGAAGAGATGCAAGTCACAAGTGGGGTACCTCAGGGATCAGTCCTGGGGCCAGTCCTCTTCAATATCTTCATTAGTGACATTGCAGATGGACTAGAGGGGAAGGCTTGTCTGTTTGCAGATGACACCAAGATCTGCAACAGAGTAGATGATCCATATGGGGAGGGCAGAATGAGAAGAGATCTGGATAAACTAGCAAAATGGTCAGAAGAGTGGCAACTGGGATTTATTGCAAAGAAGTGCACGATCATGCACATAGGGAAGAGAAACCCTGAAGCCACCTATAGGCTGGGAGGGGAGTTGCTAGCAGTCACAAAGGAAGAAAGAGACTTGGGCATCATCATCACTGATGACCTGAAATCATCCAAGCAGACCTCTAAAGCAGTAGGTAAGGCTAGGGGGTGTTAGGGTGTATTAGTAGGGGTATCACAAGTCGTAAGAGGGAGGTGATAATCCCTCTTTACAAGACACTGGTTAGGCCCCATCTGGAGTACTGCATGCAGTATTGGAGGCCACACCTTCACAAGGACATTAACCAAATTGAGGCAGTCCAGAGAAGGGCAACCAAAATGGTGCAGGGACTGCATCAGAAGACATATGAGGACAGATTAACAGAGCTCAATATGTATACCCTTGAGCAAAGGAGGGAGAGAGGTGATATGATAGAGGCATTCAAAACTTAAGGGCATTAACAAGGTAAAGAGTCTAACATGTTTAAATATAAGAAAAATAGCAGGACAAGAGGACACAGCATGAGATTAGAGGGGGGCCAATTAAGGGGGAATGTGAGGAAATTCTTTTTCACAGAAAGACTGGTGGATGCATGGAATGGCCTACTTCAAGAAGGGGTGGCTATGAATACAGTGCAGGGCTTCAAACAGGCATGGGATAGGCATAAGGGAGCAATACAAATGAGTATGAATAGATAGGCCACTGACAGAGCAAAGGCCAATGGCACATTTATAAGCTAGAAAAAGAAATGGGCAGACTGGATGGGCCTTGTGGTCCTTATCTGCCATCAACTTCATGTTTCTATTGTTATAGTTGCAGCTATTAGTTCACCATGTGGCACCTTATCAAAGGCCTTGGAAAAATCCAGTAGAATTACATCCACAGCTTCACCTCTGTCCAGTGCCATACTGACGCCACCATAAAAATGTAACAGATTTGTCAAACAAAAGCTAGATTTTACGAAACCATGCTGTGCAGTATCTGGTTGCATAATGTTCCCAATGTAACTTTTAACTATGCCCTCTAGGATCTTACTCAAAACAGATGTTAAGCTAATAGGTCTATAATTAGCAACATTTTGTTTGGATCCTTTTTTAAAACTGAGAATATCTGTGGCCTGTCTCCATACTTCTAGAACTTCTCCTTCTGTAATAGATTCTGTAAAGAGAGCAGCTATTGGACCAGACAGGGGAATTGCCAATTCTTTCAAAATATGGGGGTGGAGTCCATCAGGACCAGCTGATTTATTGGGATCTAATCTCAAAAGTAATTTTTCCACTTCCGTTTTCTCAATTTTATATTGTTTAGTTGTAGATTGCTTATTGTGGCTTATGATTGGGCTAGTTTTTTTTTATTGAAAACAGAAGAAAAATAGTTATTACAAGCTGTAGCCATTTGTGATTTATCAGTTTGTAGATCACCATTTGAGTTTTTTTATTGGGCCTATAACAGGTGCACAACCCCTCTTTTTATTTATATAAGTATAAAAAGTTTTATAATTATCTTTAACATTTACTGCTAACCTATATTCATAATCGCGTTTTGTTTTTCTAATACAATTTTTCGATAACTTTAGTTGATGTTTATAATCTACCCAATTTTTTTGAGAACTGCTTGATTTCGCTTTTATGAATGCCCTGTTCTTATTTTTAATATGCTTCTTAACTGTTGCATTCATCCAGGGTGTTTGGGGTTTATTGTTTTCTGTTTTCTTTATTTGGGGAATATATTTTTTGTAGTAATAGTTAATTTAGTATTTAAGGACTGCACATTTCTGAAAGTGTCTTATGCATGAAGTCAGATTCCCAATCCCAGTTGGTCATTTCATTCCGAAAATCGCCAAAATTAGCCTTTTTAAATTTATAAATTGAAATACTACTAGGGTCATATTCCAAGTTTATTTTACAAGTAAAATAAACCATAGAGTGATCACTGGATCCAAGTGGGGGAATAACCTTCCAATTTGTTATGTTAGTACCCAAGTTGTTCAATACTAAATCCAAAATATTTTCACCCCAGTGTTTAACTTTACTATTTGTTCCATGTTATGTTCCAAGAATAAATCCAAATAATTGTTTTCAGTAAAGGTGTTTGTATGTAGTGTATTCCAATTTATACCCAGTAAGTTAAAATCCCCCATAAGTATGGCACTAGATGTTGATGAGAATTTATTTACAAATTCTAGTAGTTGGACATCATCTCCCAGGGTAATAGATGGGGGTCTGTACACTACTCCTAAATTAATACATTCACCAGTCTTTGGGAGAATTTTAATCCATAAGGCTTCAAAACTAGGCCATTGGGTTATTTCAATATTTACAGTCGTAATACTGTCTAAAACATAAAATGCCACTCCCCCCAGCACCAATTCTGTCCCTGTGGAACAAAGTGTAGCCTTTAATATGCTTTTCCCATGTATCAGTATCTTGCCACCATGTCTCAGTTATTGCACATATATGAATATTTAATTGAATCAGGATATACATTAGCTCAAACTTATTGTTTAAACTCCTAGCATTAATAAGTAAAAAATTCTAATCTGGTGAGTTTAAAACAACCGTGTTAGTCTTGTTGTTCACAAAAGTGGATATCCCCTCCATTTCCTAGTTTAAACTGCAATCGATTTGTTTTCCTAGCCTGTTTGCAAAAACCGTTTCCCATGCTTATTCAAATGCATGCCATCCCTAGCAAACAGATCCTGTTTTAAAAACCCATCCCAATTTTCAAGAAATACAAACCCTTCTCTTTGACACCATCGTTTGAACCACCCATTTAGGAAAATAATATATTTTCTTTTAGTTGGGCTGTCTCTGGGATGGGTAATAATCCAGAAATTATTAGATCACCACCTTGATGTCTTATTGTATTCCTACTGTTTCAAAATCTCTTTGTATCTCAGTAATAGGTCATCTACCCAAATCATTTACCCCACATGTATAAGTGTGAGTGGATTTTGAGTATGTTCTTGTAACCCTGGTAGTAATTTTTAATATCACCTATACCTGCTCCTGGTAGAGCACTTACGGTGGTGTACATGTTTCTATTTTTGCATAAGGTCTGGTCTGTATAGCACAACATTGAGTCGTCAATAACCAGAATCATCTCTGAACGCCCATACAACTTGACCTACTGATGTTCTGTACCACATCAATTGGGCTTTGATTAGGTATAGTATCTGTTGGTGGATTTTCACTGCAAGGTGTAACTTCCAGGGCACTATACCTATTAGTGAGTGTAATGTTTGAGTAGGGAAATTTCCTGGTGTCCTGGCCAAATTTTCCCCATTCACTAAAAATACCACCAACAGCTTAATCTGGTGCAGTTTCAGTTGGTTACCATCTATATCTCCACCCGGTTGCCCTAAAAAGGGACTTCTAGTCTCAGTGGGCCTACCGGGTCAACAAAATTCAATAAATAAATAAATAAAAATATAGTACTGAC